>CM066032.1:1781492962-1782736664 GCA_033557465.1 Ichthyophis bannanicus
CACCACCAGCAGAAGGGCAGGTCAGCGATGGGGTGCTGAGGGATACTGCTGGTGGAGTGGGGCCGCTGGCCAGCTGTCCCAGAGCAGACCGTGGCCTAGCCCTGTGTGAGGTTGGGTGCCGGTGGTGTACTAAGCAATAGACGGGGCCGTCCGTCTTCGACGATAACAGGATCAATGGTATCACCAAAGGATAATGTTACGTGATCTCTAGTGGTCCACAACTAGGTGGTGCAAAGTGCACAAAAACCAGCTGTATTCAGACGCACCACAGCAGAGGGATTCATGGTTCAAGTCCCAGCTGGTGGTTTCCTACCAACCCAGGTTTCCCGCATAATTTTAAACAACCCACTAATTCAAACGTGCGTAATCAGCAGAGACTCACCTATTATGGCAGGGTGATGACGTCAGAAAACAAATGCCAAGAACACCGGTACATTTTTACCCTACAGAGGCACGGACACCATAAACAATGCAACATTACCTAGAAGCAGAGATCTCCCAAATGCAGTCCATGGAGCGGCCCAAACACCATTCCGGTTTCCATGCTGCCGCAGGAGATCTGATAAAGATGCCTGTGCTAGGCATTTTCTATGCGCCCACCCCCATAGGTATGGAAGATGTATCTCATGCATATTCATGAGGGGACAAGCATGAAAACCACCGAACAGTGTTTGGCACCACAGGACTGGAGTTAGGAAGAACCTCTGCCGTAAAGCAGCAGCCAACAGGGGCAGACACACCCCGCACCCCACAGGCCCCCATTATCCCAAAGCCCGATCCTGGAGATGCAGGACTTTGGGCTCGGGGCTTGCATCTCCCAATCCACAATAGCAAACTTGCATACCTTAGTAAATGACCACCGGCTAAAAACTGGGAATATTGGGTGACACATTCTTTAAAGAGGTTGCTAATGATACTGGCAGATAGCAATTCCTAGGTTAAGTACAATACATAATTCTGATTGAAGCTGCAGTCGATAAACCACCTTTATGATGTCTGTGGAGTGGGTATTGGCAATACAGAGTCTTGTGTCTGACAGTGTCTTACCAACCTGGGGAGTGACTCCTACAGTATTGACGTAACATAAGCCATGACCTGCCCTGTGCCCAGGACTAGGTGTGTGGCCTTGGCTGCCCAACACCCAATCTCTAGTTGCAACAATGGGCACTAGTTACTGGTCATAGGTATGGGACAAGAGTGTATAAATTCTGTCGAATCTCGCCGTGCTTTGGTGCGCTGCCAACACCCTCCAGCAGCCCACAACTGCTAGCTCTGTTGGGATTGCCAGTGAGAGGGGCTGGCCTAGCCAATTGTGCAATAATGAGGAGCAAGGTACTGTGGGAAAACAAAAGCCTGTGATAGGGTGGCCTGGCCGTGGCCACATCTGCACAGGGCATAGTGCATGGGACTCGGACAAATTGTAGTGCCCAGTACCACCATGCACAGAGCAGGTGTGGGCGCACTACGCATGATCCAGCTGGGCGAGGTTAAAATTCCACATCTCACCCTGACTGAGGACAGTGACCATGGCACTTGCTAGGTTCACCCCAGGTATGTATGCTACATATATACGCATTTCTCCTTTCATGTGATTTATCATGGTTTCTCCTTTGGGGTCCAATCAACTGCGACGTCTCATGCTTGGTGTGTATGTTCTGACACTCCCTGTTCTGGCCGTACATGACAGCTCCCCTAGGACCATTAACATCTATGGACTAGCTGAGTGGACTGTCTAGCGAAGCTAGATATGATGTACTTCGATGGAACACCTCTGCAGAGTGCAGTGGAGTTGGAGGCTTGCTGCTGGTGGAGAATGGTCAGATAATGGTGGGGGGTCAAGCTGAGCATTACTTCCAGTCTCTGCTGCTCTGGTACTGCCTACGTTGTGTATTTACGGATGTGTAACGCAGCTGCTGTTCTGTTTCCCCAGCAGGACTGGGGTGGATGGTCCTCTCTTCACTGCTACCATGTTGACTGCATGAGAGGTAGACTGTGGGATCTATTGGTGGGTGATGCCACGTTTTCCCCATCCTTGGTGCGTGCCTCAGAGGGTGGGTTGTGTGGTGGGGGGGTATACATGTGATCTGCCCATGGTTACATAACAGTCGCTCCCCTGCCCCCCTTAGGGTAATAGGATTTTATTAGTGTATCAAAAATAGAAAATCATGTAACTACACACTAATGACTGAGATAATAAATCAGCAGCAGCACTAGTAAGTCTTATGTAAGCAGCAGTAGATCACCAGTCATAACCGAACGCCATAGGCTCACTCTGCCCTTAGAAACATACAGGAATGGAACTACTTGGCTAGCCCCTCCCCCCTCACGCGCACACACACACACACACACACACACACACACACACACACAAGGAAATTGGAAGCCAATATCTTAAGCCTTTCCTAGAGGAAGGGATGTTAGAACATAAAAACATAGATATGCCATACTGGATCAGACCAAGGTCCATCAAGCCCAGTATTCTGTTTCCAACAGTGGCCAATCTAGGTCATATTGGTACCTAGCAGTTTCCCCAAGGGACACAGGTTCCACAATGCTTGTATTGGTTCAAGCATTGTATTCCTGGGTACCCTTCTTAATAATGGTTTATGGACCTTTCCTCAAGGAACTTGTCCAAACCTTTTTTAACCCAGCTACACTAACAGCCTTTACTACATCCTCCGGTAACAAATTCCAGAGTTTGATTACACATTGAGTGAAAATATTTTCTTTTTATTAGTCTTAAATAGTTTACCCTGTAGCTTCATTGCATGTCCCCTAGTCTTTCTATATTCTGATAAGGTAAACAATCGATCTACGTTTACCCGTTCCACTCCGTTCATTAATTTATAGACTTCTATCATATCTGCCCTCAGCCGTCTCTTTTCCAGGATAAAGAGCCCTAACCTTTTTAGCCTTTCTTCATTGGAGTATCCTTCCATCCCCTTTACCATTTTGGTGGCTCTTCTCTGAACCTTTTCTAAAATCGCTATATTCGTTTTAAGATACGGAGACCAGAAATGCACACAATATTCAAGGTGCGGTCTCACCATGGAACGATATAGAGGCATTATAATATCTTTTGTTTTATTATCCATTCATTTCCTTATCATAACTAGCATTCTATTTTCTCTCTTGGCCGCTGCTGTACACTGGGCCGAGGGTTTTAACATGGTATCCACAATGACGCCTAAATCTTTTTCCTGGGTGGTAGTTGCTAATGTGGAACCTTGCATTGTGTAACCATAGTTTGGGTTGTTCTTCCCTAGGTGCATAACCTTGCACTTGTCCACATTAAATTTCATCTGCCATTTTGATGCCCAGTCTTCCAATTTATCAAGATCCTCTTGCAATTTTCCACAATCCTCTTGGGTTTTAACAACTTTAAATAGTTTTGTGTCATCTGCAAATTTGATAACCTCGTTATTCCATTTTCCAGGTCATTTATGAATATGTCAAAAAGCAGTGGACCCAGCACAGATCCCTGGGGTACACCATTATTCACCTTTCTCCATTGGGAAAATTGGCCATTTAGCCCTACCCTCTGCTTTCTAACTTTTAACCAGTTCCTGATCCACAATAGTACACTGCCTCCTATCCCATGACTCTTTAGTTTTGCCAAAAGTCTCTCATGAGGGACCTTGTCAAAGGCTTTCTGAAAGTCCAGATACACTAGATCAACCGACTCACCTTTGTCCACCTGATTATTCACTCCTTCAAGAAAACATAACAGATTAGTAAGACAAGATCTTCCTTGTCTAAAGCCATGTTGGCTGTCTCCCATTAGGTCATGACTATCTACATGCTGAGTAATTTTATTCTTTATGATGGTTTCTACGGCATTTTTCATTTTTCCCGGTACTGACGTCAGGCTCACCGGTCTGTAGTTTCCCGGATCACCCCTGGAACCCTTTTTAAAAATTGGTGTTACATTGGCGATCCTCCAATCTTCAGGTATTAGAGATTATTTTAATGATAGTTCACAGATTACTAATAGCAGGTCTGCAATCTCATATTTCAGTTCTTTCAACACCCTTGGATGTATACGATCCGGCTCAGGTGATTTGCTACTCTTCAGTTTATCTAATACAGTGTATCGATATTTCCTTCAATTCTTCCGCACCTTTAAATACCACTTCAGTCATGGGTAACATCCCTACATCTTCCTCAGTAAAGACCGAAGCAAAGAATTCATTCAGTCTCTCTGCTATCGCCTTGTTGCCTCTTAGTGCTCCTTTAACCCCTCTATCATCTAATGGACCAACTGACTCTCTCACAGTTTTTTTGCTATGAATGTACTTGAAAAGGTCTTTACTTCGCGTTTTTGCTTCCACAGTAAGCTTCTTCTCAAATTCTCCCTTTGCCTGCCTTATCAATGCCTTGCATTTGACTTGCCAGTGCTTGTGCTGTTTCCAGGTTTTGTTGTTTTGCTCTTTTTCCATTTCCTGAAAGATGCTTTTTTGGCAACAACAGCCTCTCTGACCTCACCTTTAAACCATGCTGGCAGTTTTTTGGACTTCCTTCCACTTTTCTTAAAGCGTGGAATACAGCTGGTCTGGGCTTCCAAGATAGTATATTTCAACAACAGCCAAGCCTGATGTACGTCTTTAACCTTTGCAGCTGCTCCTTTTAGTTTTTTCTTAACTGTTTTCCTCATTTTATCATAGTCTCCCTTTCGAAAGTTAAAAGGTAGTACTGTGGATTTCCTTACTATCCCTCCTCCACTATTTAAATCAAAGGCGATCATGCTATGATCACTATTGCCAAGTGGCCCCAACAACCTTATCTCTTGCACTAGATATGGTGTTCCACTAAGGAATAGGTCTAATATGGCTTCCCCTCTGGTCGGTTCATGAACCAGAAGCTCCAAGAAGCAGTCATTTATTTCATCTAGGAACTTTATCTCCCTAGCATGTCCTGACGTGACACTGACCCAGTCGATACCGGGGTAGCTGAAATCACCCATTATTATTCCTGCGCTGTAACTTTTGTTAGCTTCCTTGATTTCTTTGAACATTTCATCATCCCTTTGGTCATTCTGGCCAGGCGGTCGATAGTACACCCCACTTGCCATCGCCTTCCCCCTTTTACATGGAATTTCAATCCATATAGATTCTACAGCAGATTTTGTTTCCTGCAAAACTTTAATCCTTTCTGACTCAATGCCCTCTCTAACATAGAGAGCAACTCCTCCACCAATTTGATCAGCTCTATCATTACAATATAGTTTGTACCCAGGTATCACAGTGTCCCACTGGTTGTCCTCCTTCCACCATGTCTCTGATATTCCAGTCATATCTAACCTTTCATTTAGTGCTATATATTCTAACTCTCCCATCTTATGTTTTAGACTTCTAGCATTTGCATACAAGCATTTTAGAGAATGTATTTTATTCATATTAATTTGGCTATTGGTAGCATGGGTAATTTGGGATCTTTAAGCTCTGTTGCTCCATACTTGAGGGCATTTGGGCTAGTTTACTCTTTTGTGGAACCTCTCTGCTTTTGGTTGTATCCTTCAAAGATACATTCTTCCGAACCATCCGCTCTTGGGCGACTGTCGGCTTTCTCCTAATATCTAGTTTAAAAGCTGCTCTGTCTCCTTTTTAAAGGTTAATGCCAGCAGCTGGTTCCATCCCGGTTAAGGTGAAGCCCAACCCTTCCGAAGAGCCCCTCCTTTCCCCAGAATGTTCCCCAGTTCCTAACAAATCCAAAACCCTCATCTCTGCACCATTGTCTCATCCACGCATTGAGACTCCGGAGCTCTGCCTGCCTTTTGGGTCCTGCGCGTGGAACAGGAAGCATTTCGGAGGAACACTACCCTGGAAGTTCTGGATTTCAACTTCCTACCTAAAAGCCTAAATTTAGCCTCCAGAACTTCCCTACCACATTTTCCTATGTCATTGGTACCGACATGTACCAAGACAGCAGACTCCTCCCCAGCACTATCTAAGACCTTATCTAGGTGGCGCGTGAGGTCCGCTACCTTCGCACCAGGCAGGCAAGTTACCAGGCGATCCTCACGTCCACCAGCCACCCAGCTATCTACATGCCTAATGATCGAATCACCAACTATAACGGCTGTCCTAATCCTTCCCTCATGGGCACATGGCCCTGGAGAAACTTCCTCGGTGCGAGAGGGTTTTACATCACCTGGAGGACAGGTCCTAGTTACAGGATCACTTCCTGCCACACTAGGGTGATGCTCTCCTGTCACGTGACCTCTCTCCTCCATGGCAACAGGGATGCTGCCAGACTGGACGTGGGACTTCAGGACTATATCCCTGTAGGTCTCGTCTATGTACCTCTCTGTCTGTCTTATGCTTTCCAAGTCTGCTACTTTAGCCTCTAGAGAATGGACTCGTTCCCTGAGAGCAAAGAGCTCCTTGCACCTAGTGCACATGTAAGACCTCTCGTCAACTGGGAGAAAATCGTACATGTGACACTCCAATGCAAAAAGACTGGAAAGCCCCCATCCCGCTGCTGGACTGCTGTCTGCATCTTAGTTTTAAGTTTGTGTTTAGATCTACGTTCTTTACTTACTAAGGGTTGCTATGGATATTTATACTAATAAAATTGTACCTAATACGTGTAATATACCTTGTTTACCTGAAGCTTAACTAATCTCAGGTCGTTAGTGTATGAATGATTTGGGTAACGAGCTTCACCTGAGAGCACCTCCTGCCTTTTAAAGATATGTAAGTACCTATAAAGCTACGATTATCCCAGGGGAGGGAGGGAAATATCACTTATTAAAAGAGGGCTGCTACACAGTAACTTGTCTTGTGCTGCTGCGGTAAGCTATATTCTGATTTGATTTAAATTATAGCTCTTAGCTGCTGCTAGGCTCTAACTTCTTATGAAATTTAAACTACAAGCTCTCTGCTGGGTTCTAAATTTAACCAGAAAGCCTCTTCTGTGTTTTAACTTTAAGATAAAAGTACTTTGCTTATGCTAGGCCCTGAATGACTATTAAATGTAAACTACAAGCTCTCTGCTGGGTTCCAAATGTAACCAGAATGCTCTCTTCTGTGTTTTAAATTTAAACTAAAAGTACTTTGCTGTTACTAAGCCCTGAGTGACTATTAAATTTAAACTACAATCTCTCTGCTGGGTATGAAATGTAACCAGAAAGTTCTCCTCTGTTTTTTAAATTTAAACTTAAACTGCTGCTACTAGGCCCTGACTGATTTAACAAAAAATAGTGGGTTCACAGATTAATTAGCTTTAATACAAAGAATTCCTTTTAGAAAATTACCAGAAGTATATACTCACAGTTGCAGGTCTCTCTCCAGAAGTATTGCTGGAGTCCAAAGTCAGATACCAAGACAACCAAAAGTACCAGGAAGCAGATAAGCTGGTTGACAAGCTCTAGCTGTGCCCGATGAGCTGTGTGAGGTGATAGGAAGAAATATAGAACACACGAGGTGCCTGCAGGGGTCTTAGCTGGTCTTACCATGTCTCTGTGCTTATGCAAGCACAAGACCCTTTTATGTGGCAAGAGAAGCCCCAGGCAGATTCCCTAGTGGGAAAACAAAAGCCAAAGCCAAAGCTAAAACCAAAAAGCTAAAAAATAAAAGCCCCAACCTTTCTCAGGCAAACATTAATATTGTATTTCTCCAGGGTTGTTATCTTAGTCCTTGCCCTTGCTTTGGGCTGAACTAGACCCAGGAAGTGGTTGGATGGCTGAGCGAATCATGATGCAGCTTTCCAGAGGTGGTCACTCATACAATAGAGTCCATGTGAGAGATGGGATGCAGAAGCAGCTGACCAGGGTCCCAATACATTGTTGCAATTGCAAGGTCCTCAGGAGCTCTCAGGCTAGGGAAATATCTGTTGTCAGCATCAAGCAGAACAGAAAACAATGGTCTTCGACATCCATGCTCACAGTCCTTGACAGGAGGTTAATCTGTAATATGAGCAGTCTTGGAGTCCAGGAACACAGCAGAGGCCTCTAAAGCAAGAATCTATTTTGTTTGGTTCAGAGATTGGTTATGAGCAGGTCACAGGTAGGCTACCGGTTTCAGCCCCACAGAACAACAATTACACTCAATAAAAGTAATGTTGATAGTGTAGTTTGATCTAAGGGAATTACAACATAATCAAACCAATGAAGTTATTAAGTGTTAGTGACTTCCAGGAGGTCTATATATAAGAATTTCAGAACATTGGATGGGTGGGTGAGGGGAAGCTGGAAGATTATAAAACAGCAGCAGAAACAGTGGCCAAGGAGCTGAATCAGGAAAGATAGTTAAGAGAAGTGGATAAGCTTGCTGATAAGTTCTGATCCCCTGATGCAGAACATTGTTCTAAGCATTAGTTGCCAAAATTAGCACATCGTAACTGGAAATCCTGTGTGATAATGGTTAGCATTATGTCCAGCATGTGCTATACACTTACTGTATAGGGAAGAAGTTTACTGCACTTTACATGGATTGTGGATAGTGCGGTTGCGTCTGTGCTATAAGCAATGCAATGCACCAATGGATTATTGTTGCTAAAAAGAACCCCCTTCCACACTCCTTGACATGTATAACATAACCATCCCCCCTTCAACAGTGTCCTTCAACATCCATAAGACAACCATTCTCTCCTTGACAGCCCCCCAGAAGGCTCCAGACCCCTGCCCCCCCCCCCAAATCACCAGACCCCTGATTCCTACCAGGAAGTTCTTGTGGCTAGTGGGGGCACAAATGATCCCCAGATGCATCTATCCTGTTGGCAGCTTAGGTTCAAAATGGTGGCTCTGAACCCTAGTGATAATCTCATAGTACTACGTCTAGTGTCCAAGCTGCCCAATAAGGAGAGTACTATTTTTTGGCATCTTGACCTCTAGCGGAAGTACCACAAGACTACCTTCAGGATTCAGAACTGCAATTTTGAACTCAGCTCACTGAGGAGGCAGGAACCTCATGGGATCACCCCCTAGCCACCAGAGACCTCAATATGAGTTGTGGAGTTCTGGGAGGATTTCCTGGTGCCTGATGGAGTGTGTGGGCTTTGATGGAGCCTGCCATAGGCACTGTTGAAGCGAGATGGGGTGAGTTTGTGTTATGGATATTGAGTTGTAAGTGCATCACTGATAAATCGGCACTCCTCTTCAGGAGACAGCAAGTGCCTCTGCACTATCTGCAGCCAGTAACTTGCAAGCACTGTCCATGCCCATAATCCCACATTTTCCACTTCTTTCCTGCCCCCAGCTGTGGCAAATAGTTAATGTGCAAACTGGTGTACAGAAAGTGCTAAAATTGTGCAGTAACAGTTACCACATGTTAATTTATGCAGTAATAAGGCAGATAATGTGCAACATCTCTAGCTAACAAGTCTTATTTGCCAATTTTTCATGATCTTCCTTATCACAGGCCATTATCAGATTATTTATAGAGAGGAGGCAAAAAGGGGCATTTTAGAAAGGATGTCTAGCTGCTATCATGCCAGAACATCCCCCAAAACGGCAGGCACATTCAAGTCTTTCCATAAATGTGGACATCCCTTATATGGACATCATTGGAGGCATTTCAATAGACATCTCCACAGCTATCAAAGACAGGAGACATTCCCCAGTCTCTCATAAAGTAGTGGAGATGTTTTGCAGCTCGGCAACCACACAACGGATATCCCTAAATGCAGAGTCAGCCCAAGGGTTTCTGCCTCTCTAAGCAGAAGCCACGGCCATGCCACTCCTCCCCAATCTGTGTTACAGCCCCCACATGCCGAGGCATGCCCCCCCATGCTGAGTTGTGCTGCCGCCGATTCCAGCAGCAGGGTCGAGGAGGGGGCCCAGCTCAGCTCAGTGGCAGGTCATGTGCTTTGGCACACATGGTCTGCTGCTTCTAACCCCCCTCCAACATAATTTTATGGGTTCAGAAGTAGCAGGTCATGTGTGCTGAAGCACATGGCTTGCCATGGGGCGGCAGTGTGGCATGACTCAGCATGGGGGGGAAGGGCAGCATGGCTCAGTGTACATGCAGGGCAGGACACTATGGGGCATGTTTACTAAACCGTCTTAATGTGCGCTCTGTGATGTTATCGCGCGATAAGGTACCTTATCACGCGATAATGGCGCATTATCAGGTGCACAGGTACCTTATCGCGCGATAATGCGCGCAGTGGCGCAAACGAGCGCTGAAGGCGGGGAAAGGCTCCCGGAGGGCGGAGGAAGGCTCCCCAGGGGCGGAGAGAAGGGGTTCAATGGGTGGAGAGTGGGAGGGGAGAGACTAACGCTATGAAATCTGCTGTGAAATCCGAGGCTGAAAACGAACGCCGGTGAAACCCTGGCGTTAGAGCTGATTTAAAGGGAAGAGAAACCATTTCTGTCAGCAATGTACAGCAAAACCAGGGAAACCAACAAAAAAGTGATAAGTGTGATACATGTGCACAAAAGTGCAAATAAACATTGAAAACGACCCCCAAAAAATATAAAAAAAACATAACCAAGCTGGGCAATAATGATATTAATGGGAAACATCAAAAAACACTCCCAAGAAAGCTAAAAAAAAAGATATGAACTGGACAGATGCTGAGAAAGAGGAAACAGAGGGCTGCAGACGGCACATGCTGTGCTGCAGCTGTACCACAGTGCGGACTAGGGTGATGCCTAGGTGGCCCATAGGAATGCTGAAACAGTAGAGCAGCCAGACAGAAACTGATGAGGGCCCAGCATGGGCACTAGTGTGCTTCCCACAGTGTCACAGGGGATAGTACCCAGCAGGTACCCCCAAGGGGACAGAACATTGGCAGGCAGTGCTGGGTGGAAGCGTGGACATCTATGCAGGCACCTCTACCCCAGAACCCGCACCATAGGCAGCCGCCTACCCACACACTGGATGGCCTGAGACTGCGTACCACCAGCACCACCAGCAGAAGGGCATGTCAGCAGGGTGGCAGAGGGGTACTGGTGGTGGAGGGGGCAGTGGCAGCTGCCCAGAGCAGACCGTTGCCTAGCCCTGTGGGAGTGGGTGCCATGCACTGCAACAGACAGGCCCTCTCTGACGAACAGTCATGGTATCCCCAGGGAATGCATCACCTCTATGGCAGCACAGTGGTACAGTGCACACAGCCAGTGTGTTAAAGAGCAGAAGGTCACAGGTTCAAGTCCCAGCTGTGGTTCCTGCCAAGCCAGCCCCCATATTTTACCCACTACTGAAACGTGCTCATACAGACAGAACCTGTAGTGCAGATGACGTAGACATGCCCAAAACACCTACATTTTACCCTACAGAGCACAGACACCATAAGCATGCGCATTACCTAGAGCAGAGTCTCCCAAATGCAGTCCTGGAGGTCCAAACACCATTCAGGTTCCATGCTGCCTCTAATAAATGTGGCTGTGCTGCATTTCTATGCACCGCCCCCATGGTATGCAGATGTGTCTCATGCATATTCATTAGGGACAGCATGGAAACCCGAACAGTGTTTGGCCCTCCAGGACTAGAGTTGGGAACCTCTGTCCTAGAGCAGCGGCAAACAGGGGCAGACACACCCGCACCCACAGGCTCCATTATCCCAAGCCTCCTGGAGAGGCAGGATTTTGGGCCCTGCATGCATCTCCCCATACTAGCACTTGCATAACTTAGCAATGCCACCCTAAACATGGGAAAACTGTAGGTTGCTATGATAACTGGCAGATAGCAATTCCTACATTAAGCACAATTGGCTGATTGACCTGCATCATAGCAACCTTTCTGATGTCTGTGTAGTGTGCCTCAGGTCTGGTGTCTGCCAGAGTGACCCCAACAGTATTGCGTACCATAGCCATGCCTGCACTATGCCCAGGACTGCTGTGGTGGCCAGGGTTGCCAAACACCTCTATAGTTGCACAGTGCTGGCATAGGTGTGTGGAGTGTGTGTCTGTCTATCCCAGGGGTGGGCAAACCTTGTCCTGGAGGGCCGCAGACCAGTCAGGTTTTCGGGATATCTCTAATGAATATGCATGAGATATATATGCATTAGAGATATCCTGCCAACCTGACTGGTTTGTGGCCCTCCAGGGCTGGATCTGGAGACCCCTGCCTTACACCTCTGTCATTTAAGATTGTGAGTGGTCAAGGTGCAGATGTGCAAGACATCAAAAAGGTTAGATAGAATTTGTCACAGTCCTCCTCACTTCTCACCACCACCAAAAAATTGTCTATTAGACAACTTTTTGGTGGTGGTGAGAATCGAGGAGGAATGTGACACATTCTATATACCCTTTCGATGTCTAGGACATCTGCACCTTGCCCACTCACAATCTTAAATGACAGAGGTGTAAGGCAGGGGTCTCCAAATCCAGCCCTGGAGGGCCACAAACCAGTCAGGTTGGCAGGATATCTCTAATGCATATATATCTCATGCATGTTCATTAGGGATATCCCGAAAATCTGACTGGTCTGCGGCCCTCCAGGACCGGAGGTGCCCACCCCTGGTCTATCCACTGTGTGGTGGCTGCCAACACCCTCCACAGCCCACACCGCTAGCACTGTTGCCAGTATTGGCCTGCCAATGTGCATAATGAGGAGCAAGGTACTGTGGGAATAGCCTGGATAGTGTGGCCTGGCCTGGCTGCATCTGCACAGGGCATAGGGCAATGGCTCGGACATTGTAGTGCCCGGCCACCACCTGCACGGACAGGGTGGCCACAGCATGTCCTGCTGGGAGGTCACTCTCACCCTGACTGAGCAGTGAGCATGGCATGGCTAGGTTCCCCCATAGTACTAGGTAGCATTTTTCTCATGTGATGTTTGTGGGTTCTCTTTTGGGGCCCAATCACTGACTTATCTGCTTTGTGTGTATGCTGATATCCCAGTTCTGGGTACATGCATCTCTTCCAAGAGCATGCACTATGGACTAGCTAGCAGACTGTCTGCAGCTAGTATGTGTCTGGTTGGAGGCTTGCTGCTGGAGAATGTCAGATAGTGGTGGGGGCAGCTGAGCATTTCCAGGGCTACTGTCTGTCTGCTATTGCTTTATGGCTGTGTACAGATCTGCATTTCCTGCCCTGTAGGGTGTCTATTCCCCAGCAGGACTGGGGTTGATGGACCCCTCTACTGCCACCATTGCAGGGAGGTAGAATGTGGATCTATTGGTGGGCGATCCTGTTTCCCACCCTACGCCCCCGAGGGTGGGTTGTGTGGTGGTACATAATCCGCCTATGGGTCCAAACACCCCCCTCCTCCCTACACCCACCCTTATCATGTAACCATGGCACCAACACAGGATATGCACTATTCTGGGTGCATCATAGCCCATAAGGGCTAGACATGACTGTGAAATACAGATGTGTCTGCAGGAACTACCTATCACACACACTAGCACTGATGGGGACCTGCAGTATGGCATATTTTTGCCATGAAAGGTGCTGTGGACCTGTTGCTGGGCGCCCCACCTCACCCTCAGGGTGAGCACAGTACCCGCACAATGTGACGGTCTGTGGCTACTCTGTGCCAGTACCACACACGGTCAGTTCCCCCTACCAGGCTGAGATGCTATGGGGGTGCATACCCCATCTTGTGCCCATCTGTCAACCTTTGATTTTCATGTGCAGTGAATCATGGGTACGGGTGGGTTAACCCTATCATGGTAACCACAGCAGACAGTTTGTGTGGTGACCTGCAGTCCTTCTGCAGCCAGCCAGGGGTTTGTTGGCAGCTGTAGCCCACTGGTTACTTCACTGTCTTTGAAGCCAGAGATCATGGGTTCAAACCCATGGTGGGGTTACTTGATAGGGCTGTCTGAGGCATTGTATATTTTTAATGTATATTAGGGCTGCCAGCAAAAACACCCTCAGAGTACTGTAACCTTAAGGTGCCTCATAAGGAACCTTATAGGGCACCCTATAAGGTGCCTTGTAGGGCGCCTTATAAGGTGCCCTATCAAGCGCCTTATAAAGTGTCCTATAGGGGACATTATAGGGTGACTTGGCGGACAGTGCACTTTATAATGTGCCTTATGGGGTGCCTTATGCGGCACCTTAGGTTATACCACCGTGAGGGTGTGTTTGCTGGCAGCACTAATTAAAATAAAGTAAAATGCCTCAAAAAGCACTACTTAAATGTAAAGGGTGATGGCTCAGCCAGCCTTATGCATTAGGCACACTGGGGAATCAAACTCATGACCCCTGTACCATCAGGCAGTGTATTAACCATTTTGCTACACCTCTGCTTCTATGCTTGCATGTCTGCGCGCCTACTTAAGATTATCGCGCGTTAACGTGCTTAGCGGCATTTCGCCCGATAATGTGCGCAGCGCGCATTATCGCGCGATAATGTGCACAGCGCGCATTATCGCGCGATAATGTGCACAGCGCGCATTATCGCGCGATAATGTGCACAGCGCGCATTATCGCGCGATAATGTGCACAGCGCGCATTATCGCGCGATAATGTGCACAGCGCGCATTATCGCGCGATAATGTGCACAGCGCGCATTATCGCGCGATAATGTGCACAGCGCGCATTATCGCGCGATAATGTGCACAGCGCGCATTATCGCGCGATAATCCCGTTTTGCTACGTTAAGACCGAAACGCCCACTCCTTTTATGGCATCCTGCACACTATCGCCGGGCGCACGTTAAGATGGTTTAGTAAACATACCCCTATGTGTGCCAAAGCACATGGCCTGCCGTCCACAGAGATCTGCTACTCTAGGTGGCCACCTAGCCCACCTAGTGGACGGGCCATCACTGCCTATATATGACCAATTCCTTTTACTATTGTGAACAGTTCTGACAATAACAGAGTTCCATCTCCTCTACACCCTCCAACTACTTTCCTGGGAAAATGAGCACTTTTCAGATGGCTGTTCATGTCCTTCTGCAGGTAGAGGACATAGTGGAGAGGCGCTGGCCATTTCTGAAATCGGGTGTGCATGTCTAAGATCCTCGGAATTCCCCGGATGCCCCAGGCTTGCCCCTATATCTGCTTTCAGACATCCAAATCACGATTAGAACTTCTAAAATGACCCCCTAAGCTTGCAACCTAACAAAAGATAACTATGCAACTTTAGTTGACGTTCTAACTTATTTCTAGTTGAAAATTCTCCTAAAGTTATCTGCCTATAACATTTGACCATCTGCCCCTGTGTTGCTGAGGAATGCAAACACAGGGGGCTTTCCATTTAAAAGAGATGTGAAAGTTTTCTTATTTTCTGTCTAAAGTTCAGATACATAAGTCAGAGGAAAGGGGCTGACAGTAAGGCTTTTAAGCTTCCTGCACACATATTTTAAATAACTCTTGCTGCTCCCGCAGAGCACTAAAGGATCACAAAAATGGCATATATATTTTTCATTAGGAAAAAAGGAGCAATAATACATCAAAAGTGCTTGTCATCATTTCTGGCTCACAAAAGCTCTCACTGGATTCCTGTTTTCATATATCAAGCACTCCAGTATAAATCTTTGTCCTCCATGTGCACCCTGGGAAATCCTGCTACCCATAAGAGCATTATACCTCTGTTTTAGGGCTACAATCTACATGTAGTTGTAAAGTTGATGGTCTATGTTTTTTTTAAGGGCCATCAAGTCAATGCTGATTCAGCAGCCCCTGGGTTCTCTTGGGGAAGTATACTGCCAGGCCTTTTCTTCCAAGGTAGCAGAGGGCAAAGTAGCTTTTCCAAGGTCACAAGGGGTAGCAGTAGGAATCAAACCCTGATCCACTGGGTACTGGGCTGTTGTTTTAACCATGTGGCTACTCTCTCACTTGATAGACTTTAGATTCACTTCTATAGAAGGTAGGGAAAGGAAGGTAGCTGGTTAGGGTTAAGCTAAAAGGTGTTTGTACCATCTTTGTCTTTCCCATTTTATATGAATTGTGAGCCATCAAAAGACCCGTTGTTAATTTGAATTGCAGCAAAGAAAGGAAGGAGAATGGTAAAATAAGAAAAGAGTGACATGCATGGGTGAAAAGGGAGAAAGAGAGAAAAGGCTGGAGGTGAGGAAAAGTAAGGGAGAAAACATAGGTAGATAAACTGTGGAAGACCTGGCAGAATCCCAAGAAACTCCAGGTGAGTTGGAGGAGCTGTGGGTATATATGGAGTGCCGAGTGTAGCCATGCCCTCGGATGAACCCTCCTGCAAATGGACATCATTAACCAAATATGAGGAAGCTATTATCAGATTTCTTCACTTTTTACTGGGGAAAAACCTGTCCAACTCCAAATAGTTTCTGTTATATACTTCTTTAGTGCATCCTGAATTTTGCAGAATCAACTCCTTTGTGTATAACTCTAATAAGATGATATGGGTCCATTGTTATTGTGCAGTGTCCACAACCATATGTCATTAATCTATTTTATGTTTTTTTAGTCTATGGGCCATTTTACAAGAAATTGCAGGATGACAAAAAGCTAGACATATCCATTAGTTTTGTACGAATGCAAAAAAATGACGATTTTTTTTGATTGTTCCAGCATCAACTAACTCAGCATGCATGCTCAGGGTCTCCTTATGAAATGCCATTTTTAAACTTTGTATTCGTCAACTGCACAGAAATTGCAAAAAAAATACTAGAGCCAACATGGGAGGGGAATAAGGTCAAGGAGGGGTCACCAACAGCCAGCACTTGAGCTAATCAGGCTACAAATCTTTGACAGGCAGCTAGAAAACTATATCCCTGACTGAATTCTGCAAATCCTATGGGCCAGCCCAAGCCCCAGAGAACCGTTTTGTGTCTGACTTTGAGAGAGTGAGGAAGGGGTATTGGGGTTTAAGGTTAGAAAGGAGAAAATGACTGAAAAAAAATCAGCACCTTCAAGTCCGTTTTTAAGGCTTCGGGGAAGGGCTTCTTGGGGGATTAAAAAAGAGAAAAAAAGGAGTTGGAACCCCCCCCCCCCAGCAACTTCCTGTCTGTCTTTGAGGGAGTTGTAATTTAGAATTTCAAAGCAATAAAACCCAGAGAGCTTGACGGCTTCTGTTGCTGGGGTTTACTAGTGCAAAGAACAACAACAAAAAAGAATAAAAACAGCTTCAAGAGAGAAGCTTAATGTCTACCTGTATAACTAGGTGGTTTAAAAATTTTGCTAAGCACAAGCAGGGAGTAGGGAGATTGTGAAAGTCAGAAAAAGGTGAGGAAAATTCTGCCTTTAAAGTTTCCTAATTCAATGGCTTTTACTGACATAAACGCTGGTGGAAGAAGGCATTCTGTGCACTTTTAGTTTTACAACAGTCAGTGGAAGTCGTGGAAGGATTGGTTACAGCATCTCATTGCACAAGAAGAAGATACAGTGAAATAACGCTTAAAAAATGCAAGGTCATGCATTTACACTGCAAAAGCCCAAGGGAGCGCTACACCAAAGTGGGTGAAGTACTTCAATGCATGAAAGAAGGGCCGAACCTGGAGGGGTGATAGTGGCCAAACAGGCAGAAATGGTGACACAAAAGCCAGAAGGATATTTAGGTGCATAGGGAGAGAAGTGGCTATGAGGGAAAGGGAGGTGATAGCGCCTTTTTTTAAGTCTCTAGTGAGGCCACATTTGGAGTATTATACGAGTTCTGGAGCCTGAACTTTTAAGAGGATATAAACAGGATAGAGTTTTCCAGAGGGAGGCTACTAAAATGGTTAGTGGTCTTTGTCGTAAAGCATATGGCGATAAACTTAAAGTTCCCAATATTTATACTTTGGAGGAAATGCAGGAGATGGGAGATATGATAGAGACATTTAAATACCTCCATGGTATAAATGCATGGAAGGAGGCCATCTTCCAGGTGAAAGGAAGCTCTGGAAACAGGGGTTATAGGATGAAGGTGAAAGGGGATAGACTCAGGAGTAATATAAGGAAATATCTCTTTATGGGAAGAGTGGTAGATGCATGGAATAGATACCCAGAAGGGGTGGTGGAGACAAGAACTGTCCATTGTGCAAGAAAGTTGTTAATCACAGGGCCCCACGCTTCAGGGGGCCCCACGTGAACTTCATACTCGCACAAATAGATGGTTTCAAAGGGAGCCGGGGAAGCCCGCGTGAGGCCCCAGCTCCCTCTGCACAGCCACCAGCGTGAAGCGTGTTTTTCCTCACGCCGACAGTTGTTTCTGTGAAGTGCACAAGTGCCAAGAAATAGAAACATAGAAACAAAGAAATATGATGACAGAAAAAGACCACATGGCCTATCTAGTCTGTCCTTCCATATCAACCACTACAACAGTCCCCTTTTTTCCTTTAGAGATCCTCTGTGTTTGTCCCATGCTTTTTTGAATTCAGTTACTGTCCTCATCTCCACCACCTCCACTGGGAGACTATTCCACGGCTCCACCACTCTTTCCGTAAAGGAATATTTCCACAAATCACTCCTGAATCTATCTCCCTTCACTCTCATCCCATGTCCCCTCATAGCAGAACTTGCTTTCAATTGAAAGAGGCTCTCTCACTGAACATTTATGCCACAGAGGTATTTAAACAACTTAATCATATCACCTCTATCCCGCCTTTCCTCAAGGTGTATATATTAAGATCCTTAAATCTGCCCTCATATGCTTTATAATGAAGACCACTAATCATTTTAGTAGCCACCTTCTGCACCGACTCCATCCTGTTCACATCCTTTTGAAGGTGCGGTCTCCAGAACTGCACACTATACTCCAAATGAGGTCGCACCAAAGACTTATACAGAGGCACTATCACCTCCTTTTCTCTGCTAGCCATTCCTCTCCCTATGCACACAAGCATCCTTCTAGCTTTTGTCGTCGCCTTTTCTACCTGTTTAGCTATTTTAAGATCATCAGACACAACCACGCCCAGGTCCCGCTTTTCTTTACTGGACAAAAGTACTTCACCCCCTATACTATATTGCTCCCTTGGATTGCTGCAGTCCAAATGCATGACCTTTCATTTTTTAACATTAAATCCCAGCTGCCAGATTCTAGACAATTCTTCAAGCTTAGCTAGATCCCTCCTCATGTTATCTACACCTTTCTGGTGTCTACTCTATTGCAGATTTTGGTATCATCTGCAAAAAGGCAAACCTGTTAAAAGATGTTAAAAAGAATCGGACCAAGGACAGATCCCTGGGGCTCACCACTGGTAACATCCTTCTCCTCAGAGTGAGCCCCATTTACTTGTACTCTTTGTCGCCTCCCACCCAACCAATTTCTAACCCAAGCAGTAACTTTAGGGTCCATCCCTAGGGTGCTCAGTTTGTTTATAAGTCGCCTGTGAGGAACAGTGTCAAGGCTTTACTGAAATCTAAATACACCACATCTAGGGCTCTCCCTAGGTCCAACTCCCTGGTCACCCAGTCAAAGAAATCAATCAGATTTGTCTGACAAGACCTGCCTCTGGTGAATCCATGCTGCCTCGGATCCTGTAGTCCTCTGGACTCCAGAAACCTCACTATTTTCTCTTTCAGCAGCGTTTCCAACACCTGATTAGGTGTCAGCAGTTCCCAAAAACTGAGAAGGTTACTAGAGTTTAAAACCTACTCTGCTAAAGAAAATATTGCCACTAAACCACCAAAAAGAATGTAACTTTCCTTTAAAAATATACCAGAACCGTTTTAAGAGATCCCAGTCAGAGAGCTAGCAATTTAATAAAAATAAACCCTCAAATCCTTACCGTTGTTTGACCTGTAGAACCCCTGTTTGGAATGCCTCAACAGGACAGGTTCTGAAGACTTTTATGCAGGCCTCAGCTGCTCTCATTTCATTCATAGGCTAATCAGGCCCACTAACTCCTGACTAGGTGTCAGCAGTTCCCAAACGCTGAGCTTTAATCTTTCCCGGCATTCAGTGCGCTTCACTGAAACAGCTGCCAGTGTGAGGGAAAACACTCTTAACACTGGTGGTTGTGCAGAGGGAGCCAGGGCCTTGCGCAGGCTTTCCCTGCTCCCTCTGAAGCCTCTTAGACGGCCATGGGGCTCTTTGGCAGGCAGGGGGGGGGGTAGGTGAAGCTAGGACTGGAAATGAGCTATGATGGGAGGGTAAGCTGGGACTGGAAATGGGCTGTGATGGGGGAAAGCTTGGACTGCAAATGGGCTGTGATGGGGGGGAATCTTGGACTGGAAATGGGCTGTGATGGGAGGGTAAGCTGGGACTGCAAATGGGCTGTGATGGGGAAGAATCTTGGACTGGAAATGGGCTGTGATGGGAGGGTAAGCTGGGACGGCAAATGGACTGTGATGGGGGGCTAGGAATGGAAATGGGCTGATGGGGAGAAGCTTAGGCTGGAAATGAGCTGATAGGAAGCTTGAACTGGAAATGACTGATGGGGGGCTAGGATTGGAAATGGGCTGATGTAGAGCTGGAATAGGACTGGAAATGGGCTGATGAGGGGGAGCTTGGACTAGAAATGTGCTGATGGGGGCTGGAATAGGACTAGAAATGGACTGTGATGGGGGGAAGCTTGGACTGGGGCTGTGATGGGAGGGTAAGCTGGGAGTGGAAATGGACTGTGATGGGGGGCTAGGACTGGAAATGGGCTGTGATGGGAGGGTAAGCTGGCATTGTAAATGGGCTGATGGGGGGGTATGCTTAGACAGGAAATGGGCTGATGGGGAGTTGGAATAGGAGTGGAAATGTTTGATGGGGAGCTTGGACTAGAAATGAGCTGATGGGGGCTAGGATTGAAAATTGGATGATGGGGGGAACTTGGACTGGAAATGGGCTGATGGGGGGCTGGAATAGGACTGGAAATGGCTGATGGGGGAATAGGACTGGAAATGGGCTGATGGGGGCTGGAATAGGATTGGAAATGGGTTGATGGGGGGCTAGAGTTGGAACTTGGCTGATCAGGGAGGTTGGAGTGGAAATGGGCTGATGGGGGGCTGGAAAGGGACTGGAAAGGAGCATATGGGGGGCTAGGACTGGAAATGGGCTGATGCGGGGTCATGGGAGAATGAGACTAGAAGGGAAAGGATGTTGGATGGATCTAAACTAGAAGGGAGCTGATTTTGGGGGCAGACTAGAGGGGATGGGGATGGGGAATGAGGATGGAGGGGGAAAAGATATTTTGTGTGGGAAGGAAGAAAAATCTACGATTGGCCGGGTATTGGGAGAGTAAGTGGGGATTGAGAATGGAAGGGTGAAATTTGAATGGATGAAAAAGGAATAAAGAAAGAAATGGGAGAAAGAGCAAAAGGGGAAGGATCAGTATATTAAAGCAGATATAGAGAGAGAATGGAAAAAATCTAGAAGAGAGAAGAAAGGACAAATGGACAGCCTGCAGAAGACACGAAGAAACCAGAAGAAAGGGACTGGAGCAATTGCAACTGAAAGATAAAATGCCCAAACAAAAGGTAGAAAAATACTTTTTAATATGAATTTATTAACTGGAATATGTCAGGTCTGGGAAATGTGTATCGCTAACATCTTTGTGTTTTGTTTAGTGTAAATGGAAATTCATTTATAGTTTTATTTCTGAAGTGTTGTACATCCCAAGTTTGGCTTTTGGGGTTCCCAGTTTAATTATTTCTAAATAGTGACTCCTTGTTCTTTGTTTGGTGATGCTCTGTGTTCTGCATGTGTAACTGAGCTGAGGTATTCTTTTTATGTAGTTTATATTTGAAGGTGCCATTTGTTCTCTTTCCCCAGTAGGAGATGTATTGGCATTTTCTGAGATGTATTGGTTTAATATTTGCAGTGTTGCCTTTTGATAGGTAGGGTTTGGTGCTTTGTGAGTCCTACTAGTGCTATTATGATACGGTGGGTTTGCTATGGGTTCTAAATTTCAGTTTGTTCAATGTAAACCACACTGATGCAGAATAGCGCGGTATATAGAGAATATAAATAAATAAATAAATGGGCAGTGTTTATAGTGTTGCCTAATGTGCCTGGTGGTTAGCACTAGAATATAGTAATGTAAAAATCTGGTAGTCTTTCTTTATCCAGACACTCATTAAGAGGCGTGTTTACTAAAAGCGCATATTAACATTATGCAAATATTTGTGCAAATGAGGCCCCACAATGAATCTCTGCACATGCCCCACACCCCCCTTGGGCCTCCCCTGCTGTTACTGAGTTGGCACCAAAGTCAGATAGGGTTGTTTTTTTTGTGGTGAGTTGATGATTAATTTCTTAGGGGTATGTTTACTAAACCGTCCTAATGTTACCGCCGCTAGTTGCAGCGGTAATGTGAGGAATACAGTATAAGGTAGTGGGCGTTCCGGCGGGAAGGTAGCAATGAATCTGTATTGCGCAATAGAGGGCGCCATGGCTCGTTAACACATGTTAACCTTAAGTTCATGCCAGCGTTGTGTTAGAAGCTATAGAGATGTAGCCCACTGGTTACTAAAATGAATGTGGAGGCAGAGGTCATGAGTTTGATCTTGCAGTGGTGTTAGTTAATAAGGCTGTCTGAGGCATTTCCTTTTAATTTAAATCTGTGCTGCCAACAAAAACACCCTCACAGTGCCGTAACCTAAGGTGCCCTATAGGGCGCCCTATAAGGTGCCCCATAGGACACATTATAAAGTGCCCTGTCTGCCAATACACCTTATAATGTGTCCTATAGGGCGCCTTAGGAGTCACCTTAGGTTATGGCACTGGGGTGAGGGAGTTTTTTCTGGCAGTACAGATTGTAGAGATGTGTCTGACTGTTACACGAATTAAAAGGAAATGCATCAGACAGGCTTATTAAGGAACACCACTGCAGGATCAAACTCATGATCTCTGCCTTAGCAGTCATTGTAGTAACCAGTGGGCTACACTTCTACAGCTTCTAACACAGCGCTGGCTGGCTACAGAAAGACTGCAGCTCACCGCACAAACTGTCTGCTATGGTTACCAGGATAGAGTAAACCCACCCGTACCCATGATGCACTGCACATGCAGCTCAGCAGTCTACATTTGATCACTAGACTAGAAATGTAAATAGTTTCCCCAAGTTTTACCCCCAAGTTAAATCCCTGTTCTATGTAAACGATGGTCAAATTTAACTGAACGAGTGTTATATTGTTTCAATGTAAACCGCACTGATGATTAAGAGCGTGGTATATAAGAAATATTAAATAAATAAATAAATAAGATGGCGTATGCACCTCTACAGCACCTCAGCCTGGTAGGGGGAACTGACCATGTGTGTTACTGGCACAGAGTAGTTACAGACCGTGACATTGTGCGGTTCCTGTGCACACCCTGAGGGTGAGGTGGGGCACCCAGAACCAGGTCCGCAGCACCTGGCTTGATTGAGATAGGCTATGGTGCAGGTTCCCAGCAGTGCAGTGTGTGACAGGTAATCCTTGCAGATACACCTGTGTCCATCTGTATTCCCCAGTCATGTCTAGCCCTTGTGGACTATGATGCACCCAGAATAGTGCATATCCTGTGTGGTTGCCATGGTCACTTATTATAAGAGCAAGGGGGGGCGTGTCTGGACCCACAAGCAGATTATGTAGCACCACTCAACCCACCCCTCTCTGAGTCAGGGTGGGGGACAGGATCTGCTATCAACAGAACCACACTCTACATCTTTGCAAGGGAAGCAGTAGAGGGGGCCCTCATCCCCAGTCCTGCTCAGGAATGAGCACACTCCAGGGCAGTCAATGCAGATCTGTACTTATCACATAGGGCATGGGCAGACAGGCCTGGAAAAATTCACCTGCCCCCAACCACAATCTGACATTCACCAGCAGAGGGCACAGTCAGACAGCCAGTTCATAGTGCATGTTCCTAGAAAAACAATGTGCACCCAGACGTGGGATGTAAGCACAAACACCAAGCATGTAGTTCAGTGATTAAGCCTCAGAACAGAGACCACACAGATATCACTTGATTTAAAAAAAAAAAAATTATAAAGCACTATGTGGGAACCTAGACATGCCATGGTCACTGCTCAGTCAGGGTGAGACTGACCTCCCAGCATGACATGCTGTGGCCACCCTGTCCGTGCAGGTGGTGGTTGGCCACTACAATATCCCAGCCATTGACCTATGCCCTGTGCAGATTCATCCTGCCCAGATCGCCCTGTCTGGGCCATACCCACAATACCTTGCTCCTCATTATGCACATTGGCAGGCTAATGCTGGAAACAGTGTAAAGCATTGTGGGCTCTGTAAGGTGTAGGCAGCCACAAAACACTGGATAGACATACACAGACTTCCTCACCTATATCAGCATTGTGCAAAGATAGAGGTAGTTGGCAGCCCTGGCTGCCACAACCAGTCCTGGGCACAGTGCAGGCATTGCTAATGTACTCAATACTGTTATGGTCACTCTCCAGGGTGGTAAACACTGTCAGAAAACAAACAAAAAGGAAACACACTCCACATATATCAGAAGGTTGCTATGATGAATCTCTGTTAACAATTTGTGTTTAATGTAGGATCTGTTATCTGACATTCATCATAGCAACCTTTTGATATATATGGAGTGTGTTTCCATGTTTATGACGGCATTGCTGAGGTATGTAGGTGGTAGCAGTGGTAGCTGCTGCTCCGTGCAGGGCCCAAAAGCCTGACTCTCCATGAGGATATGGATAGTGGGGCCTCTGGGTTTGAGTGTTTTGTGCCCCTGTTGGCCGATGCTCTAGGGCAGAGGTTACCAACTCCAGTCCTGGGAGGCCAACCACCATTCAGGTTATCAAGCTGTCCCTAATGTATATGCATGAGTTACATTTGCATACAATGGGGGCAGTGCAAACCTGAATAGTGTTGGGCCTCCAGGAGTGCAGTTGGGAACCTCTGCTCTAGGAAGTGCACATGTTTAAGGTGTATGTATTCTGTAGGGTAAAATATAGGGACAAGGTCTGCAGAAACCACAGCTGGGACTTGAACCTGAGACCTTCTGCCCCTGAACTCACTGGCTGTGTATATTGCACCAAACTGTTGCCACAAAGGCAAGTCATTTCCTGGGGATACCATGACTGTTCTTTAGACAGACCTTGTCTGTTGCACTGAACGCCACCCACCTAAACAGGGCTTGGCCTTGGTCTGCTGTGGACAGCTGCCACTGCCCCCTCCACAACCAGCGCCCCTCCCACACCATGCTGACATGCCCTTATGCCGGTGGTGCTGGTGGTGCGCAGCCCCAGGCCATCCAGTGTGCCGGTTGGCGGCTGCCTGTGGTGTGGGATCTGGGGTAGGGGTGCCTACATAGACATCTGCACTTCCCCCCGGCACTGCCTGTCAATGTTATGTGCCCTTTGGGGTACCTGCTGGGTACTGTCCCCTGGGACACTGTGGGACAAACACTCATGGGCATGTTTGACCTTGGTCAGTTGCTGTCTTGCTGGTTTTCTGTTTCTACATTCCTATGTGCCACCTAGGCATCTGCCTAGCCCACCCTGGGCCCCAGATGCCCCACTGCATGTCCCGACTGCAGCCCCCTGTACCCCATTTGCAGCCTCACCGTAGTGCCATTTCATACTTGGGCACTATGCTGTTGCTGCACATGTAGCACTATTATCATTTCTCTTGGTCTCCCTGCCTTTGCTCTACATTGCTGACTGAAATGGTTTCTCTTTCCTGTAATTGTGCCTCTAACACCAGGTTTTCAAGCACGGTATCTTTATCTTTATTTTTACACTTGATATACCGCCCACGTCGAAACATTAGGGCGGTTTACAATAAAACACGCCAACGCTTACAGAAAGGAAAAGAACGCCAATATAACATAGGAAAGCAATAGAAGTCAATAGTGACAGACCAAAAGAAGAAAAACAATTAGGTAGTAGTATCACAGGGGAGATCGAAAGCCTGTTGGAATAAATCGGTCTTCAGTAAACTTTTAAATTGTGCATAGGAGGGTTCCAAGCGGAGGGACGATGGCTGGGCGTTCCAAAGTGAGGGGCCACGAAAGAAAAATGCAGCATGACGGCAATGTTCTGCCCTTCATTTCACAGCGTTAGTGTACCTAGAGCCTCTCCCCGCCCACTCCCCGCCCATTGACTCCTTCTCTCCGCCCTCTGGGGAGACTTACTCCACCCTCTGTGTGCCTTAACGCCGCCGGAGACGTTATTGCGTGATACTGCGCAATAACATCGCCGCTGCAATGTTAGTGCTGTTTAGTAAACATATCCCTTAGCTTTGCTCTGCTTCCATTCCTATAAGTGTTTCTGTGGATGCAGAACATTAACTACAGGATTTTAACTGAGGTTCCATTCCCTCTTGTGTAGTCCCCAGATTGTATTAATTTCTTATGATCCGTTGGGGGAAGAAACATGATGAAGGTGGTGACATCAGCAGTACACAACAAAAAACTAAATTTGCCACTGATCGGATTGGATAGGGAGGGGAAGGAGGTTTTCAGGGTCTGAGATAATGGTGTGTGTGAAGCTGGTATTTATCACAGTGGGGAGTGAGGTGCCAATTTTACTTTTGGCACAGGGAGCTGGATATGATTTGAGATATAATTTAGTGATTCTAAGAATATGTCTAATCTATGCATATTGAAGGAAATGGGCTGATGGGGTCTGGAATAGGACTGGAAATGGGCTGATGGGGGGATGGATTTTATTAGTTAATTGATTTTATTGTTAACTACAATGTGTACAAATACAATGTGCATTTTGATATAATTAGCGTCATATATCTCATCCTAGAGCAAAATATTGTGATTGCTGTATTAGTCCACCTGTATTAGTCATGGTACAGAGATGAGGGTTTTGGATTTGCTAGGAACTGGGGAACATTCTGGGGAAAGGAGGGGCTCTTCCGAAAGGATGGGCTTCACCTTAACCAGGATGGAACCTGACTGCTGGCATTAACCTTTCAAAAGGAGATAGAGCAGCTTTTAAACTAGATAATAGGGGAAAGCCGACAGTTGCCCAAGAGCGGATGCTTCGGAAGAATGTATCCTTGAAGGATACTACCAAAAGCAGAGGGTTCCAAAAAAGAGTAAAGTAGCCCAAATGCCCTCGAGTATGGAGTAGACAGAGCTTAAAGATCCCAAATTATCCATGTCTACCAATAGCCAAATTAATATGAATAAAATACATTCTCTAAAATGCTTGTATGCAAATGCTAGAAGTCTAAAAAATAAGATGGGAGAGTTAGAATATATAGCACTAAATGAGAGGTTAGATATGATTGGAATATCAGAGACATGGTGGAAGGAAGACAACCAGTGGGACACTGTGATACCTGGGTACAAACTATATCATAATGATAGAGCTGATCAAATTGGTGGAGGGGTTGCGCTCTATGTTAGAGAGGGCATTGAGTCAGAAAGGATTAAAGTTTTACAGGAAACAAAATTTGCTGTAGAATCTCTATGGATTGAATTTCTATGTAAAAAGGGGAAGGCGATGGCAGTGGGGGTTGTACTATTGACTGCCTGGCCAGAATGAACAAATGGATGATGAAATGCTCAAAGAAATCAAGGAAGCTAACAAAAGTTACAGCGCAGTAATAATAATGGGTGATTTCAATTACCCCGGTATCGACTGGGTCAGTGTCACGGCAGAACATGCTAGGGAGATAAAGTTCCTAGATGAAATAAATGACTGCTTCTTGGAGCAGCTGGTTCATGAACCAATTAGAGGGGAAGCCATATTAGACCTAGTCCTTAGTGGAACATCAGATCTAGTGCAAGAGATAAGGGTGTTGGGGCCACTTGGCAATAGTGATCATAGCATGATCGCGTTTGATTTAATTAGTGGAGGAGGGATATTAAGGAAATCCACAGTACTACCTTTTAAACTTTCGAAAGAGAGACTATGATAAATTGAGGAAAATAGTTAAGAAAAAACTAAAAGGAGCAGTTGCAAAGGATAAAGCCTTACATCAAGCTTGGGTGTTGTTGAAAAATACTATCTTGGAAGCCCAAACCAGCTGTATTCCACGCTTTAAGGCAGGCAAAGGGAGAATTTGAGAAGAAGCTTGCTGCAGAAGCAAAAACGCAAAATAAAGACTTTTTCAAGTGCATTCGTAGCAAAAAACCTGTGAGAGAGTCAGTTGGTCCATTAGATGATAGAGGGGTTAAAGGGGCACTAAGAGGCGACAAGGCGATAGCAGAGAGACCGAATGAATTCTTTGCTTTGGTCTTTACTGAGGAAGATGTAGGGATGTTACCCATGACTGAAGTGGTATTTAAAGGTGTGAAAGAATTGAAGGAAATATCGATACATCGGAAAGATGTATTACAACTATTAGATAAACTGAAGAGTAGCAAATCACCTGGGCCGGATGGCATACATCCAAGGGTGTTGAAAGAACTGAAATATGAGATTGCAGACCTGCTATTAGTAATCTGTGAACTATCATAAAAATTGTCTCTAATACCTGAAGATTGGAGGATCGCCAATGTAACACCAATTTTTAAAAAGGGTTCCAGGAGTGATCTGGGAAACTACAGACCGGTGAGCCTGACGTCAGTACTGGAAAAAATGGTAGAAACCATCATAAAGAATAAAATTACTCAGCATGTAGATAGTCATGGCCTAATGGGAGACAGCCAACATGGCTTTAGACAAGGAAGATCTTGTCTTACTAATCTGTTATGTTTTTTTGAAGGTGTGAATAAACAGGTGGACAAAGGTGAGTCAGTTGATATAGTGTATCTGGACTTTCAGACAGCCTTTGACAAGGTCCCTCATCAGAGACTTTTGGCAAAACTAAAGAGTCATGGGATAGGAGGCAGTGTACTATTGTGGATCAGGAACTGGTTAAAAGATAGAAAGCAGAGGGTTGGGCTAAATGGCCAATTTTCCCAATGGAGAAAGGTGAATAGTGGTGTACCCCAGGGATCTGTGCTGGGTCCACTGCTTTTTGACATATTCATAAATGACCTGGAAAGTGGAATAACGAGTGAGGTTATCAAATTTGCAGATGACACAAAACTATTTAAAGTTATTAAAACCCAAGAGGATTGTGGAAAATTGCAAGAGGATCTTGATAAATTGGAAGACTGGACATCAAAATGGCAGATGAAATTTAGGAACCACCACCCAGGAAAAAAGATTTAATGTGGACAAGTGCAAGGTTATGCACCTAGGGAAGAACAACCCAAACTATGGTTACACGATGCAAGGTTTCACATTAGGAACCACCACCCAGGAAAAAGATTTAGGCGTCATTGTGGATAACATGTTAAAACCCTTGGCCCAGTGTGCAGTGGCAGCCAATAGAGCAAATAGAATGCTAGGTATCATAAGGAAAGGAATGGAAAATAAAACAAAAGATGTTATAATGCCTCTATATCGTTCCATGGTGAGACCGCACCTTGAATATTGTGTGCAATTCTGGTCGCCGTATCTTAAAAAGGATATAGCAATTTTAGAAAAGGTTCAGAGAAGAGCCACCAAAATGGTAAAGGGAATGGAAGGATACTCCTATGAAGAAAGGCTAAAAAGGTTAGGGCTCTTTAACCTGGAAAAGAGATAGCTGAGGGGAGATATGATAGAAGTCTATCAATTAATGAAGAGTGGAACGGATAAACATAGATCGATTGTTTATGTTATCAGAATATAGAAAGACTAGGGGACATGCAATGAAGCTACAGGGTAAACTATTTAAGACTAATAAAAGAAAGAGGGGGCGGATCCTAATGCCGTGCAGAGCAGACGCTTAGAGTGTGGGCTCCAAGGAAATCCAGATAAAATCCTGATAAAAGTGCCTTTTATCCGATTCAACCGGGCTCATTTAGTGCCGAACTACAGGATACCTTGCCGATGGCAGGTTCAAAGCCGCAGAGATTGGATTATTTGGCTGCTCTGAACAGTAACGCAAAGCGATCCAAGCCAGAGCCCAGCTCCCCTCATAAAATGGCGGCCACGCGTGATGGAGCAGATGCTCTGCAGGAACTCCTTACTGAGATACGAGGAGTAAAAGAACTCGTCAAAGCAAATGGTGAAGCGCTCTGTACGGTCCAAGAAGAAATCACCGCACTGCATAATAAAATGGAAAGCCTGGCGCTCCGGCAGGATAAAGTGGAGACAGTTTTGGCCACCCACGGGGCGCGGCTAGGACAAGTGGATAAACTTGAAAGCCAACTCCGTGCGCTCCAAAGAGAGGTAGAAGATGGCAATAATCGGGCGCGGCGTAATAACATTCGGGTGGTTGGCCTCCCTGAAGGAGTGGAAGGTAAAGACATGCGGGCCTTTCTGATAAAATTGATTCCTGAGGTCCTGCGCTGCACCTTTGAAAGGGACTTTGAGATTGATAGAGCTCACCGAGTCCCTTCGTACACTACCTTACAAAATTCCAGGCCGCGGCCGATAATTTTCCGCGCTCTGCGCTTTCAGCATGCTTCGCAGATCATGGAATTAGCGCGAGCACGTGCACCGGTGGAATATGAGGGGCACAAATTCTCCTTTTTTCCGGACCTGGCTAAGTACACAGTGAATCGCCGCAAAAAATTCTTGGAGTTTAGACCCCGGTTACAGCAGCTGCAAGCGCGCTTTGGACTGTTATACCCCGCAAAAATGCGCGTCACCCTGCACAACCAGACTAAGGGGCATGTTTACTAAACATTCCTAACGTGCGGGGCCGCGATAGTGTGCCTGTGCCATATAAGGAGTGGGCGGGTCAGGCAGAAAAAAGAAAAAAAAACGGGAGTAAGCGATCGCACATTTGCGCGGCGCGCTAATGTGCGCCGTGCAAAATAGTGTGTGGGAAGGCTAAGTGGCGCCCTGATATGCACACACACAAAGGAACAGAGTCATAGTACAATGGTTAAGACACTGACAGCTGGTGCAGCTGCCATGGGTTCAATTCCCCATTGTGTGCAACAAAAAGGGCTGGCTGAGGCATTACTTTTAATGGGTAAAGGTGCTTTAGGAGGCATATTAATTTTGGGCGGCATAAGGCAGTGCGCTGATGCCCAAGCACAGGACCAGAGCCACAGCACAATGATTAAGACACTGACCAATGGTGCAGGGATCAGGGGTTCAATCCCCCACAGTGCCCAATGAAGAAGGCTCACTGAGGCAGTGCATATTATGGGGATGAGTGCTGTAAGGGGCAATTTAGTTTTATTTCAGTTATCACTACTAGCAAACGCACTCACAAAGCGTGTTAACATAAGGCGGCCCATAAGGCACATGTTAAAGTTCACTGTCCGCCAAGGCACCCTAGAATGTCCCCTATAGGGCACCATATATGTTGCATCACACAGGATAAGGTATAGTGCACCTTATATGGACAGCAACCATAAGGTGCCCTATAGGGCGCCCTATAAAGCACCCTCAGAGGCACCTTATGGGTACAGTACACTGAGGGTGTGTTTGATGGCAGCAACATATGTACATTAAATCTAAAAAAAGCTTTGGACAACCCTATCAAATAACCCCACTGTGGGCTTGAACCCATTACCTCTGGCTCCACAGGCAGTGAAGTAACCATTGGGCTACAGCTATATAGCTGCCAGCAAGCCCCTGGCTGGCTGCAGAGAGCCTGCATGTCACCACACAGACAGTCTGCTGTGGTAACCAGGATAGGGTTAGGCCACCCATACCCATGATGCACTGCACATGCAAATCAGCTGTCCACAGATGAACACAAGATGGGGAATGCACCCCAACAGCTCCCCGGCCTGGTAGCGGGACGTGTCCGTGTGCACCCACACAGCACCTTGGCCAGGTAGGAGGTACTGACCGGGTGATTAACTGGCACAGAGTAGCTACACACAGTCACATTGTGCGGGAACTGTGCTCACCCTGAGTGTGCGATGAGGCGCCCTGGACCAGGTCCACAGCACCCTCCATGGCTGAGAGAGGCTATGGCAGAGCTCTAAAACAGTCATAATCTGTCAGATAGGTAGTTTCTGCATGGAACACCTTGGATATCTCTGTCTGTCTCAGTCAGGGGAACCCCCATGGACCCCCTAGGTGGGCCATGTACCACCAACCACCACCACCACCACCACCCCCCCCCGAGGTGGCAAACAGGGTCTCCCATCAACAGTTCTTTTCCCTTTCTCTCCCCCCCCCCCCTGCAATGTTGGCAGTAGAGTGGACCATCAACCCCAGTCCTGTTGGGGAACAGACACCCTACAGGGCAGTCCAAGCAGCCCCACACACACCCAGACCACAATATCAGACAGACAGTAGGCCTGGATATGCTAAGATGCACCCCACCACCATCTGATATTCCCCTGCATCAAGCCATCAGCCACTGCACGGCACTCCAGCAGGGCACATACCAGCTGTGAACAGTCTGCTGGTTAGTCCCACTGGAAATGCATGCACCCACAACTGGGATGGCAACACACACAAGCAGATACATCAGTGACTAGGCCCCAACAGGTGACCCATATATATCACATGAGGGAAATGCTATGAAGCACTATGGGGGTGCCTAGCCATGCTGCCGTCACTGCACAGTCAGGGTGGAGTGAAAGCCCAGCAGCACATACAGAGGTCACCCTGTCTGTGGAGGTGGTGGACGGCCACTACAATGTCCCTGCCAGTGCCCTATGCCCTGTGCAGATGCATCCTGGCCAGCCCACCCTGTCTGAGCTATACCCATGGTACCTTGCTGCTCATTATGCACATCATCAGGCCAAAACTGGCAACAGTGCTGGCAGTGTGGGCTGTGGACAGTGTTTGCAGCCAACACACACTGTATAGACAGACACACACTCCCACACGTATGCCAGCATTGTGCTACTATAAAGGGGTTCAGAATCCTTGCCCACCACACCAGTCCTGGGCACAGTACAGGCATGGGTATGGTATGCAGTACGGTTGGGGGTCACTCCCCAGGGTGGTAAACACTGTCAGGGGCCAGACCTGACGCACACACCGCAGACATCAGATAGATTGTTATGATGGAGCTCAAAGAGCAGACTGTGCGTAACGTAGGGATATCTATCTGCCAGTACTCATAGCAAACGTTTGAGAGCTGTGTACCATATACCCAGGTGTAGGGTGACATTGCTAAGGTATGCAGGTGCTGGTATTGGGTGCTGCACGCAGGGCCCAATGTCCTGCCTCTCCAGGAGGCATTGGCCAATGGGGCCTGTGGGTGTGGGTGTGTCTGCCCCTGTTGGCTGCTGCTGTACGGCAGAGGTTCCCATATCCAGTCCAGGTTTGCAATACACTGGTTGGGGTTTCCTGCTGTCCCTCATGAATATGCATGAGCTACATCTACATGCCATGGGGGTGGTGCATAGATATACAGCACAGTTATTTGTATGTGTGGCAGCATGGAACCTGAATGGTGTGTGGTCCTCCAGGACTGCATTTGTGAGACTCTGCTCTAGGTAATGCCCCTGGTCATGGTGTCTGTGCTTGGTGGTGTAAAAGATGGCGTATGACCAATGCGTATGTCCCCAGCAATAAAGGATTGCCCTTACTAACATGGTTTAGTTGTGGGGACAATATGTGGACAGGATTGGTAGTAGCCCCAGCTGGGCTTTGAGCCTGTGATCTTTTGTTCCTGCACACACTGTCTGTGTGCACTGCACCACTGTGTTGCCACAGATGTGCTGAATTCCCTGGGAAGTCCATGACTGTACATCCGACAGGGCCTATGTTGCAGTGGACGTGCCAGCCTGCACATGGCTCGGCCACTGTCTTCTGTGGCTAGCAGCCACTGCCCCCTCCACCACCTGTACCCTACCGCCAACATGCTGGCATGTCCGTATCTTGGAAAAGCATATGACCTGCTTGCGTTGTGGCACTCCAGGACTGCATTTGGGGGACTCGGCTGTCGGTAATGCCCATTGTTATGGTGTGTGTGCGGTGTTGGGTACAAAATGGGTGTGTGAACCATGATTATGTTCTCTGCAATAAAGGAGTGTCTGTACTATCTCTGTTTAGTGGTGGGTAAAATATGGGAACTGGGTTGGTAGGAGCCCCAGCTTGGATTTGAACCTGTGACCCTCTGGTCCTAGAGGTACTGCCTCTGTATGCTGCACCACATTGTGGCCACAGTGATAGCGCAGTCCCTGGGGGTGGGAACCCTGACCAACAGAGTCAAAAACCCTGCTCTGCACATTTGTACTGTGCGCTCCGTCACCATGTCTGGTGACATAACTGCAAATACACCCCTCAACCGACCGACCACGAACAACTGGGGATAAATATAACCAAGCTGGGCAACAGTGATGTTAATGGGCAACCATAGCAAACACTCCCAGGAAGGCTCAGAAACAAGGAAATGGTTTTTGGAAGGGTCTCCCCTCCGTAGCCCCTTCCAACCTTCATTTCATTTTCTTTGAGCTTTCCTGGGTGTGTTTCTTATGTTTGCCATTATTATCGGGGTTCCCCAGCTGCCTTCCTATTTTTAATATGTTTGTTTGGGTCTTTTTCTATCTTTATTTGCACTTTTGTTCTGTGCACATGTATCACACTGCTCACGTTTTGCAGGTTTCCCCGGTTTCCCTGTACATTGCTGACGCGAAATGGTTTCTCTTCCCTTTAAATGCCCTCTACCGTGTGTGTTTCACTCGTGCTATTTTTAACCTGTGAATTCGGCCCCGATCATGTGCTGGGAGCCTCTCCCCTCCCCTTCCCCGCCCATTGACCCCGTCTCTCCGCCCCTCGGGAGCCTTCCTCCGCCCTCAGAATGCCTTTCCACGCCTCTATCGGACATTTGCGGGCCGGGTACTTGTGCGGGGTGCGTTGGTGCGGCGCGCAATTGTGCGGGGCCCACGCGCACTTTTGCGGGGCGTTTAAGAGCGTTTCTGAGCGTTTGAGTGCCGCGTTTCCGTGCGCTATTGTGCGGCACGCAATTGTGCGGCTTTTAGTAAACATACCCCTAAGACTTTTGAGGAGCCGGACTTGCTTGCAATTTTCTTGGATGAGAAAGAAGCGGCCCAAATGCGGTGATTAGACAGAAGAAAATAGCGAGGTCATGACAGACGCAGCGCAAAGGCTCGTGCCCTAATCAAGACAAGATGCATCATAATACTAACACTGAGGGGCCGAGTCTTGCATTGAACAGTGCGTTTCTATCTAGAACCTTAGTCCTCATAGTATTGGGGAGATAAGCCCTGGACCATACATTTTGGCACAGTCAGACCGAGTCCTGGCAAGGGCTCGTTTAAATCTGGATCTCCTTAGCCAGCCCTGTCGGTCTGGGCTCCCCGGTTTTGCATAAGGGGTTCATTTCTCCTCCAGGGTTTTACTCAAAATGGTTGGAAACGGCCTGTATTAACTCCTTGATAGGTATCGCTGAGCTTTCTATGATGTATGTTACAATTCAGTTATGCATATTATATCTTGGTCAGATCCCAATGGGTCTATTGCAATGCATGGGTTTCAATGGCTCCTTGTAAAATTCTCTCCTTAAATGTGCAAGGGGTTAATAACCCGGTTAAAAGACGAAAGATACTGGATTATGCACATCACAAGCGCGCTGATCTATTATTATTGCAGGAAACTCATTTGAATCAAAAGGAGTCCTTGAAACTTGGGGTGCGGCCCTATGAGGTTCTAGCGTACTCTCCTGCTGCTAAAAAGCACAATGGAGTCGCTATACTGGCTCATAAAGCTCTTCAGGCTACTACGCAATACCATCACTCCGATACAGCGGGGCGATGGACTAAGGCTGTATTAAATTTGAAGGGGCTGGAGATAGTTGTCATGTGTGTTTACGCTCCCACCACTGATCATCCTGATTTCTTTATCAATGTGGCAAAGGAACTTTCTGCAGACACTGGGAAATATATTATTTTAGGTGGGGACTTTAACCAAGTTTTGGATCCTTTGACAGATCGACAACCACCTCGATCTATCAAACCATCTAAAGGGCAGCTCTTTTTAACATCCATGATTAAAGAGTTTGCTTTAGTTGATATTTGGAGATTACAACACCCTCGAGATTCAGAATTTACTTTTTTTTCTGCTCCCCATACCTCACAATCCCGAATTGATTTCTTCTTAATCTCCAAAACGCTAGTCCCGGAAGTTAGTGATGCCAGCATCCATTCTATTCATATCTCGGACCATGCAGCTACCTCATTGGTCCTCAAGGATACTTCCCCACTCACTAAATCGACCGCTTGGTCTTTTGATAGGTCCTTGCTTGATCTTCCTGAATTTTGTGTCGAAATAAAAGCGGCTATCGCTGAATATTTTCATCTTAACTCTCAACAAGACACCTCTGGGTGGGCCTGGTGGGAGGGATTTAAAGCCTCAATTAGGGCGACCATAACTAGTTATAGTATACGCTGGAAAAAACAGCGGTAACAAGTCTTAGCGGATCTAGAGCAACAGATTAAAATTGGGGAGCGGGTTCTTACTCGGCGGACGGATCCATGTATTTTGCTAAGATTCCAACGGCTCAGATTTCAGTATAATACTCTAGCAAATACTGAGGCCTCCCAGAGCATTCGGCGGCAACAGGGGAACTATTACCGGGAGGGTAATAAAGCTAGTAAGATGCTAGCAACGATGCTCAAAGGAAAACGGGAAGCCCAACGGGTTAGTGCTTTGCAAGACCCTCAAACTGCCCATATAATCACTGGGGATCTTGCGATAGCCGCCATTTTTCGAGAATATTATACTCACCTATATAGTTCAGAGAGGGTATTCTCACAGACGGGCTTTGATCTGTTAACGGCCGGGACACAGCGACCAATTCTTTCGGATGAGCAACGGGAATACTTAGATAGGCAAATAACTGCAGATGAAATTGATCGTGCCATAGCATCACTGGCCCCGGGTAAAGCTGTAGGACCAGATGGGCTACCGGCTGAATTTTTTAAAAGCTTTGCTAAGGACCTCACTCCTTATTTACAGCAATATTTTCGCCTTTTATCTACTGCGGAACAGCGAGTAGGTGCCTTCGCCTCGGCTAATTTGGTGGTGTTTGAAAAACCAGGTAGGGACCATTCCCTGGTAGCTAATTATCGTCCCATTTCGCTTCTTAATGCGGACTATAAGATCTATGCTTCAATTTTATCTGCTAGACTCGCTGATATACTCCCCAAACTAATCCACCCGGATCAATGTGGTTTTACGGAAGGACGATCAACGGCAGATAACGGGCGTATTCTGTGTCATATTTTATTAGGGGCGGATGCAATGGAGGAGCCAATGGTGGGCCTCGCTTTAGATGCCGAAAAGGCTTTTGATCGTCTAGAGTGGCCCTTTCTGTTCGCAGTTCTTCGATGGTTCGGGTTTGGACCTACCTTTATCCGTGCAGTCGGGGTCTTATATGCCTGTCCCACCGCGTGTATTAGTGTCAATGGGGTAACGTCGCCTCCTTTTGAATTAAAACGCGGAACCCGGCAAGGTTGCCCCTTATCTCCCATGTTATTCAATTTAGCGATGGAATTGTTGACTCTCTTAATTCGGCAATGCCCAGATATTAAAGGGGCGCGCATCGCGGGTCAGGAAATCAAATTGTCGGCTTACGCGGATGATCTCCTTCTTTTCACCACCCCTGACTCCATTCCTAAAATATTAGAACAGATTGAGCGGTATTCGTTGTTTTCTGGGTATAAAATAAACTGGTCTAAATCTCTGGCTTTCCCTTTAAATAAATGGATCCATAAAGAGTCACTTAGTAACTATCCTTTCATTTGGGAGTCGGGTGTCATGAAATATTTAGGAGTTTACTATCATTACCCGCTAAGTGAGACGATTACATGGAACGCTGATGCGATCCTGAAACTCGCTCGAGAGTTAACCGTAAAATGGACACCCCTGATGCTCTCATGGTGGGGTAGATTGGAGACGATAAAAATGATGATTGTCCCTAAAATTAATTATATTTTGGAAATGCTTCCTTTTCTCCTACCTGTTTATGTTTATAAACAACTTGAACGAATATTGTTTCAGTTTTTATGGAACAATAAGACGCCGCGAATTGCTAAAGCGAAATTAAAATTAGGACGGGAACAAGGGGGAGTCAACTTTCCTGATTTTCAATCGTATCACTATGCTTTTCTTCTTAAGCAAGGGGCGAGATGGTTGGAATTCTCGACTGAAGGGAGGCCCACTTGGATTGCCTTAGAAGAGCGATTAGTCGCGCCTATTCCGTTAGAGTTTCTTCCAGGGATGCAGCTCTCTCATCTCACTGCGATACCTTTGGTCATATTAGACACACTCCAAGCCTTCCTAGCTTTTCTAAAACATAACAGATCTATCTGTTGCTCTAGAGCCAGGTTGCCCATTTGGAACAACCCCTTATTTAAAATCCAAAAGAAAACCTTTGCTTGGAAACAATGGTTCGTCCATGGAATTTGGATGGTGAATCAGGTATTGAGTTCCCAAAAATGGAAAGATTTCCAGCAGCTCCAACAAGAATTTGGTCTCCCATCAAAATGTTATTTTCAGTGGGTTCAACTTCGACACTGCTTAACAGGGGCAGGAATAGAGCCTAAGCAAAGCCTAGACGGGTCAGGGATCTCGGAGATTTTTCGGGAAATCACACAGACTTCGGGGATAGCGTCACAAATTTATAAGCAATTAACCCTGAGCTCGTCGCTGGTGATGCAGAAGGTACAACAGAAGTGGGAGCGAGACACGGGGGGGAGGCTTTCTGAGCTTCAATGGAAACAATTCTGGAGTAAGCAGGTTCGAGTCACTAGATCTGCCTCCATTACTCAAACTCTCTTTTATTTTGCGCATACTTGCTTCTATACCCCAAAACAGCTGGCAGGTTGGGACAAGAGTCTTAGTCCCCTATGCTGGACATGCGGTATTGTGACAGGTACCCTAAGACACATAGTTTATGAATGCTCAGGGGTGAGCTCTTATTGGAAGTCTGTATGGAGGCAGATACAACATATTTTGAAGTTCAGGGAGCCTCTATCTTGGCAGATAATAGGTTTTCGTTCAGCAGCAGACATCCTCAATACCCAAAGAAGGAACTTTTTTGCTTGACTTTATGCTTGGGATAGCGATATGTTTAGTTATTCGAAATTGGAAACTTACCACGCAACTGGATGCCCATGAGTGGTGGCATAGGGTATGTTTATACAGCCAATATGAACAAATTCATTGTAAACCCCAGCTGCCGCCCGCTAAATCTGGTTTCAAATGGCAACTACTGAATGATTATGTGAAAGCTGCAAAGCTTTGCTGAAGCCTTGTGACTTCGGGCTCACTGGGCTCTTGGACCGTTTGGTCCCGGACTGTAAACCCTGGAGGAGAGGATGTGGGGGGGAAGGTGGGGGGGTCTTAGTTTAGATGTTTTGGTATGTAGGTTACCTAGTTTGATGTGTGTTTTGTTCTGTTTATAAAACGAAAATAAACATTAAAAAAAAAAAAAGACTAATAAAAGAAAATATGTTTTCACTCAACGTGTAACCAAACTCTGGAATTTGTTACCGGAGGATGTAGTAAAGGCTGTTAGTGTAGCTGGGTTTAAAAAAGGTTTGGACAAGTTCCTGGAGGAAAGGTCCATAAACCATTATTAAGAAGGGACCCAGGATATCATTGCTTGACCCAGTACAAACATTGTGGAACCTATGTCTTTTGGGGAAACTGCTAGGTACGTATGACCTAGATTGGCCACTGTTAGAAACAGGATACTGGGCTTGATGGACCTTGGTCTGACCCAGTATGGCATATCTTATGTTCTTATGTTCATATGTAGATATAAGCACTATCAGACAATTTTGTATGTGTTACCTGTTCTTACAAGACCAGCAGGATACATCAATTGCTAAATTTTTATTCTCTTCCTTAAATCATTAAGAATTCGGTCTGAATCTTGATAGATCTAGGGGCCTATTTACTATGCTGTGTTTGCTATTCAGCAAAGAAATTACCTTGCACTAAGTTACTGCAGCTCATTAATTATCAGCATGTTAATTCTTGTGTCAATCAGCTAACATAAAAATTAGCATTTGGGGGCATGGAATAAGCATGGATTGGGTGGTAATTGTGCCTTATAGTTAATGCAAAAGTAACATACTAAGGGGTATGTTTACTAAACTTTCTTAACGTGCACGCCGCGCAATTAGTGCACGCTAAGGTACCTTAGCGCATGCTAATGACGCTTTACGGGGCAAAAATGCGCTTTAGTGCACGCTCATGCGCGCAGCGGTGCACACGAGCGCTGAAGGCGGGGAAAGGCTCCCGGAGGGCGGAGGAAGGCTCCCCAGGGGCGGAGAGAAGGGGTCAATGGGTGTAGAGTGGGAGGGGAGAGGCTCCCCGCACACTAACGAGGTGAAATTCGAGGCCAAAAATAACGCAAGTGAAAACCTCGCGTTAGAGCCGATTTAAAGGGAAAAGAAACCATTTCTGTCAGCAATGTACAGCAAAACCAGGGACACCTACAAAAAAGTGATAAGTGTGATACATGTGCACAGAACAAAAGTACAAATAAACATTGAAAAGGACCCCAACAAAATAAAAAAAAATCATAATCAAGCTGGGCAATAGTGATAGTAATGGGAAACATCAAAAAACACTCCCAAGAAAGCCCCAAAAAATAAATATGAATTTTGGAAGGGTCTACGCTCCGTCCCCATACAAGGTGAATGATCCCACAGTGAAAATACACTGATCAGGGTTTCCCTCTCCATTGGACAGGTTACCTATGGCATGCACATGTTCCACCACAGCAGGGCGGGCATGTCGGAATGGGCAACTGGACAGATGCTGGGAAAGGGGTGTCATGGGGTAGATCAGAATCTGCCTATGGAAATAGGAAAAACAGAGCTGAGCAGGTCTAAAAGTGACAGCTCAGACACATGGATCAGGGTTGCTATGAGCAACCAGCAAAAACAAAAGCACCAGGTGTAGGAGCACGCCCTAGTAGGGGATTACATCATAGCATATTAGCTGATGAGAGGCAGCTGAGGGCAGGGCAGGCTCACCGGAACACTAGGAGTGACGCAGATAAAACTCACTCAGAGTTTGTCAGTAGGAGAGCTAACCAGGATCCTAGAGGAGCTAACCAGGATCTTGGGGGAGCTAACCAGGAGCTTAGGAAGAGAGCTGTTTTGGAAACTAAAGGAAAAACTTCACACGGAGGTTCAAGCAGTGTTCCACAGGAGATAGCTGAGAGAATACCAGAGGCTGATTACAGGGTGCTGGGCAGCACTGAACAAGAACCAGGTGGTTGGGGCCACGGAGGTATTCAAACAGGCAGACGGAAGGAACCGATGAGAGGAAGCCTCCCTGAGAACAGGTACCGGGAGGGCAGTAACTATTATCAAAGGAATACTTACCTGCCCAAAGAGAAGCCCACTGTAAGAGGGAGGAGAAGGCTTGTCTGGGGAAAAAGCCATGATAAGTTTCCGTGCTCAGAAAGCTCCGGGGGAACCGAGCCAAAGGACAGGCTAATTCCTTGTAATAGAGGGAACTTTGAAAGGGAGAGTTTTCCATACACACAGCTAGGAGTGTGTGGCCCTCTGGAGGAAAACTCCATTATATACGGTAACCTCCCAATTCACCCTGATAGAGAGGGGGAGAGAAGCCTTTGGAAAGGAGAGGAGGGTTTTTGCAACAATGATGTGATTTACAAGCATTCTGAAGATAGCTACGGGGAAAACATTGAGGACATGGAATGTGACTTTTGTGGGGAAAGTCCTGAGGAGTTCCAAATGGAGTGTGCACTAATGTTCTCAGATAACATTTCCTCTCTATGCTGATTTGTTTGAAACAGAAATCCATTGAGGGAAACGGATTGTGAAGAACTCACTTGTATAAAGTATAAGGACTGTCTTACCTTTTTGGATTGGCTGAAGATAAGCACGTTTTTGTTACCAGTAGTTCATTTTCATTTGTACCAGAAAAATATGGTTTATTTCTTTTGATTCTTATGTGCAAAAGTTCACCCGGAAGGGAAATAAAATACCTCTTTTGAAAAAGCCTGGCTACTCGTTCACAACTACCTTTTTGATTGGCTAGTGGGACTACAGATCCCAGGGGGCATTGTAAAGTCCCAGCTACATTAAGAAGAGACCCCACTGAAGCTCCTTAGGCTTCCGCCTATAAGAGTGAGTAGGTGGGTGACAGGGGATACAGAGGGCTGCAGGAGGCACATGCTGTGGTGCAGCTGGGGCACAGTGTGGACTAGGCAGATGCCTAGGTGGCACTTAGGAATGCTGAAACTGAACAGCATCCAGACAGCAACTGATGAGGGCCCAACATTGTCATGAGAGTGTTTATCACAGTGTCACAGGGGATAGTACCCAGCAGGTTCCTCCAAGGGCACAGAACATTGGCAGGCGGTGTTGGGGGGAAGCATGGATGCCTATGCAGGCACCCCTACCCCAGAACACGCACCATAGGCAGCCGCCTACCTGCACACTGGATGGCTTGCAACTGCACACCACCAGCACCACCAGCAGAAGGGCATGTCAGCATGGTGGCAGAGGGGTACTGGTGGTGGAGGGGGGCAGTGGCAGCTGCCCAGAGCCGACCATGGCCTAGCCCTGTGTAGGTGGGTGCCATGCACTGCAAAAGACAGACTCTGTCTGACAAACAACCTTGGTATCTCCAGAGACTGCATTGTTTCTGTGAGCACAGTGTGGTGTGGTGAACACAGCCAGTGTGTTCAGGAGCAGAAGGTCACAAGTTCAAGTCCCAGCTGGGGCTACTGTCAATCCAGTCCCCATATTTTACCCGCTACTAAACCATGATAGTATGGACAAACCTTTATTGCAGAGAACATACGCATGGTTCAAACACCTAGATTTTACCCCACCGAGCACAGACACCAGAAACATGCACATTACCTAGAGCAGAGTCCCCCAAATGCAGTCCTGGAGGGCCACAAATCATTCAGGTTTTATGCTGTCTCCAATATAAGGCCATGTCCGCATGGTGGCGGAGGGGTACTGGTAGTGGAGGGGGCAGTGGCAGCTGTCCAGAGCAGACCATGGCCTAGCCCTGTGTAGGTGGGTGCCATGCACTGCAACAGACAGGCCCTGCCAGACAAACAGTCATGGTATCACCAGGGAATGCACTGTCTCTGTGGCAACACGGTGGTGCAGTGCACACAACCAGTGTGTTTGGAGACAGATGGTCACAGGTTCAAGTCCCAGCTATGGTGCCTGCCAACCCAGTCCCCATATTTTACCCACAACTGAAACGTGCTACTACAGACAGAACGTTTATTGCAGATGATGTAAACATGTCCAAAACACCTACATTTTACCCTACCCTTTAAGAAAAGTGGAAGGAAGTCCAAAAAACTGCCAGCATGGTTTAAAGGTGAGGTCAGAGAGGCTGTTGTTGCCAAAAAAGCATCTTTCAGGAAATGGAAAAAAGAGCCAAACGACGAAACCTGGAAACAGCACAAGCACTGGCAAGTCAAATGCAAGGCATTGATAAGGCAGGCAAAGGGAGAATTTGAGAAGAAGCTTGCTGCGGAAGCAAAAATGCGAAATAAAGACCTTTTCAAGTACATTCGTAGCAAAAAACCTGTGAGAGAGTCAGTTGGTCCATTAGATGATAAAGGGGTTAAAGGAGCACTAAGAGGTGACAAGGCGATAGCGGAGAGATTGAATGAATTCTTTGCTTCAGTCTTTACTGAGGAAGATGTAGGGATGTTACCCATGACTGAAGTGGTATTTAAAGGTGCAGAAGAATTGAAGGAAATATCGATACATCGGGAAGATGTATTACAACTATTAGATAAACTGAAGAGTAGCAAATCACCTGGGCCGGATGGTATACATCCAAGGGTGTTGAAAGAACTGAAATACGAGATTGCAGACCTGCTATTAGTAATCTGTGAACTATCATTAAAATCATCTCTAATACCTGAAGATTGGAGGATCGCCAATGTAACACCAATTTTTAAAAAGGGTTCCAGGGGTGATCTGGGAAGCTACAGACCGGTGAGCCTGACATCAGTACCGGGAAAAATGGTAGAAACCATCATAAAGAATAAAATTACTCAGCATGTAGATAGTCATGACCTAATGGGACCAAATACTGAAAAAAGACTCTGTATTACAACTAGAAAGTAAACTTAGCTATATCAGCGACTGCTTATATCAAAACATCTATATCTAATTTCTGAATAGATGACAACGTGGTCTCAGTATTACCGGGCTTAAGTCAGAAGACCGACTGAACGCCCTCCCTTAACATCAATGACCACTCTCCTGTTGTCAACTGTTTTTCCAAAAAGTGCAAAATTTAAATATTTCTTTAAAATGCTTAGCTTAAAATGCTTAGCTTTGAAGAGCTTTCCAAGCTTAGACAAGGGTGTTGCTTGGAAAGCTCTTCAAAATGTCAGATGAAATTTAATGTGGACAAGTGCAAGGTTATGCACTTAGGGAAGAACAACCCAAACTATGGTTACACGATGCAAGGTTCCACATTAGGAACCACCACCCAGGAAAAAGATTTAGGCGTCATTGTGGATACCATGTTAAAACCCTCGGCCCAGTGTGCAGCAGCGGCCAAGAGAGCAAATAGAATGCTAGGTATGATAAGGAAAGGAATGGAAAATAAAAGAAAAGATATTATAATGCCTCTATATCGTTCCATGGTGAGACCGCACCTTGAATATTGTGTGCAATTCTGGTCACCGTACCTTAAAAAGGATATAGCGATTTTAGAAAAGGTTCAGAGAAGAGCCACCAAAATGGTAAAGGGGATGGAAGGATACTCCTATGAAGAAAGGCTAATAAGGTTGTGGCTCTTTAACCTGGAAAGGAGACGGCTGAGGGGAGATATGATAGAAGTCTATAAATTAATGAACGGAGTGGAACGGGTAAACGTAGATCGATTATTTACCTTATCAGAATATAAAAAGACTAGGGGACATGCAATGAAGCTACAGGATAAACTATTTAAGACTAATAAAAGAAAATATTTTTTCACTCAACGTGTAATCAAACTCTGGAATTTGTTACCAGAGGATGTAGTAAAGGCTGTTAGTGTAGCTGGGTTTAAAAAAGGTTTGGACAAGTTCCTGGAGGAAAGGTCCATAAACCATTATTAAGAAGGGACCAAGGATATCAATGCTTGAACCAATACAAGCATTGTGGAACCTGTGTGCCTTGGGGAAACTGCTAGGTACGTATGACCTAGATTGGCCACTGTGGGAAACAGAATACTGGGCTTGATGGACCTTGGTCTGACCCAGTATGGCATATCTTATGTTCTTATGTTCTTACAGAGCAAATCACCATAAACAGGCACATTACCTAGAGCAGAGTCTCCCAAATGCAGTCCTGGAGGGCCAATCACCATTCGGGTTCCATGCTGCCTCTAATAAAGATGTCTGTGCTGCATATCTATGCACCACCTCCATGGTATGCAGATGTTTCTCATGCATATTTATGAGGGACAGCATGAAAACCCAAACAGTGTTTGGCACACCAGAACTGGAGTTGGGAACCTCTGCCGTAAAGCAGTAGCCAACAGGGGCAGACACACCCACACCCACACCCACAGGCTCCATTAGCCAATGCCTCCTGGAGATGCAGGACATTGGGCCCTGCGTGCATCTCCCAATACTAGCACTTGCATACCTTAGCAATGCCACCCTACACCTGGGAATACGGTAAACAGCTATCAAAGGTTTGCTATGATTACTGGCAGAAAGCAATTCCTACGTTAAGCACAGTTTGCTGATTGAGCTCCATCATAGCAACCTTTCTGATGTCTGTGGAGTGTGCTGCAGGTCTGGTCTCTGACAGTGTTTACCACCCTGGGGAGTGACCCCCAACAGTATTGCGTACCATATCCATGCCTGCACTGTGCCCAGGGCTGCTAAACTCCTCTATAGTAGCACAATGCTGGCATAGGTGTGGGAGTGTGTGTCTGTCTATCCAGTGTGTGGTGGCTGCAAACACCCTCCACAGCCCACACTGCCAGCACTGTTTCCAGTATTGGCCTGCCAATGTGCATAATGAGGAGCAAGGTACCATGGGTATAGCCCGGACAGGGTGGCCTGGTCAGGATGCATCTGCACAGGGCATAGGGCACTGGCTGGGACATTGTAGTGCCTGGTCACTACCTGCACAGACAGGGTGGCCACAGCATGTCCTGTTGGGAGATCACTCTCACCCTGACCGTGCAGTGACCACAGCATGGCTAGGCACCCCCATAGTGCTGTATAGTATTTCTCTCATGTGATATTTATGGGTTTTCTTTGGGGCTCAGTCACTGACTTATCTCTTTGTTGCGTATGCTGTCATCCCTGTTCTGGGTGCATGCATTTCCACCAGGAACATGCGCTATGGACTAGCTAGCAGACTGTCTGCAGCTGGTATGTGTCTTGATGGAGCGCCTTGCAGGGTGCAGTGGCTGAAGGCTTGCTGCAGGAGAATATCAGATAGTGGTGGGGTGCAGCTTAGCATATCCAGGCCTAATGTCTGTCTGCTATTGCATTATGGATGTGTACAGAGCTGCATTTACTGCCCTGTAGGGTGTCTGTTCCCCAGCAGGACTGGGGTTGATGGTCCCCTCTATTGCCACCATTGCATGGAGGTAGAATGTGGATCTGTTGGTGGGAGACCTTGTTTACCACCCTCAGCCCTGGAGAAGGAGGAGGGTGGTGGTATATAATTCTCCTAAGGGTTCATAGGGGCTACACCTGACTGAGACATACAGATATATCCAAGGTGTGTCTGCAAAAACTACCTATCTCACACATTAGCACTGCTGGGGACCTGGTGCTGGGCGCCCAACCTCACCCTCAGGTTGAGTGCAGTACCTGCACAATGTGACGGTGTGTAGCTACTCTGTGCCAGTAACACACATGGTCAGTTCTCCCTACTAGGCCGAGGTGCTGTGGGGGTGCATACCCCATCTTGTGATCATCTGTAGACTGCTGATTTGCATGTGCAGTACATCATGGGTATGGGTGGGTTAACCCTATCCTGGTGACCACAGCAGACTGTTTGTGTGGTGACTTGTAGTCCTTCTGCAGCCAGCCAGGGGCTTGCTAGGAGCTGTAGCCCACTGGTTACTTCACTGCCAGTGGAGGCAGAGGTCATGGGTTCATACCCACAGTGGGGTTATTTGATAGGGCTGTCCAAAGCATTATCTATTTTTAATGTACATTAGTGCTGCAAGCAAAAACACCCTCAGCGTACTGTACCCATAAGGTGCCTCAGAGGGCGCTTTATAGGGTGCCCTATAGGGCACCTTATGGTTACCGTCCATATAAGGTGCACTATACAGTATCCTATGGGGCGACTGATAGGGTGCCCTATGGGGGACATTATAGGGTGCCGTGGCGGATAGTGCACCTTATAATGTGCCCTATGGAGTGCCTTATAGGGTGCCTTATGCGGCACCTTAGGTTATGGCACATGAGGGTGTGTTTGCTGGCAGCAATTAATAAAATACAAATAAAGTGCCACAGGAAACAATACTTACATGTCCAAGCTGATGCCTCATCCAGTGTTACATATTAGGCACACTGGGGATTGAACTCATGACCCCTGTATTATTAGTCAGTGCCTTAACCATTGTGCTACACTGCTGTTCCTCCATGCATGTCAGCGCACCTACTTAAGATTTCTATGCGTTTAAATGCACAGTGCTGCCATCAAAAACATTGCTATGACCTTGCTGTGCCTCATGGAGCACCCTATATGGTGCCCTATAGGCCACCCTTTAAGCAACATTGTAGGGTGCCATGGCAAACAGTGCACTTTAAAATGTGCCCTCTGGGGTGCCTTATGCAGCACCTTATGTTACAGCACTTTGAGAGAGTGCGTTTGCTAGTAGCAGTAATTAAAATAAAATTAAAAAGCCTCATAATGCAATATTATACATAAATGGTAGTGCCTCAGCCAGCCTTATTCATTGGGCACAGTGGGGAATTGAACCCATGACCTCTGCACCATCTGTCAGTGTCTTCACCATTGTACTGCAGCCCTGTTCCTCTGTTTGCACATCAGCGCGCCTGCTTATGCTTCCCACACGTGTTACTCGTGTGCTAATGTGCGCGGCGCACAAGAGCGCGCTCGCTAATCCCGTTTTGCTATTTTTGACCGGACCGCCCACTCCTTATATGGCATCCTGCAGACTAACGTGGCGCACACGTTAAGAAACTTTAGTAAACATACCCCTAACTGTTAACTGGACAGATAGTATAGATCAATTAACACCACTTCAAGAAGTGTACTAGCTAACTGCAGTATGAGTTAGCTACTTTTCTTTATCTTAACTACACAGCAACCTCTCAAAAATGCAGCTAACAGTTAATGCAGAGGTTTTGCAGTTATGTTAATTGTTTCAATTACTATATGATACCTTCAAAAACCTATCATACCTCACTAAATAAGAATCTTAGCAGCTCTGACAACGAGTGGCTGAGTAAATTCAGGCTGATCAAAGTTTTCATCTTCAGCTTTGTGAAGTTCAGTGGATCCCCTGCCTGCTGTGGACATCACCCTCAGATCTTTACAGGGCAATTTCTCCAAAAGGGTTAGTTTTGTGCATACCATGACAGTCATGAACCTCACCCCTAGGCCGTCTCTTCTTTATCTATAGAAGTGCACTTAATTGGAGTTAATCCTCTTAACCTTTACATTCACTTCTGTGCTTTATCTCCTGCCATGGTGGGTCCATGAACAAGTACACCATGGCCTTTATCTGTGGTAGGGATGTTATCTAGATCTGCAGTGTCTGCACTATCGCTACCACCATCGTTAGCCCTAGTATGTAGGCTATGGGTGGGCACCTTTTCATCCAGGGCAAGGCGCAGCATTATGCATTTTCCTTTCATACTATATTTCTCTACTGAGATGAAAATGATGACAATTTTGCATTCATTTCCAAAGCATGGCAGAAAATAAGACTGACATCAGAAGATGTTAGCCTTCTTCAATCAGATGTATCAACTCACTTCTGAATGTCGTCCTTCCGGAACATAGATCTTAATTAGACTATAAGATGCTTGAAGCACAGACCCACCTCTTGTCTTTCTGCACAGCGATGTAGAGCTAAATAAACCATAACTAGTAATTGTAGCAAAAGCAGGAGATGGCACATTTAAATATGGTTCAACTATAATAAATAAAAATTCTTCTCTCCGTGCAGATATGAATACTACTACACAAAGTATGCTCAATAAAGCATGAATCAAGCAAAAAATCCCTTTAGATATGAGAAAACAGTTGCAAAAAAGCCCTAACTTCTGTGGGTGCAGCCATCTGGAACAGGAGATAACTGGAAAAGCTATTTTTCCCGATTATCTCCCGTCCCAGATGGTTGCACCCACTGAAGTTAGCTGTTGTTTGTTCTGCTCTTCATGGGCTTACTGAGGTCTTTCCCCTCTTATACATACTAAGGGCTTTTTACAACTGTTTGGGACATGGTAGAGTATTTCAAAGGTGTTCCCAATTGGTTCATTCTAGTTTGAGTAAATTACTGGTATACTGCAATGACACTTTAGATACATTGTAAGTTATTTTAGATTACCAAATGTTTTTCAAATAATTTTCATATTTTCATATTTGTTCCCTGTCTGAATCATAAAGTATCTAAATAGTGATGTTCAGGTAATCCCATCATGACAAGCATCATATCTTAGACATTTCAGGCTTTCTGTGTCAGAGAGACCTATGGAAGTGTCATGGTACCTCTGTGTTCTACAATTCAAATTTAAATGTTATTATTTTCATGTTTCTCATAGGCATGCATTGATTTAGTACTTTGAAATGCAGTAGTAAAACTCCAGCTACCTTTTAGCAGGGCAGCAATCACGAAGGCAGTCTGTTCCCAACAATGTTTACTAGGACTGTAAACCATTTTACTGGTATGCTAGAAAGTGAAATGAAAATTCATAGGCACATTTGTCATTTTAATTGATTGTTACTTATCTTTCAATGAAACCTTCCTGGTGAAAAAGCATGACATGTAGGATGGAAATGTATTTGTAGTTGTCATGGATACTAAGGAAAAAGAACTCTTGGTTTATTGAGGTGCTATTTGACCTTAGATATAAGATAATAGGACAAAAGTAGTTTTATGGTCAATTAACTAAAGTTACCATTCAGTGAGTTGAAAATGGTTGGTGAAGTGAAAAGAAAGTATTCCGGTGATATTCATGAGCTGTTTTGCCTTGGAAATTCTGTGTTCATATGAAATGGGTAAGATGAGCTTGGAAATATTCTAATTAATACCAGCGTCCAAAGTAAGAGGAGTAGTATACATAATAATAGACTCATACCTTAGGGGGTGATTGCGTGCATAAGAACATAAGGACATAAAATATGCCATACTGGGTCATACCAAGGTCCATCAAGCCCAGTATCCTGTTTCCAACAGTGGCCAATCTAGGTCACAAATACCTAGCAATTTGCCCAAAAGACACAGGTTCCACAATGCTTGTATTGGTCAAGCAGTGATATCCTAGGTTCCTTTTAATAATGATTTATGGACCTTTCCTCCAAGACCTTGTCCAAACCTTTTTTAAACCCGGCTACACTAACAGCTTTTACTACATCCTCCAGTAACAAATTCCAAAGTTTGATTACACGATGAGTGAAAAAATATTTTCTCTTATTAGTCCTAAATAGGTTACCCAGTAGCTTCATTATGTCTCCCCGTTTTTCTTTATTTTGATGGCGTAAACAATCGATCTACGTTTACCCATTCCACTCCATTCATTAAGCACTCCTTGTGGCCTTAGGCAAGCCACAACCCTTCATTGCCTCAGAAAAATCCAAGTTATCAATGTCCCTGTTTAATGTACATTACCAAGTTTAAGGGGTATGTTTACTAAACCGCGATAACTAACGCTAACGCACACTAAAGTTACCAGATGCAACGTTAGTGTGCGTTAACGTCTCCGGCCGCATTATGTCTCACAGAGGGTGGAGAGAGGGCTGAGAGAAGGGGACAATGGCGGGGAGTGTGCGGGGAGAGGCTCCTGCTACATTAACGCTGGGAAATGAAGGGCCGAAAATGACCGCAAGTGAAAACCTGTCGTTAGAGGCACATTTGCAGGAGAGAGAAACCATTTCAGTGTCAGCAATGTACAGAATACGCAGGGAGCCCAAGAAAAGTGATAGTAGTGCTCCATGTGCAGCAACAGCATAGTGCCCAGGTATGAAAGGACACTATGGTGATGCTGCAAATGGGGCATAGGAGGCTGCAGGCGGGACATGCTGTGGGGCAGCTGGGGCACAGGGTGGACTAGGCAGATGCCTAGATGGCACATAGGAATGCAGAAATTGGAAATCAGCAAGACAGCAACTGACCAAGGTCAAACATGCCCACGAGTCTGTGTCCCACAGTGTCCCATCCAGGGGATATTACCCAGCAGGTACTCCAAAGGGCACATAACATTGGCAGGGGGTGCCGGGGGAAGTGTGGATGTCTATGTAGGCACTTCCCAGACCCCACACCCTAGGCAGCCACCTACCTGCACACTGGATGGCCTGGGACTGCACACCACTAGCACCACCAGCATATGGGCATGTCTGCATGGTGGGGGAGGGGTGCTGGTGGTGGAGGGGACAGTGGCATCTGCCCACAGCAGACCAAGGCCAAGCCCTGTTCGGGTGGGTGGCATACAGTGCAACAGACAAGGTCTGTCTGATGAACAGTCATGGTATCCCCAGGGACTGACTTGCCTCTGTGGCAACAGTATGGTGCAGTACATACAGCCAGTGTGTCCTGGGGCAGAAGGTCAGAGGGTCAAGTCCCAGTTGTGGCTCCTGCAGACCATGTCCCTACATTTTACCCTGCATAGCACATACAACATAAACATGTGCACTCCTGAGAGCATAGGCCAATAGGGGCACAAACACCCACACCCACAGGCTCCTCTTTCTAAAGCCTCATGGAGGGTCGGGCTGTTGAGCCCGGCACGGAGCAACAGTTACCACCAAAGCACTACTACTAGCACCTGCATACCTTAGCAATGCCTCTACTGTGCTCAGGACCAGTATGGCGGGCAGCGCTGCCAACCACCCCTATCTTTGCACAATGCTGAAATAGGAGTGGGAGTGTGTGTAAGTCTATCCATTGTTTTGTGGCTGCCCACTCCTCACTGAGCCCACAATGCTTACACTAGGGGTGTCCAACCCTGTCCTGGAGGGCCACAATCCTGGCAGATTTTTGGGATAGCCCTAATGAATATGCATGAGATATATATGCATTAGAGATATCCTGCCAAACTGACTGGTTTTTGGCCCTCCAGGACTGGATTTGGAGACCCCTGCCTTACACCTCTGTCATTTAAGATTGTGAGTGGGCAAGGTACAGATGTCCTAGACATCTAAAGGATAGAGAGAATTTGTCACATTCCTCCTCAATTCTCACCACCACCAATAAGTTGTCGAATAGAACGTTGCATGAAGTTTTTCGGGTTGTATACCTGTTTAATAAAAGGGTTTCCCCAGAGTGGAGGGGAAAGGCTTTCCTCCTTCCCACTCTTGTCGGGGGACCCCGACATAAAAAAACGTATTTTGATGTTTTTTATTTAAGGAGCTCAATGGGACTATCCAGTGACTTTCTTTGCATTATATGATTATTGGTAGTCATCTGGGAGTTGTTTTTTGGGGGGGGTTTGGTTTAATGAATATTTTTTGGGCATCCTATAATAAACTACATTATTTTTAGGGGTGTACATTTGCTTAAAAATGAATGCTAATACCTGAAGAATGAGGCCATTTTTGGTTCAGTCCCTTCAAATGAACCAAATGTCTGCCTGATCTCAACATTTTCCATTTTCATTCATTTTTTGATCCAGTATAGTCTAAGGGGACAGGAAAATAACCTATTTATCGGCTTGTCCAGGAACAGCACAGCTTCCATAGAGACATACAACAAAGAAATAGCAGTCACTTCACCAATCATGTTGAAACATTTTGACAGACAGCTAAACAAGCCTATCCCAGCCTCATTGCTTCCGAATCCCATGGCTGATAAGTCAGCAGGAAACTGAAAACAGATAGCGACAACAATTTCTCTTCATTTCTTTCCTGGGTTTCAGAGGCATATGGTGGCTTGTTTGTTGCAGGCTAAGAGAGTTAAAAGGGTGGAAATTAAATAATATTATCAGTTTTAAAAAAGTAAATAATAGCACAGTCTGGGCCCAAGCCCAGGTGGAAAACAAGGTTGTGGGTGCTGCTACTGCAGACTGTACAGCAGATCCTCTAATGAGAGATTGACTATGAAAGAACATACGTTTGGCTGAGACAGGGCAGGGAAAGGCATAGTAAAGATTACACATGCAATGTCTTTCTGGATGTGAATGTCACTTTGTTAGGCACTGTGTAATTGTACTATAATGTTACAGTCACAGTGTTCTTACTAGGCAAGACACACATACTGATTCTGTTTGTACTGTAGGTGTGAGACTCACTCTGCTACTAAAGTCTGGCACGCTGTGTGGGTACACAAGTCAACAATTCTGCTGCAGTGTTACACTCACAGTGTGCTTAAAAGGCAGGGTAGAACCACAAACACATACTGTTATGACTGTCTCACATCCTAAGAGACCGTGAGGAAAGCAACGAGCATTGTGTGGCAGGTACAAACCTCCAAAGAACAATCACCGCGTTGCACAGCTGCGATAGTTGTACCTGTGTCTGATAGTAAATGGTTGTTTAAGCTGTTTTTTTCGAGTGCGTGGTAAGATATTTTGGGAAGTATTATAAGAATGTTTCCAGAAAGTTCTTATGAAACACAATCTCACCAAGAAACTTTATCTCTTTTGAAGCCCCCAGTTATTGCTTTTTTGGCATCTTCCATTTTAAATTATTTATTTATGTATTTATTTATTTTCTTTTATATACCACGCTTTTAGCAATCATCAGTTTGGTTTACATATAGCAAAGGCAACCAACATTTTACATAGAACCAGGTACAATGAGAACAAAAACAATGGAACAGTTACATGGAACAGTTTTAAATAGAACAGTTAAATATAACTAAAAAAACAGAGGAACAGTCAGATAAAATATAATTAAGCTAAATGTTCTTAACCAGTGTTCATAACCAGTATGTGGGGTGATGCGCAAGGCTGGGCAGAAATATGAGGCCTTGTTTAGGGTGGTTGGTTGTAGACTGATTGGAACAAGTATGTCTTTAGTGCCTTCCTGAAGGACCTCAAATCTGTGATGCCTTGTATCGTTGGAGGTAGGGTATTCCAGCAGGTTGGTGCAAAAAATGAAAAAGCCTGGTTCTTAGTAGATTGGGTACAAGTCCTTATTTTTGATGGGATGCAGAGAGAGTTTACCATGCATGACCTCCGTTGAATGAGCTCAGCGATGGAGGTTGCAGACATGCCATTAAGGGGTATGTTTACTAAGCAGTCTTAACGTGCAGCCGGCGTTAGTGTGCAGGATGCCAAATAAGGTAGTGGGCGTTCCGGTCTTAATTAGTATTTAGGGTTATTGTGCGATAAGGTACGTGCGATAGAGGGAGCCATGGCATGTTAATGCGCGTTAGCCTTAATTAGGTGCGCTGACCAACAAACTCAGCAACAGAGGTGTAGCACAATGGTTAATACATTGACTGATGAAACAGGGGTCATGAGTTTGATCCCCAGTGGGCTTGATGAGTAAGGCTGTCTGAGGCATTACCCTTTACTTTAAATCAGTGCTGTCTGAGGCATTTTCTTTTTTAATTTAAATTAGTGCTGCCAGCAAACACACTCTCACAGTCTCGTAACCTCAGGTGCCGCATAAGGCGCCCTATAAGGCACTCCAGAGGGCACATTATAAAGTGCAGTGTCCGCCAAGGCACCTTATAATGTTCCCTATAGGGCGCCTTATAAGGCGCCTTATAGAGCGCTTTAGAGGGCGCCTTATGAGGCACCTTAAGGCTACAGCACTGTGAGGGTGTTTTTGCTGGCAGCACTAATTCAAATAAAAAAAGAAAATGCCTCACAGCCCTATCAAATAACCCCACTGTGGGATAAAACCCATGACCTATGGCTCCACAGACAGTGAAGTAGCCAGTGGGCTACAGCTACTAAGAAACCCCTGGCTGGCTAAAGAAGGACTGCAGGTCACCACACAAACTGTCTGCTGTGGTTACCAGGATAGGGTTAACCCACCCGTATCCATGATGCACTGTACATGCAAATCAGCAGTCTACAGATGATCACAAGATGGGGTATGCACCCCTACAGCACCTCAGCCTGGTAGGGGGAACTGACCGTGTGCACCCCCACAGCACCTCAACCTGGTAGGGGGTACTGACCGTGTGTGTTACTGGCACAGAGTAGCTACAGACCATCACATTGTGCGGGTACTGTGCTCACCCTGAGGGTGAGGTGGGGTGCCCAGCACCAGGTCCACAGCACCTTTCGTGGCTGAAATACGCTATGCTGCAGGTCCCATTAGTGCTAGTGTGTGTGATAGGTAGTTCTTGCACACTTGCATGGCCGGCCCAAGAGTTTGTGCTGACCTAGGCAGAAGCCCTGGACATGCTGCCCCCCCAACCATGCTGAACCACCACCCCCTCTGCCACTGATTATGTCAGTGGGGCGGGGCAGAGGATGGCTCGGTTTGGTGGGAGTCAGAATTGACAGACCATGTGTGCCGAAGCACATGGCCTGCCGCAGGCATCATGCTGCACACAGAGATCTTCCGCTTTAGGTAGTGTGGTAAGGAGAGTGTAGCACAGCCCTGGGAAATAGAGGAAAAATGAACTTTTGCTTCTTTAAGGTGGATGGGCTCACCAAATCACATGTGCAAAAGTAAAAGCAGTGAAAAAAACCGCGCTTGCAGAGCTAGGCTGAAGCCACACCCAGACTCCATGGCAACCCTAAGTAAGGATAAGGGACACCTGTGGGTGGAGCCAGAGGGGGAGGCACACTGCCCAGCATTTAAGGTTAAGCAAACAGAAAGTGATAGACTCGATAGAACTGTTAGAAGCCTTGGAGGTGCTGGAAGCCACGGGAACAGCTTGAGAAGCAGCAGCTGGGGAAAGGCCAGAGGACAGGCTGAGTACTTTCCTTCTAGGAGAGAGAAGGGCAAAAGGCTGGCTGTAAGAAACCTAGAACAGGAAGGCTCAGCTTCTTCTGAAGAAAGACAAATCTTTAGGCTGAGAAAGCCCAGGAAAGCTGGAAGAAAATCCTGCAGTGATTCCCTGAGCAGCTCTGATTCAGAGGACGCTACCTCCAACAGATGTCACAGCTGTGAAACTCCCACAGTTAAGCTCCAAGGTAGGAGAGGAAAGCTGGAAAGAGTTAATGCTTATAACTCTGACTCAGATACTGAGGAGATAGTTATACCTGCTAGCACGCAGAACAGGAAGAATGGTTTTGTAGATAAAGCAAAGCAAACAAAGCCTGTTAATGTTTTACCAAGAGAAAGAAAGGCAGTTCAATGGGAGAAACTGTTTAAGCTGTTAAAGCATATAAACCTTAAAGTACCTGAACGTATTCAAGTCCCACAATCAGGCAGTGCAGAGGAAGAAATGGAGGTGGATTATAAGGAAGATGACCCTGATTCCACTTGCTCTGAAATGGAATGTGCTCTATGTGTTACTGCTGATTGAAGAAGTAAAATGCTAGGAAGAATCTCAAGAAGCAGTTCTCAAGTTCATGATAGCTGAAAGCTTTGGAAAGAGAGAAAGGAAATCTCTTAGTCTAAAACTTGCAAAGCTCTGTCTGTTGAAGAGAAGTAGATGCTGCAATTGAGTTCTGTCCTGACCAGCTGAGAAGTGTTTTAAACTGAAGCAGCTAAAGGGAGCCGACAGAATTACTGAGTTCGTTGTGTGCTTTAACTGCAAATAAAGCTGTTGTTTCTGAGATGAGAAATTTCCTAATGAAAGAAGTAAAGACATTTACTTGCAAATTATACCACCGAAACACACTGTTTGTAAAGAACTTTATTTGGGAGAAAATATCCTTGTTTGGAATCTTCTACAAAGGACTGTTACTAAACTGCACCAAGTTAAAAATCAATAAAAATTCCTGTGTTGCTTTAAAACCACTTGGACTGCTTTTATACACAACTACACGTTTAAAGCTAAAAGATACAAGATGGGAGTCTGTCTTCACTAGGCGACTGCCTAGTGGAGGCGCGCCTGCCACAGTAGCCACCTAGCCCACCCAGTGGACGGGCCAGCCCTGCACATGTGTGATGTGAGAAATGCATAGGTGTTTTACACTACAGCTTGGTGAGTCCTTAAGCATTTGGACATGGAGATTGAGAATACTGTATATGCATGCGGTTTTTTAGTATCTTTTTCATTTCTTCCAGATGATTTATACTCCCTGAAGAAGCCTTCCTTTTTTGGTGAAACCACTGACCAGGGTTGGAGACCCTTTTGGATTTTAATATTATGAATTAATTTGAAGCCCTTGGAAATACCTGTTGGATTGTGGTATTTTAATTTATTTGGACACCTTTTTGGACTGCAGCACTTTAAAGTGACTTTTTTCTTAAAGACTCGAAGTGACTTGTATTTTTAGAAATGGAAAATGTGGATGACACTCACAGTACTCTAAAGGAAAGTATTGGAATTGTGAAGAGTGTGACCACAGAATTACAATTATTGCATATGGCAGTGTGCAAGCCTCTATCAGGCAACTACTGATTAATGTTTTCAATCGACATAAGAACATAAGATATGCCATACTGGGTCAGACCAAGGTCCATCAAGCCCAGTATTCTGTTTCCAACAGTGGCCAATCTAGGTCATATGTACCTAGCAGTTTCCCCAAGAGACACAAGTTCCACAATGCTTGTACTGGGTCAAGCATTGATATCTTCGGTCACTTCTTAATAATGGTTTATGGACCTTTCCTCCAAGATCATGTCCAAACCTTTTTTAAACCCAGATACACTAACAGCCTTTACTACATCCTCCGGTAACAAATTCCAAAGTTTGATTACACGTTGAGTGAAAAAATATTTTCTTTTATTAGTCTTAAATAGTTTACCCTGTAGCTTCATTGCATGTCCCTTAGTCTTTCTATATTCTGATAAGGTAAACAATCAATCTACATTTACCCGTTCCACTCCGTTCATTAATTTATAGACTTCTATCATATCTCCCCTCAGCCGTCTCTTTTCCAGGTTAAAGAGCCCTAACCTTTTTAGCTTTTCTTCATAGGAGTATCCTTCCATCCCCTTTACCATTTTGGTGGCTCTTCTCTGAACCTTTTCTAAAATCGCTATATCCTTTTTAAGATACGGCGACCAGAATTGCACACAATATTCAAGGTGCGGTCTCACCATGGAACGATATAGAGGCATTATAATATCTTTGGTTTTATTTTCCATTCCTTTCCTTATCATACCTAGCATTCTATTTGCTCTCTTGGCCGCCGCTGCACACTGGACCGAGGATTTTAACATGGTATCCACAATGACGCCTAAATCTTTTTCCTGGGTGGTGGTTCCCAATGTGGAACCTTGCATCGTGTAACCATAGTTTGGGTTGTTCTTCCCTAGGTGCATAACCTTGCACTTGTCCACATTAAATTTCATCTGCCATTTTGATGCCCGGTCTTCCAATTTATCAAGATCCTCTTGCAATTTTTCACAATCCTCTTGGGTTTTAACAACTTTAAATAGTTTTGTGTCATCTGCAAATTTGATAACCTCACTCGTTATTCCACTTTCCAGGTCATTTATGAATATGTCAAAAAGCAGCAGACCCAGCACAGATCCCTGGGGTACACCACTATTCACCTTTCTCCATTGGGAAAATTGGCCATTTAGCCCTACCCTCTGCTTTCTATCTTTTAACCAGTTCCTGATCCACAATAGTACACTGCCTCCTATCCCATGACTCTTTAGTTTTGCCAAAAGTCTCTGATGAGGGACCTTGTCAAAGGCTTTCTGAAAGTCCAGATACACAATATCAACCGACTCACCTTTGTCCACCTGTTTATTCACTCCTTCAAAAAAACATAACAGATTAGTAAGACAAGATCTTCCTTGTCTAAAGCCATGTTGGCTGTCTCCCATTAGGTTGTGACTATCTACATGCTGAGTAATTTTATTCTTTATGATGGTTTCTACCATTTTTCCTGGTACTGACGTCAGGCTCACCAGTCTGTAGTTTCCCGGATCACCCCTGGAACCCTTTTTAAAAATTGGTGTTACATTGGCGATCCTCCAATCTTCAGGTATTAGAGATGATTTTAATGATAGTTCACAGATTACTGATAGCAGGTCTGCAATCTCATATTTCAGTTCTTTCAACACCCTTGGATGTATACCATCCAGCCCAGGTGATTTGCTACTCTTCAGTTTATCTAATAGTTGTAAGACATCTTCCCGATGTATCGATATTTCCTTCAATTCTTCCGCACCTTTAAATCATGTGTAACTTCAGTCATGGGTAACATCCCTACATCTTCCTCAGTAAAGACCGAAGCAAAGAATTCATTCAGTCTCTCCGCTATCGCCTTGTCGCCTCTTAGTGCTCCTTTAACCCCTTTATCATCTAATGGACCAACTGACTCTCTCACAGGTTTTTTGCTATGAATGTACTTGAAAAGGTCTTTATTTTGCGTTTTTGCTTCCGCAGCAAGCTTCTTCTCAAATTCTCTCTTTGCCTGCCTTATCAATGCCTTGCATTTGACTTGCCAGTGCTTGTGCTGTTTCCAGGTTTCGTCGTTTGGCTCTTTTTTCCATTTCCTGAAAGATGCTTTTTTGGCAACAACAGCCTCTCTGACCTCACCTTTAAACCATGCTGGCAGTTTTTTGGACTTCCTTCCACTTTTCTTAAAGCGTGGAATACAGCTGGTCTGGGCTTCCAAGATAGTATTTTTCAACAACACCCAAGCTTGATGTACGTCTTTAACCTTTGCAACTGCTCCTTTTAGTTTTTTCTTAACTGTTTTCCTCATTTTATCATAGTCTCCCTTTCGAAAGTTAAAAGGTAATACTGTGGATTTCCTTACTATCCCTCCTCCACTAATTTAAATCAAAGCAGAAACAATAAGTACTGATTTTTATGACTAATACAGTTTAAAAATCTTGTGTCAGGTTGAAAAATGATGATATTGAGTGGTTTATGCCTATGATTCCAGATAATGCTTCCATGTCTTGCAATAGAGCTCTCCCATCATCTCTTTTTTTCTTTCCTTCAGTATGACTCTGGAGGGATTAGAGTTGATACTAATGTAACCAGATTGAATAAAATATAGAAAGTTTACCTGGGGAGGCTCTGGGGTAGTCAGGGCTGCTAATGGTGGTTTAGGGTGGTTTTTTTTTTGGGGGGGGGGGTGGAGTCAATGCTGCTCCGGGCTGCTCAGGGCAGCAAGCATGGGGTTTTTTTCCCCTTCTCCACGGCCACAGGAAGGGCAGGAGGTGTTGCAGATTTTTCTCAAAAAAGAGAAAATTGAAATATGGGCCTGTTTGGGCTGCTGCCATCAGCCGTGTTTTTTTTTTTTTTTTAAGAGAAGAGAGCTGTTCGGGGGGGGGGGGGCATGGGTTCAGGCCTTTGGGGAGTTGCATTGCTGTGACTGTCTTTGGACCTAGCCTGTGGGCCTAATGAGAGCCTGCCGATCACAGGGAGAGGAGTCTGGGAGCGTCAGCTCTGCGGAATTTAAATGCCGATCCTGATATTTACCCTTAAAAATAATTTTCTTACAGCAATTTTCCATAATATCTCTTTACGTAAAGAGTGGTAGATGTGTGGAATAGTCTCCCAGTGGAGGTGGTGGACAGGAGGACGGAACCTGAATTCAAAAAAGCATGGGACAAACACAGAGGATCTCCAAAGGTAAAAAGAGGACTTTTGTAGTTGGTATGGAAGGGCAGACTAGAGAGGCCATCTGGTCTTTTTCTGCCAATCATGTTTCTATGTTTCTAAATTGCAACATCCACCATATATCTTTTTCAGGTACAACTTTATCTGGTGTTTCCATAGACTTAACTTCTATTACCACCTCACCAGTATCATCATATTGGTTTCCATCCCCATCCTGCATATCTAGGTTTATGTCCGAAGGGACCACTTTTAGTTGGTTCCAATGTAATACCCTAACTGTGCCTTTCTTATTCTGGATTTTATAAACATTGTTGCACACATGCAATATTTCAATTACTCTAGTCTATATGGTTCCTTTTTCCAAATCCAATCAAGCTTATGTCTCTGCTTAAAAACTTGTCTCCGCACTTCAGATGGGGAACCGTGTGCTCGGCGGTCAAATGCCCTCTTCACTTTCAGACCTGCAGTGGCAGATGCTTCAACAGCTGCTTTCCGAATGACCTGTAACTCCGTAAATGGTGTTGTAGTCACCCTTCCATCTTTGGTGAATCACTTTTCATTTCTTCCTCTAATAATGAATATAAACTCAATAGAGCATATCACACCGATCCTGGCTGAACTTCATTGGCTACCCATTTACAGCAGAATAAAATACAAAATTATTTTAACCACATTTAAACTAATAAATAACTTAGCACCATCTGTACTCAATACACTCATTAACGTAGAAATAGATAAACGATCACAAAGGAGCAGAAACACAAACACTATAGCAGTTCCAAAAGATTGCACAAAAGCTAGAAAACAAACCAACAAGAGGGCCTTCTCCCATTCGGCACCTATCCTATGGAATAATCTGCCTGACAACATTCGCCAACTATCAGACATAAAGGAATTTAGAAAAAAACTAAAAACCCATTTATTCTCTCTACACTACAATACACTACCTAATCAGAATAAACAAAGAGACACAGGTTAACAACCATACTATAATACTACATAACACACAACAGAAAATAACATAACCACACAATACTTAACCATACCACACTTATATACAGTTGACAATTCTCCCAATTTATAATTATGTGATTTGTCACAATTAAAATATTTTATGCATCACAATTTTGATCCATGATATAATTTGTAAGTACCTATAATGTAAATACATTCTAACATTTTACTGTTCAAATGTTATATTGTTACTTGTAAATAGTTCCACCTGTTCTATGTAAAACGACTAGGTATGCTCTTTCACATACCATATAACTTATTGTTCCTTGTAAACCGCACTTGATACTTGGGAAAGAGCGGTATAGAAATAATTGTTAAATAAATAAATACTGGAAACAAGCAGGTAACAAAGTAGGCCTTCCTAAGAAAAAGTGTACATGGGAGTATCCCATAGCTGAATGTACACAACTATTATATATTTGTGTCACCTCAGTTAAAAATTCAGACCAGCGATTCTTCCTATGTTCCTTAAAGGTCTTGAGGATTTGGTGGAGAGTCTGGTTAAAGCGCTCACAACGGCTGTTCCCCTGCAGATGGTATGGCATAGTACAAATTTTCTCCACTCTATATCACTTACACAGCTCCTGTATTACCGCAGACTCGAAGTTTCAACCTTGGTATGAGTGTAATCTCTGCAGTACCTTATATAGTCTGTACCAATTCTTCACTAACACTTTAGGAGTCATTCTTGTGCTATGGTTCTTGGTAGGCACTGCAACAGCAAACCGAGTAAATATATCTGTGATGACTAATACATTTTTGTATCTCCTACAGTCTTTGTCCAGGACTGTGTAATCCATTGCAACCACCTCCAAATGATCGGTCACTTCTAAACAGGTCATCTCAGCTCTCTCTTTAGGTACCAACTTCTTTGCTAAAGTGCAACTTTCACATTTGCGAATCCACTCAATAATATCACCCATTTGATTGATCCAGTAGTATTCCCTTCTGATATTCTTATTGATGACATCAGCTGCATAATGACCCCATCATTATGAAAGTGCTTCAATAACTTTTCTTGCAAGAACTTAGGTACACACCACTTGATTAATTGTTCTTCCATCTCTTGGGTTTATGAGGGTTCGGATTAATATCCCACTCTGGACACTCAACCTCTCTTTTTGTCTCCATAACATTTTCATCGTAGAAGAACTGCTAGTTACATCCAAAACATGAGGGACTTTCAGTGCATCAAATATCATCTTTAAATCTGCACCATCCCTTTGTTCTCTCTCCCATACTTCGTTTTCATGGGTTTAATCCACACACCAAGATTTTTGGACAATCACATATCCTTGTAAAGATTGAGGACATTTCCTTATGCTCAAATTAGTTTTGATTTCCTTACTAGACACAATTAGGAAATCGTTGTCATTATCCTCAGTCTTGGGTTCAGGCTCTTCTCTCCAAGGTAAACTGTAAAGTACATCCACATTCTTATTTAGGTGTCACGGCTTATAATAAACTTAAAAAAATAACTCTGTGAATTGTCCCAGCCAGCATTGCTCAACTGCTTGAACATTTGCTGAATTCAAGTATTTGATTGGTTTGTTCTGTTCTTACTATGAATTTTTTGTAGATCAGGTACTCTCAGAATCTCTCAATAGTGGCCAACCTTAACATCAGCAGCTCTAACTTGAACATACTGCATTTTTTGTCATTGCGTCCGGATCTCTTTAACCCTTGGCTCGCATATGTGATCACATGCTCTTTTCCATTCTGTATTTGACTTAGAATAGCTCACAACCCCTGGAAACTCACATCTGTGGTAAGGATAAGGGAGATGTTAAAATCAGGATATGTTAATACTGGTGTGGTCATTAACTTTTCTTTTAGGCATTAGAAAGCTCACTGACACTCTTTTGTCTAATTAAAAGGAATTTCTTTTCCATGTTTCTTGAGTGTTCCATTTATCTGATGTAAGGGTGCAGCTATCTGGGCAAACTTAGGGACAAACCTACGATAAAAACTTGCAAATCCTAAGAGGTTTTTCTTCTAGGTCACGTTAGTCGAAGGCCTCCATTCCTGAAGCACTTTTATTTTTTCTAAATCAACATTTATGCTTTCTTTAGATATAATGTCCCCAAGGAACTTCACACGATGGCAAAGTAGCTTACGCTTAGCTGGTTTCAACTTCAATCCCGCTGCCTTGATTCTTGTAAATACCATTTCCAATCTTTCTAGGTGGTTTTCAAAAGTGGGAGCATAGATCAGAATGTCATCTAAGTATAACAATAGTATCTCCATAACATATTCTCCTAGGGCAGACTCCATAAGCCTAGAGAAACTAGCCAGAGTGTTGCACAACCCAAATGGCATGCGAGTCCACTCAAACAATCCCAAGAGTGTAGTGACCGCTGTCTTCCCAATATCTTCTTCGGACATTTCCATTTGGTAGTAACTGGCAGTGAGGTCCAGAGAGCAGAACCATGCAGCCTTGACTAATGCGTCCAAGGACTCATTGATACGCAACAGTGGGTACGCATCCTTTACTGTTACTGAATTCAGTCTCTGATAATCACAGCAAAAGCATAATGTTCCATCAGGCTTTTGCAGGACTACAGCTGAAGACACCCAGGGGCTATTGCTTCATCTCAAAATCCACTGCTTCATAAGCTCATAACGTGGTTTTTTAAATCATCAAACAGATGCGGAGAGACCCATCGATATGGCTGCTTAGGAGGTATATCCCCAGTGTTGATCGAGTGGGTAACCAGCAATAAAAATCCAATATTGGAGTTATCAATGGAAAACTCCTCTTGGTATCTACAGAGCAGCTGTTTAAGAGCACATGCCTGATTCTCAGTTAATTCTTCCCAGTTAACTTTTAATGGTGGCAAGTCCATTGTTTCCTCAACTCTGGATGATACTGTTATGTTCAGAGACCTTCCAGTCATGCATTGCTTCTCACTCTCTTGCATCTTGAAATTGGGATTGAACATCTCTCCTTCAGGCTTGAAGATTTCAGCAATTGGTACTGTAGGTGGCAGTACCATATCTTTCTCACCTAGATTCAGAAGTCAGACTGGCACAAACCCCTGATCCGGTTTGGCCAGTATGTTTTCCACCAGGATTTTCTCCGGGAGGTTTATTATGCTTATAGCCACTACCATTACATCACAAGCCTCCATTCCTTTCATGCTATGACATCTCACCTGGATGATCTTTTCAGATAAAGACAGGATCTTATGCCTTTTCCTCCCCACAGTCTTCACAATTCCCAGACGATCTTGTCCCTCATGCTGAATATAAATTCTCTGCTGTGTTATATGATGTAATATTCATCCCACACAACTATTCTTACTCTGGTAGAGCTCTTTCAAATCACAGAATAGACCTTCCAAATGATGGAGGATGTTTATCCCCATGATGTCCTCAGCCGCTACATTGGAGTGGAAATAATCCTTGATGATAAAAATGCATCTATGGGGAATCATTTGCCCAAGACATTGGACTTCGGCCTCGATATATCCTAGCACCGGTAGGTCTGTATTATTGGCTGCTGTTAATTTTACCCAGCTAGCATCCTTTAATTGTTCAGGCTGGTCAAAATTTCTGTAAAAACCGGCCTGCCACTATCGCTGAGATGTCAGAACCCGTGTCGGCAATGCAACAAGTACTGCCCCAGCTATGTTCAGCACCAGGATTGGGCTTTGTCCGATGATATTCTCCCACAAAATATCCCACTCATCACCAGCTCCTCCTGCAGCAGGAATGTGTCAATGAACATCTGGCATATTGAAATTCCCTATCAGTAGCACTTCCCCTTTCCTGGCAATGCTGCATATGTCTTCAATTAACTCTCTGTCCACCTCTTCCTCTTTTGAGGGTGGTATGTATATCATGCCAATGCAAATAGATTTCTCTTTCCCTCTTTCTAGTTTAACCCACAGTGCCTCCTCTCTCCCTTTTAAGCTCTGTAGTTCCAAAAGCTTTAATATTATTTTTTACATATAGTGCCACTCCTCCTCCCCTTCCTCCCACCCTGTCCTTTCTGAATAACGTATAGCCTGGCATAGTTACAGCCCAGTCATGGTTTTCTGTGAACTATGTTTCTGTAACTGCCACTAAATCCAAGTCAGCCTGTCCCATTAAAGTTTCAACATCTGGGATCTTATTTCCCATGCTAAGGAAACACACCGCTTTCCATATGTTGCCCCTTTTACCATTTCCATAAAGGGTATTCAATGTTTCACTTACCTGGGGGCTTTCTTCACCCATCCCCAGTGAATCTAGTTTAAAGCCCTCTTCAGTAGATTAGCCAGTCTGCTACTGCAGACACATCAACCTTTCTGGGACAGATGGACACCATCTCTGCTCTGCAACCCTTGGAAAAGCATCCATGGTCCAGGAAAACAAAACGCTCTTGATGACCCAATCCATGTAGCTATGCATTCATCTCCAGGATGTGAGCTTCTCTGCCTTGGCCTTTACCCTCAACAGGGAGGATTGAAGAGAACACCACCTGCACCCCTATCTGCTTCACTCTCTGTCCCAGAGCCATGAGGGATATCTGGCAGTATCATTTGTGCCAACATGGAATAGCAACATTGGATAATAGTCAGTGGGCTCGATGAGTCTTGGTAAACTCTCCTTAACATCTTGGATTTTGGCACCCGGCAGACAGCATACCTTTCTGGAGATCAAGTCTAGTCGGCAGATGGACACCTCAGTACCCCTCAGAAGAGAGTCACCAACCACCACTACCCTTCGCTTGCTTGTGGTCACTGATTCTGGAAATTTGGGGTGCTCGAGCTCTGGTTCTTCCCTTTCCATGGATGCTTTCACCTCCTCCACTTCCAGGGCTGCATAATGGTTCTTCAATTCAAGGGCTGGAGGAGTTGGATTGGTGATTCTGTGGGCCCTGGTAACTTGTGTCCAACCTTCGTCATTCTGTAGGCTCCCATCTTCTCTTCTTCTGGAGAGCTTGGATGTTGCAAGAAGCATCTCATCAATGTACTTCTTACTGTCTTGAGTGTTCTTCAGCCTCACCACCTCTTCTCTGAGCTCCTCCACTTGTTTCCTGAGAGCTTACGCATGGAGGCATCCTGCACATGGAACCAGTCCTTCAACTGGCATTGAGACCTCTGTCTAGACAGAGGCAGAACCTGTAATGGGGGCAACAGCTTTGGTGATAAAATTTTCCCAGCCATTGTTCATCTGGTGGAGCTTAGTTATCTGTTGAAGCAAAAGAGTGAAAGACCTACCAAAGTACCAGCCAGTTTCCAAGCTGTCCTTTCAGAGAAAAAAAAACAGTTAAATCTCTTTTTAGTGTGTTCAAAATGTGCTGTTCCAAGTCCCTGAAAACCATAAAAATCAGGTATATTTTTCTCCCTTTGCATTACAACAGTAGTGGTTACAAGTGGAGGCTGCTGGTGGGGAGACCTTCTAGTGAAGTCTTCCAAGGTAAGCCTGAAGTCATCTGTTTTTTTTTTTGTAGTTCTTCCATCTTTTCTTTCTGTTACATGGGTTTCACTTTAAATGGGTCAGGGTGCTCACATGGAGAGAGGTCAAAATCTCAGTCACCCTCCCCCCAAAAATCCAGAATAAGGGAGATGTGGAGCCCAATTCCAAGAGGGGCATGTCCAGGCTGTCCGGACAGTCCCAGGCAAGACGGACCCGTTTGGACCCAATTCTGGATTGTGGGAACAAAACATTCCTGCGGTAGCCAGAATTGGGCCTGAAGATGGCCCGGCGTGCCCCTTCCGCCTGCAGGGACATCCTCCCCGCAGTCTCCCTGACATCTGTGGCTTCGGCCCCCCCTTTCCCCACCACCTGACCAATGGCTGACCTATTGTGCCCTGGATCAGATGGCAGGGACCCCCCCACACCTGGCTCAGCCCTTGGGGGGGATCCTCGTGGCCAATCAGGCTAAACGTGCTACTTATACCACCTTTGAGGCTGAATGACCTGTACATGCTGCTGGTTGGGCCTGCCCCTGCTCCGCCCCCTCCCACCCGCTGCTGGCTCTCCGTGTCCTGATGTACAGGACATATGGTGAGTGCCGGTTGGGGAATTGGCCCTGGATGCCTTGTGGACAGGTTTTGTTAATTAGGGCCTCCAGGTAGGGGGCTGAAAGGTGATGCAGTATCTTGAAAACTGTGATGATGACCTTGTGCTTTATTCTTAGGGCTATAGGTGACCAATGAAGATTCTTGAGCATAGGTGTAATATGTTGGAATCTGGAGGTACCTGTGATCAATCTTGCAGCAGTATTTTGCCCCATCTGCAGCAGATACAATGCTTGCTTTGATAGTCCTTGATAAAGAATGTTGCCATAGTCCAAGTACAGAGTAATGACTGACTAGGACATTATTCTGAAGTCTGTGGGCTCTAGTAAAGGGTGTAAATTTGAAGTGATCTCATCTTAAACTATGCTGTATTAACTGTATTCTTTATATGAGGTATTATGTTAAGATTTTGATCTAGTGTGATACCCAAGTATTTGACTTCTTTTTTGACTGAGATATCTGTTTGATGTAATTTTACTTTTAGTGGAGGGATGAAGTAGGGGGCCCTTGTTACTATGAGTACCTTGGATTTGTCATTGTTTACTGCTAAGTTGAGAGTTCATAGGTGTTCTGTGACAGCTGTGAAGCAATCTGAGATGGGAGTAAAATCTGGGCTCAAGTGTGAAAAGGTGAGTAAAACATGATGTCATCAGTGTATATATGGAATTGTACTTTGAATTTCCTGAGAGTATCACAAATAGGTTGATATATAAGTTAAAGTGCAGTGTTGATAGAGCTGAACCTTGTGGGACACCCTGTTGCAAAGTGAATGGGTTTGATGTATGTGTACCAACTTTGTCCTGTTGTTGATCAGATAGCTAGGATGCAAACCACTGCAGTATGGTGTTGCAGAGTCCTATTTCCTTGAGTCTTGAAAATAACATGAGGTGACATATAGAGTCAATGGCAGTGCTAATATCAATAAATACCATTATGAAACCTTGTTGCAATTTATGAATTCCTTTGATTAGTGAGTGAAAGAGAGACACGAAGAGACTGTCAACACTGTGTTGGGGTCAGAAGCTATGTTTTGGGGATCCAAAAATGAATGGTATAAGTGTAATCTTGGAGCTGATGTTGCACAACCTTATCTACTATTTTTGCTAAAAAGGGGATACTTGAAATGGGTCTGTAAGAGTTGGAGATGGTCTAGTGAGGGCTTCTTTAGTATGGGCCTTATTGAAGCTTGTTTCAGGACTGTAGGCATCCTTGAGCAAGAGAGGTGTGGTTGATCCTCAGAATTGCTGTGGAGAGTTCAGCCTTGAGTTTCTTTATCCATTATACCGGACATATGTCTAAAGGAGAAGTAGCGGTGTTAATGTCCCTTATGATGTCAGTGAGTTCTTGCTGTGAGAACAATTTAAAGGTATCCCAGCCATAGGATAGTTTGATCATTGCACTCAATGAAGTATCGGAGGTGAGTTTTGCTGGTGAATGTGTTTGCTGGGCAAACACAGAGTCTAATGTTGAACCTTTTATGTGGGCGGGTTCTTTGATGAGCTGACAAAGCTGGAAGAGCTTCCATTGCATTTAAGAAAACCAGGGTATGTTTAGGAGAAGTGGATGCAATGTTTATATCACCAAGGAGAAGGAAGGGTTTGTCTGTTGTAGTATGTGTGCATGACTCCTCTAGAAGATTCGACAGGTCATCAGGTCTGGGAGTTGGAGCTCTAAAGGTTATACAGATGGTGACATCTTTATTTGAAACTGTAAGAATGTCCAAAGTTTCTGTAGAGCAGGAAGTACTGTAAGCATGGAGAGGTTTAAGACACCTCCTCCTTTTCTTCCTGACCTAGAGCAGTTGAATAGCTTACAATGGGGAGAGAAGAAAGTTGGTTGAGAAGGACATTGTCCACAACGGATAACCGGGATTTGGTAATGCACATTAGGTCAATGCTGTTATTGGGTATTGTGATACTAAGCCGGTCTTAGGCGGTTGCCTAGACCTGGGCATAGCCTGAAGTTGTGGAAATAAAGACACTGCAGTCGTGTCCAGAGTGAAAATTAAGGTTGGATTTTATTCCCTTTCCCTTGAGGATGTCTTCAAATAAGGACAACACAAAAGAAACGGTTGCTTCACTGGTGCAAAGGATTCTTAACGAATAATAATTATGCTTCTTTCCAGCAAATAAAGTCCATCACATTCCAAATGTGCAAAACACAATTCCTTTCTTTCTCCTTTCTTAACAGAGAGACTCTATGTCATCGGTTATACCCAAAGCACATTCCATGGGCTCAGGGATGTTTTCTGGGCTATAGCTTTCCCACTGCATAGGGCCAGGACCTGGTCCTGTGTATGGGCACTGAGTCCCTATGAAGCTGCTCTCAGAGCCTTGCCCTGGGTAAACTTCAGCTGCTGTGAGTTGGAGCTGCTTTTGGGCGTTACAGATAGCAGGAGCTGTGCTGGGGATTTCCTCCCACGTCTTCTGCCAGTAAGGATTCTCTAGCCTGTTGTAAGCCTGGCTTCTCCCAGGGGGACCCACTTCTCTCCCTTTACAAAAGACAGAGTACTTATCTCTTTCCGTGGAGAAGATGGTTTCAAGCCCTTCTGCTTCTAGCCAAGGCTTTCTCTCTGCCTTGCACACTGCTGTCCTCTGTGAACACCGGTTACCATGTTTAGCTGAACAAAACTCACTTTCTGCCTTCAGTGAGCTTCCCTGGATGTGACCTTTGCTCTCTGTTGGCTTGGCTGTTTGCCTCAGTACGAGGACCCCTCTGGCTGGGAAGACTTTGCCACTGTCTTTCTTAGCTCTCCCTGGTTTATCAGCCTGCCTTTCTTCAGCCCTGGTTCTCCAAGGCAACGTGTCTTTTTGTAACTGCTCTGGAGTTCTTGTCTCACCTTCTCTCTGAGACTGACCTCTCAAACTCCTGGACTGCACTTTAGTCCTAGCTCTCCAAGCCTGCCTGGAACTGCAGTCAGACTTCCTTTGGTCTCTGCTTTCCTCCTCAAACTCGAACTCCTGCTCCAGCCCTAGTCCCGGCTCCTGCTTGAGCTCTTCGTCTCTCTCAAGTTCCAGCTTGAGCTCTCACTCAATTTCCAGCCCCCTCTGTGGGCTTTCCCACCTGTTTTTATCTCTCTGCTCATCAAACGTAGAACGTGAGTCTGGCTCCAGGTGAGCCTGATTGGAACCCTGAACTCTTACTGCGTCATTAAAGCCATGAGGAAAGTTTGTTTCCCTTTTCCCTGCCTCTATGCATTGTGAATGCTGCAACTGCACGCGTGGCTGTAAGGTAAGCTCTTCTTTTATATTACTCTCTAATATTTCAGGGTCTGTGCTGTCTACCTCATGACAATATATAGTCAGCTATGATGTGTATCTTTTTTGTGAGCTGAGCAAATATTTATGGGAGAATATTTGATGGGTAGATGGGTCAATGTCAGCATGTATTGTTATGTTTCAGAGTGGTTCTGATCTCTATGAGTCTGAGTATGATTCTATCCTGCGGTTTCTTGAGATATGTGTGTGTTTTGTGAGGTCCTATTCTGTAGAGGGTAGGTATAGAGTTATACTGCTCTGTAGCTGTAGAAAGGGGTAAGAGCAAAGATAAGAGACTCAGTATTAGCACTAAGTGTATGATAGGCTTGTAGGGCATCCTAGTGTTTGATTGAACAGCTGGTGAGGAAGAACTGATTGGGGATAAGCAAGTTTGTGTGTTCAATAGTTTTTTTTGTTAGTGGTGTGATAGGGAGGATAATCAGGATCTGAACAGATATGACTTACCAAATGAAGAGTTTACTTGAGATATGGAGTGGGTGGGTGTCATCACTGACAGTGGGAGAGGCTTAGCTCCAACAGCAACACCTACCCTGAAGGAGCTGAAACAGGCAGGGCAGACTGAAGACAAATTAGATAGAGCCCAAATGATAGTGATTTCTCCTCTGTGCCTCTTTACTGGCTGTACGGCAGAGCAAGCAATTGGATCAGTTGAAGCCCAAGTCAGCGCTGAGATTCAGCCAACATCATTCTTACCTCATAGCATTTATACTCCTCTTTGCCTACAAGTTTAGCCTTTCTATCTTCCCTGTGTCTCTTTCTATACCTGATAAAACCCTTTCTTCACTCAGTCTCGCTCATACTGTTCCTAAAAAAATTACTTTGATAAAAAAACCTTCCTTCTCTCTTTTTTCCCTGTCCCTTAAACCTCTATACCTATACTAGCCTTCAATTAACCTCTAGGCAATCAGTGTATTTTTGACTATTAACTTATTTTTCCTAAAAGGAGGTAACTTAAATTCTCTTCTCTTAATTAATTTGTCTCTCTCTAAACCTTATCTAATGTTTCTCAACCTTGATCTTATTTACCTTATTTTTCCTCCCATAAAAGGAGTCTTTGTCACTTTTAGCTCAAAAATAACTGAAAATCAATCAGTGTCATGGCAGGACATGCTAGGGAGATAAAGGGATATATTTACTAAACTGAGGTAGTGGACTCAGTGCGATATTGGTGCTGCAGCCTTATTGAAATCAATGGGGCTGCGGCTCCGAAATCGCACAGAGTCCACTACCATGGTTTAGTAAACATACCCCAAAGTTTCTAGATGAAATAAATGACTGCTTCTTGGAGCAGACAGTTCATGAACCAACAAGAGAGGAAGCCATTTTGGACCTAGTCCTTAGTGGAACACAAAATCTGGTGCAAGAGATAAGGGTGTTGGGGCCACTTGGCAATAGTGATCATAGCATGATCACATTTGATTTAATAAACAGAGGAAGGATGGCAAGGAAATCCACAGTACTACCTTTTAACTATCAAAAGCGAGACTATGATAAAATGAGGAAAATAGTTGAAAAAAAATAAAAGGAGCAGTTGCAAAGGTTAAAGATTTACATCAAGCATGGCCGTTGTTTAAAAATTCTGTCTTGGAGGCCCAGACCAGCTGTATTCCACACTTTAAGAAAAATAGAAGTCAGACCAAAGAACTGCCAACATCGTTTAAAGGTAAGGTCAGAGAGGCTGTTGTAGCCAAAAAAGCATCTTTCAGGAAATGGAAAAATGATCCAAATGATGAAAACCAGAAACAACATAAACATTAGCAAGTTAGATGCAAAGCATTGATAAGGCAGGCAAAGAGAGAATTTGAAAAAAAGCTTGCTGTGGAATAAAAAATGCATAATAAAACTTTTTCAAGTACATTCATAGCAAAATACTTGTAAGAGAGTCAGTTGGACCATTAGATCATAGAGGGGTAAAAGGGGCTTTAAGAGGGGCAAGGCCATAGTGGAGACTCTGAATGAATTCTTTGTTTCAGTATTTACTGAAGAAGATGTAGGGAAGTTGCCCATAACTGAAATCGTTTTTAAAGGTGATGCATTGGAAGAACTGAAAGAAATATTGATAAACCGGGAAGATGTATTACAACTATTTGATAAACTAAACAGTAGCAAATCATCTAGACCAGATGGTGTACATCTGAGGGTGTTTAAAGAACTGAAATATGAAATTGCAGACCTACTATTAGTATTCTGTGAACTATCATTAAAATCATCTGTAATACTTGAAGATTGGTGAATGGCAAATGTAATGCCAATTTTTAAAAAGGGTTACAGAGGTGATCCAGGAAACTATAGACCAGTAAGCCTGACATCAGCACCAGGAAAAATGGTAGAAACCATCATAAAGAACAAAATTACTGAACATGTAGACAGTCATGGTTTAATGGGAGAAAGCCATCATGGCTTTAGCTAAGGAAGATTTGTCTTATTTTTTTGAATGTGTGAATAAACAGGTAGACAAAGGTGAGCTGGTCGATATAGAGTATCTGGATTTTCAGAAAACCTTTGATAGGGTCCCTCATGAGAGACTCTTGGAGAATTTAAAAATAGGAGGCAATATACTATTGTTGATCAGGAACTGGTTTAAAGATAGAAAGCAGAGGGTAGGGCTAAATGGACAATTTTCCCAATGGAGAAAGGTGGAGTACCCCCGAGATCTGTGCCGGGTCCACTGCTTTTTAACATATTTGTTAATGACCTGGAAATGGGAATAACAAGTGAGATAATCAAATTTGCGAATGACACAAAATGATTCAAAGTTATTAAAACCCAAGAGGATTGTGAAAAATTGCAAGAGGGACCTTGATAAATTGGAAGACTGGATGTTCAAATGGAAGATGAAATTTAATGTGGATAAGTGCAAAGTTATGCACCTAGATAAGAACAACTCAAACTATGGTTTCACAATGCAAGATTCCACATTAGGAACCACCACCCAGGAAAAGGATTTAGGTGTCATTGTGGATAATATGTTGAAACCCTCCGCACAGTGTGCAGCGGCGGCAAAGAGGGAAAATAGAATGCTAGGTATCATAAGGAAAGGAATGGAAAATAAAACAAAGGATATTATTATGTCTCTATCATTCCACGGTGCTACTTCAACTTGGATATTGTGTGCAATTCTGGTGGCTATATCTTAAAAAGAATATAGCGGAATTAGAAAAGGTACAGAGAAGAACCACCAGAGGTGACTCAAAGCCCCATTCAACTTCAGGCACTCCCCCACCTTGGCCCAAACAGAGAATGCTGGGACTCCCCCTTTATCTGGGTCTTCCAGGCCCCAATACTGCCTTTTTCCAAAGCCCCCTGCCATTTCGCGCCTTTGGGCCCAAATTCCTCAGTCTCTGGCCTCCCCCCCCCCTAGCATCAGGGACAGCCGCAGCCTTTGCAGCTGCAATCGCTGCTCCCGTACTCCTCTCTCTCTGATCAGGTGCACCCGCGACCTTCATGGCTGCACCCGATCACAGGCAGTCCACGGCAAGCTCTCACCAGGCCCAAAAGGCTGGGCCTGAAGAGAGTTACAGCAATACATCTTCCCAAAGGCCCGGACCCGTGGCCTCCCTGCAGCTCTCTTCTCTCTTAAAAAAAACCTACCGGCAACAACCCAAACAACACCAAACTTCAGTTTTCTCTTAAACAAATAAATAAATAAAGCAACACCTTCTGTCCTTCCCGTGGCTGCAGGGAAGGGTGAAAAAAAGCACTTTGGCTGCCCTGAGCAGCCTGACCCGGAAAAATAAACTAAGCCGCCATCAGCAGCCCTGACTACCCCAGAGCCTTCCCAGGTAAATTTTCTGTATTTTTTTCCTTCTGGTTACACCAGAAAAAAAGAATAGAATAAAGAATATCATTAATACAGCTATAAATTGAAAAGATGATGGTTTGAGCTATTTTTTTGTTGGGATGGCACATGAATGGTTTTTCATTGATATGCTACAATATGTATAGAATGCACAGGTGACATCAACAAGTCAGCTGACTGCTGGCCTCTTCAGTGTTCCAAAAGGCTAGACTCAAACCAGCAACCCTTGCATACAACAGCAGGTGTCCTTCTGGCAGAGCCATATGGGTCTGTCGGGGGCGTGAAGGGGGGTATGAGGGACTGATGTTATTCAGTCACCTACTCACTCCTCTTGTATACCTGCTGCTCATTCGTTCTTGTGATCTGTGTGTCCAGCTCTCAGCAGATATCAGTAGACAAACCTTCGTGACATGTGTGAATCGTGAATCCATCGTGGCATGCACAGGAAACTATATCCATCCAGGTATCTGTTGCAATGCCCCTGTGTCATGCTTGCAGAGAAGTCCTGCCTTTGTATGATCACAGCTGTATTTCCACAGGTGGGCATATTCCCATAGGTGGTCATGTTGCACATCATCTATGACAGAAGGCAGTGCAACTACAAATCCTGTGGAGAAGGTCAGCAAGGCATGGTGCAATGGATTCACATGCCACACCTTCCACATGGGGTTGTCTACAGCAGACAAACAGGTTATTAGAATGATAGAACAGCAGATATACAAGAAAGGGGAGCAGATGATTGGATAACATCAACCACACATCAGTTACTCAGAGAGCTAGATGGCTCTACCAACAGGCTACCTGCTTTTTGAATGCAAATGTTGCTGGCTTGAGACCTTTCGGCAACAATATTGTGTGAAACCTCAAGAGGACTTGTACACATTTCTGATCAACACCCATCAAATGGGGAGGCCTGAGACTTCTATAGTCAGTCAATCAGGAGAAACCTATTTTGCTAGGGTCCCAGTATTTTCAATATATGGGTGACCCAACGAAAAAGGTACATGACAATAGCTCCAGTTAAAAGCACCTCAAATGGGAGAAAGTAGGACCAATCTACGTGCCTGCAGAACACAGCAATATACCACCCAAATTTTCTGAACCTACAACCAGTGGCCCATTGCACTGCTCTGGCCTTGGAACCACAAACACCTACCCTAGCATGAATCCCCATCAACTATTACCACTCCATGGACACAACCAGTCATACACTACTTTAACAATCAAATATGTTCGATAAAGTTCTGCTCACTTTGGAATCTGTTGATAATTTATTTTTTTAATTTAACATTGGTGCTTATATTCTGCTCTTTTAATCACAGAGCAGCGTACTGCAAGATGAGAGTCCATTCAGCTAACTTGCTAAACACATGAGCTCCACCGACCGTGATATTCAGCGACACTATTGGGATAGTGCTGGAGCGGAATGGAGTTGTTATACAATTGGTGGCAACAGGGCCGGATTTACCTTGAGTGAGGCCCTACGCCAACAAAAATTGTGGGCCCCCAGAAAAGATAAAAACGAGCACGCCGGATCAGCTGCGCGCTGTTGGCCCTGACGTCATAATTAAACTGGGAATCCCAAAAGCCAAACTTGGAATGTACAACACTGTAGAAATAAAACTATACATTAATTTGCTCTTGTACTAAACAAAGCGCAGACGTTAATGATGCACATTTACCAGAGCTGACATATTCCAATTAATAAATTCAAAATAAAGAGATATTGTTCTACCTTTTGTGCATTTTTTTTCAGCTGCAATTGCTCCAGCCACTTTCTTCTGGTTTCTTCGTGTCAGCCCAACTCCAGTCTTAACCCCCCCGGCCCATTTCCAGTCCCAGCCCCCCCCCATCGACTCAAGTAAACTTTAATAAAAAAAAAATAAAACGCTGGCCGCTGCCGCTGCAGCCGCGGCAACATGGACTGTCCCGCGGGGCCCCCTCTGCCCGGCTGAGCCCCTCCGTGCTGGCTTTGAGAGGCGCAAAGGGAGAGTGTCTCCCTCGCATCTCTGTTAAGCCCGCAGGGGCAGATGCCGGCTTTGAGAGGCGCGAAGGGAGAGTGTCTCCCTCGCGTCTCTTTCCCATCTGCCCCTGCGGGCTTAACAGAGACGCGAGGGAGACACTCTCCCTTCGCGCCTCTCAAAGCCAGCACGGAGGGGCTCAGCCAGGCAGAGGGGGCCCCGCGGGACAGTCCATGCTGCTGCGGCAGCAGCCAGCAGTTTTTTTTTAAATTTAATTTAAAAAAAGCTAACAATTCAATTTTTGTGGGCCCTTGCCAGCTGTGGGCCCTACGTCACGGCGTAGTTGGCGTATAGGTAAATCCGGCCCTGGGTGGCAATACTCAGTCCACTAAGTAAATAACAAACCGCAGAATGTTAGGCCATAAAAACAATAGCCCTAACTTTAACTGGATAGCAGCTGAATATTGCGACTGTCTCGAGAATGCCAGTGGTCAGTGCTGAAACCGGAAGTTCAGCATTGACGGATATCTGGAGTCCAGCGCTGAATATCCTGTTTCCTTTTAAACACTGCAGTCAGTGGTTCATAAACTACTGACCGTGGAGTGTGAATTCATAGCTGAGAAAACAGAAGGTGAAATAACTTGCTTAAGATCATTGGTGGGATTTGAACCCTAGCTTTGCTGGTTGACAGCCCAATTGTGTTAACCATTAGGTTATTCTTCCACATCACTAACCTGCTTTGCAGATATGACATTTATGCACAGCAGATGTCTGTGGTGTACTGCAACACCTTTCATTTTTTACATGGACTTGCATTTTATGTTTTAATCGGATGCCATCTAGTATGCTCCATTTTGCTAATTTCCCCATGACTCTAGAAGAAAGTGGTATGATGGATTTAATATTTACCATATTTGTACTAAAATCTGCTCCATGGAAGAGATTGTGGATGCAGAAGGCATGCAGGAAGGTTGAAGATAATAAATGATACATCAAGCTCAGCCGAATGTGGCTTTACTGAAGTAGAAACAGTGGTAATAAATCACCTGCCAGTGTTGATAATAAAATACTGCATTGGCCTCCATCAGCCTCTAGAGAAAGGTTAAATGTTATTTCTCACAGTTACCATGTGGTCTTCAGAGCTGACACTTTCAATATTAAATTCAATCATTTTTTGTATAAAATATTTGATCTTTTTCCTTAATGGAGTATCTTATAAATCAACATGCATGCTTTCAGATGATTTTATTATTGTTCTGGTTTTCGAAGCACATGAAAGTACTTGCAAAGGAAAGACAGGGATGAAATAGTGAAAAAGAGTTTCAGCCATTAGCTGTAGCAATTTTCTAACGTGTTTTTTTTCTCACCTCCTAACTGCTATTTTTAATTTTGGCTGCTGCAAATTCTGATAATATCAAGCCTTAGATATAAGCAGATCTATGCAGAGGTGTTCGGGGAGAGGGGTTATCTATCGTTTCATTAATTCCAACCAGTGTCTGTGGTTGAATAAGTGCAGAATAATTTCTTTATCGATTCAGCTGATGATGTGGGTGGCCCTCTAGCTCTGTCCTTTCTGTTGCACCTTTAAGATACTTCAAAATTCTGCCCTGCTGTGAATTCTTCTCCTCTTACAGCATCATGCATATTTCACTCTGATCTTCAAATACAAAATACATTTGTATTTTTTTTAGCAAGATTACTGTAATTCACTGAGACTTCATCGCTGTACCTGGCTGGCTCTGCTTAAGCTCAACTCTACTTTGTGGTCCATTTCATGTAGAGCCTGATTCCATAAGGGGCACGTCTGGGCCGTCTGGATGCCCCCAAACAGGATGGACCCATTAGTACCTGATTCTGAACCATGGGAGCTAAACGTAATGGCCCGGCATGCCCGCTTCACGGCCAGCCGCAGTGCCGACCCCCATTTCCCCGCCGCCTGACCCTCGGTGGGGGAAGCCGGAGCCCGGATCGGGTGTCAGGGACCTTCCTGCAGCTGATCCCTTCTGGGCAGGGGGTTCCAGGCCTGATCCCCGCCTTCCACACTGCTTATTCTACCTCTGAGGTGGAATAAGCAGCATGTCCTACCCCCACCTGCAAAACGTACAGGGCCATAACCTGAATTGTCCCTGTATGTCCTGACGCCTTAGCCTGCCCCCGCTCCACCTCCTTCTGCCCTCATCCAGCTCTCCCCGCACTGCTGCTTTGTGCTTGTGGGTATAGTGTGTGGCAGAATACGGTCCGTATGGATAGCGGGCCTGCATGTCCTACCGGGACGTACAGCCCCTGTATTCGCCTCACAGAGTCAGGCCCATAGTAACACAGTAACAAAGCACATGATTATTACCCCCTGTGTTGTTCCTAATTTATTTCACATTAAAGCTGCAGAATTCTGGTTAAAGTAGGTCACTGTCCAATAGTACAAGATGGCAAACCCCTCCCTCCCCAAAATAAAAGAACACATTGGCCTATTCAGTCAGCACAGCTGATATTTTTCCAATTTGATAAGATAGGCACACAAATTCCAGTGCCCAGCCCAATGCCAGCTCTCTACCTCTTAAACCTCTCCATCTATTCTTCCATTGCTAGGATTTGTGAGTAATTACTAAATTGGATAGCGGTATACTTAATTGTTACAAAATAAATATGTTGTTTATTGAACTTTCATTTCTTTTCCTATAACTATTCTCCCTCAGTCCCTAGCATGCTCAAAATCTTCCAAAGTACTAGTCTCCGCCACCTCCACTGGTGGGCCATTTTAAGACCAGTCATCTCTCTCTATGATTCTTATACGACCAACACTGAATCCAGTATCAGTTTCCGTACCAGACTATAAAATGAAGGAGCTGTAGTAAGCCAAAATTCTAAAATACAGATGAGCACCGTCTTTGAATAATGCAGAAGAAACCACAAACATGCCCTAATCAGCCTTATACATTCTAGGATGCCAAGAACTAATTTAATTCTAGTAATTCTCACTGGCATCCTTCTAACCCTGCATTATGTTGCTGTTTTTTTTTTTTTAACTCAGAACTTTATTTAGATGAACAACATCAACATATTTGTGTTTCCTTAATGCCATAACGTGTTCATGACCAAATGATGACTGTTTTCTTTTTCTTCACTGCTCTGTTTGTTGTCAGCACAATGACTTCATCATGCATGTTATGAAATAAAATATATAAAAAAAAACAATCAAGCCAAGCAGTACAATATATAAATTCCACATAACCCAGCTGTGCATACCTGGGAATCTCACAATTCTAACTCACCACCAGAAGACCAGATTTTGCATTGGCCTCAAAGCACAAAGCAACAAACACACAAACATACCTCACACTAAATAGATACACTCTCAGCACTTACCACAGTTAATATACACTGTATATTATACAGCAATTATATGGTTAGAATTCAGCATCTTAAAAACAACATGAACCATCTTTTAATTCCCACACATTCATTCCCCTGCTTCTACATATATTTTATAAGTTATCCAATACAATCACACTATGTTAAAATCATATTCACTTCCTACAAGTAGACATCACCACTGCTATTCAGATGTAGCTCTCATTCAAATCAGAGACTATCACCAAATCCCAACATCCATCTTGCTATCAGCAGTCCAATATTTAAAACCACAGATTGGGTGCTGACTGCATAAATGATTTCGGACTGTGGAGAACGTATAAATTCTGACCGTTCAAGTCACTGAATGTGTAATTTTTGAAAGGGGTGGAATATGGGGCTGACTGGAGGGTAGCATGCAAAACTATAGAGCAGCAAAATTCAACTACTCTCCATATACTGTGGGTTCGATATTCAAAGGCATTTACATGGTTTACAGACCATGTTTAAGCTGAATATCCCCGATTAACGTCGCTACATGCCCCGATGTCGTGGGTGTTTCAGGGGTGGCATCCATTGCTAACCAGGCAGTGGCGATATTGCACAGCTGCCCGGTTAGCGACCCGAGGGTAAAGATACATGCAGCCTATCTTTTCCATGGGAGTTAACCTGGCAGTGGCTCAATATCGCCACTGCCCAGTTAGCTCCTGCAGCGGTGGAGATTATGCAGCAAACAGGGATATTCCGTGCCGGTGGTTGGATATGGCCTTGGCGTTGAATATCTAGGTTTTCGCTTCAGCGTCGGCAGCTAGCTGCTGTAATCATGTTAGCCACTGGTGCTGATTATCGGGCCCTGTATGTCCAAGCTGTGGAGGTCAAATAGGAGGGGGGACCAAGATGGCTAGAAGATAGGAATGAGCATGCTGAGCTCTGAGTTGCTGCAACAAAGTTAAGCAGAAAAGTAGAGTGTGGCAGTACTCTCCCCTTATCCTGCAAGGGGCCCGGCTTGTGCAATCTTCTATTGATCAGTTTGCAGTGGTTCAGATAGGGGGCTCAAGGCTTGAATTCAAGATGTAGAGGAGCACTGTGCAGGTGGTTTTACTCCCATTGTGAAAAATGGCTCACTCACTCCAAAGGAGTGCTCAAGAAAGCCACAGCATAAGGACTGTAATGTCAGGTCCATTTACTAAGATACGCCATGACCCAGAAAACTGCAAAGATCATGGTTTCACCATGGTTTGCACCTGCAACAATCCTGCCTGCACTGTGCTGAATGTCTCTGGCACAGGCGTCCCTCCCCAGCCTCCCTGGCTCAGTTCCACTCTTCACATCACCTCTATTGGACTATGATTAGGTCTGCCAAACTCACCTATTATCCTGATCGCATCTCCTCGGCTTCCAACTCATCCCGTCAGCTGTACTCCACTCTCCGCTCCTTGTCTGCCCCTCGTGGCGTTGGCCTGTCCATTTCTCCCTCCCTCAATGCCCCTTGTCCTGCTGTTCTTGCTGTTTTCTTTGCTGACAAGGTCCAGTCCCTGCTTCTGACCTTCCCAAGCTTCCATGCCCTGCCCCTCTCCCCTTCGGCTCTCTGTCACCCTCCTGTGATTCTGTCGATCCCCTTCCCCAGTCAACACTGGTTGCATGCACACCTGGACTTTGTTTCATCCAGTCACAATGCCCAAGCTCTCCAAGCTCCTTAGTGCCTCTCACAAGACCACGTGTGGCACATAAACAGGGTGATTTTTCTATTGCAGTATTGCTTGATCTCTCTGCTGCATTTGACCTTGTTGACCACCCTACCCTCCTGTCCCATCTTCAGGACTATGGGATTCATGGCACGGTCCTTCAGTGGTTCAGGTCTTTTCTGTCCTCAAGTTCCTTCTCAGTTCACATTGGTTCTTTGTCCTCGCCCACCACACCACTCTCATGCGGTGTTCCACAGGGTTCTATATTAGCACCTCTGCTCTTCAAACTGTTTCTCGCATTACTGACTCTACATGGAAAACAGTTTGGGCTCTCGGCATACTACTATGCCGATCATATTATTCTCCTTTTCCATACCAGTTTTCTTTCTCCAGATCTCACCCCTCTAAAAAGGAGAAAAAAGGAGGTGATAATGCCTCTCTATAAGTCTTTGGTGTGACCTCATTTGGAGTATAGTGTGCAATTCTGGAGACCGCACCTTCAAAAGGATGTGAACAGGATGGAGTCGGTGCAGAGGGTGGCTACTAAAATGATTAGTGGTCTTCATTATAAAGCATATGAGGACAGACTGAAGGATCTTAATATGTACACCTTAGAGGAAAGCGGGATAGAGGTGATATGATTGAGATGTTTGAATTCCTCCGTGGCATAAATGTTCAGGGAGAGATCCTCTTTCAATTGAAAGCAAGTTCTGCTATGAGGGGACATGGGATGAGGGTGAAGGGAGATCGATTCAGGAGTGATATGCGGAAATATTTCTTTATGGAAAGAGTAGTGGATCCATGGAATAGTCTCCCGGTGGAAGTGGTAGAGATGACGGCAGTAACTGAATTCAAAAAAGCATGGGACAAACACAGAGGATCTCTAAAGGTAAAAAGGGGACTGTTGTAGTTGTTGATATGGAAGGACAGACTAGATAGGCCATGTGGTCTTTTTCTGTCATCATATTTCTATGTTTCTATGTTTCTCCAAACTCCTGTCTGGCCCAGATTTCCTCATGGCTATTGTCCAATGACTTGCATCTGAACTATGCTAAATAGCTGTCATTTGGTTTACCTTTGGTGCCCCCTCCCTCACCTTGGCCCCCACTCTCTCTGGCACTGCTATACCCCTGATACCTCTTCGGTATCTGGGGATCACTCTCAACTCATCCCTCTCTTTCCATCAACACATCACCATTGTTGTGCATTGTTCTTTTCTCACATTGCATTAGCTGAGAGCAGTATGCTCTATTCTCCCGATGTCCTCACTGGTTACTCTCATGGTGTCTCTTCTACTCTCAAGACCTGATTGCTGTAATTCTGTTTTGGCTTTCCTTATTACCAGCAACAACACATTCCACTACTAACCCACAAAGTCAAACATTAATACATCCCACACAGACAAACCTCCTCACACTCAGATGTGTGTTGTAGTGTGAGGAGGTTTGTCTGTGTGGGGTGTATTAATGTTTGACTTTGTGGGTTAGTAGTGGAATGTGTTGTTGTGAATCTCTGTGGAATTTTTAGGTGGGTAAGGAGTTTTTTAAGATAGAGAATTTGCCTTAGAATAAAGTATATTTATCATTATGGTTTAAGCTAAGGACCTATGATGTAAGTGTCCGCCATTTCCCTATGGTGATGAATTTCGCCAGATGGAGGGTGAGTAAAACCTGAGGTCCGGTATTAGCTTGGTGATTGAGGTTTTGAGTGTTTGAATAATTTATTTCATTGAGGAAGTTAGTCTCAGTAAATAGCGGGGTTACTAAGGGGCATTTTTTTGGATTGGTATAGTTAGATTCCCCTTAGGCAGTTTCTTTGTGTGTGTATTTTATTTATTTATTTATTTATTTAACAGTATTTCTAAACCGCCTTATCTTAATAATCAAGGTGGTATCACAGCAAGCAATCAGGTAAAGTGTGTGTGTTGTACATGCAGTGAGGATGAAACTTGGTTGTGTGATGGCGGTGTTGGGTGCTTGATTTGTTTGAGCTATGTACAAGGTGGGCTATTTACAGTGGTGCTAAAAACACATTTTATATACATTCAGTTGTTTAGGAGGATTGGAATGCTGTTATCCATTCTCTTAGGTTATGTGATGTGACCATAGTGCTCTATGAACAGCATGGTTTTCAGTTGTTTTCTGAAGTCTTTGAGGTCTGGAGTTGCCCTTAGATCGTCCGGTAGATTGTTCCATATTGTTGGAGCAGCCCTGGAGAGAGCTCTGGTTGTTGTGTCCTTGCGTGTGCTTGTATTCATTTGGGGTACTGGCTCGGTTGCGTGTTTGACTTCTTCTAGGACGTGCGCTGGTTTCCGGTTGTATGAGCGTGTGGAGGCTGTTGGCTGATGTGTGCTCTTTTATCTTAAATAGGTTTATGATAGTCTTGTATCTGATGCGAGCACTGATTGGGAGCCAGTGTAAGTCCTTTAATGTAGGTGTGATGTGCTCCTGCCTTGCGGCTCCGGCTATGATTCGAGCTGCGGTGTTTTGTGCCAGCTGGAGTGGTTTGAGAGCTTGTTTTGGTAGACCAAGGTATATCGGATTGCAGAAGTCCAGTATTGGGGTTATCAGTGCTTGACAGACGGTACGGAAGTGTTCTGGGGCGAGGAGTGGTTTCAGTCTCCTGATGATTCGCATCCTGTAGTAGGCTTTTTGGATTGTTTTGTCTATGTGTGGTTTGAGGTTGAGTTTACTGTCCAGAGTAACCCCAAGGTATCTCACCTCTGATCTTATCGGTATCGTGGTGCTTTGTATCTTTATGTTTGGTGGGTGTATGAAGCTCTGGTTCCGAGTGATGATTAAAGCTTCGGTCTTGTTGTAGTTTATTGCGAGGTTGTTGTTTTGGCACCACTTCGTCATTTGGGTAAGGCAGACTGTTATCTTAGAGAAGTCCGGGTTGTCGATTGATATCGGGGGAGTATACCATGATGTTGTCTGCGTATATTGTGTATTGGATGTTGTTCTCTTTCATAATGTTGCATATTGGTTGGATGTAGATGTTAAAAAGGAGTGCTGAGAGTGCGGATCCTTGCGGTACTCCTTGTTGGACGTTTATGGGTCGGGAGGTGTCATGTCCCACCTTGACCTGTAGCTGTCTTTCGGTTAGGTACGAGTGGAACCATTTCAGAGTGGTACCGTGTATACCAGTGTTCTTTAGTCTCTCCAGGAGCATATTGTGGTCAACTGTGTTGAAAGCTGAGGAGATGTCGATGAAGATCATTATAATTCCATTCCTGGTGTTGTCAATTATTCTTATGATGCTGTCGAAGAGGTAGATCAGTAGAGTTTCGACTCCATGGTTGGGACGAAATCCGTGTATGCTACTCTACATGCCATTTTCAACTGACCATCCGGATTTCTCACCCCTAACCACCTGTTTCGACGCCGTGACTGAGTGACTCCACACACAAAACCTCAGAATAAACTTCAAGAAAACTGAGGCACTATTCATCTCCAGGAACCCAGCTTTTACCCCCCCCCCCCGTGTCACTAAAGGTGAGAGGAGCGGAGCTTCAAAGCAAACCCAGGATCCGTTACCTAGGAGTCATCCTAGACAAACAGTTGGACATGAAGGACCACGTAAACAATACTGTTAAAACAATAAACCACAAAATAAGGACGATCCAACACCTTAGACCCCTGCTGGAGCCGGAGGATTTCCGGACAGTCTACCAAGCTTTAGTAATCCCCCACTTTGATTATGCCAACTCCATCCTACATGGACTCCCAAAAAGCACATTGAACCCGTTGTAGCTCACAATGAATGCAGCCACCAGAATATTACATGGAGCTGCCAGGAGGGACCATATAACTCCTATCCTGAAACACCTACATTGGCTGCCGGTCCACTGCAAGATCACATTCAAAATTCTATTAATGACGTTCAAGGCCATCAACGGGCTCACCTCCACCTCCATCATAGACCTCATCCTCACCAGCCCCCCAAACAGAGTCAGAAGGTCAGCTTCTGCCAACACCCTGAACATCCCGAGCAAGATTACAAAGTGCTCGTAAGCAACACGAAACCGGGCCTTCGTGTACTATGCACCCACATGCTGGAACGCCCTCCTGCCCAACATCCGTTGCATAACCGAGCTCGCCCAATTCAGAAAGGCTCTAAAACACCACCTCTTTCTCCAGCACTACTCCTATAACGGAGACGCTCAACAGCCATCCGCACGCACCCACCAATACAGCACTCTCGACCCAACAGCAACACGCAGCCCCAGCCCTGCCCACTAATGCCTCCAGACACATGATATGCAACTGCACATAGCACACAATTTTGTAGATAGCACACAATTTTGCATATAGCATACAATTTGTTGTAGATAGCCATCAAGCAGTCATGTCGCAGCCCGCTTCCACTGGCCCAACTGTCTCGCCTGTATATAGTTGCTTAACTGAGTAGCCTGTACATAGTCTCCCCAGTTAGCCAAGTTGTAAACCCTGTTCCTTGTAAGTACAGTGCGGACGCCGCCTGCACTGTACAAATTTATTTTAACTGTAAACCGAGCTGATTTTAAAGAGTGCGGTATAGAAAAACCTCAAATATCAAAATATTTTCCTGGGACATAGTAGCATGAACAGTCTTAATATGGGTAATAGAAGATACTAACTTTTCACTCTTAGAAACTTGAGCATCAATCTGTCCTTGAAATTCTTTAGCCTTCATTGCATTTCCTAAAGCAGTGCTTCTCAATTTGTAGTCTGTGGGCCCTTAAGGTCTATGAGACCATTACAATGGGTCTACAGGCAAAGAACAGTGAAAAAAATAGAGGCTACATGGAGAAGAAGGGAGTAAGAGAGAGAGAGAGAGAAAGAAACTGGAGGGAACTGGCTGGGGATAGGAGAATATAAAGAATGGTGGGAACTGACTGGGAGAGAGAAAGTAGGACTAGTGCAGATGAAGGGGAAGGGAAATAAAGAGGGCTAGCGGGCTAAGAGGAGAGGATCCAGACAGAGTGGTGGGATGAACTGGAGATCTCTGAACCTTTTGGAGATTTAAAAGAAGTCCACACAACCAAAAAATCTGGAATCTCTTCCCTAAGGCATAGACTTAGGGGTATGTTTACTAAGCAGTCTTAACGTGCGCCCGGCGATAGTGTGCAGGATGCCATAAAAGTAGTGGGCGTTCCGGTCTAAAGGTAGCAAACCGGGATTATCGCACAATAACGCACGCTGCGCACATTATCGTGCGATGGATTGAGCTATGCACGTTAACGTGTGTTAATCTTAAGTAGGCGCGCTGACGTGCAAACAAAGCAGCAGAGGTGTAGCACGTTGGTTAATACACTGACTGATGGTACGGGGTCATAGGTTCAATCCCCTGGTGTGCCTAATGAATAAGGCTAGCTGAGGCATTGCCCTTTATGTTTAAGCAATGCTTTGTGAGGCATTTTATTTTTATTTTAATTAGTGCTGCCAGAAGACACACCCTCACAGTGCCGTAACCTAAGGTGCCGCATAAGGCGCCCTATAGGGCACTACACAGGGCACATTATAAAGTGCACTGTCTGCCAAGGCACCCTATAATGTCCCCTATAGGATGCCTTATAAGGCGCTTTATAGGGCGTCTTATAAGGCACCCTATAAGGCACTTTATAGTGTGCCTTATAAGGCGCCTTATAAGGCGCTTTATAGGGTGCCTTATAAGACACCCTATAAGGCACTTTATAGGATGCCTTATAAGGCACTTTATGGGGCGCCTTATGAGGCACCTAAAGGTTACAGCACTGTGAGGGTGTTTTTGCTGGCAGCACTAATTTACATTAAAAATAGACAATGCCTCTGACAGCCCTATCAAATAACCCCACTGTGGGATCAAACCCATGACCTCTGGCTCCACAGGCAGTGCAGTAACCAGTGGGCTACAGCTACTAACAAACCCCTGGCTGGCTACAGAAGGACTGCATGTCACCACATAAACATTCTGCTGTGGTTACCAGGATAGGGTCAACCCACCTGTACCCATGATGTACAGCACATGCAAATAGCAGTCTACAGATGATCACAAGATGGGGTATGCACCCCACAGCACCTCATCCTGGTAGGGGCAACTGACCGAGTGCACCCCCACAGCACCTCAGCCTAGTAGGGGGTGCTGACGGTGTGTGTTAGTGGCACAAAGTAGCTACAGACCGTCACATTGTGTGGGTATTGTGCTCACCCTGAGGGTGCAGTGGGGCAGCCAGCACCAGGTCCGCAGCACCTTTCATGGCAGGAATAGTCCATGTATGTAGGTACCCATCAGTGCCAGTGTGTATGATAGATAGTTTCTGCAGACACACCTAGAATACATTAATGCCCCTCTGTAGTTGACAATCAGGTCTAGCCCTTATGGGCTATGATGCACCCAGAATCGTGCATATTCTATGTTGGTGCCATGGTAACATGATGTAAGTGAAGGGGGGGGGGGTGTATGAACCCATAGGCAGATTATGTACTGTGATAAGGAAGCTTATCATAGCTCAGGAAGGAGCTATAGAAAAGGTGAAGTGACTCTGAACAAGCAACCTGTCAGTTCTGGTAGAAATAAGAAAACAAAAATTTCCCATAAAAGACTACCAGTCCCAGAATGCACCAGGTTTCCAACAGCCATTAGAGGAGCTGAAGTGAGGAAACGTGTGTTCAATCAGGAGGGCTATGAGGTAATCCCTAAGCACTCATCTCAAAGGGCAGGGCCTGATTCAGCACAGCTGCGCTGTGTTAGGGAGGAGCACTCATCTAGGCAGAATAAAGGTAGAGTTTATTCTACAGAGAAGCAGCTTGAGCTTGATCATCTTCATCATCAGGAGGATCATCAGAAGCAGAAGCCAAACCGGACGGACAGAGAGGGAAAGAAACCCTTTGGAAGAAAGAGGAGAAAAACCTTTGAGAGGTCTAGAAGAGTCCAGAGCAGTATGTATACTGGGAGGCATTCCAAGGGCCAGCATACGCCATTGGACTGGGGAAAGCCAGAGGAATGGTGCTGCAGAGCTAGGAATCTCCAGACGGTACCTGTGAGGGAGACGGCTGCACATGGAAGGGACCCTAAGACCCGTGCCAGAAGGTATGTGAAGAGAGATCCAGTGTCCAGGGATCTGGATTGGAAGGCTGGACATAAGAACTGGACTACATACTGGCCAGGCTATATAGAGAGGAACTCTAACAGCAATGGAAGCTCAGGTATGAACACTGATCTATGCCCTAGCTATAACCTTGAAAGACAGCAGGGAAACAAGTATTCTCCTGAAAGTGCTCCATTGGGAGATTCATCTGTGCCAATCCATGATATTGAACCCATGCTTGTTGAAGAAGAGGGGGTGATAGCAGATGAAGAATCTGTTTACATGGACTGCTCTCTGTCTAAACTCCTTTGGTGATTTTCTGTTACAAAGTACAGCAACCATCACAAAGAAATACAAATTTGTTCTTTAATCTACTCAGAAAAGCTCCTGAGTAGGTTTTTTAGCCACGCAGTAGAAAGCAAGCCAGCTAAGGGGTTTCAGCTGGATAACTGCTAGCAATTGAGCCTTACCTAATTGCTTGTGTGCTCTGAGAGAATCACTTCTGAATCTATGTGGGAAGATATAAGAAGTTAACCTGAAAGGAACAGTTTTTCCTTTCTTTGTGGCTTTTGGTTTGTTGTTTGATACATTTCTAAGAGAATATTAGCTAAAGTCTACAGAAAAGACCAGTTTGTTGCCAACCAGGTCTTATTTCTTTTGCTTTGATTGCCTGACAAGTTTAAATGTTGTTTCCTGATTTTGTTTTTTCAAGTTTAACACTGAAAGCAAGTAACCTGATTTATGTGCTACCAAGCATATCTGTGTTGGAGAAATAACCCCATAAATAAATATCTTATTGGCTTTACCCAAAAGCACAACTAATTATTGTGAGCAGCTGTGTCTGGTGTGAATGAACTGCATTGCCCACAATCCCTTGCAAATCATATAGATATATGCACTTGCCAAGACTGTGAAGATTCTCACCCAGGCAGCCGTCTGACAGTACCACCACCCAACCTGCCCTCTGTTGCTCAGGGTGGGAGACAGGATCCCCCACCAACAGATCCACATTCTACCTCCCTGCAATGGTGGCAGTAGAGGTGGGCCATCAACTCCAGTCCTGCTGAGGAACAGACACCCTACAGCGCAGTCAATGAAGATCTGTACACAAACATAAGGCAATGGCAGAAATACAGTAGGCCTGGAAATGCTCAGCTGCCCCCCACCACCATCTGACATTCTCCAGCAGCAAACACAGTGAGTCACCAGCCACAGCACTCTGCAAGGTGTTCCAGCCATACACATATAACTGCAGACAGTCTGCTAGCTAGTCTACAGTGCATGTTCCTGGAGGAGATGTGTGCACCCAAAACTGGGATGCGAGCACACCCACCAAACAGACAAATCAGTGATTAGGCCTCAGAAAAGAAAACCCATACGTTTCACTTGAAAGAAATACAACATAGCATTATCGGGGAACCCAGCCATGCCATGGTCACTGCTCAGTCAGGGTGAGAGTGACCTCCCAGCAGGACATGCTGTGTCCACACTGTCTGTGCAGGTTGTGGCCAGGCACTACAATGTCCCAGCCATTGCCCTATGCCCTGTGCAGATGCATCCAGGCCAGGCCACCCTGTCCAGGCTACACCCACAGTACCTTGCTTCTCTTTATGCACATTGGCAGGCTAACACTGGCAACAGTGCAAGCAGTGTGGGCTGAGTAAGGTATTGGCAGCCACCACACACTGGATAGACAGACACACACTCCCACACCTATGCCAGCATTGTGCAACTATAAAGGCTTTTGGCAGCCCTGGCCACCGCACCAGTCCTGGGCACAGTGCAGGCATAGCTATTGTACGCAATACTGTTGGAGTCACTCCCCAGGGTGGTAAACACTGTCAGACACCAGACCTGAAACACACTCCACAAACATCAGGGAGGTTGGTATGATACAGCTCAATGAGCAGATTGTGCTTAACTTAGGAATTGCTATCTGCCAGTAATCATAGCAACTTTTTGATATATGTGTACCGTGTTCCCGGGCTTAGGGTGGCATTGCTAAGATATGCAAGTGCTAGTATTGGGAGATGCACGCAGGGCCCAACATCCTGCCTCTCCAGGAGGCTTTGGATAATGAAGCCTGTGGGTGCGGGTGTTTCTGCCCCTGTTGGCCGCTGCTCTAGGGCAGAGGTTCCCAACTCCAGTCCTGGTGGGCCAAACACTGTTCGGGTTTTCATGCTGTCCCTAATGAATATGCATGAGATATATCTGCATACCATGGGGGCAGCGCATAGAAATGCAGCACAGGCATCTTTATTAGAGACTGCATGGAACCTGAATGGTGTTTGGCCCTCCAGGACTGCATTTCGGAGACTCTACTCTAGGTAATGCGCATGTTTATGGTGTCTGTGCTCTGTAAGGTAAAATATAGGCGTTTGAGACATGTTTATGTTATCTGAAATAAAGGTTCTGTCTTTTATTACCACGGTTTAGTAGTGGGTAAAATATGGGCACTGGATTGGCAGGAACCACAGCTGGGACTTGAACCTGTGACCTTCTGCTCCTGAACACACAGGCTGTGTGTACTGCACCACACGGACAGTTCATTCTCTGGGATACCATGACTGTTTGTCAGACAGAGCCTCTCTGTTGCAGTGCATGGCACCCACCTAAACAGGGCTAGGCCATGGGGTCTGCTGTGGGCAGCAGCCACTGCCCCCTCCACCACCTGTACCCCTCTGCCACCATGCTGACATGCCCTACTGCTGGTGGTGCTGGTGGTGTGCAGTCTCAGGCCATCCAGTGTGCCGGTAGGCGGCTGCCTATGGTGCGGGTTCTGGGGTAGGGGTGCCTGCATAGATGTCCACGCTTCCCCCCAGCACCGCCTGCCAATGTTCTGTGCCCTTGGGGGTACCTGCTGGGTACTATCCCCTGTGACACTGTGGGAAACACACTCATGCCCATGTTGGGTCCTCATCAGTTTCTGTCTGGCTGCTCTACTGTTTCGTCATTCCTATGGGCCACCTAGGCATCACCCTAGTCCGCACTGTGGCCCAGCTGCACCACAGCATGTGCCGCCTGCAGCCCTCTGTATCCCCTTTTCCAGCATCTGTCCAGTTGCCCATTCCGACATGCCCACCCTGCTGTTGTGTAACATGTGCATGCCATAGGAAACCTGTACAATAACAAGGGAAAACCCTGATCAGCACTATTTCACTGTGGGATCATTCACCTTGTATGGGGACAGAACATAGAGCCTTCCAAAATTAATATATTTTTTTTTTAGCTTTCTCGGTAGTGTTTTTTGCTGTTTCCCATTAATATCACTATTGGCCAGCTTGGTTATGTTTTTTTTACATTTTGTTCAGGTCATTTTCAATGCTTATTTGCCCTTTGTTCCGTGCACATGTATCACACTTATCACTTTTCGCTGGTTTCCCTGGCTTTGCTGTTCATTGCTGACGGAAATGGTTTCTCTTCCCTTTAAATCTGCTCTAACGCCAGGGTTTCGCTGGCGTTAGTTTTCAGCCCCGGATTCCACAGTGTAAGTGTGCAGGGAGCCTCTCCCCTCCCACTCTCCACCCATTGACCCTCTCTCTCCGCCCCTGGGGAGCCTTCCTCCGCCCTCCGGGAGCCTTTCTCCACCCTCAGCGCTCGTTTGTGCTGCTGCGCGCATTATCGCGCGCTAAGGTACCTCTGTGCCCGATAAAGAGCCATTATTGCGTGATAAGGTACCTTATTGCACGGTAATGTCGCAGCAGCGCAAATAGCGCCCTTTAGTAAACATACCCCTTAGTTTGGGGTGGGCATATCAGAGAGGTGCTCATCCAAATGTTGCAGGCACTAACTCTGAATTAGTTTTCCTGCCCTTCCTTTCAGTATAACTTCCTAACCCTTTGCTCCCCCCCCCCCCCCAAGTAAGCAGGCAAACTACACTGATACCCTAAATCTATATTTATAATGCTTGAAGAAACTTTCAGGCCAATGCAAAAAGACTAACAAACCCTTTGCACACAAATAACACCACTTAAATGCACAAGTTCCGCCATGCCAAATGCAGAAAAGAGTTTGACATGCATGTAAACAGCAAAAGAAAAGTATGCACACACAACGCCAAACATATTTAAACAATACACAAATGAGCTGTATATTAAAATAGAATGCTTATAAGGTCTGTGCCCAATGCAGAGCAATGCATAGAGGATTACATAACTAGTCATGCCCGGTCTGAGGTGACTTAAACATCTTGCATGTGTAGGGAAAGACTGTTTCAGGGTATGTACCGGTGAACAGTTACCTTTGATGTGAACTTCTTCTGTGTGTATCTTTCAGCATATAAGCAAAATTTGGCGTTCAAGAACAAATGTCTTTTGCTTCTTGTCCTTCTGTGTTTTTTGGACTCACTTACAGTGTCTTGCAAAATTATTCATCCCTTTGGTGCAACCTTGAATGAAAATGGAGGTTCGTTTGGATGTTAGTTAATGGACCTAACAATATAGACCAAACTGGTGAAGTGGCATGACAAAAAATACCTTGTTTATAACTTTAAAAAAAGGTCAAAACTTAAAAGTTGAGAATACATACTGTATGTCTTCATCCCTTTTGCTATGAAAGCCTTAAATAAGATCTGGTCCAACCAATTAACCACAAAACTCACATAATTCATTGATTAGGGTCCCCCTGTGTGTAATCTGTGTCGCATGACCAGTCGCATGCAGCCTGTATAAATATACCTGTTCTGAAAGGCTCCTGACTCTGCAACACCACTATGCAAGCAACATGAAGACCAAGGAGCAATCCAAGCAGGTCAGAGACAAAGTTGTGGATATGTATGGATCAGGGTTGGGTTATAAAAAGCATATCCCAAATTCTGATTATCCCATGGAACAACATTAAATCCATAATAACAAACTGGAGAGAATATGACACCACTGCAAACCAGACCAGAGAAGGCCACACACCAAGCTCACAGACTGGGCAAGGAGAGCATTAATCCGAAAAGCTACAAAGACAACGAAGATAACACGGAAGGAACTGTATAAATCCACAGCGGAGATGGGAGCATCTGTTCATAACACCACTTTAGGCCATACACTCCACAGAGTGGGGCTTTATGGAAGGGTGACCCAAAATAACAACCATTGCTTAAAGGAAAAAAAAAGGAGCACATGTTCGGAGTTTGTATAACAGCATGTGGCCGACCCCCCAAACACATGGAAGAAGGTTCTCTGGTCATATGGGATTCACCCATGTGTGACATTAAACCAACACTTCCCATCACCCTGCAAACAACATTCTGACAGTGAAACATGGTGATGGCTGCATCATGCTGTGGGGATGGTTCTCATCGGACAGGCAAACAGGTCAGGATTGTAGGAACAAAGGCTGGCACTAAATACAAGGCAATTTGTGTGAAAAATCTGTTTTAGTCTGCCATAGATTTGTGACTGGGATTGAGGGTCACATTCCAGCAGGACAATGACTGTAAACATACCGCTAAAGCTGGTTTAAAGGCAAACATCTTGGAATGGCCTAATCAAAGCCCAGACCTCACTCCAATTGAGAATCAGTGGCATGAGTTGAAGATTGCTGTACACCGATGCAACCCATCTAACTTAGGGAGTTGGAACAGTTTTGTCTTGAAGAATGGGTGAAGATCCCACTGGCTAGATGTGCTAGGCTAATAGAGACATACCCTACAAGAATTGCAGCTGTAATTGCATCAAAATGTGGCTTAACAACTTATTGACTTTGGGTGCGAATATATATGCACACTCCTTTTTTGCATTTTTTTTAAATTACTGTTTGTGACAAAATAAAGGATAGTTAGCACCTTCAAAGTCATAGGCTTGTTGTGTAATACACATGGTGCTATCCCCCAAAACTCCATTTTAATTCCAGGTTGTAATGTAACAAAACCAGACAAATCCTGAGGGGATGAATACTTTCACCAGGCACTGTATATCATTCTCCATTTATTTTTATGATTTCATAAAAAAATGTTTTTGGGTGAAATAATATTGATTATTATGGGCTGAGCACCAAAAGAACCTGCACGTCATTTGCGCATAATGTGAGCGTTTGACATTTACACACATGTGCACACGACCTCTTGCAGCATATCTGTTGGTTACGCATGAGGTGTCTCCCCTCCTTTCAACTTTACACCAAAATGTTATGTTCAGCTCATTTGCATTCACGCCCTTTGCTGCATACCGGTGCTGAAGTCTCGTGCTATTGGCGCACTGCAAAAATGCATACACAGCTAACAGCGTGCGACTTCAGCTCCGGCTTTCTGCATCGACCTACTCTTGTGAATAGATTCAAGAGACAGCATGATCAATTACAATATAATTTCTGTCAGACAAATCATAGCTTGCAGACTTGATATTTCAGGTACTATCTCCTCAATAGATGGGTTGACAGCCTCAGCAGCGAGTCTTCCACATCTCTCTTCACCGTCTCAGACTCCCACCTCTGGAGTCTAAGAATCAAACACATCTTCCAAGTACACTGTCAACGCCATCATGATTACAGACCTCCCAAGCGACAGCAACCAGAGTTTTCTCCACTTCACTCATTGTTATTACCTGCCGCCCCGGAGGAACATTAGAGCCTACTAGGTTAAGAAGCCCTTTGCTCTCCAAGTTGGGGCTCTTTCTCACACGCAAGACCGCAGAGACATCCAGTGGTATGGGCTGCGTGGCTGGGTTGCTTCCCGGGACACCTGCTTCAGGAAGGGTGGCCCTTAACTTCCCCTCACACTTGGACATCAATAAAAATGCATAAAGCAGAAATTCCAAATACATCAATGCAGTCTGCACGTACATTCTACTCAAATGTCTATATGCATAACTTTAAATGGATAACATGCTAGTGGCATGGAGGAGTAGCCTAGAGGTTAAGGCAATGTCAAAGATCAAAGTTCAAATCCCACTACTACTCCATGAGTCCTTGGGCAAGTTGCTTAACCTTCTATTGCCTCAGGTACTAACTTAGATTGTTTGTACCGTTCAACTTAAGTTCAACGTAATGTACACCTTTTTGCTAAAGTTGTTCAATGTTCATGCACTGAGTTACCTGTAAACCGTCTTGACTTGCAAAAGATGGTATAAAAAAGAGGTCAAATAAAATAAATAGATTGTAAGCCCTCTGGAGACAGAGAAATGCCTGCAGTACCCGAATGTGACTCATTGTAAATGAAATACTACTAAATAAATACATTTATCTGAGGTGAACCAATTTATCTGACTGTAAATGTGAAAACAAAGGACTCAAAATCTCAAAGTCCTTATCTAAATTGCTGAATAGTTCATTTGAATATGGAGTGGAGGAGTAGCCTTTTGGCTGAAACCAGGGAGCTGATGTTTAAATTCTACTGCTGCTCCTTGCTCGTGTGATCATGGGCAGGTCATTTAGCCCTCCATTGCCTCAGGGTCAAACTTAAGAGTGGACAGGAAAATACGTACTATACCTGAACATAATTTGCTTTGAGCTACTACTGAAAATAAAAGTATGAGCTAGTCATGTGCACAGGAAAAAAGTTGGTTCAGTTCATATTCAGATCAATCGTCCATTTTCCAATTCCAAATTATTATTTTTTTTTCATTCAGATCCATTAAAGTCAATAGGGAAAGGGGAAAGCAATTTTTTATTCTAAGGAGGTAATTTTTTAAAGTCATTTCCACAGATACAAGGCCACATACATGTGTACATGACCTCTTTTAAAATATAGACCGGAATAAAAGGGTGTGCTTTGGCAGGAAGGCGTCTACTTTACCAGGAAGTTTTCAATTGGCATTTAGATTATAAAATACCTTAATCTACACTTGTAGGTGCATCTGGTACATGTGAACATTTATATAGTATGTGCTCGAGAGCAGGTATAGGTGATTGTAGCTACATTGTCTGCCACATACACTAGTATGTAATAAGGACAACTAGGCACCTACTTGTCTTTAGATTTTAGTGCCTAAATGAATGTGATAGCTACCTACTGTATCCATGGTACATTCTTACCGTATAAAATTATCCTCCACAAGTGGAGTTTTCCATACATTTTCAATGAATGAATTTTGCTTAAAACCATTTGCCACAGAGATAACAAGATGTAAAGAGTAGCATGGGGAACCCATGGAAGCAAAAGTCGGACAAAGGGTCCTCACAGTGATCTAAAGATTCTAAACCACCGTGAGAAGGACAAAGCAGAAGACCCCTAAGGTAGGAGTAAAGCTGCACCAACACTGGCAGGAAAACCCCAACGCATTGAAAGAAGGGTAAAATAATACCAGCACTGATGTGAAGGCCCCCAAAGCACCAGGAGAGAGGTTAAGCAGCACAGGCTTTGGTATAAATACCCCAAATCCTCTGGGCAGGAGGCAAAGAAGCATCAGTAGATGGAAGTTACAGGTAAATGAGCTCATTTGATGGGAACATGAAGAAGTACAGTTTAATTTTCATTTACAGATAAAGGATCTTCTTAAGAAGCTGTTTTTCCTTCTTTATGTGCTCAGGAGATTAAAGCCTTCATGGGCAGAAAATGATTATCAAGTAGGGTTGCCAACTGGCCGGTTTTCAGCCGGCCTGGCCGTTTTTTCCATGGCCAGGCCGGCTGCCGGCGCAGAGGCAAAACCGGCTTTTCTCCCAACCCGGAGGTCTTCAGAGGGAGCCGGGGAAGCCCGCGCGAGGCCCCGGCTCCCTCTGAACAGCCGCCAGCGTGAAGAGCCTTTACCTTCACGCTGGCAGCTGTTCCTGTGAAGCCGCGATTGGTGGGAAAGGTTAAAGGCAATGCCCTTTAACCTTTCCCAGCATTCTCGGCTTCACAGGAACAGCCGCCAGCGTGAAGGAAAAGGCTCTTTACGCTGGCGGCTGTTCAGAGGGAGCCGGGGCCTCGCGCGGGCTTCCCCGGCTCCCGCTAAAGCCTCAGACAGCCGTGGGTTTGGGGGGGGGGAGGCCAAGGACTGCCTGGGCTGTGATGGGGGGAGGGGGCCTGGACTGGAAAAGGGCTAGGATGGGGGAATTTGACTGGAAATGGGTTGTGATTGGGGGGGGGGACCTGGACCGGAAAAGGGCTATGGGGGGGGGGAAAAGGACAGGAAAAAAATGGGCTGTGATGGGAGGGGACCTGGACTGTAAAAGGGCTATGGGGGGGGGACATGGACTGGAAATGGGATTTGATGGGGAGGGGGACCTGGACTGGAAAAGGGCTGGGGGAGGGACTTGGACTGGAAGAGGGCTATGGGGGGGGGGACCTTGGACTGGAAATGGGCTATGGTGGAGGGAGGGGGAACTTGGACTTGAAATAGGCTGTGATTAGGGTGACTTGGACAGGAAATGGGTTGTGAAGGGGGGGGACCTGGACTGGAAAAGGGCTATGGGGGGCATTGGACTGGAAAGAAATGGGCTGTGATGGGGAGGGGGACCTGGACTGTAAAAGGGCTATGTGGGGGGGGGGGGATATGGACTGGAAATGGGTTTTGATGGGGAGGGGGACCTGGAAATGGGTTGTGATGGGGAGGGGGACCTGGACTGGAAAAGGGCTATGGGGGGGGGGGAACTTGGACTGGAAATGGGCTATGGTGGAGGGAGGGGGAACTTGGACTGGAAATAGGCTGTGATTAGGGGGGCTAGGACTGCAAATGGACTGTGATGGTGGGGGGGGGGGTAGGACTGCAAATGGGCTGTGATGGTGCGGGGGGACTCCGACTGCAAATGGGATGTGATGGGAGGGCCTAGCACTGGAAATAGGCTGTGATGGGGGACTTGGACTGGAAATGGGCTGTGATGGGGGGGGGGGCTAGGACTGGAAATGGTCTGTGATGTGAGGGCTAGCACTGGAAATGGGCTGATGAAGAGCTGGAATAGGACTGGAAATGGGCTGATGTGGGGCATGGGAGAATGGGATTAGAAGGGAGTGGATGCTGGGTGGGTCTAGAACTATAAGGGAACTGATTTTGGGGTAGGACTAGAATAGATGGGGAATGAGTGGAGAGGGGAAAAATATTTTGTGTGGAAGAAAAGTCTATGATGGGCTGGGTATTGGGAGAGTGAGGGGCTTGAGAATGGAAGGGTGAAATTTAAATGGATGATAAAGGAATAAGGAAAGAATTGGGGGAAAGAGCAAAAGGGAAACAATCAGTATGTTAAAGCAGATATAGAGAGAGAATGGAAAACATCTAAAAGAGAAGAAAGGACAAATGGATAGCTCGCAGAAGACACGAAGAAACCAGAAGAAAGTGACTGGAGCAATTGCAACTGAAAAATAAAATACCCAAACAGAAGGTAGAAAAATACTTTTTATTTTGAATTTATTAGCTGGAATATGTTTGGTCTGGGAAGTGTGTATTGATAACATCTTTGCGTTTTTGTTTAGTGCAAGAGGAAATTACTTTATAGTTTTATTTCTCCAGTGTTGTACATTTCATGTTTGGATTTTGGGGTTCCCAGTTTAATTATTATCTGACCAAGGAAGTTAGCCTACACGTATCCTCGGTAATTTTTGTGGGTGGGGCTGGGGGCGGGGCAGGGGTGGGACTAGGGGCGGAGAATGGGTGGAGCATGGCGAGCCACAGGTGTCGGGTTTTTCTCGGTGAAAAAGTTGGTAACCCTATTATCAAGTTATTTTTTTTAGTCAGATTGGATTATTGTAATACAGCCTATATGGGTTTACCAGGTGTAATACTGAGAAAGGGTGGCTCTACCATTAGGCAGAGTGAGGCGGCCTCCTCCTGTGGCAAAGTTTTTGGAGGGCCAAAAAATTGCCCCCAAAACACCCCAACGCTGACCGCCTCATTCTACTTTCAGTTTTAAAAAAAAGTATTCTGGCTGCTGCCACTACTTCCATAGGGTCTGTGGCAGCCAGAGCATGACCCCCCACTGTGGCCGCCACTGACTCAAGCCAGTGAGATGCATCGGCAGCAGCAGACAATGAGTTTTGGGAAGAAAAACCCCTCAAAACAAAAGCACAGGATCTTTGTGACTCTGGCATGTTTAGAAAGTCCTGATGGTCCCGCTCCCTTCAGACACATGCTTCACATCAGAAGGGGACAGGGCAGGCGGGGCTTTCCAAGCATGCTGGAGTCAGGAAGACCCCATTCTTTTACTTCTTTACTCGCCTCCGCCACCTCTGCCATAGAGGTTGTGAGAGGCAGAAGCAGCAGGCTGGATGTTAGAAGGAAAAGGAGATGCTAAGCATCGGTGGTGAGGGGGGGTGGAGAGGAGCATGTAGGGCAGCTGCTGGACACAGGATGGAGTGGGGGACGGATGATGGCCATGAGGTGATGGGGCAGAGGGCAGATGGTGGCAACAGGTAGGAAGGGATGGAGGACAGATGGTGGCAACAGGTAGGGAGGGGCAGAGGGCAGATGCTGGCCACAGGGTGTGGGTGGTGGAGAATAGATGGGGGATATGGGAAGAGGTAGAGAACAGATGATGGATGATGGTGGGGGTGGGGGGAAGTGGAGGAAAAATGCTGGACATGGAGGGAGCATATAAGGGGATGGGAGGGTAGATGATTAACACAGGTTGGGGGACAGATGCTGGCCATGGGGGGGGGGGAAGATGGAGGACAGATGGTGGATATGGGATGGGGGTAGATAGCAGATTCTGGATGTTAGCAAGAGGGCATGGAGGTCGAGGTCAAGGTCAGATGCTGGACACGGAATGGAGGTAGGGAATAGATGCTGGCCATAGGGTGAGGGGGCAGAAGGTGGCCAAAGGACGGGGATGGTAGAGAACAGATCATGGACATGGGTTGAGGGTAGAGAGCAGATTATCAACATGGGGGGGCATAGGAGGATAGAGAGCAGATGCTGAGCAAGAGAGGAGAAAGGGGAGATGCTGGACATGGGGCAGAGTTAGTTGGGCAGAACTGAGGAGAAAGGGCAGATGCTTGGCATGGTAGGATGGAGGGCAGATGCAGGGCATGGGGGGTGATAGGAAACAAAAGGTGTATGCTGAACATGGGGGTGGAGGGCAGATGCTGGGCATGGAGGAGAGATAGGTGAGATGCTGGATAGGGGGAGGAAGAGAGAGGGAGGGGTGATGCTGAACATAGGGAGGGAAAGAGGAGAGATGCTTGGCACAGGGGGAGGGGAGAGAGAGAAGAGAGATGGTGAATATGGGGGAGAGGAGGGATGGTGGAGATTGGTGGGAGAGAAAGAGTAGGAAATACTAGATGGGGTGGATAAGGAAATGAAGATGTGAAATGTTGGACATGGAGTGTGGGGAGGAGCAGATGGGAGATGCTGGACACAGAGGAAGAGAAAGGAAGAGGGATATATTGGACATGGGGTGAGGAACAGGGAGAGAAGGGAAATGGTAGATACAATGGAATGAAAAATGGGGATGAGACTGGATGGAGGAGAGAGAGGAGAAAGACTCTGCATTGGGGACGAGAGAAGGAGCAGATGCTGGACATAGAAGGACGAGAGAAAAGTTAGAATTAAAGACTGGGGAAAAAGAGGATGGAGAAGGAGACAGAGATGGGGAGTGAGATGGCTGCGTTAAGGGTTGAAAAGTGGTAGATGCAGTAACAAGAGGGAGGTTTGAGGGTTGGATGGTAAGAATGAAGAGTAAAATCTGAGCTGATAGAGAAAAAATAAATGGAAGAAAGCTGAAAGGAAATATAAATGCCAGAGATGTATGAAAGTGATAAAGACAAGAGGGGAGAGAAGTGGCATATGGGCTAGAGACCCTAGAAAACGAGTTGAGAAGTCAGAGAACAGAAATCAGAGATTGAGATTAACATTAGAGAATAAAATGACCAGTCAACAAAGGTAGAAAAATGAATTTTATTTTCAATTTAGTGGTTGGGATATGTCAGTCTTTGCAATTTCCATGTTTTATCTTTATATTTTGCACAGTACATGGGCACATACATCTCTTTCTATTTCGCTGGTGTTGTACTGCATGCAGGGGTGTAGCCAAGGGTGGGCATGAGAGCCAGCGAATCATTGGTAGCAGAACAGTTGAAAGAGAGGATAACCGGAGGCAGTGCTGACCTGTATTAACCACAGGCCCCATCAAAGAATCACCCATCACTACGCCACTGATGTACAGTCTGGCTTCTTGGGGTTTCAGTTTACCTTTGTCTATATATGTCTATTTTTAGTGTGGTAATTTATTCCTTACTTGATGAGGATCTATTTTCAGAGTGTGTAACCAAGGTCAGGTATTCTGTTAGCATGGAATTTCTATGTCGGGGTTGGTAGTAATCCAGCTTGTTCAGTTTTCTGAATATGTTTATACATGTTCTATGGCCCACTGCAATAGTTACAGTGCTCCTCTTTTCTAGATAGGCTCCTTGTGTGAGTTTTTGAAGTTGTTGCTGTTATGGTATAATAGATTTTCTCTACAGGTAATTTCTCAAATAATTTCAGTAAGGTTTTTGTATTACTTCACAAAATGCCCAATACTGGTGAGGGTTTATATTGCTGTTACTGAGATGACACTAGAATCAGAAATTACCTTTGGTATATTGAGTTCTGAATGAAATGTCCTAGTTCTGCTCTGCACCTATTGTTGGGAGAGGGGTTTCTTTTGATGCAGAAATTATGTTAAAAAAAGCGAGAATCACAGTTATAATAATTTTATTTTGGTGTTATAAACTGCTCTGTGGTTCTCACTTTTTCTTTTTTGCTTCCTGGTTTGTGATCACCTTGTATCTCCTTTGTCTTTTGCAAAGGGAGGAGTAGCCTAGTGGTTGGGGCAAGGTACTTCAGGTCGGGGGTTCAAATCCTACTAGAGGACAGCAACCTTGGGCCGGAAGGACTGGGGTTTCTAGTCCCACAGATGATCCTTGTGGTCTTGGGCAAGCCACTTAACCCTCCATTGCCCATGTTCCCTGTAAGTATTAGTGTACGAGTATGTGCCTCATATCCCCGTGTGTTAAATGCATCCCCCAATTGTGTTGTGACCGCTTTGATTGAAGGATAAGGCAGTATACAAAAACTGTCTAAATAAGATAAAAATAAAATATATATTTACATTAACTATCATGACAGTCCAATATGCAGTGTCAGGAGTCAATATGTTTCATAATAGATTCCCAGGCTATATAATTAAACTGCTACAATTTTTGCTGAATATACACATCATTGCAAAAGTTTTTAAAAAATTATATAGGCTGGAAAAATGTTTCTTTCTTTATTCTGGGAGCAATCACCTGACCAGTGTCCAGAGTGAGGGGACTCATGTTCCCTGACTAGAGCTCTGAGGAGGCTCATCCATTTTGGATCAAGGGGTGGGGGGGGGGGGGGCACCAACTCATCTCTTGACTCAGGCAGCAGTGTGTCTTGAGCCTCCCCTGGTACTGAGAATGTTGCAAGTGCCTCAGAACTCAATGGTTCATTTATTAGCAGGCATTTCAATAAGAGATCATATTACTTTTGCTTTAAGACGTCCTAGCTGCTTGACAGTATCTTATCAAATTCAATTTAAGTTTGCTATGTTTGATATAGAAAGGGCTGTATAACAGTGGGACAAGTTACTTATCAGTAGTGTTAGAGGCATGAATTATCTCGTGGGTTAAGGTCATCACAACAGAGCATGTTTTTCTTAGAATTGATTTTGATTTTTTATCATCTAGAAAGAAATTAAAGGCATAGTTTGATAAGGTTTTTATTGATTAGACAATCTTAGGATTCCACCATCGTTTGAGGGGGATGATTGATGATGAGTGGTCTTTTGCAATTTTTGTATGTTTATGTCTTTTTTGTATATTATAATTGGTGAATGTTTTTATTGTAACTCACCAGAGGTTTTTATAATAGGGAAAATATTATTACTGGTATTTATATTTTGCCTATCATAAAAACGACTAGGCGAGTTACAATAAAATCATGCTTTACACAGTAATTTCATAAGGAGCCACCTATTTTTAGACACCAACAATATTGTTTGCATTGTATGTACTTTCACTATGGGCCTAAGCAGAATTTGGGCAGCATATAGGAGGAGTGTGCAAGTGCATCTATTGATAATAGAATACAGTAATTTATGCTGGTCCTTCTCTGCCACTTATATTAAGATTTTATCATGTCAAGTATGCACACACTTGACCTTATAAAATTGGTTTCAAATACGTGCATGAAATGCATATTAACTAAGCTAATCCCTACTACTGCAGATCCTGAGTGCCATATTTAAAATTCTGATGACCCACAAAACAACTCAAGAATACTCTTCTGGGTCTCCCCTCCTGATTTTCATCTTTAGAAAAAATTAAAGATGTTCTTCCAAGGGCTACTCAAGACCTCCATTTTATATCTCCTTAATGGCCATCTCCCTGACAGAGGGAAAGTTCTCAAAATGGTGGCCAATCTGTCAGGATGGATCCACAGTCCTTATGGCCAGGGAAGAAAGAAGGTACAGCCAGAGTGGATAGTTCTGGATGTCTCAAATAGCCCATAGGTTGATCTCCTTCATTCTTACGGGTGAAGGAATGTGGGAGGAAAGGTAATTCTGGAGGCAGTTTCTGCCTGTTAGTCGGGGTAGGAGAGCTCCCAAAAGGGCTTCTTAGGGGCATGTTTACTAAAGTGCGGTAAACGTGACTAACGCGCGTTATACGACGTTAACGACCGTAAGTGCCGTATAACGTGCGTACCGACCCGCTAACGACCGTTAACGTCATACTACGCGCGTTAACCGTAGTTAACGATCGTAAAGCTCCGCAGCGCGTTAAAACAGCGCAAAAGGTGGAGAGTGGGCGGAGAGAAGGGGTCAATGGGCGGAGAGTGGGCGGGGAGAGGCACCCCTCATACTAACGCGCTGAATTTCAGAGCTCAATTACAACGCGAATGAAAACCTGTCGTTAAAAGGCATTTAAAGGGAAGAGAAACCATTTCCGTCAGCAATGTACAGAAAAACCGGGGAAACCCACAAAACGTGAGCAGTGTGATACATGTGCACAGAACAATATTTCACATAAAACGTTACAAATGACCACAAGAAACATATTAAAAAGCATAATCCAGCTGGGCAACAGTGATAGCAATGGGCAACAAGGAACAACACTCCCTGGAAAGCACAAAAATAAAACAAAATGATGTGTGGAAGGGTCTACGCTCCGCAGACCCTTTCAAAGAGCGTTACATTGTAATGGAGCTGTCCTGGGCGTGTGGTGTAATGTTTTCCAATGATATCATTGTTTCCCAGCTTGTTTATGGGTGTGTGCCCCTTTTTTGAGGTCTTTTCTGAGGTTTATGTATACCTTTGTCTGCATAAGGTAAATGAGGCCACAGTAAACCTGTTGCAGAGCAGGGTTTCTGGCTCGTCAGGCCGGTTTAACTAACCCCAGGGAGTGCACTGTCTCTGTGGCCACAGTGTGGTGCAACAGACACAGCCAGTGCCTGTAAGACCAGAGGGTCACAGGTTCAAATCCCAGCTGGGGCTCTTGCCAACCCAGTCCCCATAGTTTTACCCACCACTAAACAGTGATAGTAACGACACTCCTTTATTGCAGAGAACATACACATGGCCTATAGTTTACCACACCAAACACAGACACCAGAAACAGGCACATTACCTAAAGCAGAGTCCCGCAAATGCAGTCCTGGAGGGCCCCACACCATTCCGGCTTCATGCTGCCTCTAATAAAGATGCCTGTGCTGCATAGCTATGCACCACCCCCATGGTATGCAGATGTAGCTCATGCATATTTATGAGGGACAGCATGAAAACCCGAACAGTGTTTGGAACACCAGGACTGGAGTTGGGGAACTCTGCCGTAAAGCAGCAGCCAACAGGGACACACACACACCCACAGGCCCCATTGGCCAATGCCTCCTGGAGAGGCAAGACATTGGGCCCTGCCTGTATCTCCCAATACTAGCAGTTGCATACCTTAGCAATGCCACCCTACACCTGGGTATATGGTACACAGCTATCAAATGTTCCCTATGATAACTGGCAGATATCAATTCCTACGTTAAGCACAGTTTGCTCATTGCGCTCCACCATAACAATCATTCTGATGTCTGCGGTGTTTGCTGCAGGTCTGGTCTCTGACAGTGTTCACCACCCTGGGGAGTGACCCCCCAACAGCCTTGTGTACCATATCCATGCCTGTACTATGCCCATGACTGGTGTAGTGGGTATGGCTGCTGACCACCTCTATAGTAGCACAATGCTGGCATAGGTGTGGGGGTGGCTGTCTGTCTATCCAGCAATGTTGCCAGTATTGGGCTGCCAATGTGCATAATGAGGAGCAAGGTACCATGGGTATAGGCCGGACAGGGTGGCCTGGCCAGGGTGCATCTGCACAGGGCATAGGGCAGTGACAGGCACATTGTAGTGCCCGGCCACCACCTACACAGACAGGGTGACCTGAGTATATCCTGCTGAGAGATCACTATCACCCTGACTGTGCAGTGACCACAGCATGGCTAAGCACTCCTATAGTGCTATCTAGTATTTCTCTCATGTGATAAATATGGGTTTCCTTTTGGGGCCTAGTCACTGATGTATCTGCTTGCTGTGTATGCTGACATCCCAGTTCTGGGTGCAGGCATCTCCACTGGGCACTAGCAGACTGCTTGCAGCTGGTAGGTGTTGGCTTGCAGTGGCTGATGGCTTGCACCCTGGGAATATCAGATAGTGGTGGGGTGCAGCATACCATATCCAGGCCTAATGTCTGTCTGCTGTTGTGTTATGGCTGTGTACAGAGCTGCATTGACTGCCCTGTGGGGTGTCTGTTCCTCAGCAGGACTAGGGTTAACGTTCCCCTCTACTGCCACCTTTGCAGGGAGGTAGACTGTGGGTCTTGTGATGGGAGACCCTGTTTGCCACCCTCAGCCCTGGGGGAGGGGTGTGGTGGTGCATGGGGGCTACACCTGACTGAAACAGACAAAGATGTCCAAGGTGGTCCTGCAGAACCTACCTATCTCACACAGTAACACAGCTTTGGACCGGTGCTGTGGACCTGGTGCTGGGCACCTCACTGCACCCTCACGGTGAGCACAGTACCCGCACAATGTGAAGGTGTGTAGCTACTCTGTGCCAGTACATCACACGGTCAGTACCCCCTATCAGGCCGAGGTGCTGGGGGGGTGCACATGGTCAGTTCTCCCTACCAGGCCGAGGTGCTGTGGGGGTGCATTCCCCATGGTGTGTATCTGTGGACAGCTGATTTGCATGTGCAGTGCATCATGGGTGTGACTGGCCCAATCCAACCCTGTGAAACTCCAGTAGCTGCTCACAGGCTCTGATAAACCATAGGCCATCACACGTACATCTGTTAGCATAATGCATAGGTGCAGGACACCCTACAAGGTCTGTAATATCAGATGCCCACACTGGTAAAACCACACGTATCCACGCACGTAAACAAACACGTAGCAACGCACGTACCGACGCACAATTGTACGCGCGCAGCCACACACGGAACTACGCACGTATCAACGTACGTGGCTAAGCACACTCCGAGGGTGTTTTTATGACACCAATACTCAGCGTAATGAAAAACATGCCTCCTCTTTCCCTCTGTAATGTGCAGGATGATGCCTGAGACAGCCTTTTGCGTTAGGCACACTGGGGGCTCGAACCCATGCTGCCTATAACAGCAGTCAGTACCGTAACCATTGTGCTACAGCTCTGTTTCAGTGCTTTGTGTCTGTACGTCTTCTTATGATTAACGCGCAGTAACGCAGCACGGCGCCCGGTAACGCTCGTTACGTTTTCTAACGAGCGGTAGCGGTGACAATGTACCGCCCATGTCCTTATTTGGGGTTTCTTTCACTACCGCGGCTCCTAACGCGAATTGCACTAACGCACTTTAGTAAACATGCCCCTTAAGTTCTTCTACAGAACATCAAGACTTTAAATGGGGTAACTGGGTTCTGCAACAGAGGAGTTGTCAGTTTGATTTTTATGGAGGAATGAAATCCCAGCTGTTTCACTTTGATCTACTTAGCAGGTGTGATTCTGCAGCAGCTAGAAAGGATGCTGTAGATTTTTTCTACTGATACCCACACTAGTTCTGTCACCATTCTATTGAAAGTAAGTTTTAACCTGTTCTTGGTAAAATGTTTACATTCAAATTAAACTGGGACTCAACATGTTTTACAAAACATAAGTCCCAATTTAATGTGAATGTAAATGAACCTCCCCCCTAAAGGTGGGGAAATAATGTAGAATCAAAGATAAATGGTCATTGTATGCTGCTGAAGAGGTCAGATGAGGGGAAACATTAAAACAGCAGCCTGTGGTAACAGTCACTGGACTAGCAGAGCTGGAAAGTAAACATTTAGGAGGGATATGCAAATCACTGCCTGTGCTGAAGATGCAAGGGTAATATTTGCTCATATTTATTTATATTATTAAGATTGAATTTTAAGTCTATAGGGAATGGTGTAGGGGAATAAAATGCACACACCAGACAGAGGGTGGAGAAGTACGGGGGGGGGGGGGGGCAGTGGAAATTGCTTACCCTAAGAGAAATGGTATCACTTTGCACTGGCACCAACAGTCCTGTGCAGAAAAGAATTTAGAACAGAGGTACTCAAGTCCAGTCCTGGAGGACCGCAAACCAGTCAAGTTTTTGGGATATTGCTAATGCATATGCATGCATTGCCTCCATTGTATTTGAATCTATCTCATGTATATTCATTAGGGATATCCCAAAAACCTGACTGGTTTGTGGCCCTCCAGGACTGGATTTGAGTACTTCTGATTTAGAGACTTTTTTTATCTAAAAGAGCTTAATTCTCATCTGATTGGTAAGGAGGAAACTATTCCTGCTCTTCAGGCCCTCCTTATAAAGATGGTGCTAGAAAGTCTCCTAGTAACCTAGACAGGCTTAGAGTGAAGAAGCCAGCTGAAAGCTTCTTACACAGGCATGAAGATAGGGTCAGACAATCTTATCCCAACACAGGGAGTGGAACTGGCAGCGGAAAGACTCTGGAGAGCCTAAACCAGGCTTGAGAGTCCAGCGGCGGATCAGCTCAAGAGAGAGTTGCAGAGGCAAAGAATCAGCTCCAGAGGTAGCTGCAGTGGTGGATCAGCTCCAGAAGGAGCAACAATGGCAGAATCAGCTCCAGAGAGAGCTGTGACAGCAGAGAATCCATTCCGACTTGGAGCTACAAGAGTCAGGGAGGTTCAGCTGCAGATCAGCTCAAGGGAGAGCTGCAACAGTTGTTTCAGAGTGTACAGAAGTGCAAAACCCTCTCCAGATAGAAGGAGAGCTTACAGGAGGCGGAGACAAGGCTATAGCCTCAGCGATTGGACAGATCTACAAAATCTCTCCTTCCACAAGCAGCCACTGGTCCAGAGCTCCAGCAGTGGGTGAGACTTGGGGCTGGTGGGCAAAGGAAAAGGGAGAGGAGTTAGGTTATAGTTATTAAGGTTAAATCCATAATCTCTGAAGGTTTATTTGAGTCATTAAGTTTAAGGTTATAGTTTGTTGTTTGAACTATCTTCTCTTATCCTGCATTGCTATTTCACCTTACTTGCTTGAACCACTTACCATAATACAGGTTGTACATACTTCATTATTCTATTACAATACTTGATGTATATATTTTGTAAATAAATTGTAAATACTATTTAAGCCGGTCTTGTTCACACAGTGTTTTTGGAGAGGTTTCCTGGAGTGAAGGGAGGGAAATACTACACGCTAACACTTTTCTTCCCAAGGCGCCAAACAGACAAGAACTGACGGAACCCAGCCTCGAGGGGACCCCAGCCAGGCCAGTCCCAGAATCAGAAGCACATCTAAGGGGGCGCTACACAGAGGTGGCCCAAGGGGGGTGCGGGCCATGTGAGGAGATTAATTGTGGGCCTCACTTGCATAAGGAGTCTCATTTGCATAAATGTTTGCATAATATTAACATGTGCTTTTAGTAAACGTGCCTCTTAATGAGTGTCTGGATAAAGAAAGACTAACAAATTTCTACATTACCATATTGCAGTGACAACTGCCAGGCCCATTAGGAAGTACTATAAACACTGATCATTTAGAACCCATAGCAAATCCACCGTATCACAACAGCACTACCAGGACTCACAAAGCACCAAACCCTACCTATCAAAAAGGCAATACTGCAAATATTAAATCAATACATCTCAGTGGCGGAAAGAGAACAAGTGGGACTGTCAAATAGAAACTACATGAACAGAATACCTCAGCTCGATTACACATACAGAACATAGACCATCACCACACAAAGAACAAGGACTCGCAATTTAGAAATAGGAAGATAATAGTTAAACTGAGAACCCCAAAAACCAAACATGAAATTTACAACACTGGAGAAATAAAACTATACAGTAATTTCCTCTTGCACTAAACAAAAACGCAAAGATGTTAGCAATACACACTTTCCAGACCAAACATATTCCAGTTAATAAATTCAAAATAAAAAGTATTTTTCTACCTTCTGTTTGGGTATTTTATTTTTCAGTTGCAATTGCTCCAGTCACTTTCTTCTGGTTTCTTCGTGTCTTCTGTGAGCTATCCATTTGTCCTTTCTTCTCTTTTAGATGTTTTCCATTCTTTCTCTATATCTGCTTTAACATACTGTTTCCCTTTTGCTCTTTCCCCCATTTCTTTCCTTATTCCTTTATCATCCACTCAAATTTCACCCTTCCATTCTCAATCCCCTCTTACTCTCCCAATACCCGGCCCATCATAGACTTTTCTTCTGTCCCACACAAAATATCTTTTCCCCTCTCCATTCTCATTCCCCATCCCCATCCCCTTCTAGTCCTCCCCCAAAATCAGCTCCCTTATAGTTCTAGACACACCCAGCATCCGCTCCCTTCTAGTCCCATTCTCCCAAGCCCCCACATCAGCCCATTTCCAGTCCTATCCCCCCATATGTACTTTTCCAGTTCCATTCCAGCCCCCCATCAGCCAATTTCCACTCTAAGCTCCCCATCAGCCAATTTCCAATCCTAGCCCCCTCATCAGCCCACTTCCAGTCCTATTCCAGCTCTTCATCAGCCCATTTCCAATGCTAGCCCTCCTATCACAGCCCATTTCCAGTCCTAGCCCCCCCCCCCCAATCACAGCCCCGATCCAAGTCCCCACCCATCACAACCTATTTCCAGTCCAGGTTTCCCCCTATCACAGCCCATTTGCTGTCCAAGTTTCCCCCCATCACTACCCATTTGCAGTCCAGGTTTCCCCCCCCCTCCATCACAGCCTATTTTCAGTCCAGGTTTCCTCCCCCCCCCCCAAACCATCACAGCCCATTTGCAGTCAGGTTTCACCCCCCCCCCATCACAGCACATCCAGTCCTAACCCCCCCCCTCGTCTGAACAGCCCCGCGGCTGTCTAAGGGGCTTCAGAGGGAGCCGGGGAAGCCTGCGCGAGGCCCCAGCTCCCTCTGCACAGCCGCCAGTGTGAAGAGACTTTTCCCTCATGCTTAGCGGCTATTTCTTTGAGGCTGCAAATGCTGGGAAAGGTTTAAAGGTCATTGCCTTTATTTATTTATTTATTTATTTTATTTATTTATTTAACATTTCTTCTATACCGCACTCTTACCATCAGCGCGGTTTGCATCGAACATAGCATACATACAGGAAACTGTAGTGTATTTTACATTTAACAGGAGTTGAAAACTTGGAAGAACAACAGGGGTAAACTATTTACAATTATTAACATAGTCGAAACTCTCTGGATTATGTAGATGGTGGGTGTTTTTGCTTGTGAAAAATAAAATCAACTGGAAAGTAACTTAAAAATAGGTAGTGCTTGAGTTTTTTTCTGAATTGGGTTAAGCTAGTTATAGCTCTAAGGTCTGGAGGCAGGGCGTTCCATGTTTTTGGGGCATATATGCTGAAGGCTCTTTTCGATGTTGCTTTTGTACATCTCGCTATCTCTTTCGGGACCATTAGAGTGTTTATTGCTGCAGATCTCCTGATTCTATTGGGGGGGTGGAGTGCATTTTAGTTCAGTGATGGATGTGGGTGACTGGTTGTTCAATACTTTGAAAGTTGTGATTATGATCTTATATTGTATTCTGGCGTTGATCGGTAACCAGTGTAGTCTTTTGAGGATTGGTGTGATGTGGTCTGTCTTCGATATTCCTTCGAGTACTCTGGCGGCTGTATTCATTGCCAGTTGGAGAGGGTTTAAGGTTGCTTGTGGGAGTCCATGTAGAATTGCATTTGAGAATTCAAGGTGTGGCATCACCAGGGCTTGGTAGATGGTTCTGAAGTCCGTGGGTTCAAGTAATGGTCGTAAATGACGGAGTGTTCGTATTTTGTGGTATATCAATTTTGTTGCATTCTTTATTTGTGTTTTCATGTCTAAGTGATGGTCAAGGGTGATGCCTAGGTATCGAATAGTGGGTTTAACTGTCAGTTCTGTGTCCTTTATCTTTAATGTGGCTGGGGGTATGAAGTTCTGGTTCTTCTTTATGAACATTATGTCGGTCTTATTGTGGTTGATTCATAGGTTCTGTGTGATGAATCACTCTTCAACTACCTCGAAGCATCTCACCAGAGGGGAAAGATCGGGTTGGTTGATAGCGAATGGCATATACAGGAGAATGTCGTCTGCATAAGCTAAGCAGGCAACATTAAAAGAGCGGATTAGGTCACAAATCGGTTGAATGTATATGTTGAACATTAATGCTGAAAGCAAGGATCCTTGAGGTACACCCTGTTCTTGTAGAAATAGGTCTGATGTTGTGGCACCGATCCTCACTTGTTGCCATCGGTTAGACAGGTATGACTTACACCAGTTCAGCGCCGAGTCATGGATTCCTTTTTCCTTGAGACGATTGATCAGTATTTGGTGATTTACAGAGTCGAACGCAGCCGAGATGTCCATGAAAATAAGGATGAAGCCTTGCCGGATGTCATCTATTCCTGTGATTAGAGTATTGAAGAGGGTAATAAGGAGGGTCTCCACGCCATGTGCTTCTCTGAAACCATGTTGGGACGGGTCAAGCGGTGCTTCAGTGTCTATGTGTTGCTGAATTTGGTGTTGAACTACCTTTTCAATTATTTTGGCTAACAATGGGATGCTGGATATTGGTCTGTACGATTCTACTCTTAGTGGATCCAATTTGTTGTTCTTCACTAGTGGTCTAATAGAAGTGTGTTTTAGACTTTGAGGAAAGGTTCCCATTGCAAATGATTGATCTAAGATTTTATTTAGGAAATGGCTTAGTTCACAGCGAAGTTCTCTTATCCAGGAGGCTGGGCAGGGATCGTTTGGAGCAGTAGTGGCGTTGATAAATGCAATGATGTTTTCGATCTCCTTGGGTGGTATCATGCTAAATTTGGTCAATGTATCTGGTTGCGACAGCTTGGGTATGATAGGGGGGTCAGTGGGACAATGGATTTTAGTTGTTTGCGTCATCTTTGATTTTAGATAGTTAGCGTAGTCCTGAGGGTGTATAGTTTGTGTTTGTTGTGGGGTTGGTTCACATGCCAATGATTTTACTATGTTGAACAAGTCATGGTGTTTATTTACCGATCGCTTCAGGAGGCTTGTATGGAATTGTTTCCTTCTCTCTGCTATTTCTTGGTGATGTTTTTTTAGGTGTGAGCAGTATTCCGTATAGGCTTCAGTAGAACGGGATCGGCGCCAGCGCCTCTCGAGCCTGTGAAGATTGTGAAGTGATGCCCTTAACTCGTTTGAGTACCACGTTACATGAGCTCAGTGGCTGGTCCTTTTAAATGTGTCCGGTAGTTGCGAGCTGAATCTCAGGGTATTATCCCATGTGTTAATCAAGTCGTCTAGATCAGGTTTTGAGGTGTTTAGTAGAGGAAGGGCATTATTGATTATGTCTTCTTTGTCAAAGGAACAAAACCTTCTTGCTGGTGGTTTAGGATGTATGACGTTAGCGTAGTAATTGTTGTGGAGAGTGGGTAGTTGGAGTAAGATCAAGTTATGATCAGACCAGGGTACTGGGGTTATAGATAGTGCGAAGCTGTGGTCAGCTTCTATGGCCGCTTTTGGAGCGAAAATTAGATCTAGCGGGTTTCCCTTCACATTCGTGGGTTCTCTGACTATCTGACTGTATCCAAGGTCATCAAGTGCTTCTAGAAAAGCTGTGGTTTGGGTTTCGTGTAGAGTGGGGAGGTTGAAATCGCCAAAAAAACAGTTTGATGATCTTGGTTTATCTGTGTTGCAGGCAAGGTCGATTATTGTAGACAGGTCATCTGGTATGGTTGTAGGTGCTCTGTAGACTACATTGATTGAGCATGAATTGTTTGATATGGAGATTGTGTTTAGATGGATTGTGCTGATGGTGTTGTTCAACTAAAATTGTAGGTGGCTTTTTGCAAGGATTAGTACTCCACCTCCTCTTTGGTTGGCTCTGTGGGAGGTATAAATTGAGAACTTGGGGGGTAACATCTGGTTGAGAATGACATTGTCGCAATCTGATAACCAAGTCTCCGTGACCATCAGGATATCTAGATCGTGGAGTGCTATAAGGTCGGTGATCACTGGCCACTTTGAACGGATGGATCTGGAGTTGATAAGGGCGCATCTCAATGGATATTGGTGTTGTTGTTCCTTGGTCTGAGACTTTTTAGTGAGTTGGAGGGCAATGTGGAGCAGGTGTGGATGTTGCGTGCGGTTGGAGTTTGTTGGGTATGCTTGAGTCTTGTCTGACCATCTCTTCCAATTGCTCCTTAGTATTGGTATGGAGTTGGTGCCGCTATTGAGGGCATTTGAGTGTCTAGGTAGTGCAAAAAGGGGATAAGTGATAAGTAATGCTATGAGTGTATGCATCTTTCTGGTATCTTTGTATAATTAGGAGAAGGGGGGGTTACGTTTTGGGTTAATTCTCTATCTGGACAGGTTGTAGGACACTGTTGTTTTGGATGAATTAGATGCCTTGTTATGAATTGGGTGTAGTCTGTCAGGATATGTATGTGCTTCCTGATTTGTCTAGTTAGACCCGGGCCTTTGAGTTTGTGGGTCAGTGCACAGATGCAATAGAAACTATGGAGATGGTAATGAAGGAGCCAGAAATACCAGCAGCAATGGTTTGTGATACTGGAACAATAGAGACAGAGTACTGCTAACAGTAGTGGTTGAATAATTCAACAATGGTAATAATATGATGGCAGGAATGGTAGCTGAATACTGGTAGCAGATGACTTAAATTATTACAATGATAGCTACAAATTACTGGTGATAGTGATATCAAGGTACTGGCAGACAAAATTATAGGATTTTAGGTTCTGAGGCTAGGTAGGGAGTGTCAGAGATAATAAGCAACTTGCTATGAAAATTCTGGCTAGCTAGCTAAGTAATTAATTGTAGTGGTTGCAGTGTAAGCTATTCAGTAATCATACATAGTAATCTAACATGCTAGATGCTTTAACCTCTCCCGGCACTTGCGGCTTCACAGAAACAGCCTCCAGCGTGAAGGAAAAGGCTCTTCACGCTGACGGTTGTGCAGAGGGAGCTGGGGCCTCATGCGGGCTTCCCTGGCTCCCTCTGAAGCTGTCCGTTGTGTGAAAATGGAGTTCGTGCGGGGCCCCCTGAAGCTTGGGGCCCTGTGCGAACAACATTATCGCTCAATGGATGGGCTGGCCCTGGTGCTACATAACCATTTTACCAAGTTGAATGCTAAAATATCTTTATCATGAGCTTTATTGCATAGCCCATAAAACAAACATATATAAAGTCAGTTTACAAACATTTTTCACCATGAAACACTGAGTAGCATGCATAAAAAGCCTCTTATCAAAGTAGGACCAATCTAAGGGGTATGTTTACTAAACCATCTTAATGTTACCGGTGCTAGTTGCAGCGTTAATGTGAAGAATGCCATATAAGGTAGTGGGCGCTCCGGCGGCAAGGTAGCAAGAATCTGTATCGCGCGATAGAGGGCGCCTTGGCTCATTGACGCGCGGTAACCTTAAGTCCATGCCAGCGCTGTGTTAAAAGCTATAGAGATGTAGCCCACTGGTTATGACAATGACTGTGGAGAAAGAGATCATGGGTTCACTCCCATGGTGGTGTTATTTAATAAGGATGTCTGAGGGGTTTCCTTTTAATTTGAATCAGTGCTGCCAGCAAAAACATCCTCACAGTGCCGTAATCTAAGGTGCCACATAAGATGCCCTATAGGGCGCCCCATAGGGCACATTATAAAGTGCCCTGTCTGCCAAGGCACCTTATAATGTGCCCTATAGGGTGCTTTATAGGGTGCTTTATAGGACGCCTTATAAGGCGCCTTATGAGGCACCTTAAGGTTACAGCATTGTGAGGGTGGTTTTGCTGGCAGCACTGATGTAAATTAAAAGGAAACCCCTCAGAGAGCCCTAATAAGGAACACCATTGTGGGATTGAACCCATAACTTCTGCCTCCACAGTCATTGGAGTAACCAGTGGTCTACAGCTCTACAGCTTTTAACACAGTGCTGGCTGGCTATGGAAAGACTGCAGGTCACCACACAAACTGCTATGGTTACCAGGATAGGGTATACTCATTCGTACCCATGATGCACTGCACATGCAGCCCAGCAGTCTACATCTGATCACAAGATGGGTATGCGCCTCCACAGCACCTCGGCCTGGTAGGGGGAACTGATCGTGTGTGTTACTGGCATAGAGTAGCTACAGACCGTGACATTGTGTGGTTCCTGTGCTCACCCTGAGGGTGAGGTGGGGTGCCCAGCACCAGGTCCGCAGCACCTGGCTTGGCTGAGATAGGCTGTGTTCCAGAGCCCCATCAGTACCAGTGTGTGACAGGTAGTCCTTGCAGACACATTTATAATACACCTATATTTCCCAGTCGTGTCTAGCCCTTGTGGACTATGGTGCACCCAGAATAGTGCATAACCTGTGTGGTTGCCATGGTCACATGTTATAGGAGAAGGGTGTTGTGTGGACCCAAAAGCGAATTACGTAGCACCACCCACCCTTCTCTCTCTGGGTCAGGGTGTGGGACAGGATCTCCCACCCACAGATCCACACTCTACATCAGAGGCAGTAGAGGGGACCACCACCCCAGTCCTGTTCAGGAATAGGCACTCTCCAGGGCAGTCAATGCAGATCTGTACGTATTTCATAGGGCAATGGCATGCCTTTAAAAGCTAAGCTGCTTCCCACCACAATATGACATTCACCAGCAGAGGGCACAGTCAGTCTCCACCCGCTGCACCCTGCAAGATGTTTGAGCCATAAACATGCTAACGCCTTAACGCCGCCAGAGACGTTATCGCGCGATAAGTAACTTTATTGCACGGTATTATTGCGCGATAATGTTACTTATCGTGCAATAACGTCGCCACTGCGACGTTAGCGCTGTTTAGTAAACATACCCCTAGAAGTACGTGCAGTGCAAATGGGTGTGTATTTGTTGAGCAGGAATACTGAAAGGAGAGGTTTGGGTGAAGCTGGATGAAGTCACTATTTTTGTGTGCATGCAGATGCTTTACGGGGGTAATTTGATAAGAAGCCACCCAACGACCAGGGCCAGCCTCAAAGTGGGTTCAAGGTGTTGGCACTCTAGGCAAACCTTAAGCTTTATGCCTCCCCCCCCCCCACTTGTTATCAAAATCTATTGTTAACTTTGAATGATCTGCTCTTCATCTTCCCCTTGAAGTTGTTGCCCTAACAGATTGCCTAGTTTGCCTGATAGTTGGGCTGATCTTACCAACAAGATACCTCAATGTTGCTCTTTCAGTCATTTATGCATGTAAGTGGCCACTTTATTCATGTAAATGACATCTTATAGAAAAAAAATAAGTCAAGATCAATTCTGAACCGATGCCGACCGGAAATCCAAAATCTGGACAGTCCGGATCTTGCCCCAATTCTGCAGCTACAGGAGTTAGCCGTTCCCATGGGAGCAGAATCGGGGCACTTGGATGGCCCGGACATGCCCTGATTCAGGCCCACTGCATGTCTAGGCTGCCCTATGCTCCGGCATGGAGCTTCGGTGGCATGGTATCCTGTCACCATGGAACCGGGATGTTATGCAGGAGCCCCGATGCACCGTGACTGGGTCAAACTGCTTTTTACCACTGCCCGACCCCCGGAGTGGCCTGATAAGGTCGGGATCATGTGGCGGGGAACCCCTGCTTCTCCTCACCTGGGTTTGGCAGGTCTGCAGGTATAGATCCCCTTCCTCGGGGTGGAATAAGTCCCCCGTCCATCTCTGTCTCCACGGATGTACAGTGCTGCGACCGGAATTGGCCCTGTACGTCCGGGGCCATGTTCTCATCTCTACTTTGTCCAGACTCCACCTCTGACCCTCCCCCTCCCGCCCCCATCCATAGCTCCCCGCACATCTCCTCGATTTGTGCGGGGAGCTTTGGGCACTAAATTGGCCCCAGACATTTAGCGGGGGTTGTATGTCCAAGCAGGACGTACATGCCTGCTAAACGCTGTCTGGAATGACCTCCCTAGTGTAAGAGTATGCATTGTGTGTACTTTCACTGTGGGCATGCCCAGGGAAGAGTTTGGGTACAGCATGCAAGAACAGTACATGTGTTCACTATAGAATACTGTGATTTACGTGGGTACTTCCACAAAGTGGGTTTGGTAATTTACCCCAGATCTAGGGCTGGTATAGGTCATTATCTCTTGAGTTAATGTGTGTTCTCTGCCACTTAGTGTTTTAGAAAGTCAAGTAAATGTCTGTGCTCATAGTCTAGGCACTATTTCTGCAGGATTTGGGCTAGTATTTTGTAAAGACAAATCGGCACCTGTATAAAACAGGCTAAAAATGTGCATCTTCTCCACTATAAAATTACCCTGACAATAGTGTTTAATTTCTATTCTGTTTTTATCAATTTATATATATGAATGTCTACACAATTTAACACCAAGTAATAAGGGCTCATATAGAAAATTTGAATTGCAAAGAAGAGTTAATGATGCACAACATCAAATTAGTACTTAATAGAAATTAACACAAAAAATGGCAGAAATCTAAATAAATCTACAACTGTTGGGATAATCCAAGTTGCCACTATTATGAGAAGGAAAAAAACGAGAGAAAGGGTACAAGGAAGAAGAGTCCTAGGGGTCCTTTTACTAAAGGTACTAGAGTGTTGCACCTAACATGCTAAAAGTGCCAAAACTATGGCATGATAGGTACAACACCACCACATTAATTCTCGGGCATATAGAAAACATTTCCCCAGCAGTTAACGTGGAACACTTTCCCATAATGTGCACAGCATTAGTGTGAATGGATTTAACTCCATCTATTGAGGTGGCATTAAATAAACGCATGCTAATCGTGCAGTGTGCAGTTAGCACTGGGTGTGAAGCTTGTGCTAACTCCTGAGCTTACTACACCCACTCTCTGCCCCTAACCCAACCACTTACATCCCTCACATAGGATGCAGTTAGCGTGAGACTTGATCCATTCTTTCATGGCCCCAGGCTAGCCTGCAAGTGTCCAAGGTACATGTTTAGCGCACACCAGACGCGCTCTGGTAGTTAGCGCACTTTAGTAAAAGATCCCCTTAGTATTTAGGGCAATGGGCTGAGAACTAAGAAACCCAGGGATGCAATTCCACTTTTGTCACTGACAATCCTTGTGACCTTGAGCAAGTCATTTTATTTTCCATGGCCTTGTGTATCCGCTTGGACTGTAAAAGCTTTGGGACATGAGCTTACTATATCATGCCTGAATGCTAATTACCATCATACACCTTTGCATATATCCAGGTATGCTATACAGTATCTTATCAAAAGGGCACTAGAGGATGGGAGGAAGGATTTCATTCACTTCTGGGGCTTGCTTATTCTTCAGAGTGATGCAAGCTGTGAAATACAAAATAAAGGGGCCTTTTTACTAAAGTGCATTGCACGGTCAGTTTGTCTTGCGCAGTTTGGCATGCATTAAGCATGCGCTGAAGCCCATGGTGACCAAAAGCACAGGACTAGGACAGCGAGCATGCGCTGATTTCCACGTCATTAGCACGTTGCATGTTGGGGTGGTGAAGAGGTAGGTTATGAGCAGAGAATGGGTGTGGTGATCCCAGAGCAGGTAGCATGCTGGTACAAACTGTATGCTACCTGTACCTCATGCAATTAGCGTGGGTGTCCCAAATGCCACTGCAATAGGTGGCGTTCCGTGCCCCTGCAGTAACGGCACACACTGCCATGGTGTATTACAGCGCTCTTCTGTACAGTAACTGCTGGGAACATGTTGGTCATTCCCCAGGCAGTTAGTGCACAGAGGTTGCTACTTTTGGTGCTAAAGACGCATTAGTTGCTAAACCCTAGCGCTCTTTAGTAAAAGGGCCCTTGATATTTTATATAACATCTTGCTATTTTATATAACACTTAAAGGTACCTTTAGTAAATATAAGGTCCCTAGCTTCTGCTGAAGAAATAATCTCCTCTTGCTCTGGGCAATTTTAGGACCCTTAGTAAAGATCTTTTTAACTAAGGAAAGAAATCTCAAGGCAATCTCAGTCAGGTTCTAAAACAAACTTCACAATGTGGCAGAAAAACCTGGGATTAGTCAGAACCAATGTTCCTTTTGAGCAGCTTGAAGCTGCGCTGGAGTCCTCCACCAGCATTCCTGCTGGTGGGAGGAGGTGCAAAGTGATCGCGGTTTACATCGCTCAGCATAGGCAGGTCCTGAGGGATCTGCCTATGCTGTGCGATCCTAAGCGTGATCGTGTTTCACTCCCCCCACTGTTGGGAATGCTGGCAGAGAACTACAGCAAACAGGGAGTTTGTACGGGGAAGCTAGAGAGGGGAGGGAAAGGTGCAGTTCAGAGGCAGAGTTAGGCCGGGCAGTGGGCAGTCTGCAGTCCCGGACGTACAGGGCCAATTCTGATGTTGGCCCTGTACATCCGGGGCCCACAGACTAGAAGGCAGGCTGGACCGGGAACCTATTCCAACTCTGGGGTGGAATAATTTCCCCTAGACATTCGGGGATGACAGGCCAAGGCGGTGGCAAAGGTAGGAGGGGGTGCAGGAGATTTCCTGCAGCCCGAACCTGGCCTTGGGAGGCCAGATCGATGGTCAGGCTGCAGGGAAAGAACAAAGTCGGTGGCGACCGGGGATCGCGACTCCTGAATGGAGCCATGGTGCCATGCCAACCGGATGCCATGGCGCCGCAACTCCATTCAGAAGCCTGACTGAGTTAACCAGGTAGAGGCCTGCACATGCAGGCTGACCTGAATTGGGTCCCAGCCTGCATGTACAGGCCTAGATGGAATTCTGATCCTGCGGGGGATAGACGTGCCCAGTGGGATCAGAATCCCATCCACCTCTGTGCGTCCGGTTCCGACCGGATGCACAGCGGGCCGGGACGTCCAAATTAGAATAGACCTCCATGGGAGTAGGGCAATCATTTGGTGTACTCCAGAATGCAATCTACTAGGAACCCTGGTAACTATTCTTGTGGCCAATGTGCTTTTTGTCAATTTGCCAATAAAAGAAGAGAATGGAGTCTTACCTCTTCTGGGTATATTTTACAAGAGAAATGGGCTACCACATGTTTAACATCTTAAGAACATAAGATATGCCATACTGGGTCACATCAAGCCCAGTTTCCAACAGTGGCCAATCTAGGTCATATGTACCTAGCAGTATCCCCAAGAGACACAGGTTCCACAATGCTTGTATGGGGTCGAGCATTGAGATCCTGGGTCCTTTTTAATAATGGTTTATGGACCTTTCCTCCAGGAACTTGTCCAAACCTTTTTTAAACCCAGCTACACTAACAGCCTTTACTACATCCTCTGGTACCAAATTCCAGAGTTTGATTACACGTTGAGTGAAAAAATATGTTCTCTTATTTGTCTTAAATAGTTTACCCTGTAGCTTCATTACATGTCCCCTAGTCTTTCTAGTCAGGCACTTAACAATCAACTTCAATTACTGAACTTATAACAAAGTTACATTCTTTTTGTTGCTTTAGTTGAAATATTTTCTTTAGTGGGGTAGATTTAAAACTCTGCTTTGGTAACTTTCTCAGCTATTGGGAACTGCTGACACCTAATTAGGTGTTAGTTCCCTCCCTAACCCCCAACTCCCACCCACCCCTAGTGAGAAGTCTTGCTTTATAGAGCACCTCCCCATTTAAAAAAAAGGAACTTGGAACAGCACATTTTGAATGTAATTAAAGAGATTTAACTGTTTATTTATTTATTTACATTCTCTTATATACCGTACTATTCTGCATCAGTGCGGTTTACATTGAACAAACTGAAATTACATTGAACAGGGCATTATAACTTGGAGATAACTATTTTACAGGGAACATGGGCTATGGAGGGTTAAGTGGCTTGCCCAAGACCACAAGGAGCACCTGTGGGACTAGAAACCCCAGTCCTTCCGGCCCAAGGTTGCTGTCCTCTAGTGGGATTTGAATCCCTGACTTTCTGGCCTGAAGTACCTTGCCCCAACCACTAGGCCACTCCTCCACTCTGTTCTTTCTCTGAAAGGACAGCTGGAAAACAGGCTGGTACTTTGATAGATCTCTCGTTTGCTTTAGCAGATACCTAAGCTCCACGAACAGAACAATGGCTGGGAAAATCATATCGCAAAAGCTGTTTCCCCCGTTACAGTTTCTACCTCTGTCCAGACAGAGGTCCCAATGCTAGTTGAAGGACCGGTTCTATGTGAGGGTGCCTGCATGCTGAAGCTCTGAGGAAACAAGTGGAGGAACTCAGAGAGGAGGTGGTGAGGCTGAGGAGAATTGAACACAGTGAGAAGTACATTGATGAGATGCTTCTTGCAACAACCAAGCTCTCCATCAGAGGAGAAGATGGGTACCAACAGAATGACGAAGGTTGGACACAAGTCACCAGAGCCTGAAGAATCCAACTTCTCCAGCCCTTGAAATGAAGAACCATTATGCAGCCCTGGAAGTGGAGGAGGTGAAAGCATCCCTGGAAAGGGAAGAACCAGAGCTAAAGTACCCCAAAGTTGCAGAATCTGTGACCACAAGGAAGCGTAGGATAGTGGTGGTTGGTGACTCTCTTCTGAGGGGTACTGAGGAATCCATCTGCCGACCAGACTTGATGTCCAGAGAGGTATGCTGTCTGCCTGGTGCCAAAATCCAAGATGTTACAGAGAGTTTGCCGAGACTCATCAAGCCCACTGACTATTACCCAATGATTCTAATCCATGATAGAACAAATGATACTGCCAGGTATCCCTATGAGCATATCAAAAGTGACTTTATGCCTCTGGGACAGAGGGTGAAGCAGTTAGGTGCACAGGTGGTGTTCTCTTCAATCCTCCCTGTTGAGGGTAAAGGCCAAGGCAGAGAGGCTGGCATCCAGGAGATGAATGCATGGCTGATTAGATGGTGTCATCGAGAGTGTTTTGGTTTCCTGGACCATGGGATGCTGTTCCAAGGGATGCAGAACAGAGATGGCATCCATCTGTCCAAGAAAGGTTGATGTGTCTTCAGTAGCAGAATGGCTAATCTACTGAAGAGGGCTTTAAACTAGATTTGTTGGGGATGGGTGAAGAAAGCCCCCAGGTAAGTGAAAGCCCCCAGGTAAGTGAAACATTAAATACCTTTATGGAAATGGGTAAAAGGGGTAACATATATAAAGCGGTGTGTATAAATGCCCGTAGCATGGGAAATAAGATCCCTGATGTTGAAGATTTGGTGGGAGTGGCTGATTTGGATTTAGAGCCACTTACAGAAACATGGTTCACAGAAAACCATGACTGGGATGTAACTGTACCTGGCTATACTTTATTCAGAAAGGACAGGGTAGGAAGAAGGGAAGGAGGAGTGGCACTATATGTAAAAAAATACTATTAAAGCTTTGGAATTACAGAGCTTAAAAGGGAGAGAGGATGCATTGTGGGTTAAACTAGAAAGAAGGACAGAGAAATCTATTTGCATTGGCATGATATATAGACCTCCCTCACAAGAGGAAATGGTGGAAAGAGAGTTAATTGAAGGCATATGCAGCTTTGCTAGGAAAGGTGAAGTGCTACTGATAGGGGATGTCAATATGCCAGATGTTGATTGGCACATTCCTGCTGCAGTATCATCTAGAAGTAAAGAGATCCTGGATTCTCTACAGGGAGGACTATTCAGGCAATTGGTAATAGACCCCACACGTGAAGGGGCCATACTGGACTTGGTGCTTACCAATGGTGAAAGTGTTTCTGATGTTATAGTGGGAGATCATTTTGCATCCAGTGATCACCAGATGGTGTGGTTCAGTATTAGGACTAGGGCTGTTGGAATCCATTCAAAGGTGAGGGTCTTAGACTGTAGGAAGACTAACTTTGCCAAGATGGGCCAATACCTCAGGGAGTCGTTAACAGCTGGGGGATGTAGAAAAACAGTGGGCAAAATTGAAAGGGGATATTTTAAGGGCAACCAACCTTTTTGTTAAAATAGTAAATAAAGGTAAAAGGAAAAGGAAACCACTATGGCTTTCGAAAGAGGTAGCTGAGAAGGTGAAGAAAAAGAGGGAGGCCTTCATGAAATACAAGAGATCATAGAGAGAGGAAAACAGGCATCTATATTTGGAAAAACTTAGAGAAGCCAGCAAAGTAGTCAGGAAAGCAAAGATTCAAAAAGAGGAGGAAATAGCCAATGCAATAAAATGGGGGGATAAGACATTTTTCAGATATGTTAGTGAGAAGAGGAAGGGAAAACGTGGTATTGTCAGACTCAAGGGTGAAGGGGAGGAATATGTAGAAGCTGATGAGGATAAAGCGGAATTGCTTAACAAATATTTATTTTCTGTGTTCACAGATGAAGAACCAGGAGCAGGACCTCAGTAAACACCCACAAACAAGAACAGAAGCGAGGGACATCTTGAACAATTTTCAGTAGACTGTGTTTGTGAAAAACTACCTCAACTTAAAGTGGACAAAGCGATGGGACCGGATAAGATACACCCTAGAATACTGAGGGAATTTGGGGACGTTCTAGCAGCTCCACTGGCTGACCTTTTCAATGCATCTTTGGAGTCGCGAGTGGTGCCAAAGGACTGGAGAGAGGATCATGTGGTGCCTTTACACAAAAACAGAAGTAAGGATGTGGTTAAAAACTACAGGCCAGTTAGTTTAACTTCATAAGAACATAAGATATGCCAAACTGGGTCAGACCAAGGTCCATTATACCCAGTATCCTGTTTCCAACAGTGGCCAGTCTAGGTCATACGTACCTAGCAGTATCCCCAAGAGACACAGGTTCCACAATGCTTGTATTGGGTCAAGCATTGATATCCTGGGTCCCTTTTTAATAATGGTTTATGGACCTTTCCTCCAGGAACTTGTCCAAACCTTTTTTAAACCCAGCTACACTAACATCTCCTACTACATCCTCCGGTAACAAATTCCAGAGTTTGATTACACGTTGAGTGAAAAAATATTTTCTCTTATTTGTTTTAAATAGTTTACCCTGTAGCTTCATTACATGTCCCCTAGTCTTTCTATATTCTGATAGTGTAAACAATCGATCTGCGTTTACCCATTCCACTTCATTCATTAATTTATAGACCCCTATCATATCTCCCCTCAGCCGTCTCTTTTCCAGGTTGAAGAGCCCTAACCTTTGTAGCCTCTCTTCATAGGAGTAGCCTTCAATCCCCATTACCATTTTGGTGGCTCTTCTCTGTACCTTTTCTAATAACGCTATATCCTTTTTAAGATATGGCGACCAGAATTGCACACAATATTCAAGGTGCGGTCGTACTATGGAACAATACAGAGGCATTATAATATCCTTTGTTTTATTTTCCATTCCTTTCCTTATGCATTCTATTTCCTTTCTTGGCCGCCGCTGCACACTGGGCGGAGGGTATTAACATGTTATCCACGATGACTCCTAAATCTTTTTCCTGGGTGGTGGTTCCCAATGTGGAACCCTGCATTGTGTAACCATAATGTGGGTTGTTCTTTCCTAGGTGCATAACTTTGCACTTTTCCACATTAAATTTCATCTGCCATTTGGATGCCCAGTCTTCCAATGTATCCAGATCCTCCTGCAGTTTTCTACAGTCCTCTTGGGTTTTAACAACTTTAAACAGTTTTGTGTCATCTGCAAATTTGATAACCTCACTAGTTATTCCCTTTTAAAGGTCATTTATGAATATGTCAAAAGTAGCGGACCCAGTACAGATCCCTGGGGTACTCCACTATTCACCTTTTTCCATTGGGAAAATTGACAATTTAGCCCTACCCTCTGCTTTCTATCTTTTAACCAGTTCCCGATCCACATTAGTACACTGCCTCCTATCCCATGACTTTTTAGTTTTGCCAAAAGTCTCTGATGAGGGACCTTGTCAAAGGCTTTCTGAAAGTCCAGATACACTACATCAACCGACTCACCTTTGTCTACCTGTTTATTCACACCTTCAAAAAAACATATCAGATTAGTAAGACAAGATCTTCCTTGTCTAAAGCAATGTTGGCTGTCTCCCATTAGGCCATGACTATCTACATGCTGTGTAATTTTGTTCTTTATGATGGTTTCTACCATTTTCCCCGGTACTGACGTCAGGCTCACCGGTCTATAATTTCCCGGATCACCCTTGGAACCCTTTTTAAAAATTGGCGTTACATTGGCGTTCCTCCAATCTTCAGGTATTTCAGATGATTTTAATGAAAGTTCACAGATTACTAATAGTAGGTCTGCAATCTCATATTTCAGTTCTTTCAGCACTCTTGGATGTATACCATCCCGGCCAGGTTATTTGCTGCTATTCAGTTTATTAAATAGTTGTAATACATCTTCTTAGTGTAGCGATATTTCTCTCTATTCCTCTGCAGTATCACCTTTAAATACCACTTCAGTCTTATATTAGATGCCCTCACAGCATTTTCTAATTTGTCCAATTTCATTCTTATCGAAACATTATCTTTCATAATAGTCTCATTTACTAAAGAATTCTGAGTCGCTTTCTGTTCCCCAACTTCAATCCTCGAACGGAGGTTGCCCAGCTCTTCCCGCATCCCAGACGAAACACTCTCCAAATTCTCCAAGCGCAAAGTTGTCAGATCCACTTGCTTACTAACTGCTGAAGAAAGCTGTGAAATCGCGTCCCATATTGTGCCCAGGGAGATCACCTCAGGGCGCTTCAAGAAAATACCTCCAAAAACGTCAGACTCCAAAGACAGTACCTTTACTCCTATTTCTCCCTCTAAGCGTGCAGGTAAGGCCGCCTCAGATACTATCGAGGAATCCACATCCACAACTCCCAGCACTGAGAGCTGCACTCCAGGGCTCTCCTCCAGCGAGGCCCGCATATCCGATGCAGCACAACCAACTCCGGGCGGGGCTGCCTCTCCTCCCGCGAGAGGAGGCACCGGATAGTTCCCTCGTGTCGGCGGCAAACGCTCATCGGGGGAAAGAGATACCTCTAGGGCAGGCAGCACCGGAGCCACTCCATCCGATGCCACAGCGCCCGCACGAATCTCCCCCTTCTGTTTATCCGTCAGCTGAACGAAGCGATCCATGGGACCGACAGAAGCAGCAACAGGAACGGCAGGTACGGGCTCCGCGGGAGGAGCCTTCTGTTTGCCTTTACATTTAGTAGGTTTATCTCCGATTGAAATGTTTAAGAAATATATACAGGAAGTTGTAAATGTTTCTGCTGATTTAATTCCCCCAGTAGTAAAAGCTTACTTTTTGCCTAAAGCTAAGAAAGAAAGAAATATATCTCAGGATGTTATACTTATGGATGTTTTGGATGTCTCTGCTCTTCTATAATCACCTAAAGAGTTGTCAGTTTCTACAATGTTAGTGACCTTCGCATTACCATCTGATAGGGATTGGATATTGAAATTGTACTTTAGGAAAAGGTCCGTATTATATTTGGGGAAGAAGGTAATGATGTTTCCTGATGTCTCTAGGGAGACTCAGAAACGGCGAAGAGCCTTTCTGTTATTGAGATCTGGTGCTGCTCAGATAGGTGCTTCATTTATACTACGTTTTCCTTGTAAATGTATTATTTCCTTTAAAGCAAATAAGTATGTATTTTTTCAGCCTGAAGAATTATCTTCATTTATTAGTTCACAGATAGTTGTTACCTCTTCTCTTCAGTGAATGTTATCGCAGGGTGTTCTCATCAAGTTGTTTTTTTTTTCTGTCCTCTCTCACCATCTTATATTTACTTATTGGTACTTTGTTTCCTATATTTCTCAAGGAACCACTGTCCTTGAGTTTGTCTTTCCTTAGGCTGACTCCCTCTATATTGTGGGCTAATAATACTCTTGTAATTTTCATTTCCAGTTACCTTTTATTATATTATTTCTTTACAAGTTGTTGTTTGCTGTACAAGCTTTTGCTTGATTAATTTTGTAAAATTGCATAAATAATAAAAAAAAAAAAATACCACTTCAGTCTTGGGTAACATCCCTACATCTTCCTCAGTAAAGACCGAAGCAAAGAATTCATTCAGTCTCTCCGCTATAGCCTTATCTCCTCTTACTTCCCCTTTTACCCCTCTATCATCTAATGGTCCAATTGACTCTCTCACATGCCATTTGCTATGAATGTACTTGAAAAAGTCTTTATTTCATGTTTTTGCTTCCGTAGCAAGTTCCTTCTCAAATTCGCACTTTGCCTGCCTTTTCAATGCTTTGCATTTAACTTGCCATTGCTTGTGCTGTTTCCAGTTTTCGTCATTTGGCTCTTTTTTCCATTTCCTGAAAGATGCTTTTTTGGCAGCAACAGCCTCTCTGACCTCACCTTTAAACCATGCTGGCAGTTTTTTGGACTTTCTTCCACTTTTCTTAATGTGTGGAATACAGCTGGTCTGGGCTTTCAGGATAGTATTTTTAAACACACCCAAGCTTGTTTTAAGTCTTTAACCTTTGCAACCACTCCTTTTAGTTTTTCTTAACTATATTCCTTATTTTATCATAGTCTCCATTTCGGTGGTGAGTAAATTTGGAAACGCTGCTGAAAGAGAAAATAGTGAGGTTTCTGGAGTCCAGCGGATTACAGGATCCGAGGCAGCGTGGATTCACCAGAGGCAGGTCTTGTCAGACAAATCTGATGATTTCTTTGACTGGGTGACCAGGGAGTTAGACCGAGGGAGAGCCCTAGATGTGGTGTATTTAGATTTCAGTAAAGCCTTTGACATTGTTCCTCACAGGTGACTTATAAACAAACTAAGCACCCTAGGGATGGACCCTAAAGTTACTGCTTCGGTTAGAAATTGGTTGGGTGGGAGGCGACAAAGAGTATAGGTAAATGGAGCTCACTTTGAGGAGAAGGATGTTAACAGTGGTGTGCCCCAGGGATCTGTCCTTGGTCTGATTGTTTTTAACATCTTTGTTAGTGATATAGCAGAAGGGTTGTCGGGTAAGGTTTGCCTCTTTGCGAATGATACCAAAATCTGCAATAGAGTAGACACCCAGGAAGGTGTAGATAACATGAGGAGGGATCTAGCTAAGCTTGAAGAATGGTCTAGAATTTGGCAGCTGGGATTTAATGTTTAAAAAATGTAAGGTCATGCATTTGGGCTGCAGCAATCCAAGGGAGCAATATAGTATAGGGGGTGAAGTACTTTTGTCCACTAAAGAAAAGCGGGACTTGGGCGTGGTTGTGTCTGATGATCTTAAAGTAGCTAAACAGGTAGAAAAGGCAATGGCAAAAACTAGAAGGATGCTGGGGTGCATATGGAGAGTAATGGCTAGCAGAAAAAAGGAGGTGATAGTGCCTCTGTATAAGTCTTTGGTGCGACCTCATTTGGAGTATGGTGTGCAATTCTGGAGACTGCACCTTCAAAAGGATGTGAACAGGATGGAGTCGGTGCAAAGGGTGGCTACTAAAATGGTTAGTGGTTTTCATTATAAAGCATATGAGGACAGACTTAGGGATCTTAATATATACACCTTAGAGGAAAGGCGGGATAGAGGTGATATGATTGAGATGTTTAAATACCTCCGTGGCATAAATGTTCAGGGGGAGAGCCTCTTTCAATTGAAAGCAAGTTCTGCTACAAGGGGACATGGGATAAGGGTGAAGGGGGGGGGGGTTAAATTCAGGAGTGATATGCGAAAATATTTCTTTACGGAAAGAGTGGTGGATCCGTGGAATAGTCTCCCAGTGAAAGTGGTAGAGATGAGGACAGTATCTGAATTCAAAAAAGCATGGGACAAACACAGAGGATCTCTAAAGGAAAAAAGGGGACTGTTGTATTTGTTGATATGGAAGGACAGACTAGATAGGCCATGTGGTCTTTTTCTGTCGTCATATTTCTATGTTTCTATGTTTCTATTATTGTAGTCACAACATATAGTCAACTTCCATATGTAAAATATTCATGTAATTAGGCAAAATTATTTAAGAGGGGAAAATCTCAGAATGTATCCTCGATATTATTTCTTATTTATTCAAACACAGGCACCCAAAGGTTGTCAGGACTAGTCCTCACAGGGTGTGCCAGATAGTAGTGATACCCAGCAGCACTATCCAAATAGTGCCACCACACTTATCCAGTTAGTAGATGCCACTAAATGCAGAGGCGTCAGAACGCCATTCCCATGAGGGAGGGGGGAGCAAGCTTCATCCCCTGGTCAGCCAAACTCAGTGAAGTTGCAAATGCCTGCCTTCTCATCCTGTGTGCCCATGGACACCCTATCTCCTGCAGGCAGATAGGAGGGGTCTTTGCTGCGATCACCACTTGGCATGCAGAGGACTGCCCGCGGGGATCCTGGATGGTGATTGCAGGAAAGGCCCCTCCTGTCTGTCCGCGGGAGATTGGGTCTCCACAAGCAGACAGGAGGGAAAGGCTGGCAATCGTGGCAGCAAGACTTTGGTGGAGCCAGATCCCGTGAGGCCCACCCATTCCTGACGCCTCTGACTAAATGTCAGCCCTAAGTGAACGCTAAAGTGATTTAGCAAGCACCAGTCTACAAATTGATGCGTGCTTCGTTGCTAAGTGTGCATGAAATTCCTATAGCGTGCACAAAACAATTGCTATTGAAATGGATGTGCGGAAGTGACAACAAATCACATGAAAACTGGAAAAATGTCAGGAAAATATGAAATGGAAGAGTGTTTTTTTGCCTCTGCACAATACTAATGAAATACAAAAAATGCAATACTTGGGGGTTTTTTGTGAATGAACTACAACTACTTCTACTACTACTACTACTATTACTATTAAACATTTACATAAGGCTACAAGATGCATGCAGCACTTTATTGACACATAGAAAAGACAGTCCCTGCTCAGTGGAGCTTAGAGTTTAGTTCTCAGATGAACACTGAGAACAGACGAAGGTAGAGGAGAGATGGGCATTAAGGAAGAAGCGTGGATAGTGAGTGTAGTCGGGATATTATGCCAGAATCTCCTCTTCATCTTTCTTCTGCTTCCCTGCCACCTGACACTAGAAGGCTAGGGTGCAAAAGAATCTGCAGGAGACGCTGAAATAGGAATTTACGGTCCAGTATTTCAACTTTGAGGTTGTCATTTTCTTAAGCTCCAGCTGCACATTTGGAAATGAAACCAGATGTTCAGCGCCAAAATCCGAATATCCTCCGGTGCTGAATATCCATTTTCACCATAGACTGCCAGTGCTATCCAGATAGTGGTGATATTCAGCAACTACCAAGAAAACAAAACCGCATAATTTCTAGGCCTGCCACTAACCAGATAATCCTGAACTTCTCCCACGAATCACCTCTGCACTCTCTGGATAGTGCCTAGCCAGTCAGAGGAAATATTCAGACAGCCCCTACTGAATATCATACTGGCCGGCCCTTATCTGGTTGGCAGATCCTTCGAACTAGATAATGTGAACTAGGAAATTGCACCTAGAATGGCAGTCAATACCATGTGACCAGTAATTGAGTATGTGCTTGAATAGGACTAGGAGGTGGCTCCTTCGTAGGCCTACGTGTCATTAGCAGAGCCATGTAATGGCTCAGTTGTGTGGGTGGTCCTAGATTGGGGAACTAAGCTGAGCTAAGGATGTGACAGGAGGAAGTGTGTAAGGTCTTATACCTGAAATGATTGTGGGCTTTGCTGCTTATGCATGGATAGGTCACCATAATAAAAAGTGGTGTATTTCCTGAAACTGGCAGATCAGAGCATGATACCTGCAAAGTTGGGTCTCAGAGTCTGATCCCCCTGCAGGTGCCTGCACTTTATAAATAATTAATCTCTAACACCTTCTTCCAGCAACACAAGCAACGACTGTACACATGGACTTCACCCAATGAATTGTACAAAAATCAAATTGACTACCTCTGTGGAAGTCAACAATGGAAAAGCTCTATAACATCAACAAAGACACAACCTAGAGTTGACTGTGGTACAGATCATAAACTACTAGTATGAAAACCCAAGCTAAAGTTGAAAATATCAAGCCACTCCCGCAAAATATGACCTTGAGAATATACCACTGGAATTTAAAGACTGCATACAGCTTCCTGTACTCTCGGCCTCTTCCCCCACAGCTGGATTCTGCAGCAGTGGGGCGAGGCAGCCTGGATCTCTGCCTGGGGTTCCAGGACCCTTGGACCACCCCTTGTGGCACATTGCCTTTCTGCAGCAGAAGTAGGACTGTGTGCTGCCACTGTCACTATGGGATCATGACAAACTTTACAGATGGTACTGCGGATGGCAGAAACCCTTTTGTGGAGAGGCCAGAAAAGGTTGGGACTCATCAACCTGGGGAAGAGATGGCTGAGGGGAGATATGATAGAAGTCTACAGATTATTGACCAGCGTGGTACAGATAAACGTAGGTTGCTTTTTTATGCCATTAGACTGTGGATAGACTAGGGAACCTGCAATGCGGCTACAGTGTAACCCATTTGGGTCTTCTAGGTGAACATATTTTTTCAGCCGACACGTAATTAAACCCTGCTATCTGTTACTGGAGGATATAGTAAAAGCTGTCAGTGTAGCTGGGTTTTAAAAGGTTTGGACGGGTTCCTGGGTAATGGTCCATAAACCATTGCTAAACAGGATCCGAGCTATGCACTGCTTGCCCCATTACAGTTATTGGGGATCATGTGTGTCTTTTGGAGAAACTGCTAGGTACTTGTGACCTAGATTGGCCACTGTTGGACACAGGATGCTGGGCATTATGGACCTTGGCCTGACACAGTTTGGCATATTTTGTAGTCTTATGTTCCTATGTGCCATCTAGACAGCTGCCTGCCCCCCACTGTGCATCAGCAGCCCCCACTGCATGATCCATGTGCACCTCCTTTGGCCCCATTTGCACCATCAATATTTATTTATTTATTTATTTATTATAATCTTTTATATACCGCGCTATTTGGTATCAGCGCGGTTTACATGAAACAAAATTACCAGAATAACAAGCTATTCTGTGCTTACAGAGAACAGGTATACAAACTTGGATAACAAAGGGGAACTATTTACAAATATTATTTACATTCAGGCGTCATGACAATGTTCAGTAATCCTAGATAGTGCCCTTGGGCACTATGCCTTTGCTGCTAATGGAGCACCACTATCACTTACTTGGGCTCTCCTGTCTGTGCATCACATTGCAGATGCTAAATAGGCTCTCTTTCCTCAAAAAACACCCTTTCTGTGAGGTTTTGAATTGCGTTAGGGTTCCTGCCATTAAGGTGCCTGCGTTAAGGAAGCAAACCTTGTTCCCACCCACTCCTCGCCCATTGACCCCCCACTCTCCGCCCCATTCATGCTTTCTCTCTGCCCACAGGTACCGTTAGCATGCGCTAAAGTGGCTGGTACTGTTAGCGTGCACTGAGGTGGCTTTTTGGACACGCTAAGGGCGCAGAGGCACCGTTAGTGCATGCCAATGACACACTTTCTCCTTTACCGCAATGTAGTAAACATACCCCTTGCAGTGTTTTGATAATATTCATAGATGGAAAAAGGCAGACATTTATTTTTCACATATGAAGTGCTTTACAAATATTGCATAAAAATGAACTGATTACTGTGTGGCAAAAACACTGAATACCCTTACTGTTATTCAATTATGTTGGACATAGGGTTACTTCTTTAAATGTTATGTTTTCAAACTATCTAAAGCCCTCCTACTTGCATTCCAATTTAATTTGTAACCTTAACAAAGCTGTGAGTGAGAAACTGTGTTGTGTAGGTAATTTGGGTAGTAGCCATGCATGTAAATTAAATTAAATGAAATAATGAATTTTGAAAGGTTATTGATGGCTTGATTTTTCAACTAATGAACTATTTTTTCTCATGAATAACAACTATATTGTTGACACTTGTCTCAGCAGCAAAAAAGAAAAAAAGAAGATGCAATATAGCAATACTGCTCTAGAGTGTGAAACTAGAGGACAATCAGTTTACATACCATGGGAATAATTTGTATTAAACTTAAGACAAAAAACTACCTTGGGAATTACTTTCATTAAATGGAAGACAATTTAATTTTGTAAATAATTTTTTGATTGTGATGCAGTGTCCTTAAAATGTCACTCATCTGTTTTGTTTTTTTTTCAGCAGAATGGTATTATGATCCTCCGCTCTTAATAAGGTCTTATGGATCAAACAGTGTAAGAAAATGTTAAAAGTGATTGATAGGGCACATGCACAAAGCAATGCCTTAAGAGTAATTCCCCTTCCGACTCTGTAAGATTAATATAAGGAAGTTATGTAGGAAAAAATATTACCGTGCACTTTGATGCACAATGGCAAAGAGTTTTCAAACCAAGGAAGGTGGAACGAGTTGAGTCCTTCTTGGTTCATGTGAACCCATAGACCTGACGCAAGTGGAAATGTCTTTCACTACTGTTCTCGGAGAGTTGGGACTGAATGAGAGGTAAGCAAAAACAACTGTGCTTAACTTTACTTTACAAAACTGGTAAAATTTGGTTTGGGATTTACATTGTTCATGATACAATTCTCAAGGGCTAGATTTACTAACGCATGCTACCGTTTCATCATGGAGTAACACTGTCTACACACTTTGGGGTCATTCTAAAAATACATTTTCACACATAGATGTTGGTATACATATGTAAAATGCCCCTTTATAAAACTCCCCAAGTGTACCAGTGACAAGAATATACTGTAAGTACTTTGGGGAGAATATTGATGATTTATGCACATTCTTTATAAAATACACATGATTGCACGTCTGATACATGTTTACATTTGCAGCAGCTCTTGAGTCGGTGTAAATATAAACAAGTTCATTATAGATATGATTTATGCATGATTTGTAGTAATATTTTATTTATTTATTTATTTATTTAGCGAAGCTTATATATCACTTTCCTACGAGTCAAAGCGGTGTACATTCAGATACTGACACATAGGTGCCTCTCTATATTTATAAAATAGCTCCAAAATAGTCAAAGTGGCCGTTTCCACATGCAGGGTGCCTGCATGCTGAAGCTCTCAGGAAACAAGTGGAGGAACTCAGAGCGGAGGTGGTGAGGCTGAGGAGCATTCAAGACAGTGAGAAGTACATTGATGAGATGCTTCTTGCAACATCCAAGCTCTCCAGTAGAGGAGAAGATGGGAGCCAACAGAATGACGAAGGTTGGACACAAGTCACCAGGGCCTGAAGAATCACCAATCCAAGTTCTCCAGCCCTTGAATTGAAGAACCATTATGCAGCCCTGGAAGTGGAGGAGGTGAAAGCATCCATGGAAAGGGAATAACCAGAGCTAATGTACCCCAAAGTTGCAGAATCAGTGACCACAAGGAAGCGAAGGATAGTGGTGGTTGGTGACTCTTTTCTGAGGGGTACACAGGCATCCATCTGCCGACCAGACTTGATTTCCAGAGAGGTATGCTGTCTGCCTGGTGCCAAAATCCAAGATGCTACGGAGAGTTTGCCGAGACTCATCAAGCCCACTGACTATTACCCAATGTTGCTAACCTATGTCGGAACAAATGATACTGCCAGGTATCTCTCTGGGCATATCAAAAGTGATCATGGCTCTGGGACAGAGGGTGTAGCAGATAGGTGCACAGGTGGTATTCTGTTCAATCCTCCCTGTTGAGGGTAAAGGCCAAGGCAGAGAGGCTCGCATCCTGGAGATGAATGCATGGGTGCTTGGATGGTGTCATCGAGAACGTTTTGGTTTCCTGGACCATGGGATGCTGTTCCAAAGGTTACAGAGCAGAGCTGGCGTACATCTGTCCAAGAAAGGTCGATGAGTCTTCAGTAGTAGACTGGCTAATCTACTGAAGAGGGCTTTAAACTATGTTTGTTGGGGATGGGTGAAAAAAGCCCCCAGGTAAGTGAAAGCCCCCAGGTAAGTGATACATTAAATACCTTTATGGAAATGGATAAAAGGGGTAAAATACGGAAATCAGTGTGTATAAATGCCCGTAGCATCGGAAATAAGATCCCTGATGTTGAATCTGTGGTGGGTGTGGCCAACTTGGATTTAGTGGCAGTTAAGAAACATGGTTCACAGAAAACCATGACTGGGATGTAACTATTCCAGGCTATACTTTATTCAGAAAGGACAGGGTAGGAAGAAGGGGAGGAGGAGTGGCACTATATGTAAAAAATGATATTAAAGCTATGGAATTACAGAGATTAAAAGGGAGAGAGGAGGCATTGTGGGTTAAACTAGAAAGAGGGAAAGATAAATCTATTTGCATTGGCATGATATACAAACCTCCCTAACAAGATGAAGAGGTAGACAGAGAGTTAATTGAAGACATACGTAGCATTGCTAGGAAAGGGGAAGCGCTACTGATAGGAGATTTCAATATGCCAGATGTTGATTGGCACATTCCTGCTGCAGTATCATCTAGAAGTAAGGAGATCCTGGATTCTCTACAGGGAGAACTATTCAGGCAATTCGTAACAGACCCTACACATGAAGGGGCCATACTGGACTTGCTGCTTACCAATGGTGAAAGTGTTTCTGATGTTATAATGGGAGATCATTTTGCATCCATTGATCACCAGATGGTGTGGTTCAGTATTAGGACAAGGGCTCTTAGAATCCATTCAAAAGTGAGGGTCTTAGACTTTAGGAAAACTAACTTTGCAAAGATGGGCCAATACCTCAGGGAGTGATTAGCGGGATGGGAACAGCTGTGGGATTTAGAAAAACAGTGGGCAAAACTGAAAGGGGATATTTTAAGTGCAACCAACCTTTTTGTTAAAATGGTAAATAAAGGTAAAAGGAAAAGGATACCACTATGGTTTTTGAAAGAAGTAGTTGAAAAGGTGAAGAAAAAGAGGGAGGCCTTCATGAAATACAAGAGATCACAGAGAGAGGAAGACAGGCATCTATATTTACAAAAACTTAAGAGAAGCTAGCAAAGTATTCAGGAAAGCAAAGATTCAAAAAGAGGAGGAAATAGCCAATGCAATAAAATGGGGGGATAAGACATTTTTCAGATATGTTAGTGAGAAGAGGACGGGCAAAAGTGGTATTGTCAGACTCAAGGGCGAAGGGGAGGAATATGTAAAAGCTGATGAGGATAAAGCAGAATTGCTTAACAAATATTTATGTTCTGTTTTCACAGATGAAGAACCAGGAACAGGACCTCAGAAGCAAGGGGCATCTTGAACAATTTTCAGAAGACTGTGTTCATGAGAAACTAGCTCAACTTAAAGTAGACAAAGCGATGGGACCAGATGGGATACACCCTAGAATAGTGAGGGAACCTGGGGACATTCTAGCAGCTCCACTGACTGACCTTTTCAGTGCCTCGTTGGAGTCGGGAGTGGTGCCACTGAATTGGAGAAAGGCTCAGGTGGTGCCTTTACACAAAAGCGGAAGTAAAGATGTGGTTGAAAACTACAGGCTGGTTAGTTTAACTTTGGTGGTGAGTAAATTATTGGAAATGCTGCTGAAAGAGAAAATAGTGAGGTTTCTGGAGTCCAGCGGATTACAGGATCTGAGTCAGCATGATTCTCCAGAGGCAGGTCTTGTCAGACAAATGTGATTGATTTCTTTGACTGGGTGACCAGGGTGTTGGACCGAGGAAGAGCCCCTAGATGTGGTGTATTTAGATTTCAGTAAAGCCTTTGACACCGTTCCTCACAGGCGACTTATAAACAAACTGAGTACCCTAGGGATGGACCCTAAATTTACTGCTTGGGTTAGAAATTGGTTGAGTGGGAGGCGACAAAGAGTACAGGTGAATGGAGCTCACTCTGATGAGAAGGAAGTTACCAGTGGTGTGCTCCAGGGATCTATCCTTGGTACGATTCTTTTTAACATCTTTGTTAGTAATATAGCGGAAGGGCTGTTGAGTAAGGTTTGCCTCTATGTGGATGATAGCAAAATCTGCAATAGAGTAGACACCCAGGAAGGTGTAGATAACATGAAGAGGGATCTAGCTAAGCTTGAAGAATGGTCTAGAATTTGGCAGATTGGATTTAATGTTAAAAATGTGAGGTCATGCATTTGGGCTGCAGCAATCCAAGGGAGCAATATAGTATAGGGGGTGAAGTACTTTTGTCCACTAAAGAAGAGCGGGACCTAGGCATGGTTGTGTCTGATGATCTTAAAGTAGCTAAACAGGTAGAAAAGGTGACAGCAAAAGCTAGAAGGATGCTTTGGTGCATACGGAGAGGAATGACTAGCAGAAAAAAGGAAGTGATAATGCCTCTGTATAAGTCTTTGGTGCGACCTCATTTGGAGTACTGTGTGCAGTTCTGGAGACCGCACCTTCTAAAGGATATAAACAGGATGAAGTCAGTATAGTGGGTGGCTACTAAAATGGTTAGTGGTCTTCATTTTAAAGCATATGAGGACAGACTTAAGGATCTTAATATGTACACCTTAGAGGAAAGGCGGGATAAAGGTGATATGATTGAGATGTTTAAATACCTCCATGGCATAAATGTTCATGGGGAGAGCCTCTTTCAATTGAAGGCAAGTTCTGCTACAAGGGGACATGGGATGAGGGTGAAGGGGGGGGGGTAAATTCAGGAGCGATATGCGGAAATATTTCTTTACGGAAAGAGTGGTGGATCCGTGGAATAGTCTCCCAGTGGAGGTGGTAGAGATGAGGACAGTATCTGAATTCAAAAAAGCATGGGACAAACACAGAGGATCTCTAAAGGAAAAAAGAGGACTGTTGTAGTTGTCGATATGGAAGGACAGACTAGATAGGCCATGTGGTCTTTTTCTGTCATCATTTTTCTATGTTTCTATGGTACGACCTGTTATAAAATTCACGTGAAGGCACATTTTAGAAAGGATGTCTGCCTGAAAAATGGGATGTCCAAAACATCCAAGATGCAATGGGTGGGGCAGCCAAGAATGTGGTCACCTGTAAGAGCCTTGTAAGATATGCCTTTCTCCACATTGAAAGATACATGTGTTTGCTGAGTAATATAAAAAATGGGGACTCCCAGGAGTATATTTACCAAAGAGTATTAAGGATGAATCAGTTGGCAAGATTTAAGGGCAGTTATCATGCGGTAAGGGCTGGTGCGGGGAGTAGGCGTTCCGGCAGTAAAGGCGCTTGGCTCCACTTATCGGGCACTAACAGGACACAGGGCATTAAGGTGCCAAGCGTGCACCTTAATGCACAAAAATGGCAGTCAGCTTAACACACAATAAAGGAGCCCTTGTGAAAGTCACATTTTAGGTGATGGATGGAAGGAAAGGTAAGTGCGGATGGACATGTCAGATCCATATGTATCCTACGTGTTAATCAGTAATTGGGATGAGCATGTGTGAGTTAGCTATACTGTATCAGTGAGGGGTGCCCAAATAATCTGCTGTAATGTCAGTGTGTGGTGTAGGATTGGGAAGAAGTGTGCCCTGGTTGAGCCTGCATGGCCACGATGTGGACATCAAAAGGATGACTGAGCAGGGGTGGTGATGCAGATCATTCACAGGAGAGGCGTGAGTGATACATCCTAATGATTAAAATGTTCCTGTGTGGGCCATGGTGTAGCAGCTAGAAGGAGAATACATGACTGTACATGATAGGTATATGCTGATGGATGGGCTGAGGGATGGATGGCGGTAGATGAGAGTGTGGCATGGCCTTGCTGTCCCAATGTACCTGATGTGACTGCACAAATGCAGTTGTAGTGTGTGTGAAAAAACAGTAACTGTGCCACAGGGAAGTTCCAATACCAGCTATTTGGGTCTGACAGCTGTCTCAGCTTTTCTAACCACCATACAGTCCCCCTGACACATGTGCATATAACTGGACAAGTGTCTCTCATACTGGCCATATGGAGCAAATAAGGACATGTGATGATCCCTGCAGGTGGCAATCCCAGGAGTGGGATGTGCCTACATGTACTTCATATTTGTGATGGAGCAAAAGATGTTCAGTCACAGTTATGATGAAATATTCCAATCATTTACAACTCACGTGTCATACATCTGCAGGATGAACATGTCTAACCCTTTGCAATAGGCTACAGCAGAGTCAATAAAGTCATGCTGTCAGATGGACATGATTGCAATGTGCATGTTTGCAGACCCTATGTGTTATTGTAACACATAAAAAAGTATAGGAATGTGTGCCCTCCTGTCACTGCAGACTCCGGACTGTTTCTGGCAATATATTCCCATAGCCATAAAGATAACAAGTGGGATTCAAACCCTGGTCTGTTGCTTCTGAGCCAGTGCTTAACCATTAGCAATATCTCCACACTTTTCTGCACAATAATGTCTAGAATCAAAGAGAATGCAAGTCCCTGCCTACAATGGCTGAAACCCAGGACATGAAACAATGTGGCTGGCACGTTCTGAGATAGTGTTAAACCACACCTAAGGCCTGCCTACAGCGGCACACATGCAGTATGTACTGCACTGGGCACATGCAGTATGTAGCTGCATAACAGCCATGCAGCTGCAGAATACATCTCTTGACCAAAGGCCAAGCACATGTGAGGTCAAGATACCCATCCCTCCACTACCAAACAACAGTCGCATGCAGAGGTCCGCTGCGCCACAGTGTGGCACTAACCACTGAGGCAGCACATGTGCAGGGCGTGCAGGGCGTGCAGACCTGCTGAACATTGCAAGATAGGTGCACCTGCACCTAACTCAAACCACATTCATGACTCATGCGGTCCATCACACACCATCCTGCACTCTTCTCCCACCATCATAGAAGACAAGCAGGTACTGGGCAATGCTCCAGTGATCACACTCACCACTATGGCTCTAATTGGGGCTCTAGGTACTGGTATCGGTGAGCCCCTCTATTACTCATGATGCACTGCACAATCTGTGCAGATATATGCAACTGATGCCCAATGTGGAACATGCAGTGACCCATCACATCAGCTCTGTAATAATGCAGGGACATTGTGTGCTTCCTTCACTTAACAGTTGCCATATGTGCAAATCATCTAATTCAGCAGTCACCCTGAATGTGAGGAAGGGCACATATCACCTGGTCCCCAGAGCAAGCACTGCAATAGATGGACTCTCTAGGTTTGGGAGCAGGTCTATAATCACTGTCAGTATAATACAGATATTGTATGTTTATTTACTTTATATTTTCTTTTTTTAGTGCCATCAAGTCAGTGTTGACTCATAGCGACCCAGCTATCTCTGGGTTTTCTTGGCAATATATCACCAGTAGTAGATTGTCAGCCTTTTCTTCCGAGGCAATGGAGGGTAAAGTGACTTGCCTAAGGTCACAAGGCATACCAGTGGGAATTAAACCTTTGATCTTCTGGGTACTAGGCAGTTGCTCTAACCACTAGGCTACTCCTCCACAGTACTTTATATACCGCAAAACAATAACATCAAAGCGGTTTACATAAAATAAAAATACAGAAAGCCAATGGCAGAAAGTGGAAAAGAAGTTACAATAATGGATAGGAAAGCAAAACAGTGGATTCATACAACGAGACAAGAGAGGAGAGGAAGAAGAGGGGGAACAGGGCGAGCAAGATTACACAGAGGGGGCGGGGAGGTTGAAAGCGATGGCAAAGAGGTGGGTTTTCAGCTGCTCTTAAAGGTGGTGTGCTGTTGTTCAAGCCGGATAGAGGAGGGTAAGGAGTTCCAAAGGGCGGGACCGATGAAAAAGAAGGCAGAGGAGCGAGTGGACTGAAGATGGGCACATGAAGGGGAGGGAAGATGTAAGCGATTAAGATGCAATGATCGAAAGGTGCATGTAGGGGTGTGAAAGTGAATAAGGTCGGCCAGATATTGAGGAGAGTGAGTGTAAAGAACCTGGTGGACAAGTGAAAGGACTTTGAAGTGAATGCAGAATTTCATAGGGAGCCAGTAAAGGTGAATAAGAAGAGGCGTAACGTGATCACAAGGAGAAGAGTGGGAGATAAGCCGAGCAGCAGTATTCTGGATACGTTGTAAGCGATGAAGTTGTGAAGAGGAGAGTCCAACCAGAACAGAATTACAGAAATCGATGTGGGACATGACCAGGGATAAGAGAAGGGTAGTGAGTGCCTGTGAAGTGAGAAAGGGGCGGATAGCACAAATTTGGCAGAGAAAGAAAAATGATGTTTTGGAAACATGAGAAATGTGATAGCGAAAAGACAAATCAGAGTCAAAGAAAACACCCAGGTAACGAAAGGAAGATACCAAGGGAATAGGTGAGCCAGAAAGGGAAGGTGCGACCAGAGGAAGGGGGCTACAGTGGGTAAATCAGATGGCAAGAGTTTTTGTTAGGTTAAGATGTAGGCAATGGGTACTGAGCCAATCGGCAACTGTAGTGTGCGATGCTAGTCACTTGGTATTCTATATGACTACAGTATGCTGGAGTGGCCTGTCTTATCTGGGCCTTGTGTCCTGCTCCTTTTAGTCAGGGACTCTCCTATAAAATGCCAGTCCCTAAGGTTATAGTAGCTGCTTCCCAGGGGAAGGGGAGAGAGAGAGGGGGAAGAGAGGGAAAGGAGGAGGGGAGAGTGGGAGGGAAGAGGGGCGAGTGGAAGGGAAGAGGGGCAGGAAGGGGGAGAGGTGGGGTCTCCAAGCAGAAAGGCCTGCCATGACCATAGTTATCAGCAGGTTACCAACAGCCAAAGAACAGCTGCTAGCTTCACTTTTTAGGAATTCCAATCAGCTACATCAATCCCAGGCAGTCTGCATATGTTGGGCAACACTAGACTGTGCCCAGTTTGCTAGTCATCACAAACTGCTTGTGGACATAACCACCATAAATATATTGGATTTGTACAAACAGCATGGATATCCAGCAGTCTATCTAGTGATTGGACTACCAAAAAAAAGAATCAGTACCAATCACTGTAATTTGACCCTATATAGCACCATGTAGATACATAGCCATGACATGGTCACAGCACAGTCAGAGTGAGAAAGGCCGCTCATCAGGAACAGATGTGTGCACCAAGGCCATGCCCGTGGCAGATCCATGCTAAGATGGATTAGCCATTGACCTTACCTCCGACTCATATACATCCTGTGCTAACCACTCTGAGTGCATAACCAGAATTCTCTGTTCCTCATTATGTACCCTTTTATTTTGAATTTGGGGTAGCTTATGTAATGTGAGGCACAGTGGAAAGTGGGCCAGAAATAGGCTGTGAGTGCATGCTGGCCCACAGTGGCCTATGTCTGTCACATATCCAAATACGGTGTCCCCTACACACTGAACATAGTGCCATGCTTGTACGCCTATATAATGTCATGTCCCTAGCCATGTTTCTGTGTTTCTCACCCGATTGCATTAGTCAAGTATTCTACAGTTGGTGTTAAATATTCAGGGACTTGTTTTCTGTGCTGAGCTGATGGATAGCGTGGGCTATATGTGACTAGTCCCTCCTAGGTGCTCCTTGTGGCCATGGGCAAGCCACTTAACCCTCCGTTGCCTCAGGTACGCATGTAGATTGTGAGCCCTTTGGGGATGAGGGAATATATACAGTATCTGATTGTAAACCACCTAGATCGCATTGTTTCACAGTTGGGCAGTATAAAAATGCTTCAAATGCAAATGCAAATACAAATAGAGGCCGATTCCATTTCCCTCATGCATGGCTGCTGTGCCCACACAAAACATAGCTGGGGTCAAGATAGGCCCAATTCTGCCGCCGTAGGGCCCAGATATACCCACAATGGAGGAATAGGAGAGATGTATGTCCGGGTACTCCCCATATGCTGTGGAGATCGAACCATTGCTGGTGCGAGGGAGCAGAGGCATCCTGGCACCATGGCAATAAGCCATCTACACGATGGCTCAGAATGCCATGCACCACATTGGCACCTGCAGACCACTGTCCAGGTGGCACCAGAGTCCACTCTGGCCCGGATCGTGGCTGCAGGTGCACAGTGTGGCCGACAACATGCTGTGAGGGGGTGTGTGGCATCCATACAGAGGGACCCCGTGACTTATTCCACTGTCAGGGTGCAATAAGCCAGACATGGAGATTGGTGCTGGGGCCTGTCCTGAATAGGCCCTGTACACTTTGGCAGCTGGCCACTCCCCCGCTCCTCCCCTTCCCACCCATGTACAGTGCTCCCCGTACAAATGCTGTGTACGTGCAGAGAGCACTGATGGCAGAATAGGGGTAAGGAGCCCCATTATTTGCAGCTCGGAATACACCCCATAATGAATAACATTGGATCTGGTTGTGGATGGCCTGTGTTGGCTGTTCACCTAGTTTAGTAAACACGGCCCTCAATGTTTAAAGTGCACATTCATATTTGTATTGACCCAGTCACTAATTTCTCCTGATCATCCTGCTTGCTTGCGTATGGTGCTTTTGCTGATGATATCCTGATCCAGGTTCTAGCAAGGCAGAATTGCACTCTATCTTTTATTCATTTCAGACATAAAGCTGCCTACTCTGTGAGGATACAGAGGGTCTCTGAGGGAGAGGAAGGGGTTATAGAATTATTAGTTCTTATGAATGGGCATACTTGATAGGCCATATGATCTTTATCTGCTGTCATTTCTTATGTTTCTTTATTGACCCCTTCCCCCCCCCCCAAGTTATCTTGAGCAAAAACATGTTCTTCTTGTTCTATCTTCTTAACCTTAGACTTCACTGACCCAATCAGCTTTTCAGGCCTCTCCCTGCAACCTAAGTTAAACCAACAAACTGATCAGAAAAAAAGTTTAAATTGTCCTAACTATAGCAGTCCAAATGGATTCTAAGTTGACAATGTTCAGTTTTTCTAGAAAGAAGAACACCAAAGCTTCAGATGTAGAGTGCAGACCCCACACTTTGTCAAATCCTGAGGCCTGTTCAAAGGGTATTTTTCCAGTGCTTACATTGCTCCAACCATGTCTGCCATCAGAGGAGGGAGATCTTTTTCAGCGTCCACAAACCCTTACATCCTTCCTGTTTTCCCTGCTGCTGGGTCTGGGGGCAGCCTTTTATCTTTGGGGCTCAAGATAAATTCTATGGTCAAAGATGCTTTTGCCAGTTGACTAGTGGCACCTCAGCCAACTGGATCCCATTTGTATGCAGCTTAGCTCTGCGAGACACTATGGAATCCATGGTGTCCATAAGTCCAGAGATCTCAGAGCCAGCGGGATGGATAGGAGGTTTTCCTACCTCTTCCTCTTGACCACAGCAGGTAATTAATACAGAGATAAATCTGCACAGCACAGGCATCAGGCATCTGCCATCTTGTTTTACCTCTCTGCTATTTGTTTTTTATGGTATTGTAAAATATGTTTTTAATATATGTTTTTATTTCAAGATACATAGAATTCAGAAGGTTCCCCATAGATTGGTAGAATTAAACATATTTATGATTTATTTATGTGGATTTATATACCACCCGATCAGTAAATCAAGGCGGTTTACATAGAACAAATAATTATTACAAGTAACAGGTAAGTTTTTACAAGTGAATCCAAATGCCCATGTAACGTTTACGTAGCATGTAACTATTTACATTGCAGCTATATTTACAGTACTGGTTATATTTGCAATAACAAGTTTTTAGGGTATGCATAATGATGGAGGTATTTTGTTGGAAGTATGAGGTGGTGTTCTACAGTATAGATAGTGAGGTGGGTGGCAGGTAGCTAGTAGACATTTGTGGAATCCTGTGTGATGTTCGGTGATTGATTCTTGAAAGTGTTCTTGGAATAGAGATGTTTTTAGATGCTTGTGAAATATTTATGACATATAACATAAATAAATATACTGGGGAGGAATGTAATGAGATTGCAGCAGTACTATCAATGGGTGGCCTTAAGTGCACCTGGGTTCCTATTAAGCGGTGCAGCAATTAACATTATACTAACCACGGGGGAAGGATGTAAATGCCCTCAAATGCTAGCATGGGCATCCGCACAATCTTTAGCCCCTCAAAGTTTGCTACCTGCATGATCCTATGAAGTTATATAGAAGTATGCACCTAATTTATGGAGCATGAGTAATTTTATAAGAGTCCTCCTTTTAAGTATGTATATTGTCATACATGTGTGAAAAAAATCTTTCTAGAATTATCTTCTAAGCGGTATGTTTACTAAACCGCAGAAATGTTACCCTCGTTAGGTTCCGCAATAATGGTACAGATGCCCATATAAAGGCGTGGGCGGTGCATCGTTACGGCAAGCAGTATCAGCTAACACATGTTACAAGGCACCTTAAACTAACGCGTGTTACAAGGCACCTTATAAGGCACCTTACTTATAAGGTACCTTACAAGACACATTACAAGGCGCCTTGTAAGGTGCCTTATAAGTAAGGTGCTTTATAAGGTACCTTGTTAGGCGCCTTGTAAGGTGCCTCATAAGGTGCCTTGTTAGGTGCCTTATAAGGTGCCTCATAAGGTGCTTTGTAAGGCGCCCTATAGGGCTCCTTGGGCTAAGCGCCGTATTAGGCACCCCTGGACGAAGCACCTTAGAAGGCACCCTGGGTTACGGAACCATAGGTTAAGGTGGCCTAACAAGGTTACGGTGCCCTAAGTTAGTGTGCCCCAAGGACTGCAAGGTGCTTCAGGATGACATGCATGACCTGTGAGGCATAGAGACAGATGTAGCCCCAACACTAGATAGAGCACTGAGGAAAGGCAATGAACAGGTGAGTGAAGGAGGGAGAGCTGGGAGCTGCTGGACCTGCCATATCTGCGGGCATCCCATGTGGCTGCCAGTACTGTTGACAAACATGGTGGGGGCAATTGTACCACAGCACAGGGTATTGGCAATGTAAAGTACTGGAAAGACAGTGGGTGGCAGACGATGGGAATATGTGTCCCCCAGTGGAGGCAGAGGTGGCAGGATAGTTACAATGATGGGTAGACAGAGGAGTGGTGGTGCCATGCAGATCAGGCACAGGCGAGGCAAGCACGAAGAGGCACAATGCAGGAAAGGGTAGCAGTGCAGGACATGGGGTGACAGCCTGCACAGGCAGACAGGACTCTACACAGCTGATAGACGCAGCTAGACGGACCGAAGGAATGTTGGCAACTGTGGAGAGGGTATTATGGGCTGGAAGCACAGCTCTGCAAAAATATGACTGTTACAGGCATGCAAACTATTTGAATAGGACAAGCATGAATGGAGCGAACCATGAGGAAATGAACGCAGGAACACTGCTGAGAATGGCATTGTACTAACCAGTAGGCTATACCACCGTGGTGTATGTCACAGCAATGGCTGGGTACAGAAGGACTGCAGGTCACCGCACAAACTGTCTGCTCTGAATGCCAGGATACGGTAACCCAACCAGTACCCATGATGCAATGCACATGCTGAATAGCTGTCTACAGCTGATCACCAAATGGGGTCTGCACCTCTCCGGTACCTCAGATTGGAAAGACGAACTGACAGTGTGTGATATTGGCACAGAGTAGCTACAGACCATGCCATTGTGCAGATTCTGTGTTCATCCTGAGGGATAGGATGGGCGCCCAGCACTAAGTCCGCAGTACATGTGGTGCTAGAGATAGGTCCTGCTATACATCCCCATCACTACCAGTGTGTGACAGATGTTCCTTGCAGTGCATCTGAAGGTAATTTAGTATCCATCTGTGTTCTGCAGTCACATGTGGCCTTCTGGGACCAGATGCTACCCAGGTTAGAGTATACCCAGTATTAGGGTCTGGCTGGGCACTTGTTATTGGGACAGAGGGGTTTCTAGACTTGCATGAGGTTGGTGTAGCAGTGCCCTTTTTGTATGTAGGGGACAGGTGCCTGAGCCCTGGTGAAGCAACCTCCATCCTCCTGCTGTAAGACAGCCCTCCAGGGTTGGTGGGCCAGAATCAAACATGTGACTGGGGCAAGCCAGCAGTAATGCTGGGGTTAGGTCTTGAAAACCTCAACTGCCTCACACCACAGTCTGCCAGTCCCCAGCAGGTAGCACAGTCAGACTGCACCTGTAGCACCCTAAATGGTACTCCAACCATGCACAGACTAACTGCAAATAGTCCACTAGCCAGTCCATAGTGCATGCTCAGAGAGAAACTATGTGCACCAAGCAGGTATCTCTATGATAGAGCCCCAGCACTGTGAACACACAGGTATCACTAAAGACAGGTTTCTAGTCCCACGGGTGCTCCTTGTGGTCTTGGGCAAGCCACTTAACCCTCCATAGCCCATGTTCCCTGTAAAATAGTTTTCTCCAAGTTATAATGCCCTGTTCAATGTAATTTCAGTTTGTTCAATGTAAACCACACTGATGCAGAATAGCATGGTATATAAGAGAATGTAAATAAATAAAAATAAAGACAGATAGTGTAGAGCGCTATGTGGGAACCTAGACATTTATTTATTTACATTCTCTTATATACCGTGCTATTCTGCATCAGTGCGGTTTACATTGAACAAACTGAAATTACATTGAACAGGGCATTATAACTTGGAGATAACTATTTTATGGGGACATGGGCTATGGAGGGTTAAGTGGCTTGCCCAAGACCACAAGGAGCACCTGTGGGACTAGAAACCCCAGTCCTTCTGGCCCAAGGTTGCTGTCCTCTAGTGGGACTTGAACCCCTGACCTTCCGGCCTGAAGTACCTTGCCCAAACCACTAGGTCACTCCTCCACTCCATGCCATGGTCACTGCTCGGTCAGCATGAGAGTGTCCTCCCAGCATGATATGCTGTGGCCACCCTGTCCATGCAGGATGTGGTCGGGCACTACAATGTCCCAGCCATTGCCCCACACCCTGTGAAGATGCATCCTGGCCAATCTGCCCTGTCTGGGCCATACCCACAATACCTTGCTCCTCATTATGCACATATTCAGGCTAACACTGGTAACTTTGGGACATTGTGGGCCCAGTGAGGTGTGGGCAGCCACAAAACAATGGATAGACATACACATACACTCTCCTATTGCAGCATTGTGTAAATATGGGGGAGGGTGGCAGCCCTGCCTGCCACACTGGTCCTGATCTCAGTGCCGACATTGCTAAACAGTGCAGGAGGTAGTAGTAGTGCTCTGGTGATAACTGCAGTGTCGTGCTGGGGCCAACATGCAGCTTTGTATTGTGGAGCCTGTTTGAGTGGGTGTTTGTACCCCTGTTTGCCACTGCTTTGGGCTTTGCATATGTTGCTGTTGTATCTGCATTGTAGGGTAAAACATGGGGACATGCTCTGCAGGATCCACAGCTGGGACTTGAACCTATGACCCTCTGCTTCTGGACACATTGGCTGTGTGTACTGCACCATTCTGTTGCCACAGATGCACAGTAGTCCCTGGAGCTACTTGTACTTTTCCTCGGCCAGACCTTTTATGTTGCACTGCACACCACGTACTGGTACAGCGCATGGCCTAGGTCCACTGCAGGCAGATGCCACTGCCCCCTCGAGCATGGGCACACACCCCCTGCCATGCTGACATGACCATATGCTGTTGGTGCTGCTAGTGCACAGTCCCAGGCCATCCACTGTGTGGATAGGCGGTTGCCTAGGGAGCGCTGTCTGAGGTGGGGAGGCATACATGGGCATCCTCACATCCGCCCCATCACCGCCTGCCAATATTATGTCCCTTCCACTTGGGGAAGGGTTGGCTGGGGGGATGTCAGGTCAGTGCCCTGGCAACTGTTAGCTAGGGTGGACCAGGTAGGTGTAGGTGGATTGTGTTTGGCTTTTGTCAGCTGCTGTCTTGCTGATGTCCGGTTTCTATGTTCCTATGTGCCACCTAGACAACTGCCTAGTCCACCCTGTGCCTCCACTACATGTCCCGCCTGCAGCCCCCTATGCCCCATTTGCACCATCACCATAGTGGCCTTTCATACTTGGGGACTATGCTGTTGCTGCAAATGGAGCACTACTATAACTTTTCTTGGGCTCCCTGCCTATGCTGTACATTGCTGACACTTAAATGGTTTCTCTCTCTTGCAAATGTGTGCTAATGCCAGGTTTTCAGTCGCGGTAAGATTCAGCCCTTCGGTTCCCCGCGTTAGTGTGGAAGGGGCCTCTCCCTGCCCACTTCCCGCCCATTGACCCCTTCTCTCTGCCCTCTCTCCACCCTCTGTGGGACTTACCGCGGCCAATGATGTTAATGCGCAGTAAGTAACATTAACATGTGTTAACAAAGCCGCTGCTACGTTACCTCAGTTTAGTAAATATGCCCCTATGTGTGATAGGGACATGTTTTATTCACATTTAATTTTTTTTAAATTAGTGCATGTAAAGTGTAATTTACCTATTATTATTGTTATTATTATTAATGAACATTTATAGAGCGTTACAATGCATACACAGCGATGTACAAACACAGAAAAGACAGTCTCTGCTCCTTAGAGCTTACAATCTAATGTAGACAAACAGGACAAGGAAGGAAAGAGGGTAGAGTAGGGATGGGAGATAAAGCGACAAAGAAGACCCAAGGAAGGGAATCAGGGACCAAAGGCGGCCTTAAAGAGGTGAGCCTTTAGCAAAGATTTGAAGAGGGGGAGTGATGAAGCCTGACAAACAGCATCGGAAGAGTTACATGCATAAGGAGCTACGAGGTGAAAGAACCGAAGTCTGGAGTTAGCAGTAAGGGCAGGGAAAGGAGCAAGCTGGAAGAAGAATGAAGTTCGCGAGGAGGAGAGTAGAGAGAGCGGAGAGAAGAGAGGAGGAAGCATCAGAATAAATGCATTTAAAAGTTAAAAGGAGAAGCTTGAGTTGGATGCGGTAACGGACGGGAAGCCAATGAATTGATTTGAGAAGAGGGGTTATATGTGTAAAGAGAGGCTGGGGAAAGATGAGATGCACAGCAACGTTCTGAACTGACTGAAGGGGAGAGAGATGACTCAGAGGGAGGCCAGTAAGAAGGAGATTGCAATAGTCGAGGCGAGAGTTGACAAGCATTTGTATGGTATTACCTCGTAACAGAGAGGAAGGGGTGGATTTTATAGATATTATAGAAAAAGAAACGACGGGTTTACCTATGTACATAAAATCAATTAACGCCTTGTGAATTTCAAAGATGTTAAAAGCTTCAATTAACAAAAAAGTTTGAAACAAACTGAAAAAATATCTAAAACTAGGAAGAGTCTGAAAATGAACCGAAACAAACCATTTTTTTCCATGTGGACATCCTTAGGTCATGTGGCGATTTCATTTTGAAATCTCTGCATGCAGGGCCAGCCCAGCGGTTTCTGCTACCCCAGGCAGAAGCCCCCTCTGTGCCACCCCCCCCCCCTTTGAGCCGCACTGTCCTTCCTTCCGAGCCAAACCATCAGTGGGATTGGTGGAGAAGGAAAGACTTTGCTTGGCGTGGCAACGGTGGCAGTGGCTTTGACATACATAGCCTGCCGCTTCTGACCCTCCTGTCACAACTTCCTGTCGGTTAGGGGTCAAAAGTGGCAGGTCATGTGTGCTGAAGCACATGACCTGCCACAGGCATAGTGCTGTGACACCCACAGAGGTCTGCTACCCTAGGCGGCCACCTAGCCTGCCTAGTGGATGGGCCAGCCCTGTCTGCATGTACTTTCTGGACCCTTAATTTGCAGTGGCTTCAACGTACATGAAAGCATGTGGGCACTTTGTGGCAATGGTATGATGCCAGCTCTTATTTTCAAAAAGAAAACTCTGCAGTAGCGGTGTGCATTTGGATCGTTTGGGTGACCAAAAATAAAGTGCACGCAAATTGTTTGCACTCATGTATATCTATTAATTAACCTGCATATAATTAATTGCATACTTACAAACGTTCTTGTGTGATTACAATGTGCTCCTAAAGAAACAGATAGGTGAAACAAACACAAAATATTCACAAAAGTCAGATTTTTTTTTAAACAAGCATGCACTGAAGTCTTTAGCCATGCACACCCCTGCTCTGCAAGGACTTTTCTTTTGACTGGTATGTACCGCAGTTGCTTTCAGTTCCATTTCAATAAAAATTTAGATCAAATTCCCTGCTTTAATTGAAAAAGAACTTGATAATTAGCACTGGATGTTTGACAAGTTCTGTAGTTTCAGGCAATGTTGGAAGAGGCCCCCTCACTCCTCAGTTTATTGAATCTTCATTTGCCAGTACAGCCTAATGTGCATAATTTAAACAAATGGTCTTCATCTTAGTCCAAAGGATCACACTGAAAAACAACAGAAGGAAATTAGAATCAATTAATCTACATGCATGTCCAGTTCAATTAAAATCACTGGAACTAGAAACTACTAGCCCAGCCTCTGTCCCTGTTTAATAATTGATCCCTCAGTGCTTAAATGGATCCCCAGCCTTTTCCGAATGGTGAGATTGCCGTCGGCAGACCTTCTAGTCTGTGCTGTCCATAAGCATTCGCTGCAGTTTTCCAAGAAGGAAGGGAAGCTCTGAAAACTGACAGAATTTACCCAAGGTAGCTAGGACTACAGTTACTTCAAACTTTTCTTGACAGAAAAAAATGTGTTTACTGGAATATATACAACAGGCTATAATAATTGCATTATAACATGCTCCAAAAATGTTAGAGCATGCTCCATCAAACTTTTTCTGGCAGAAAATAAACATCCTGCTCTCTGTGCTCTGCTGATATTTCATGTAGAGGCTTCTTCCAGTAAAGTTAGCTAAATGGGACACCAGTTAAGAAGCTGAGCATCCAGCAGCAAGGGTCTTACAAGGGTTGGGAAAACGAATACAGATTTAGAAAGTCATTTTTGAAATGTTAGGCAGCATTTGCACATGTAGAAAGCTAGTTTACACATGTAAACAAGCCTGGTACCTTTCCCACCATCTGGAAGCACGCTGTTATCCGCCCCATCCTTAAAAAAGACTCTCTTGATCCTTCCTCCCCAGCCAATTGGCGCCCTATTCCAAATCTTCCCTTTCTCTCAAAAATTCTTGAAAAACTGGTCTACGCTCAACTCTCCTCCCTTCTTGAAGCTTCTCTGATACTTCACCCCCTGTCAATCGGGTTTCCGCCCCAATCACAGTACTGAATCTATTCTGCTCTCTCTCCTTAATGACTTGCGTATTGCCCATGATCAAGGTCTTATCTCCATTGCTGTCTCCCTAGACCTATCAACTGTTTTCGACCTTGTGGATCACCATACCCTTCTAGCTCGCCTACACGATATTGGACTCTCTGGTTCTGTCCTCTCCTGGTTTCGCTCTTTCCTTACCCATAGGTCCTTTTCCATTTCCACGGGTCTCTCTTCCTCTCCCACAATTCCCCACCCATGTGGCGTTCCCCAGGGCTCTGTCCTTGCCCCCCTCCTATTTAATGTCTTCATGGCCCCCCTTGCCCTTCTGGTCCAGCAGCACAGCATTATAGCCCATTACTACGCAGACGATATTATCCTTCTTCACCACACAGACCCCACTACTCCAGATCTCGCTCCCCTCAATTCTTGCTTGGCTTCGGTGGCCACCTGGTTTCTTCTAACTTCCTGCATGTGAACCCCTCTAAAACATCTGCCATCTGCTTTACCTTCGGCGCTCCAGCCCCCTCTCTTGCTCCTCTCTTGTCCTCCTCTCCACTACCAATTGTTTCCTCCTTGCGTTACCTAGTGGTTATCCTGGACTCTGCTCTATTCTTCAAAGAACACATCTCTTCTGTCGTACAGCGGTCTTTCTACACCCTGAGACAACTTTGTGCAGTTTGCCCTTTCATATCAGTCCCTTCTATGACCACACTACTCTTATCCCTGGTGGTATCTCGTTTAGACTATTGTAATGTCGTTTTAGCCGGCCTTCCCCAAACACAATTACAGAGACTGCAACTAGTTCACCACACAGCGGCACGAATCCTGATGCATGCTTCACGTTTCGATCACATTACACCTATCCTCATTCACCTGCATTGGCTTCCACTTGTCTATCGTATACAATTCAAAGTACTCATCCATGTGCATAAAACCATTCATACCGGTGTTCCCCTTTACCTCGCAGATCAAATTCATCTTCACTCTTCTCACCGTTCCCTCAGGTCAATCCATTTGAACCGCATGTCCCTTCCCTCTCTGTCACAGGCTCATCTTGAGTCCACCCGTTCCTCTGCTTTCTTCTTCTTGGGCCCCCGACTCTGGAATTCACTTCCCCCCGCCCTCCACCTAGAACCCTCCTACAAAACCTTTAAGACCAAGCTGAAGACTCATTTATTCTGCTCTGCCTTTAATCTTCCTCCCCCCTCTGCTCCTCTATCTCCCCCACCCCGCTGAACTTGGATGCCCCTCAACCCTCCGCTGCTATGCAATATTCCTGCTTTACCTTGTTACTCTATCTTCTTTCTCCATTCTACCCTATCTCATACTTTTCTTTTATTTCTTTTTTTTTTTGGCGTTCCTTTCTTTTTCAGCAGCCTTATTATTTTGTTATTGTAAACCGCTCTGGTGCCTTGGGTAGAGTGCTAATAAAGATAAAGATAATAAAGATAAAGATAGTAGCATACGTAGCAGTAGTAGAACATAAGAACATCAGAAATGCAATGCTGGGTCAGACCAAAGTCCATTAAGTCCAGTATCCTCTTTCCAACAGTGGCCATCCTCCGGTAATGAATTCTAGAGATTGATTATGCATTGTAGCTTCATTTCATGTACCCTAGTCTTTCTGCTTTTCGATGGCGTAAACAACCAATCTACATTTACTTGTTGCACTCCATTCGTGAATTTATAGACCTCAATCAAATCTCCCCTTAGCTGACTCTTTTCCAAGTTGAAAATCCCTAACCCAATAAGCCTCTCTTCATATGAGAACTCTTCCATTCCCTTTACCATTTTGGTGGCTCTATTCTCCACCTTTTCTAATTCTGCTATATCTTCATTTAAACATTTGCTATACCGCTTAAATCAAAGGATATACAGCGGTGTGCAATACAAAAGTCAAATGACTGCTGGGGTAAAGGCAGAAAGGAATGCCGATAACTGATAGGAAAGGACCGAAGAGCGGAGGGAGAAGAGAAAGGAGAAGGGGGAATGAAAGGTATAAAGTCACTGAGGAGGGTGAGGGAGATTGGAGGCGCATTGGAACAGATGGGTCTTTAGTGTAGATTTGAAGTGAGTGAAAGAGGACTCAGAATGAAGTTCTAGGGGAAGGGAGTTCCAGAGGGAAGGGGCCAGAAAGAAAAAGGCAGAAGAACGGGTGTGCTCAAGGTGTGCTTGCGAGGGGGAAGGGAGCTCCAAACAGTAGTTGTGAACAGAGCAGAGCAGACGAGGAGGGACATGGAACCGGAGGAAGTCATCCTGGTATTTTTTTAAAGATATGGCAACCAGAATTGCACACAATATTCAAGGTGAGGTCGCACCATGGAACGAAACAGATGGATTATAATATCCTTTGTTTTATTCTCCATTCCTTTCCTTATGATACCTAGCATTCTATTTGTTTTCTTGGAGGCCGCTGCACACTGGGCAGAGGGTTTCAATATATTATCCACAATAACACCTAAATCTTTTTCCTGGGTGGTAGTTCCTAATGTGGAACCTTGCATTGCGGAACCATAGTTTCACAATCTTCTTGCTTTTTAATAACTTTGAATAATTTTGTGTCATTTGCATATTTGATCACCTCTCTCATTATTCCCATTTCCAGGTCATTTAGGAATATGTTAAAAAGCAGCGGACCCAGCACAGATCCCTGGGGTACACCACTATTCACCTTTCTCCACTGAGAAAATTTACCATTTAGCCCTACCCTCTGCTTTCTATCTTTTAACCAGTTGCTGATCCACAATAGTACACTGCCTCCTATCCCATGACGTTTCAATTTCTCCAGTGTCTCATGAGGGATCTTGTCAAAGGCTTTCTGAAAAACCAGACACACTGTATCAACCGACTCACCTTGCTCTACCTGTTTATTCACACATTCAAAAAAATATAACAGATTAGTAAAACATGACTTTCTTTGGCTAAATCCTTGTTGGCTTTCTCTCATTAAAGCATGACTACAGTATGTACGTGTTCAGTAATTTTATTCTTTATAATAGTTTCTACTATTTTGCCAGGTACTGGTGTCAGGCTCACCGGTCAGTAGTTTCCTGGATCACCCCTTTTTAAAAATTGGCATTACGCTGGCCATTCTCCAATCCTCAAAAACTACAGATAATTTTAGTGATTCAAGTGCATTGCAAAAGTATTCATCCCCTCTGTGTTTGTCATGTTTATTTGCCTTACAGCCTGGAAATAAAATGGAAGTTTGGGGGTTAGCTTCCATGGCAAGCATTTCTTCATACTTGAGGCCAAATATACAAATGCTAAAGGACATGTAGCCTCCAGATGAATCTTGGAAGAGAGAGTAACAGAGAGAAGATGATTCTGAAAAGAGCACAGCACATAAAGGGAAAGCTGGTCAGGAAACTAAAAACATTGATTAGAATGAAGAGCCCAATGAGTTCTTATATGTGTTTTTCAAAAGGCTCCATGTTTAGCAAGGTTTTTTATAAAAATCTCCAGGAAATTTGAACATCCCAACTTGAACATCTCGTTTCTGACTTAGGGGTATGTTTACTAAACCGTCTTAATGTTACCGGCGTTAGTTGCAGTCTTACTGGGACGAATGGCATATAAGGTAGTGGGCGTTCAGGTCTTAAGGTAGCATTTTGGGTTATTGCGCGATAAAGTCCATTATCGCACGATAGAGGGAGCCGTGGCACGTTAACGTGCTTTAGCCTTAATTAGGCGCGCTGACCTGCAAACACAGCAACAGAGGTGTAGCACACTGGTTAATATATTGACTGCTGATACAGTGGTTATGAGTTTGATCCCCCAATGGGCTCAGTTAAAAGCCTGTCTAAGGCAATCCCTTTTCCTGCTTGTAACAGTCAGACACATCCCAACAATTTGCACTGCCAGCCAAAAAAGCCTCACCCCAGTGCTACAATCTAATGCACATTTTAGGGTGCACCATAAGGCACAAATTAAAGCACCACGTCATCAAAGGCAGGTCATAATGTGCCCCAGAGGGCAGCAGGAAAGGTTGGCACCCTCCAAGGCATCATATAAGGCATCCCATAAGCTGGCCAAACCTAAAGTGCCACGAAAGATGCCCCAGGGATGCCAAGGTGACACAGGAGATGGTGCCCAGGGGCACAAAGGTGCCCCAAAGTCACAAGCATGAACTGTATGACTCAAACACAGATGTAACCATAACACTGCACAGAGCACCAAGGAAAGGCAATGAACAAGTGATGGAAGGAAGTAGACGACGGAGCTCATGGACTAGCCAAATCGGCATGCAGCCCATGTGGCAGCAGGTAAAGTGGACAAACATATCGGGGGCAGGTGTACCGATGTACAGGGTGATGGTAATGTACAGTGCAACAATGACAGTGTGTGGCAGAGGATGGGGATACGTGCCACCAGAGGAGATAGAGGTGGCAGGATAAATGCAATGACAGGAGGACAGAGGAGAGCAGTGCCATGCAGAGCAGACACAGGAGAGGCAAGCATGAATAGCCACAATGCAAAAAAGTGTGCCAGTGCAGGACATGGGGTAGCAGCCTGCACATTAGGGCAGGATGCCACACAGCTGGCACACACACATAGATGGACAGAAGGATGGATGGCAACAGTGATGAGGGTATAATGTGGTAGCAGCACACACATCTGCGCAGATATGACTGTTACACAAATGAAACATAGTTGTGTAGGACAGACATAAAAAAAAGGGGAAAAGAGAAGAACTGAGCCCATGATCTCTGCTACTGCAATCATTGCATTAGCCATTGTGCTACATCACTATAGAAGTTATCATGCCAATGGCTTGCTACAGAAAGGGTGCACGTCACCATAAAACTGTCTGCTGTTGCCACCAGGATAGGATAGAACCAACAGTACCCATAATGCAATTCACATGCAGAACAGCAGTCTACATCTGCTCACCAGATGGGGTATGCACCTCTACAGCACGTCAGCTTGGTAGGGGGGAATGACCGTGTGTGTTACTGGCACAGAGTACCCACAGGCCATGCCAATGTGCGTGTTCTGTGCTCACCCTGAGGGTGAGGTGGAGTGGCCAGCACCAGGTCCGCAGTACCCAGGTTGGTTGAGGTGGGCTGTGCTGCAGGTCTCCATCAGTGCCAGTGTGTGACAGTTATTTGTTGCAGATACTTTTAGGAGGTCTCTGTGTCCATTTGTAATTGCCAGTCATGTCTGGCTCTTGTGGACCATAATGCACACAACATAGTGCATGTCCAATGTGCTTGCTATGGTCACCTATTTAGGAAGCAGGGGTGTGTCAGGGCTCACATGGCAACAACATACTTAGCAAACTGTCCTCTCTGGGTCAGGGTGGGGGGCATGATCTGCCCCCAACAGACCCACACTCTTACTCTTTGCAAGGGGGCAAATAAACATATAAAATGACCAGAACCACAATGAAAATCGCAATAACCAAGCTGGTCAATAGTGATATTAATGATAAACATAAAGCAACACTACTGACAAAGCGTAAAAAATAAGATATCAAGTTTGGAAGGGTCTATGCTCCGTCCCCCTACAAAGTGAATGATCCTACATTGAAATAGCGCTGATCAGGGTTTCTGTCGTTTAGATTGGGCAGGTTTGTTATGGCGTGCAAATGTGCAGCAACAGCAGAGTGGGCACGTAGGAAAGGGCAACTGTACTGATGCTATAAATGGGATACAGGGGGCTGCAGGAGGCACATGCTGTGGTCCAGCTGGGGCATAGTGTGGACTAGGCAGATGCCTAGGTGGCACACAGGAATGCCAAAAAAGTAAAGCAGCAAGACGGCAACTGGCGAGGGTCCAACATGGGCACGAGTGTGTGTCCCACAGTGTCATAGGGGATATTACCCAGCAGATAAACCGAAGGGCACATAACATTGGTAGGCGGTGCCGGGGGGAAGTGCGCATGTCCATGTAGGCCCCCCTACCCGAGAACCCACACCATAGGCAGCTGCCTTCCGGCACACTGGATGGCCTGGGACTGCGCACCACCAGCACTACTGGCATAATGGCATGGCAGCATGGTGGCAGAGGGGTGTTGGTGGCGGAGTGGGCAGTGGCATCTGCCCACAGCAGACCATTGCCAAGCCCCATTTAGGTGGGTGATGTGCCCTTCAACAGACAGGGTCTGTCTGACAAACAGTCATGGTTCCCCAGGGAATGACCTGTCCCTGTGGCAACAGTGTGGTGCAGTACACACAGCCAGTGTGTTCAGGAGCAGAAGGTCACAAGTTCAAGTCCCAGCTGTGGCTCCTGCCTACCCTGTCCCCATATTTTACCCAGTACTAAAACGTGGTAATAAAGAAGGAACCTTTATTTCAGATAAAATAAACATGCCTGAAACACCTATATTTTACCCTACAGAGCAAAGACACCATAAACATGTGCAATCCCTAGAGCATAGTTTCCCAGCTGCAGTCCTTGATTGCCAAACACCATTCAGGTTTCATGCTGTCCCTAATAAATATGCCTGTGCTGCATTTGTATGCGCTGCCCCCATTGTATGCAAACGTAGCTCATGCATATTCATTAGGGACAGCATGAAAACCTGAACAGTGTTTGGCCCACCAGGACTGGATTCGGGAACCTCTGCCCTAGAGCAGCGGCCAACAGGAGCATAAACACCCACACCCACAGGCTCCACTATCCAAAGCCTCATGGAGAGTCAGGCTGTTGGGCCTGCGCGGAGCAGCATCTCCCAATACTGGCACCTGCATACCTTAGCAATGCTGTCCTAAACTTGGGAATACGTTCCACATATATCAAAAGGTTGCTATGATTAATGTCAGCTAACAAATCCTAAGTTAAACACAATTTGTTGATAGAGATTCATCATAGCAACCTTTCTGATATCTGTGAAGTGTGTTTCAGTTATTGATTCTGACAGTGTTTACCACCCTGGGGAGTGACCCTAACAGTATTGAGTACCATAGCAATGCCCGCACTGTGCCCAGGACTGGTGTGGCTGCCAGGGCTGCCACAAACCTCTATATTTGCAGAATGCTGGCATAGGTGTGGGAGTGTGTGTATGTCTATCCTGTGTGTTGTGGCTGCCTACACCTTACTGAGCCCACACTGCTTGCACTGTTTCCAGTTTTAGCCTGCCAATGTGCATAATGAGGAGCAAGGTACTGTGGGTATGGCCCGGACAGGGTGGCATGGGCAGGATGCATCTGCACAGGGTATAGGGCATTGGCTGGAACATTGTAGTGCCCGACCATGGTGGCCACAGCATGTCATTCTGGGAGGTCACTCTCACCCAGACTGAGCAGTGACCACGGCATGGCTAGGTTGCCCCATAGTGCTATACAGTATTTCTCTCAAGTGATATTTGTGGGTTCTCCTTTCTGGGGCCCAATCACTGACATGCTTGTGTGGTGTGTGTGTTGACATACCAGTTTTGGGTGCACACAGTTCTTCCAGGAACATGAACTATGTATTAGCTAGCAAACTGTCTGCAGTTAGCATCTGTAGGGCTGCACCACCTTGCAGAGTGCTTTAGGTGCGCACTGACTGCCCTCTGCTGGTGAATGTCAGATCGCAGTGGGGGGCAGCTGAGCTGATTTGGGCCCACTACCTATCTGCCAGTGGTCCTGTACCAAGTGCAGATCTTCAGCAGCTGTCCATTTGCCACCAGGATAGGGGTTGCTGTTCCTACAGACTGTCCTCATGTACCTTCACTGCCCCCCTTGCAAAGGGTGAGAGTGTGGGTCTGTTGGGGGGCAGATCCTGTCCCCCACCCTGACCCAGAGAGGGTGGTTTGCTAAGTACATTGTTGCCATGTGAGCCCTGGCACACTCCTGCTCCCTAAACAGGTGACCATAGCAAGCACAGTGGATATGCACTATGTTGGGTGCATCATGGTCCACAAGGGCCAGACATGACTGGCAATTACAAATGGGCACAGAGACCTCCTAAAGGTGTCTGCAACAAATAACTGTCACACACACACTAGCACTGATGGAGACCTGCAACACAACCCACCTCAACCAACCCGGGTTCTGCGGACCTGGTGCTGGCCACTCCACCTCACCCTCAGGGTGAGCACAGAACACGTACATTGGCATGGCCTGTGGGTACTCTGTGCCAGTAACATGCACGGCCATTCCCCTCTAAGAAGCTGACGTGCTGTAGAGGTGCATACCCCATCTGGTGAGCAGATGTAGACTGCTGTTCTGCATGTGAATTGCATTATGTGAACCGTTGGTTCTATCCTATCCTGGTAGCCACAGCAGACAGTTTTATGGTGACATGCACTCTTTCTGTTGCCAGCCATTGGTAAGATAGCTCCCATAGTGATGTAGCACAATGGTTAATGCAATGGTTTCAGTAGCAGGGATCATGGGTTTGATTCTTCTTTGTTCCCCTTTTTTTATGGCTGTCCTACACAATTACGTTTCATTCGTGTAACAGTCATTTCTGTGCAGATCTGTGCTGCCGCCACATTATACCCTCATCACTGTTGCCACCCATGCTTCTCTCCGTCTATGTGTGTGTGCCAGCTGTGTGGCATCCTGCCCTAATGTGCAGGCTGCTACCTCATGTCCTGCACTGGCACAATTTTCTGCATTGCGGCTCTTCATGCTTGCCTCTCCTGTATCTGCTCTGCATGGCACTGCTCTCCTCTGTCCTCCTGTCATTGCACTTATCCTGCCACCTCTACCTCCTCTGGTGGCACGTATCCCCATCCTCTGCCACACACTGTCATTGTTGCACTGTACATTATCATCACCCTGTACATCGGTACAGCTGCCCCCGATATGTTTGTCCACTTTACCTGCTGCCACATAGGCTGCACACAGATTTGACTGGTCCATGAGCTCCGTCATCTACTTCCTTCCATCACCTGTTCATTGCCTTTCCTTGGTGCTCTGTGCAGTGTTATGGTTACATCTGTGTTTGAGCCATACAGTTCGTGCTTGTGACTTTGGGGCACCTTTGTTCCCCTGGGCACCATCTCCTGTGTCACCTTGGCATCCCTGGGGCATCTTTCATGGCACCTTAGGTTTGCCCAGCTTATGGGCCATCTTATATGCTGCCTTGGAGGGTGCCAACCTTTCCTGTCGCCCTCTGTGGGACATTATGACCTGCCTTTGGTGACGTGGTGCTTTATGATGTGCCTTATGGTGCGCCCTAAAAGGTGCATTAGGTTGCGGCACTGGGGTGAGGCTTTTTTGGCTGAAAGGAGGAAGGGGGAAGAGGGTTTAGGGGGAAAAATAAGAAGTTCAGTTTTAGCCATATGCAATTTTAGGTGGCAGTGAGATATCCAGGCAGCGACGTCAGATAAGCAAGTAGAGATAGGAGTTTGGAGCGAAGGAGAGATGTCAGATGTAGCTAGATAGATTTAAGAGTCATCAGCATAAAAATGATAATGAAAGCCATGAGAAGAAATGAGGGCACCAAGGGACTGGGTATAGAGAGAGTAAAGGAGAGGGCCCAGAATAGACCCTTGATTTACAACAGCTGAGAGGGATGGCAGTAGAGGGGTAACCTCCAGAACAAACACTGAAAGAGCAATTGGAGAGATAAGAAAAGAACCAAGATATACAAGGCCTCTAAAACCAAGAGAGGATAAAGTGTCAAGGAGGAGGAGGTGATCAACAGTATCAAAAACAGCAGAAAGATCAAGAAGAATGAGAACTGGGTAAAGGCCTTTGGACTTAGCGAGGAACAGATCATTGGAGACTTTGGCAAGAGCCATTTCAGTAATGAATCAGTTTCCATTTAATCAGGTGTTGGTGAGATTTACTTGGGTGTCTCACAATGGTGTTTACCAAATAGCTGGTATAGTTATAGTTTATTTGAATACTTCCCTTTCTCCCCCCTTCCCCCTCCCCTTCTCCTCTACCCCCCCCCCCCCCTTTTCACTTCATTTGCCTAGTGGTGGTGGCATTTCTTGTTCTTCAAGGCTTTGCTCTTTAATAAACCATGGCAACACGATTCTTTTACACTTTTATAGACCCCCTAATAGTTCTTAATGTTTAGGCTTTGTATGCTTATCTTTATCATTATGTTAATGTCTTGTCCAATCCATGGATTTTAAGGTCCCTCTGTATTAACACTTAATATTTGTTGCTCAGTTTAATGTTTTAAGTTTTTATTTCTCATCTTTTATTCATTTTTAATTGTTTGTTTGGAAGCTGTTTCATATATGCATATTTTGTGCTGTGGAATTGTGCAGTGATTTTATAAATTAAACAGATGGAAAGCATTTTCATTGATACATTTTGGGGATCTGAAAATGTACATCATCTATGGTTATTTTATTTCTCTACTCCACATTTGTCATTATCAGCATGGTAGCATTTCAGATGGTTTTATGTGTTTGTATTCTCCAGTGCAGAACGGATTCGAGAGAAGCTTAGCCAACCCTCCCTTAACATCTTCCCAGCCACTCTCATTCTCATTCTACTTGTGAGTGACATCTATGTCCCAAGCACACATGTAGTGATTAGATGACATCAAGGAACCTATTCACTATGCCCCCCTTAGCTGTGCATACTGCAGCTAGCGTATGTTTACTGCCATGAATGGGCACATCTGCCCAGGTAGCTAATGTGGACTGGGTGAGGCTGACTGGATACTGACTGGGGACTGTGCATGACAAGTTATGTGGAGTGGTTGTTACCAGATACCATGGCACTGTTGCAGCCATCTCTGTAGACACCGCACAACCCTTCCACACCTAGCAGCAGTGGTGGCAATGTCATCTCTGTGGGTTGTGCTGGGTGTGGCCTGTGCCCACATGAGCTGGTGTGGCTACAAATCCCTGGCCAGTGCATGTCTTGGGTCCCTCCATGCCTCACTGGGTGTGTGGTATCACCAATGTGCATGGCTAAAGCCACAGGGACTCTGTGCACATCCATCGCATTGACATGTGCTGTGTGTGGGAATCGGAGTGAGAAATCAAGCTACACTATTAGGTGGACCTGTGGGCGGCAGCTGTGCACACTACCACTCCCCTATTTGCCATGTCCACTGCTACATCTCAACCCCCATTCTCATTATCCACACCTCCATTTGCAGGGGATGGATTTAGTCACACCTGTGGCCTTGCCTCACTGGCAGATACATCCAAGGGTGTTGAAAGAACTGAAATATGAGATTGCAGACCTGCTATTAGTAAACTGTGAACTTTCATTAAAATCATCTGTAATACCTGAAGATTGGAGGATCGCCAATGTAACGCCAATTTTTAAAAAGGATTCCATGGCTGATCCGGGAAACTACAGACCGGTGAGCCTGACGTCAGTACCGGGAAAAATGGTAGAAACCATTATAAAGAACAAAATTACTCAGCATGTAGATAGTCATGGCCTAATGGGAGACAGCCAACATGGTTTTAGACAAGGAAGATCTTGTCTTACTAATCTGTTATGTTTTTTTGAAGGTGTGAATAAACAGGTGGACAAAGGTGAGTCAGTTGATATAGTGTATCTGGACTTTCAGAAAGCCTTTGACAAGGTCCCTCATCAGAGACTTTTGGCAAAACTAAAGAGTCTTGGGATAGGAGGCAGTGTACTATTGTGGATCAGGAACTGGTTAAAAGATAGAAACAGAGGGTAGGGCTAAATGGCCAATTTTCCCAATGGAGAAAGGTGAATAGTGGTGTACCCCAGGGATCTGTGCTGGGTCCGCTGCTTTTTGACATATTCATAAATGATCTGGAAAAAGGAATAACGAGTGAGGTTTTCAAATTTGCAGATGACACAAAACTAAAGTTATTAAAACCCAAGAGGATTGTGGAAAATTACAAGAGGATCTTGATAAATTGGAAGACTGGACATCAAAATGGCAGATGAAATTTAATGTGGACAAGTGCAAAGTTTTGCACCTAGAGAAGAACAACCCAAACTATGGTTACACGATGCTAGGTTCCACATTAGGAACCACCACCCAGGAAAAAGATTTAGGCGTCATTGTGGATAACATATTAAAACCCTCGGCCCAGTGTGTAGCCGTGGCTACCAATATGAGTCTGGGAACTGTGTGTCTCAGACTTTTTCCCTTGCGTGTTTTTGAGTGTTTGGGAGCAAGTGATTAGTCTGAGCAGGTTGTACACTTGACATGTGCATTGCAGGCCCACAGATGCAATATGATTCCATAGTGGCACAGGACAGACTGTCTTACACTTTCATCCCTTCAAGTGTGTAACAAGCAACTCACTCATTTACATGGTTACCCTGGCCTTTCTGTGACCATGAGCAGGGCGACCTCCATTGATTGTGCTACCTTATCAATAGGGCTTGTTTCTGTTACATTCACAGATCCCATAGGTGTCAGATGACTCAACTCGACTGTGGTTGGTGAAAGACATGTGTGTTGCTCCAATGGTCAGTGATACAGGCCCAGATCTGTTTCTCCCAGGTATATTCATTGTGTGCAGGGGCGGCCCAAGGGGGGTGCGGGGCCATGTGCGGAGATTAATTACGGGGCCTCATTTGCATAGGGAGCCTCATTTGCATAAATACTTGCATAATGTTAACATGCATTTTTAGTAAACATGCTTCTTAATGAGTGTCTGGATAAAGAAAGACTAACAGATTTCTACATTACTATATTCCAGTGCCAACCGCCAGGCCCATTAGGAAGTACTATAAACACTGACCTTTTAGAACTCATAGCAAATCCACCATATCATAACAGCTCTGCCAGGACTCACAAAGCACCAAACCCTACCTATCAAAAGGCAACACTGCAAATATTAAACCAATACATCTCAGAGAATACCAATGCATCTCCTACTGGGGAAAGAGAACAAGTGACATGGTCAAATAGAAACTACATGAACAGAATACCTCAGCTTGGTTAAAATGCAGAAAATAGACCGTCACCAAAGAACAAGGGACCACAATTTAGAAATAGGAAGACAATAATTAAACTGGGAACCCCAAAAGCCAAACTTGGGATGTACAACAACACTGGAGAAATAAAACTATAAATTAATTTCCTCTTGTACTAAACAAAATACAAAAGATGTTAACAATGCACATTTCCCAGAGCTGATATATTCCAGTTAATAAATTCAAAATAAAAAAGTATTTTTCTACCTTTTGTTGCTTGTGCATTTTCTTTTCAGTTGCAATTGCTCCAGTCACTTTCTTCTGGTTTCTTTGTGTCTTCTGCGAGCAATCCATTTTCCTTTCTTCTCTTTTAGATTTTTTTCCAAATTTTTTCTCTATATCTGCTTTAACATACAGATCTTTCCCCTTTAGCTCTTTCCTCCATTTCTTTCCTTATTGCTTTATCATCCACTCAAATTTCACCCTTCCATTCTCAATCTACACCTACTCTTCCAATACCCGGCTCTTCGTAGACTTTTCTTCCCTCCCACACAAAATATCTTTTCCCCTCTCCATTCTCATTCCCATCCCTTTCTAGTCCTCCCCCAATATCAGCTCCTTTATAGTTCTAGACCCACCCAGCATCTGCCCCCTTCTAGTCCCAGTCTCCCAAGCTTCCACATCAGCCCATTTCCAGTCCTAGCCTCCCATATGCTGTTTTCCAGTTCCTTTCCAGCCCCCCCATCAGCCCATTTCCACTCCAAGCTCCCCATCAGCCCATTTCCAGCCCTTTTCCAACTCCCATGAGCTCACTTCCAGTCCTATTCCAGCCCCCATCAGCCCATTTCCAGTGTCCAATTCCAGCCCATCACCCATTTGCAGTCTATGTTCCCCCCATCAGCCCATTTCTAGTCCTATCCTAGCTCCTCATCAGCCCATTTCCAGTCCTAGCCCCCATATGCTCTTTTCCAGTTCCATTCCAGTCCCTCATCAGCCCATTTCCTCCACGCTCCCCCATCAGCTAATTTCCAATCCTAGCCCCCTCGTCAGCCCACTTCGCCCTATTCCAGCCCCCATAAGCCCATTTCCAGTCCTAATCCAGCTCTTCATCAGCCCATTTCCAGTCCAAGTTCCCCCCATCACAGCCCATTTCGTCCATTCCCCCCACCATCACAGCCCATTTGCAGTCCTCCCCCCATCACAGCCCAATTGTAGTCCGTTTCCCCCATCACAGCCCATTTCCAGTCTGTTCTCCCCCCCACCACAGCCCATTTCCAGTCTGTTTCCCCCATCCCAGCCCAATTTGTCCGTTCCCCCCATCATAGCCCATTTCCAGTCTGTTCCCCCCCCCCCACATCACAGACCATTTCCAGTCTGTTTCCCCCATCCCAGCCCATTTTCAGTCCGTCCGTCCCCACCATCACAGCCCATTTCCAGTCCTATCCCCCCCACCATCACAGCCCATTTGCAGTCCTCCTCCCAAAACAGCCCATAGCCAGTCCTATCCCCCCACCATCACAGACCATTTGCAGTCCTAATCCAGCTCTTCATCAGCCCATTTCCAGTCCAAGTTCCCCCATCACAGCCCATTTCGTCCATTTCCCCCACCATCACAGCCCATTTGCAGTCCTATCCCCCCCACCATCACAGCCCATTTTCAGTCCTCCCCCCATCACAGCCCAATTGTAGTCCATTCTCCCCATCACAGCCCATTTCCAGTTTGTTTCCCCCCCCCACCACAGCCTATTTCCAGTCTGTTTCCCCCATCCCAGCCCAATTTGTCCATTCCCCCCATCACAGCCCATTTCCAGTCCATTCTCCCCCCCCCCATCACAGCCCATTTCCAGTCCGTTCCCCCCCCCATCACAGCCCATCCAGTCTGTTCCCCCCCATCACAGCCCCTTTCCAGTCCGTTTCCCCCCCCCCATCACAGCCCATCCAGTCCTAGCCGCCCCCCCGAAGAGCCCCACGCCGTCTAAGGGACTGCAGAGGGAGCCGGGGAAGCCCGCGCGAGGCCCCGGCTCCCTCTGCACAGCCCACCAGTGTGAAGAACCTTTACCTTCCCGCTGGCGGCTGTTTCAATGAAGCCACGAATGCTGGGAAAGGTTAAAGGCAATGCCCTTTAACCTCTCCCGGCATTCGCGGCTTCATTGAAACAGCCGCCAGCGGGAAGGTAAAGGCTCTTCACGCTGGCGGGCTGTGCAGAGGGAGCCGGGGCCTCGCGCGGGCTTCCCCGGCTCCCTCTGCAGCAGTCCATTGAGCGAGAATGTGGTTCGCGCGGGGCCCTGTGCGAACAACATTCTCGCTCAATGGACGGGCCGGCCCTGATTGTGTGGCTCTATTGCCCCTACCAGACCCCATTCTCATATAACCTGTTCAGGTGCCCACCCCGTCTTAGTACATTGACTGTGTGGTTCTATTCCCCATGACAGCCCTCATTCTCATATACTACAATCACAGACTTCATTCCATTTAAACCACAAAAGAGGAAGAACCAATCTTACAGTTAAAGGGAGAAAAGGATCTCAGCACCACTGGATCATAATGTCCTGGCTATCAATCTAGGCCAAGGATGGGCACCATAACATCAGGTATACTAAGAAGCTCCCAATATCAACACATACACACTGAGGACATATACGCTGAGGACATATTGTGGTTTAAGTGGAATGGAGTCTGTGGTAGTAGTAATACTGTACCTTTGTTCTTACTAAATGGACATTAGTGTATTGGAATTTACCATTCTCATATAGGCTTTTTTGGTACCCAGCCTGGCCTCATACATTGACTGTGTGGCTCTGTTCCCCCTAACAGATCCCATTCTCATATAAGCTCTTCAGGTGCCCAGCATAGCCTAGTATATTGACTGTGTAGCTCTATTCTCCCTAACAGGCAACATTTTCATATAAGCTCTTCAGGTGCCTAACCTGGCTTTGTACATTGACTGTGTGGCTCTATTCCCCCTAACAGGGCCCCCATACTCATATAAGCTTTTCTGGTGCCAGCCTGGCCTAGTGCATTAACTGTATAGCTCTATTCCCCCTACCCGGCCTCATCCTCATCTAAGCTCTTCAAGTGCCCAGCCTGGCTTAGTACATTGACTGGGTGGCTCTATTCCCTCTATAAGGCCTGTCATAAGGAACAAGAATCAGAGCCCATGGAAACAGGGACTTCATATCAGAATGAATGCATGTTTGACAGCTCAGAGCAAAACAGAGAGAAGGGTTGGCATAGAAACCCCAAACAAATGAGGTCACTCAGTGCTAGGGAACGCCCGAGCCAAGAGCTAACACATGGCTCATTAGCAAAAGAGAAACAGCTGATGGGGGGCGGAGTTTCAGCCACCGGGAAAAGCAACACAGTTAAAAATCCTCTAGTTAGGGGAGAGGGGAGAACTGGGGCAGGAACCAGGAGAGCAAGAACCACGACAGACAGAACAAGGTCTGAGAGGACGGAAAGGATTGAATGGCATGAGAAAGGGGAAAAAGGTGAAAGACAGGATAAGAGAAGGGAGGAAAAACCCTATCTTACCTGGGAAGGCTCATCTAGAGAAGGGAGCTGTGAAAGCCACGCTGACTCCAGGAAGCAGGCATTTCCACGACGGAGAAAGCAATACACGGCTGGGCAAAGCACAGAGGATCTCCACTCTCCTAAAGGCAAGCAATACCTTTTAAATCCCCTGAGAAGACAGTCTCAGTCCTCTAGCACTAAATATAGTGGAAAGGAAACTTGTTGTTCTGAAGAGGAGTTTTTGCCTGTAAGAAACCCTAGGCAAACAAAAAGGAAAGAGTTTTACAGGGAGCCATATTATAGCCAAGAAAGGTCCCTGGATAAGCAGTGGCTGGAAGATAGAAGAATATTTCCAGATAGCTTTGCAGAGGAGTTTGATAATAGCCCTTGTATGTATCAAGAGTTGTGTGAGAGAGCTGACCGAGAGCTTTATGCAAAACACCTGAGTTCAGCTAAGCTGTTGGGGGATGGGAACACTGTCAATGAGCAAAGGGCAGAGTTCTCCCCGGAGGAAGTTGAGGATAACGTGCATGAAATGCAATGTGAATTTTATCCAACTTCAGACACAGAAACCTATATGGACTGTACGTACACGGTATCAGATAATATACAATCCTTGTGCTAGTCTTGCTATAACCACTGCTGCAGGAGAAAAACAGTCCAAAAGCAAGTTTGGAGGAAAACTGTTTTTGTATTTCATTTTTCTGTTAAGCTGAAGATAAGCATTGCCTAAGTTGTTTGGTTCCTTTGTTACCTTATACCAGAAGTATGGACTTTTCTGTTGTGATGTTCTAAAGGTCAAAATCCAACCCTGGGAAGGGAATAAATCCATTTTGAAACCTTACCATTCGTGTACACAACTATTTTTCTTTAAGCCACGGAACTACAATTCCCAGGAGGCTTTGCAAAGCCTCAAATTCAAGTTCACAAGCTTAAGGAACACATCACCCCACTCACTTTACCCACGCTGAGGCCTCTGGGAGAGAGGGGCGGTGACAGGCCCCATTCTCATATAAGCTCTTCAGATTCCCAGAATGGCCTAGTATATTAACTGTGTAGCTCTATTCGCCCTAACAGGCCTCATTCTCACATAAGCTCTTCAGGTGCCCGACCTGGCCTAGGACATTGACTGTGTATCTCTATACTCCCTAACAGGCCCCATTCTCATATAAGCTCTTCAGGTGCCCAGCCTGGCCCAGTATATTAACTGTATGACCCTATTCCTCATGACAGGCCCCATTCTCATTTAAGATTTTCAGGTACCCAGTCTGGCTTTGTACATTGGCTATGTGGCTCTATTCCCCCTAACAGGCCACATTCAGTATGTGCATGTTTTCATCACACACCACCTGCACATTCAGGGATTGATAGTACTTGCAGTTATGGAACACCACTTCCCTGTCTCAGGGTGGGATAAGTGCCACATGTGTGAAATCAATGGTTCCCATCAGGTATGATAGGCCCGCTATTCTCTGAAATTGCTGCTTGAAGGTCATCCACAGTTGTCTTTGTTGGGGAAATACAATGTAGTTCCTAACCTAGCTGATTATGGCTCTCAGTACTTGGTGCAGGCATCTACTGAAGGTGGCCCTGGACATTCCTCCAACTGCAGCTACAGATGTTTGGAAGCAGCCAGAGGTAAAGAAATGTAGAGCACTCAGGAGCTGGGTTAGCCCTGGTATGGCATGTGACTGGGCTATCAGAGGCTTGAGGTCAGGTCATATACCTCATAGAGCTTTTTTATGGCACCTGTACTCAGCCTGTAGAGGGCAAGCACCTGGTCCTCAGGGAGGCTTATGACGATGGCCCTGTCTCTGAAGATACCCTTCTGGGCTGGACTTCCCTCCTCCAAGGACGCAGAATCCACCGTTCACTAATCTGGTGCTCCTGCACATTGACCCCCACCATCTGAGAGGGGACAGGGGGCAGGGGCTGGCCCAGGTGGTGTGGGGCTTCCTCATCCACCTCAGCTTGGTCATCCTCCAGCCATAGAGCTATATTTATTTATTTATTTATTTATTTAACAGTTATTTATATACCGCTCTTTCCCATGTTTCAAGTGTGGTTTACATGTAACAGTAGGTTAATTGGTATGAGATATACCAGGACATTTTACATAGAACAGATAATTATAAATTACAAGGAAAATTGTAACATTACAAGTATAACATATTAGAACATATATACATTGCTAGTTAAATTATTAATCATCATGTAAATGAGTGTGTAGTATGGTTAAATTAGTGTATTAGTGTCGTTTATTTTTGAAAATAGGGTATATAATATTAAAAATAAATGTTAGCCTGTATCCCTTTGAGAATTCTGTTTTGGGAGTGTATTATAGTGTAGTGTAAATAAGTGAGTTTTTAATTTTTTTTTAAATTCTTTTATGTCAGACAGTAGGCGAATGTTGTCAGGTAAATTGTTCCAGAGTATTGGAGCAGTCCATGATGTAGCAAGGCAGAGGCCCCAACCCACAATCATTTATAGGCTAGATTGTGGGTTGGCCCTGCTGTACTGACTGTTGTTTGGCTATCACACAACCGTTAGCGGGGACCAGGTCCAATTAACACCAGCTTTGAGGTTGGCATTACAGTTCCCGGCTCTGTGCCTCTGACGCCCTCTAATCGGACCCGGTGTTGGTGTGCATCCACTGCCTCCGCTCATGCTCCACCCACTCCACGCCCACTCCATGACCCTTCCCCACCCCATTGTACCTTACTGTTACTGGGTGGTAGGGCAGCGTTATGGGAACTCTGTGCCTCATTATCCGCTACTGGCTTGCAATACCGGCCACTAGCTCACTTACCACCGTTTAGTAATCATACCCCTTAATATCTGAACCTTATCTAAGAACATAAGAAATGCCATACTGCCATACGCAGATCCATAAAGCCCAGTATTACATTTCCAACAGTGGCCAATCCAGGTCAGAAGTACCTATCGGATTCCCAAAAGATAGAATCCCTGTTGCTTATGCCAGGGGTAAGCAGCGGATTTCCCTAGTCCACTTTAATAATGGTTTATGGAACCAGGAACCTCTCCAAACCTATTTTAAACCCAGCTATACTAACAGCCTTTACTGCACCTAAGTCAGAAGAGGGATGCACAAAATCAGAATTTAACTGTTATGAACTAGAAATTAGGTCAGATAAATCCAAATTATTCACAGGTCAGCTCAGAGAAACCTGAACTGTTCAGGGCTCAATGAATCTCTCTGTAGTCAATAAAATGACCTGGTTTGGATAAGAACATATGCTAATCCTGGCTTATTTTTGGAGTAGGCATAACTCTGCATTATGAGCAAGTGCTTTGAATGGCTTTAATTAGCAAGTTCTCATAAATGCAAATCAATCTGAGCAAATTTTGAAAAAAAAAAAAAACCAGTACCAGGTTTGAACTGAGTATAAACATTCCTTTCCTGAACTTGGCACACTCTAGAGGGAACTATAGGGCATGAACTGTTTTATGGGGCATGTTTACTAAACTGTTGCACCTATTGCAGTAGATAGTGCATGCTATCAGGCTGCATTAACAAATGCCGCAGGGGAAATTTAGATAATGCAGTGATTTTCTGTACTATCTGCATATCCCGTGATAGATATTTGAAGAGGTGGGATTAGGTGGAGAGAAGGAGGAGAGGCAGGTCACAGCCAGTGTGGGATATTGCCGTTTGCTGGCTGCCATGACTGCTGATTGTATGGCTGCAGATAATGCCACCCCAAGAGGGGCAATAAGTGCAGCTGTGCCACTGGCTGCTAATTGCAGTAACACAGTGTTAGTAGCTTCCCGAGCTCACCTCCATAGGATCAAGACCAGTGCCATGGATTGAAAGACCTACAGCACCCATATAGCCCCCCATGATCTCTCCAGTCAGCACCCACATGAGGCAGGCAATTGACCCCCGCTAACCCACCCTGGAGAATAAGGGAGCAAAGCCCCTCAAACCCCTGAACCCTTCCATGGCTTACCCATGGTGCCCTGGTTGCCAGTGGTGTTCAGGGCAGGATCTGTCCACCTTCACTCCTTTCCCATCTCTGGTGGCCTGTAAAATGGTGCCAGTCCCACAGTACCGACCCCTATTGTTAAGACATTGATGTTGATGTCTTACCACTAGGGACAGAACCTCGGGGACAGTATCCTTTTACCATCTGCTGTAGATGGAGTAGGAGCAAAGGGTAGTCTGGTCTTGCCCTGATTACCACTGGACCACCAGGGTACCATGGGAAAGCCATTGAGGGAGTGGTTTGGGGGCCAGCTTTGCTCCCTTGCTCTCCATGGCAGGTTGAGGTGCAGTCATGTGGGTGCTGTCCTGGGAGGATTGATGATAATGGTTGGGGGGATCATAAGGAGGACTCTAAGGTTGCTATGGGTTTTCCAATCTGAGGCACCAGTCTTGATCCTGCAAGGAGGGGGGTGTCAGGGACGGGGACTGCCACTACCTCTGCTGCCAATGAGATAGGGGACATAGCGGCTACTGCCACTTGCTCTCTTTCTGCTCCCTTTCTCCGGGCTTGGGTTCCCTGCATTGGGTGCTCCCATGCTGCCTACCGTTGAAGGGAATGTGGGTCCATGCAGTAAATGTCAGTTCTGTGGGGTATTTATTTATTTATTTTATTTATTTAGACAGATTTGTATACCACCTTATCCTACAATCAAAGTGGTCACATCCACTGTTCCCTCTAAGCTGTGCGCGTGTGCGCGCGCACACACCTCGCCGAGAGAGCGCACATACTTTACAGCAGAGCGCACAAAAATTACGGCTCTGATTCTGATAGAAAACAACACAGACGTCTTAAAATTTAAAAGTTATGATTGTAATTACTAGAAATGTCCCACTTCATTTAGTAATCGTCTATTTTCATTTAATTTGATTAAAATCAATGTGGTGTACATACTGTATTCTGATGTGTAGTCACATTTTAAAGTATATAACTCCGAGTGTCATGTGGTGCACAAAAATTTAACCTTCCTTCAAAAGCTGCACACAGCTGATATTTTATGCGCACACAGCCTACAGAAAATTAGAGGGAACATTGGTCACATCCCAATTGGAGGGGTGGTCACATCCCAATTGGAGGGTTACATTTAACATGAGGGTACTAAACAGCATTATACAATGAACTCGTATGTCTAGTTGGGATGAGTGGGTATCGAGTTGGCAGAGGTAGTTGCAGCCCTCTGCATTTACTGCACAGGTTTTGCACCTACCACATTGCATATTGACATAATATGTGTGGTAGGTGCAAAACATTTAGCACAGCTTAGTAAACATTCCCCTATGTGTACTACCTCAGTACCAGGAGAGAGAGAGAGAGATGGTGAGTTCCTATCCCCAAAAAATGACATGAAGCCCCAGTTTGCATAGGGGCTGAACATGACAATGGGACATCCAGGTTGGGATATTCACATTTCCAAAGTATTTTATAAAAGACTCTGCAAATAGATGACTATTTACCAGCTATACAGTGGAAGCAGATTTTACTAAGCTGCACATAGGAAAAAAGAGAGGCATGACTCAGCAGTTTCCAAGTATATTATACTGTACATGGATGGTCACAGAAATGTGATCCTACGCCGCTGACACCATTCCATTCTGCTGCCGCCAAGATGGGTGGTTTGTCTTGGTCTGGCACCTCAGCTGAGACCTGCCCATCTTGGGAGACCCTGCCAGTAGTTACACTACCAATAGCTTAGCTCTCAGCATCACTGACGCATACAAGCCTCACAGTACGACAAGCTGCAAATCAAGTGGTGGTGCCATTTAAGAAAATAAGCCACAAAGATTTTTTCCCAACTTAAAAACAAATATACATGAGGGGTTAAGGTCATTAACCCCCTCAGTCTTTCATTTATTTACATTCTCTTATATACTGTTCTATTCTGCATCAGTGCACTTTACATTGAACAAACTGAAATTACATTGAACAGGGCATTATAACTTGGAGATAACTATTTTACAGGGAACATGGGCTATGGAGGGTTAAGTGGCTTGCCCAAGACCACAAGGAGCACCTGGGGGACTAGAAACCCCAGTCCTTCCAGCCCAAGGTTGCTATCCTCTAGTGGGATTTGAACTGCTGACCTTCTGGCCTGAAATACCTTGCCTCAACCACTAGGCCACTCCTCCACTCCATGTTAATTCATAACCAAAATGTACACTCACTTTGAGGAGGGAAGAAAAAGCCAGTGGAAAATTTTTGAATACACCTGTATTCCCCGCTTTAAAATAGGAAATACATGTACAGTCAAACCTCGGTTTTCATGATTAATCCGTTCGAAAAAGTCTGACTAAAACCGAAACGTATGAAAACTGAAGCAATATTTCCCATAAGAAATAATGTAAATCCAATTAATCCGTTCCAGACACCCAAAAATATTCACAAAAAATACATTTTATAGAGAATAACTATATTTTTACATACAGAAAACAATGAGAAATAAATATAAATGACTAATGAAATGGATAAATGAACATTTAACATCACTGAAAGCAAGCTAAGTACAGTACTGTACAGTACAGTATGTTAACATCTGGCCTTAGCCACCCCTGACAAGCTGCTGTGCCCAGCTCTCTTCGGAATCACATTGAATTCAGCCCATTAAAATACCTTTACATTATCTGCTCAATGCTTCAGAATGGCAGAAAATCTTAATGATATAGCTTCAGACGTACCCTGCAAGAGAAAGAACTGCCTCCCACATTCATGCAACATCTCCTGCTTACGTTGACAGCTTTTCTTCCCTGCTACCGGGACAAAATCTCAGTCAAAAGACGTTGAAAACCGAAGCAATGCATGAAAACCGGGACAAAATCTCAGTCAGAAAAGACGTTGAAAACCGAAACGTATGAAAACCGGGGCAAATGAAAACCGAGGTTTGACTGTATAAGTTTTTGGCCCATTTAACCATACCCATAACAGGCCCCTTTGGAATCTATGTGCCCTGGAGCATCTCCATGTGGAAACAGCAACTTTCTGAGATCATAGTTACATGTATGTGTCCGTCTACACATGAGGTGTTTTTAGGATGACCTCCTAAAGAAGGTGGCTTCATTAAACTTGGGAGGTGAAATTAGAACAGTATGTGCATAAGTGGAGATGTTAGAAATGGCACCATTTACATTTAGAAAGAACACAGCACACAGGGATTGAGGACCAGTTGGGGCATTCCTTGCAAATATAAAGTATTTTGCAAGGGCCATGCATGTAGAAACTGCCAAATTTGTAAGAATTTTCACAGTTATCTTGCACATATACTGGCTTCAGTCATATATTTGGGGTAGAAACCAACATATTTATACAAGATTGCACATTCACCAAGTTTGTTGTAAAATTCATTACCACTTTTAGACATGCAGACTTGGGCATCTGTTTTCACAAAAGAATGACATTTATTTATTTTGACAGTTTTGTACTCTACCTTATCCTTCAATCAAAGTGGTCACAACACACCTGGGGGATATGAGACACATGCACTAATACTTACAGGGAACATGGGCAATGGAGGGTTAATGGGCTTGCCCAAGACCACAAGGAGCACCTGTGGGACTAGAAACCCCAGTCCTTCGGGCCCAAGGTTGCTGTCCTCTAGTGGGATTTGAACCCCTGACCGTCCAGCCTGAGGTAACTTGCCCCAACCACTAGGCCACTCCTCCCTCATAAAATAGACTTCAATCCTCTCTCTGTGGCAGATGTTGACCATCTGCATTTGTGTATGAACCTTTTCACATCACCTGAGGACCTATATTCTACCACATCAAATACTTATGTACTATCTAAAGATATCTTGCCAGAATGCTGGAAAACTACAGTAGTCACGTTGCTCCTATAGAAACCAAGCCTTGACATATACTTGGCATCAAAACACAGGCTCATCTCCAATTTACCATTCACTGTTAAGGTAGTGGAGTAAGGTATATCATTTCATGTTGCACTCTAGGAACCCATATGGACACATCATTAGTAGCCATGGTGAAAGAGATTTCCCTTAGACAAGATAGAGGAAAAGGGGCTATCCTTGTGCTTTCAGATCTGTCTTTAGCCTTCATTTTAATTCACCAATAATTCCTTACCACTCAGCTACAAGATCTAGCAATAGCAAACACTGCCTTAAAAAAGTTTAACCTCATTTTTGACTAACTGCCTTTTCTGCGTGAAATGGTCTTTAGCAACATCTCATTCAGTAGATCTTTTTTGTGGGGTCTCCTAGGGTGAAAGTCTCCTGTTCACTTTAACAGCTTCCTTGCCTACCTGGTGATTGTAATAGAATCTTTTGGAAACAACACATACTTATACGCTGATGCTAGCACATGGTGACCACGAGAATCCAAATTTGACTACTGACTTTTTTAATGCACTGTCAAACTGGAGATGCAGGAACAAATTAAAGATGAAGCAGGAAAATGTGGGGTATTTGGTTTACATTGGAAGACCCACATGTGATATGTAATTCCAGTAATCTGTGGCCATTTAATCTCAATTAAACCTCAAGGATCTTTGTTTGGGGTTATTATTGGTCATCAGTTGAAGTTTAAAGGGGAAGTGCTACTGATAGGAAATTTCAATATGCCAGATGTTGACTGGCACATTCCTGCTGCAGTATCATCTAGAAGTAAGGAGATCCTGGATTCTATACAGGGAGAACTATTCAGGCAATTGGTAACAGACCCCACACGTGAAGGGACCATACTGGACTTGGTGCTTACCAATGGTGAAAGTGTTTCTGATGTTGTAGTGGGAGATGATTTTGCATCCAGTGATCACCAGATGGTGTGGCTCAGTATTAGGACTTCGGCTGTTAGAATCCATTCCAAAGTGAGGATCTTAGACTTTAGGAAGACTAACTTTGCGAAGATGGGCCAATACCTCAGGGAGTCGTTAGTGGGATGGGAACAGCTGGGGGATGTAGAAAAACAGTGGGCAAAACTGAAAGGGGATATTTTAAGGGCAACCAACCTTTTTGTTAAAATGGTAAATAAAGGCAAAAGGAAAAGGAGACCGCTATGGTTTTCTAAGGAAGTAGCTGAAAAAGTGAAGAAAAAGAGGGAGGCCTTCATGAAATACAAGAGATCAGAGAGAGAGGAAGGCAGGCAGGCATCTGTATTTGGAAAAACTTAGAGAAGCTAGCAAAGTAGTCAAGAAGGCAAAGATTCAAAAGGAGGAGGAAATAGCCAATGCAATAAAATGGGGGGATAAGACATTTTTCAGATATATTAGTGAGAAGAGGAAGGGCAAGAGTGGTATTGTCAGACTCAAGGGTGCAGGGGGGGAATATGTAGAAGCTGATAAGGATAAAGCGGAATTGCTTAACAAATATTTATTTTCTGTGTTCACAGAAGAAGAACCAGGAGCTGGACCTCAGAAAACACCCACAAATAAGAACAGAAGCGAGGGACATCTTGAACAATTTTCAGAAGGCTGTGTTCGTGAGAAACTAGCTCAACTTAAAGTAGACAAAGCGATGGGACCGGATGGGATACACCCTAGAATACTGAGGGAACTTGGGGACGTTCTAGCAGCTCCACTGACTGACCTTTTCAATGCCTCGTTGGAGTCGGGAGTGGTGCCAAAGGACTGGAGAGAGGCTCATGTGGTGCCTTTACACAAAAGCGGAAGTAAGGATGTGGTTGAAAACTACAGGCCAGTTAGTTTATATTCAGTGGTGAGTAAATTATTGGAAACGCTGCTGAAAGAGAAAATAGTGAGGTTTCTGGAGTCCAGCAGATTGCAGGATCCGAGGCAGCATGGATTCACCAGAGGCAGGTCTTGTCAGACAAATCTGATTGATTTCTTTGACTGGGTGACCAGGGAGTTGGACCGAGGGAGAGCTCTAGATGTGGTGTATTTAGATTTCAGTAAAGCCTTTGACACTGTTCCTCACAGGTAACTTATAAACAAACTGAGCACCCTAGGGATGGACCCTAAAGTTACTGCTTGGGTTAGAAATTGGTTGGGTGGGAGGCGACAAAGAGTACAAGTAAATGGAGCTCACTCTGAGGAGAAGGATGTTACCAGTGGTGTGCCCCAGGGATCTGTCCTTGGTCCGATTCTTTTTAACATCTTTGTTAGTGATATAGCGGAAGGGCTGTCGGGTAAGGTTTGCCTCTTTGCAGATGATACCAAAATCTGCAATAGAGTAGACACCCAGGATGGTGTAGATAACATGAGGAGGGATCTAGCTAAGCTTGAAGAATGATCTAGAATTTGGCAGCTGGGATTTAATGTTAAAAAATGTAAGGTCATTCATTTGGGCTGCAGCAACCCAAGGGAGCAATACAGTATAGGAGGTGAAGTAGTTTTGTCCACTAAAGAAGAGCGGGACCTAGGCGTGGTTGTGTCTGATGATCTTAAAGTAGCTAAAAAGGTAGAAAAGGTTACGGCAAAAGCTAGAAGGATGCTTGGGTGCATACGGAGAGGAATGGCTAGCAGAAAAAAAAGGAGGTGATAATGCCTCTGTATAAGTCTTTGGTGTGACCTCATTTGGAGTATAGTGTGCAATTCTGGAGACCGCACCTTCAAAAGGATGTGAACAGGATGGAGTCGGTGCAGAGGGTGGCTACTAAAATGATTAGTGGACTTCATTATAAAGCATATGAGGACAGACTTTAGGATCTTAATATGTACACCTTAGAGGAAAGGCGGGATAGAGGTGATTGAGATGTTTAAATACCTCCGTGGCATAAATGTTCAGGGAGAGAGCCTCTTTCAACTGAAAGCAAGTTCTGGTACGAGGGGACATGGGATGAGGGTGAAGGGAGATAGATTCAGGAGTGATATGCTGAAATATTTCTTTATGGAAAGAGTAGTGGATCCGTGGAATATTGTCCCAGTGGAGGTGGTAGAGATGAGGACAGTAACTGAATTCAAAAAAGCATGGGACCAACACAGAGGATCTCTAAAGGTAAAAAGTGGACTGTTGTAGTTGTTGATATGGAAGGACAGACTAGATAGGCCATGTGGTCTTTTTCTGTCATCATGTTTCTATGTTTCTATGTAAAGACTGAATTTTGCCACTGGTTCATAGATCTTTTTTCTCTTTAAGATGAAGTAAGTGCCTCAGGTCCTTTTTGATCAATAAAGATTTAAAGATGCTGCTTCACGCATTTGTTATCAATTGCCTTGATTATGGAAGTGCCTCATGGCATGGACTAAGTAAAACAGAGCTAACTCGTATTAAGCTGATAAAAAATACTGCTATTAAATTGTTGTGTCATGCTCAAAAATTTGACTATGTCACTCTTGTGCTCATCACTCATCATTGGTGACAGATTTTATATCAGATGGCATTTAAAATATCACTCCTACATTTTCATGTTTTAGAACTCATCACATCCTGTTATTTGACTAATTTACTAATACCTTATGTCCCTGTTCGCTCCCTATTCTCCATTGATTAGAATTTGCTGGTCATCCTGTCACTGACTCATATTTAACTTGTGGTGACTAGATGTGTGCTTTTAACGATGTGACACCCATGTTATGGAATTCTCTTCCATTAGAGTTGAAACTAGAGAATATGCACAATTTGAAACTAAGATAAAGATTTGGTCCCTTTTTCATGTCTTCGGGAATAAAGGCTGGACTGCGACTATGTTAGAAATGAAGGACAATTGAATCAATTAGGCTGTTCTGTCAAAAATCCTTTTATTCATGTGTAAAATTTCTTCCCTGACATGTTTGGCAAGGATCTTGGAGAAGGTTATGTTGGTGCAGTTTGATGGTTTTTTGGAGGAGGTAGGGGGTTAGATACGAGGCAGGCAGATTTCCAGTGGAGTTTGGGCACTGAGTCTTTGATGGTATGAGTTTTGGATAGATTATGTTGAATGAGGGATACTGGGCGGGTATCCATGGTGATAACCCTGGACCTCTCCACCGCTTTTGATTTAGTGGCATTCCTTGATACATCTACATGAAATGGACTATTTAGTGATATTCAGAGCAGAAAAAAGTCAGGGCAGCTCCTTTTTTATGCATAGTTTTTGTTATTTCTCATAAGAAAAAAAAGTAATTATTGTTTTCTTTTAAGAAAGCTGTGCAACCACTACATTCTATTAGTGTCTATGAGTCACAATCGTATCATAACTCAATTTTAGTCTGTCTATGAGGTTGATGTATTAAAACTGCACAAAGCAATGAATGTAACCAGTGATATAAATTCCACCCAAGCAGCCCCAGTGCAGGTAGAAAGGGGGCCTACGCCGTGGTGGGAAGGCAGCATGTCAAACTTACTTTATCCTGTATTGCCTCTGCTCTTCTAAGTTGGCCGTGGTCCAGAGTCTCGCAATAACAGCCACACTGCTTCAGCTAGGTGGGGAACAGCCACTGGGCCCACGGGAAACTTCGAAGAGGAGAGGCAGCACAGCAAACAGGATGAGAAGGGCCTGCATGGGGAGGGAGCCGCTGCATGATGGGGGTGCTGCACAGGGGGGGGGGGTGCGCCACCATGACAATGGGGGGCCCTCAGCAAAGGTTTGCTTGAGGATCCTTCATTGTAACTTATGCCACTACATGTTACAAATGTACAACTTTTTAGCACAGCTTTAGTAGCTAACAGGCCAATTTTCAGATAGTTTAAGATCCTTTAACTTTCAAAAGGGAGACTATGATAGAATGAGGAATATAGTTAGGAAAAAACTAAAAGGAGCGGTTCCAAAGGTTAAAGACTTACAGCAAGCTTGGGCGTTATTTAAAACTACTATCCTCGAAGCCCAGACCAGCTGTATTCCACGCATTAAGAAGAGTGGAAGAAAGTCCAAAAAACTGCCAGCATGGTTTAAAGGTGAGGTCAGAGAGGCTGTTGCTGCCAAAAAAGCAACCTTCAGGAAATGGAAAAAAAGAGCCAAATGATGAAAACTGGAAACAGCACAAGCACTGGCAAGTTAAATGCAAAGCATTGATAAGGCAGGCAAAGCGGGAATTTGAGAAGAAATTTGCTACGGAAGCAAAAACACAGAATAAAGACTTTTTCAAGTACATTCATAGCAAAAGGCCTGTGAGAGAGTCAATTGGACCGTTAGATGATAGAGGGGTAAAAGGGGCAGTAAGAGGAGACAAGGCTATAGCAGAGAGACTGAATGAATTCTTTGCTTCGGTCTTTACTGAGGAAGATGTAGGGATGTTACCCAAGACTGAAGTGGTATTTAAAGGTGATACTGCAGAGGAATTGAGAGAAATATCGCTACACCGGGAAGATATATTACAACTATTTGATAAACTGAATAGTAGCAAATCACCTGGACCGGATGGTATACATCCCAGAGTGTTGAAAGAACTGAAATATGAGATTGCAGACCTGCTATTGGTAATCTGTGAACTTTCATTAAAATCATCTGTAATACCTGAAGATTGGAGGGTCGCCAATGTAACACCAATTTTTAAAAAGGGTTCCAGGGGTGACCCGGGAAATTACAGACCGGTGAGCCTGACGTCGGTACCAGGGAAAATGGTAGAAACCATCATAAAGAACAAAATTACACAGCATGTAGATAGTCATGGCCTAATGGGAGACAGCCAACATGGCTTTAGACAAGGAAGATCTTGTCTTACTAATCTGTTATGTTTTTTTGAAGGTGTGCATAAACAGGTAGACAAAGGTGAGTCGGTTGATATAGTGTATCTGGACTTTCAGAAAGCTTTTGACAAGGTCCCCCATCAGAGACTTTTGGCGAAGCTAAAAAGTCATGGGATAGGAGGCAGTGTACTATTGTGGATCGGGAACTGGTTAAAAGATAGAAAGCAGAGGGTAGGGCTAAATGGCCAATATTCTCAATGGAAAAAGGTGAATAGTGGAGTACCCCAGGGATCTGTACTGGGTCCGCTACTTTTTGACATATTCATAAATGACCTGGAAAAGGGAATAACTAGTGAGGTTATCAAATTTGCAGATGACACAAAACTGTTTAAAGCTGTTAAAACCCAAGAGGATTGTGGAAAACTGCAGGAGGATCTGGATAAATTGGAAGACTGGGCATCCAAATGGCAGATGAAATTTAATGTGGACAAGTGCAAAGTTATGCACGTAGGAAAGAACAACCCACACTATAGTTACACGATGCAAGGCTCCACATTAGAAACCACCACCCAGGAAAAAGATTTAGGAGTCATCGTGGATAACATGTTAAAACCCTCCGCCCAGTGTGCAGCGGCGGCCAAGAAAGCAAATAGAATGCTAGGTATCATAAGGAAAGGGATGGAGAATAAAACAAAGGATATTATAATGCCTCTGTATCGCTCCATGGTACGACTGCACCTTGAATATTGTGTGCAATTCTGGTCACCGTATCTTAAAAAGGACATAGCGTTATTAGAAAAAGTACAGAGAAGAGCCACCAAATTGGTGAAGGGGATGGAAGGCTACTCCTATGAAGAGAGGCTAAAAAGGTTAGGGCTCTTTAGCCTGGAAAAGAGACGGCTGAGGGGAGATATGATAGAGGTCTATAAATTAATGAATGGAGTGGAACGGATAAACGTGGATCAATTGTTTACACTATCAGAATATAGAAAGACTAGGGGACATGTAATGAAGCTACAGGGTAAACTATTTAAGACAAATAAGAGAAAATATTTTTTCACTCAACGTGTAATCAAACTCTGGAATCTGTTACCTGAGGATGTGGTAAGGGCTGTTAGTATAGCTGGGTTTAAAAAAGGTTTGGACAAGTTCCTGGAGGAAAGTTCCATAAACCACTATTAAAAAGGGACCCAGGATATCAATGCTTAACCCAGTACAAGCATTGAGGAACCTGTGTCTTTTGGGGATATTGCTATGTACGTATGACCTAGATTGGCCACTGTTGGAAACAGGATACTGGGCTCGATGGACCTCGGTCTGACCCAGTATGGCATGTCTTATGTTCTTATGTTCTAAGATCCTAATTTTGGGAGTTAGGATCCAAAATTGTCTCCTTTATAAAATGACTAGGGAATAGGCAGGTAAGCATTGTGGGACCTGTGTACCTTTTTGGGAACCTGCCAGGTGTTTGTGACCTGGGTTGGCCACTATTGGAAACAGGATACTGGACTTGATGGATTTTTTGTCTGATCTAGTATAACATTTCTTATGTTCATAAATATTCATGTCTTAAAGGTAGTAAGTTCGGGGTGGATTAAGGGTGGACCCTAACTCAGATTCTCTGCACCGAGCCCCAGATATAGGTTCCTAAATCTAGGTACATGAGTGAAAACACCAGGGTAGTAGAAGAGTCTAGTGGTTAGAGTAACAGCCCACTGCCCAAACAATAGAGGTTCAATTTCCACTAACACTCCTTGTGACTTCAGGTGCTTGGGCAAAAAAATGCCCAGTAATATACATCTGGTTATACCTTGCCAAGAAAGCCCAAGGGCCCTTTAAAAAACTACTACTAATCACTTGTATAGCACTCAATTGTGTTCATATAGATGCAAAACACAGTCCCTACTCATCAGAGTTTACCATCTAATCGAGATTGAAAACTGGGAACTAGAGTAGGGAGAGATACACATAAGTAGAGATCAAAAAAGAAAGCCCACACAAATCTTTCCCTTTGGAGGAGCAGCCTAATGGTTAGAGCACCGTCTTGGGAACCAAGAGACCAGGGTTCAGTGGCCTTGGGCAAGTCACTTAGCCCTCTATTGCAACAGAAAATTTCAAGTTATCATTATCCCTGTTTAATGTACATTACCAAGTTTAAGTTACAATGTAAACCGCTTTGATTGAAATGATGAAGCGGCATAAAAGACCTGTTAAATAAAATAAATAAATATCCCCCCCCCCCCTTTGTCCATGATTTTTAGTAGTAGACAGCTCATTCAGTGTTAATTCAAAGCTCCCCAATTGCTGGCCTAAAATTACCCAGGATATGTTTGATTATCCCAGAAGTCATTCTCCGTCCTAATTCCAGAAACAAGAAAAACGAAGACCCTTGCAGCCCAGGACAGGATTAACACTTTGGTGGGCCATAGGCAGTTAAGATTGCTGGGCCTCCATTATAATATAGATTCATTTTAAAACTCCCACATATGAGGTCTCACTTGGTTCTGGCTGCAACAAAAATGGACAGAAGAGGAAGTAACATGCAAGAGGTATTTAATATGCTTTCTACAAGGCCTTTGAAAATCCATCAAAGCAAATTGCAAAGCAAAATTAAACATAAACGTAAATCCAACCAGCAAGCTATAGTTAAAACATTGTATTTATTTATTTTAAAATATTTACAGACCGCCATATGCCTAAGTATTCAAGGTGGTGAAAATCAGAGGTCAAAATAACTATAACCCCCTACAAAATATAGAAAACATTCACTATCTACCCCCCCAAACTTCACTGCAGAAGCTGAGTACCTGCTGAGCCTAAGTCCTGCCGGCAGAAACTATGGAGGAGACAAGAAAGTCTTCAAAGCCTCCCTGAAGTGCCCCCAACTCCGACTCCTTCTGCAGCCCCTCAGGAAGCCTATTCCAGCACAATGACGCCACCCTGTGAAAACCCGCTCTCTCCATTTCTTCAAACACACCTGATGAAAATCTGGAACCGCGAGGAGCTGACTTGATCGCAACATCTGCCCGGCTGGTACCACAACAGTGCATTCTGCAGGTAAATCCCTGAACCCTGACTATCATGAACATCAATACCAACAATTTAAATATGCTGCGCTTCTGTATTGGCAGCCAGTGCACCCCAATAAGTGGAGTTAACTGCACCCTCATTAACTGTGAGTACTGTTGCTACACATTGGTAAACCATTCGGTAGGGTGACTGCTTGGAACATGCTGGACATGCCCGTAGCACTTAGCGCATAATTGTTGCAATCACAGTGAGTTAGTGACAGGGCCCCTTAATGATGATCCAAATTTTATGCCTCGAATCAAAAGCAAACAACTGCATACAAGGTTTGCTCAGTAATATTTCTTCAACCCTGTTTCAAATTGCCATGATTTCACTGGGGTAAGCATGCCTGAATGGAGTAATTTTGCAGCAACCCCCATAGTTTGTTCAGTCAATACACACGTTGTGCCAGTTTTAGAAACATAGTGTGACACAGTAGGCAGTATAGAGCACATGGAGGTAAGAGAAAATGAGGAACTTACCTCAGATTTAGCTGAGCAGCAAATAAACTCAGTACACATAGGAACAGCTGAGCTGCAAATACATTCAGCACAGGAGAAGCCAAAAGGCATTAGAATGAATTTTCTTGGTGATAGTCCTGACGTAGTTAGAAACAGAAAGCCCCATCAGGAACACCTGTTCACAAAGACCCACGTAGCGTGCAGAGAAGGGAAGCATATAAGTTGCTGGCTAGAACCAGGAAAGGCCAGCAGGGGCAGCGACTCAGGAGGACTGAGCAAGCAACCAGTGAGCATGTGTCATGCTGAAGGAAGTTTGCCGGGAGAAGGAAACAGTAGGTCTTACCCCAGAGCAGGAAGCAGCCAGGGACATGGCCAGGAGCCTGCTAGGTTTGATGGTGGTTGGAGAGTCCGGGAGAGAGCTGTCAGGAGCCCAGAAACAAGAACCAGAAACACAGTTAAAAGGTGGGAACCTTGCTTTTCTGAGGAAAAGGCTAAAAGCTCTGTGTGTTTTAAAGGGCAAGGGCGTGGCACTGGAAGTGACTTTGATGTTGAAAGATATCCAGTGATTCCACCAGGTTGGAAGGGAAAGGAAAGCCAGAAAGAAGCTATCACCATACCAGGCATTCAGAGCCCTAGGTTTGAAGAGCACTTTTTGGGAAAAGTAATCCATGCACCACAGGAGGGTTTTCAGGAAGCCAGCACATGTAAAGAATGTGACCCTTATGCTATCGAGAGTGAATCCGAGTTAATGCAGTGGGAGAATAACAGCTGTATTCCTGACCCGGTCCCTATGGATTGCACAATGTTTTTCAGATGATGTCATATCTTTGTGTTAAACCTGTGGAAAGCAGCCATGTGCTAGTGTCAAAGGAAAAGAAGATATTTTTCTTTGTAGCAGTTTCTTTTTGTTTTTCTGCTGTTTTGTTTGTGTTGTATCCAAAGAATATCCGTTTGGGAAGGGGAATAAAGCCCTGACATTATTTTGCCTTACAATTTGACTGCAAGACTCTTTTTGGTAGAAAGGCAGTGTGAACTTTAAAGCCCTAGGCAGCTGCCTAATAGGGTTCAGAGAAGGTCTATCTTACAGACCCCATCACAATAGAAACATAGAAATATGATGACAGAAAAAGACCACATGGCCTATCTAGTCTGTCCTTCCATATCAACAACTACAACAGTCCCCTTTTTTCCTTTAGAGATCCTCTGTGTTGGTCCCATGCTTTTTTAAATTCAGTTACTGTCCTCATCTCTACCACCTCCACTGGAAGACTATTCTATGGATCCACCACTCTTTCCATAAAGAAATATTTCCGCATATCACTCCTGAATCTATCTCCCTTCATCCTCATCCCATGTCCCCTCGTAGCAGAACTTGCTTTCAATTAAAAAAGGCTCTCTCCCTGAGCATTTATGCCATGGAGGTATTCAAACATCTCAATCATATCACCTCTATCCCGCCTTTCCTCTAAGGTGTACATATTAAGATCCTTAAGTCTGTCGTCATATGCTTTATAATGAAGACCAGTAATCATTTTAGAAGCCACCCTCTGCACTGACTCCATCCTGTTCACATCCTTTTGAAGGTGCGGTCTCCAGAATTGCACACAATACTCCAAATGAGGTTGCACCAAAGACTTATACAGAGGCATTATCACCTCCTTTTTTTTTCTACTAGCCATTCTTCTCCGTATGCACCCAAGCATCCTTCTAGCTTTTGCCGTCACCTTTTCTACCTGTTTAGCTACTTTAGGATCATCAGACACAACCTCGCCTAGGTCCCGCTCTTCTTTAGTGGACAAAAGTACTTCACCCCCTATACTATAATGCTCCCTTGGATTGCTGCAGCCCGAATGCATGACCTTACATTTTTTAACATTAAATCCCAGCTGCCAAATTCTAGACCATTCTTCAAGCTTAGCTAGATCCCACCTCATGTTATCTACACCTTCCTGGGTGTCTACTCTATTGCAGATTTTGGTATCATCCGCAAAGAGGCAAACCTTACCCGACAGCCCTTCCACTATATCACTAACAAAGATGTTAAAAAGAATTAGACCAAGGACAGATCCCTGGGGCACACCACTGGTAACATCCTTCTCCTCAGAGTGAGCTCCATTTACCTGTACTCTTTGTCGCCTCCCACTCAACCAGTTTCTAACCCAAGCAGTAACTTTAGGGTCCATCCCTAGGGTGCTCAGTTTGTTTATAAGTCGCCTGTGAGGAACAGTGTCAAAGGCTTTACTGAAATCTAAATACACCACATAAAATGGAAAGCATGTGCAGACTTGTCTTTAAAAATGATTCCACCGAAAATATCTGTACACGAAGCCACCTGTCATTTAGTGCACTCCGTGTTTCTTCAAAAATGCATGTGCATTAAAAGTATGAGTTTAAGTCCACACCCCGCCCGACTTCTAGGGACGTTTAAAAAGAATGCAAAGGATGGCATGAATACTGCTCTCTTATGTAATCTGGGCAATTTTAAAATAAGCCAATTGCATGCATAACCCACAGTTTTATATAAGCATGCTAAATGGTTTATTTTTTAAAATTATCACCAGATGGATATTATTGACTGGGGAAAATTAAATGAGGCGTGAAGAGCTGTTCAACTCTGTTCAAATGAGAGTCTTTGCATACCTGGCATCCTATAGGCTAGAATACAAATAGCCTTCCGATTTATTTATTTGTGCTATTTTGCATGCTTCTCAGTTTTATAAGTTTGACTTTTGAAAATCCTCAAGAACCTGGCATTACTGCTTCTCCTATCTAAAGTTTCTATGGCGTTTTTGTGCAGACACATGTACAAAAGAAAGCCCCTGTTCCACTAAGATTACAAGCTAGTTGACGCTCACACAAATGAGACAAGTAATTTTCTAGTTATCACGTTATTATATTAAAACCTGCCTTAACGTGAGAGGGCCAGATTAGGCTTTTTCTTTCTGGCACCTCACTTATGGAATTCCCTCCCTCTCTATATCCGGTCTGAACCATCTTTCAAAAAAATCAAAACACAGTTAAAAACCTACTTCTTTGAGAAAGCTTCCCCAGACTATCAGGGACAGTCATTGGAGGCTCCTTGGTTTTGAGCTCCGGCACGATGGTGTCTTATCTTTGTCTTTATGGCTTTGCTATGGCATGTTGGCGTTCCTTACCTTTCACGGAACTATTTTATTATAAACCGCCTTGATGCGTACCCATGTCTAAGGCAGTATATCAACATTTTTATAAACCTAAACATGTGGGGCCCGATATTCAAAGGCATTTACCCAGTTTACAGAGCTGTAAACCGTGTAAATGCCCCTAAGTGGGGAATTATCCCAGAAAAATGCCGATATATTCCCCAGTGCTAACCACTTAGCATCGGGGTGTATAGGGAGCTTTCCGGGAACAGTATCCGGGGATAACTGTGCAGCGGCAATTTTCCGCCACTGCCCAGTTATTCCTCAGCGGTAAAAGTTAGGCACAGCAAAAGCTGTCCTAGCTTTCACCACCGAAGCTAACCGGGCAACAGCTGAATAGCTGGTGGCCAGATAAGGCCCTCGATTGAATATCCAGGGTTAAAGTTTGGCGACAGCTATGCACCTTAGAGGTGCATAGCTGTCGCAAATCAATATCAGGCCTGTGGTGTCTATAACTGTGTATCTATGATAATTATCGCTGCAGACATCAGGGGCCTTTTCATTGAACATGGTTTCTCCCATTCTGCATAAAAAGACATTGCTGTATCAGGTCTCAGTGGTGAAATGTATTTACGGAATATTTTTGAGCCAGACTGGTTACAGAAATCTCCTTTTAATGTCCTGCCGCTTGCTGAAAGTTAAAACCATTATCAAGCTAATAAGTAAGACTGAAATTAGACACATTGCTCTAGGATTCTCAGTGTAGCTTTTTCTGCATTTTGAAAGCAGACTCAGTGGTGTGCCATCAGTCACCTCGTGCGACTCAGATTAACGGAGTTGATATTAAGCAAAAATGAAGACATGAAAGTGAGAAAAGTAGGGCAATTTGGAATGAAAAGTGGTCCCTCCTATTGAAGGTCATGATGATCAGTTGTCATGGCTACTTGCAACAACCTCATTTTCTCACACAGTTAGCCACAATTTCGACCCAATTGTCATTTATCTTTATTACTGTTGAGATCTAGAGTAGTGGAAAAGATCTGTGCTAGCTGCATCAGAAGACATCAAAACAAAACAGTTTTTGTGCAGTCTGATGAGTCATAAAATATCAATCCAGATCATGTTTTTTACCATGCCGTGCAGAGTTATTCACTAAGGACTCTAAGGAGGCTTTCTTGATTTCCCTTTCACAATTACACCTCAGTGTTATCAAAACGGAACAAATTGGCGTATGAGCCAAGGAATAATGGTTTGTTTTCTACTCCGACTTTCACTGCTGACAAACAGCCAATTATATTATTGGTGTATGTCAGTAGATTCTTATTTGGGGACTAATGTTTGATGGTCTTGTTCATAATTTTTTTAAATGTATTTAGGATCCTAAGGGGTATTAAGCCCCTCGCTGGTACATGCGTGTAGGCCACTTTACCAGTGTGGGGCTTCTGGTTAACTGCAGGGGGTGTGGACATCTGCCCTCCTGCAGTTAGCACCCGGTGGTGCAAAGAATGGACTGCAGCTCATGAGTGTATCGCACGTTAGTAAACAAACCCTTTAGTCTAGTGCCGAGGTCTCAACCCAGTCCTTGGGACACACCAAGCCAGTCAGGTTTTCAGGGTAACCATAATGAATATGCATGAGAGAGATATTTGCATGCCCTGCTTCCTTGATATCCAAATCTCTCTCATGCATATTTATTGTGATTATCCTGAAAACTCGACTGGCTAGGCAAGCGCCGAGGAGTGGGTTGAGAACCCCTGGTCTAGTGACTTGTTTCATGATGCTCTGTTATTTTTCTGTCTTGCCAGTTTGGCTGATAAGAAATAGGTTCTTAAAGAATGGCTTAGAAAATGTTCCTAGTTTCCAAAGCTCATGTTCAATATCATTTAATTATTCTTATCTGGTCCAATAAAGAATGTTCTACGTGTGAGTGTACCACTTTTCAGTTCATGTTTCTGCAGTAACTTTATTTTTTGCCGAACAAAGGGGAATGAGAAAGATTTGTTTAGGCTATCTGTCTCAATTCAAATTTTGCAAAAGCAATCAATAATTTTTCTTTCTATTTTGGCCTAGTAAGACAAATGATATGTCCCTAGTCTGGTCATTAATAAATATGTTGCATCAACTTGAAAAGGACATTCTAAACATTGGGAATGTGAAAGCATTTGCATGATAAATATTGATATACCGGAGTTATTCATTCTCCTTTGTTTGGATATGTCACATTTAGTTAAAATGTTTGCTTAATATTATGCCATCTTTTTTTTATTTTCACTGAAAACTGAACGTTTTATAGCCACGGGGACAGAACATTACAATAGAAGCAATGTGTTTGTGACTATTGGACACATTCCAAGAGCCACAAAATGCACTAACAGAGAGTTTGCAGCAGCTGATCGGAAATTGACTGACAAGGACAGATCAAGCCCGCTGTTTCAGTCTGCAGACCTTCAATGCCCCTCTGTAGCTGGAACAACTATAAGCACTTTTTGATATTGTGATGTTACCAAAGCCTTAGTGGGGGTGATAATATAAAATAATTTTTGTACATACGTGGCAGTTTACACACATTACAGTAAATAGTCTGGTGCAAAAATACACGCATTGACATCAACGCATAGATTATGCTGGTAGGCGTGGTAGTGGTCTGTATGGAGCATGAACAGTGTTCACAAGTGCACAGACTGATTATACAATACCTTAATTTACACGCATCCTGCATATTTCATATGTGCTAATTTACACCTGCTATAGATAGAAATGTCTGCACCTGTGTTTAAGGTGTGATCCCTGCCGCTTACACTAATATTTTAGAAATATCACTAGGTGCCTATGGCACCGATTCCATAAGGCACGATTCCATAAGGCACGTCCCTGCTGGGACGTGCTGCCCTGCTATCCGCCTTGCCAGTATTCTGCCTCTGTCCCCCCACTGCATGCACAGAGCTACTGGTCATGCTGCGGGGGACGGAGGCTTGATGGGGAGGAGAGTGGTCAGACCACGAGTGGCCCCAACCTACAGATTCCAGGATGACCCTGTACGACCAGGGATCGCCGGAGGGATGCCCTGCTTATTCCATCTCTGAGGTGGAGTAAGAGTGGGACTTCCCCCCAAATGTGGCTGGCAGCCTCCCCCCATAGCCCAGGAGCCCCCCCACCCCCCACAGGAGCACCATGACACAGAGGGTGAGTCCCTGCTGCCTGATCCAAGGCCCCAGTAGCCCCTGTCGGGGTCGGGCAGAGGGGACTCGGGGGTCCAGGGCTGCACGAAGGTGGAGCCATGGGGAGGACGTCCCGTGGCTATGGGAGGTTCACACCTGATTCTGATAGCCACAGGAATGTTTTGCTACCATGTTTCAGAATCAGGTCCAAATGGGCCTTTCCTGCATAGGGCCATCTTGACGGCCTGAAGGCGCTCCTTCTGGAATTGGGCTCATTGGGTCTTTATGAAATATGCTTATCTTCTTATCCTAGGCACCCTGTTATATAATTACCCCAAATGTCCTTTTTACAATTTGACTTGTAGAATCGATGAACTTGGGGAGAGTCTTAAAAATTATTTATGCAGATAATTTATGCATACAAATGGCTTGCTGTAAAAGTGACCAAATTTTATTCAGGTAAAAGTATGCATGTCAGACTATTCCCCGCACACTTTTACTTATGCAAAGCAGAGATATTTCTAGGTGAAGGGTTTGTGTGTACATGTATACTTACAGATTTTCAAAAAGTATTCATGTAAACAGAGCTGGCCATATCACTAGGCGGACTAGGTGTCTGCCTAGGGCAACATAGTAACATGGTATATGATGACCAATATGGTCCATCTAGTCTGCCCAGAAAGGCGGCTAGTCTCGGTATAACCACCTCTCTATTAGGTCAACCCCTCAATGCTTTTGTTTAGGGTTGTACCCGCCACTCAGTGCAGGTCACCTCTCTCTATTTGTAAAGGTATAAGAAATAGTTGATTTTATCCTCCTGATATAAAGGTATCCACTAAGCCTGTCCCATGCCATTTTGAATTTCACCACAGTATTTGCCCCCACCATCAGGAGGGCATTCCAAGCATTCACCACCCTTTCAGTGAAAAAGGGTTTCATGGCATTGCTTTTAAGTTTGCCTCTTTGCAGCTTCATTTTATGACCTCTAGTTTTACAGCCGATCTTGTAGTTTCTGCTTCTGTTTCCTTGCATATGTCATTGTAGTACTTTTCTTTGTCCTGTCTTGCTGCACGTTGGAAATCTTTGTTGAGTTCTGCGATTGTCTTTCTTTCTCTTGATGCCTTTGAATTATGGTGCTTTGGCGCATATTGCATATACCATGGAGGCTGGAGGAGTAGGCTAGTGGTTGGGGCAAGGTACTTCAGGCCGGAAGGTCGGGAGTTCAAATCCCACTAAAGGACAGCAACCTTGGGCCGGAAGGACTGGGGTTTCTAGTCCCACAGATGCTCCTTGTGGTCTTGGGCAAGCCACTTAACCCTCCATTGCCCATGTTCCCTGTAAGTATTAGTGTATGTGTCTCATATCCCTGCGTGTTAAATGTATCCCCCAATTGTGTTGTGACCGCTTTGATTGAAGGATAAGGCGGTATACAAAACTGTCTAAATAAAATAAATAAATATACCATGGACTTCCTGAAGAACAAACCAGTCAGTACTAGAGGAGATCAAACCTAAGCTTTCTTTAGAAGCTCAGATGACAAGACTTCGACTTTCATACTTTGGACACATCGTGCGAAGAGAGAGATCTTTAGAGAAAGACATCATGCTTGGCAAGATAGAAGGTCCACACAAAAGAGGAAGGCCAGCAATGAGATGGATCGATACAATAACAGCAGCTACGGGTACCAGTCTATCAACAATGAGCCACCTGACTGAAGACCGAACACAATTTAGGTCAACTATGCAGAGGGTCGCCATGAGTCGACACAGACTCGACAGCACTTAACAACAACAACACATTTACAGCTTCCCCTTCTTTGAAAAAAGGTTTTCTTGTTCATTGATACCCTTTAAGTACTTAAACATCTGTATCACATCTCCCCTGTCCCTCCTCTCCTCCAGGGTATATATATTTTGGTCTTCCAGTCTCTTCTCATATGTTTTCTGGTGCAAGCTCCAAATCATTTTGGTCACCTTCCTCTGAACCATTTCAAGTCTCTTTTTATTTGGTCTCCAAAACTGAACACAATACTCCAAGTGAGTCCTCGCCAATGACTTGTACAGGGGCATTAATACTTTCTTTCTGCTACTTATTCCTTTCTGTATGCAACCCAGCATCCTCCTGGCTTTGGCCACCTTGTCACATTGTTTCACCACCTTGAGATCCTCAGAAATAATCACTTTGAAGGCCTTCTCCTGGTCCATACACACCAACCTCTCACCCCCTATCGCATACAATTCCCTTGGATTTCTGCATTGAAAGTACATGACTGTGCACTTCTTCATATTAAATCTTAAATGCCAAGCATTAGACTATTCTAGCTTTTGTAGATATTTCTTTATGTTGTCCATTCTCTCAGAGGAGTCCATCTCTTGAAAATTTTTGTGTCATCTGCAAAAAGGCAAACTTTTCAGTTCAATTCTTCAGCAATATCACTCACAAATACATTGACCAGTACCGGTCCCAGGACTGAACTTTGGGGCACAGCACTACTCACCTTCCTTTCTTCTGAGTGAGTTCCGCTTACCACCACCTTCTGTAGTCTGTCAGTCAACCGATTTCTGATCCACTTCACCACCTTCGGACGCATCCTGAGGCTGCAGAGTTTATTGATAAGCCTCCTATAGGAACAGTATCAAAGGCTTTGCTGAAATCTAGGTAGATAACATCCATCATGTGCCCTTGATCTAGTTCTCACCCAGTCAAAGAACTCAGTCATAAGCATAATTCCAGGGTCGTTTCCTGTGCAGCAGAAGTGAGCAATAGTAACAATAGCTAGCAGTGCTGGTGCAAAGCCTCTAAGAACAAGCATACACTCTAGCCCCAACCTCTCTGGACTTCCTGTTTCAGAGAAGACATGCCTAGAGCACGTGTATATGCTCAAAGGCCCCATATCAGCTGTCCTGAGCCTTTAGTGCTGCAGAGGAGGATAGCAACAATGTTGGTGATGGCAGGCAGCAGCAGATGTGGGCTCAATAGTGGGAAGGAAAGGGGGATGCTGGACGGGCAGGGGAGAGGTAGGGAAGAGGAGCAGCAAGCAGAAGAAAAGAGGAGATGTTGGATGCTTGGAGAGGGGGTAAAGAAGAAGTGGGGAGATGTTGTACACCTGGAGGGGGTTAGGGAAGATGAAGGGAGATGCTGGATACTTAGGAGATATGGAATTGAAAGGGAGATGCTGGACATGGGGGCAGGTCCTTGAGCTGCCCTTAGGAGGGCAGGCAGCTGAAGGTTCGCTTAGAGTGTCAGATACTCTTAGGCCATCCCTGTATGTGAATATTTGAGAATGTGTGTATTCTAAATGGCAGGTATTTTCAGTGTACTTTCCCTTTGAAAACTGCTGTAACTTATGCACTTTGAAAATTGTCTCTCACACATTAACCTCTGCTACTGGGTGTGGATATTTTTTAAATAAATTTGCACCTACGTTTAGTTTTGAGCATTGTCCCAATTCCAAGATAGGAAACATCTCCTTGTAAAAACAGGAATAAGGTGAGAGCTTCCCCTACCTGCCTGAACGTTGAAAGGTGGAGCAGAGGAACAGATACAGCAAGGGACATCTGTGAACATCAGCTGCAGACCATTTAAATCTAGGTCCCTGGTAAGGCACCTTAGGCATGTGGCTGTGGCATGCAAAAAGGGGTGTGCCACATGGGGCATGTAGGGAGCCGCTTTGGAGCACGTTGGGAGCTTAGGTGCAAATGTTTCATTATAGTCAGCCCCATTCATGGGGAAACATAAGAAAAAGGAGTTTCCAGTTGCTAAAAAGGCAGCCACATCTATACCAGGTACTGTTGCACAGGCTTCATCTCTTACGGGAGCTTCTTTAAGCTCCCCGGACCGTACCCCACCTCTTTCCCCAATTATAGTGACTCCGCCCATGTCCACCTGTAGTGAGACACTATTGCAACAGAGCACTCCGCAGTTGGTACGGTCCATCTAAAACCCAGTTACTTGGTCTCCTCCTGTTCTTGAAGTAGGGGAAAAGGGGGAGTCTCAGCTTTGTTTGACTGATGTTTGGAGAGTAGTAACGTGGATAGAGAGGTCTCTTGTGTCTACCATCCCACAGCTTTGCCAATTCTCAGAGGAGACTGTGGGAGGCTGGGAGCCATGGAGGAATGGATGGACTCTTTAGCTACGGTAGTTCATTTCTTAGGTATGAGACCCAATACTCTACCTTACAGGCAGTAAATACCTCCACTATTAAGGACAGTATTGTGATACATCATAAATTAGAATCCTTTGAGAATATGATGAGGGCAAAAAATGTTCGCTTGTTAAATTTTTCCTGTCACAGGTTGCTTTCATCAGATGTGTTGTTAAGTAAATACTTTAAGAAAATTCTGCTTTTGGGGCTTGTTTACAAAGCCGCGGTAGCAGTTCGCGGTCATTATCGGAGCCGCGGCCCCATTGAAATCAATGGGGTCGCGGCTCCGATAACGATCGTGAACCGCTACCGCAGCTTTGTAAACAAGCCCCTTTGTCTAATAGTGATTCAATTTATTTATTTATTTATTTTATTTATTTAAAATGATTTATATACCGCTTTATCCTGAAATCAAAGCAGGTTTCACATCAAACAAATCAAGTGGCAGGGTGTGTGGGTGTGGGCATGCAGTGATAGATCGAGGCATGTGTGCGTGAGGGTTAGCTTGATTGCGGGGTGAGCTATATACAGTATGAGCTATGTACAGGAACTATTCACGTTTTTCATTTTGGTGGGCAGCGAGAGAGTTCGTTGGACAGTTCATGTGATGTCCTTGTAGTTTTCTGTGAAGAGCGTAGTTTTGAGCATCTTCCGCAAGTCTTTGAGGTCTTTTGTTGATCTCAGGTTGTCGGGGAGTACGTTCCAGAGCGGGGGTGCGGCCAGGGATAGTGCTCTTCTTGAAGTGTCCTCTCTTGTCTTGTCCAATAGTGCTTGCTAAAGCTTATTACCTTACTGGAAGGAGTCTATCAGTTGGGTCCTCAGATGATTATGATGTGTTACAATCGCAGCCTGATTTCGACTTAACTAAGTTTCTTGAGGAAACACAGGACAGTATCTTCACCAGGGCTACTTCAGTGATCATGCTAGTTAGCGATCAGGATAAAACATGAATATTTAAAAATTACTTTAAAAATAAAGACAAAATGTTTTGTGGTGCTAAAGTTCAACTTTTTCCTGATGTCTCCAGAGCCACACAACTGAGAAGAAGGAGCTTTCCTAGCTCTGAAACGCAGGGTGGTGACTCTGGGGGCTTCCTTTTTTCAGTGTTATCCCTGTAAATGTTTAATTATGTTTCAGGCTACTCAATATGTTTTTCTGGATTCTGGACAGTTGGAGACTTTTCTGCTGAGGAAGGAGAGCAGGGTTGGTTCAGGGGATTAGTATATGGACAGTGGGATTGATGTATTAGAGCAGTAAGTTTGGAAATTGTTTTCCTTATTTCCTTTTTGCGGGGGTGTTCCCCAGTTTCTATGTTTATTTATTCTCACCGTGATGTGGGCTAAATTTGATTTGTAGATTTTCTTATTTTTGATTAATATGCCTTTGATGTTTTCTTTTTTCTTTTTCTGTGTATTTGCTTTTGTAAGTATTCTTGTAAAATCCATAAATAAAAAGTAGGAACAAAATGGCAGCGTGTGCCTATCTCTGCCTGCATATTTATTTATTTGGTCACATTTTTATACCGCTTCTTCCAGTGATCAGTAGTGGTTTACATTATAACTTTTAACACCGCAAACAACAGTTACATTTAACAGGTTTTTAACTATATGCATAGGTACATATAACTAGTTTCAGAGGGGGCTCAAGGCAATCTGCTGCCTGAGGCGGAGAATGAGATGGCACCCCCGCCTTAGAGAGGGTGGGGCTTTTTCAGAACTCCAATCAGGGACTGAACCAAACCAAAAAGCCAATTAGATTATATGGAGGAAATGCAAGATGTTTGCACACAGGGCCGTACCAAGCTGCAATCGCGCCCTGTGCGACTTGCAGCCTGGGCGCGCCCCTCTCCTCCCCCCCATACCTCCGTCCAGTGCTGCCTGCTCTTTCCCTGCTGCTGCCGCCCTCTGTTTTTTTTCACGGCGGCACTGGCAACAGGGAAAGAGCAGGCAGCGCTGGACGGAGGTATGGGGGGGAGGAGAGGGCATGCACCCAATCTGAAAGGCGCCGGCACTCTAAGCAGATCTGTCCCTCCCTGCTCTGACATCGTGTCGGAGGAGGGAGGGACCAGACCTGCTTAAAGTGCTGCAAAAAGGCTTGGGGGGCACATTTTGGCTGCCTGCTATTGTTCTGCCAGCGGCAGCAGGGCAACAGCAGACAGCCGAAATGTGCCTCCCAAGCCTGTGCACCCTGTGCGGCTGCACCGCTTGCACAGGGCTAGGTACGGTCCTGTTTGCGCACCAAGGAACTAAAAGAGCAACAATCAACAGCACAGTTTATAAAACTAAATTATAACTCATTTTTATGTTGTTGTTATAAACTGTGTTATGGTTCTTGCTTTTTCTTTTGCAACATATATTTTGCATCCACAGTGGGTGCAGAGCAGAACCAGGACATTCACCCACAGAATTCAATATTTTTAAAAAAAATCTGATTTTGATAATCTCATTAACAACAACAACAACCACTATTCTCCAGTACCAGGCACATTGTGAACTAATACAAAACCCTACAACAAAGAGCAAACCTACCATAATATATCAGCACAAACTTCCAAAACTCACATAAGGAGCCCATCCAAAAAAAGCATCACTGTAAACATCCATACACCTATCTGAAAAGCTGAACAAGTCAAATTACTGCAATACAGTATAGATCATTATGTACAAACTCTGCTATGTATTCTAAGCTTGAAGAATGGTCTAGAATTTGGCAGCTGGGATTTAATGTTAAAAAATGTAAGGTCATGCATTTGGGCTGCAGCAATCCAAGGGAGCAATACAGTATAGGAGGTGAAGTACTTTTGTCCACTAAAGAAGAGCGGGACCTAGGCGTGGTTGTGTCTGATGATCTTAAAGTAGCTAAACAGGTAGAAAAGGCGACGGCAAAAGCTAGAAGGATGCTTGGGTGCATACGGAGAGGAATGGCTAGCAGAAAAAAGGAGGTGATAATGCCTCTGTATAAGTCTTTGGTGCGACCTCATTTGGAGTATGGTGTGCAATTCTGGAGACCGCACCTTCAAAAGGATGTGAACAGGATGGAGTCGGTGCAGAGGGTTGCTACCAAAATGATTAATGGGCTTCATTATAAAGCATATGAGGACAGACTTAAGGATCTTAATATGTACACCTTAGAGGAAAGGCGGGATAGAGGTGATATGATTGAGATGTTTAAATACCTCCGTGGCATAAATGTTCAGGGAGAGAGCCTCTTTCAATTGAAAGCAAGTTCTGCTATGAGGGGACATGGGATGAGGGTGAAGGGAGATAGATTCAGGAGTGATATGCGGAAATATTTCTTTACGGAAAGAGTAGTGGATCCGTGGAATAGTCTCCCAGTGGAGGTGGTAGAGATGAGGACAGTAACAGAATTCAAGAAAGCATGGGACCAACACAGAGGATCTCTAAAGGTAGAAAGTGGACTGTTGTAGTTGTTATGGAAGGACAGACTAGATAGGCCATGTGGTCTTTTTCTGTCGTCATATTTCTATGTTTCTATGTTCTATGTTATCAGAACACCTGACCTCAGCCACACAGTCAGAACATCGACCCTCACCAAGTACAGAATAAGTAACCATAATCTAAAGTAAAAATAAAAATATATGTAGACAAAATTTAAACTGAAACCCCAAGAAGGCAGAGTCCACATGCAGAGCAACATCAGATAAATAAGAGATGAGGTTCCCCAATACTGTGTAAAATATAAAGATAGCACAAAGTCCAATCACTAATATGAAATAAAATTATTTTTTCTACCTTTTGTTGTCTGACCAATTTATTCTCTGATCATGCTGGTCCCGATCTGAGGCTTCTGCTTTCCTGTCTTCTCTTAGCTCTCTTTCTGTGGTCTATGGTCCATCTGCCATTTCTTATCTCTTCTTTTGTTTTCTTCACTTCTTTCTATCAGCCTATTTCCAGTCCCAGTAACCCTTCCCAGTATCAGCCCCTTTCCAGTCCTCACTCCCAGTACCTTCCAATGTCAACTTGCATTCCCATGACTGTCACTGGTGTCCATTCCCTTCCAGTCCCCCTCCTCCCCCACTGTCCATCTCCTTCTAGTCCAAATACCATGGCAGCCCCTCTCAGCATCCACTCCCTTCCAGTCCCATTCTCCCATCCCTAATCAGCCCTTTACCAGTCCTAGCCTCCCTGATCAGCTCATTTCCAATGCTAGCCTCCTCAGTCCATTATCAGTCCAATCCCCCTCAGTCCATTACCAGTCCTACCCACTCCCCCATCAGCCCATTTAGGGTTGCCAACTGGCCGGTTTTCAGCCGGCCTGGCCGGTTTTTCCATGGCCAGGCCAACTGCCGGCGCAGAGGTAAAACTGGCCCTTGAAAAGCCTATTTTTTGCTCTGGCCGCAAGATCGGGAGCGGCCAGAGCAAAAAACCGGCTTTTCTCCCAACCCGAAGTGAAAAAAAACCTTCCCCGGGGCGGCCCACACACCGGAGGGCTTCAGAGGGAGCCGGGGAAGCCCGCACGAGGCCCCGGCTCCCTCTGTACAGCCGCCAGTGTGAAGAGCCTTTTCCTTCACGCTGGCGGCTGTTTCTGTAAAGCCGCGATTGCTGGGAAAGGTTAAAGGCAATGGGGGGGGGGGCATGGACTGGAAATGGGTTGTGATGGGGAGGGGGACCTGGACTGGAAAAGGGCTAAGGGGGGGGGGACTTGGACTGGAAATGGGCTATGGTGGAGGGAGGGGGAACTTGGACTGGAAATAGGCTGTGATTAGGGGGACTTGGACTGGAAATGGGTTGTGAAGGGGAGGGGGACCTGGACTGGAAATGGGCTATTGGGGGGGCATATGACTGGAAAGAAATGGGCAGAGTTGGGGATGGGGACCTGGACTGTAAAAGGGCTATGTGGGGGGGGGGGGGACATGGACTAGAAATGGGTTTTGATGGGGAGGGGGACCTGGACTGGAAAAGGGCTATGGGGGGGGGACATGGACTGGAAATGGGTTGTGATGGGGAGGGGGACCTGGACTGGAAAAGGGCTATGGGGGGGGGAACTTGGACTGGAAATGGGCTGTGATTGGGGGGCTAGGACGGCAAATGGACTGTGATGGTGGGGGGGGGGGCTAGGACTGCAAATGGGCTGTGATGGTGCGGGGGGACTCGGATTGCAAATGGGATGTGATGGTGGGGGGGCCTAAGACTGGAAATAGGCTGTGATGGGGGACTTGGACTGTAAATGGGCTGTGATTGGGGGGGGGGGGCTAGGACTGGAAATGGGCTGTGATGTGAGGGCTAGCACTGGAAATGGGCTGATGGAGCTAGAATAGGACTGGAAATGGGCTGATGTGGGGCATGGGAGAATGGGACTAGAAGGGAGTGGATGCTGGGTTGGTCTAGAACAGGGGTCTCAAACACGCGGGCCGCGACTTTGTGCGGCCCGCGACGGCGGAAAACCAAAAATCCCCCAAAACCCTGGCTTCTGCTGCTGCCGTTGCCGCCGTGGCAGCAGCAGAATCAATTGTCAAATTAAAAAAAAACCTGACTTCTGCTGCTCAAGCAGCTGTCCTGCGGCCCCTTTCCCTCTGCCCGGAGATCCGACTCTGCTCTCAGCGGCGTGCTTTTCAAGCCGCGAAGAGAGTATTCCCCTCTCGCGCGGCTTGAAAAACCGCGCGAGAGGGGAATACTCTCGTCGCGGCTTGAAAAGCACGCCGCTGATAGAGCAGAGTCGGATCTCCGGGCAGAGGGAAAGGGGCCGCAGGACAGCTGCTTGAGCAGCAGAAGTCAGTTTTTTTTTTAAATTTGACAATTGATTCTGCTGCTGCCACGGCGGCAACGGCAGCAGCAGAAGCCAGGGTTTTGGGGGGTTTTTTTGTTGGCCGGTAATGAGCTATGGAGGGGCTGACTGAACTGGAAGTGGGCTATTGGCAGAGGGGGGAGGGGGGGGTTATGACTGGTAATGGGCTGGGGGGGGGTTATAACTGGTAATGGGCTATGGTGGGGGCTAGGACTGGAAATGGGCAGATGGGGGTTAGGACTGGAAGTGGGCTATTGGCAGGGGGGGTTATGACTGGTAATGGGCTGGGGGGGGGTTATAACTAGTAATGGGCTATGGTGGGGGCTAGGACTGGAAATGGGCAGATGGGTGTTAGGAATGGAAGTGGGCTAATGGCAGGGGGGGCGGTTATGACTGGTAATGGGCTATGGTGGGGGCTAGGACTGGAAATGGTCATAAGCGGGTAAGGACTGCAATATGCCTATTGGCAGGGGGGGGGTTATGACTGGTAATGGGCTATGGTGGGGGCTAGGAGTGAAAATGGGGTGAGGGGGGTTAGGACTGGAGGTGGGCTGATTGGGGGTTAGGACTGGTAATGGCCTAGTAGCGGAGGTAATACTGAAAATGGGGTGAAGGGGGATAAGACTGCAAGTGGGCTATGGGGGGGACTAGGACTGGTAATGGGCTATGGGGGGGGTAAGACTGAAAATGGGGTGATGGGGGGTAAGACTGGAAGTGCGCTATGGGGAGGTTAGGACTGGTTATGGGCTATGGGGGGTCTAGGACTGGTAATGGGCTGGGGGGGTTGCTAGGACTGGAAATGGGCTGAGTGGAAGGGGGGCTTGAACTGCAAATGGCTGATGGGGAGGGGGGCTTGGAATGGAAATGGGCTGTGAGGGGAGGGAGCTAGGATTGGAAATGGGCTGATGGGGGGCTAGGATTGGAAATGGGCTGATGGTGAGGCTAGGATAGGACTGGAAATGGACTGATGCAGGGACTAGAAAGGAGCAGATGCTGGGTGGGGCTGGAACTAGAAGGGAGCTGATGTTGGGGGAGGATTAGAATGGGATGGAGCTGGGAAAGTGAAATGGAGAGGGGAAAAATATTTTGTCTGGAAGAGAAGACAAATCTACAATTGGCCAGGTATTGGGAGAGTAAGTGGGGATTGAGGATGGAGGGGTAAAATTTGAGTGGATGAAATAGGAATGAGGAAAGAGCAAAAGGAGAAAGATTAGTATGTTAAAGCAGATGTAGAGAGAGAGAATGGAAAAAAACTAGAAGAGAGAAGAAAGGACAAATGGACAGCAGACGATGGAGATAGCAGAAGACACGAAGAAACCAGAAGTGGCTGGAGCAATTGCAACTGAAAAAAAATGCACAAAAGGTAGAAAAATATCTCTTTATTTTGAATTTATTAACTGGAATATGTCAGCTCTGGGAAATGTGCATCATTAATGTCTGTGCTTTGGTACAAGAAATTATTTATAGTTTTTATTTCTACAGTGCTGAGGTATTCTGTGTAATTCCTATTTGACATTGCTACTTGTTCTCTTTTCCCAGTAGGTCATGTATTGTTCTCTGAAATGTATTGATTTAATATTTGCAGTGTTGCCTTTTGATAGGTAGGGTCTGGTGCTTTGTGAGTCCTGGTAGTGCTGTTATGATACGGGGGGTTTGCTATGGGTTCCAAATTGGCAGTGTTAGTAGTAGTTCCTAATGTGCCTGGCGGTTGGCACTGGATTATAGTAATATAGAAATTTTCTAGTCTTTCTTTATCCATGCACTCATTATGCAACATTATGCAAATATTTATGCAAATGAGGCCCCTTATGCAAATGAGGCCCGTGTCTTATGCGGCCCCCGGGTTACTTTACAAGTCCTCATTCGGCCCTCAAAGCAATTTGAGTTTGAGACCCCTGGTCTAGAACTATAAGGGAACTGATTTTGGGGGAGGACTAGAATAGATGGGGAATGAGAATGGAGAGGGGAAAAAATATTTTGTGTGGAAGAAAAGTCTATGATGGGCTGGGTTTTGGGAGAGTAAGAGGGGCTTGAGAATGGAAGGGTGAAATTTAAATGGATGATTAAGAAATAAGGAAAGAATTGGGGGAAAGAGCAAAAGGGAAACAATCAGTATGTTAAAGCAGAAATAGAGAGAGAATGGAAAAGAGAAGGAAGGACAAATGGATAGCTCTCAGAAGACACAAAGAAACCAGAAGAAAGTGACTGGAGCAATTGCAACTGAAAAATAAAATGCCCAAACAGAAGGTAGAAAAATACTTTTTATTTTGAATTTATTAACTGGAATATGTCTGGTCTAGGAAGTGTGTATTGCTAACATCTTTGCGTTTTTCTTTAGTGCAAGAGGAAATGACTTTATAGTTTTATTTCTCCAGTGTTGTACATTTCATGTTTGGATTTTGGGGTTCCCAGTTTAATTATTATCTGACCAAGGAAGTTAGCCTACACGTATCCTCGGTAATTTTTGCGGGTGGGGCAGGGGTGGGACTAGGGGCGGAGAATGGGTGGAGCATGGCGAGCCACAGGTGTCGGGTATTTCTCGGTGAAAAAGTTGGTAAGCCCATTGCCAGTCCTAGCCTCCCCTAATCAGCTCATTTCCAGTGCTAGTCCCCTCTCAGCCCATTACCAGTGCTAGCCTCCTCTAATCAGCCCATAATTGCTGGCATCACAAGACAAGAACACATCACACCCACCCTAAAAGAGCTCCACTGGCTGCCTATCAGTGCCCGCATTAGATACAAGACAATCATAAACATTTTCAAAATCAAACATCAATCAACAGCTTTCAGCCTACACCCACTGATACAACCAGACAACAGCACAAGACCGAGAAGAAGAGGCACATCCAACCGTGTCAACACACCTAAAGATATCAACAGGGTACGCAAGGACACCGAAAAACGAGCCTTATCAAAGGCAGCACCAAAAATCTGGAAGCCCTCCCCAACGAACTGCATTCAACAACAGACCTTAATGAGTTCAGGAAACTACTGAAGACAACCCTCTTCATAGAACACTACGGTGACATTACTTAAACCATGCAACAGATACCTCAATTCCCCCCACATGTCACTATAATTGTAATTAAGCAAGGAACTGATACCCATAGCATTGTAAATAGCGCACGCTGTAAATAGCACCACAAGAATCAACGTCCAGACACGCTCACACGCATACACTACTCACTGCATGTGCACATTATACACTGTATCTTATTGATTGTTTGCTGTTCAGACTGCCTTGATTGCAGGATAAGGCGGTATAGAAATATGTTTAAATAAATAAATAAATAAATTATCAGTCCTAGCCTCCCCTAATCAGCTCATTTCCAGGGCTAGTTCTCCCTCTGCCCATAACCAGTGCTAGCCTTCCCTAATCAGCCCATTACTAGTCCTACCCCCCATCAGTCCATTACCAGTCCTATCCCCCTCAGTCCATTACCAGTCCTACCCCTCCATCAGCCCATTACCAGTCCTAGCCTCCCCTAATCAGCTCATTTCCAGTGCTAGTCCCTCCTCAGCCCATTACCAGTGCTAGCCTCCTCTAATCAGCCCATTTCTAGTCCTAACCTCCCCGATCAGCTCATTTCCAATGCTAGCCCCCCATCAGCCCATTACCAGTCCCAACCCCACCTTGATCAGTCCATTCCCAGTCCTAGCCTTCCCAAATTAATCCATTACCAGTCCTAGCCCCTCCCCCGATCTGCCCATTAGCAGTGCTAGCCCCCCTATCAGGCCATTATAATCCTAACCTGCACTGTCTCTCTCCCCTTTTTCCAGCATTTATCCCCTGTCTGTCCATTATGTCCCCCTGTCCAACATTTTCCCCGTCTCTCTCCTTTGTCTAGTACAGTGGATCTCAACCTTTTTTGTACCGTGACCCCTTTTACCATTGGTCAACTTGTGGTGACCCCCAATGATAAAATCAAATGCGTCTTTCTTCCTTTACCGTTAACGCATTGTCGCTGTAATCATTTGTTGAATTATTAATATATTATAGGCCTTTGCAATATGTTTTTATTTATAAAATTTACTTATTTAAACCAGAATAATTAATCACAATAACAAGTAACAATATTTGATTTCAAAATTATGATGATTTTGAAGTCAAATCACTAATATGAAATAAAATTATTTTTTCTACCTTTGGTGTCTGACCAGTTTATTCTCTGATCATGCTGGTCCCAATCTGAGGCTTCTGCTTTCCTGTCTTCTCTTAGCTCTCTTTCTGTGGTCTATGGTCCATCTGCCATTTCTTATCTCTTCTTTCGTTTTCTTCACTTCTTGCCATCAGCCTTTTTCCAGTCCCGGTAACCCTCCCCAGTATCAGCCCCTTTCCAGTCCTCACTGTCAGTACCTTCCAATGTCAATTTGCATTCCCATGACTGCCACTGGTGTCCATTCCCTTCCAGTCCCCCTCCTTCCCCACTGTCCAGTCCCTTCTAGTACAAATACCATGGCAGCCCCTCTCAGATCCACTCCCTTCCAGGTCCATTCTCCCACCCCCTCGTATCAGCCCATTCGTAGCCTTAGCCCCCAGTTTTCTTCCAGGGCCAGCAGCTCTATCCTCCCCTCCCCACAATCAGACCATTCCCAGTCGAAGCCCCCAATCAGCTCGCTTCCAGTGCTAGTCCCCCCTCAACCCCATTACCAGTGCTAGCCTCCCCTAATCAGCCCAATACCAGTCCTATCACCCCCATCAGCTCATTACCAGTCCTAGCCTCCTCTAATCAGCCCATTTCCAGTCCTAACCTCCCCGATCAGCTCATTTCCAATGCTAGCCCCCCATCAGTCCATTACCAGTCCTACCCCCTATCAGCACATTACCAGTCCCAACCCCCCCCCTTGATCAGTCCATTCCCAGTCCTAGCCTTCCCTAATCAACCCATCAGCAGTTCTAGCCCACCCACATCTGCCCATTATAATCCTAATCCGCACTGTCTCTCCCCTCCATCCAGCATTTAGAAACATAGAAACATAGAAACATGACGACAGAAAAAGACCATCCATAACAACAACTACAACAGTCCACTTTTTACCTTTAGAGATCCTCTGTGTGGGTCCCATGCTTTTTTGAATTCAGTTACTGTCCTCATCTCTACCACCTCCACTGGGAGAAACATAGAAACATAGAAACATGATGACAGAAAAAGACCACAAGGCCCATCTAGTCTGTCCTTCCATAACAACACTACAACAGTCCACGTTTTACCTCTAGAGATCCTCTGTGTTGGTCCCATGCTTCTTTGAATTCAGTTACTGTCCTCATCTCTACCACCTCCACTGGGAGACTATTCCACGGATCCACTACTCTTTCCGTAAAGAAATATTTCCGCATATCACTCCTGAATCTATCTCCCTTCACCCTCATCCCATGTCCCCTCGTCGCAGAACTTGCTTTCAATTGAAAGAGGCTCTCTCCCTGAACATTTATGCCACGGAGGTATTTAAACATCTCAATCATATCACCTCTATCCCGCCTTTCCTCTAAGGTGTACATATTAAGATCCTTAAGTCTGTCCTCATATGCTTTATAATGAAGACCACTAATCATCTTAGTAGCAACCCTCTGCACCGACTCCATCCTGTTCACATCCTTTTGAAGGTGCGGTCTCCAGAATTGCACACCATACTCCAAATGAGGTCGCACCAAAGACTTATACAGAGGCATTATCACCTCCTTTTTTTCTGCTAGCCATTCCTCTCCGTATGCACCCAAGCATCCTTCTAGCTTTTGCCGTCGCCTTTTCTACCTGTTTAGCTACTTTAAGATCATCGGACACAACTACGCCTAGGTCCCGCTCTTCTTTAGTGGACAAAAGTACTTCACCTCCTATGCTGTATTGCTCCCTTGGATTGCTGCAGCCCAAATGCATGACCTTACATTTTTTAACATTAAATCCCAGCTGCCAAATTCTAGACCATTCTTCAAGCTTAGCTAGATCCCTCCTCATGTTATCTACACCTTCCTGGGTGTCTACTCTATTGCAGATTTTGGTATCATCCGCAAAGAGGCAAACCTTACCCGACAGCCCTTCCGCTATATCACTAACAAAGATGTTAAAAAGAATCGGACCAAGGACAGATCCCTGGGGCACACCACTGGTAACATCCTTCTCCTCAGAGTGAGCTCCATTCACTTGTACTCTTTGTCGCCTCCCACCCAACCAATTTCTAACCCAAGCAGTAACTTTAGGGTCCATCCCTAGGGTGCTCAGTTTGTTTATAAGTCGCCTGTGAGGAACAGTGTCAAAGGCTTTACTGAAATCTAAATACACCACATCTAGAGCTCTCCCTCGGTCCAACTCCCTGGTCACCCAGTCAAAGAAATCAATCAGATTTGTCTGACAAGACCTGCCTCTGGTGAATCCATGCTGCCTCGGATCCTGTAATCCGCTGGACTCCAGAAACCTCACTATTTTCTCTTTCAACAGCATTTCCATTAATTTACTCACCACTGAAGTTAAACTGACCGGCCTGTAGTTTTCAACCACATCCTTACTTCCGCTTTTGTGTAAAGGCACCACATGAGCCTCTCTCCAGTCCTTTGGCACCACTCCCGACTCCAACGAGGCATTGAAAAGGTCAGTCAGTGGAGTTGCTAGAATGTCCCCAAGTTCCCTCAGTATTCTAGGGTGTATCCCATCCGTTCCCATCGCTTTGTCTACTTTGAGTTGAGCTAGTTTCTCACGAACACAGTCTTCTGAAAATTGTTCAAGATGTCCCTCGCTTCTGTTCTTATTTGTGGGTGTTTTCTGAGGTCCTGCTCCTGGTTTTTCATCTGTGAACACAGAACAAAAATATTTGTTAAGTAATTCCGCTTTATCCTTATCAGCTTCAACACAAAGGAGTTCCACAGGGATCTGTGCTTTTATAATTACTCTTGAACCTATTCATCCAACCCATATGTGCCATCTTCTGTACCCACAATGTTCATTACAGGATCTACAACAACATCAAGATGTTCATGCCATATGACATCTCTAACCCAGACTACACCAAAATATCATCCTGCTTCCAAAATATCTTGCAATGGCTACATGAACATAAATCACAAAAAAATCCAAGGCACTCCACATATCTAGAAATACATTTCTTTCTCCCCCTACCACAATCAAAATACATGACACTCTCCTCAATACAAAGCAGGAGGTGAAATATCTGGGCATTACCACTGACCAACAATTCACCTTCTTCCCCCATATCTCCAGAATAACAAAGCAATTTACTACAAGATAAAAACACTCTGTAACTTTCAACCAGTGCTTACCGACATAGACTTCCGCTCTGTATTTCAGGCCCTGATCTTCCCATTGCTAGACTACTGCAACAGCATATACCAAAGGCTTCCGAAACAATCCATTCACCAACTACAAATGGCACAAAATTTGCAGCATGCACCCTCACCAGAGCAAAAAAATCGGACCACATTACACCTCTACTAAAAGACTTACTGGCTACCTATTCACAGCAGAATCAGATATAAATTGGCCATGAACATATTCAGTGTTCTCCATAACCAATCCTCTTCATACCTAAAGGCCCACATTCATGCACCAACAACCAACAGATCAAAGCGGAAATGAAGCACAAACCTCCTCAGCTTACCAATGTGCATCACAAGAATCAACCATAACAGGGCATTCTCTACCTATGCACCAGACTTATGGAACAAACTTTCCAGCGACCTCAGAGAAACACATGAACTCACTGACTTTTCCAAGAAGCTCAAAACTTTATTATTCAATGAACATCACATCACATAGACGGCATACACCAAGACATCAATAACCTAACTCCCATGTCCAACCCCCCCTCCTTCCCTCTCCCCCCTTTTACAAGCTATGTAAATACATTCAGTATAACTATATTATACTAATCTTACTTTCCAACCACCTTCCTTCCCCCGCTCCTCCTCCTTTACAAACCATGTATATACGTTCAGCATAATTATATTATACCAATCTTACTTTCCATGTTAAGTTTACCGTTCAATGTGTTCTCTTACCAAACTTCCATGTAAACAATGGTCATTCTGTTCCTTGTAAACCGCCTTGATTCGCAGATAAGGTGATATATAAAAACAGATAAATAAATGAATAAATAAAATAAATAAATAAAGAGATGCCATGGATAATCCATTAACATCATTTATGATGCACCTCAACTGGCCCGTAGAAGTTTTTTTCCTCTCAAGCCTTTCAGCGTCTCCCTGAGGCATCCATACTGAATATGTTTAATAAGTGCAGGGTCTTTTTTTTCAACAGCATAGTTCCAATTATTTTCTATACGAGAAAAACATGATGCCTCCTTTGTTTTTTAATTTGTTATGTTCCATTCAGATGAACCTTGAAAGAAGCATCAGGAATGGATTCAGAAGGTGCTATTTTATAGTCCTTTCTTGCTGATTTAAAACAAAAAAAAATTTAAGTGGATTTTAGAAAGGGTGGCTTGGCCAGGGGATGCAAGTCTGGCAAGATGGCTGCACTAAACATGCAGGGCCCGATATTCGAAAGGTATTTACATGGTTAACAGACAGTTAATTGTGTTAATGCCTTTGGATATTTGATACACAAACACCCTAGGTCTGGTAATAAATCAACTCAGCAATACACAATTACCAAACAAAACCCCTTCCAAAAACCATAAATAAAAATCCTTATCTTTTTGTCAGAAGATGCCGAGGGAAGTTAGAATGACTGCCTAACCCCACCAGACGGCAATCTCCATTTTAATCAAAAATATATATTTCATCAAAAAAACTTAACTGAACAATAGGGCTCCAGTCCAAATAACTTATCATCGAGGAATGTGGTATCCAAAAGATCAGGCTCAAGACACGACGTGCACGTTTCGGGATCCTCTCCCTATATCAAGTGCTTTCATCGACTCGTCGTCTAAACCGCCAAAGATCACCAAGCTCACACACTCGGTAATTTCAAAAGGGATTGACTTACATCATTGGCTAGTATCACCCATCACTCAACAACAGAACATCCAATCAGACGACAGGAAAACCCCACTGAAACAGGGGAATCCCACCACATCATTGGTGACATCAGAAGAGACTAGCTCAATCAATTTCTTTATTGAGACCAGAAGGGATCACCGTGTTTAATTTAAATATCCAACTCTGTTTGCGTCGTTGAAGTAAAGCTGTTCGATCACCCCCCCTAGGATCCGGGGGAACGTGATCAATTATCGTCCATTGGAACGCAGCAAAATCATGGTTATGCATTAGGCAATGATCTACAATCGGGGCAGATGATATTCTTTGACGAACTCGCGACGCATGCTCCCCCAGGCGAGTTCTTATCACCCGGGTAGTCCTACCAACGTATAGAAGGGGACAAGGGCATTGGAGAATATAAACTACAAAAGAAGAACCACAATCAGTTTCCCATTTACGATAAAATATTTGTCCCGTTGATGGATGTGTCCATTCTCATCCAACCTGTGTTGTAGTACAATATACACAGGACTCACAACGAACATGTCCCCAACTCTGTACAGATGGTAATGGGGGTCTGTCAGTCTGAACCGTAGACTGAACCAACAAATCTCGTATATTTTGTCCATGGGAATACGTGATCATAAGCATAAACATGGATGTAACTCCAATATATGCCAATGTTTCTTCAGTATTCCCACTACTTTAGTACTCATATCCATATATGGCAGGACTCCAACAAAAGCATCCAGGGTCTCTACAGCTCGCCTATCGCGTAAGCTGTCATCCACTAACCATTCTCGATGTGTATATAGCGCCCGAAGATATGCTGTTCGCACTATTTTCTGAGGATAGCCCCTATGAAATAACCGTGTGCACAGATCGAGTGCATGATGCTTAAAATCCATAAGGGAGGAACAAAGGCATCTCAAACATAGAAATTGACCATACAAGAGGCCCTTTTGCAGTGGCCCAGGGTGAAAGCTCTGATATTTTAATAAGCTATTTCGTTGTACATTTTTCTGATATAATGAGCTACGAAAATGACCATCTTCCTTAACAATAACCATATCCAGAAATTCAATCTGGCTATCATCAATATGTGCTGTAAAACGTAAATTTGGTTTTAATCCATTCAACCAGGAGAGAAATTATTGTAAGGCAAGACGGGTTCCGTTCCACAGGAAAAAGATGTCATCTAGAAACCGGTTCCAAAAAAACAACCGGTTGAAAACAGACTGAACCATATAGGTATTACTCTTCAAAATCGGCCATATAGAGTGTAGCAATGGAGGGAACTGCCAACGCCCCCATTGCTATCCCAAAGACCTGTTGGTAGAACTTCCCCTCTGATAAAAAATGGGGTTTCAATGGGGTTTTCCTGTCGTCCAATTAGATGCTCTGTTGTTGAGTGATGGGTGATACTAGCCAATGATGTAAGTCAATCCCTTTTGAAATTACCGAGTGTGTGAGCTTGGTGATCTTTGGCGATTTAGATGAGTTGATGGAAGCACTTGATACAGGGAGAGGATCCTGAAATGTGCACGTCGTGTCTTGAGCCTGATCTTTTGGATACCGCATTCCTCGATGATAAGTTATTTGGACTGGAGCCCTATTGTTGAGTCAAGTTTTTTTGATGAAATATATATTTTTGATTAAAATGGAGATTGCCGTCTGGTGGGGTTAGATAGTCATTCTAACCTCCCTCGGTATCTTCTGACAAAAAGATAAGGATTTTTATTTATGGTTTTTGGAAGGGGTTTTGTTTGGTAATTGTGTATTGCTGTTTGGATATTTTTTGGCACATGATTTGGAGTCTGTGTCAGAAGACTTATGAGAAGAGACTTGAAGACCTAAATATGTACACTCTGGAGGAGAGGAGGGATAAGGGAGATATGATTCAGACCTTTAAATACTTAGAGTATTAATCGACAAACAAACCTCCTCCAAAGATGGGGAAACTGTAAAACTAGAGGGCATAATATGAAGCTGCAAGGGGGTAAATTGAAAGGCAATGTCAGGAAATACTTTTTCACTGAAAGGGTGGTGGGTGCATGGAATGCCCTCTCGATGGAAGTGGTGGGGGAAAATACAGTGACAGAATTCCAAATGGCATGGGACAGACACAGCGGATCCCTTTACAGCAACAGGATAAATAAAAAAAAACATAACTATCTCTTATATCTGAACAAATAGGGGTGACCTATACAGAGCGGTGGGTACACCCCTAAACAAAGCATGGGGAGGGTGACCTGCACAAAATGGCAAGTGCACCAACTTTTGCCACCTTGCTGGGCAGACTAGATGGACCATACTGATCTTTATCGTATACTATGTTATTATGTTACATTCATGAATAGTACCGTCAAATATCACGGACTAAGTTCCCTACATGCCTCGATACTAGCTGGCTAGCATTGGGGCATGCCGAGGGCATTCTGGGGTGCAGTGATGGCAGGGACTGACACTAACTGTGCAGCACTGATATTGGAAGCTACATGGTTAGTGCGCGGTGCCTATAAGATAGGCGAGGAAAACCTCAGCTATCTTAAAGCGCTAAGGCTAACTGTTCATCATCCAATATTGATGCTGCACGATTAGCCTTGGCAGCTTCCAGGCACTGCAGCCAGATCTGGATATTTACTTCTGTTGCTGCGGAAGTGAATATCTGGGATTTGGAGTCGGCTGGCAGGGTCAAGTAGCTACGGTGCTTAGCCCTGCCCAATTGAATATCGGGCCCGCAATGTATTCTCCTTTCCTACAGGAAATTCTATGTATTCTAGAATATAGAATTCTTAAAAAAACCTGGTTGAAGGCTAACAACATGAGGGGCCCAAAATGCTGCAAAATCTAAGGAGGTTGCATCAGGAGCAGGTAGGTATGTAGCTACAGCTATGTCAAAAGGTGCAGGAGGTCGATGTGATAGAGGTGACTGGCAAGGGCTTTGCATGCCAGCTAACAACAGGTATGAACCTCATACCCAGGTGCATGGACACAGGGAGGATAGCACATGGGAGTTCTGTTTCAGTGGGGAGCCAGAGCCCTATATATGTTGCACAAACCAGCAACAAGGGCCATAGAAAGGCCAAAAAGACCTGTTGGCATGAACAAATGGCAGAGACAGCAGGCCTCCTACATCCTATAAGGTAGGGGACATATTATTGAGCAAATGTGTGTGAGGGATCCTATCAGCTTGCAGCAGTGCTCAGAGAAATGGATACCAAGGTCGGCAGGAACCATGTACCACACACAAGGGAAAATACATAAAAACCTTGTGTGGCCCAAATAAACCCCAAAGGACTACACAGTCCATATGCCCATGTACCCCTGATACCCATCAAATGAGATATCTTCATTGGGATATACTGACAGAGAGCAAACTACTAGGGACCAGTACTAAGTGCCTATGGAATTATGGTGTTAATACAGATGTGTCAGACACAGACCTCCCATCAAAAGCTGACCTCTAGATAAGGGGTTAATGTTAGTCTAGTGAAATATTCAAAAGGCCATTCAATCTATTTTCATAAACAACAAATGTACCTCTCACATTGCTTCTCTGAGATGGTAGCTCAGGCTAGCAATATCCCACAGTCATGGAAGCCTGAAGAGGCCACTTCTCAGGCATCCCCAAACCCAATGCAGCAGGTCCTGCATGGGGACATCTCAGAAGCCAACCTTCCTACAGCCACCACTAAGCAAAATTTTAAAAATAAAATAAGGGGGAGCACAAAAGCAGCACTGCATGAGACTGTCCAACAGCATGATTGCAAAACACAATATAACACCTCCAACAGCACAAGATGCACATTAGAATAATGGGCAGACACGCCCAGAGCTGACCCAACCATTAGGTAAACTAGGTTGATGTCTAGGATGGCAGCATCTGGGGTGGGGGGAGAGGGGCACAGAGATCAAGGCTTTCAAACTAAAAATTTAGATTCTGATAGCCAGGCTTAAGATTTGCCGTGGACACATCCAACTTTTAAGGTCATGCATGTGCACAAAGGAGCTTGTAGACGTAGGGCCCATAATGCCAAAGTTCCATATTGGGATGTGAAAAATTGCAAGAGGATCTCAGTAAATTAGAAGACTGGGCCTCCAAATGGCAAATGGAATTTAATGTGAACAAGTGCAAAGTTTTATGCACTTAGGGAAAAATAACCCAAACTACAGCTACACAATGTAAGATTCCACATTAGGAACCACCAGCCAGGAAAATGATTTAGGCGTCGTCATGGATAATATGTTGAAACCCTCTGCCCAGTGTGCAGATATGGTGAAGAAAGCAAATAGAATGGTACCAGGCCACATGTTCACATCCCCCCTCCACCCCTCTACAGGCTATGCAACTGATGGATCACAGACACTCTCTAATGTACCCCCCTTCTACTTAATGCTGACTTCACATACCTATGCAATCATGATGTGTAGGGATGGTAACACTGTGGCATGCTGGCATTATTTGCAGAGATTGCATGCCAATGTAACAGGATTAGTGCATCATAGGCAGTCACTAATGCAAGTGTGTGTGCCCCTTGCTCATTACCTGCAGGTGCTGAAGATACCAGTGATGCTGCAGATGGCATCAGGGCAGAGGGCAACCAGCATGGAGTCAGGTGTGCACTGTAGCTGAATCAGGAACAGTCATCCAGAGTGAAAATGGAGGCAGGCAACTCCAGAGGTGGTGAGGTGGAATACCTGGAAGTGGTGGAGGAGGTGACTATGAATGGAGATGGCATGCTGCCACAATCATCCCCATACCAGAATATTGATTCACCTGCTAATGAAGCAGGGTCAGCACAGGAGGAGCGCAGCTATGCCACCAGCAGGCACAGCAACAATTACTGCAATGCAGGGAAAGACTGTCAGCAGAATGTTGAATATCTACAGCGGCATTGGGAGCAGCTTGACATCATGTGTCAATCCCTGGAGGTACATCAGGAACAACAGGAGGCCACTCCTACCCTTCTTGCAGAGATATGGGGACTGTGCCAAGACCTGAGGGACACCTTTATTTATTTATTTATTTATTTAACAGGTTTTCAATACCACCTTATCCTTCAATCAAAGCGGTTTACAAGGCAACTTGAATAGTATACAAAGTAACAGGGGTGGAGGGGATACATGCGGGAAATACTTAGGGGTTTAACCTATTTACATATTTAACTATTTACAATATGCACAGTGAGGTGGTTTGGCTAGGAGATAGTGATAGAGTTTGGGCAGAGTCATGCTCATGTTGCCGGGGTTGGGGTGAGGGGGTTTCTGTTCACTAGGTGATGCTCCCGAAGTGGGCTATGAATAGGAAGGTTTTTAGCTTTTTATGGAAGTCTTTAGCATCAGTGGTAGTTCTTAAGTCAGCCTTCTGGGTCTTGTGCTTGTGTCAACATTGAATAGGCTCTTCAGCATATTGGCAGACATATGATGCTGGAACAGAGGAAGAGGAGGAAGAGGACTCCTGCATCTGCACTGATAGCAGTGCAGCACCCTCCATCACACCTTCCCAGTCCCTACAATCCATCCAGGGGCAGCATTACAGCGGTAGGGGCCCAGAAGGAAGAGGGAAGGAGAAAGGACAGGACAGCATTCTTCATAACTCCCTAGCTATCATGAGAGGTGGGGATGTGAATAGGTTGTCCACAACCTATGGCCTGTGTTTTACCATCTATATGACCATATATAGAACAGAGGAGCAGCCTTGTGGTTGGAACAACAGCCTAGTACCCTAGAAACAAGGTTTTGATTCCCACTGGCACTCCTTGTGGCTTGACCAAGTAAACCAAGGGGCTGCTGGGTCACTAGGAGTCAGCACTCACTTGACAGTGCATAAAAAATATATGGCCATTATGGGAATTTTTCAGAGTGAAATGTGTTTGCTTTGGGCAAATGGGAATGAGTGAGAAAGGACACATAGATCTTGGGGGGGGGGGGGGGGTGAGGAAGGAAGGTAGGGGTAAGTGGGGAGGGGGATCAGTGGGTTGTTATTGTGGCATACATGGCTTAATGTGTAGTGGAGAGAGCCAGTGAAAGGAGTTGTCTCAGATGGGTTTAGGTATATTATGAGTTTGAACAATGGGGTTTTTGAGGGGTCAGGAGGGGGTATGAGTAGAGGAGTTGCCTAGTGGTCAGCACTCTGGCTTGGGAACCAAGAGACCAGGGTTCAATTCCCACTAGCACTCCTTGTGGCCTTGGGCAAGTCATTTAACCCTCCATTGCTCAGAAAAATCCAAGTTATCAGCATCCCAGTTTAATGTACATTTACCAAGTGTAAGTTACAATGTAAACCACTTTGATTGAAATGATAAAGCAGTATAAAAAGCTGGTTAAATAAATAAATAAAATAAATGATAGTGTGTAGTGGAGAGTGCCAGTGAAGGGGGTTCTCTCTGATGGGTTCAGGTGTGTTGTGAGTAGGAACATGGGATTGCTACTCGTGCACATGTATTTGATGTTCAAATGGGCAATGGACCCCTTACCTACATATGAAATGTCTGTCTATTAGTTCATTTCTGGCTGTCAGGCCCTGCCTTTATGGATGCCCCATCTCCTCATGGCCGGGATATTGGTTTCTACTGGCTCCTCCACTGCTGGCAGGGCTTAGTGCCTCCTTTGTGCTAGGTTGTGAAGCATGCAGCATGCCGTGAATGTCTGAAAAGCCCTGGTGGGTCTGTGGACTAGCTCTCCTCTAGATCTATCAAGGCACCTGAAGTGGCCATTCAGCAATCCAAGCACCCTCTCAATGATGATTATGGTGTTCCTCTGGGACCTGGTTTCTCTCTTCTCAGCCTCATTTCTTGGTGCCACTATGGTGGTCATCAGCCAACTCCTTATTGGATATCATCTGTTACCTGCAAGAGATCTTGGTGAAGAGCTCACTGGGTGAGTGTACTATTTAAGGATATCATCTCTGTCTATGTCAGGTAGCATATTGTCTGGCCTTGCCATAGGCAGCAGCTAGTCCATGCCCACCTGTGTTATCATCTAGCTTTGTCCTGACTCCATTCCCCCCTTCCCCAAGCATGACAATGCTAACAGTCATTCCATCTACCCTAACATCCCTTTTGAACTCCAATCAACATGTATGGCCATATTGATGGCCAATAGCACTCCATGCTTGGGATCTCATGCTCTGCCTGCTCCTGCAGGCTGTTGACTCAAGCAGTTTAAGCAGCTGCCAGTATCCCCAGTATTGCTTTTGTATACATAAGCTCACAGTTGCATTGTGCTCCCCCTCACAAAAAAAAAAAAAAAAAAGGTGGAGGACTTGATTCCTGCCACAGTACCTTTTATTTTAACCCTTATTTCCTCTCTCCTCTGATGACCTCAGCTCTTCTTTTTTCCTCTTAGCACAGTGGAAGGAGTGTGACCTGGTAGTTCACCACATGTGGTAGGTGTGGATGTTGAATCCAGCTCTACAGGTCTTTTCTCGGTACTATGCAAGCTCTCCTATATGACAACCCTCCTTCTTGCTCACTTGAGGCACCTAGTGCTGCAAAAGTGTCCGTGTCATGTCATCTCTGCCAACTTATCTATCAGTCAGTCTCCACTTGTGAACCCCTCCTATATACCAGAGTGCATGAGGGTGTAATATGCATCATGGAAGGACCCTGTGAACTATGACATGGCATCTGTGATTTTGCCATGGGCATTGCAAACTACCTGAATGTTCTTGGAGTGGAATGCCTTCCTATTGCAGTAGGTGGCTTCTTTCCCTTGGGGGGGGGGGGGCGCTGAGGGACCACAAGTCCAGTCAATTACTCCAAAAACAGTGGGGAAATGTGCCACATCATGGAACTACAGAATGGTTTGCTGCTACTGCTGCATAGTGAAGGGGAACACTATGTAGTCTGCTGTGCTGTTTAGAAAGGCTGCCAGGAATTGGGATATTCACAGTAACACAGCTGAATGATGAGGGCTGCAGTGGCATCTGACATGGACTAGAAGCTGCCCAAGGCTAGGAATGCTAGGGCTATGAAGACCTTTAGGTGCATGGGCATGGACTGGTCCCTCTGTGTGACTGAGCAGAGGAGGGGTTCCAGTTCCTGGCAGCCTTGTCAAATCTGAATCGGGCCAGACACTGTTCATCGGTGAGATCCAGGTATCGGATCCTTGTCTAGTACATCCTCTAGTATGGGTGCCCTCTCCTCTTCTTCCTTTCCTTCCTGTGGAACTCTTCATGCAGGGCCAGCACAAGCCATATAGATATAGCATCCATGGCTTCTACCCACCACCAACACCTTTTCAATTCTCATTGCCAACACCCTTGTTAACCCACCACATTAGCAATTTTTATCCTACACCAACACCCAGTGCACTCTCCTCACAGAGACACAGAAGAAAAACAGACAGACTCATATGCACACTACTGGCCACTCACACACCACCTCTCCTCCATGCCATAATATAGAGGCACACTCACATTCACAGTAGCATGGCTGGGGCACAGACAGGAGTGCACCAAGATGCTAGGGATGTATGGGAGCACAGGGGGACATACAGCCAACTACTAGGTGAGGGCAAATGGGCAGCAGTTGGATTCAGGAACCATAATGGGGGGGGAAGTGACGTAGGATGCCCAACAGAGACACAAGGGCATTGATACAGAGAATACTCAGTGGGCATGGATGACAGGTAGGCTAATCTCTCTCCAGGACATGGGCCTCCAGTAACAATTGCAAACCACAGTTAGCATGGACTGCAAAGTCCCTTACCTATTCGTGATTTATAGCAGGTGCAGAGGTGTACGTTTGGATACCACACCCAGCACATCCCAACAGCCATACAAAACTACCTCCAGAGGTTTTGCATAAAAATTTCAAATAATTAGATAAATAAATGTTGGAGGAGTAGCCTAGTGGTTAGCGCAACTGCCTCATACCCAGAAGATCAAGGGTTCAATTCCCACTAGCACTCCTTGTGACCTTGGGCAAGTCACTTTACCCTGGCAATCTACTTCAGTGATACATTGCCAAGAAAACCCAGAGGTAGCTGCGTTGCTATGAGTCAACACTGACTTGAAGGCACTTAAAAAAAAAAAATAAATAAATAAGGTGCGCCCGCTTGTGACACCCTAACTGTGCCCAGAAGCACCCCTGCAATGACCCCTTCATGATGCTCAGAGCACCGCGTGGATGTGAAGAACTGCCTGCTTCCGAGAGTGGGTTCTGCACCTCTAAAATGCCCCATAGTGATCACTAGAGCAATAGTGGCAGCATTGGGCTGGGAAAACCAGGTAGAAGAGAGGGCAGTCACTTGGAAATGCTGAAGGACATCCACTGATTATTTCTCGCAGCTGGAGCAGAAGTAGGGCCGGCTCTTTCCTCTCTGCTTCTTCGGTCTAAGATGGATAGATTTGTTGGCTGTACCTTAGCAAAGCTAATAGAAAAGCAAGCCTTTTATGTCCATTGTGGGAAATGGTGGGCTTCTTCCAGCAGAATCTTTTGGTGTATGTCAGATTTAGAAGATCTGAATGAGAGAGTGTGCCTGCGTCGAGTTGACCAGCGCTCTTATGTCTCCGTTCTGTGAAAAGCTGCATGAAGAGGCCATTAGCATAGCTTGTCAGAAGAGCTGAAATAAATGTCTCCTGCTGTCCTTCCAGAGGACAGCAGGAGACATTTATTAACTTACTCATTCATTTATTTTATTTACCATGATTTCACATATTTACAGAAGATATTATTCCTGTCATCAATCTTATTTCCCTGGGCAACGCGTCCAGAAAGATGAGGCTACTGCCATCAAAAGTCTGTTATGTGGATTCTGTAAATGAATGGAGTTCTGCCCTGGAATCCCAAACCTGTGATCTTGACTCTTCCACAGAGGGTGTCCTGGGAAATCCATACAATCCAAATTCCAGTTACACGATGCAAGGTGTAACTGGAATTTGGAATCACCATCTGATAATATATGAAAAACCAGCTCATATATAAAAGTCAGTATTGGGAAAGCGTAGTCATAAGGGAGAAAGATGGGAGGAAAAAGTCCTGAGTGCAGTGGCACACGAAGGCCAATTTATACCAATGGCTTCAGCTTGCTTCAACAGCCACATGTAAGCTCAATAACATGGCTGCGTGTATTATTTATTTATTTAACAGCTTTTATATACCGCACTCTTCGTCATCAGCGCGGTTTACATTTTAACAAATTGTACTTAAGCATGAACATATGTTAAGTTTACAGATAACAGGGAATGAACATGGATAACTGGGGTTAAATAGATAACAAGAATTCAAACTATTTACAGCAAGAAATCATGTTTATAGTTCTAAGTCTTGGGGCTCTAAGATGATTTGATATGGGGTGAGAAATGAAGATGGGGTGTACTTGACTAACCATGATCATTGGTTCGTGTTGGGAGGGAATGCCTTAGGGAGTTCATACTCTGAGGGAAGTGTTGTAGGAAGAGGTGTGTTTTTAGATCTTTTCTAAATTGTGAGAGGTCCTTTTGTGATCTGATGTTGGGTGGTAGCATGTTCCAACATCTAGGGGCAAAGGATGAGAATGCTCTTGTGCTAGTTGTCTGGTTGAATTTTGCTTGGGATTTTGGGATCACTAGTGTGTTTTCTATTGCGGAGCGTCGGGATCTGGAACTTTGTGAGTAATGCAGGAGATCAGATAAAGATTTGGTGTAGGATCAATAACACAGAAAAGTGGTTAGTGAACGAGTAGCTGGGTTTTAAAAAGGTTTGGACAAGTTCCTGGAGGAAATGTCCATAAATCATTATTAAAGCGGAGCCAAGAAATCCAATGCTTGCCCCACTACAAGCATTGTGGAATCTGTGTGTCTTTTGGGGAAACTGCTAGGTACTTGTGACCTGGATTGGCTACTCTTGGAAACAGGATACTGGGCTTAATGGACCTTGGTCTGACCCAGTATGGCATATCTTATGTTCTTATGTTCTTAACCACTTTCACATCATCGGTCATAAAATAAACTCCCATCATTTGAGGAAAATGCATTCAAGTACTTCAATATAGGGCAAAGGCTTAATACTTAGCTTAGCAAATTGAGGAATCACCACACAGGAAAAGAATCTAGGCACCATTGTAGATAATGCCTTGAAACTCTTTGCTCAGTATATAGCTGCGGCCAAGAAAGCAAATAGAATGCTAGGAATCATAAGGAAAGGAATGAAGCCTAAAACCAAAGATATTATAATGATGAATATTTGCAGTTTTCCAGTTCAAACTGCAAAGATCATCATATTAGCTGCAGAAGCCCAAGAGGATACTATAATGCCTCTGTATCGCTTCATGGTGCGACTGCACCTTCAATATTGTGTGCAGTTCTGATTCCCATATCTAAAAAAGGATATAGTGGAATTAGAAAAGGTACAGAAAAGAGTTACCAAAATGATATAGGGGATGAAAGGATACCCTACAAGGAAAGGGTTAAAAGGTTAGGGCTCTTCAGCTTGGAAAAAAGATGGCTGATGGGAGATATGATAGAGCTAAAATAATGAGTGGAGTGGAATGGGTAAAGGTAGATCAGTTATTTACTCCTTCATAAAGTAGAAAGACTAGAGAATACACAATGAAGCTACAATGCAGCACATTTAAGATTCATCGGTGAAAATCTTTTTTCACTCAACGTGTAATCAAACTCTGGAATTCGTTGCAAGAGGATGTAGTAAAAATTGTTAGTGTAGCTAGGTTTAAAAGAGGTTTGGACGAGTTCCTGGAGGAAAAGTCTATAAACCGTTGTTAAAGCGGACTAGGGAAATTCACTGCTTATCCCTGAGAGAAATAGCATGCATCTTTCTACCTTCTGGGAACCTGACAGGTACTTGTGACCTGGACTGGCCACTGTTGTAAACAGGATATTGGGCTCGATGGACCCCAATGGCATTTCTTAAATTGTTATGTTCCAGCTCCTTCATAAATGCAGGGGCACTAATAGACAATGCCTTAAAAACACAAAGAAGATGCTGTTGTAAAATTTCAATCTCTGGATTCTCAGGTTGGGGCCTTGAGCTCTATGGTTTCTAACATGGAATCTCAGGTTAAGTCCTGTTCTGATTTTCATGTGTCTAATGTGAAAGATAGTGCTCTTCTACATCAGAAACTTGAAAATCTGGAGAATCTTTCTCGGAGTAAGAATTTAAGGTTGCTTAATTTTCCTGTTTGTTCTTTATTGTCCCCTTTAATTTTGTTTAGAAAGTTCTTGAAGGACGCCCTTCTTCTCTCACAAGCTGAATCGTTTCCTATTGCTAAGTGTTATTATCTTTCTACTAAAGTTTTGTCTACCGCGGTGGAAGAGGAAGTGGCTTCTCCTTTGAACTTGGATAAGTTTAATTTGACAGCTTTTTTAGAGGAAACACAAGATGATATTTCCTCTAGGGCTACATTATTGGTGACTTTGTCTTCTGAGGAAGGCAGGGCCACCATTCTTAAAGCCTATTTTAGGAAAAAAGATACAAAATTTTGTGGGGACAAGGTGTCTGTCTTTTCTGATGTTTCACGTTCTACACAATCGCATAGAAAAGCTTTTCTTGTGTTTAAGGCTAGAATTCTTGCTCTGGGGGCAACCTTTTTTTTCTAAGATATTCCTGTAAATGTTGTATTACTGTTGGTTATGAAAGGTTTGTCGTCTTGTCTCCTCCAGATTTGAAGAAGTGGATCCTGGCTAAGGAAGGGGCTCATTGACTTCCTGTCTTAAGTTTTGTTTTCTTTAAAGTTTTGTACTAGGGAAGGGAGGTATCTCGACAGGCTATTTATAGGCTATGGATTTCTCTCCAGTGGAGCGTTTTTCTAGCCTTGTTTCCTTTCATTATTATTATTCTACATTAATTGTATGTATGTCTCCACCAGATGTGGGCTGCTTTCTTTTCAATGCTTATCTTATTGCAAATTATTTACTGGTATGTTTTTTGTTTGCTTTAAATTTTAAATTTTACTGTACAAGCTGTAAAATTTTTTCATAAATAAATAATTAAAAAAAACACACCACAAAGAAGAACCCTAAATTTGAATTTTATTTGAATGGGGAGCCTTGACTAATATCTGTCAGTTCTCTCTCTGGCCGATATGCATTTGCTAGAAACTGTTCCTGGCTGCCATCCATAGCCAGTATCTCTCAACTCATTAGGATGTGTTTCATGATATAGCTCATTTTCTTGATGAAACAGGGGCTACTGACTGCAGTTATGTAGGCTTGATTCCTCCATGGAATGAAGAACAAGGGTTCATGAAAAAAAGAGTAGAAGGGAGCAGACGTAGGAATAATCTAAGGAAATATTTCTTCATATAAAGAGTGGCGGACATATGGAAAAGCCTCTCAGTGGAGGTGTCAGAGACAAGGACAAAAACAGAACTTAAAAAATCATGGGACAAGCACAAAGTAAGTTCAGCGAACGAGGGATTATAAAATGGAGCAGGGGATGTGGGAGGATGGACTGGATGAGTCATAAGGTCTTCTGTCCTCCTGCAAACAGGAAGTGGAATTGAATAGGAACAGAAGCACGAATGGCACCTCCAGTGCTTCGGTGCCATTTTAAAAGTATTGCCGCCCTGCCCTTCCCAGAGTGGGGCAGCGCAGCAGCAATTGGAGTGGGGGCTTGAGCTTGGAATGAGGTTCCCCTAGGGTACCTCATATCCTTGTACCTGCTCTGGGAGCAACAAAGAACACCCACTGAAGTGACATTGGCAGGGCCGGCCTTAGAGTTGGTCCAAAGTGTTGGAGCCCCAGGCGAACCTCAAACTTTAAACCCTCTCTGGCTGTCAAAATCCTGCTTTTGCTGCCCTCCAGAGGTTGCTGCCCTAGGCGACTGCCTCGTTTGCCTAGTGATTGTACCAGCCCTGGGCACTGGTTCCAAGCACAGATGGCATAGACTACAAATGCCCACACTGGCTGTGCTGCAGCGGGAATGTCTACATCACATACAGTTCCTGCCCCAACATGTTCCAGAAGAGTAGTGTGGGGGTTTTTTGGCATGGGGCCCCATGCTATTTCTTAGCGCATGTCAACTCTTTGATAACCCTGCGCTTCCTTTTAGTAAACATTCCCCTAAGTTTGCTAGGGTTAATATCCAAAATACTAAAGGCTTACTGCCAATCCTCATTGGTGTCAAGAAGTAATGAAGAAATTACATCTACCAGCTAAGCAGCACTATCTTTTCATTGATATTCATAAGGAGTTTCTCTTCTTCTACCTATATTATATGTGTTGGTTGACCGAATGAACTTTGGGCACGTTGGTTGTTGGGATGGTTTGCTTGGACATTTAAACTGGTGTAATGGTGGTGTTAAAATTAAGGATAGACTTGATCATTATTTTGTTAGGATTTGCTTTTTTTATTTTTAAAAAAAGGGGGTAAAACAAGAAAAAAGAAAATAATGGGTTTTTATACATCTAAAACATTTTTTTTCAAATATAATTAACATTTTGAAAATAAAGAGTATTGTAGAATAGGGGAGAGGGTTAGTATCGGAGTGAAATTGAGCTGATGATTGACAAAGGGAGGAACAGGTGACACGCTGTTGAGTCAAGTCTCTTGAGTGGTGATCCCTGACTCCATTCTGATGGTTAGAACATAGTATATGACGGCAAATAAAGACCAGTATGGTCCATCTAGTCTTACCAGCAAGGTGGCAAGAGTAGATGTACCTGCTACTCCAAGCAGTTCACCTCTCCCCATGCCTTTCTTTAGGGGTGTACCCACCGCTCCATGTAGGTCACCCTATTTGTTCAGATATAAGAGATAGTTATGCTTATTTAGATTTTATCCTGTTTCATAAAGGGATCCACTGTGTCTGTCCCATGCCATTTTGAATTCTGTCACTGCATTTGCCCCCACCGCTTCCATCGGGAGGACATTCTAAACATTCACCACCCTTTCACTCCTCAACAGTCTTTTAGTATTTTGAGTATTATCCTTTTCAAGGGGAGTTTTTTTTGGTTTTTTGATATACTATAGTTTTACCTTCTATCCTTACAGAGTTATTGTTTGGCATAAGTTACTTAGTACTTACAGTTACTAAGTATTAATAATGGTACCTGTAGTATCTATAAAGTTGTTTCCTTCAAAGATGTTTATTTACAGTAAAGATTTTTGTGAAAGACAATGTTTCTACAAGAAGAGTGTTTCATGAATCCCAGAATTGATGCACAAAAGGCCTTGAAGAAAAGCTTCTCCCTGGTTCAGGAATGACCCACCCTTCTGGCCCATTTTTCAGATGAGATGCGGGAAGGAAGGTTACATAGACAGGGCCTCTAAGGTCTCTGTGTATGTGAGTGTGTCTCATGGGAAAGGGAAGAGCATGGGATGTAATTCATTTTTTTTCTTTGAAGTTGGCAAATAACATTCTGACGGACATTTTCAAAAAGCCAGTTTGAGTGTATTCAGTCCAAACTGATTATCCAAGATTATTAAACATGCAGTTTCAATAATGATGGGCATCGAATATTATATCAGATGGATATATGAAATGCACTTGGATGGCATGGCTAACAGCTAATGTTCTTAACACCAGTGCTGCACATTAATTTGATTTTCAGGATATTTCTTTTGAATATGCATGAAAGATATCCATGTATATTTTTATGAAAATATCTCACGCAGAGCTATTAGGAATATCCTGAAAACCAGATCAGAATGCAACCCTCAAGGCTTGAAACTTGGTACCCCTTCTCTTCCTTTAAACCATTTCCCTCTGTTGGTCTGCCCAATTGCACACAGAGAAAGAAATGGACTGATGGAGTTAAGATAAGAAGAATGAATTATATAAGACTCCTCTCTAGCACTGCAGTTTTTGTCAGCATAATGATTGCAATCCCAATATGTGATCTGAATTTTAAATTGTTCTAAATACAGACAAAAGGGGTTTTTTTTAGATCAAGTTGTTAATGAATTAAGAGTGGACGTTTTACAATATCATTTGTAAATGTTTACATTTAATCAAAAAGTCGGTCGGATGAGTGTAAATGCTCTGTGTGAACTGGAAGGTTTAATGCATCCTGGTTATGGCTTATGCCACTTGATAATTTACAAGATTCTCATTTGTATTACATCGTAAGATACAACTGCTGAGGTTATTGTACAGAACTATGATTTATCAGCAGTTTAAGTAGACTGGCGCTTGGCAAGCAGACACTAAATCAATGGCTTACCCTCAAGTGATTGACTTTGTGTTATACAGCTAATAGCATGCTATCAGAATGATTGACAGTCGAAAGATTTATGGCTCCAGCTATCCTTGGTAGAACTTTCTCCTCTGAATGGGAAATTTCATCTTTTTTAATTTTTAATTTATTTTTTTAATTTTTTTCCACAGGCACTGACTAGGATTTTATGCATTTTCTGAAACTGCACTCACAAATCCCTCTATAGTGTATGTATAGCTGCTCTGGCAATTCTTTTGCAGGCTGTATGGCTTATGTCATATAACCATGGTGGGTCGACAGTTGACTTTATAAAGCTTGCTTAAAAAGGCTATAAACTTAGGCTGTGCGATTTATAACATAACTTAGGATGGTTATAAAGCAAGAAGGAAATGAAAAAGTAGGTTAATAGACAGTTTTATCCTAGTATATATTTTTCAAGTGATAAAATTTATCATGAATAGGGGCACCACATACGGCAGCCAAAAAATATGCTCTTCTGCTGCATCAATGTTATATGTCAAATTAGCTTGCATATCATTCTAATTTTAGTACATATAAAGACTGAAATTGAGGAATTATTTTTAATACATAAAAAGATTGAAACTGAGGAACAAGTGAGATAATATTCACTGAATGGAATGTAAATCATCATCCCTTATTCTTGCAATGGCAAAATGACGGCTATACTTAGAGCAGAACGAGGATATTTCCCCATAGAACTCACCATACAAAAAACAATTCTGGTTCTAGTTTCATCTCAGTAACTGCATTATAAACCCCACCACCCACTTACATACATATCATCACACAGATCAATGCACCATACACACACCCCAGCACACACTTACAAACACCCCTATACTCCCCAAATACCCATCACATGCATACACCACACACACAAACACAAACACCCCCACCCCAAAACACCTCAACACGGATCATAGACGGAGTATCACAGCATACTAATATCACTTCCATATTAAAACAATTACACTGGCTCCCAATTATTACCCAAATCCAGTACAAAGTAAGAACATAAGAACATAAGAACATAAGAAATGCCATACTGGGTCAGACCGAGGTCCATCAAGCCCAGTATCCTGTTTCCAACAGTGGCCAATCTAGGTCATACGTACCTAGCAGTTTCCCCAAAAGACACAGGTTCTGCAGTGCTTGTACTAGGCCAAGCATTGATATCCTGGGTCCCTTTTTAATAGTGGTTTATGGACCTTTCCTCCAGGAACTTGTCCAAACCTTTTTTAAACCCAGCTATACTAACAGCCCTTACTACATCCTCCGGTAACAGATTCCAGAGTTTGATTACACGTTGAGAGAAGAAATATTTTCTCCTATTTGTCTTAAATAGTTTACCCTGTAGCTTCATTACATGCCCCCTAGTCCTTCTATATTCTGATAGCGTAAACAATTTATCCACGTTTATCCGTTCCACTCCATTCATTAATTTATACACCTCTATCATATCTCCCCTCAGCCGCCTCTTTTCTAGGTTAAAGAGCCCTAACCTTTGTAGCCTCTCTTCATAGGAGTAGCCTTCCATCCCCTTCACCAATTTGGTGGCTCTTCTCTGTACTTTTTCTAATAACTCTATGTCCTTTTTAAGATACGGTGACCAGAATTGCACACAATATTCAAGGTGCGGTCGTACCATGGAGCGATACAGAGGCATTATAATATCCTTTGTTTTATTCTCCATCCCTTTCCTTAGGATACCTAGCATTCTATTTGCTTTCTTGGCCGCCGCTGCACACTGGGCGGAGGGTTTTAACATGTTATCCACGATGACTCCTAAATCTTTTTCCTGGGTGGTGGTTTCTAATGTGGAGCCTTGCATCTTGTAACTATAGTGTGGGTTGTTCTTTCCTAGGTGCATAACTTTGCACTTGTCCACATTAAATTTCATCTGCCATTTGGATGCCCAGTCTTCCAATTTATCCAGATCCTCCTGCAGTTTTCCACAATCCTCTTGGGTTTTAACAACTTTAAACAGTTTTGTGTCATCTGCAAATTTGATTACCTCACTAGTTATTCCCTTTTCCAGGTCATTTATGAATATGTCAAAAAGTAGCGGACCCAGTACAGATCCCTGGGGTACTCCACTATTCACCTTTTTCCATTGGGAATATTGGCCATTTAGCCCTACCCTCTGCTTTCTATCTTTTAACCAGTTCCCGATCCACAATAGTACACTGCCTCCTATCCCATGACTTTTTAGCTTCGCCAAAAGTCTCTGATGGGGGACCTTGTCAAAAGCTTTCTGAAAGTCCAGATACACTATATCAACCGACTCACCTTTGTCTACCTGTTTATGCACACCTTCAAAAAAACAGATCAGATTAGTAAGACAAGATCTGCCTTGTCTAAAGCCATGTTGGCTGTCTCCCATTAGGCCATGACTATCTACATGCTGTGTAATTTTGTTCTTTATGATGGCTTCTACCATTTTCCCTGGTACTGACGTCAGGCTCACCGGTCTGTAATTTCCCGGGTCACCCCTGGAACCCTTTTTAAAAATTGGTGTTACGTTGGCGACCCTCCAATCTTCAGGTATTACAGATGATTTTAATGAAAGTTCACAGATTACCAATAACAGGTCTGCAATCTCATATTTCAGTTCTTTCAACACTCTGGGATGTATACCATCCGGTCCAGGTGATTTGCTACTATTCAGTTTATCAAATAGTTGTAATATATCTTCCCGGTGTAGCGATATTTCTCTCAATTCCTCTGCAGTATCACCTTTAAATACCACTTCAGTCTTGGGTAACACCCCTACATCTTCCTCAGTAAAGACCGAAGCAAAGAATTCATTCAGTCTCTCTGCTATAGCCTTGTCTCCTCTTACTGCCCCTTTTACCCCTCTATCATCTAATGGTCCAATTGACTCTCTCACAGGCCTTTTGCTACGAATGTACTTGAAAAAGTCTTTATTTCGTGTTTTTGCTTCCGTAGCAAGTTTCTTCTCAAATTCCCGCTTTGCCTGCCTTATCAATGCTTTGCATTTAACTTGCCAGTGCTTGTGCTGTTTCCAGTTTTCATCATTTGGCTCTTTTTTCCATTTTCTGAAGGTTGCTCTTTTGGCAGCAACAGCCTCTCTGACCTCACCTTTAAACCATGCTGGCAGTTTTTTGGACTTTCTTCCACTTTTCTTAATGCGTGGAATACAGCTGGTCTGGGCTTCGAGGATAGTATTTTTAAATAACACCCAAGCTTGCTGTAAGTCTTTAACCTTTGGAACCGCTCCTTTTAGTTTTTTCCGAACTATATTCCTCATTCTATCATAGTCACCCTTTTGAAAGTTAAAAGGTAGTACTGTGGATTCCTTTACTATCTGTCCTCCACTGATTAAATCAAACATGATCATACTATGATCACTATTGCCAAGTGGTCCCAACACCCTTATTTCTTGCACCAGATCTGGCGTTCCACTAAGGACTAGGTCCAGTATGGCTTCCCCTCTGGTCGGTTCATGAACCAGCTGCTCCAAGAAGCAGTCATTACTTTCATCTAGAAACTTTATCTCTTTAGCTTGTCCTGCTGTGACACTGTCCCAGTCGATACCGGGGTAATTGAAATCACCCATTATTACTACTCTGTTGTGGCTTTTGTTAGCTTCCTTGATTTCTTTGAGCATTTCATCATCCATTTGTTCATTCTGGCCAGGTGGTCGATAGTATACTCCCACTGCCATCACCTTCCCCTTCATAAATGGAATTTCAATCCATAGAGATTCTACAGCATATTTTGTTCCCTGCAAAACTTTAATCCTTTCTGACTCAATGCCCTCTCTAACATAGAGCGCAACCCCTCCACCAATTTGTTCAGCTCTATCATTACGATATAGTTTGTATCCAGGTATCACAGTGTCCCACTGGTTATCCTCCTTCCACCATGTCTCTGAGAGTGCAATCATATCTAACCTCTCATTTAATGCTATATATTCTAATTCTCCCATCTTATTGTTTAGACTTCTAGCATTGGCATACAAGCATTTTAGAGACTGCATTTTATTAATATTAATCTGGCTATTGGTAGGCATGGGTAATTGGGAATCTTTATGCTCTGTCTGCTCCTTACTCAAGGGCATTTGGGCTACTATACTCCCTTTTGGAACCTCACTGCTTTTGGTAGTATCCTTCAAGGATACCTTTGTCCGAACCGTGCGCTCCTGGGTGACTGTCGGCTTTCCCCTATTTTCTAGTTTAAAAGCTTCTCTATCTCTTTTTTAAAGGTTAATGCCAGCAGTCTGGTCCCATCCTGATTAAGGTGAAGCCCATCCCTTCGGAAGAGCCCCCCCCTTTCCCCAGAATGTTCCCCAGTTCCTAACAAATCCAAAACCCTCATCCTTGCACCATTGTCTCATCCACGCATTGAGACTCCGGAGCTCTGCCTGTCTTTTGGGTCCTGCACGTGGAACAGGAAGCATTTCGGAGAACGCTATCCTGGAAGTTCTGGATTTCAACTTCCTACCTAAAAGCTTAAATTTAGCCTCCAGAACTTCCCTACCACATTTTCCTATGTCATTGGTACCAACATGTACCAAGACAGTAGACTCCCCCCCAGCACTATCTATGATCCTATCTAGGCGGTGCGTGAGATCTGCTACCTTCGCACCAGGCAGGCATGTTACCAGGCGATCCTCACGTCCACCAGCCACCCAGCTATCTACATTCCTAATGATTGAATCACCAACTATAACAGCTGTCCTGATCCTCCCCTCATGGGGACATGGCCCTGGAGAAACGTCCTCGGTGCGAGAGGGTTTTACATCACCTGGAGGACAGGTCCTAGTTACAGGATCACTTCCTGCCACACCAGGGTGATGCTCTCCTGTCACGTGACCTCTCTCCTCCATGGCAACAGGGATGCTGCCAGACTGGAGGTGGGACTTCAGGACTATATCCCTGTAGGTCTCGTCCATGTACTTCTCTGTCTTTCTTATGTCTTCCAGGTCTGCTACTCTAGCCTCTAGAGAACGGACTCGTTCCCTGAGAGCAAAGAGCTCCCTGCACTTAGTGCATATGTAGGACCTCTCACCAACTGGGAGATAATCATACATGTGACACTCGATGCAAAAGACTGGAGAACCCCCATCTCGTTGCTGGACCTCTGACTGCATCTTAGTTTAAAGCTTGTGTTTAGGTCTTTTAAATCGGTATATAATAAGGATTGGTGTAGATGCTTATACTAATAAAAGTGTATCTAATACCCCTAATACACCCTGTGTACCTGAAGCTAATTAATCACAGGTCCTCTGTGTATGACTGATTTGGATTAAGAGCTGCACCTGAGAGCAGCCCCTTTCCTCTAAGATGTCCAAGTACCTATAAGACTACAATTTCCCCAGGGGTGGGTGGGTGCTGGGGAGGGAGGGGGGGAGATAAGTCCTATTAAAGAGGGCAGTTACAAGGTACCCTGTCCTGAACCCTCAGCAGGGGGATGGGGGTACCACACAAGGCCCAGTTAATTGAGAGAGGCAAGGTAAGTACAGCTGAGAAGGCTGAAACTTGCACACCACTAAGACAAACACTAAATAATTAAACAAACAACAGTTAGACAAACAGTAAATAATTAAATAAACAGCTAGAACTCACAGTAAGATGTCCCAGGAGGCAAAAATCCACTCACTAGCAGAGCTCTGTAGAAGTTCAGCCTTTCTCTGATCAGAGAAAAGCAAACTAAAACAGCCTATGCACACGTGGAGAAAACAGGAACAAGGTTACAGGATACCTCAGGGGGAGGGGGTCAGGGGGAGGAGTCACTCAGGCAGGCAAGGACAGGAAAAAGCTTAACAAGAGCAGGCTCTGGGGAGAGAGATTAATTCAAAATGGCTACCACACACACAGGGGGAGGAGTCACTCAGGCAGGCAAGGACAGGAAAAGCTTAACAACAGCAGGCTCTGGGAGAGAGATTAATTCAAAATGGCTACCACACAAGGCCCAGTTAATTGAGAGAGGCAAGGTAAGTACAGCTGAGAAGGCTGAAACTTGCACACCACTAAGACAAACACTAAATAATTAAACAAACAACAGTTAGACAAACAGTAAATAATTAAATAAACAGCTAGAACTCACAGTAAGATGTCCCAGGAGGCAAAAATCCACTCACTAGCAGAGCTCTGTAAAAGTTCAGCCTTTCTCTGATCAGAGAAAAGCAAACTAAAACAGCCTATGCACACGTGGAGAAAACAGGAACAAGGTTACAGGATACCTCAGGGGGAGGGGGTCAGGGGGAGGAGTCACTCAGGCAGGCAAGGACAGGAAAAAGCTTAACAAGAGCAGGCTCTGGGGAGAGAGATTAATTCAAAATGGCTACCACACACACAGGGGGAGGAGTCACTCAGGCAGGCAAGGACAGGAAAAGCTTAACAACAGCAGGCTCTGGGGAGAGAGATTAATTCAAAATGGCTACCACACAAGGCCCAGTTAATTGAGAGAGGCAAGGTAAGTACAGCTGAGAAGGCTGAAACTTGCACACCACTAAGACAAACACTAAATAATTAAACAAACAACAGTTAGACAAACAGTAAATAATTAAATAAACAGCTAGAACTCACAGTAAGATGTCCCAGGAGGCAAAAATCCACTCACTAGCAGAGCTCTGTAAAAGTTCAGCCTTTCTCTGATCAGAGAAAAGCAAACTAAAACAGCCTATGCACACGTGGAGAAAACAGGAACAAGGTTACAGGATACCTCAGGGGGAGGGGGTCAGGGGGAGGAGTCACTCAGGCAGGCAAGGACAGGAAAAAGCTTAACAAGAGCAGGCTCTGGGGAGAGAGATTAATTCAAAATGGCTACCACACACAGGGGGAGGAGTCACTCAGGCAGGCAAGGACAGGAAAAGCTTAACAACAGCAGGCTCTGGGGAGAGAGATTAATTCAAAATGGCTACCACACAAGGCCCAGTTAATTGAGAGAGGCAAGGTAAGTACAGCTGAGAAGGCTGAAACTTGCACACCACTAAGACAAACACTAAATAATTAAACAAACAACAGTTAGACAAACAGTAAATAATTAAATAAACAGCTAGAACTCACAGTAAGATGTCCCCACGCTGCACTTTCAAGGTATTACATAGCTTTTCAGTGGAATGCTTTCAAACACTAATAACACTGGCCTACAATTTTTTAAACGTTATCTACTTCAGAGACCAAAAAAACTGCCAATTCTTATGGATTTTGATGTGCTGAATTCAAAAGTGATAAATATGAGGGAGGAGAGGCCACGTGGTTAGGGCAGTTTACTTCAGGCCAGAGGGCCAAGGGTCCAAATCCTGCTAGAGGACAGGAACCTTGAGCTGGCAGGACTTGAGTTTCTAGTCCCACAGGTGCTCCTTGTGGCCTTGGGCAAGCCACTTAACCCTCAGGTGCAAACAGAGATTGTGAGCCCTTCACGGACAAGGGAGAAACATATATATACAGTACCTGAATGTACACTACTTTGACTGGTAGAAAAGCAGTACATAAGCTTAGTTGAATAAATTAAAACAAAGGTTTCCAAGATATCTAACCTTTTCCATTTTATGTATTTAAATATAATGTATTTAAAAAATTAGTATGAAACAAATAGCAAAAAATTACTATGTATGCATTAGTATTCATTTCCGACCTTATTCAGTTTCTACTCAGTGTCTATTCTGTAAATTGAGTATCTCCTGCCACTGTCCAGCAATAGTCTGCAAGTATTGACGGGCTCCGTTTGCCTTGATATCTTTTTTCCATCACTGCAAAATCCTGATCAAATCACTCGTCATGCTCATCACTCACTGCTTCGCAGTTCGGTGAGAAAAAATCAATATGAGAGTGCAAAAAGTGTATCTTTAGTGACATTTATTTATTTATGTAATTGTTTTTATATACCGCTTTATCATTAAATCAAAGTGGATTACATTATAACTCACAAGTTTAAAATAACTTATTATGAAATTTGGGGGGGTGACATGCGAGGGATGTTCTGAAGCATAACTTATTTACAAAGAATATATATACATACAGTATGTGGTGGAAGTTCAACTGATCAAGAGTTAAGTGGGTTCATAGAAATGGTCAACGAAGAGGAAGGTTTTTAGTTGTTTTCTAAAGTCCTTCATGTCAGTGGTGGACCTTAATTTCCCAGGGAGAGAGTTCCAGATGGCTGATGCGGCAAGCAAGAATGTTCTCCTCGTAGTTGATTCATTTGCTTTTTTGTATTCAGAGGGTATAGGAATAGTGTAAATTGTGCTCTGTCTCCTGGGTCTGTTGTTGTGACTAGTGCAGAACATCTCTTCTAGAGCTCTCGCTGACATGTTGTTTCTTATCTTGAAAACAGTCAGGTCAGATTTGTATCTAACACGGGTGGTAATTGGAAGCCAATGGAGTTGGTGTAAGAGGGGCGTTAGATGATTTTGCTTATTTGAACCAGTGATGACTCTAGCGGCAGTATTTTGGACCAGTTGTAAAGATCATGTAGCTTGCTTTGATAGACCTTTATAAACGGCGTTGCAATAGTCTAGAATAAGGGTTATAATTGCTTGACAAACTGATCAGAAATAGTCTTGGTTGAGGAAGGGCTTGAGTCTTTGAATGGTGGCAAGCTTGTATAATGCAGTCTTAGTGATTCTGTTGATGTGTGGTTATTTATTTATTTATTTATTTTATTTTATTTTATACACATTTATATACCGCATCTTCCAAAAGTTCAGTTGCGGTTGTAAGTTTAGATGGCGGTCAAGTGTTACTACAAGGTATCGAACTTCGTCCTTAATTGGGATGATAGAGTTTGACACCGTTATTGAAGTGGGGAGGATGGTTGAGGTATTCCGTGTGTTGATTAGTGCCTCAGTCTTTTTCGTGTTTATGTTTAGGTTATTGTTGGAAAGCCAGATGGATATCTCTTGGAGACAATTTGTCATGGAAGAGTAGTCTAGAGAGTCTAGGCTGATTGGGGTGTATGCCATGATGTCATCAGCATAGATAGCATATTATAACTTGTGCTTTTTGAAGATATTGCATACTGGCTGTATGCAAATGTTAAAGAGAAAGGCAGACAGGGAAGATCCTTGGGGGATCCCCTGTGTTGTATGAAGTGCAGCAGAGGTGTGTGATCTTACTTTGACCTTCTCTCGTCTGGCACTGAGGTATGATTGGAACCACTTGTGGGTAGTGTTGAATAGGCCAATGTCTGTTAGTCTGCTCAAGAGGATGTTGTGGGATACTGTGTCAAAAGCATGTTGCAGTCAAGACTTTTGTATGCAATGTGGAGTTTTTCCACCAACTCCCTACAGCTGTCTGCCTTGTTTACGAGAAAACGTGTTGCCACTAACTGGAAGGCTTTTTATGCCATCCTGTCTTTGCTATGTAGTGCACGGTTAAAAGCATTGAAGAAGTTCACGAATCTGAGGACCAAGAAAGACACCTTCCTTTACTTAGCTTCACTTAGTCTTGGAAATTTCCTGCTGAGTTACTTGAGAGCTGCTTTTGTTTTGTCTATGGCCTTGACAACATTTTTCATTAGACCCAGCTTAATGTATAAGGGTGGTAACAAAATCTTCCTTGAATCATTCAACAAGTGGTGGATGCTGCATACTTTTCTTTCCAGGCTCCATTGACTGTCTGAGTGGCCAATCTCTCTTCATGTAGTGGGAATCTTTCGCATGACTATCCCATTCACAGAGAAAAACAGCAGTATTTTGTGTATCCAGTCTGCAGACTGAGCAACAGAGCAACGACCTTCAAATCCTCACAAAGCTGCCACTGATGTTGGTCATAGTTTATGCATCTCAACAGTTGCTTTATATTGTCATAGGTTTCCTTCATATGGACTGTGTGACCAACTGGAATTTAAGGCAAATATTGCCATTATGCAGCAAAACAGCTTTAAGACTCATCTCTGATGAAATGATGAATAATCTCCATTCATCTAGATGATAAATGATGTTGAAGATTGCCATAAGACCATCAAAGTTGTTGCAGGCTACAAGATCACCTTCCATGAAGAAGAATGTAAAAAGATCTTTTTGACGTTCACGGAACATGGAAACTATAATATCACCTAACAAGAGATTCCACTGCTGAATTTTGCAGCCCAACAAGCTCTTCCTTACTCTTAGGAAGTTCCAAATCCCTGACAAGGTCATTCATTTTACCTTGTGCTATGAGGTGTGGTTCAGAGGAGGAGGATGGAAGAAAATCTGGGTCATGTTACACTGATGGTTTGAGGCCAAAAGTTTCATCCTCTTCCTAATCTGACTCAAATGAGAATGATTCTGGAGCATCAGGAACTGGAAGTCCTTCTCCGTGGGGGAATTGGGCGTATAGCTGATGAAATGTTTAGATACTCCACAGTCCACTTTTTGTTCTTTGACAAACGTTTCCCAACAGGAGGCACCATGCAAAAGTAAAAAATGCTGATATGATGTTGGTTCTCTTCAAATCATTGGCAGTTCGAAAGGCATGGATTTTCTTTTTGTATTCAACCACTGACAAGGATTTGTTGCACAAGTGTTGAGGAATATGTGTGGGGCACATCTCTTGTCCTGACCTCCAATTGTGCAGCAAAAGTAAAGGTGGTAGGCATTCTTAATCAAATCAGTTATACTATGTTTTTGTGTTTTACATGGGGAACCACCTGACTGAGTGAGGGAACCCCTCTGAACTCTGATAGAAGCTCTAAGAGTTAGGGTCCCCCTCGCTTTTGGTGGGATCTTGGAAGGATGCCATCATCCCTCTCGTGGTGCAGCAGATTACTTCAATCTTACCCCATGAATGTCTGTTTGCCTGTTTGTCCATATACATGACATTTAGCTGCAAAAATGTATGCATAAGGTATGTGTGCTTCAGCAACTAAACATTTAACCAAAGGAAGCACCTACGAGGTGATTTTATAAAGATACAGCTATTTTTAGGTGCCAGCAAAGAGTGTGAATATCAGTATTTTAGTCATTTCCACCTGTAAGTGGTCGTTTACATGCATAAATGTGTTCTTATAAAATACCAACTAGTGTGAAAGTATGTATGCTGTTTACATGAAAGCTTTTACTGTGGGCATGTACATGGAAGGAGTTTGGCCAGAGCATGGATGTGCAAGCAAATATGCATTGATTATAGAATACGGCAATTTATGCACATAGAAACATAGGGCCCTATAGAAACATAGAAATATGACAGAAAAAGACCACATGGCCTATCTAGTCTGTCCTTCCATATCAACAACTACAACAGTCCCCTTTTTTCCTTTAGAGATCCTCTGTGTTTGTCCCATGCTTTTTTGAATTCAGTTACTGTCCTCATCTCCACCACCTCCACTGGGAGACTGTTCCACCACTTCCACTGGGAGACTATATTCATCTAGGTCAGCTATGTGCCTCTACGGTGCATAGCTGTCTGCACTGAGCCTTAACCCTGGATATTTAATGCCAGGGGTCATGTGCAGCTTCAGTAATGAATATCCAGGTTTGCCGCACAGTCTTCCAGCCTCAATAACTAACCAGGCAGCGGCAATATTGCATGCTGCCTGGTTAGCTCCAGAGGCTAAAAGATAAGCGAGCTTTTGCCTTGGCTATCTTTTAGTTGCAGGTTGCTAACTAGGCAGCATGCAATATTGCTGTTGCCCGGTTATTGACGGTTGCCCCCTCCGCTCCTCCTTGGAATGCCCATGACTCGCCCCGATGTTAAGCAGTTAGAATTGGGGCATGTAGGGGAGAATATTGGGGATATTTGACGGTACTAAATGTGTTAGTGCCATTGAATATCCCAGTTAGAAGCATTTACGTGGTTTACAGGGCTACAAACCATGTAAAAGCCTTCCGAATATTAGGCCCATAGAAACTTAGGAAACAATGACAGATAAAGGCTGCATGGCCTATCCAGTCTGCCCAGCCATAAGAACTGATAAGTTCTACAATGCCTCATAGATCCTCCATATTTGTTCCATGCTTTCTTGAATTCAGATACAGTTCTCATCTTTACCACCACCACTGGGAGGTTGTTCCATGCACTCACTACCCTTTCTGTAAAAAAATATTTTCTCAAGTTACTCTTGAGTCTATCCCCTCTGACCTTCATCCTATGACCTCTTGTTCTAGAGCTTCCTTTCAACTGGAAGACGGCCATCTTTTGTGAATTTATTCCATGAACATATTTAAATCATATTTCCCCTCTCCTGCCTATCTTCTAGGGGCCTGATATTCATTTGGGATGACTGTGCACCTTTTTAGAGTATAGCTGTCACCGCTGACCTCTAACCCCAGATATTCAATGCTGGGGTCATATGTGGCCCCGGCATTGAATACCCATGGTCACCACAAGCCTTTGAAGCTGCAGAAGCTAACCTGGCATCAGTTAGCTCCCGCGGGCAAAACTAAGCCAGCTTTTGCTATACCTAGTTTTACCTGCATGTCGCTAACTGGGTAGCGGTGCAATATTGCTGCTACCCGGTTAGCCACTGTCACCGCCCATGACACACCCTAGAACACCCACAAAACATCCCGATGCTAAGCAGTTAGCATCGGAGCATATGGTGGTTTTAGTTGGGGATATTCAGCGGCACTAACTGTGTCCCATTCAGCAGCATTTACACAGTCTACAGGTCCATAAACCATGTTAATGCATTTCCAATATCGGGCCCTAGATCTTTAAGTCTATCTCCATATGCCTTATAAGGATAGACTTACAAATAGTAGATAAATTAATTTACAGCAGCTCTAAGGCGAGTGTAAATAATTGCATCTTAATTTAAGGTACATTCTTGGCCACTTGTGTTAATATTTTAAGTCAGGTATAAAATAAGCAGATAAAAACACACATTAATGAGGTGCGACTTTATAAAATTATCCTCACAATGTTAGCAGGGAAAACTGCCAGTGGACTGCTAAAGAGTCAGTGGAGGTCCCTATTCTTCGCCATCCACCAGTACTGTACTTTCCAACTATTGGTCTTCTGCCACAAGCAGGTCTTCATTATGGGGGCTTCCAGCCTATCTTGCTGCTGCACTGGTCTTCTTCGGCTCATCGCGGCTGTTGCCATCAGCGCTGCAGCCCCATTCCCACTGCTTTTGGGGACATCATTAAAGTGCATCATCTGATTCTTATTTAAAGCTCAAACCAAGGGAGAAGAGGGTATCTGCAAAGCAAGTAGAACCAGGAAGCGGAAACCAAAGGATCAGGCCTACACGCAGGAGCATTGGTATGCAAACAATTTTTATTTAGCAGTTTCCAAACCTGAGGAGGTTACTAGAGTTCAGCAACCTACTGTGCTCAAGGAAAGTTCCCCTAAAGCACTAAAAAGAAAGTAACCTTGCTTTAAAAAATATACAAAAAATCCTTTTAAGAGCTCCCAGTCAGAGAGCTAGCAATGTAATATAATAAAAACAATCAAACAAACCCTCAAATCCTTACTGTTTGTTGATCTGTAGAGCCCTGGTTAGGAAAGCCTCAACAGGGCAGGGCATTAACTGGAATTCATGTGCTATGGTGTACAGTGGGAAGGTGGGAGGCGGGGCATGGTCATGGAGAACACATTACTGCATGTGTGTAGTAAACAGGACACGTAGGGCAGGTTCACCTAACGGCAACTCTATGGGCGCTGTTAGGTGCAAACACGTTTCTTTGCCACTCATTATAATACACAGTCATGTGTTAGCTGTCAAACATACCAATCATGCCCCCATCAGCTAATGTGAAGGCTTGTACTAAATGTGCGTTGGTAATACCCATTAAGTGTGAAACCTTAGCAGCATTTAGTAAAAGACCCCCTTAGTATGTTCAAGATCAATTTAACACACATTAACTTACAAAATAACACATGTGAAGTCTATCTGCACACATGATGAAGTTCTATCACACATTAACATTTTTTTTTATTAATGCAAATATGTAAAATGAGCCACAATAAGGTTAAGTCAGAAGGAAAGCCGCTATTTAGGAGCTATTTAAAAATGCATATAGGCGCCTATAAAATACTAGTGCAAATCCAGCAACAATAACATCTACAGGGACATTACACCTGCTTGAGAGCAGGTAAAACTGTGGGCACATACTTTATGGGCATACGTCACAAGTCCACCCGCTCTCTGCCTTAACTTCTATAGAAGTATGTGCTGGCATGCACTTTGCAGACTTTTAGGCATGATCTAATTTTATAAGCACACATTTAAGCATGTAAAGCACCATTTTACTCAAAGAAATAGTCCTTAAAATTACCCCTAAATAATCCAAAAATTGGGGGAAAAAGGACATAAATCTGAAAATTGACCATATTTTTTCCCTGTGCACATCTCGAATTGGAATTTATTTATTTTATTTATTTATATTCTCTTATATACCGCGCTATTCTGCATCAGTGCAGTTTACATTGAACAAAATGAAATTACATTGAGCAGGGCATTATAACTTGGAGATAACTATTTTACAGGGAACATTTATCATGTGAATATTGACCTCTTTAAGAACAAGAAACAGTTAAGTGTCTGCTTTAGATTCACATAAAACTCAGTTGTGAAATATTTCTGAGCGCCATAAGTATCTTGCATTTGGTTCTCACGCTACCAAAAAGATATCCAGTCTGCATTTTGGATAACAGAGCCCACTGTGAGTCTCAGAAACTTGCTTGGAGCACGTCTGAGAAGCACGCTTTGGGTGGTTACTAAACTGCTGGGCAGCATCCGAAGCATGGTTTAATCGGTTGGTAATGGTCATTGAAGCTTATATTAATGTTCATTTTATTTAGTCGCTGAAATTTCAGTTTAGCATAACTGGGAACAAGTACAGTTTCCAGTGGACTCTGCATTTAAATGCTCTCTTTTTTTACTGCCCAGCAAGCATTCACTGATCGGCAAAACAAAAATGCTTTGCACAATAGATTATTCATTGAGGAAGCTAAACTCTATGGCTTATCCTGGGTAACTCATTTATTGGAGTGTTTAAAACATAATGGTCTAGAGTGTGCAATAAAGGGAAGAAAATGAAATCTGAACTTGCTAGCTTATCCAGTAAAGCTTATGTAGCTGTTATTCCGATAATTGCTTTTGTTTTTAATTTATTAAGTTTCCATTTTATGTTCATTTTGCCGCAGTAGTCATTGTACTATATATTTAGGGATTCACATTCTAACCATTTCATCTGTAGGTGCTAAACCAAGTGCCAAATGAAAGCTAATTATCTGAGGTCAATTAAATTTATGGCTTTGCAGATCAGCATCCAACCCAGGAGATGTTCCTACATGTCAGAAGGGAAAATTTGAAAAGCAAAATTGGCTCAGATTTCTTATAACTATGGGACTGATATCCGGTGGCGGCAGCAGTCACAATATTGAAGTTCCAGTCACAACATGCCTATAAAAGGTTCCTATTCAGCACCACTGAATATATGAATGTGCCACTGTCCGCCTTTCCTCGTCCATTTAGGGGCTGATTCTATAAGGGAAGTACTTTAAAGATATGCATCATTTAGGTGCCTAAGCCTCGCTTTTAGGACTTAAGAACTTAAATGAGCACTTAGATGCATGCTTTAGTTGGATGCTATTCGATAAGTGCATGCTTAAGTAAAATCATGTGTACTTTCAGTGTGGGCATGCACAGGGGTGGAGCTTGGGCAAGCATTTATAAAATAGCCTCAGGACAGGTGCATTCTGGGTACCTAAAACTAGACACCCAATAAGAAAATTATCTATTCTATCTAACATTTATAAAACGCTTCAAACATACGAAGTGCTGTACATGCATGAAGAAAAGACAGTCCCTGCTCATCAGAGCTCACAATCTAGTCAAGAAGATCACAAAATACAAATACAAAAAAGTAAGACAAAGTATAGAATAAACAAGAAGAGCAAAAGCAAGAATCAAGAACAGAAAGCAATAGAGAAGAGATGGGTTTTAAATCTGGACTTGAAGAGGTCGAGAGAGGGTGCATTGCGCACAGACAGAGGTAGATTGTTCCAGGCAAAGGGTGCAGCCAGGTGAAAGGAGCGAAGTCTAGAATTAGCAGTACGAGTGGAGGAAATAGACGAAGGCTGTTCAAAGAGCGAAGAACGCGAGAGGGGATGTAAGGAGAGATAAGAGATGATAGGTAGTGGGGGGCTGAAGAGTGAATGCATTTATAGGTCAAGAGGAGGAGTTTGAATTGGATCCGGAAGCGGATGGGAAGCCAATGAAGGGACTTGAGAAGAGGAGTGACATGGGAAAAAAGATGCTGACAGAAAATTAGCCGAGCAGCAGAATGTTGAATAGATTGAAGGGGAAAGAGATGGTTTGCGGGAAGGCAAGGTACAGCAGCTCAGTTCTCCTCCTGCCTCTTCACAAAAAATGGTGATGAGGTCTATAGATCAGAACAAGGCTCGATACATTTGAATATTTTATGTCACTGCTCTTATCCAATCACATTTAAGAGTGGAGGAGTGGTTGGGGCTAGGTACTTCAGGCAGGAAGGTCAGGGGTTCAAATCCCACTAGAGGACAGCAACCTTGGGCTGGAAGGACTGGGGTTTCTAGTCCCATAGGTGCTCCTTGTGGTCTTGGGCAAGCTGCTTAACCCTCCATTGCCCATATTCCATGTAAAATAGTTATCTCCAAGTTACAATGCCCTGATCAATGTAATTTCAGTTTGTTCAATACAAACTGCCTTGATATCATGAAAGGTGGTATATAAAAAATGTTATATAAATAAATAAAATAAGAATCTCTGTGGTAACTAATCCAACTTTGCATTTAAACCATTTGATTCAATTGTATTTAATGTATAGATCCAAAATTGTTCTTGGAAATTCAAACATGCTTCCTCTTATCTCCTCTCCATTTTGGCCCTCTCTAATCAATTACTCTCCATCTTAATTGGGGGGGGCGGGGCAGGGGCCGGGGGCGGAGGCGGGGGTTGGGGGGGCGGGGGCGGGGAGACGGGCATTGGAGGGGCAGGGGCGGCAGGGGGCAGGAGCAGGGGCGGTGGGGGGCGGTCAGGGGCAGGGGCAGGGGCGGTGGGGGGCAGTGAGGGGCAGGGAGCGGGGGGGCAGGGGCCGGCGGGGGCAGCGGGGGGCCGCGGGGGGGGCGGGGGGGGGGGCCGTGGGGGGCAGGGGCGGTGGGGGGCGGGGGGTGGGGGGCAGCGGGGGGCATGGGGGGGCGGGGGTTGGCAGGGGCAGGGGCAGCGGGGGTGGGGGCAGCGGGGGGCAGGGGTGGGGGCGGGCGGCGGGGGGGGGGAAGCACGCATGTCCATGTAGGCACCCCTACCCGAGAACCCACACCATAGGCAGCTGCCTATTGGCATACTGGATGGCCTGGGACTGTGCACCACCAGCACCACTAGCATAATGGCATGGCCGCATGGTGGTGGAGGGGTGCTGGTGGCGGAGGGGGCAGTGGCAGCTGCCCACAGCAGACCATGGCCTAGCCCCGTTTAGGTGGGTGCCAAGCACTGCAACAGACCGGGTCTGTCTGACAAACAGTCATGGTATCCCCAGGGAATGAACTATCCCTGTGGCAAAAGTGTGGTGCAGTACACACAGCCAGTGTGTTCAGGAGCAGAAGGTCACAAGTTCAAGTCCCAGCTGCTGCTCCTGTCCCCATATTTTACCCAGTACTAAATCGTGGTAATAAAGATGGAACCTTTATTGCAGATAAAATAATCATGCCTGAAACGCCTATATTTTACCCTACAGAGTACAGACACCATAAACATGTGCAATCCGTAGAGCAGAGTTTCCCAACTGCAGTCCTGGAGGGCCAAACACCATTCAGGTTTCATGCAGTCCCTAATAAATATGCCTGTGCTGCATTTGTATGTGCTGCCCCCATTGTATGCAATAATGGAGATATAGGTATTGGCCATAGTTCTTGGATTTTTTCAATTGCTATACCCATCAGCTAATGGCCAATGACTTTTCTATTTGGTTGAATGCTTGACAGGCACCCAGAGAATCCTATCCCTGTCTGTCTTCTGCAAATCCCATGGCTGATGATGACATGACAGGGCTGCAATAAACAGCCAGTGTTAAGGGCAGAGAAGCATTTTGGCTCTAATTTAAAAAGGGTGGGAAAGGTGTTTTAGTGCAAGTTTTAGGATTCTAAGAGAGAAGCAGGAGTTTGGCTGTGATAGGGATAGAAATGCAAATAAAGAAAAAAATATACTGTAGCACCTGTGCTAGCAGCACTGGTGCTTCTGCCATAGGACTGCGTCTGTGGCAAAGATGCATTCCTTATATGAAATGGGAAATATGCATAGAGATTTTTGATCTGTCCAGGCTATGCCCTAAGAACATAAGAGCATAAGATATGCCATACTAGGTCAGACTAGAGTTCATCTAGCTCAGTGTTTTTCAACCTTTTTTGTGCAAAGGCACACTTTTTTCATGAAAAAAATCACGAGGCACACCACCATTAGAAAATGTTAAAAAAATTTACCTCTGTGCCTATATTGACTATATATAAAGTAATTCTCTTGAATAGGAATCAAACACTCACACCAACCCCCCTCCCCTGCTGGTTCACACCAACCCCCCTCCCCTGCTGGTTCACTCACACCACCCCTCCCCTCCACTGCTGGTTCACTCACCCACCCCCCTGTCACTTACTCACCCCTCCTGCTGGGTCACTCACTCACTTACCCCCCCTCCCCTGCTGGTTCACTCACACCATCGCCCCCCCCCCCTTGCTGGTTCACTCACACCACCCCCCTCTACTGCTGGTTCACTCACACTCCCCCCCCTTGCTGGTTCACTCACACACACACACACACACACCCCCCCCCTCTGCCCAAGCTGCTGCTTCTGCTTTGTACAGAGCAGCGGCTGCACTACACTTACATTGAAAAGTAAAGAGAAACTGTGTCAGGAGCCCTCCGGTCATCGCAGAGCCCGAGGAAGTGATGTCATGGGGGCGGGCTCCTCACAGGCTGTCTAATTTGAAAAGGAAAGACAGCCTGTGAGGAGCCCGCCCCCATGACATCACTTCCTCGGGCTCTGCATGATCGGAGGGCTCCTGACACAGTTTCTCTTTACTTTTCAATGTAAGTGTAGTGCAGCCGCTGCTCTGTACAAAGCAGAACCAGCGGCTGCACTGCTATAGGGAATCGCGATTGCGTTCGCGCCGCGGACTTCGGCACAAAAGCCGGTTTTTTGCTCTGGCCGCTCCCGATCTTGCAGCCAGAGCAAAAAACCGGCTTTTCAATGGCCGGTTTTACAACTGTGCCGGCAGCCGGCCTGGCCATGGAAAAACCGGCCAGGATGGCTGAAAACCGGCCGGTTGGCAACCCTAATTTGTGAGCCGAGGCCACATGTTACGGATGAAATTGGAATTTTTCCCACGGCACACCAGACAATATCTCATGGCACACTAGTGTGCCACGGCACAGTGGTTGAAAAACGCTGATCTAGCTCAGCATCCAATACAACAACATTTCCTGCAACAATCTTTTTTGGTGTATTGGCTGTGACAACAGCTATGAGGTTGGCACAGGGCAAAGGGCACCCTACTCTACCAAGTGTAGCATATGTGGGCAGTGGGCTAATACATCCCCTCTGACTGATAGCAGCAAAGAAAGGGACTGACTTCAGGGGTTAAAGTTAGGAAGTTAGTGTTTTTTCCTGTTAATTTTGTAAGTAAGGGAGTAGGGTTGCTCTGGACCAGAGTGAAGAAAGAAGATAATTTAAGACAACTCCTTCTTGTAACCTTCATCGTACAGAGGTTGGCTCTGCATTGGACTGGACCTGAGCAGGATATGCTGAATTTAAGATAAGTGTGCAATCACATCTAGACAGAAACACTACCCTGGCTTGAGGCTACATTTCCTAAAAGACAATGATTTAAAAAAAAAAGTTCTCTTTTTTCCAAGAGTCTAATGTTAGGAGAATTCATTTCTGAGATAATTTTAACATTAAATTCATAACATGTAATTGGAAATCAGCATCTCCTATTCTGAAACTCCAGCTTCTGCAACAAAAATAAAATGGATGCAAAGTATCAATACTTATTGCAAACACTGTATCTTACTTAAAGGAAAGTTAAGTGGAGGGAAATGGATTGATACTTATCTGATAGTAGCTGTTGTTCAAGCTGAGAAAAGTATATCTCTCTAATTTCCCCTTGGGAAGAAACTGTTGGTCTTTGTAGTGTTTAACAAGTTGGCATCTGCAATAAAAACACACACAATTTCTTTGCACTCTTGAATAAACTAGATAAAATTAACAGTGCTAAAGGTTAAACACTTAAATTGAAGACAAACCATATTTTATAAATTCTACTGAATTTATTTATTTATTTATTTATTTTTATTTCTTATATACCGCGCTCTTTTAATCAGTGCGGTTTACATATGAACAAATTTAAACACAATGAACACAGTCAGCATTGGTTTTTTACAATGAACAGGGTACAAAAAACGTGGTGGTAAACAGGGTTGTTGTTGTTGTTGTTAAGTGCCGTCGAGTCGGAGTCGACTCATGGCGACCCTCTGGATAGCTATCCTAAATTGTGTTCGGTCTTCAGTCAGGCGGCTCATTGTTGACAGACTGGTACCCGTAGCTGCTGTTATTGTAGCAATCCATCTCATTGCTGGCCTTCCTCTTTTGCGTTGACCTTCTATCTTGCCAAGCATGATGTCTTTCTCTAATGATCTCTCTCTTCGCATGATGTGTCCGAAGTATGAAAGTCGAAGTCTTGTCATCTGAGCTTCTAAAGAAAGCTTAGGTTTGATTTCTTCTAGTACCGACTGGTTTGTTCTTCGGGCAGTCCATGGTATACACAGTATTCGCCGCCAGCACCATAATTCAAAGGCATCAATTTTCTTCCTGTCTGTCTTTTTCACTGTCCAGCTTTCACATCCATATGATGTTATTGAAAATACCATGGCTTGAACAAGTCGAATCTTTGTATGGAGAGAGACATCTCTGCTCTTGAGAATCTTATCTAGGTCTTTCATAGCCATTCTGCCAAGAGCAATGCGTCGTCTGATTTCTTGACTGCTTGTTGCTTCTTTATTGATAGTTGATCCAAGTAGGTTAAAGTTGTTCACGATTTCAATTTCTTCTCCTTCAACGATGAACCTGTTGATTATGCCAGTTGTCATGATCTTTGTCTTCTTTACATTAAGGTGCAGGCCCATTTTGAGACTATGTTCTTTGATTGTGAGAAGCAAATGTTTCAGATCATCTTCACTTTCAGCCAGTAATGTGGTATCATCAGCATAGCGAAGGTTGTTGATGAGTCTTCCACCAATCTTCACACCTCTGTTGTCTTCATACAGTCCTGCTTCTCTGATGATTTGTTCTGCATATAAATTAAACAGGTAGGGGGAAAGTATGCAGCCTTGTCTTACACCTTTGCTTATTTTAAACCATTCTGTTTCTCCTTGTTCCGTTCGAACTGTTGCTTCTTGATCAATGTACAGATTACGCAAGAGAACGATCAGGTGTTCTGGTATACCCATGCTTCTTAATGTGGCCCAGAGTTTCTCATGGTTTACACAGTCAAAAGCCTTGCTATAGTCGATAAAGCACAAATAGATATCCTTTTGGTATTCTTTAGTCTTTTCAAGGATCCATCTCACATCCGCAATGATGTCTCTCGTTCCTCGCCCTTTCCTGAACCCTGCTTGCACTTCAGGTAGTTCTTGTTCTAGGTATGGCTGTAGTCTCTTTTGAATAATCTTCAGTAGAATCTTGCTGGCATGTGGGATCAGAGCGATTGTGCGATAATTTCCACAGTCAGTTGGATCACCTTTCTTTAGTATTGGTATAAATACAGATCTTTTCCAGTCAGTTGGCCATGATGTTGTCTTCCATATTTCTTGGCAGAGCCTTGTAAGTACGGTAACAGCTGCATCAGATTGCTGCAATACTTCTATGGGAATGCTATCAATGCCTGGTGCTTTGTTCTTTGATAAGGCTTTCAATGCTGCTTCAACTTCTTCTTTCATCACCAATGGTTCCTGATCATAAGGTATAGGTTGAAACGGCTGTTGGTCCACTTGATCTTTATCATATAAAAACTCTGTATATTCCTTCCACCTTTTCTTGATCTTCTCAGCATCATTCAACATAGAACCTTGAGCATCTTGTAACATTCCAATTCGAGGCTGGAACTTTTTCTTTAACTCTCGCAGCTTTAGGAAAGCCGATCTTGTTCTTCCTCTAATAGTTTCTGCTTCTATTTCCTTGCAAGTGTCATTGTAGTACTTTTCCTTGTCCTGTCTTGCTGCACGTTGGAAATCTCTGTTGAGTTCTGCGATTGTCTTTCTTTCTCCTTTGGCTTTAGCTTCTCTGCGTTTCTGGGCAATTTTCAGAGTTTCTTCCGTCATCCATTTTGGCCGTTTTTGCTTTTTCACCTTTTGTAGAGACTTCTCGCTTTCTTCCAGCACAACCTTCTTGATGTCATTCCATAACTCTTCCGGAGCTCTGTCATTTGTATCTAAGGCAGCAAATCGATTTTGCAGGCAGTCTTTAAATTCCAGTGGTATATTCTCAAGGTCATATTTTGGTGCATTCATGAGTGGTTTGCTCTTTTTCAACTTTAGCTTGAGTTTGCATACTAGTAGTTGATGATCTGTACCACAGTCAGCTCCAGGTTTTGTCTTTGTTGATGTTACAGAGCTTTTCCATCGTTGACTTCCACAGATGTAGTCAATTTGATTTTTATACAATCCATTGGGTGAAGTCCATGTGTACAGTCGTCGCTTGTGTTGCTGAAAGAAGGTGTTTGAGATGAATAGATCATTGGTCTTGCAGAATTCTATCAATCTTTCTCCAGCTTCATTTCTGTTGCCAAGTCCATATTTTCCAACTACTTTGCCTTCTTCTTTGTTGCCAACTTTTGCGTTCCAGTCACCCATGACTATCAGGATATCCTGTTTGCATGTTCTGTCAATTTCAGCTTGTACTTGTTCATAGAACTCTTCAATTTCATTCTCTTCTGCAGCTGTTGTTGGGGCATATACTTGAATTATAGTTGTGTTGATAGGCAATCCTCGTAGACGAATAGAGATTAAGCGTTCGCTGACTGCATTGTATTTCATTACAGTTCTTGCAAGTTTCTTCTTTATTATAAATGCAACACCATTTCTTCTTTGTCTTTCATTTCCAGCATAGTAGACCATCTGGGCAGCAGCAGAATGGGATAGTGTTGACGGCGGAGGATCACATTTCTGTGACAACGGCAACAACACCAAACTTAAACTGCGCGGAAGGAAGGCCCGGCAATCTACTTCTGTATCTTGCCATGAAAACCCAATGGATAGTTACAACAAAACAAATTGTGCTATGGTGCTGGAAGATGAGACTCCCAGGTCGGAAGGCACTCAACTAGCTACTGGGGAAGAGCTGAAGACTTTTCAGAGTAAAGCCAGCATTTATGATGTGGTTGGATCAAAGCCTTCGGGAAGTCTGACTGCTGATGTAGCTGCGCATGAAATGAGAGTCAGAAGCTGTAAAGATGTCTTACACATTGGAACATGGAACGTACGAAGCATGAACCAAGGGAAGTTGGAAGTGGTCAAGAATGAAATGGAACGTGTACAACTTGATCTGTTGGGTGTCAGCGAACTGAAATGGACTGGCATCGGGCACTTTGCATCAGATGATCACATGGTCTACTATGCTGGAAATGAAAGACAAACAGGGTTAACTATATACAAAAACTTGGCGGTAAACAGAGTTAACTATATACATGGTAATTTTTGGCTATTTGCATGGTAGTGGTAAATACAGTAAAATTACAAGTACAGTATAATATGGTGTGAATAGAGTGTGCAAGTATGAACCATCATGATTAACCATTTTCTACCAGGGTCAAGAGGGAAAGACCGGCATGGGGGCTATGTTCATTCGGAGTAGCTTCAGGGTAGTATATTAGGAACAACTGATATTTTAAGGCCTTTCTGAATGTCATTAGACTTGTGATCCCACAAAAGACAAGTGGTCACTGAACGATAAAGAATCACTCTATATAACAAAACAGGTATCGTTCACTATTTTCTATGTAGACAAAACAAAAAATAGCCAAAGAGGTCTCAGTATAAAATAACACTGCCGTTTCTAGGTTCACACCCAATGGCAGCATTTGTGTTGTATCACATCAATGACCTCTGGCTAATAATTTGAACACAATTTTTTCAGGAGACACCAATCAGTCCTTGTATTCAATATCTAATATACTCAGCTTCTCTGAAGGACTGGGTGAAGTCTTCCCATATTCCCATGGATCTAAAGAATATGGAAAGACTTCACCCAGTCCTTCAGAGAAGCTGAGTATATTAGATATTGAATACAAGGACTGATTGGTGTCTCCTGAAAAACTTGTGTTCAAATTATTAGCCAGAGGTCATTGATGTGATACAACACAAATGCTGCCATTGGGTGTGAACCTAGAAATAACAGTGTTTTTCTATACTGAGACCTCTTTGGCTATTTTTTGTTTTGTCTACATAGAAAATAGTGAACGATACCTGTTTTGTTAATTAGACTTGTGATGGCTCTGATTTCAGGTGGGAGGGCATTCCAGGCTCTCGGCGCAAACAGTGAGAAAGCTCTACAGGCTGTTGATTTAGAGCATTTCGTAAGGAGTTTCGGAAGGTCAATGGAGTTCAATGTAACAGATCTCCTGGATCTGTTTGTTGGAGTGACATGTATCATATTGCTGATAGGTAATAGAGATGGGCTCTTTGAGACTTTAAAAGTCATGACCAAGGTTTTATATAGGGTTCTGGCCTGGAGGGGTAACCAGTGTAAACTCTTCAGTATTGGAGTTATGTGCTCTGAGCGTGGAGCACCTACGAGAATTCTCACGGCTGCATTCATGGCCAGACAGAGGGGGTTTAGAGTAGATTGCGGGAGACCGTGTAGAACGATATTGGCAAAATCTAGGTGTGGTAATACCAAGGTTTGGAAGATTGTGCGGAAGTCGGAGTAGTCGAGTAGAGGTCGGAGATTATGTAGGGATCGAATCCTGTGGTAAATTGCGTTTGTTGCTTTCTTGATGTGTGCTGACATATCAAGCCCCTGGTCTAATGTAATCCCTAAGTATCGGATTGTGGGTTGTGCCTTCAGCTCAATGTTGTTTACTTGTAATGAGATAGGGGGTATGAATGATGGATTCCGTGTAAGAAATAGAACGTCTGTTTTGTTGTGATTTATACGTAGGTTCTGTTTGAGGAGCCAGTTTGATACAGCTTCAAAGCAATGAACTATTGGTGCAAAATCTGGTTGTTTTACATTGAATGGAGCATACATCAGGATGTCATCAGCGTATTCTAGACATTGAATGTTGAAGGTACGTATCAAATCACAGATTGGCTGCATATAGATATTGAACATTAGTGCGGACAAGGAGGATCCCTGAGGGACACCTTGTTTAAGGGGGAATGAATCAGATGTTGCTTCTCCTGTTCTGACTTGCTGCTGTCTATCAGATAAGTAAGATTTGCACCAGTTCAGGGCTAGACCTTGAATACCCTTATCTTGGAGACGCTGTAGTAGAGTATTGTGGTTTACTGAATCAAATGCGGCAGCTATGTCGAGAAAGATAAGAATGCAACCTTGATGGATATTGTCAATGCTTATGATTAGGTTATTGAGGAGGGTTGTGAGGAGGGTGTCAACACCATGTTCTTCTCTAAAACCATGTTGTGAGGGGTCAAGGGAGCTTCTGAGTCAACATGGTGTTGTATTTGTCGCTGGACTACTTTTTCCATGATTTTTGCTAGTAGAGGGATGCTTGAGATAGGTCTAAAGGATTCGACTTTCGTTGGGTCTAGCTTGCTGTTCTTCAGGAGCGGGCGGATGGATGAATGCTTCAGGCTCTGTGGGAAGGATCCAGTTGAGAAGGAATAGTTGATGATCTTGCTTATAGTTGGGCTAAGTTCATGTTGTAGTTCTTTGATCCACCTGGCAGGACAGGGATCATTAGGTGCGGTAGTTAAATTAATAGCTGCTATGATATCTTCGATCTCTTTGCTGGAAACCTGAGAGAAATTGTCAAGCGCGGCTAGTTGGGTCACAGTCTGTGGGGTGGAAGGTGCTGATGCTGTGAGGATCAAACTGGTCTGTATCATTTTTGATTGTAGGTATTCGGCATAATCTTGAGGGTGTGGCATAGGTGGTTGGGTTGTGGTTGAATCACCTTTTAAGGATTTAACAATATTGAAGAGGTCATGTGGCTTGTTTAAGGACCACATTAGTGTTTCCGAGTGGTATTTTTTTCTTCTATCCATTATCATCCTCCGGTGAGTTTGTAAGTATGAATTGTATGAGCAGAGTGCATCAGGAGACCGGGAGGAACGCCAGCGTCTCTCAAGTCTACGCAGGTAGAGGAGAGATTCTTGTAGTTCAGAGGAGAACCATGGTTTATGTTTGTCCTTGGTCTTGATCCTGTCAGTAGCAGGGATACAGGCAGCGGCTTTCAATGTGTTCTCCCAGTTGGCTACTAAGTCATCTTGAGAAGGTAAGTCCTTGTGGAGAGCAGGTAGGATTTTCTCCAAGACTTCGATCTTATTGAAAGGACGGAAGCGTGTTTCAAGGGCACTTGGGGGGCGAACTGATTTGTTGCTGTCGGTGGTGAGGTGTTCAGTGGGGATGTAACAGAGGAGTAAATTGTGATCAGACCAGGGTACAGGGGTTATGGAGATCAGGAGCTTCTGAGATGTGTTGAGTATGGCTTGAGGGGCGAAAATTAAATCCAAGGTGCTTCCTTTGATGTGGGTGGGAGCGTCAATAAGTTGGTCATATCCTAGTTGGCACATGGCTTCGAGGAAGGCTGAAGAGTGTGAGGTTTGTAAAGAGGGCAGATTAAAATCACCCACTAGCCAGTTAGGGGATTGTGGGTTAGGAGAGTTACATGCAATGTAATGTTGCAATTTCAATTTAAATAAAATTTTACTTGTTACAGCTATTCCCATATTCTTAGCCTCTACCTCCAGAGAAATCTAGGGGTATGTTTACTAAACCGTCTTAACGTAGCAGCGGCAACGTTATTGCGCAATACGTAACGTTATACTAATGTAACATCATGTATCACACGATAACGTCGGCAGCGGTTGTGAGGGAGGAGAAAAGCACCCTAGAAGGTGGAGTAAGGCTACCCATGGGCGGAGAGAAGGGGTCAATGGGCGGAGAGTGGGCTGCCAAATTCTAGACCATTCTTCAAGCTTAGCTAGATCCCTCCTCATGTTGTCTACACCTGCCTGGATGTCTACTCTATTGCAGATTTTGGTATCATCCGCAAAGAGGCAAACCTTACCCGAAAGCCCTTCCGCTATATCACTAACAAAGATGTTAAAAAGAATTGGATCAAGGACAGATCCCTGGGGCACACCACTGGTAACATCCTTCTCAGAGTGAGCTCCATTTACCTGTACTCTTTGTCACCTCCCACCCGACCAATTTCTAACCCAAGCAGTAACTGTAGGGTCCATCCCTAGGGTGCTCAGTTTGTTTATAAGTCACCTGTGAGGAACAGTGTCAAAGGCTTTACTGAAATCTAAATACACCACGTCTAGGGCTCTCCCTCGGTCCAACTCCCTGGTCACCCAGTCAAAGAAATCAATCAGATTTGTCTGACAAGACCTGCCCCTGGTGAATCCATGCTGCCTCGGATCCTGTAATCTGCTGGACTCCATAAACCTCACTATTTTCTCTTTCAGAAGTGTTTCCAATAATTTACTCACCACCAAAGTTAAACTAACCGGCCTGTAGTTTTCAACCACATACTTCCGCTTTTGTGTAAAGGCACCATATGAGCCTCTCTCCAGTCCTTTGGCACCACTCCTGACTCCAATGAGGCATAAGAACATAAGATATGCCATACTGGGTCAGACCAAGGTCCATCAAGCCCAGTATTCTGTTTCCAACAGTGGCCAATCTAGGTCATATGTACCTAGCAGTTTCCCCAAGGGACACAGGTTCCACAATGCTTGTATTGGTTCAAGCATTGATATCCTGGGTCCCTTCTTAATAATGGTTTATGAACCTTTCCTCCAGGAACTTGTCCAAACCTTTTTTAAACCCAGCTACATTAACAGCCTTTACTACATCCTCTGGTAACAAATTCCAGAGTTTGATTACATGTTGAGTAAAAAAATATTTTCTTTTATTAGTCTTAAATAGTTTACCCTGTAGCTTCACTGCATGTCCCAAAGTCTTTCTATATTCTGATAAGGTAAACAATCGATCTACGTTTACCCGTTCCACTCTGTTCATTAATTTATAGACTTCTGTCATATCTCCCAGCCAACATGGCTTTAGACAAGGAAGATCTTGTCTTACTAATCTTTTATGTTTTTTTGAAGGAGTGAATAAACAGGTGGACAAAGGTGAGTCGGTTGATATTGTGTAACTGGACTTTCAAAAAGCCTTTGACAAGGTCCCTCATCAGAGACTTTTGGCAAAACTAAAGAGTCATGGGATAGGAGGCAGTGTATTATTGTGGATCAGGAACTGGTTAAAAGATAGAAAGCAGAGGGTAGGGCTAAATGGGCAATTTTCCCAATGGAGAAAGGTGAATAGTGGTGTACCCCAGGGATCTGTGCTGGGTCCGCTGCTTTTTGACATATTCATAAATGATAAGGAAAGGAATGGAAAATAAAACAAAAGATATTATAATGCCTCTATATCGTTCCATGGTGAGACCGCACCTTGAATATTGTGTGCAATTCTGGACGCCGTATCTTAAAAAGGATATAGCGATTTTAGAAAAGGTACAGAGAAGAGCCACCAAAATGGTAAAGGGGATGGAAGGATACTCCTATGAAGAAAGGCTAAAAAGGTTAGGGCTCTTTAACCTGGAAAAGAGACAGTTGAGGGGAGATATGATAGAAGTCTATAAATTAATGAACGGAGTGGAACGGGTAAACGTAGATCGATTGTATACCTTAGCAGAATATAGAAAGACTAGGGGACATGCAATGAAGCTACAGAGTAAACTATTTAAGACTAATAAAAGAAAATATTTTTTCACTCAACGTGTAATCAAACTCTGGAATTTGTTACCGGAGGATGTAGTAGTAAAGGCTGTTAGTGTAGCTGGGTTTAAAAAAGGTTTGGACAAGTTCCTGGAGGAAAGGTCCATAAACCATTATTAAGAAGTGACCGAAGATATCAATGCTTGACCCAGTACAAGCATTGTGGAACTTGTGTCTCTTGGGGAAACTGCTAGGTACATATGACCTAGATTGGCCACTGTTGGAAACAAAATACTGGGCTTGATGGACCTTGGTCTGACCCAGTATGGCATATCTTATGTTCTTATGTTCCCCTCAGCTGTCTCTTTTCCAGGTTAAAGAGCCCTAACCTTTTTAGCCTTTCTTCATAGGAGTATCCTTCCATCCCCTTTAACATTTTGGTGACTCTTCTCTGAACCTTTTCTAAAATTGCTATATCCTTTTTAAGATACAGCGACCAGAACTGCACACAATATTCAAGGTGCAGTCTCACCATGGAACGATATAGAGGCATTATAATATCTTTTGTTTTATTTTTCATTCCTTTCCTTATCATACCTAGCATTCTATTTGCTCTCTTGGCCGCCGCTGCACACTGAGCCGAGGGTTTTAACATGGTATCCACAATGACACCTAAATCCTTTTCCTGGGTGGTGGTTCCTAATGTGGAACCTTGCATCGTGTGACCATAGTTTGGGTTGTTCTTCCCTAGGTGCATAACTTTGCACTTGTCCACATTAAATTTCATCTGTCATTTTGATGCCCAGTCTTCCAATTTATCAAGATCCTCTTGCAATTTTCCACAATCCTCTTGGGTTTTAACAACTTTAAATAGTTTTGTGCCATCTGCAAATTTCATAACCTCACTCGTTATTCCACTTTCCAGGTCATTTATGAATATCTCAAAAAGCAGCGGACCCAGCACAGATCCCTGGGGTACACCTTTCTCCATTGGGAAAATTGGTCATTTAGCCCTACCCTCTGCTTTCTATCTTTTAACCAGTTCCTGATCCACAATAGTACACTGCCTCCTATCCCATGACTCTTTAGTTTTGCCAAAAGTCTCTGATGAGGGACCTTGTCAAAGGCTTTCTGAAAGTCCAGATACACAATATCAACCAACTCACCTTTGTCCACCTGTTTATTCACTCCTTCAAAAAAACATAACAGATTAGTAAGACAAGGTCTTCCTTGTCTAAAGCCATGTTGCTGTCTCCCATTAGGTCATGACTATCTATATGCTGAGTAATTTTATTCTTTATGATGGTTTCTACCATGTTTCCCGGTACTGATGTCAGGCTCACCGGTCTGTAGTTTCCCGGATCACCCCTGGAACGTTTTTTAAAAATTGGTGTTACATTGGCGATCCTCCAATCTTCAGGTATTAGAGATGATTTTAATGATAGTTCACAGATTAGTAATAGCAGGTCTGCAATCTCATATTTCAGTTCTTTCAACACCCTTGGATGTATACCATCCGGCCCACGTGATTTGCTACACTTCAGTTTATCTAATAGTTGTAAGACATCTTCCCGATGTATCGATATTTCCTTCAATTCTTCCGCACCTTTAAATACCACTTCAGTCATGGGTAACATCCCTACCTATTCCTCAGTAAAGACTGAAGCAAAGAATTCATTCAGTCTCTCCGCTATCGCCTTGTCGCCTCTTAGTGCTCCTTTAAGCCTTTTATCATCTAATGGACCAACTGACTCTCTCACAGGTTTTTTGCTACGAATGTACTTGAAAAGGTCTTTACTTCGCTGTTTTGCTTCCGCAGCAAGCTTCTTCTCAAATTCTCCCTTTGCCTGCCTTATCAATGCCTTGCATTTGACTTGCCAGTGCTTGTGTTGTTTCCAGGTTTCGTCGTTTGGCTCTTTTTTCCATTTCCTGAAAGATGCCTTTTTGGCAACAACAGCCTCTCTGACCTCACCTTTAAACCATGCTGGCAGTTTTTTGGACTTCCTTCCACTTTTCTTAAAGCGTGGAATACAGATGGTCTGGGCTTCCAAGATAGTATTTTTCAACAACAGCCAAGCCTGATGTACATCTTTAACCTTTGCAACTGCTCCTTTTAGTAGCCACGCAATTGTCTTGGATGCGTCAAATGACATACTTGGGGCTTCTAGGTATAAATTCATGTTCCCACTAGGTGGCACATCTCAATCACTGTTTACAGTTTTACTCCGACATTACAAACAATAAACACATGATGACATCATGTAATGACATCACATACTGCACGTATTTAACAAATAAGTAACTTCACATCTGCATTTCATGCTAAATGCAGTCGTCGTGATAATGCATCAATCAGGCATTGAATAGGTCAGTCAGTGGAGCTGCTAGAACATCCCCAAGTTCTCTCAGAATTCTAGGGTGCATCCTATCTGGTCCCATTGCTTTGTCTACTTTAATTTGAGCTATTTTCTCAAGAACACAGTCTTCTGAAAATTGTTCAAGATGTCCCCCGTTTCTGTTCCTGTTTGTTGGTGTTTTCTGAGGTCCTGCTCCTGGTTCTTCATCTGTGAACACAGAACAGAAATATTTGTTAAGCATTTCTGCTTTATCTTCATCAGCTTCTGCATATTCCTCCCCTTCACCCTTGAGACTGACAATACCACTTTTTCCCCTTCCTCTTCTCACTAACATATATGAAAAATGTCTTATCTCCCCATTTTATTGCATTGGCTATTTCCTCCTCTTTTTGAATCTTTGCTTTCCTGACTACTTTGCTAGCTTCTCTAAGTTTTTCCAAATATAGATGCCTGTCTTCCTCTCTCTGTTATCTCTTGTATTTCATGAAGGTCTCCGTCTTTTTATTCAATTTTTCAGCTACTTCTTTCGAAAGCCATAGTGGTCTCCTTTTCCTTTTACCTTTATTTACCATTTTTACAAAAAAGGTTTGTGCCCTTAAAATATCCCCTTTCAGTTATGCCCACTGTTTTTCTACATCCCTCAGCTGTTCCCACCCCACTAACAACTCCCTGAGGTATTGGCCCATCCTGGCAAAGTTAGCCTTCCTAAAGTCTAAAACCCTCACCTTTGAATGGATTCTAACAGCCCTAGTCCTATTAATGAACCACACCATCTGGTGATCACTGGATGCAAAATGATCTCCCACTATAACATCAGAAACACTTTCACCATTGGTAAGCACCAAGTCCAGTATGGCGCCTTCACGTGTGGGGTCTCTTACCAATTGCTTGAATAGTTCTCCCTGTAGAGAATCCAGGATCTCTTTACTTCTAGATGATACTGCAGCAGGAATGTGCCAATCAACATCTGGCATATTGAAATCCCCTATCTGTAGCACTTCTTCTTTCCTAGCAATGCTGCGTATGTCTTCAATTAACTCTCTGTCCACCTCTTCCTCTTGTGAGGGAGGTCTGTATATCATACCAATGCAAATAGATTTATCTTTCCCTCTTTCTAGTTTAACCCACAATGCCTCCTCTCTCCCTTTTAAGCTCTGTAATTCCAAAGCTTTAACACTAGAAGCCCGAAAGTGCGTCAACTGATGCAAATGCATCTTCAAAGTTGTATACCAGCGCTACTGCTAGAACCATGTCAGTCATGTTCCATGACTTTGTTAGCAAGGTCAAGATGTTCAAATATGTGCATCGAAAATTAATGACAGATGCATCACCTAGCGGGAAAACGAATTTACACGTAGAAGCCCCAAAGTACGTCTATTGACGCACTCAATTGTCTTGGATGCGTCAATTGACGTACTTTGGGGCTTCTAGGTATAAATTCAGGTTCCCACTAGGTGGCGCATCTCAATCACTGTTTACAGTTTTACTCCGACATTACAAACAATAAACACATGATGACATCATGTAATGACATCACATACTGCACGTATTTAACAAATAAGTAACTTCACATCTGCATTTCATGCTAAATTCAGTCGTCGTGATAATGCATCAATTGATGCACTTTGGGGTTTCTAGGTAAAATTCCTTTTCGGGCTTCTAGTGTTAATAGTATTTTTTACATATAGTGCTACTCCTCCTCCCCTTCTTCCTACCCTGTCCTTTCTGAATAAAGTATAGCCAGGTATAGTTACATCCCAGTCATGGTTTTCTGTGAACCATGTTTCTGTACATGCCAATGATTCCAAGTTGGCCACTCCCACCAAAGCTTCAACATCAGGGATCTTATTTCCCATGCTACGGGCATTTATACACACTGCTATCCATATGTTACCCCTGTTAGCCATTTCCATAAAGGTATTTAATGTATCACTTACCTGGGGGCTTTCACTTACCTGTGGGCTTTCTTCACCCATCCACAATGAATCTACTTTAAAGCCCTCCAGTAGATTAGCCACTACTACTACTGAAGATGGGTCGACCTTTCTTGGACAGATGGATGCCATCTCTGCTCTGCAACCCTTGGAACAGCATCCCATGGTCTAGGAAACCAAAACAATCTCGATGACACCATCCACGCAGCCATGCATTCATCTCCAGGATGCGAGCCTCTCTGCCTTGGCCTTTACCCTGGTGGTAGAGAACACCACCTGGTATACAGGGGGCTGGAGGCGGCACATGCTGTGGTCCAGCTGGGACACAGTGCGGACTAGGTAGATGCCTACGTGGCACATAGGAATGCCGAAACTGTAAAGCAGCAAGACAGCAACTGACAAGGGGCCAACATGGGCACGAGTGTGTGTCCCACAGTGTCACAGGGGATATTACCCAGCAGGTACCCCTAGGGCACATAACATTGGGAGATGGTGCTGGGGGGAAGCGCGCATGTCCATATAGGCCCCCCTACCCGAGAACCCACACCATAGGCAGCTGCCTTCCGGCACACTGGATGGCCTGGGACTGCGCACCACCAGCACCACTGGCATAATGGCATGGCAGCATGGTGGCAGAGGGGTGTTGGTGGCGGAGTGGGCAGTGGCATCTGTCCACAGCAGACCATTGCCAAGCCCCATTTAGGTGGGTGCTGTGCTCTGCAACATAAAAGGTCTGTCTGACAAACAGTCATGGTATCCCCAGGGAATGACCTGCCCCATGGCAGCAGTTTGGTGCAGTACACACAGCCAGTGTGTTCAGGAGCAGAAGGTCACAAGTTCAAGTCCCAGCTATGACTCCTGCCCACCTTGTCCCCATAGTTTACCCAATACTAAACCGTGGTAATAAAGATGAAATCTTTATTGCAGATAAATTAAACATGCCTGAAACGCCTATATTTTACCCTACAGAGCACAGACACCATAAACATGTGCAATCCCTAGAGCAGAGTTTCCCAACAGCAGTCCTGGAGGGCCAAACACCATTCAGGTTTCATGCTGTCTCTAATAAATATGCCTGTGCGGCATTTGTATGCATCACCCCCATTGTATGCAAATGTATCTCATGCATATTCATTAGGGACAGCATGAAAACCTGAACGGTGTTTGGCCCACCAGGACCGGAGTTGGGAACCTCTGCCCTAGAGCAGCGGTCAACAGGGGCAGAAACACCCACACCCACAGGCTCCACTATCCAAAGCCTCATGGAGAGTCAGGCTGTTGGGCTCTGCGTGGAGCAGCATCTCCCAATACTGGCACCTGCATACCTTAGCAATGCCATCCTAAACTTAGGAACATGTTCCACATATATCAAAAGTTTCCTATGATTAATGTCAGCTAACAAATCCTAAGTTAAGCATGATTTGTCGTTAGAGATTCATCATAGCAACCTTTCTGATATCTGTGGATTGTGTTTCAGTTATTGCTTCTGACAGTGGTTACCACCCTGGGGAGTGACCCCAAAAGTATTGCGTACCACAGCAATGCCCGCACTGTGCCCAGGACTGGTGTGGCGGCCAGGACTGCCACAAACCTCCAAATCTGCACAATGCTGGCATAGGTGTGGGAGTGTGTGTATGTCTATCCAGTGTGTTGTGGCTGCCTACACCTTACTGAGCCCACACTGCTTGCACTGTTTCCAGTTTTAGCTTGCCAAATGTGCATAATGAGGAGCAAGGTACTGTGGGTATGGGCCGGACAGGGTGGCCTGGACAGGGTGCATCTGCACAGGGCATAGGGCAATGGCTGGGACATTGTAGTGCCCGACAACCACCTGCATGGACAAGGTGGCCACAGCATGTCATGCTGGGAGGTCACTCTCACCCTGACTGAGCATTGACCACGGCATGGCTAGGTTCCCCCATAGTGCTATGCTGTCCCTCCCCCCCCCCCCCCCCGTGATATTTATGGGTTTTTTTTTTCTGTGGCCCAATCACTGACATACCTGTTTGGTGTGTGTGTGTGTGTGCACACAGTTTCTTCAGGAAGATGCACTATGTACTAGCTAGAAGACTGTCTGCAATTAGCATATGTATGGCTGGAATGCTGTGCAGTGGGTGGAGACTGAGTGTGCCCTCTGCTGGTGAATGTCAGATAGTGGTGGGGGGCAGCTGAGCTTCTCCAGCATTCTGCTTGTCTGCCATTTTGCCTTATGTGATGCATACAGATCTGCATCAACTGCCCTGTAGGGTGCCCGTTCCCAAGCAGGACTGGGGTTGGTGGTCCTCTCTACTGCCACCATTGCAGAGATGTACAATGCGGACCTGTTGGTGGGAGACCCTGTCCCCCACCCTGAGCCACAGAGGATGGTGCTACATAATTTGCTTTTTGGTCCAAACACCCCCCTTCTCCTATAACATGTGACCATGGCACCCACACAGGATATGCACTATTCTGGGTGCATTATAGTCCACAAGGGCTAGACATGACTGGGAAATACAGATGGACACAGGTGTATCCTAAGTGCATCTGTAAGGACTACCTATCATACACTAGCACTGATGTGGCCTGCAGCATAGTCTATCTCAGCCAAGCCAGGTGCTGCGGACCTGGTGCTGGGTGCCCCACCTCACCCTCAGTGTGAGAACAGTACCCACACAATGTGACGGTCTGTAGCTACTATGTGCCAGTAACACACACGGCCAGTTCCCCCTACCAGGCCGAGGGTGCTGTGGGGGTGCATACCCCATTATGTGATCAGCTGAAAATAGAATAAGACGGCCTGCACTACTCAACATGTTAATAGTACCCAAATTTACCACAAGGTGCACAAAGACAACTACTAATAGAGCTTTCTCGATTTATGCTCCGACAACCTGGAATGAACTTCCCACCTGGATTCGATCCATACCAAGCCTCACCACATTCAGAAAAGAAATAAAACACCATCTATTTCAAATCTACTATCCCGAAACCAGTCCTGAAAAACATAAGTCACAGGCATCCACCCCCTGCTCTAATTATCCCAACGCACTAACCCAACACGAAAACGGTTAGCCGCCCTCTCCCTATGGCTGTATCCTGTCCCCCATCCGATCTAGCTATAACCAAATATCAGTTGTATTTAACTCTATGTAAATTTTATGTGTATATATCTTGTAAATAGTTTCCCCCATTATTCTCCCGTTATGACTGTACCCTTGTTCTATGTAAGCACATTGTGTTATGTAAAAAACATTGTTGCATTGTTCAGTTGTAATGTAAACCGCACTGATCTTAATAGCGCGGTATATAAGAAAAGCAAATAAATAAATAAAAAATAAATAAATACATGTGCAGTGCATCATGGGTACGGGTGGGTTTACCCTATCCTGGTAACCACAGCAGGCAGGTTGTATGGTGACCTGCAGTCTTTCTGTAGTCAGCCAGGGGGTTTGTTAGTAGCTATAGAGAAGTAGCCTACTGGTTACTTCAATGACTGTAGAAGCAGATGTCATGAGTTTGATCCCACAGTGGTGTTATTTAGGAATGCTGTCTGAGGCTTTTCCTTTTCATTTCAATCAGTGTTACCAGCAGAAACACCCTCACAGTGCTGTAGCCTAAGGCACCCTATAGGGCACATTATAGGCAGACAGGGCACTTTATAATGTGACCTATGGGGCGCCTTATAGGGTGCCTTATGAGGCACCTTAGGTTACGGCACTGTGAGGGTGTTTTTTTGCTGGCAGCATTGATTTAAAGTAAAATAAAATGCCTCACACAGCCTTCTTACATAACACCACTGCAGGACTGAACCCATGACCTCTGCCTCCACAGTCATTGCAGTAACCAGTCGGCTACATCTTTATAGCATCTTGCATTGAGCTGGCATGTACTTAGGGTTAACGCGCATTAATGTTGCCACGGTGCCCACTATCGCGCGATACAGATTCTTGCTACCTTAGGACTGGAACGCCCACTCCTTATATGGCATTCTTCGCATTATCGCTTCAACTAGCACTGGTAACATTAAGACGGTTTAGTAAATATATCCCCTAGTGTTGTTAGTTCTAAACACCACAAAGGAAAAATTAATTTTCTTTAAAAGCGTGCTAGGCACCTGAGACTGGGAATATACCTACCATTGCAACACGCTAAGAGGAAATCCCAGCATTCCCTGTATGAGGGCCACACTCTCTCTCCATGCCCCCTGTCCCCTTTACTGCAAGAGACTGAGAAAATATGTTGCTGCCTGTCACTAATGATAGACTCATTCTGCTAGTCCAGACCCTTCAGCAAGAAGGTTTCGGCTCAGCCATTGTCCTAGTGCCCACCTCATTCTAGCCAAAACTGTCGCAGCTTCCTGTTCCAGCTCCTGATTTGGCTGGCCAGCCTGGGATTTGGGAATGCCTTAACTCCCCAAGTCTCTTATACCGGGCAGCTGTGATTGGTATTTTTCTCCTTTCACTTTCCCTTCTTTGGACAGGAGGGGCTGGACCTCCTTCTAATGCTAATAAATCAAAAAATGTAAGAAACTCTTTTCTTTAGTCTTACTTAAACTTCTGTTTCACCCTAAAATATGTTCCGAAACTGTAACTAAAATGTAGTGCAATAAGAAATAGAGTTCTAGCTTCTACTAAAATCATCTCAAAGGGGGTAATTTTATAAAGCTTTGTGTGTAAATGTTGTTTTATGTCTTTTATAAAAATTGCCCTATGCCTGCAAACAGGAAAATGTTTTTGCATGATCCCAGTGTAAGCTGTGTTTCGGAGAGAAGTTGGGGTGAGACATGGGTAGAGTCAAGAGGTACACTCATAGGTTACGGTATATAATACACACATTGGGCCCCTTTGACAGCTAAACAGCCCACAGGAATAAAATGGGCCATGCAATAAATAACTTGAACTAAGGGGGATGTTTACTAAACTGTGGTAACGTTACATAACGCGCGTTATGTAATGTTAACGATTGTTAGCGCATCATAACGCGCGTTAACCAACATTAACGATCGTAAAGCTCTGCGGCGCGGTAAAACACCGCAGAAGGTGGAGAGAGGGAGGAGAGAAGGGGTCAGTGGGCGGAGAGTGAGAGGGGAGAGACTCCCTTCACACTAACACGCTGATCTGAAGAGCTGAATCCAAACGCGATTGAAAACCTGCCGTTAAATGCACATTACAGGGGAGAGAAACCATTTCAGTGTCAGCAATGTACAGCCCAGGCAGGGTAACCAAAAAAAAGTGATAAGTGTGATACATGTGCACAGAACAAAAGGGCACATAAACACTGAAAATGACCTCAACAAACTGGAAAAAAAACATAACCAAGCTGGCCAATAGTTGTATTAATGAGAAACATCAACCCCCCCCCCCCCCCCCGATTAGCTCCATAGAAAAGATATAAATCGTGGAAGGGTCTATACTCTGTCCCCATACAAGGTGAATGAGCCCACAGTGAAATAGCGCTGCTCAGGGTTTTCCCCTCCATCGGACAGGGTTCCTATGGCATGCACATGTCCCGCAACATCAGGGCGGGCATGTCGGAATGGCAACTGGACAGATGCCGGAAAAGCGGATACAGAGGGCCGCAGGCGGCACATGCTGTGGTGAAGCTGGGCCACAGTGCGGACTAGGGTGATGCCTAGGTGGCCCATACGAATGCTGAAAGAGCAGAGCAGCCAGACAGCAACTGCTGAAGGCCCAACATGGGCACGAGTGTGTTTCCCACAGTGTCACAGGGGATAGTACCCAACAGCTACCCCCAAGGGCACGGAACATTGGCAGGCGGGGCTGGGGGGAGCGTGGATGTCTATGCAGGCACCCCTACCCCAGAACACGCACCATAGGCAGCCGCCTACCTGCACACTGGATGGCCTGAGACTGCGCACCACCAGCAGAAGGGCATGTCAGCATGGTGGCTGAGGGATACTGGTGGTGGAGGGGGTAGTGGCAGCTGCCCAGAGCAGACCGTGGCCTAGCCCTGTGTAGGTGGGTGCCGTGTACTGCAACAGACGGGCACTGTCTGACGAACAGTCATGGTATCACCAAGGAATGTACTGACACTGGGACAGCAAGGTGGTGCAGTGCACAAAACCAGTGCATTCAGAAGCAGAAGGTCACAGGTTCAAGTCCCAGCTGTGGTTCCTGCCAACCCAGTCCCCATATTTTACCCACTACTACAATGTGCTAATACAGACAGCACCTTTATTGCAGATGACGTAAACATGCCCAAGACACCTACATTTTACCCTACAGAGCACAGACACCATAAACATGCACATTACCTAGAGCAGAGTCTCCCAAATGCAGTCCTGGAGGGCCAAACACCATTCCGGTTGCATGCTGCCTCTGATAAAGATGCCTGTGCTGCATTTCTATGCGCCACCCCCATGGTATGCAGATGTATCTCATGCATATTCATGAGGGACAGCATGAAAACCCGAACAGTGTTTGGCACCGCAGGACTGGAGTTGGGAACCTCTGCCGTAAAGCAGCAGCCAACAGGGGCAGACACACCCACACCCACAGCCTCCTGGAGAGGCAGGACTTTGGGCTCTGCGGGCATCCCCCAATACTAGCACTTGCATACCTTAGTAATGCCACCCTAAACCTGGGAATATGGTACACATCTATCAAAAGGTTGCTATGATTACTGGCAGATAGAAATTCCTAAGTTAAGTACAATTTTCTGTGTGAGCTGCATCATAGCAACCTTTCTGATGTCTGTGGAGTGTGCTACAGGTCTTGTGTCTGACAGTGTTTACCAACCTGGGGAGTGACTCCTACAGTATTGCGTACCATAGCCATGCCTGCACTGTGCCCAGGACTGGTGTGGTGGCCTGGGCTGCCCAACGCCTCTATAGTTGCACAATGCTGGCATAGGTGTGGGGAGTGTGTGTATGTCTATCCAGTGTGTGGTGGCTGCCAACACCCTCCACAGCCCACACTGCTAGCACTGTTGCCAGTATTGGCCTGCCAATGTGCATAATGAGGAGCAAGGTACCGTGGGAATAGCCTGGATAAGGTGGCCTGGCCTAGATGCATCTGCACACGGCATAGGGCAATGGCTTGGACATTGTAGTGCCTGGCCACCACCTGCATGGACAGGGTGGCCATAGCATGTCCTGCTGGGAGGTCACTCTCACCCTGACTGAGCAGTGACCATGGCATGGCTAAGTTCCCCCATAGTGCTTTAAAGCATTTACCTCATGTGATATTTATGGGTTTTCTTTTGGGCCCAATCACTGACTTATCTGCTTGGTGTGTATGCTGACATCCCCGTTCTGGGTACATGCATCTCCTCCAGGACCATGCACTATGGACTAGCTGGCAGACTGTCTGCAGCTAGTATGTGTCTTGCTGGAAAACCTTGCAGGGTGTAGCGGCTGGAGGCTTGCTGCTGGAGAATGTCAGATAATGGTGGGGGGCAGCTGAGCATTTCCAGGCCTGCTGTCTGTCTGCTATTGCGTTATGGATGTGTACCGCTCTGTCTGTTCCCCAGCAGGACTGGGATTGATGGTCCCCTCTACTGCTACCATTGCAGGGAGGTAGAATGTGGATCTATTGGTGGGTGATCCTGTTTCCCACCCTGAGCCCCAGAGGGTGGGTTGTGTTTTGGTACATAATCTGCCTATGGGTCCATACACCCCCCCCCTTCACCTACAGCAGGTAACCATGGCACCAACACAGGGTATGCACTATTCTGGGTGCATCATCGCCCATAAGGACTGGACATGACCGAGAAATACAGCAGGACACAGATGTATCCTAGGTGTGTCTAATGGAACTACCTATCACACACTGATGGGGACCTGCAGCATGGCGTATTTCAGTCATGAAAGTTGCTGTGGACCTGGTGCTGGGCGCCCCACCTCAACCTCAGTGTGGGCACAGTACCCGCACAATGTGACTGTCTGTGGCTACTCTGTGGCAGTACCACACACGGTCTGTTCCCCCTACCAGGCCGAGGTGCTTTGGGGGTGCATACTGCGACGCTCCTGCCTGCGCCCGGGAGCTAACAGGCAGGAGTGGTCTTATGTCCCTTAGGAGTAGAGGTAAACTATTCCCTAGGGATGATAGGAATTGTAGTTCACTCTCTTTTCTCTCGGGAATGAAGTGTAGTTGCGACAAAGATGGTAAGGCTTGCAAGAAATATTTACTTGTAATGGGGATGTTTCTCCAGCGCATCAAAATTCAAATACATAAACGTAAAGGGTGCACTTATAACACAAAAAGAAGCAATCAGGAACTTAAGACAACTGAAATAGAATTAGCTTTAACTTCAGCTTTTCATCTATGGAGGAGCTTAACTCAGCTCTGCCTCGAGTGGCACTTATGAACATTGCATCCTCATAATACCAGCTGTTCGTCTCACAGCGTGGGTTCAGAACACAGGTGCAGATAATTAACTCTTCTCGGCACAGGCAGCAGAAACAGCAACATTTGTATTCCTTTCATACAACACTTGCCAAGCTTCTTTTATATTACTCTTTTTTACAACATACTGAGCAGTCCATGCTACACGGGTCAGTGCTTATGGTAGGTAAACCATTTTCTACCTGCATCAAATCCTCTGACTTAACAGAACTACTATCTTCATTAAGCTTCTGCTGTTTTCCTGTTTTCAGTTCTAGAAATTGCTTAAATTCTTGGAAGAGCAATTCAGCCTGCTTTTGATCAGATTGGCAGTTGTCAGCAAACACTATGCCCTTCTCCCTGTCACTAACTGTTCCCACTGCAGCCCTCGGCTTAAACAGTTCAGGGCAATGATCAGGTTCCTTCAAGAAAGCCCTAAAAATAGGAAGTTGTGCTTTACCTTCTCTATCTTGGCTTGTATCAGAACTGCCTTCTTTCTGCCAGGCTCCTCTCCTCTTTGGTAGCTCAAAATCTTTCCAGGTGTGGGTCTTTCTGGGCTTTCCAGGTCCAGGCTCTATCCTGTAGAATGAGTTTTCTTCAGCGTGTGCCTGCCTTTGAGGCTTTCTATGCCAAGGTTCTGTCTTCTCCCAGGATTCTAAAACATGGTTCCGTCCATTCCTCACAGGACTCCTCTTAACAGCATGTTTAGAATTCCTTGCAGAACCCTTCCAAACACTCTCAAATCTTCCAGACTCACTCGTACAGCCAAACTGCTTCCTGGTCTCAGACCCTCTCTCACACGTCATCTGCTTAGCAGCCTTGTTCAAAGCTTTAAAAAGGGTTTCTTTTCCTGGCACACCTTGTCCAACCCTTGGGTGTGCCCAATCAGCATTGCCTAACTCCTCCCCTGGGCTGGTGTCTGTTCTCAGCTCAGCAGAGCAGTATGTTTTTTTTCCTTCTAGGATTGAAAATCCTGTGTAAATCCTTTCGCTTTTCAGGATTTTCTTCAATCTCCATCCCTTCTGGAGGGCATTCTTCACCACAATACCCAATCTTGTACCCATCTCTCGACTGGTGATTTGCATGTGCAGTGCATCATGGGTACGGATGGGTTAACCCTATCCTGGTAACCACAGCAGACAGTTTGTGTGGTGACATGCAGTCCTTCTGCAGCCAGCCAGGGCTTTGTTCACAGCCTTATCAGGTGTCCTATAGGGGACATTATAGGGTGCCTTGGCGGACAGTACACTTTATAATGTGCCCTATGGAGTGCGTTATGGGGTGCCTTATGCAGCACCTTAGGTTATGCCACCGTGAGGGTGTGTTTGCTGGCAGCACTAATTAAAATACAAGTGAAATGCCTCAACAATCACTACTTAAATGTAAAGGGTGCTGCCTCAGCCAGCCTTATACATTAGGCCCACTGGGGAATCAAACTCATGACCCCTGTACCATCAGGCACTGTTGTAACCATTGTACTACAGCTCTGTTGCTGTGCTTGTATGCCTGCGCGCCTTCTTAAGATTAACGCGCGGTAACGTGCCATGTAGCGCTCGTTCATTTATGGCACCTGGTAACGCGCGTTATCGGTAACGATGTACCGCCCATTTCCTTATTTGGGGTTTCTGTCTCTACCGCGGCTCCCAACACGAATCACACTAACACAGTTTAGTAAACATACCCCTAAGTGTTTGTAAAAGGGGTCAATAGTTTGTTCTTCAGCTGTGTATGTTTATATCGTCTTCCGAGTTTGTGTACATGCATGCAGCCACATTGTAACTGTGATTTGATTTTGACAAGTTTTGACAAGTTTTGTGCTGATATTTTATAAACAAAAATATTTAATCCATACTTATGGTGGATGACTATATACACAGCTCTCTTAATATTGTGATCACTATGGGTACGATTCTGAGACACGGGTTGTGGGGCTGCACGTCCCAGCGGGACATGCAGCTCCGTAAGCCGTCTATGTCCGATTCCCCATCTGGCTCTCCCCACATGTCCTGAGATCTGGGTGGAGCAGGTGTGGGCCAGCCCAGCAGGACATACAGGCCAATTCAGGTCATAGCCCTGTATGTCCTGCCGGGTCAAAGGGGACGTGCTGCTTCGAAGGTGGAATAAGCAGCACTGACCCGGCGATCGGGCTTGGGTGCGAGAGGGTCCTTGCCCTGCTGGCTTGGGTGGAGGGGAAGAGAGGGGCTGAGCCATGGCATCCAAGGGAGCCTGAGGGGAAGACATCTCCGCAGGCAGGCAGGGGCACGCCAGGCCATCTTCAGGCCTGATTCCATGTACCACGGGATCATTTTGTTCCTGCGGTCCAGAATCGGGTTCTAACAGACCCGTCCTGCTCGGGAACATCTGGCTGACCCAGACATGCTGCTTTTGGAATCAGGCTCCACGCTCAATACAACACCTGTAACTACAAACAATTTTTTGTTGCACTTATTATGCTATGTTAAAATCACTTATTAGATTTTCCATTAAACATTCTAAGATACTGTTCAATCACACTTATCTGTGTCCCCTGATGGTGTTTCCAGCCAAGCCATCTGACACTGTACTGAATTTTGAACCACACATGCTTTGGTAGGATTCTCCCTCAGGGAATCATTCATTTATATCATCATTAAAGATTCATTTTTACACCAATTCCCATGGATGATCTTTGACACTCTTTCATACCTTTGCTTGTAGTCAGTCAGTGCAATTTTGCTACATCTGCTAATTATAAGATCCGCAGTTTCATCCTTGGATTTATACAATCCGCATTAGATGTCATCCAAAATATATTGAATTTTAGGGGTTGTATTCTATTTCTGTTTGCATTGCTTTAAGTTGCTGTTATTTGAAAATTTCCACAAGCATTATAGTGGATTCTTCATTGGAAGGCACAGTCAAGGACTGATTTTGATCATGGATTGACAAAACGGTTCTTAAAAATTCAAAAAGAAGGAAAACAAATTTATTTATGGCTTGAATTGGCTACACAAAAGAATTTAAGTCGCTTCCACACAGTTAGTTTATTATTATTATTATTATTATTCCTGCTGGATAACCAGACAAAAAATAAATACAAATTATTGTTACATCACATATTACTCACAGCCCTTGGGGGTATGCCTTGGGGGTATGTCTATTATATCATGTTAGTTTTGGTGCTTTAGCAGCCAAACGTATGTGGTAAGCTGAAAACCATAATGGTATCTGCAGCGGGTGGTCCTGGGGGAGGCGCTGCAGGTACTGCTGAGGTTTGGATTTCCTGCAGAGACCCAGCGTTCCCAGACTCATCAGATTCCATGGGAAAAGCCCCGCTGTGCCTGCCGAAGCAAGTGCCATGGGTCCCTATAGGAAATCCATGGGAAGGGATGGCAGTGATCAGGTGCACAGAGCTGTTAGCCTGATTGTTAACATGCTCCCCAAACAGCCATGATCCAGCCTCCAGCCTACAATTCTGCCAGTGCCAAAGTGCTGTGATCTGTGGCACTGACAATTTCCAAAATGAAACTGCTAGTTGTTCTTTGCCCAACCCACACAGCTGGCCATACTCTTGATCCACTCATTACCCCACTGCCCCCCCCCCCCCTTTTTGGATATCTCAGCTTCTGGTGAAGCCCCTTCCCTGGACAGATCACTTTTGTTTGACATTATTGCTCGACCCTCCTTCCCTCATCTTCTTCATCTGCCACCTTTTCTTCCACACCCTTACGCCGCCGTATCACTCCCCTCACTATCCAGCTCTTTCCACCTGCACACCAGATCCTTCCAGAGAACTTCTCTGCTCTTTCCCCGAATGCTCAGGCTTCAACCTGGACCTCTACCCTGTCTGCCACCCTTGATCAAATTGTGCCCCTTCAGCCAGCTCAACCCAAATGGCCCTCTACTCGCCAGCCCTGGTTTCATGCTGACCTGCATCTCTTACGCTGTCACCTTCATCGAGAGGAACACACCTGGCGTAAGCATTGTACCACACATGCCCTGGCCCAATTTCGTGAGCATCACAGGCACTATCGTTCTTCCGTTCATCAGGCCAAACTATCTTTCTTCTCTGATCATATCACTACTGCTCCCAGCCCCTCTAGACAACTCTTCTCTGTTCTCAGATCTCTCACCTCGCTTCACTCTGGCCCTTCCCCTGTGCCTCCTCATCCCACGCCCTCTCCCTCCCAATTGGCTTCGCATTTCGCAACCAAGATTCTGGACCTGCATGCTGCTCTTCCTCTCTGTCCCCCTCCTTTATCCTCTCCCCTCTTTTCTCACTCTCCTCCTCCCCTGTCCTCTCTTTCCCACTGCTGGTCCACCTTTCACTCAATTACCACCACAGAGCTTATAACCATCATCCCCATAGCATGCAAGACCACCTGCCCTCATGACCCCATCCCTTCTAGCTGGCTTCTCGAACCTTCTCTTGCTCTCGTGTCCCATATTCTCCCCATGGTCAACTCTTATCTCTCTTCTGGAATCTTCCCTTCCCTCTGGAAACATGCCCTAGTATGTCTTATTCTCAAGAAACCCTCTCTTGATCCCCTAATCCCATCCAATTACTGCCCAGTCTCCAACCTTCCCTTTCTTGCTAAGATCATAGAAAAAACTGTTTTTGCTCAGCTCTCACAACACCTCCATTCAATAAACTTTCTGCACCCACGCCAATCAGGTTTTCATCAGGGCCATAGTGTTGAGACAGTTTTAGTAGCACTCTTCAATGAACTTCATTCTTTACATGACTGGGGCGACATCTCAGTGGCAGTCGCTCTTCATCATTCTGCTGCCTTCGATCTAGTCGATCACTCACTCCTCCTTTCACGACTTCGGGACACTGGACTTAGGGGCACTGTCTATCATTGGTTTCATTCTTTCCTTTTCTTCTGCTCTTTCTCTGTGACCTTCTCCGCTAGATCATACCACCCTTCTGACAATACTCCCCTCCCCTGTGGTGTTCCTCAAGGATCAATCCTGGCCCCTCTCTTATTTAATCTTTTTCTTGCACCACTCGCTCTTTGTATCCAACAGTCTGGTCTGTCAGCCTTCTTCTATGAAGATGACATCATCATCCTACATCACACCAATCTGCTTCATCCAAATCTTGGTCCTCTAAATTCTTGTCTTACTCTTGTTGCAGATTGGTTATCTTCAAATTGCCTTCACCTTAATCTGACTAAAACTTTCTCTACTTGGTTTACCTTTGGAAGCTCCTGACCTTCACTTGCCCCCTCCATTGGAAACTCCGTAATCCCCCTGGTCTCCTCCTTCCGATATCTGGGGGTACTGCTTGATTCCAACCTCACCCTTAAGGATCATATCTCTCAGCTTGCCAAGACATCTTGTTTCTTTCTACTCCAAATACGCTCTATCTTCCCTTTTCTCTCTCCCTCTGTCTTGACTACCCTCACTTTATCCATGGTTATATCTCGGCTTGAATTCTGCAATTCCGTCTTCACAGGTATCATTCACACTCAGTTACATTGCCTACAACTCATACAGAACACCGCAGCCAGAATTATTACCCGCTGTTCCCATAGAGACCATGTTACACCCCTGCTATTTCATTTACATTGGCTTCCTGTAGAGTTTCATGTCCACTTCAAGATACTTACTCTGGTGCGTCGAGTTATCTATACTCACACGCCACAATACCTTACTGACCTTCTTCAGTTTCACATTCCCACACGCAACCTCCATTCTCGTCACATAAACTGCCTTCATCTCCCCCCCCACACACACACACACACCTTCACGTGTGCATTTTCAATCCACCCGTCACTCTGCTTTTTTCTTCCATGGTCCTGCCCTTTGGAATTCCCTGTCTGCACAGCTCCAACTGGAAAAGAACTACTCTTCTTTCAAGTCTCTACTGAAAACCCATCTATTCACCATTGCATAAACCTCTCAGATACACATGGGTGACCTGGCTTATCTATGTCCTTCCTTGCCTCTTCTCTATGTCTTGTTTTATGCTTCCTATTATTTCATCTTTTCTGTTACGATTGTAGCTCTTTTCTTTTTTCTGGCCTTGTGCCACCTTCTCGATGTTAATATGATTGTAAACTGCCCTGATATTATAAAGGGCAGTATATCAAATGTAAATAAACAAAAACATAGCCTCCCTGCAGCACCGATCCCCCCTGGACTGCTCCTCATCATCATTGAGAGTATCCAGGGAGGATCAGTGCACCCCCTTGACTAAAAATGTCTCCCAGCTAGTGAGTCAGGCTAAGCCCCCCCTCCACCTCTCTCCACCCCCTATCTCCATCAAGGAATGGAAGGGTAGAGAGCCCTGCTCCTGCCCTCCTCAAAGGCTCTAACAAAAATGGCTATTATCTCATGGTACTGACTCTAGCAGGAGGCTAGACATCAGCACCTTGTGATGGCAGCCATTTCATTTTGACTGCATTATGAAGCAAGAGTCCAGAAGAGCACCCCTGCCCCATTCCACCACTTAGACCACCAGGTTAAACACATGTATGTGCTTGGAGGGGCCAGTGGGGGTTAGGGACCTCCCCCTTTGCTGGCTGGCTAGCCAGAACATTTGTTTCATATTCGGGAGGTGAGAGAGGAAGGGAAGGGGACATGGAGCCTCCCACCCTTCCAGTCCTTGATCAGGGAGGCAGAAGGAGGGGGGCTTAGCTCAACTGGCTAACAAAGAGACTTTTTCAGTTGGGGACTGCACCGATCCCCCCTGGGCAACTCCCAATGTGGATCAGGAGATGTCCAGGAGGGATTGGTGCTGCAGGGTCACCTGCAATTTCATTTTGGATACTGTTGGTGCCATGGATCACAGCACCTCAGCATTGATAATACTGTAGGGGGTGGCTTAGTCACACCAGTTGGATGCCCAATTACCTCCAGGGAAGATCCCATGTTATGGGGCCTGCAGACAAGATAATACCCCTTCTTGAGGTGACATTATGTGCCGCCATGATCTGGCCCAGTTTTGGCAGCCACCATATGAAATATTTGTTTGTGTGGTGGCTGCCAACCATGACCACTCCCAATCCCTGTCCTGATCCATCTCTATCCACCCCTAGGGATCTGCACCACATGAAAATCAGTATTGCAGAAATTTGCCTGTGATATCTGATTTTTACACGGGTTAACTGCTAACACAGGGCACTAATACCGTGGTAGCCCTACAGTAGCAGCTAATGCCCCTTTAGTAAACTTACCCCTTGGTCTGTAACCAGTCTCTGCACCTTACTTTTGGGTGGAGCAGGACACCTGCTCTAGTCAGACTATTCAAGCTATTCCAAACTTACTGTAATCATACTCCATAGGAAAGATGCTCCAGTTCTGGCTCCTGTCTTTCACAGCGTGTTACCCTAAGGCTGGCACCATCCCCAAGCCCATTTTACCTCCATGTGGGCAGCTGCAGATATCAGTGCTTTTCTTGTCATAGATGGGGGGAGGGGTGGAGGAAACTAAGGAAACTTCCATTGAAAACTGTTTCCCAAGACTTTGCCTCAGTCCTAGGCCAGGAGTGTTGGACGCTTCTGCCTCAGGCTTATTGCATCTCTGCCTTGCAGAATCCTTGAGAGTTCCAGTTTTTCTTAGATCAAAGGAGTTATGCCTGAAGGAAACAGTGCCTGCTCACTGCTGGGAGTATTGCTGAGTCACATCACTGAGCATTTGATGAGGGGCCACTCCCACAGGGACCGACATTCCCTCCATCAGGGTTGGCTCTAGTTCCAGTTCAAGGTATTGAGTACCCTAGACAAACCTTTTGCCTTACTCCACTCCCCCCTGAGAGTGAAACATCACGAATATCTAAACACCACCCTTCCAACAACAATCCTGTAAAAATGCATAACTGGACTCATACTTTTAAAAATTGAACTTTGCTTTGAATGTATATAAGTGCCCATTCCTCGGGCAAGTAAAAGAATGTGTTGCTGACTCTTTGAGCTTGTGTGGCTGACAGGATCTTTTGTTTTCCTTTGACTGCTTCTGCTCTTTGTCGTCGTCATCCCCCCTCCCCCTCCCCAAGAAGCTGCTGCTGTAGGCAACCATCTAGTCTTGTCTAATGGCTGAGTTGGCCCTGCCTCCATCAATGCTGTCCTGGTCATTGGAATTTCTGCTGAGTCAGACAATTTAAGAATGTCTTAGATAAGAGGAGCATCTGCAAAAGGACTGATAATTGCCCCCTGAGTATCCCAAGGATATGAGTCTGGCACTTCCAGCAAGCAAGAACAGGACTACAACTCCTTTCCATCTTGTGTTTTTTGGTTGCTGCACCAGTTTCTGCATCTATCTGCGGGATACAGAGAATACTGGGAGACCTACTACTACTAGTAGTACCAGACTATATACTGAGGTCAAGCGTTTTGGCCCCTGCCTTCCTCTGCTAGTGGGAAAATGAGATAACCCATTGGTCTGGACTAGTCTGTCATTGATGATAAGGAACTACCGGTAGTGAAGTTTTTCTAAATAAGAAGTCAAAATCCCATCTTGAATCCATGTAATTTATTCTGGAAGTCAAGTTTTCTAAAGTCTGTAGTCTAGCAATCTGGTATTTTGGAAAACCTAGAAGGACAATTTTACAATAGTTTAAATTAGGCATTACGACAGTAATGTACAGCAAAATAATCCCTTGGCTTATGCAACATTCTTAGTAAAGGAAACAATTTCCTAAATATGATAAATATATGTTTATCCATAGTAAGATTGGAATCAATACAAACCCATAGGGTTTTTTTTATTTGTTTGTTTGATTTTTAAGTGCCATCAAGGCAATGCTCCTGGCAAACCAGCAGCTCCTGGGTTTTCTTGGCAAGGCATGACCAGAGGTAGACTGCCAGGCCTTTTCTTCCAAGGCAATAGAGGGTAAAGTGACTTGCCCAAGGTCACAAGGAGTGCCAGTGGGAACTGAACCCTGATCTCTGGGAGCTTTCCTTGGGAATTTCTCTATCGCAAAGACAACTCAGTCTTTTGGGTGTTAATTTTGAGTTTATGTAAAGACATCCAGTAGTATAGTACATCAAAATAATATAATAAAACTTTCTGTAGATACTATATTGATCCATTTGCCATATTTAATGTTATAATATCATCTGAACAAGAAAAAAATGAAATGGAGCATCCTTGTTCTCTCAAGAATGCTTCCAATGAACTCAAAAATATATTGAGTAAAATTGCTGAAAGTAGGAACGTTGAGGATTTGCACAAATCACTGGACAAGGTTGCGAAACGTCAACATTCCAGAAGAAACCACTGTAACACTTTTCTGGTCAAACCAATTGCACTCCGTTTTTCTAATAGCAGAACATGCTCAACCATGTCAGAAGCAGAAGATAAATCATCTATCTGCAGCAGAATGCCAGAATCACCTATTCATATTGACTCATAAGTCATAAATGGCTAATCGTGTCTCACTACTATAATGACTACGAAACTCAGACTGGGTAAAATCAAGTAAATCATAATCATCCAGATATCATTATTCATTTCATTCATTTTAACCCGTCTATCGGGTTTCCTTCTTAATGGTTACAAAACTAATAGCCAAACAATGCATGCAAGGACATAATCAGTGACACAAAGAAACATTAACACTAAGAATATGCATAAAGTTGCATAAATTAGATGATGCATAAATCAATCGCTAAATGCTTTTTGAAAAACAAAAGGCATAATTTGCCAGCTTTGTTTGGGGGAGGGATACAAGGGGTAAGGAGCTCAGATTAGTAGTGAGAGGAAAATGGCCCCTTCCCCTCAGACTGGCAACTATTAGCTTTCTCTACCCCTCCCCCCCCCCCACTGCTACTGAAACTCAGCCTCTCTTGAAAACATACACACTCACATACACAAACCCTATCACTCCCCCCCCCCCCCCCGCCCTCCTCTTAGGCCTGTCACCATCAGCCTCAACTTTCCCACCTTTTCAATTACAGCTGCAATAGGGTGACACAATGACATATTTTGAAACCTTTGCATTTCTTACTATACTCTTAGCATCCCCCTTTCCTTATTTTCTTTTATTTATATGCATTTTCATTTTGCTAGCCTTTCTTTAATAATTTATTTTATCTTCTTACACTTTTCCTCATCCCTCTGAATTACTCATTTTATTCTGTTTGTGCTTCTTCTAGATTTTTCCAACCTGTTGTCATTTTAAATGTTGCTTGTGCCATAGCTTCCATTTCTTTTGTTTCCCCTTATTCGTATGTTTTTCTTTATCCTACCTATTCCATTCTTTCTGCTCTCCCTGACCTCCTGCTCTGACCCACTCACCCCTTGCTCTTTACCTCCCCACTCTCTCCACCTTTAAAGAATTCCCTCATAGTTCACCTCTTTCTTGTATTGCCCGCTACATCCTTGCTTGCTTCTTACCTCCTTACATCTTCTCGCTCTTCTTTCTCTCCACGTCTGCTCCCTTCCCACTTCTCTTCGCTCTTCCCTTTGTTCTTCTTTGTCTCTCATCTCCCTCCTTTCCATCTTCCTCGTCCACCCATCTTCTTGCCTTTCCTCATCTCTCTTCCTTCCCCAAATCTTTCCCTCTTAATTCTCTCCTTTCTTGGGAATAATTTGTGGAAATATTTCTTTATGGAAAGAGTGGTTGATGCATGGAATAGTTTCCCAGTGGAGGTAATAGAGAAAGGAGTGTATCTGAATTCACCAGTCATGTTTCTAAAGGCTCAAGTTATATCCAGTGGTATAAATAAATATTTCTTGCAATTACTCCTGAGTCACTCCTCTTTCACCTATGATCCCTTGTTGCAGCCCCTCCTGTGTATTTAAATGTCTCTATCATATCTTTCAGACACTCATATGCTCTCTTTCTCCTGAGATACATGCACATATGGGCAGTCTGTCTCTCTTCTCACGCACACACACGCACGCACGCACCTACCTAGACCTAGTGTTGTCCCAATGCCTGCTGCTCATATCCTCTTTCATTTATTCAGTGCTCCCTCCAAACCAACCATCTCTGCCTATTACCATATAAAGTTCTTTTCCTCATCCTGCAGAAGCCCCCTCACACTTCCCCCAGCCCCATAGAACAATCACTCCTAGTTCCACTGACTTTCTCCAAGGTCAGCCCAATGCCTGTTGCAGAGAATAGTCCGTGAACTCCCCTCTGGCTCACCCAGAGTAAAGCATACAAGAGTTGCAAATAAGTTTTAAACTCACCGTTTCAGCATCGAGTTAACTCAGGCAGCCTGCGGGTGAGCTGCGGCTGGGGTTGTTAGCCAAGGGCTTCTGCCGCCAGGCTTTTAGCCATAGAAACATAGAAACATGAAGGCAGAAAAAGACCACATGGCCTATCTAGTTTGCCCTTCCATACTGACTACTACAATAGTCCCCTCTTTTCCTTTAGAGATCCCCTGTGTTTGTCCCATGCTTTTTTGAATTCAGATACTATCCTCAACTCTACCACCTCTACTGGGAGACTATTCCACGCATATAACACTCTTTTCATAAAAACATATTTCCACGTATTACTCAGGAGTCTATCCCCTTTCACCCTCATCCCATGTCCACTCATAGCAGAACTTACTTTCAATTAAAAGAGGCTCTCCTCCTGTGCATTTATGCCATGGAGATATTTAAACATCTCTATTATATCTCCTTTATCCCGTCTTTCCTCTAAGGTGTGCATATTAAGATCCTTAAGTCTGTCCTCATATGCTTTATAATGAAACTACTAACCATTTTATTAGCCACCCTCTGCACCGACTCCAACCTGTTTATATCCTTTTGATGGAGTGGTATCCAGAACTGCACACAATACTCCAAATGAGGTTGCACCAAAGACTTATACAGAGGCACTATCACTTCCTTTTTTTCTGCTGGCCATTCCTCTGCCTATGCACCTAAGCATCCTTCTAGCTTTTGCTGTCACTTTTTCTACCTATTTAGCTACTTTAAGATCATCAGACACAATCACGCCCAGGTCCTGCTCTTCTTTAGTGGACAGAAGTTCTTCCACCTCTACACTGTACAGCTCCTTTGGATTTTTGCAGCCCAAATGCATGGCCCTGCATTTTTTAGCATTAAATCTCAGTTGCCACGTTCTAGACCATTCTTCAAGCTTAGCTAGATCCCTCCTCATGTTATCTACTCCTTTCTGGGTATCTACTCTATTGCAGAGTTTGGTATCATCCACAAAGAGGCAAACCTTACCCGACAGCCCTTCCGCAATATCACTAACAAAGATGTTAAAAAGAAATGGACCAAGGACAGATCTCTGCAGCACACCACTGGTAACCTCCCTCTTTTCAGAGTGAGCCCCTTTTACCTGTACCCTCTGTTGCCTCCCTCTCAACCAATTTCTTACCCAATCAGGACCTTTAGGGTCTATCCCTAGGGTGCTCATTTTGTTGGTAAGTTGCGTGTGCAGAACATTGTCAAAGACTTTACTGAAAACCAAGTACACCACATCTAGGGCTCTCCCTTGGTCCAACTCCCTGGTCACCCAGTTAAAGAAATCAATCATATTTGTCTGACAAGACCTACTTCTGGTGAATCCATGCTGTTTCCGATCCTGTAATCCATTAGGCCCCAGAAACCTCACTATTTTCTCTTTGAGCAGCGTTTTCAATAATTTACTCACCACAGAGGCACATGTGGAACCGCTTTCATGTAAAAGGACCACACATGTCTCTCTCCACTCCTCTGGCACCACTCCCAACTCCAAAGAAAAGTGTGACACGTCCTCAACCGTGCTGCTGGAGTCTCTGCCAGTTCTGATCCCAGGGCAACAGGAAGTGTACCTCAGGGTGGGGGCAGAACTGGGAAAGACACCAGCAGAGCAGTTGAGTGCAAGGTTCTGCCACAATTTACTTTAATTTTAATGCTGACTGCCCAGGTTTGCAGTAAGGGAAGCATGCAACTGCTGAAGCCTGTCGGGTGAGAGACCATTAGGCAGTAAGGAACAGGAACTCCAAAGGTGCGGGGCCTCTGGTTGAACAAGGCCATGTGCAGACAGCATCCCCGAACATGCCTAGGGCCAGCCCTGCTCCTACAGACACCTCCAGCACGGTCTCTCTCCTCTTTTTGGCCCATGCAAGCAGCCCGTCCCACAGGCCGAAGAGGAGACAAAAGCTGTGATTGCTTCCAGCAGTGCATTTGTGTGTCTGAGGGACAGGCAGCTCCCATGGGCACACACACCACTGCTTTCCTCTTCGGTCTGCGGACACACAACAATGCTGCAGCTTTGGCGTTCCTTAACTCTGGTGATGCCCTGCCATGTTTACTTTGCTTACCAGTAACACTGGCCCTACTAAGAGCTTACAATCTAGTCAACATAAACAATACAACAACTGGGAACTAGGATATATAAGAACATAAGATACGCCATACTTGGTCAGACCAAAGTCCATGAAGCCCTGTATCCTGATTCCAACAGCGACCAATCCAGGTCACAAGTACCTAGCAGTTTCCCAAAAAGACACATAGGTTCCGCAACGCTTGTATTGGGGCAATGATAAGGAAACACAGAAGGTGAACAGGAGAATAAGGGGATCCGGATCCAAAAGCAGTCTGAAAGAGGTGAGTATTTAGCTTGGATTTGAACAGGGCCAAGGATGGAGCCTGACGTACTGTCTTAGGTAGTTTATTCTTGGTGAAGCTATGCAGCTACCTCCCAGCTCTTGAGCCGCTCCTCATAGACTGGAATGGCCACTGGAATAGTATCAGGTAGGACAGAACACAGTGGCATATTTATTTTATTTATTTATTTAGCTGGGTTTATATACCGCTTTTCTCCGGGTCAAAGCAGTTTACATCGAACAACAAGTAATAGATTACATTGTACATACAGTTAACTTATTTGCAAGGCTGCTGTGACATGATCTTCCACCTAGAATGTGGTCTCTGAGGTTTTATCTATGACCTCTGCAGTGCTTCTAGGGTGGGAGTGGAGGGGCATGTGTCAGAGCATCTCACGTGGACTCTACAGGCACGGGTTTGTTGCTGGCTTGGAATCTGAGTACCAGGGATGGAGAAACAGGGCCAGTCCCAGAAACTAGGGATGTGCCTGTGTCCAAGAAGAGTAGAGCAAGGAAATGATCCAAGCCTGTGGGATATGGGGAGTCACAAGATGAGTTAAACTTGCCAGTGAAAGGAAGTCTAATCTTCAGAGGAGCATGAGAAGTGAAGATTAGGGAAGAGATGGATAAGCCAAATCCGCATGAACAGAGAACTGGATAGGGGAGGGGTGGAGGGAAAGGGAAGGCCGGGTTAAGATGAAGCGAGGAGCAGAATGCAGGGAGAGGGAGCAATCTGCTGTGAGGTAAATAGGAAACGTAATGCTGGGTGGAAGGTTGAATAAGGACATCTCCTTACACATATAAGTGTTAAGGGAGCAGATCTATGCACTAAGGAAACAATAAGATACCTCGGAGTCACACTGGACCATCATCTCAACATGAAATCACACATAAATAATATTGTAAAAGCTGTGTACTTCAAGATACGCACGCTCAGGCACCTACGCTCCCTACTAGACCAAGAGGACTTCAGAACCATCTATCAGGCACTGATCCTACCACACTTCGACTTCGCCAACTCCATCCTGCAAGGGCTCCCACAATCCACCCTGAGCTCACTTCAGCTTGCTATGAATACTGCTGCAAGGGTTCTACAAGGAGCGTCCAAGAGTGAACATGTTACACCTATCCTCAAACAGCTACATTGGCTCCCTATACACGGAAGGATTATGTTCAAGACCTTGATTCTCACCTTCAAGGCCATCAATGGTCTCTCAGCCAACTCAATCACAGAGCTCATACGAACTGTACCACCAAACAGAAATAGGAGACAGGTAGCATTGAACTCCCTAATAATGCCAAAGGCCATAACAACATGCAGCCTATCAACAGCAAACAGAGCTTTCATATTTTGCGCACCAAAATGCTGGAACTCTCTACCACCTGATATCCGTGCCATAACCGACTTAGCCCAGTTTAGAAAGGCCCTCAAATTCAACCTATTCATCAAATACTACCCAACATAAAATAAAACTTACAGTCCCACCGCAAACGTAATCACAGATTTCTCATTGTTACTAACATTCTGGCTAAATTGTGTAAATAGTTGAGTATGTTGTCTAGTTAACCGATCATATACTCCATGTAGATAGTTCTCCCATTTTAAATTTGTTTTTTCCAAGTTATGCTCCTGTTATATGTAACACCGAACAGCTTGTTGTTCTGGTTTTTGTTTTGTTCTCTGTAAACCGCGCTGATGCCGAATAGTGCGGTATATAAAAAATGTAAATAAATAAATAAATAAATAAATAATTCTTTTCATTATTTCAGTTTGTTCAATGTAAACCGCACTGATGCAAAATAGCACGGTATATAAGAGAATGTAAATAAATAAATAAATAAAAATAAATAAATTCTCTGCACCATAGGCATCAGTCTGACATGTCAACGTGAGGAATTATGGAGAGGAGGGGGCATGAAAATGGTGGTGGGGGCATACAAATGATGAGCAAGTGAGGATGCAGCATGACCAGGGGATTGTATCAAGGGAGCTAGGATGTGGATCGGCGATGGGAAAGATTCCACGTGAGCATTCTCCCTCCCTCAAAGACAGATCAGAACTGCGATGCACTTGAAAACCAAAAATTCACATGTTAACTGAACCTTTAATTTTGGGCTTGCTAGCTCAGGGGTTGGCGATTATAGTGCATACTGTACTTGCTACCATGGGAAGCCTATTACAGTCCTAATCAGCATAACTTTTTATTTGTCCATCTCAGGGGAAATCTGTGCTTATAAATTTACTGTGGGTTAGTACACAGCTAAAGATTTTTCCAGGACTGATTACAGCAGTGTCCTGGGAGCTATTCTTTAATTCCTGGAAACTCCAGATCAATCCCAGTGAGCACTGCAAAGTATAAACTTTTATGCTCATTAGGATCCATTCAACATTGTATGTAATAGTTTAGGTACCAGAACAAATAGGTTGGACTGTATATGTAAATCAGTATTATCTGCTTTGAAATAGAACCTACTATAAAGAACAAATTACTGAACATGTAGATAGTCATGGTTAAATGGAGAATGCCAACATGGTCTTGTCTTACTAATCTGTTATGTTTTTTCGAAGGTGTGAATAAACAGGTAGATAAAGGTGAATCGGCTGATATAGTGTATTTGGATTTTCAGAAAGCCTTTGACAAGGGCCCTCGAGAGACTCTTGGTGAAATTAAAAAGCCATGGGATAGGAGGCAGTGTACTATTGTGGATCAGGAACTGGTTAAAATATAGAAAGCAGAGGGTAGGGATAAATAGCCAATTTTTCCAATGGAAAAAAGTGAATAGTGGAGAACTTCAGGAATCTGTGCTCGATCTGCTGCTTTTTAACATATTTGTAAATGAACTGGAAATGGGAATGAGTGAGGTGATCAAATTTGCAGATGACATAACATTATTCAAAGTTGTTAAAACCCAAGAGAATTGTTAAAATTGCAAGAGGAGCTTGATAAATTAGAAGATGAAATTGAATGTGGACAAGTACAAAGTTATGCACCTAGGAAAGAATAACCCAAACTAAGGTTACACGATGTAAGGTTCTACATTAGGAGCCATGGCCCAGGAAAAAGATTTAGGCATCATCGTGGATAACATGTTGAAACCCTCCGACCAGTGTGCAGCAGCAGCCAAGAAAGCAAATAGAATGCTAGGTATCATAAGGAAAGGAATGGAGAATAAAAAATAGGATATTATAATGCCCCTGTATTGTTCCATGGTGCAACCGCACCTTGAATATTGTGTGCACTTCTGGTCACCATATCTTAAAAAGGATATAGGAGAATTAGAAAAGGTACAGAGAAGAGCCACCAACATGGTATAGGGATAGAAGAATACCTCTATGAGGAGAGCCTTAAAAGGTTAGGACTCTTTAATCAGGAAAAGAGACGGCTGAGTGGAGATATGATAGAGGTCTATAAATTAATGAATGGAGTGGAACGGGTAGACATAGATCGATTGTTTAAGACATCAAAAAGTAGAAAAACTAGTGGACATGCAATGAAACTACAGTGTATCCCATTTAAGACTAATAAGAGAAAGTATTTATTTACTCAATGTGTAATCAAACTCTGGAATTCATTACCAGAGAATGTTGTAAAAGCTGTTAATGTAGCTAGGTTTAAAAAAGGTTTGGACAAGTTCCTGGAGGAAAGGTCTATAAATCATTATTAAAGAGGACTCAGGAAATCGACTGCTTGCCCCAATACAAGCATTGTGGAACCTGTGTGTCTTTTTGGGAAACTGCTAGGTACTTGTGTCCTGAATTGGCCACTGTTGGGAACAGGATACTGGGCTTTAATGGACCTTAGTCTGACCTTACATGGAAAAGCTGAAATCATACAATGCAGAAACACTGAAACAGAAAAAGTACTATGCCCATCTCATCACTTTTGCAATAAATAAACCAAGAGAGCTGTTTTCCATAGCAAAATCTCTTATAAAGGAACCAATTTAAGGAATGCCACAAGAACAATATGTCCTCAGAAGATAGCATCCCATCTTCTCGCCAAACAGATGAACTTCCCTTCAACACCTCAGCCCTTAAGGACACCCTAGAAGTTGTGGACCCAGTTCCAGCTCCCATCGCTCAAGAACATTGAAGACACAATCCAGAACTTAAACACAACCACTTCTCCACTGGAACCCTGCCCTGTGTCATGGGTGAAGCTTTCTAGATCCCAACTCAGCACATATCTCAAGTGTATATTACATACTTCTCTGACCTCGGGCCTAATGCCCAACTTACTTAAAATGACCTCAATGTGATTCCTCCTAAAGAGTCCAGGGCTTGACCCATCATCACCTAAATCCTACAGAACAATGTAAAGCATTCCGTTTATATCGACAATAATAAAGAAAATAGTCCTTACACGACTCCAAGACCACCTTAATGAACATGCACCTTTAGACCCCCATCAACACAGATTCAGACAGTATCACAGAGATGAAAACCTCCTCACCTCCTACTAAATACACTCTTAACTTCCCCACAAAACACCAGCATTAGCTTTATCCTAATATTCCTCAACCTTGCCTCTGCCCTCGACTCAATCCCACACCATCAACTGCTACAGAGACTCTCAGAGATTGGGCTCCAAGACACCGCAGTCACCTGGTTCTGATCCTGCTTAGACTCACGAAAACAACAAGTAAGAGTTGGCACCAGGATATAAACCTGTTCACCCAGCAAATGGGAATACTTCAGGGCTCAAGTTTCTCAGTCCTCCTGTTCAATATCTTCATACAACCACTACGTCAAATATTCAAAGTCCACAAAGTACAGTACCAGATCTACACAGATGACATAATGTTTTGCACCCCCATCAACCTTCTCTCTCCAGAGCTCACCAACCTACGGACGTGCTTCACAGAGGTATACAAATGGCTCAACCTACACAATATGATCATCAACAAAGAGAAAACTGAAGCCCTGTACGTCACCGCTGATCCAACATTCATCCTACCATCATCATTGAAACTTGATGACATAACAATCAGAGTCAAAACTGAAACAATATACCTAGGAGTAACAATAGACCAATAGCTGAACTGCCAATCACATATAAAAAGAACAACCACCACCATCTACCACAAGCTAAGAACACTAAAGCATCTCCGTCACCTGCTCACCCCTGAATTATTTTGAACTGTCTGCCAGGCCATGACTATACCTGTGCTTGACTACTGTAACATCATTTACTATGGCCTCCCAAAAAATGCCCTTCACCCGTAACAGATGGCCCAGAACACAGCAGCATGGATAATCTTTGGAGCTCCCCACCAATCCCATATAACCCCCATAGTAATACAGTTACACTGGCTTCCCATCACAGCCAGAATCAAATACAAGATCCTCATCACAATATTCAAAATCCTCCACAATCAATCAGTTAACAGTCTCTAGACCCTCATCTCAAGCCCCAGGAATGAAAAATCATGAAGAAGCACCTCCATCAACATCCTAGCGATCCTAGCACAGAAGATAAAGAGCAAACAATCCATCTGTAACCAAGCATTCACCTTATTCACTCCCACACTATGAAACTCCCTACACCCATTTCTAAGAGGATGCTCTGATACAGTCAAATTCCAGAAAAACCTAAAAACATTCCTCTTCCAGGAAGAATGCAGAACACAACTGGATCCTGAGGCTCAACTACCCTAGAAATAAAATACCAACAGTTCATCAACTGAAAAGTCATTAGCCCAAGCATATTGTAAATATGTAAAAATTTATAATTGGTTGAATGTATAATTGTCGATCTGTCCAACCACTGCTTAGAATACATTGGGCCCCATTCTGATCAGGGACCGTCCAGACATCCAAAATCAGGACAGGCTGGATTTGCACCTAATTCTGCACCCCCACTCCTGACCTCTGATAGGCCCTACCAAGGCCGGGATAGGGCTGCGGGGAACCTCCTGGTGCTACTCACCAATACAGGGGGGGGGGGGGAGTCTGCCGGTGCTAATCTCCTTCATTGGGGAATAAGTCCCCCATCCATCCTTGCTGCCCTGGATGTACAGGGCCATGACTGGAATTGATCCTGTACATCCAGAGTCATGGGCCAGCCTCTGCTCCACCCATGCTCCTCCTCCAGCCCACTCCCTCCCGCCCATCCAAAGCTCCCCGCACATATCCTCTGTATGTGCAGGGAGCTTTGGGTTCAAAATTAGGCACAAGCTTTTGGCGGGGAGATATACATCCAGACTGGACATACATCCCCACTAAACGCTGCATGGTATGACCCCCATTGTAAATAGTTTGACGATAACTGTCTACCCTTGTTATAGTGTTTACCATTCCGCTGTTTTAGTTCCTTGTACAGCAGTACGCCTCCAATGGCTCTGTTACACATTCAGTTAAATGTAAACCATCTTGAATGGCGGAAAGGTGGTATAAAAATACACTTAAATAAATAAATAAATAAATAAATATCTTATGTTCTTATGTTAAGTGAAAGAGCTTAGTTGGCTGACTAACCCATGCAGTGAACGGGACAATGATCAAAGATGGATGCTAGCAGGAGCAAAAGCATACAGAGACTACAGTGAAAAGAAAGTTTCCATGGAGTCCTTCAGCAGTCATTCATTTCTCTGAATGGATGAATTTTTTTTTTTTTAAATGCAAAGAAGCACAGTGAATACTAGATGATCACTACTTCGAATAGGAAAAGACTCTTGACTTCCTGCTATGATACTTCGGATTTTGTTCTTTGCATGCTTCTGTCAAGAATAGAAAGATTTGTGTTTAGATAATAGCAAGGTACAAGAAAGCCAGCATTTAATTGTGATTCATGTGACTTAAATAAGCACTAGCACAATTACCCCAACACTAGCTACCACTTTAATAGCTAGCCCCTTTCTGAGAGATGATGGCTATGTTGTTGCAGCATGAATACTCCAGGTGTGAAAGCTGTTTAATAGGTGAAACAAGTGTAATAATATGGTAAGTCTCCTGGCAGTTAGAAAATCAACATGAGGAGTGAAATGGAAGAAAATATTGCAATATATAGAAAGAACCCTCAAAAAAAGGATTTAAAAAAATAATTTAGGAAAAGCTTAACTGGGGTCATTCATGGACATGAATGGACACAAATATCTGCATGACTTTATGGAAAGATCCTACTCACAATCTTGTTAACTGATCTCTTGTGTCCAGCGTTCTAGTAGCTGTATTGAACCCAAGAAAACAATGTTATTGGTAGATCATTGTACATTTCATTAGAATAGGATATGAATTAGCCAAAGATGGCATTGTGCATAAGCTTTCAAAGTCAACTGTGTCCCTTCTGATAGGAAATCTCTTATTAAGCAGCAGGTTCCAGGGTCTGATTTTAAAAAGTTGATATTTGTAGGTATAAGAAAATATTGTGTGGATTATCGTGTGATTATGCTTATTTTCTCATAATTCCTGGGTGGGAGCAAGTCTTTGTGAAATGCTTAATAAAGCTGTTTTACTTTCTACTCTATCTAGACTTGGAGTATGTAGGGAACTGGGATAGGGAGAAGAGCAAGATAGTAGATGCCTGCTGGGCGCACTTTTACCTCCACTGTGATATTCCCTTAAAATCATTCTTCTCCATAGACGATGGCCAATTGGAAAGATAAAGTTTGCATTTTTTTAACTGAGTTATTAACTCTGATGTCAGTTGAAGCTTTCAAGATTTGATGATGATTAATTTGATCAAACATCTTTCATCAAAGACAACCAAGCAGTTTGCAATAAAAGGAAATTAAAGTGCAAAGGGGGAATATGAATGAACTACAAAGCAACAGCAGACAAGGACAAATGCATAACAAAGAAACAAGAGATATAAGTGCAGCTTATACTACCATAACATCAGTCAATTTATAATATAATAAGAGAAGAAAGCCACACTGATCAACATAAGAAAACAATTATTTTTATAAAGGCACTTTCATGTGTATATGCTATTATATACATGCAAAATGCCTCTTTTATTACCTCACACATACAGCACAAGAACATAGGACCATAAGCATTGTCATACTGGCTCAGATTGCAGTTCCATCAAGCCCAGTATCCTGTTTCCAGCAGCGACCAATCCAAATCAAAAGCACCTGGCAGAATCCAAAAGAGCAATAAAAATCCATGATGTTAAAACCAGGGATAAGCAGTGGCTTATCTTCAAGTGTATCCTAATATATGTTTATGGGCTTTTTCTTCGGGAACATGTAATGAATTCCAGAACTTAATTATGCAGAGTGAAGAAATATTTTCTCCTATTTGTTTTAAATGTACTATAGTTTACAGATTTTTAATTTTTGCTATATCGCCTTTCTCAGTAACACTGAGGTAACATAGTAACATAGTAAATGACGGCAGATAAAGACCAGCATATTCCATCCAGTCTGCCCAGCAATACGGCAAGAGTAGGTGCACCTGACGCTCTGTGCAGGTCACCCCTCCCCATGTCTTTGTTTAGGGGTGGACCCACCACTTCATGTAGGACACCCCTATTTGTTGAGAAGTTAGATGGTTCAGTTTATTTTGTTTTTATCCTGTTGCTGTAAAGGGATCCGCTGTGCTTGTCCCATGCTGTTTTGAATTCCGTCACCGTGTTTGCCCCCACCACTTCCATTGGGAGAGCATTCCAAGCATCCACCACCCTTTCAGTGAAAAAATATTTCCTGATATTGCCTTTCCATTTTCCACCTTGTAGCTTTATGTTATGCCCTATAGTTTTGCAGCTTCCCCGTCTTTGGAAGAGGTTTGTTTGTTCATTGTTCCTCTTTAAGTATTTAAAGGACTGAATCATATCTCCCCTATCTCTCCTCTCCTCCAAAGTGTGCATTTTTAGGTTTTCAAGTCTCTTCTCATAAGGTTTCTTACGCAGGCTCCAAATCATTTTGGTCACCTTCCTCTGAACACTTTCCAGTCTTTTTACAACTTTTGCAAGATATGGTCTACAAAACTGAACACAGTATTCCAGGTGAGGCCTCACCAGCGACCTGTACAGTGGCATAAGTACCTCTTCCTTTCTGCTGGTAATCCCTCTTTGTATGCAGCCCAACATCCTCCTTGCCTTTGCCACCGCCTTGTCGTACTGTTTTTCCACCTTGAGATCATCAGAGATAATCACACCAAGGTCTTTTTCCTGAACCATGCACACCAACCTCTCGCCCCCTTTTGCGTACATTTCCCTTGGATTTCTGCTACCTAAGTGCATGACACTGCACTTTTTCACATTAAATCGTAATTGCAAAGCATTAGACCATTCTTCCAGCTTTTGTAGATCTTTCCTCATGTTATCCACTCCCTCGGGGGAGTCCACTCTGTTGCAAATTTTTGTGTCATCTGCAAAAAGACAGACTTTTCCATTCAGTCCTTCAGCAATATCACTCACAAATACATTGAACAGTGCCGGGCCCAGGACCGAACCCTGGGGCACCCCACTAATCACCTTCCCCTCATCCGAATGAGCTCCATGTACCATCACCCTCTGTCGTCTGTCAGTCAAACAATTTCTAATCCAGTTTACTATCATGGTACCCATCCCCAAGCTACTGAGTTTATTGACAAGCCTCCTATGAAGAACAGTATCAAAGGCTTTGCTGAAATCCAGGTAGATGACATCCATTGCATGCCCCTGATCTAGTTCCTTTGCCACCCAGTCAAAGAACTCAATCAGATTAGTTTGGCAAGACCATCCATCAGTAAAACCATGCTGCCTCGTATCTTTCAACCTGTTGGTTTTGAGAAAGTTCACTATTCGCTCTTTCAGGAGTGCCTCCATTACTTTTCCCGCCACCGAGGTAAGGCTCATGGGTCTGTAGTTTGACACTTCTTCCCCGTCACCACTTTTGTGTAGAGGTACGACATCAGCCATTTTCCAGTCCTGAGGAACCTCTCCTGTTTCCAAGGATCTGTTGAAGACATCCTTTAATGGTCCTGCAAGAACCTCTCTGAGCTCTTTCAGTATCCTGGGATGTGTCTCATCCGGTCCCATGGCTTTGCCCACTTTCAGTTTTGCAAGTTGTTCTAACACCTCATCTTCTGTGAATGGTGTGGTATCTACTTCGTTCCCATTTTTATATTTGGGAGTCCCAGCTGGTCCATCTCCAGGATTTTCTTTAGTAAAAACAGAGAAGTGTTTATTTAGCAATTTCGCTTTTTCTATGTCACTTTCCACAAGTCTTTTCCCAGCACTTCTGAGTCCTGCAGTTCTAACTCTGATCTTCTTCCTTTCCCGAATATACCTGAAGAAAGTTTTGTCGCCACCCTTAACATCTTTAGCCATCTTTTCCGCTGCCTTTGATTTTGCTATCCTTATTTCTCTTTTTGACTCTTTGAGTTTGATCCTGTATTCATTTCTGTGTTCTTCTGTTTGCAAGCTTTTGAATTTAGCGAAAGCTGAGTTTTTTGCCTTTATTTGAGCAGCCACTTCTTTGGAAAACCAAATAGGTTTCCTTCTCCTCTTGTTTTTGTTTACTTTTTTAACATATTTGTCCATTGCCCCTTTTATTGCCACCTTTAGTTTATCCCATTGCAATTCCACTTCCTTTATCTCCTTCCACCCTGTCATCTCCTCCTTTAGGTACTTGGCCATTTTATTGAAGTCAGTGTTTTTGAAGTTTAGGACTTTGAGCTTGCTATGTTTGGCCTGTACCCTGGCTTTTATCTCAAAACACACTGTGTAATGTTCGCTGTTGCTCACAGGGGTACTCACGCAGACATTTGACACGCTATCACCGTTGGTGAGCACAACAGATGGTGTGGTTCAGTATTAGGACTAGGGCTGTTAGAATCCATTCAAAGGTGAGGATCTTAGACTTTAGGAAGACTAACTTTGCGAAGATGGGCCAATACCTCAGGGAGTCGTTAGTGGGATGGGCACAGCTGGGGGATGTAGAAAAACAGTGGGCAAAACTGAAAGGGGATATTTTAAGGGCAACCAACTTTTTTGTTAAAATGGTAAATAAAGGCAAAAGGAAAAGGAGACTGCTATGGTTTTCGAAAGAAGTAGCTGAAAAAGTGAAGAAAAAGAGGGAGGCCTTCATGAAATACAAGAGATCACAGAGAGAAGAAGACAGGCATCTGTATTTGGAAAAACTTAGAGAAGCTAGCAAAGTAGTCAAGAAGGCAATGATTCAAAAGCAGGAGGAAATAGCCAATGCAATAAAATTGGTGGATAAGACATTTTTCAGATATATTAGTGAGAAGACGAAGGGCAAAAGGGTGCAGGGGAGGAATATGTAGAAGCTGATAAGGATAAAGCGGAATTGCTTAACAAATAGTTTTGTTCTGTGTTCACAGATGAAGAAACAGGAGCAGGACCTCAGAAAACACCCACAAATAGGAACAGAAGCGAGGGACATCTTGAACAATTTTCAGAAGACTGTGTTCGTGAGAAACTAGCTCAATTTAAAGTAGACAAAGTGATGGGACCAGATGGGATACACTCTAGAATGCTGAGGGAACTTGGGGACGTTCTAGCAACTCCACTGACTGACCTTTTCAATGCCTCGTTGGAGTTGGCAGTGGTGCCGAAGGACTGGAGAGAGGCTCATGTGGTGCCTTTACACAAAAGCGGAAGTAAGGATGTGGTTGAAAACTATAGGCCGGTTAATTTAACTTCGGTGTAGAGTAAATTATTGGAAACGCTGCTGAAAGAGAAAATAGTGAGGTTTCTGGATTCCAGCAGATTACAGGATCCGAGGCAGCATGGGTTCACCAGAGGCAGGTCTTGTCAGACAAATCTGATTGATTTCTTTGACTGGGTGACCAGGGAGTTGGACCGAGGGAGAGCTCTAGATGTGGTGTATTTAGATTTCAGTAAAGCCTTTGACACTGTTCCTCACATACGACTTATAAACAAACTGAGCACCCTAGGGATGGACCCTAAAGTTACTGCTTGGATTAGAAATTGGTTGGGTGGGAGGCGACAAAGAGAACAAGTAAATGGAGCTCACTCTGAGGAGAAGGATGTTACCAGTGGTGTGCCCCAGGGATCTGTCCTTGGTCCAATTCTTTTTAACATCTTTGTTAGTGATATAGCGGAAGGGCTGTCAGGTAAGGTTTGCCTCTTTGCGGATGATACCAAAATCTGCAATAGAGTAGACACCCAGGAAGGTGTAGATAACATGAGGAGGGATCTCGCTAAGCTTGAAGAATGGTCTAGAATTTGGCAGCTGGGATTTAATGTTAAAAAATGTAAGGTCATGCATTTGGGCTGCAGCAATCCAAGGGAGCAATATAGTATAGGGGGTGAAGTACTTTTGTCCACTAAAGAAGAGTGGAACCTAGGCGTGGTTGTGTCTAATGATCTTAAAGTAGCTAAACAGGTAGAAAAGGCGACGGCAAAAGCTAAAAGGATGCTTGGGTGCATACGGAGAGGAATGTCTAGCAGAAAAAAGGAGGTGATAATGCCTCTCTATAAGTCTTTGGTGCGACCTCATTTGGAGTATAGTGTGCAATTCTGGAGACCGCACCTTCAAAGGGATGTTAACAGGATGGAGTCGTTGCAGAGGGTGGCTACTAAAATGATTAGTCGTCTTCATTATAAAGCATATGAGGACAGACTGAAGGATCTTTTTTTTTTTTATAGACTTTATTTATTAACCATCATCACAATTAACGTACAATAAACAAACAATCCTCAGAGCGGTGTACTCTCATCCCCTCACAGAGGATAGACAAAACAGAGATAACAGATGGAATGGTTTTCCCCCTTAATCCCCCATTCCCCTCCCACCCACTACCCACCTCCCCACCACTCCCCACCCAGAGCACACCACCCAACTGCCTCCAGTCACCCCCCGCTGCATTTCAGACAGTTCCCCATGATCTCTAAACACATGACTCCTCAGTTACCAACATGTAAAATCTCATTGCGACATCTGGTAGTAAGCTGCTGTATGTAAGGCTCCCAAACACGCATAAACGCTGCCCAGCGTTTGACACTGCCCCGTGCCCTCCATCTCTCGGTGAGCAATAGTTGGTGAAAACAATTGCGCCACTCTCCAAAGGAAGGTGGACTGTTCTCCCTCCAGAGGCGCAAGATGGGTCCCTTCCCAACCAAGCAGGCCTTACGCACCAACACCCGTTCCCCCTCTGTCACTGGGCAGGGGGGGTCCAGTCGGTCCAGTACTACAAGGGCCCCAGTCCATCGCACGCGCCGCTGCAATAGTCGGTTTAGAAAAGCACTGATCCTAACCCAATAAGAGCGCACAAATCTACACCCCCACCACATATGGAAGAGAGTTGCCATAGGCTCGGAGCATTTCGGGCAAGACTCGTCTAACGTTATGCAGCTGCGGAACGCCCTCCGCGGGGAAAAATGCGCCCGAGTGACGCATTTGAATTGTGTTTCCCTCCAGCGGGCCTCTAGAGACAGCTTGCCGATGCCTTTGAGGGCCTGAAGGACTGCCCCTGGGGGCACCTCTTCTCCCAATTCCCTTCCCCAGGCTACCTCGACGCCCCGATAGTCAGGGGTCGAGCAGAGCCTAGCCCAACGCTTCTTATAAGCCGAGATCGTTAGGGGGTTCTCCTCTCCCAAGCCAAAAAACTCCAGAATCCTCGCCGAGTGGTCCACCTGTATCTCCTCGCGAGGAAGGGACGCCACATAGTGCGCAAGCTGCAGGTAGGCAAAACAATGCCGAGGAGATAGCTCATACTCTCTACTCAGGGTCGAAAAAGATTTGCAGTGTCCAGAGGGCTCAACGACATGTCCGATATTCTGAATACCTCGGGCGGCCCATTCCCGAAACACCTTCGTCTCCGAGCCGGGGGCGAATGTTGCATTCCCCTGTAAGGGGAGCCAGCTGGAGACCCTCCACGAGCTACGCCAGCAAAGATTAAGATACTTCCAGGTACGCCGAGCGGAGCCAATCAACTCACTGCACACTACATGACGAGGAAGGGTATGTTGTGTCCCATGCAAAACCCCCAGTAGTGCCCAGGGCGCCACAAAACACTCTTCAAGGGCTCGAGGGGTATAAACCTCTGTTCCTCCCAACCAGTCCCCAAGGTGGCGCGCCTGGCATGCCACTGCGTAGCACTTAAGATCCGGAAGGCCCATCCCCCCCTCACGCCAAGACCCCACCATCCGTGTCCAGGCGATGCGTGCCTTCCCTCTCTTCCAGAGAAATCGTCTAATGGTGGTCTCAAAGCGCCGGATGTCACGTCTTAACAACCAGACGGGCAGTGTTTGAAACCAATACAATAGCCTTGGTAAGATCACCATTTGAATCGCTGCGATCCTCCCAGAGAGGGATAGCGGGAGCAATTCCCAGGCTTTTAGCTGTTGCTGGAGCCGTTGTAGGGATCCTGCTAGGTTACGCGAATACAACAGACGTGGGTTACGAGGTAACACTATACCTAGGTAGGTGAATTCGTCTCCCGCCCACCTAAGGGGAAAGGTCCCCGCCCAGCTCCCGGCCAGCCGAGTGGATACGTCCAACGCCTCGGACTTGTCGCGGTTAATGCGCAGTCCGGCGAAGGCGCCATATCGCTCAAATTCCTCCAATAATTTCGGCAGCGAGCGTTCTGGGGAGAGTAAATGGACCAAAATATCGTCAGCGAAGGCCGAGAGCCTGAATTCCTGAGAGCCTATTCGAATCCCGTCTATCTCTTTAGAAGTCTCTATAGTCCGGATCAACGGGTCCAATGACAACACAAATAATAAAGGGGAAAGAGGGCACCCCTGTCGTGTGCCCCGCTCCAGCGGAAATTCCTCGGAGAGGATACCATTGCAAAGCACCCCCGCCGTGGGTTGTACATACAAGCTCCCAATCATCCCGCAAAATTTATCGCCGAGTCCATATCGCGGAAGAAGTTTGCGAAGAAAGTGCCAATCCACTCTGTCAAAAGCCTTCTCGGCGTCAAAGCTTATAAGTAGGGAAGGCAATTGTTGGGCATGCACCCACTCTAAGGACGCCAGAATCTTACGTAGGTTACGAACCGCATGTCTCCCCTTAACAAACCCCACCTGGGAGTCGTGCACCAGTTGACCTATAACCTCGGCCAGTCGCGTCGCCAACACTTTCGCGTTCAATTTGATGTCAAAGTTAAGTAGGGAGATGGGGCGGTATGACCCCACCAATAAGGGGTCCTTACCCGGCTTGGGGATCAACGTGAGATGGGCATGGTTATGCCCCCAGCGGTAAGCCCCTCTTTCCGCTCTCCCATTAAAAACCTCCGCAAGCAGAGGGCTCGCCGGTTCAGCCAGGAGTTTATAGAACTCAGCTCCTAGGCCGTCTGGCCCCGGGGATTTATAGCAACTAGCAGTGGAAATTGCGGAAGATATCTCTTGTGCGGTGATGGGCAATTCTAGTGCCTCTCTGTGTTCGTCCGTTAGCCGTGGTAGGCGCAGCGAATTCAGGTATTCATCGAGCTCCACCAACGATGGGGGCTGCGCCCTATACAATTTGTGAAAAAAGTCCCGGAAGGCCCGGGCTATCTCTACAGAGTCTTTCAATAAGCGTCCCTGTTCATCTCGGAGGGCGGTCACTAAGGGGGATCCCCGCTGCCCCCGTAAACAGCGCGCCAGCATCTTCCCTGGTTTATTTCCAAAACAATGTAGACGGTATTTATAATAAAGGACCGATTTCTTGGCCCTTTGATGGAGCAATTCGTTGAGGTCTACCTGGGCTTCCCAAAGCATCTTCTTGTTTTCTGTAGTCGGGTGATGAGCACACGTCCGTCGCAGACGGGTAACCAGTCGCTCCAAACCAATCACCCGCTCCGCTATCAGCCGACGCTTCCGGGCCGCGAACCCGATGATGTCACCCCTCAGCACCACTTTTGCGGTTTCCCACACCAGCTCGGGGTCATCCTTATGGCATTGATGGTCAGCCACAAACTCCCGCCAGCGCTGTTGCAAAAAATGCTGAAACTCAACATCCTGGCACAACCCCAAGGGAAGTCTCCAGAGTCTCGACCGATTCTGTGCGAACCCCCAGTGTAGCTCCATCCCAACCAACGCGTGGTCGGAAATTTCCAGGGGGCCGATCTGCACCTCCCCTACATGAGTAAACAGGGCCCCGGACACTAAGAAATAATCAATTCTGGCACTAGAGCCGTGGGCCCGAGATTGGTGGGTAAAATCTCTTTCGGCAGGGTGAAGCAAACGCCATGGGTCAACTAATCCTAGCCTATCGCGGAGGCGCTGTAGCACCCGAGCCAGTAGAATCCGCTCTCTCGTCGTCTCACCCCGAGAGGTATCAAGGTCAGCGTCTAATACCCCGTTGAAATCTCCCCCCAAGATTAGTGGATATTCTGGGAGCTGTTCGACTTTGGAGGCAAGAGCATTATAGAAGCCAGAGTCGATACCATTTGGGCCATATACATTGCCAATAATCACCGATCGCCCTTCCAGGCTCCCAGCTAGGAGAAGAAACCGCCCATCTTCCGACGTCACTTTTGTTTCCATGGCGAATCTCACCCTCTTGTGTATCAGAATGGCTACACCGCCCTTTTTCCCTCGCGCCGGGGACCCCCAAACCTGACCCACCCAACCCCGACAGAGTTTGTCATGTTCTGCCTCAGACTGATGTGTTTCCTGGAGCAGGGCCACATCGCAGTGTTGTCTGGATAAGGCCTGCAAGATTTTATATCGCTTGATTGGGGTCCCTAAGCCACAAACATTCCAAGTGACTACTTTCAGAGGCATGGGGCAGTGTCAAAGATCCTCCAAGGCAGAAAACCCATGCCCTTTAAGGGAGCTCCCCCAGCCTGGAGCTCCCCTCCCGTGATTGCCAGAGCCACACAATACAGCGTTTCTGGAGACAATAAGGTGTGTACTATCCCTTCCCTATGCCTCCCCCCTCCCCCCGCCCAATTCCCTCCCCCCAACCCTCCCATTATCCAACTTACCAATCCACCCATGGATGGCCGACTTCCCTGTGGCAGTCGGGACTGCCCCAAACATCCCCGTTCCCTACGGTGAGCCTAAAGCAGTCCTAGTAAGGATCTACTTCACTGGCCCGGACCGGTGTGGTCCAGTCGACTCCCCCAGCACCCCTCCCTCACCCCCACCCGAGCGATTCCACACAAACCCTTGGAGTTAACCAAAGTTCTGACCCAGCTATCTAGGCGCCCCCCTGAGCCATCCAATACCCCCAATTAGGCCCCCCTCCCAAGAAGTGGCAATGAGAATCCTCTCTCCCCCCCAAGAGAGGGCCTCCATTCGTTGCTCAGCTCCGGATATACGGCCCGGCCCAAGTATCCCATCAGAGGTTTTACCCAGCATCTACTACTGGGCCCCAGGAGATGGGTATCCGGCCAGAGCCTGCATGTTCAAGCTGTTAATCGGCTCTGGCTCCGCCGGTCCGCCTGCACGCTAAACTATTGAGATGGGGAGTCACTACAAGCCGGTCCCGGGGCACCGCCATATCAGGCTCCCAACGACGGTGCAGCTTAAATTTACATAGAGGCCGGGCCAGCACCTAACGGGCGAGGGCCCCTACTAGGCCCACTCAGCAGAGGAGAAGAGGGGGGAAGGGGGGGCCTTCAATCATTCAAGGGGGGGCCCAACATAATAAAGAAATGGAGCCGACCAGCGAAATTACCCCACTGCGCAGTTTTAAATACCGCTTCAGCCGGCTCCCAGATATAAGAAAAATAAAAATTAAACTTGCCGAGGGACCGGTTCGGCACCTAGCGTGCGAAGCCCAGTGTTATTCCCGCTTAGCGGGAGAGGGGAGGAGGGGTGGAGGAGCCGCGGCCCCCGGATGGAGGACAGACATTGGCAGAGATAAATCAATAATAATAAGTAAATCAATAATAATAAAAATGAAAAAGAATAGATTCTATTCGCGAAGTTACTTGCCATCCAAGTCTGCCCCCACCCCCCTCCCCCCCCAACCAGCACCCCCGGGGCTCTGTACTACTCCGAATTTACCACCTACGGGGTAGCTTAGAGAAGGCCACAGTGTAACACAGTAACAGTAACAATTACAACGCAATGAACCTTGTAATAATGTAACTAACTGTAACAGGTACATCTAAGGTAGTGCCGAACATGCTACAGTGTAGCTGCTAGCGTCCAGCTTTTACCAGCACTACAGTCCAGGCCTCTTACTGAGCCCGAGGCTCACACCGTTGAGGATCCATTGATTCTCCAGCCATGTGTGCGATGTAGGCCTCATGAGGGAGACGCGACTGGGGAAGACATAGTTTCCAGTAAGGAGGCAGCCGCCTCTGGTGTCGTCAGGAAGCGTGTCTGTCCGTTAGTCTCCACTCGCAGGCGAGCTGGGTAGAGAAGCGAGAAGCGCACACCGCGATTCCTGAGTTGCGTACAGACCTCGGAAAAGGCCCACCGCTGCTGGCTCACCAGCGCCGAGTAATCCTGGAAGACAAGGATTTGTGGCGAGTCCTGTTGCTGTAGAGTACGGCCACGGGCAGCCCGGAGCACCATTTCTTTCTGTCTATAGTCCAGGAATCGGGCTATGACTGCCCTCGGGCGCCGCAGTTGTTCCCGCCGTTGGCCCAGCCGGTGGACACGTTCCAGCTTGATGGGGTCCGTGTTTTGGCCCTGCAGTAGATTTTCGATCCAGGACTGTAAGTGTGCAAACAGCGCGCCATCAGCCACGCTCTCCGGGATTCCGATGAAACGGAGGTTCTTTCTGCGTCCCCGATTCTCAAGTTCGTCCAACTTGTCCCCTTGTTGCTTGACCATAGCCTCCAGAGTCACAACTTTGGTTTCCAGGGTGTGTCGGGCGTCCTCAACATCCGAGACCCTGGCTTCCACCTGGTCCATGCGCCCTGTGAAATCGGTCAGATTCTGGCTCACAGTCTGGATCCGATCCACCAACTCCTGGAGGCGAGCATCTAGAGCCTGGACCACTGCCGCGCTCACCTCCTTCACCAAATCTGGGGAGCCATTAGCTTTCGGGCTGGCTGGAGAGCCCTCCGCCATTTTACCCTCCGTGGCTCTCAGCTTCTCTTTCCGCGGTGCTTTCGCTGCCATAGGGCTCCCGGTAGCGGTAGGAGACTGCACTCAGCTTAAAAGAACCCTTGTGTCTCAGGTGATAGGTATACGGGGTTTGCGCCCACTTTTAAAAGAGTTTATAGCTGATTTGCGGGGCAGATTTCCCGGAGCTGATCGTTTGCGACCCGATCAGCTCATTGCCCAACCGGAAGTCTCAGACTGAAGGATCTTAATATGTACACCTTAGAGGAAAGGCGGGATAGAGGTGATATGATTGAGATGTTTAAATACCTCCATGGCATAAATGTTCAGGGAGCGAGTCTCTTTCAATTGAAAGCAAGTTCTACTACGAGGGGATATGGGATGAGGGTGAAGGGAGATAGATTCAGGAGTGATATGCGGAAATATTTCTTTACAGAAAGAGTAGTGGATCCATGGAATAGTCTCCTAGTGGAGGTGGTAGAGATGAGGACAGTAACTGAATTCGAAAAAGCATGGGACAAACAAAGAGGATCTCTAAAGGTAAAAAGGGGACTGTTGTAGTTGTTGATATGGGAGGACAGACTAGATAGGCCATGTGGTCTTTTTCTGTCATCATATTTCTATGTTTCTATGTTTCTAAATCCAGCGTTGAGCTTTCCCTGGTTGGTTCCATGACCATTTATCTAAGTGATGCATCCTGGAGAGCATCTACAATTGTTTTGCTTCTTTCCAGATGTGCAGAAGGAGTAATCCAATCCACATCAGGTAGATTAAAGTCACCCAAAATGATTACTTCCCCCTTTGTGGCTATCTTGGCAATATCTTTAATCAAATCATTATCTATCTCTTCAATTTGCGTCGGAGGTCTGTAGACTACAGCAGTATGGATGACAATGCCATCTCCTCTTTCCAACGCAATCCAGAGCGCTTCTTCTTTTCCCCATGCCCCCTGCATTTCAGTAGCTTTAATACTGTTTTTGACATACAAGGCCACTCCTCCTCCTTTTTCATTTTCTCTCTCTCTTCTGAATAGATTATAGCCAGTTATGGCTACATCCCAATCATGCGATTCATTGAACCATGTTTCTGTAATGGCCACAATGTCCAAATCCATTTCCACCATTAGGGCTTCCAGGTCCAGAACTTTGTTGGCTAAGCGTCGAGCATTTGTGGTCATTGCTTTCCAGCATTTACCTGGCTTGTATGTATTTTGCATTGATTTTGTTCTGCCCACATCTTCCCACTTGTTTGTGATGTGTGTTTTAAAAGTGTGACTGTTTCTGATATTATTCTGCTTTTGCAGGGGGTGGCATGCCGGTCTTGATCTTCCACATCCGTCACCCCATTTTCCTAGTTTAAATGCATCTCCACATAGTGCCTGAATTTTTCACTTAAGATTATTTTCCCTGCGACAGAGAGATGTAGTCCATCAGCACTGTATAGTCTCTTGTTGATCCACCTGTTTCCCCAGTTGCCAATAAATCTGAATCCTTCCTATTTGCACCAGTTCTGGAGCCATGTATTAAAGCTATTAATGCGATGCAGCCTTTTTGTCCCCTTACCAAGAACAGGCAGAACCTCTGAGAATGCAACAGTGTTCACAAAGGGCCTGAGTTTCTCTCCCAGAGATTGGAAGTCCTTTTGGACTGTAGAGGCACTGTTTCTAGCCAGGTCATTTGTGTCCAAGTGGATAACAACATCAAGTTTGGAGTGTTCACTTTTTGTGCTAAGTACTTCAACAATTTGGTTTGTATTCCTGCTGGCTGTCGAGCCTGGTAGGCACATGACTATCTTCTCTCCTTTGAACTGTGTTCCCAAGTTGGTGCCTCTGATGATGGAATCTCCAAGTAGTAGTAGTTTTCTGTTTGGTGAGGTTTTCTTCATATTTGGTGCTTTAGCAGGAGATTGGGCAGTGTCTGACTCATTTAAGGGCCCTTCAGTTTCTTTGGATTGGGCATCCTCATTAGCCAAGGCAGAGAAGGCATTATGCAGGGATATCTCTTGATGTATAGGATGTCTCAGCGTTACAGGTTACAATCTTCCTGAACCCATTGTGATCCATTTGTTCCTGGGGTGTTTTATTCTTTGTGGGAGTGGGGTCTGGGACTTTGTTCAGTTTGTATCCTAGAAGAGGTGTGTTTCATTGCAGCTATTTCCTCCCTCAGTAGAGTCAGCATGGCAGCTAGGATTTTCCTTAGTAGAGTCAGTTTGTCATGCATGAGAGCTGACCTGAGGCACATAGGACAAGCTTTTAGGCTCCAAATGATTTGTCTTGAAATGAAAGTACCACAGTTATTGCACTGAATACACGACATGTTGGTTAAGCAGTCCCAGAAGAGGAAGAAGAAGAAGAAAGGATGAAGAAGATGTGGACTTTTAACCCAAGTAAGAAAGGGTAGATGGCACTTATGTGACTACTATAAAGGCAATGTAGCCCCTGGGGTGGGTGGGGCGAGGGGTAGGGTGGGTGGGAACATAGGTGTCTCTGGCCAGTAGGCTATTCCTGAACCATGGGCACACACTGCTATCTGATGTAAGTCTATACAAGGAAAGCAGTCCAGATGCCCCCAAGCTTAGTCTAAAACCACAGTTAACAGCTATAATAGTGATCCCCCCAAAAACCAACAGTTACAATTGATAAGTTTAAGCCAGCAGAGAAAATAGAAAAATGTGCTCTTAGCGTAATGGAGGCTCCTCAGCTTCTGCAAAACTGGCTCAGGCCAGGTGTGCAATGCTCCAAATCAGCACCTCCCTGGGAATAGGGTTTCCCCAAACAGTTCAGCAGGGGTAGAAGCCCAGTTAACTCTCTATCGGCCACACACACTGCTATCTGATGTAAGTCTATACAAGGAAAGCAGTCCAGATGCCCCCAAGCTTAGTCTAAAACCACAGTTACATAACATAGTAACATAGTAAATGACGGCAGATAAAGACCAGCATGGTCCATCTAGTCTGCCCAGCAAGATGGCAAGAGTAGGTGCACCTGTCGCTCTGTGCAGGCCACCCCTCCCCATGTCTTTGTTTAGGGGTAAACCCACCACTCCATGTAGGACACTCCTATTTGTTGAGACGTTATATGGTTCAGAAGTTAGATGGTACCGTTTATCTTGTTTTTATCCTATTGCTGTAAAGGGATCCACTGTGTTTGTCCCATGCCTTTTTGAATTCCGTCACCATGTTTGCCCCCACCACTTCCATCGGGAGGGCATTCCAAGCATCCACCACCCTTTCAGTGAAAAAATATTTCCTGACATTGCCTTTCAATTTACCACCTTGCAGCTTCATGTTATGCCCTCTAGTTTTACAGCTTCCCCGTCTTTGGAAGAGGTTTGTTTGTTCATCATTTCTCTTTAAGTATTTAAAGGTCTGAATTATATCTCCCCTGTCCCTCCTCTCCTCCAAAGTGTACATATTTATGTCTTCAAGTCTCTTCTCATAAGGCTTCTGACGCAGGCTCCAAATCATTTTGCTCGCTTTCCTCTGAACAGTTTCCAGTCTTTTTACATCTTTTGCAAGATACGGTCTCCAAAACTGAACACAGTATTCCAAGTGAGTTCTCATCAGTGACTTATACAGTGGCATAAATACCTCTTCCTTTCTGCTGGTAATCCCTCTTTGTATGCAGCCCAACATCCTCCTGGATTTTGCCACCGCCTTGTCGCACTGTTTTGCCACCTTGAGATCATCAGAGATAATCACACCGAGGTCTTTCTCCTCACCCATATGTGAGGACTGACTTCCTGCTTGGTCCTGGAGAATCTTGTTAATACATTAAGAAAATAAGTCTGTTTTGCTTTGGAAATGCTTTGCTAGTGCTTTAGTGGATTTTGTCTTTCTCCAAATTTGTTTGGCTCTTTGAAGTTGCTTTTTCAAAAGACTAAGTCTTTGATAGTACCAGAGCTTTTGATTCTTTTTTAGAGGCTGTAAGTCTGTGTCCCCAGATAACAGTAATAAGTAACTCAGGCATAGAACGAGCAGTTAAGAGTGGTAGGATAAAAAGGATGACACCAAATATGCCCATCCAGACATACAGCATGTAAGGAAGAATGTGGGAACAAGCAAGGCCAAATGTTAATAGTTCCCCTTGAAGGCACCCCACAGAGTGCTGAAGGAGCATGTTCTGTGCATGAACACGTCTAGAACTACTACTACTATTAAACATTTATAAAGTGCTATAAGGCATACACAACACTGCACATACATATATAAAGAGCTTATACTCTGACAGACAAGACAAAAAGATAAGAATAAGGGAAAAAGTGAAGGGTGAGGCGATGTGGAGGCCAATTCTGTTTTGTGCGTCTCCCACTGGTCAGAATTGGGATGTGCTCCAGTGCACCCGATTTTGATCCTGTGGGGGCTAGACGTGCCTGTGGGATCAGAATCGGGTCTACCGGCCTGGACTTGCAGGCTGTGTCCTGATTCTGGCCATTTAGACATCGCAGCAACTTCCTAGCTAGCTCAGCCTGGCTCCAGCATGTAGTGGCAGTGGCATGGAATCCTCAATGCAGGAGCCATGATCCTCGGCAGCGATGGAAAAGGTTTTTTTCCCACAGCCCAACCCCCAGTCAGACTGCTGTGCCCAGGGTTGGACTGCAGGGAATCCCTTGCACCCCCTCACCTGTTCAACAGGCCCAGGATCCAGCATCCTCCTCCGTCCAGGGGGACTTATTCCACCTCCAAGGTGACCTTAGCTGACCTCAGAATCGACCCTATACATCTGGGGTCATGGCGCTGCCCACAGCCTGCCCTCACTCCGCCTGCAGCCTGCCCCCTCCTGCCCGCAAACAGAGCTCCCTGCACAGCTCAGATCTACATGTGGGCAGTTCTGTTTCCTGGACGCACACCAGGCAATTAGTGAGTTTGAATGTCCAGATCAGAGATACAGACTCACTATTCATGGTTCAGTATTGACCCCATAAGGAATAAGGGGTCAGGATCCAAAAGCAGCTCAAAGAGGTGAGCCTTCAGCATGGACTTGAAAAGGGGAAGAGATGAAGCCCGACGCACAGACTCAGGGAGCCTGTTCCAGGCATAAAGAGCAGCAAGATGAAAGAACCAAAGTCAGGAGTTAACAGTAGAAGAAGAGCGGAGTTCACGAGAATGGGTGTAGGGAGAGAGGAGGAAGGAATGGTAGTGAGGAGCAGAACAGTGAATGCACTTATATGTCATAGGAAGAAGCTTGAATTGGATATGGAAACGGAAAGGAAGCCAATGAAGTGATTTGAGAAGAGGGGCTATATGAGTATATCAAGATTAGTCGCGCAGCAGAGTTCTGAGCAGATTCAAGGACAAAGAGATGATTTAAAGGGAGACCAGCAATAGTCTAGACAAGAGTTCACTAAAACGTAGGTGTCTTAGTAGTGTGTTCAGAAAAGAAATGGAAATTACACTTATCTGGTGAATTTTGTTGATGTTAGAGAAAGAAACAGCAGGATATATGTTGGATATATGAGAAGAAGGAAAAGGAGGAGTCAAAGATGACCCCGAGGTTGCAGGCCAAGGAAACAGGAAGTAGAAGACTGTTATCCACAGAAATAGAGGAAGGAGGAAGGGGGGAGGAAGGTTTAGGGGAGAAAATAAGAAGTTTGGTTTTGGCCATGTTTAATTTCAAATGGTGATGAGACATCCAGGTGGCGATGCCAAACAGTCAGGTAGAGATGCAGATCTGGAGTGTCAAAGAGATATCAGGTGTAGAAAGATAGATCTGAGAATCATCAGCATAAATATGATACTGAAATCCATGGGAGGAGATGAGAGCACCAAGGGACTGAGTGTAAAGAGAGAAAAGGAGAGGGCCAAGAACAGATTCCTGGGGTACACCAACTGAGAGAGGAATAGCAGTAGAGGATGAACCACCAGAAGAAATGCTAAAAAATTGATGGTAGAGATAAGAAGAGAACCAGGACAGCACAGAGTCCCTAAAACCAAGTGAGGACAATGTGTCAAGGAGAAGGTGGTGGTCAACAGTGACAAAAGCAGAAGAAAGGTCAAGAAAGATGAGGTTAGAGTAAAGGCCCTTGGATTTAGCCAGGAGCAAGTCACTGGAGACTTTGGCAAGTGCCGCCTCGATAGAATGTAAGGGATGAAAGTCAGAATGAAGTGGATCCAGCAGGGCTTACGAGGAAAGAAATTCAAGACAACAATGGAAGACTGCATGCTCAAGTTTAGAAATAAAGGGAAGAAGGGAGATGAGTCAATAATTAGAAGGACAACTAGGGTCAAGAGAAGGTTTTTTAAGGATAGGTGTGATCACAACATGCTTGAAGGCTGTGGGAACTGTGACAGTGGAAAGCAAGAAGCTGAGAATATGTGAGATGAAAGGAATGATAGAGGAGGAAATGTAGCTAAGGAGACAGATGGGAATATGATCAGAACAGCAAGTAGTAAGTTTAGAGGAGGAAATGAGATGAGAAGTTTCCTCATCAGAGATCAAAGAAAATGAAGAAAGTGTAACAGAGACTGAGGGGAAAAGTTGTTATTGAGGTGGGAGAAGGAGACATGAAGCTAATCTAGTGGAGAACTGGAATATATTCTTGTGAATTTTGTCAAGGAAATAGTCAGCAAGGGTTTGGTCAGAAACAGAAAGAGGGGTCAGAGGGGAAGGAGCCTTGAGGAGAGAGTTAAGAGTTGAGAAAAGACAGCAGGGAACATTGGCAAGACAGTTGGTCCGATGGACATAGTAGTTTTGCTTTGCAAGTGCTAAGGCTGGAAGGAGGTAAGCATGAATTTGAAGTGAAGAGAGGGAACGGGATTTGAGCCAAATGCACTCAGTTGAGCTGTCACAGGAGCATAGATAGTGGGTAGCTGAAGACAACCAGGGCTGAGGTATAGAGCATCTTACAGGATGTGAGATGGGTAGAACAAGAGTATCTAGAGCAGAGGAGAGATCAATATTATGGGAAACTCATCAGCAGATTAGAAGACAAGGTAAGGGAAAGAGATGATGAGACAATAGTAGAGAGAGCCAAAGGATCAATACCATGAAGATTCCTGAAAAGGTAGGAGAATACTGGGTGAGATTGAGGTGGGGAGTGATGAAGGTTAGGAGATCATGATCAGATAAGGGAAGAAATGAGGTATAGATATGAGAAGAAAACCAGGTCAAGGCAGTGACCATGCAGATGGTTGGGAGCAGAAGTGCAAATTTGGAGGTTGAATGAGGAGGTAAGGGAAAGGAGTTTAGAAGCATAGGGGTCAGAAGGGTTATTGACATGAATATTGAAGTCACCAAGAATAAACGAAGGGGAAGAAGAATCAAGAAATAGGGAAAAGCAGGTGTCAAAGTCAGTGAGAAAGGCAGAGGTGGATTTATCAGGGGGTCTACAGATAGTAGCTATATGGAAAGAAAAGGGGTGAAAAAAGCTGATGGAATGGACTTCAAGGAGTGAGATGGAAGTAGAACTGTTTGTTTTAAAAGATGGTCTATTGCATCATCTCTGGGTTATGGGTGGAGTTTAGTAACAGAGAATACTGGACGGATGCAGTACAGTCATGAAATGGAGCTGGAGACTCACTCTGTGTAGTGGGTGGTGTTTAGCAGAAGAGGATACTGGACAGACTCGGTACAGGCAGAGATTGGAGCTGGAAGCCCACTACAGATAGTGAGCAGGACTTAGCAGCAGAGAATACTGGAGGGACTTGACACATGCAGAGAACAGGGCTGGAGACGTGCTGGAAAAAAAAACCCCAGCCAAATGGATAAGGGACACAGAGTACAGATCAAGGAATAAGCACAATTTAGTTAAGTCATGGTGTGCCCCTAGACCTCTATCATATTTCCCCCCAGCTGTCTTTTCTCCAAGCTGAAGAGCCCTAACCTCTTTAGTCTTTCCTCATATAGGAGTCATTTATTCCCTTTGTAATTTTGAAGGCCCTTCTCTGTACCTTTTCTAATTCCACTATTTTATTTTTTGTGATGCAGTGAACAGAATTGCAGTTGTATGATGAAGCAATATAGAGACAATATATTATTTTGTGTTTTATTCTTTGTTCTTTTTGTGGTCACTGGTGCACAACATTGGTGTAGGTATGTTTGGGGATGGAGTCCTATATTGCACATGTGTGCATTTGCTCTCAAGCAGGTGCATTATGGCCATGCTTTCTGCAGGATTTTTACTAGTATTTTTTAAGTATCGGGTCAATATTCAAAAAGAATTCCTTCTGCAGTTCCTAACTACCTTTCCTCTTTTAGAACTCCTTACGCTCCTCCCTTGGGAACTCTGCTCCTCTTTGAGATCGCTTTTTATTGTGCCCTTCTCTGCCACTGCCAACTCCAGACGCCGTTGGCTGCTCCATATGCCTGGAACAAACTACCTGAGTCGGTGCATCGGACTCTTTCTCTGACCCTATTCAAGTCCAGGCTGAGGACCCACCTCTTTGAGGCTGCTTTTGGATCCTGATGCTCCTCATTCTCTTGTCTATCACTCATGTGTATCTTGCCATACTATAGTCCCCAGTTCTGTGATGTTTTTTTCATCTTGGTTAGATTGTAAGCTCTGATGAACAGGGACTGTGTCTTACATCTACTGTATTTTTTATTTATTTATTTAACAGTTTTTCTATACCGCACTCTTCAATATCAGTGCGGTTTACAAATAACAAATTCTGCAAAGACCGAGGGAACAGCTTTGCACATACAGAGAACAGTATCATATAACTTGGAGCTGTACTAGTGAACTATTTACATAACAACCACTCGAGTTGTGGAAGGCTAACTATTTACAGATTATACATTAAGCACAAACAGGATAGTAGGGTTGAGTCTAACAGATAGTAAAAAGTCAACATTGTGGGATTGCTGCAGCAAAGTGCAGTCAATGAATAAATCCAGGAGTCAATTGACAGGGTCCAAGCCAGTTTATTGTGCACAGGCCCAGTCAGTCAAAGCTTCAAAGTAACTGAGCAAAAGTTTATATAGAGACATAACTTTTTATACCTCTCTTTCAGTTTGATACATGAATACTTTCTATTGGTTCTAACTCGATACATGCATACTTCTCATTGGTTGTACATTCCCTGCACCTATCCAATCAGAAATCCCTCCGGAGCCTAGCAACCGGCCCCCTCCTTTAGGATTGCTTGAACAATGGTACAGTTCTGAATCTCGTTACTTTTCTACTGCAAGGTTAACTTCGGCTTCTGGAATGCATATACTGTTACATTTCTGTTCTTTCACACACAAGAGAATAATAGAAGACTTATGAATTCATGAAAACCTCTTATTAAGCATTTTAAAACAGCTTTCTTATTTTTCACAGATTTTTGGTTCTTTTCTAGCTATAATGGGAGTTAGGATCCAAGGCCTAACTTACAGGCCTTTCATAGTAGCAGGCCATGCTAGGCCATAGCCTACCTCATTCCCCCCTTTGATTATTCTCACCCGCAAGTGAGAAAGGGTGAGAATTAAATCACTCATTAGTCAATTAACACATTATACAGGTGTAATAGCATCATCGTGTGGTATAGGGTAATATTGCCACATAGCTAATATCTTTGTAGCTGCCTTCCTTTCTACATTGCTATCAATGGCTGCTGACTTTATTAAACTGTGATGAATCCAGGGTTCGAGTTTTGCAACTTTAACTGCTGTTGGGGTTAACAAGATGACAACATAAGGTCCCTTCCAATGCTGTGTCAACGGTGTCTTTCTCCACTCTTTGATCCACACCGAGACTCCAGGCTTGAGAGGATGCAGGGGTTCTGTTAGATGGATGAGCAGCTGGTCTTGTACCCACATATGAAGACTCTGCAAAACAGAACTTAAAACCAATAGTTTTTGTCTAGTAATTTCAGATCTAATCTGTTCGATATCTCCCTTTATTTCCTATACAATAGGCGGGGGTTGCCCATACAGAATCTCAAAAGGGAAAACTCCTAAAGACTTAGCAGGGGCTAAGTATATCCTAAGAAGGGCTATAGGAAGAACCTGGGGCCACTTCAGGTGAACTTATTGGCAAAGTTTGGATAACTGAGATTTCAGGATTCTATTCATACATTCTACTTTTTTTCTAAATTTTGAAATCTGTAGGCAGTATGCATCTGATAATATCAATATCTCGGGGCCATACTTAATGGACTTGCTTCCTGAGGTTATCCTCCCTCATTCTTTGTACAGGGCCCCATGTGCATGCAAGGTTGTAAGGGTATTCTTGGAATCTGGGTACACATTTAGACAGAGCCCCTTTTCCTATGGTCAGTGCTCTAGTAAGAGCTATCAGTTCAGCTTTCTGTGCTGAAGTTCCTGGGGCCAGGGCTGAGGACTCAACTACCAGATCAAGGGTCACTACTGCATATCTGGCACAACAATGTCCATTAATGATGACAAGACTGCTTCCATCTACAAAGAAAGTCCATCCAGGGTTCTCCAAAGGAACATCAGTCGAATCAGGGTGACTTGAGAATATAGTGTCCATAGTTTCTAAACAGACCAACTGGTAACAATGTAGCAGGATTCAGACCAACTGGTAACAATGTAGCAGGATTCAGAGCTTGACTGACTTTCAATTGTATCTGGGGGGTTTCACACAGCATACTCTTCTAATACCTCAACATTCGTGAATTAGCTAGAAGTTTCCTTTGTGTTTCATAATGGTTAGAACAGAGTGTGGTACAGTAACATGAAGATTGCTCACTAGGAGGGCTGTAGCTGCAACAGCTCTCAAACAAGGGGCCAGTCTTTTGCAATTACATCCAATTGTTTTGACAAATAGGCTACTGGTCGTTGCCAAGATCCAATGAGATTGAGTCAACACTCCAAGAACATTTCCTTGTGACTCATGAACATAGAGATTGAAAGGTCTTCTGGACATCTGGTAGACCCAGAGCTGGTGATAACATCAGAGCGGTTTTCAAAGATCAAAAGGCTGCATCCTGTTCAAGTCCCTATTCCAATGGATACTTTTCCATTCCTTTGGTAGCTTGATACAATGGTTTTGCTAGCAGCGCAAAATTGGGGATCCATATACGACAGTACTCTGCGGCACCCAAGAAGGCTCTCACTTGCCTCCTGGTGGTTGGAGTAGGAATACTGCATACAGCTTCTTTGTGTTCTGGTCCCAGGCGTCTAATTCTGCTGGACAACTGGAATCCTAGGTATTTAACTTGTTTGACATAATTGAGCCTTGGCTCTTGAGACTCTGTATCCAGCCTCATTAAAAAGGTGCAAAAGTTCACTGGTGGCTTGTAGACATTCACTTTCTAAGTTGGTGGCTATAAGCAAGTTGTCCACATATTGGAGGAGAACCCTTTCTCCTGGGTTCACATAGTAGCTGGAAAGATCTTGATTTAAAATAGCACTGAAGAGAGTAGGTGAATTCTTGAATCCTTGAAGTAATCTAGTCCAGGTGAGTTGGCCCCGCCTTCCTGTTGTGGGGTCTTGCCATTCAAAAACAAACAAAAGTTGACTGGTGGGGGCTAGGCGCACACAGAAAAAAGCATCTTTCAGGTCCAAAACGGTAAAGTGAGCAGCCTCAGCGGGGATCAGTCCCAAGAGAGTGTAAGGGTTTGGTACTACAGGGTGTATAGTTTCAGCTGCATCATTCACTCGCCTCAGATCTTGTACTGGGCGGTAATTCCCTGTCCCAGGTTTCTTGACTGGGAGAAGGGGGGGTGTTCCAAGGTGACTGACATTCCTTGAGAAGTCCATACTTCAGCAGTTTCATCAAATGGCAGTGGATTCCTTCAATGGCTGGTCGAGGGAGAGGATACTGCTTCACATGCACTGGTTCCACTCCCAACTTGAGGGTGACAATGACAGGGTCTATGTTCTTCACTAGGCCAGGTGGATTATCTTCTGCCCATACTTCAGGTGGGGCTATGAGTTTGGTAGGTATACAGGAACTAGCTGGCTTGATTGGAGATGCACTATAGAACCGCTACGCTTCTTCTCGGGGAACAGTCAGCACCATCAATCCAGCAGGCTTTGGGTTCACAGTCATTTGCATTTCTCCCCTTTCAGCAAAATATATTTGTGCCTGGTGCTTAACAAGCATGTCTCGGCCCAGAAGTGGAATAGGGCATTCAGGCATATACAAGAACTGGTGCGTTATTTTCTGTCCCCCTAGTTCACACATGCAGTTCTGCAGGAGAGGCTTTGTGGCCTTAGCCCCAGTAGCTCTGACAATGGTGATGCATCGAGAAAACAAAGGGGCTACTGGCTTTAGTATTCTGCTCCTGTATCCCCCATAAAGTCCACATATTGGTCCCCTATTTTCAGACTGACCATAGGCTCCTGGGGACCCAGGGAAACTTGGAGTCCGGTCTGGCCTAGTCTTCATCCATGCTGTAGCCCTCTTCGGCTGCCACTCACTCTATGGCTGCTTCCCTCTCTTGCTGGAACACTGTGCTCGGTTTATTTTTTTTCTAAAATCAAGTACTCCCTCCTCCCCTCCTGGGGGTGGAGTCAAGATACGGGCATTCACTTCTCTAATGTCCTTCTTCTCTGCAATGGGTGCACTGATTCACACCCAATTGAGGCCTTTCACTTCCGCGGCCTCTCTGAGTACTTTAAACTGTGCCGGGGCTTTCGATCAAGGGGGGGTGCACGTCCTCCTGCTACGGAGGTGGCTGGTGACATTTGCAGGGAGGCATCCCCCCCCCTGCCCCAGGCTCTGCTCGGGGTGTGGAAGAGCTGAGGGAACTGGCCTATAAAGATAATAAATGGGCAGTTTTTGGGGGGTTTTTTCTTTCAAACATTTAACCAGGAATCCTATGTAGGGGAACTGATCAGGGAACATTCTCTGTACAATCTAATAAACATGGGAAACTACGGAGCCATGAAGTAACTAACACTAGCCACCCCCCTTTCACAGAGCATTTCTAATTGGGACAGAGACAGCTTATGTCTGTAGTTTTCAGCAAAGTCCTTGCTAGAATTCCTAGGCAATTTTAACAAAATCGGCCCCCTCCCCCCCATGTGCTTGTCTACAGACAGAGGGGGCGGGCTGCATTTCCCTGTGCACTGAGCATAATAGATGTGTGTGCTCATTCTAAATAAGAACAATTTAGATAAAGTCCTTAAAATATAAAACTAATATTTTGCAACATGTTATAACAACAATCCCAACAGAAAGAACTATAGCTCCTAACATGACGGCCACATATCTGTTACGTATGACTGGAATAAAATTACTTGGCATGAAAACTAACTGCCAGCCATAATCAGCATTTCTCTGCAAAAGAAATTACTTTAAATCTTACAGTTTTAGGAAGCAGATATTCAAAAGACATTCCGAATACTTTTTCCATAAAGTGGGTGGATATCTAGAATACATATACACTTATTTTTTTTCTATCTTATTTTTATTAACAATAAGTATGTCTTCTATGAGGTGCTTGCTGCAGTATATCAGGAACTAGAATTCAAACACGATGAACTCCTTATCCACTCAGGATTTAAATCACTTTCAAGTCGCGATCTGGTAGTACTGGCTCGGAATGGTTCTTAACCTCTACTTTGTAGGACAAAGGGAAAACAAAAGCAGTTTCCTGAATTTCTCTATCATTTCCTATTTAAACCATTACAGTACTTACTGAAGGTTGGAACATAAATAACACAAAACCAAGCTAAGCCCACAAATGCATTATACCTGTAGCCCTACAGAAATTCTTCTCACTTGGTCCGTACAAGTACAGGAACTCGAAAGGGGTTAATAAGAACTTAACCCTTTCCAGGCTAAGCCCAAAACTATCGGGATTCAAAATTCTGACTAAACATTCCTATTAAATGATATATAATACATGACCTTAGCAGAAGGAACATTACTATTAAAACACATTGAATAAAACAGGTACAATTTTCCTGAAATAAGCACAAATTATCCCAGCTACAGAACGCTGAAATTAAGCCTTCACAGGGTTAAAAAGACACTGCACATACCTGTCTTCAAACACACCCCATCTCTCTCCACTAGCTAGTTTCATGCTGTGCTGAAGGAACAAAAAAACTAGAATGAATGAAATAGCTTCTTGATTCTACAGTGATTTTGGCATAAGTGTTTGCATCTTCTTCTTTTCTCACTACTATTTCTTAATCGGTAAACTTTCACAAATTACCCAACAGAATAATCTTACATCATACCAGAAGGGAAACTCGCGGTTTTAACAGATAACAAAAATCAGAGACAAACAACAAATAGTAAGAACAGACAAACAGGAACTGCGCTACTCAGACATCCGCTCTCACTCAGCCTGTATTTCAAGACCTCTCACTCACACAAGCAATCATATTTTAACAAGAAATCATTTTTCAATATTTCAAGTGCCCAGGTTTTCTGACTAACTGACTATTCCAAACAAGAAGGATCGATGGCTTCAGCTGCCGCTTTCTCTTACGCGGAGCTTACTAGGACCGTCCTTATGGGAGGTGATCAGGCTCCCTTGTCTCGCCCATACTTATGCGAGATTTTTCCCAGTTAGTCTATACCAAATATACCAAAGTAGTCCTGCGCATACTCATGCAAGACTGTTTCCCCAGGCTGCACTGACTTTTAAACAAGAAAATATCTACTCACCGGATCCAGTTCCTGATACCAAACCAGTTCGTGGGTTGGACCCTGGACTCCCCCGGGTCGGAGGTGTTAGCCAGCTGGACCCGATGGCCCGCTGAGGCAGGCAGAACCCTCTCTGATACAAAGTGATTGGCGGCACCTGAGAAGTTCCCCTGCGGTCGGACAGACATGGTTCCAACCGGACCAAACCTCAAGGCGAATTACGTGGATTATTCACTTGAATACCATTTACCACTCGCACTTCCCGGCCCAATGCACCAAGAATATGCTGCAGCAAAGTGCAGTCAATGAATAAATCCAGGAGTCAATTGACAGGGTCCAAGCCAGTTTATTGTGCACAGGCCCAGTCAGTCAAAGCTTCAAAGTAACTGAGCGAACGTTTATATAGAGACATAACTTTTTATACCTCTCTTTCAGTTTGATACATGAATACTTTCTATTGGTTCTAACTCGATACATGTATACTTCTCATTGGTTGTACATTCCCTGCACCTATCCAATCAGAAATCCCTCTGGAGCCTAGCAACCGGCCCCCTCCTTAGGATTGCTTGAACAATGCTACAGTTCTGAATCTCGTTACTTTTCTACTGCAAGGTTAACTTCGGCTTCTGGAATGCATATACTGTTACATTTCTGTTCTTTCACACAAGAGAATAATAGAAGACTTATGAATTCATGAAAACTTCTTATTAAGCATTTTAAAACAGCTTTCTTATTTTTCACAGATATTTGGTTCTTTTCTAGCTATAATGGGAGTTAGGATCCAGGCCTAACTTACAGGCCTTTCATAGTAGCAGGCCATGCTAGGCCATAGCCTACCTCAGGATAACAGCTGATTATTAGGTACAAGTTAATGAGTATGATGTTTGGCTAACCTGAGTCAGTTGTATGTGAGTTGGGTATGTCCTGCGTGAGTTGGTATGTGAGATATGCCTGTGTTGTGTTTGGCTGAGTGAAGTTTAATGTAAACAAATGATGTTTAAGAGCTTTCCTGAATTGAATTAGGACTTGTATAGCTTCTGATGTGTGGAGGGAGGTTATTCCAGCATCTTGGTGCATAGAAGGCGAAGGTTCTGTTAATGGTTGTCTGTGTACATCTTGTAGATTCCTTAGATATAATTAATGTATTAGTGGCAACAGCCCTTCTTGACCTGTTGTTGGGGGTGGATCTAATTGTGGCAGGTGAAGGCCTGTGATCCACGGGGTCTGACATAAGCAGGCCAGCATGGCTAGCTTGACCTGTAAATGAAGCCTGTGGAGAGGCACATAGGAATTGCACATCCCCCAATATGCTGCTATTGTAGGATAGAACTCTGTAAGAGAACTAAACTAACTTAGGTAAGCAAAACTGAGAGATGGAAAAATACAGAAAAATGTGTTTAAAAGTTACTGATAAGAAAAAGTACATCTGCAAGGAATATAATTGGGAGTGCTGACAGATGAGTTGCAGAGCCCTGCTCCCCTGCATGCACAAATTGGCTATATGGCCTTGAGAGTGTGAAAGTAACAAGTTGATGAACTGACCATTGTAATTGGGACTAGAAGGGGGGTATGCAGGTGCCATGCCCACTGAAGGGACATAATTGGATAAACTTATTGTAGCAGCAAAGCGCAGACAAACCAATGATACCAGGAGTCTGTTCAGAAGGTCCAAATCATTTATTTGTGCACAAGTCTCAAGCAAGTCAATTTCAAAATGGCTGAGCAAAGTTTTCAAGCATTACAACAACTTTTATAGACTTCTGTTCCATTCTAGGTATAGAAAAACATTTCATTGGTCCCGGTACGCTCCCGTACCTCCCGTAGCCCCTCTATTGGTCCCGGTACTGATAAGTTTCTCCAATTATGTTCCTTCTGTGGGCTTCTGTAGGCATGACACCTGCCTGCCCCCCTTCTAGTCCCAATTACAATGGTCAGTTCATCAACTTGTTACTTTCACACTTTCAAGGCTATGGGACCATTTGTGCGTGCAGAAGAGCAAGGTTCTGTAACTCATCTGTCAGCACTCCTCAATATTTCTCTGCAAATGTACTCTTTCTTATCAGTAACTTTAAAACACATCTTTTCTGTATTTTTCCATTTCTTAATTCTGCAATTCTGCTTATCTAAGCTAATTCAATATTTCTACTGAGTTCTTTCTTACAATAGCAGCATATTGGGGGATGTGCAATCCTATATGCCTCTCCACAGGCCTCATTTACAGGTCAAGCTAGCCATGCTGGCCTGCCTATGTCAGACACCGTGGGTCACAGGCCTGCGCCTGCCACATTCCCCCCTTTGATTAATCTCACCCTATTACTTAATAAGGTGTGAGAATTAAATCACTTTCCAGAAGATTCACATCCTGATTAAAGGATTCTTACTAGTTCCACTAGGGCTAGCTTTGTATAAAGCCATTATTCTAGTTGCGGTCTTCCGCTCTACTGTACTATCAATAGCACTATGAAGGGAACGCATACAACATGGGATTAAACATGGTAAGCAGAGGACTACAGCAACAAGGATTAGTACTAAGATAACGAAAGTCTTAAATCCTCCCAGCCAAGAGAAAAGGTTAGCAAACCAATTGGGAAATTTCAAGGCGTGCCAAGTCTGTACTGGCACATAAGCATGTCTTTGCATATCTTTAGCAATTTCTTCAACTACTTGACCTTTATCATCTATTTTTAAACAGCAATTGGTTAAATTCAGCTTACCACATACTCCTCCTTCAGCTGCTAGCAAATAATCAAGGGCTAAGCGATTCTGGTATATGGCAGTGCGCATCTGAGTACTTTGTCTAGCTAAGAGCGTGAGAGCATGACTAGTTTCATTGGTTATTATTTCAACTACTGCTTGTAAGCGAATAATACGATTAATCATATAAATTGGGGTACGATAACCATACATACCATCATCATTCCAAGTGGCAGGTCCATAATACTCAATAATTCTTTCTGGTGGCCAATCATCACCTTGCCATTTCTCCCACTTGCCTATCTGTAAGGCCTCTCTTTTCTGTCTAGATGCTCCTTTGTGTTTGTGGGTTGTATATACAGGGTATCCTAATTGTTCTCCATGTTCAGTGTTTAACAGGAAGAACGAAGGTCTGATGGTTCCTAAGACACATGCTCCTCCCCATTGTGGTGGGAGTTGCGCATATGCTCGGTTTCCACAGATCCAATATAGGCCAGGTGGGGCTTGCCAGGCTTGGACTTTGGCAAGGTTAGTCCATAGACCTGCAAGTTCAGGAAATCTGGCTAATGGGTTAGGAGGTTCAGGATGTCTGATTCCTGACCACCATGCTACCTTCTTGGTCGTGGCATTATAGTATTTCTGGCTAAGACAGACCAGCTGTCCTACCTTTTGAGTGAACTGGGGTCCAGTTCTGGCAAAGCAGAGACGTCCAACGATTGAGTGCGCTAACACCCATTCACTGGTTGTCTTGTGTAATTCAGTCTGATTGTAAATCATGGAATAATTCAATTCTTGGGCTTCCCAGGGCCATTGGTCTCCCATTTGGGTTCCGCCACAGAAATAACAATCTGTGATCTTAAGACTAGATACTACTGCTCCGGCTAATTCTAGAAACAAATTCTGTGAAGGGTGAGGGATCTCAAACTTATTTACATGCATAGCTTCATAAAAGGTATTATGAATATGATATTTAGATGACTTGTGGGCTTGAGTATTCAATCTAATATACACAATGGTCCCTGGATCTGTTCCTCCTCCTGCAATACGTAAACCAAACTTATATCCTTGTTTCCATGCATGGGGGTTATGTACACGCAAATGTAAGGGGTTACAAGCATCTTTCTGACATTTATCATTCGTGGTTGGCTTGGTTAGAGTAGCCATCCGCTTATCTATTTTCTCATCAGTTATACCAGTGTTCCAGGTAGCATAAAAAACACATTCCCAATACGGGCAATAGTAGTCTGCCGCTGTAGCAGTACTATACCCTGGTTCCTTTTTACCTGTACACTTCCTCCATCCCGTGGCTCCTTCTGGACACATATACTTATGGTCATTTCGATACGCTTTCTCCCATGTACCACAGGTGGACTGACTATCTCTATTAATAGCATTACATGCATCAAAATTCAAAACAGCAGGTTTAGTAATGTCCTTAAGTGGTGGTGTAGCAGCTAATATAGGTCCATCTGCATCCTTCCATCTTATTTCCAACGTGTAATAGGATGGATTCTGATGCGGATTATAGCATGCTTTGATTTTGCCATGAGTGCAAACATTTAGTTCAGTGGTGTTATAGATACACCGAGTTATTGTTCCCTTGCAGGTATAGTAAGAATGATAAAGCAAAGTCTGAGTTACTTTCAGTCCAGTTCTAGTAGAAGTAATGCAAGCTGTGCATGGAGGTAGAGCATAAGTCTGTTCAAAACCTCCAAAGAAGGCAACCAAGGCAAAGCAGAAGCGAAGATACATGTTGATGTTGATTGGAGTTCTTCTGAATCCTCAGCTTGCTGATCTTGATCACGACGGTCTATTATTCTTCGTCCCGTTTGCTAATGAAGCAATTTAACGGGTGCTGAGTGTTGATTGAAGATCCTCAAGGTGTCCAGCACACATTAACCAACTTAGCAATTCAGTTGGCTTGTGAAGTCTGGCTTAGTCAATGTAGTCTCAAAGTAGTGTGTCAAATCACACATGCAAATTGGGTTCGTTGAAACAAAGCTGTTGCTGCATGGAAAACAGCAATCCTCTTCGAAAGACTTGGCTACTGCAAAGCACTTGTGATGAAGTGTCTATACTGCTGGTTGCCGTCTCAGAGTAACTCGCAAGGGTACATCAGGGTGCTGCTCTGCTGTCCACCGCTCTGGTTCAGGATCGGCGGCGGGCTTGACTCGGCTGTGGTGGATCCAGGCGTCGATCTCGGCTACCTTTACTGCAGTTGGGGTAGACAGGATGACGGTGTACGGTCCCTTCCAATGGGGTTCCAACGGTATCTTCTTCCAATCTTTGATCCACACCGAAGTTCCAGGCTGGTAGGGATGCAAGGGTTCCGTCAAGTTGATAGGCAACTGGTCTTGGATCCACGTATGGAGAGTCTGCAGAACAAAACTAAGAGCTAGGAGTTCTTGTCTGGTTACTTCTGAACCAATCTGGGCTAGATTTCCTTTGACTCCCTGCACTATTGGTGGGGGTTTACCATACAAAACTTCAAAAGGGGAAAATCCTGTTGACTTTACAGGGGCTGAGCGTATTCTGAGTAAAGCTATGGGGAGCACTTGAGGCCATTTCAAGTGTGTCTCCTGACAAAGCTTGGACATTTGGGCTTTCAATGTACGATTCATTCGCTCAACTTTCCCTGAACTCTGGGGTCTGTATGCAGTGTGGAGCTTCCACTGTATCTGCAAAGCTTTGGCTAACTGCTGAGTAACTTGAGAGACAAATGAGGGTCCATTGTCTGACCCTATTACTGCTGGGATTCCAAATCTGGGGACAATCTCTCTCATTAAGGCTTTGGTAACTTCTCGGGCTTTCTCAGTTCTGGTTGGGAATGCTTCTACCCACCCAGAGAAAGTACAAACTAATACTAGTAGATAATGGTATCCATTGGCTTTTGGCATTTCGGTGAAATCAACTTGGAGGTTGTGCATGGGGGTCACACCTCTTGACTGAACTCGGGGTGCTGTAATAAGGCCTTGCTTGGCATTATTCTTGGCACAGATTTGACATTGTCGGGCTACTGAGGCTGATATGGTTGTCATTAGAGGGATGTAGAAATGTGGTCTGAGTGCTTTCTCCATAGCACTCTTTCCATAGTGGGTGGCTTCATGGAAAGCTTTAACAAAGGATGGTCCTAACAGTTCAGGAATTACTATTCTTCCCGGAGGTTGACTACCTTCTTCTGGTGGCAGCTCAATCCATCCATCTTTCAATACTCCCTCTTCTTTGTCACAATAGTAATCCAATTCTTTGGTGGTATATCGTGGGGTCCATAAATTCAAGGGTACTGGAAACAATGCTGCTTGCATTGGCATAGCTTGTGGGGCAATCTGTCCTGTCATAGCTGCTTGTCGTGCTGAGGCATCTGCGAATCTATTCCCTCGAGCAACTTCTCCTTTTCCTGCTTGATGTCCTCTACAATGCATGACAGCTACACGTGTTGGGGCCCAGACTGCATCAAGTAACATCAATATCTCGGGACCATATTTGACTGATTTTCCTCCGGATGTGATGAGTCCTCTTTCTTTGTAGAGAGCTCCATGGGCATGCAAGGTAGTGAAAGCATATTTGGAATCTGTATATACATTTAGCACAAGTTTTTCTCCTAATAACAATGCTCTGGTGAGTGCTATCAATTCGGCTTTCTGGGCTGATGTGCCTGAGGCCAGGGCTGATGATTCAACTACTTCGTGTTGAGTGACGACTGCATATCCGGCACAGCGTCGTCCGTCAAGGATGAGACTGCTCCCATCTACATAATAGATCTGGTCAGGATTGTCTATGGGCACATCTGTTAGGTCAGGTCGACTAGAGAACACAGTTTCCATGACTTCGATGCAGTCATGTTCTGGGAGTTCTTCACTGATGGGTATCAAGGTGGCTGGATTCAGGGCATGGCTCACTTCGAGTTGTATCTGTGGGTTCTCGCATAACATGCTCTGGTACTTTAGCATTCGGGAATTGGTGAGCCAATAATTTGCTTTCTGTTCCATAAGGGCAAGGACTGCATGTGGCACAGTGACTCGTATGTTCTGTCCTAATGTGAGTTTGTCTGCTTCACTCACTAGTAGTGCTGTAGCTGCAACTGCTCTCAAGCAGGGTGGCCATCCTTTGGCCACAGGGTCCAATTGTTTTGATAGGTAGGCTACAGGTCGTTCCCAATTTCCTAATTTCTGAGTCAACATGCCTAAGGCATTTCCCTGTGCTTCATGTACAAACAAGTGGAAAGGTTTGTGGACATCTGGTAGTCCAAGTGCTGGTGACGACATCAATTCTTCTTTTAACTTCTGGAAGGCTATATCCTGCTCAAGTCCCCACTCCAGTGGTGACTTCTCTTCTCCTTTTGTGGCTTCATACAGTGGTTTGGCAATTTGGGCAAAGTTGGGTATCCAGATTCGGCAATATCCTGCCGCTCCCAGAAAGGCTCTAACTTGCTTTCTGGTTGTTGGAGTTGGAATTCTACATACTGCTTCTTTTCTTTCTCTGCCTAATCTTCTGCTTCCTTGGGTGATATGAAAACCCAAGTATTTCACTTCTGTTTGGCATAGTTGTGCTTTGGCTCTGGAAACTTTATATCCAGCTTCATTTAGTAACTGCAAGAGATCTTGGGTGGCTCGTATACATTCTTTTTCTGATATGGCAGCTATCAACAGATCATCCACGTACTGGAGAAGCACTCTCCTCCCCGGGGCTACTGGATAGCTTGAAAGGTCTTGATTTAGTGCAGCACTAAAGATGGTAGGTGAATTCTTGAATCCTTGGGGTAATCTTGTCCAGGTGAGTTGGCCCCCTCTTCCAGAGATGGGGTCTTGCCATTCGAATGCAAACAATATTTGGCTTACAGGGGCTAATCTTATGCAAAAGAATGCATCTTTTAAATCCAGTACAGTGAAATGGGTAGCTTCAGCGGGTATCAATCCTAGAAGAGTGTAAGGATTGGGTACAACTGGGTGTATAGTTTCAACTGCATCATTTACTCTTCTCAAATCCTGCACTGGGCGATAATCATCTGTCTCAGGCTTCTTCACTGGCAAAAGTGGGGTGTTCCATGGAGATTGACATACTTTCAGTAGGCCATACTCAAGTAATCTCTGTAGGTGGCGATGAATGCCTTCAATTGCAGCTCTTGGGAGAGGGTACTGTTTGACGTGCACTGGTGTAGCGCTAGGCTTGAGGGTTACAATCACTGGTGCTATATGCTTGGCTAGGCCTGGGGGACTGCCTTCTGCCCATACTTCAAGTGGTGCATGAATGTTCTTTAAAGTTTGTTCAAAATAGGTATCTTGAATCGAATCATCAATGTAGTATCTCCACTCTTCTTCTCGGGGTACTGTCAGCAGCATTACTCCTGCTGGTTTGGCTTGCGAATTCACTGTCATTTGCATTTCTCCTTGCTCAGAGAAAGATATTTGGGCTTGAAGCTTGGCTAGCATGTCTCGTCCCAGTAATGGTACTGGACATTCGGGCATGTAAAGAAATTGATGAGTTACTTGCTGTCCTCCTAGACTGCATATTCGGTTTTGAAGAAAAGACTTTGTGGCTTTGGCACCAGTTGCTCCTATAATGGTGACTGCTTTCTTGGTGAATGGGGCTATCTTTTTGTCTATTACTGAATGTTCTGCTCCAGTATCAACCATAAAGTTCATAAATTGGTCTCCTATTTGTATTTCGACCATAGGCTCCTGGAGACCTAAAGCAAACTTGGAGCCCGGTCTGTCCTAATCCACGTCATCCTCTTCATGGGCCTGCGTGGCCAATGCTTGGATGGCTCCTCCTCCCCTCTCTCGCTGGAATTGTTCTCGATTGGCTCCTCCTCGGCCTCGGGGACGGCCTCGTCTTTCTTCTCGCCACTGATGATCGTATTCGTCATCTTGCTGGGCGTCTTCGAGTTGCGGGCACGTATCTCTCCAATGTCCTTCCTCTTTGCAGTAGGCGCATTGGTTCACGCCTAGTCTCTGGGTCCGGCCTCCGCCTTGACCCCGCCCTCTTCCTCTGCTCCTTCGATTAGGGACACCTCCCCTTTTCTTTTCAACTATGGCCGCAGCCAAAAAATCAGCTTTCTTCTTCATCTTTCTATCACATTCTCTCTGTCTTTCAGTATCACGATTCACATACACTTTATGAGCGACTTCCAATAACTGTGTTGCATTCATGCCCGCAAACCCTTCTAATTTCTGTAATTTACGTCTAATGTCTGGTTGAGACTGGTTTACAAAAGCAGAATTCACCATGCATAAACTTCCTGGTGCCTCGGGATCATAGGGAGTATACATTCTGTAAGCTTCAGTTAATCTTTCATAATAATCTGCTGGGCTCTCATCTATTCCTTGGATAACTCCTGCTACTTTGGAAAGGTTCATAGCTTTTTGGCCTCCTCTTCGCAGGCCTTGTAAAAAGCCTTGGCGAAAACGGGCTAGGGCGGTGGATCCTTCATCTGTATTTGGATCCCATTGGGGGTCTTCGTTTGGGAATTCTCTCTGAGCTGCTTCTCTACGATCTATTATATTCTGCCCCTGCGCTGGAGCTGCAGGGTTTTCTGCCATCCATTCAATAGCTGCTTTTCTAATTCTCGCTCGTTCTTCTGTAGTGAATAGGGTGGTCAGGAGCTGACGGCAATCTGGCCAAGTAGGCTGGTGAGTTTCCATAATACTAGTTACTAATTCTGTCAGCTCCTGGGGCTTGCTAGTATAGGAGGCATAATGCGACCTCCAATTTAATAAATCCGTTGTAGAGAACGGGATATACACATAAGTTAGGGGTCCCGCTACCACTTCATCATTATCATTCTTTACGGGCACTCCCGGGACTTGCCTTAAGGGAAACAGTTTGGCTGTCCTAGGCGTCATTTGAGTCTGGGATCTAAGGGCTATTGTCGTTGTCTTTGCAGGAGTTGCTGTCTTTTTCTCAACTGGTTTTGCTTTGGGTTTTTCTTTCACTGGCTTGCTAGTGCTGGCGCTGACTTCCTCAATTATTTGTACACTTTCCTCTTCTTCTTCTTCTGGGGGATCCTCACTTTCCTCTTCTTCTAGCTCCGCTTCTGGCTCACTTTTTACATCCTCCTCTCTTCTCTCCGCTAATTCTCTCTCTTCCTCTTCTCCAGGAGGAGGGAGGTCAGGGATTGGGTCTCGCCTCGGCTCCGGCGGTCTCTGAGGTGCTGGGGCAGGACGCCGCCGGGCTATTCTTACTGGACCTGGGGTTCGGGGCTGCCTGAGGACTACTTCTGGGGAATCGGGATCTGCCAAGATGGGTTTCTTCTTGGCTTTCTTATCCTGCTCTTTCATTCTAGGCTGTTCCTTTCTCTGTCTAGAATCTGTTTTAGCTAACATTATTCTGCACTGTTCCTCATAACAGCGCTGCGCCCAGGAGGGCGGATCTTCACAAATACTTAACCAGGAATCTATATAGGGGTACTGATCGGGGTGCGCTACCCGCACTCTACGGTGTATTGACTGGATAATCTCTACGGTGAACGTTCCCTCTCGGGGCCAGATGGGGTCTAGATCGGGCCACTCCCTAGTACACAAAATCTGCAAATGGGCTGCTGTCATTTTAATACCATAATCTCCTGAATATCCCTCTTTAAAATGTGCGATCATACATTCTAATGGAGTGTTCCTAGTAGACTCCGCCCCTCCCATTTCGATGTGTGCGCGCAACAACAGACAGAAGGGAAAAGGTGGGCGGACCGTGGGTAAGGGGTCCTCACGGCCCTGGAAACATACAGGGAATACAAATAACAAGACAAGACGACAATCGCTTCCCCCTTTTCGCGACCTGAACGCGGTCGCCCGGTCAGGAAATGCGCTAATCAGGGGTCAGCTTTCACTTGGTCCGTGCTGCCAGACCTCTCAATCACACTTCGTTCACACAATCATGCTAGCAACGTATTCCCAGAATGCATTCGTTTCTATCTATTCTGACTAGTCTTTTCCAAGTACAATTACAAAAAGGATGAGGGTTTCACCTAGCGAATTCCCATGCCAGGCTACTCGGCTCTTCCTTGAGAGTTGATCAAGCTCTCTTACCAATTCCCAATATCTCGAGATTACAAATTCCAAGTTCCAAGTTTCAATGGCAGTACTGTTCTTTCTATTTCTGTCTAGACCCAAAATCAAAACTATACTCACCGGATCCGGTCCTCAAAACTTCCCAAGCAGGCGCATGAGTTGGACCTCAGACTCCCCTCACTCGGGTTCGAGGCGTTGACTCCAGCCGGGCTCGTCGCCCGCCGAGGTCCGACCAGCTCCCTCCGATACAAGGGACCGGTGGCGCCAGGGAGCGGCCCTCGTCGGAAGGGCGCGATCCCGGCAGGACCAAGCCTATAGAGGCGGAAAGTCGTGGTATATTGCCCTATATACACTTTGATTCCACAACTTCCCGGCCAATGCACCAAGGAATATGTAGCAGCAAAGCGCAGACAAACCAATGATACCAGGAGTCTGTTCAGAAGGTCCAAATCATTTATTTGTGCACAAGTCTCAAGCAAGTCAATTTCAAAATGGCTGAGCAAAGTTTTCAAGCATTACAACAACTTTTATAGACTTCTGTTCCATTCTAGGTATAGAAAAACATTTCATTGGTCCCGGTACGCTCCCGTACCTCCCGTAGCCCCTCTATTGGTCCCGGTACTGATAAGTTTCTCCAATTATGTTCCTTCTGTGGGCTTCTGTAGGCATGACACCTGCCTGCCCCCCTTCTAGTCCCAATTACAATGGTCAGTTCATCAACTTGTTACTTTCACACTTTCAAGGCTATGGGACCATTTGTGCGTGCAGAAGAGCAAGGTTCTGTAACTCATCTGTCAGCACTCCTCAATATTTCTCTGCAAATGTACTCTTTCTTATCAGTAACTTTAAAACACATCTTTTCTGTATTTTTCCATTTCTTAATTCTGCAATTCTGCTTATCTAAGCTAATTCAATATTTCTACTGAGTTCTTTCTTACAATAGCAGCATATTGGGGGATGTGCAATCCTATATGCCTCTCCACAGGCCTCATTTACAGGTCAAGCTAGCCATGCTGGCCTGCCTATGTCAGACACCGTGGGTCACAGGCCTGCGCCTGCCACATTATCAGTACCGGGACCAATGGAAGGGGTACGGGAGGTACGGGAGAGTACCGGGACCAATGAAATGTTTTTCTATACCTAGAATGGAACAGAAGTCTATAAAAGTTGTTGTAATGCTTGAAAACTTTGCTCAGCCATTTTGAAATTGACTGGTTCGAGACTTGTGCACAAATAAATGATTTGGACCTTCTGAACAGACTCCTGGTATCATTGGTTTGTCTGCGCTTTGCTGCTACATAATGAGAGCCATGAGAGATGAGGGGGAAATCAAGTTGATTGCTTTGAAGGTTAGGAGCAGTGCCTTGTATGTGAGCCTGTAGTTTATAGGTAGCCAGTGGAGGTCCTTAAGGATGGGGGTGATGTGGGTCCTTCTGGATAGGCCACAGAGTATTCGGGCTGCCGCGTTCATCACAAGTTGCAGTGGATTAAGCGTGCTCTTGGGGAGTCCATGAAGAATGATGTTCGCATAATCGAAATGAGGTGTTACCAGTGCCTGGAATATTGTCCTGAAGTCATCAGGAGCTAGCAAGGATTTTAGGAGCCTTAGAGTTTTAATTTTATTGTATATAGCCCTGGTCATGTTCTTAATGTGTTCCTTGAAATCGAGCTGTTGGTCAAGCGTAATACCTAAGTAGCGTATCGCAGACTTGCAAGGGAGTTCTGCATCTGTATATGTAGAGCACTATGTACACCTTGTAGCACTATACAAATAATAATTATAAGTAGTAGTAGTAGAAATCCACTTCGCTGCTCCATATGCATGGAACAAACTACCCGAGTTAGTACGCCAGGCTCCATCTTTGACCCTATTCAAATCCGGTCTAAAAACCCCTCCTCGAAGCTGCTTTTGGATCCTGATCCCATTATTCTTCTGCTCATTTCCTATCTGTATCTTGACTTTCTCCTACATTTACCTTAGCCCCCAGTAGCCATGTGGTTTGTCTTGATTAGAGTGTAAGATCTGATGAGTAAAGACTGTCTCTTACTTGTGCATGTACAGAGCTACGTATTTCTTGTAGCGCTATACAAATGATAAGTATTAGCAATAAGGACCCTTATTTTCATTGGCAAATTTAACCCATCTCTCAATTTGTGACTCCCCATCTGGCTGGGATTATTTGACCACAGTCATATCCCTCTTTTTTGGGACTGGCTCTGCAACCGCATGCACGTAGAGGTGATATGAGATTCTCTGTCACCTGCCTCCTCTCTCCTGCAAGGGTCAGCGATCACATGCCGGGTGGGAGATCATATTACAACAGCTCTGCATATGACATAGGAGCATGAACTCATAATAAGCCATTGTGTTTGGTCCTGCCTACCTGATAACATTCCAGTGGCCAAGGAATACGCTTCCAGTCTATGCGGAGCTGCCCGAGAGCTGAGAGGTGGCTGCAGAGCTTCACCAAGAACAAGAAGGAGAACAAGGATTCAGCAGCTGAGCAGAAGGGAAACCACGGGGCCAATCATACCAGGAAATGGATAGTTTATGGGAAAATATACACCTTGCTCCCCCCCCCCCCCAACTCCATCTTTGGTCACGTGTCACACCTCTTCCTGCTTCTTCTGTGCTACTTCTTTGGGCTCACATAGCCCAATGTATTTACTAAGCCCACTGCTTCTACCTTTTGCGGGATATAATGAGAGAACGGCATGTTATTTTGTGAAGCGGTGGAGCAGTGTTACTCTTAATTCCCCCTTAATTCAAGTCCTGACTGATAAGGAAAAACAATATGTAAGATGGTATTTTTAGTTCATAGCTTTGCATTCCCTCTCTTCTTGCCCCGTTCTTCCAGTAAAAATCTCTATTTACCCCAGTGACTACAGAACTTCAAGAAAAGACCAGACACCAGCTGCCCCCACCCAACACACAACTTACCCAGCCCAATAATAACATATCTCCCAGCTAAGGAAAACTGGACTGTAGAGTTTAGGGATGAGGCAGCTGATAAAAAGTGTTCAAAGCTTTGTGTCTGTAGTTTTAATCTATCATCTTTCTTTCCTTGCTCTTGGCTTTCTCTTCCCTTTTACAACTTGTTTTTCCCATTCTTCCTATCTTTTCTTTAGCATTTCTTTTCTTATTCTTTCACATGTGTCTTTTTCATATGCAGGTTGTCTCTCCACAGCCTGCAATCTTCTCTCACCTTCTTCTAGTTTCACCCCTCCTGGCACTTCCATCCTTCTCTTCACTCCTTCATACCTCTTCCTTCCACCACAGTCCTTTCTCAGAACCAAGGCCAAGCACGGGGAAAGCTAGGCTACTGCCTAGGGTGGCATAATTTTAGGGGTTCTGCAACACAACGAAAGAAAAAAACTGCTGTGCTAGTGCCATATTGGCAGCATGGCCCATGCACAGCCACCCTCCTCCCTCATTGGTAGACAGCCTGGCCTTCAACCAGCAATGTAGCCCATGCAGTATCACCTCCATTAACAAGCAGCCCAAACTCCCAACTAACGGAGAGGCTCTTGGAGCACTGCTCACATTGACAGACACTCCATCCTCCAACCAAAAGCACAGCCCATCAGCCCTCATTGCCCCTATCAGCTAGTAGCCCAGCCCCAAAATCAGTAGTGTGGGCCATCGAGCATTGGCCAAATAAGCAAGCAACCCATCCTCCAACTAGCAGCGCAGCTGTACCATTCTTTCCAATTCTTCTCCTGTCCCTGCCCTCGTCCCAGGCTTCTCCTCTACTAGAAATGATTGTTCCACCTAATGAGCACACCGTAAGGAATGCAGCTGGTCTGCGGCAAAATGGAGTCTTTGGGGACTACCTGGGTATGGATTCCTGGACATGGCACAGTATTGCAGGCAGATTAGTAGGCGGCAACAGCAGACCGGCAGAGGGGAAGATAGGATGTGTTGATGATGGACACACGGGGTGCTGGGAAGGGGAGAGCAGTATTTGATACTGGATGAAGGAAGAGAAGTGTTTATAGATATTTGACTTCAAATTTCATGAGTAACCTAACGGTTAGAGCTCTGGCAATGGGAACCCAGAAGCCAGGGTCTGATTCCCACTAGCACTCCTTGCGGCCTTGGGCAAGTCACTTAACCCTCCATTGCCTCAAAATCCAAGTTATCAATATCCCTGTTTAATGTGGATTACCAAGTTTAAGTTACAATGTAAACCGCATTGATTGAAATGTTGTTGTTGTTAAGTGCCGTCGAGTCGGAGTCAACTCATGGCGACCCTCTGGATAGTTGTCCTAAATTGTGTTCGGTCTTCAGTCAGGCGGCTTATTGTATTATTTTATTTATTTATTTAACAGTGTTTCTAAACCGCCTTATCTTAATAATCAAGGTGGTATCACAGCAAGCAATCAGGTAAAGTGTGTGTGTTGTACATGCAGTGAGGATAAAACTTAGTTGTGTGAGGGATGTGTTGGGTGCTTGATTTGTTTGAGCTATATACAGGGTGGGCTATTTACAGTGGTGCTAGAATCATATTTTATATATATTCAGTTGTTTGGAAGGATTGGAGTGCTGTTATCCATTCTCTTAGGTTATGTGATGTGACCATAGTGCTCTATGAACAGCATGGTTTTCAGTTGTTTTCTGAAGTCTTTGAGGTCTGGAGTTGCCCTTAGATCGTCCGGTAGATTGTTCCATATTGTTGGAGCAGCCATGGAGAGAGCTCTGTCTGTTGTGTCCTTGCGTGTGTGCTTGTACTCATTTGGGGTGCTGACTCGGTTGCGTGTTTGACTTCTTCTGGGACGTGCGCTGGTTTCCGGTTGTATGAGCAGGTGGAGGCTGTTGGCTGATGTGTGTTCTTTTATCTTAAATAGGTTTATGATAATCTTGTATCTGATGCGAGCAATGATTGGGAGCCAGTGTAAGTCCTTTAGTGTAGGTGTGATGTGCTCCTGCCTTGCGGCTCCGGATATGATTCGAGCTGCAGTGTTTTGTGCCAGCTGTAGTGGTTTGAGAGCTTGTTTTGGTAGTCCGAGGTATATCGGATTGCAGAAGTCCAGTATTGGGGTTATCAGTGCTTGACAGACTGTACGGAAGTGTTCTGGAGCGAGGAGTGGTTTCAGTCTCCTGATGATTCGCATCCTGTAATATGCTTTTGGATTGTTTTGTCTATGTGTGGTTTGAGGTTGAGTTTACTGTCCAGAGTAACCCCAAGGTATCTCACCTCCGATCTTATCGGTATCATGGTGCTTTGTATCTTTATGTTTGGTGGGTGTGTGAAGCTTTGGTTTCGAGTGATGATTAAAGCTTCAGTCTTGTTGTAGTTTATAGCTAGATTGTTGTTTTGGCACCACTTCGCCATTTGGGTAAGGCAGTCTGCTATCTTAGAGAAGTCCGGGTTTTCGATTGATATCGGGGAGTATACCATTATATCGTCTGCGTATATTGTGTATTGGATGTTGTTCTCTTTCATAATGTTGCATATTGGTTGGATGTAGATGTTAAAAAGGAGTGCTGAGAGTGCAGATCCTTGTGGTACTCCTTGTTGGACGTTTATGGGCCGGGAGGTGTCCTGTCTCACCTTGACCTGTAGCTGTCTTTCTGTTAGGTACGAGTGGAACCATTTTAGAGTGGTACCGTGTATACCAGTGTTCTTCAGTCTCTCCAGGAGTATATTGTGATCAACTGTGTCGAACGCTGAGGAGATGTCGATGAAGATCATTATAATTCCATTCCTGATGTCGTCAATTATTCTTATGATGCTGTCGAAGAGGTAGATCAGGAGAGTTTCGACTCCATGGTTGGGACGAAATCCGTGTTGGTTGTCGTCGAGAGTTCCGTGTTCGTCAATGTGTTCCTGAAGTTGTAGTTGAACCGTCTTTTCGATTATTTTTGCGAGGAAGGGTATGCTGGAGATTGGTCGGTATGCTGCTGGGTCCTTTTTGTCGAGAGAAGTTTTCTTTGTGATTGGTCTTACTGAGGCAAGCTTTAATTGCTGTGGCATGAGTCCTTGAGTGAGTGAGTTGTGTACCATTTTATGAATGTTTGGTATGAGGCTTGCTTTGGTGGCTTTGACCCATGACACTGGGCAAGGGTCTGTAGGAGCAGTGCTTGTGTTGATTGTGGAGATGATGTCTGATATCTGCTCTTTTGAGGGTGAGTGGAATGTGCCCCAGGTTTTGGGGTGGACGTTCGTTCTGTTGGTTCTACTGGGTGTTGAGCGCTCTGTGGAGTGAAATTTGTCTTTGATGTGGTCGGCGAATATCTGTGGATCCACTTGTATTTCTCTTTCTGCTGCTTGCTCTTTTGTCAGGGTTTTTACTATTTCGAAAAGTTCTCTGGGTTTGTTGATGGAAGAATTTATCAGGTTTGTGTGGAATTCTCTCTTTGATTGGTTGATGTGTTCATTGTATTGTTTTTGCTTTGTTAGGTAAAGATGTTGGTCGGAAGTAGTTTTGTTTTTTCTCCATCTCCGTTCAATTTTCCTCAGCTCCCTCTTTTCCTGTCGTATTTTTGCTGAGTACCATGGTTTGTTTTGTCTCTTGTTGTGGTGTTGTTTCTTGGTCCTGTCAACGGATGGTTTGGCGGCGTTAGCTAGGACATTGTTCCAGTTGGAAACTTGTTCCTCCAGGTCCTCTGAGTCAATGTTCAAGTGTTGTATTGTGTCCTGGATGAATTCGTCCTTGTCAAAGGACTTGAATCGTCTTTGTGTGTGTGGGAAGTTCGCTCTTTCGCTTGACCAGTCTTCTTGTGATTGCAGATTTGTCTCGATTAAGTAATGGTCAGACCATGGTACTGGGGTGATGGTGGGTGTAGAGATTAGGTCTCTTGAAGTTAGGTAGTTTGATGCGAAGATGAGGTCTGGGGATGATCCTAGTCTGTGTGTTGGTGCATTGACTATCTGTGTGAATTGAAGTGATGACATTGCCTGAAGGAAGGCCTCTGCATCTTTTGTATTGGCGGACTTGAGGTTGAAGTCTCCGATTAGTAGTGCTGGTTTGTTGTTTGACGTTATGGCACAGGCTTCTTCGAGTATGAAGGCTAGTTCGTCGGGTGGAGCACGGGGTGCTCTGTAGGTTAGGCAGATTGCAATATTCTTGTTCTTGATGCTAATTGTGTTACACTGCTTTGTATCTGTGAGATTCAGTGTCTTGAACTTGAGTTCTGTTTTTGCTATTATTAGGACTCCTCCTCCACGCTTGTGGATGCGTGGGCAGTTGTATGCTGAGTAGTTGTTCGGTACTAGTTGGTTGAGTAGTACACTATCGGTAGGGTTGAGCCATGTCTCTGTGATGCATATTATGTCTGGCTGTCGCTCTTCAATGTGGTCTACCAGCGTGTGTATCTTGTTGCAGATGGATCTGGCGTTTATGAGCTCAATTGATGTTTTCTTTGTGGAAGAGGTTGTTGCGACGTGTGCTTCCTTAGGGCCGGTGTTGGGGTTTGATTTGTGTCTGTTTTGTCTCTTTGTTTGGGAGGTTGCGAGTGTCTCTTTGTGTGTGTGTTGTGGACCGAGATATGGCAGTGCAGTTGGTGGGTACCATGGTGTGTTTGTTTGGGGGTAGTGGGGGTGTGTAGTTGGTGGGAGGAGTTGTGTGACTAGTAGGTATAGTGGGAGGAAGTATGTGGTGTGCATGTTGATAGCTTGTGATGTTCTGATAGGGCGACGCCTGTGTCCTTAGGTTTTCGTCTGTTGTTTGCTTTTTTGAGGAGAGCTGTACTTGTTGCAGGGGCTTGTCCTGGGGATGTGAAGTTGTATCTGTTGCGGTGCGGGAGCCTGTCCCGTGGAGGGAGCCTGTCCCTTGGATGTGAAGCTGTATCTGTTGCGGTGCGGGAGCCTGTCCCGTGGAGGGAGCCTGTCCCTTGGATGTGGAGCTGGATCTGATGCGGTGCGGGAGCCTGTCCCGTGGAGGGAGCCTGTCCCGTGGATGTGGAGCTGGATCTGTGGCGGACGCCTTGGTGCGGGAGCCTGTCCCGTGGAGGGAGCCTGTCCCGTGTGTGTGGAGCAGGATCTGTGTTGGTCGCCTTGGTGCGGGGGCCTGTCCCGTGGATGTGGAGCTGTTTCTGTCGCGGTGCGGGAGCCTGTCCCGTGGAGGGAGCCTGTCCCGTGGATGTGGAGCTGGATCTGTGGCGGTCGTCTTGGTGCGGGGGCCTGTCCAGAGGATCTGACGCTGGATATCTCGCGGTGCGGGAGCCTGTCCCGTGGAGGGAGCCTGTCCCGTGGAGGTGGAGCCGGATCTGTGGTGGTCGCCCTGTTGCGGGGGTCTGTCCCGTGGATGTGGAGCTGGGTTTGTCGCGGTGCGGGAGCCTGTCCCGTGGAGGGAGCCTGTTTCGTGTGTGTGCAGCTGGATCTGTTGATGAACTCTTGGTCTGACCCACTATGGTACATCCCAAGTCCCTATGTTCTTATCTAGCTAAAGATGACATTGCTCTAACATAGCATCAGTACTGGCATATCTCTGGGTTTAAGGTATCAATCTGGACAAACATGGTAATATCAAATATGGCCTATAAACGATGGTAGTTAACAACACTGGCATATCCCTGGGTTTACAGTATCGATCTGGACAAACATGGTAATACCTAATATGGCCTGTAAACGCTGGAAGCTAACAACAGTATCCAGAGGGAACTAGTCACTAGAGTGCCCAACACTGATCTTGGATTCTAGTCCCAAACATGAATTTCTACCCTTTGTTAACAGACTGGTACCCGTAGCTGCTGTTATTGTATCGATCCATCTCATTGCTGGCCTTCCTCTTTTGTGTTGACCTTCTATCTTGCCAAGCATGATGTCTTTCTCTAATGATCTCTCTCTCCGCATGATGTGTCCAAAGTATGAAAGTCGAAGTCTTGTCATTTGAGCTTCTAAAGAAAGCTTAGGTTTGATCTCCTCTAGTACAGACTGGTTTGTTCTTCGGGCAGTCCATCGTATACACAATATTCGCCGCCAGCACCATAATTCAAAGGCATCAATTTTCTTCCTGTCTATCTTTTTCACTGTCCAGCTTTCACATCCATATGATGTTATTGAAAATACCATGGCTTGAACAAGTCGAATTTTTGTATGGAGAGAGACATCTCTGCTCTTGAGAATCTTATCTAGGTCTTTCATAGCCATTCTGCCATTCTGATTGAAATGATAAAGCGGTATATAAAACCTGTTAAATAAATAAATCATAAGAACATAAGAAATGCCATACTGGGTCAGACCAAGGTCCATCAAACCTGGTCCTATTTCAAACAGCGGCCATTCCAGGTCACTGGTAACATAGCATAGTATTTGATGGCAGATAAAGACCAGTATGATCCATCTAATCTGCGCGGCAAGAGCAGGTGCACCTGCCACTCTGTGCAGGTCACCCTTCCACATGCCTTGGTTTAGGGGTGTACCAACCGCGCTCCGTGTAGGTCACCCCTTATTTCTTGAAATAGTTAGTTGACGGGTTCCCAAAAAGTTACATAGGTTCCACAATGCTTGTCCCAGGGTAAGCAGAGGATTTCCCTGGTCCTCTTTAATAATAGCTATGGACCTTTCCTCCAAGAATTTGTCCAAACCTTTTGTCCAAACCCAGCTAAACTAACATTTTTTATTTTACTATATCCTCCAGTGACGAATTCCAGAGTTTGATCACATATTGAGTGAAACAATATTTTCTCTTATTGGTCTTAAATGGTCTACATTGCAGCATGATTGTGTGTCCCCTGGTCTTTTAGCTATGTACCTTTGTGACTTCAGGTTTGGCACACCAGTTTGATAAACATTTGAGGAGAAGATACATATTCAGGAGAGAAATATTTTGACACAGATAGGGTCAAGAATATGTGCCTAGGTTTCACTTGATCAGACTTCTTATTGCTCAGCTGTGCAGGCAGGTGAAGAGATGGCTATAGTCCCATATAAACAATTCTGACAGAATGATGGTAGAGATTAAAGTGAGGAATGATCTTATGTTCCTGACTTCTGGTTCCGCTCAGGATATATAAGATGCAACTGGCACCTGTCTTAATGTTTTGTCCATATATATCAACTTCTTTTTTGGATGTCATTTTGCCTGCATTGCTCAATTTATTTGATATCTGTATATTAAAACATAACCATGATATCCAAAGGAATTGATGTCATACACTGCACTTTCCCACTTTTATTAGGGTCACTGATTAATCTTATGTGAACCTAGGCCTCTATATAGTAAACCATATTAAGGTTTTTCGGTTAATGCTTGTTAACTGCACAAGTTAATCCATGACAACTGCTAAACCTCTGCAGATGTTGTAGGGGATATTCTCACTCTCAGCAGTCCTGCCACTAAAATGGGGCAATTGTCACGACCAAACATTAATGGTGGGGCCACTAATATAGAATGCAGTTAACTATACCTCGGGAGGTATTCTTAACCCATTCTATATTATCTTTGGCATTACCAATTCGGATATGTTAATGACACTCACGTTAACTGCAAGGCATACCTCCATCTCCTCCCTGCCCATCTTTACAAAGCCACAGTATATGTTTAACACATTTTTGTAATGCATAGCAAGAACACCATGTCACATTAATGCACAATTTTAAGAATTGTGAAGACTTTTCCACTGTTACAATAAAAAAAAAGTATTGATAGCATTTTGCCCTTATTTGACCTTCTGACCTCTAGTGGTAGGACCACAGTGCTGCTAGGAGTCACGGGTGCTATCTTGGAACCTGGAGTCAAAGGCGCTGGAACAATTGAGAATTGCTTGTGCTCCCACAAGACACCAGGAACCGTATGACCGCAATAAGAGCATGGGTAGGAGGATCACGGGTTGGGGGTGAGAGGTCTACCTGGTGGCCATCAGAAGGGGTTTCTTGCTGCCCATGTGGGTACCGGGTGCTTTGTGAGGGAATCAAGTGCTTTGTTGGGGGGAATCAGATTTGATACCATACTTGGGGGGGAGTTGGGGCATCATAGGTCAGAGGAATGATAGGGAGGCCTCACCTTGGTCTTTTATACCTGTTGCTTTAATAAGGCACTTATTAATGCCTCAGGGTAGATATAAATGCTGACATCCAGATTTTTAGCTAATCAGGCAGTGGCGATATTCAGTTCCTATCCGGTTAGCTAAACTGGCTAAAGTTAGGACAATCTTTTTTGTACTTAGCTTTAGCTGAATATCGTCACTGACTGGTTATTACGAGTGCTACCCTTGGAAAGACTTGTTACGCATTTAGCATTGGGACATGCAGTAGCCTTAGGAGGGGATATTCAGCAGCAGAAAATGGCCATGTGCCGATGAAAATCCTGCTCACTGTGATTAATGCTATCTTGGTAATACGATCTAGATATTTGTGTGGGTTGGTAGATGTTAAATTTGATTTTGCTGAGCTATTATGTTTCTTATTCATATATATTTGTGTTCTATATTTATTTTGAACACCCACTAACAACTTTTGCTTTAATTTATATTTCCCACAGCTTTAAATCATATATACTGCATACTTTCAAAAAATAGTATTTATCTGCACTAAACAGAGTAGAAATTGAAACTATATAGAACAGGTACACTTAAAGATTACAAATAATGAGTTGATAGGCTTTGGGCTTTTGATCTACAGTAAACTGTTCATTAAACTCCAGCATAATTCAGACCAGGTTGGCTGAATTCAGGACCATACCAAGCTAGAAATGCGCCCTGTGCATTTCACGAACCTGTCGTGTTCCTCCCACCCTCCCCCATCATAAAAAACCATGTAGGAGCTCACTCTTTTTGAGTTTCCTTAAAGTCCAGTGATGATATCACTGCCCCTTGGTTTGGTCCTGACTGAATACAGTTACTTTTTCAGTTAAATTTTAACCAGCTTAAATCTATTTTTCTAGACTCATTTAGAAAGTGTGACGGGCTAGAAGGACTGCACCAAGAAACCTGTGCCCCGTAGACATAAACCGCTCTGAGTTTATTAATGCTTCATGCAGTTATGTGACAGAGTTTAAAAGCAGCTGATGGGCTTCCATGCAGAGAGCTGCGTCTGAGACCATGAGGGATTAGTCGTGCAGGACAAGAAGCCAGTTTGACACTGCGATGCATCACCTCCTCCTCTCTAATAGACCTCATTCAGGCCGCTCCACCCAACAGATCCAGGAGAACGATATCAACAAATATTCTAATCATCCCTAAAGCAGCGACAAAATGCCTATCAGTGACATCCAACAGGGCTTTCAGATTCTATGCCCCTAAATGCTGGAACGCTCTACCCCCAGAAATTCGTGCTATCACTGATCTATCCCTTTTTAGAAAGGCACTCAAATCCCACCTCTTCCCCCATTATTACTTAACCAACTAACCAATCTTGATCACTACCCAAACTAAGAACAAATCCTGTCATGTATACTTGTAAATACTCTTGTAAATAGTTGCAGTAATGACTTCCCATGTTTATCCAAGTTCTCTGACCTTGTTCTCTGTAAAACCAAACAGTTTGTTCATTATGGTATGTTGTTATATTGTAAACCGCGCTGATGCTGAATAGAGCGGTATATAAGAGCCTGTAATAAATAAATAAATAATAAAATAAAAACTATTGGAAGAGGGTTGGACTTCTCTCAGCAGATTTAAGGGGTACTTCTAATGCATAGACAGTCAGAGACTCAGCTGTTTGGGGAGGCTAAAGAGGGGCAGGGTGGAGAAGGGCTAGTTGAAATCCTTGGGGTAGGGGGCATCAATAAAGGGACAGCAGAGAAGAGTCCTTTCACTGTGTGGCTCTGGTGCAGTTACAGCAGCTTTTCCCCCTAGCACCTCTGTTACTGATGGCAACATGTGCACCAAATACACTCCAGAGAAATGTTTACGAAAAAAGTAGAATAAAATAATGCAACATACTAAACAGGACAGTATTTTCAGTACTCTGGAAATACATGCAGATATTTTACCACGTGGGGGCAGGTTTACTAAGCCCCATGCTGGGAACCTGGATTTGGGCTGCATTACAAGAGCACAAGGTGGCAACAGTCGTCCCCGTGCATTTAGCATGGCTTGCCATGTTAAAACTGATGCAAGGAGCAGCTCCACCACCCATATTCTGGCAGTAGTGCTCCGTGCTAAGTGCTGGGAACGCAGGCTTTCAAGGCCGCACTAATGGTGCCATGGTAGGGAGCACTCATGCCCCATCCTGGCACCGCTCACACACGCACATTACCCAGGCAGTGTGGTTTTTTAGTGCAGAGAGTCATTGCTCTCCCCCATCTCCATATGTCCAGTACCTACCCTCCTGCCTCCTGCATCTATCCCCACTCACCTAATTACTTCCTTCTCCGATTTTCATTGGCGCTGCCATTACTCCTTTTTACCCTAGCATCTATTCTTTTGCCCCTCTCTCTCACCTGTCCTCTGTATGACCTTGTTTCTTCCCTCTCATATAAAAGATCAGTCCCTGTCTCCATCTTCACTCCCCCAGTTTTTGCTTCTTTTTCTCCACCCTGACCCAGCATCTACCCCCTTTCATCTCCCCCCAGCTCCAGCATTACCTCTTTCCCATCTCTCCCCCAGTATCAGCTCCTCCCAGTACCAGTCCCTCCTAGCATTAGCTCCTTTCTACTTAAGAATATAAGATATGCCATATTTATTAATTTTACTTATTTAACAGTTTTTCTATACCGTTTTCTCATTAAATCAAAGTGGTTTACATTATAACTTACATGTTACAGGGAACTTTTATAAAACACACATTTACAGAAATCTTGAAATGAGGAGGGGGGGGGGACCAGGAGGGGGGATATTGGAGAGGGATATATTGGAGGGGGGACCAGGAGGAGGGGATCAGACCAAGTTCCATCAAGCCCAGTATCCTGTTTCCAACAGCGGCCTATCTAGGTCACAAGTACCTGGCAGGATCCCAAAAAACACAGGTTCCACAATGCTTGTATTGGTACAAGCAGTGGATTTTCTGGATCCCCTTTAATAATGGTTTATGGACCTTTCCTCCAGGAACTTGTCCAAACCTTTTTTTAAACCCAGCTACACTAACAGCTTTTACTACATCTTCCGGTAACAAATTGCAGAGTTTGATTACACGTTGAGTGAAAAAATATTTTCTTGTTAGTCTTAATTGCATCCCTGCCCAGCATGAGCTTCCTTTCAGTCCCAGAACCTCCCAGCATGAGCTACGTTCTAGTCCCAGAATCTCCAGCATCAGCACCTTTCCAGTCCCTGTCCCTCCTGACATCATCTCCCTTTTAGTTACTGCCCCAAGCCTAGCATCAGTCTTCCTCCAGTATCATCTCCCTTCCAGTTCCAGTCCCCCCACCTCCTAGGAAAAAGCCCACTTCCAGTCCTGCCTCCCAGCAATCCTCTTTCAGTTCCAGCACCCCCCCCAGCAGCATTCCTCCTCCTATCCCAGACCCTCCCAGCATCATCTTTCTTCTAGTCCCAGTCTCCCCATCTCCCAGCATCAGCCTATTGCCAGTCCTAGTTCCCCAACAGTCCTCTTCAAGTGCTAGCAGTCCCTTCCCCAAAAGCAGTCTTCATGTGACAGCCAGCCGGCCATCCCCCCAGCGTCAAACCCACCCAGTCACCTTCTCTCCCCCTCCTTCCTGTTGCCCTGACACAGCCTGTACTCATTGCACAGCGCCGGGATCGATTTTCCTCATTCTTACAGCTGTGCTAAGTTGCAGTTGCAGCGACCATAGAGTCTTTAAAAGTGAAACGGGGCACTTCCAGCACTTTTAGAGAGTCGAAGGTTCCAGTGACTGCAACTTAGCACAGCTTGGGAATGAGGAACATTGCTCCCATGGCTGTGAAGAGGTGAGCCAGTGAGGCCATGGGGCTCCTCGGGGAGTGGAGCCAAGTGCAGATGGCATGCCCATGCATGCATGGAGCCGGCTCGGATGGAAATCACTCCGATGAAAGAAAAGCGAGTAGTGGATTGTCATGGGACCAGTACTGTTCAATGACTTTGTGAGGGATAGAAGGGTTAAAAAAAGGAAAAGTTTGCCTTTTGGCAGATGACACGCATATTTGCAACAGAGAAGACACCTTGGTGGTAGACAACATAAGAAAAAATTCTTGTGACCCTTCCTTGATTCTAGGTCCTTAAAAATTCTTAATTTATCATAATTAATGATGCAATCAGGTTATTGTAAGCTGTTGCTCATTGATGTTCCCAAATACTCTCTGAGACATTTGCAAATCCTGCAGAATATAGCAATTAAGCTTCTTCTTGTGCCAAGCCTACAGATCACATCACACCTTTTTTGATAGAGCGACATTGGCTCCCCATTCTTAGTAGAATTAAGTATAAAATTCTTCTTCTGGACCATTGCTCATTCTACACTGGATACCTTCTGTATCTTTCCACATACCTGATCCCTTATTCCCCCTTGTGATCCCTTTGTTCATCCACTTCCAGTTTATTAGTAGTACCCTCTTTTCATAAGTTGCGCTATGGCACTATGAATGGATCCAGACATCTGCTTTTGCTCATTGGGCCCTTGCCCACTGGATTCCCCTGCCCCTACGCATCCAGACTGCAAGTTCCTATAGCAAATTTAATAAATTACTAAAGACCTGGATTTTCCAAAGTTTCTTTAGAAAATATCTTCCCTTTTGAATGCAGTCCTTTAGGAAATGGGCCTGTTACCCCTTTTTCCTCAACACCATCCTCATGTGATCTTCCATAATTTCCCCATAGTCTTATTGGATTTTTTTACTGTTGTGCTACTCTCTTTCCTAGTCCTGTTGTTTCTTTCTTTTCCATTGGACGTAGCTGTTCATGTAGAGTCTTTTCATGCTTATGATCTGGGTCTGTGCAAGGAGATAAGGCGCTGTAGGTGCCCCTCCCCCTCTCCAGTACACCTTGCCACCACAGATGCCCCTCTCCAGGACCTGCAGCCTGCAACACTTACCTTAAAACCTTTGTGCCTTGAGGCTGTGCCGATGCAGCAGGGACAAAGTACCCAGCCACAGAAAAGCCCCTTCTCCTCACCGCCTGACCCTCAGGGGGGTCACACAAGCCCAGGATCGGGCACCGGCATTACCCCCACAGCAGCACACTGGGGTAGGGAGGGCTGAGGACCAAAATTGCTGTGGTGCCTGGCACTTGTTCCACCTTCAGTTCCATGTGCAGGATGCCTGCATGCTGAAGTTCTCAGGAAACAAGTGGAGGAACACAGAGAGGAGGTGGTGAGGCTGAGGAGCATTCAAGACAGTGAGAAGTACATTGATGAGATGCTTCTTGCAAAATCAAAAGCTCTCCAGCAGAGAATAAGATGGGTGCCTACAGAATGACGAAGGTTGGACACAAGTCACCAGGGCCTGCAGTATCACTAATCCAACTTCACCAGCCATTGAATTTAAGAACCATTATGCAGCCCTGGAAATGGAGGAGGTGAAAGCATCCCTGGAAAGAGAAGAACCAGAGCTCAAGTGCCCCAAAGTTTCAGAATTGTGACCTCAAGGAAGCGAAGGGTAGTGGTGGTTGGTGACTTCCATCTGCCGACCAGACTTGATGTCCAAAGAGGTATGCTGTCTGCCAGGTGCCAAAATCTGAGATGTTATGGAGAGTTTGCTGAAACTCATCAAGCCCACTGACTATTACCCAATTTTGATAATCCATGTCGGCACAAATGATACTGCCAGGTATCCTTCTGAGCATATCAAAAGTGACTTCATGGCTCTGAGACAGAGGGTGAAGCAGATAGGGGTGCAGGTGGTGTTCTCCTCAACCCTTCCTGTTGAAGGTAAAGGCCAAAACAGAGAAGCTTGCATCCTGGAGATGAATGCATGGCTGCGTGGATGGTGTCATCGAGAGCGTTTTGGTTTCCTGGACCATGGGATGCTATTCCAAGGGATGCAGAGCAGAGATGGCATCCATCTGTCCAAGAAAGGTTGACGTGTCTTCAGTAGCAGACTGGCTAATCTACTGAAGAAGGCTTTAAACTAGATTCATTGGGGATGGATGAAGAAAACCCCCAGGTAAGTGAACACCCTCAGGTAAGTGAAACATTAAATACCTTTATGGAAATGGGTAAAAGGGGTAACATATAGAAAGTGGTGTGTATAAATGCCCATAGCATGGGAAATAAGATCCCAGATGTTGAAGCTACTATACCAAGCTATAATTTTTTCAGAAAGGACAGTGCAGGAAGAAGGAGAGAAGGAGTGGCACTACATATATGTAAAAAATAATATTAAAGCTTTGGAACTATAGAGCTTAAAAGGGAGAGAGGAGGCAGTGTGGGTTAAACTAGAAAGATGGAAAGAGAAATCTATTTCCATTGGTGTGATATACAGACCTCCCTCACAGGAGGAAGAAGTGGATGGAGAGTTAATTGAAGACATACTGAGCATTGCCAGGAAAGGGGAAGTGCTACTGATAGGAGATTTCAATATACCAGATGTTGATTGGCACATTCCTGCTGCAGTATCATCTAGAAGTAAGGAGATCCTGAATTCTCTACAGGGAGAACTATTCAGGCAATTGGTAACAGAAGCCACACGTGAAGAGGCCATACTGGACTTGGTACTTACCAATGGTGAGTGTTTCTGATGTTATAGTGAGAGATCATTTTGCACCAAGTGATCACCAGATGATGTGGTTCATTATTAGGACTAGGGCTGTTAGAATCCATTCAAAAGCAAGGGTCTTAGACTTTAGGAAAACTAACTTTGCCAAGATGGGTTTTTTTGCTATGGTTTTCGAAAGAAGTAGCTGAAAGGGTGAAGAAAAAGAGGGAGGTCTTCATGAAATACAAGAGATCACAGAGAGAGGAAGACAGACATCTATATTTTGGAAAAACTTAGAGGCAAGTGGTATTGTCAGACTCAAGGGTGAAGGGGAGGAATATGTAGAAGCTGATGAGGATAAAGCGGAGTTGTTTAACAAATATTTCTGTTCTGTGTTCACAGATGAAGAACCAGGAGCAGGACCTCAGAAAACACCATTCTTGGCTGCCCCTGCACACTGGGTGGAGGGTTTCAACATGTTATCCATGATGATGCCTAAATCTTTTTCTTGGGTGGTGGATCCCAATGTGGAACCTTGCATTGTGTAACCATAGTGTGGGTTGTTCTTTCCTAGGTGCATAACTTTGCACTTGCTCACATTAAAGTTCATCTGCCATTTTAATGCCCAGTCTTCCAATTTATCAAGGTCCTCTTGCAATTTTTCACAATCTTCTTGGGTTTTAACAACTTTAAATAGTTTTGTGTCATCTGCAAATTTGATAACCTCACGCATTATTCCCATTTCCAGGTCATTTATGAATATGTTAAAAAGCAGGGGACCCACCACAGATCCCTGGGGTACACCACTATTCAACTTTCTCCATTGGGAAAATTGACCATTTAGCTCTAACCTCTGCTTTTTATCTTTTAACCAGTTCCTGATCCACAATAGTACACTGCCTCCTATCCCATGATTTTTTAATTTCGCCAAGAGTTTCTCATGAAGGACCTTGTCAAAGGCTTTCTGAATATCCAGATACACTATATCAACCGACTCACCTTTATCTCTTCCTCCCCCCCCCCCTTCCCACTCCGATGCTGCTGCTTGTCTGGAACTCTGACAGAAAAAAAAAACAGCAAATATACGCAGGACCGCTGAGAACTTTGTATATCCATGCAGCTGAAGACTCTGCCAGTCCTGCCGTCAGAAACAGAAAACTCACGTCACAAGAGGCAGAACCGGCAGATACTTCAGCAGTGGGGAGGTTTTTCTCTGCTACCGCAGTGGCAAGGATGTCAGCAGGAAGGGGGAGGGAGGAAGATGCTGGCTTGGGTGCTGGGGGGCTCTTTTTGCCCCAACTCCAAGTTGAACTGGCAAGCAGATTAAATAGCCGTGCTGCCTGCCAATGTGACTCAGAGTCGGGGGGGGGGGGGGGTGTCAACTCCATATGGAGTTGAGGCTGTCAAGGATTAGTTTCCCCAAGCCTCTTATACAGCGTTTCTATGTTCTGATTTCTAAATTAAAGGAATAAACAAAACAACTTGTGGACTTTTGTAAGAGCCTCTAGTTATTTACTAATAGTGATGCTGTTATTTATTAGTTTATTAATCTATTTATACATATATATTTATAGCCCACCTATTAAAGACTGCTGCCTCAGTCTCACTCCTTTCTCTCCTTGGAAGTTCACTCCATCCGCCTTTTCACTCCACTTCCTCTCCGGCTAGCTGTTATTTATCGACCTCCTGACAAGTCTGCTTCTACCTTTCTCACTGACTTTGACTCGTGGCTTTCCTTCTTTCTGGATTCCTCTTCCCCCACTCTTATTCTTGGGGATTTTAACATTCATGTCGATAACCCCTCTGATCCTTATGCTTTAAAGCTCCTCTCCCTTACCTCCTCGTTTGACCTCCAGCTTTGTTTCACTTCCCCCACCCCCCAGCATGACCACTGCCTTGACCTGGTATTTTTCTCGAGTTGCTTACCCTCCAACTTCTGTAGCTCAGTTCTTCCCTTATCAGACCATCACCTTTTAAGCTTTAATCTTCATCACCCTCTGCCTCAACCTCGACCTGTCTCCTCCAACCTATTTAGAAATCTTCATGCTATTGATCCCTTGACTCTCTCTTCCACTATTTCTTCATCTCTTTCTTCCACTATGTCATCCAAGACTGTTGACGAGGCAGTAGCTTCCTATAATGCTGTACTCTCCTCTTCTCTGGATGCTCTTGCTCCACTCATGCCACGTCCTGTGAGACATTCTGCACCCCAGCCCTGGCTCTCATCCACTACCTGCTATCTACGTTCCTGTGCCCATTCTGAAGAGCATGCTTGGCTCAAATCCCGCTCCCTTGCAGACTTTCTACACTTCAAATTCATGTTTGTCTCTTTCCAGTCAGCCATAGCTCTTGCCAAACAAGACTATTATGTTCATCTGACTAACTCTCTTTCCTCTGATCCTCGCTGTCTCTTTACTACTCTCAGCTCTCTCCTCAAATTGCCTCTACCTCTGATCCCTCCCTCCCTTTCTGCCCAGACCCTGGCTATTTCCATAACAAAATCCACAAGATCATCCTCCAATTCCCCACAAAGTCAGCTACTTCCCCTCCTCCCCCTCTTCACTCTCAACTCCCCCCCCCACCTCTGCTACCTTCTCTTCCTTTCCTGTGATCTCTGAAGAGGAAACTGCACACCTTCTTTCTTCCTCCAAACTCACCAAATGCTCCTCTGATCCTATCCCCACCCATCTCCTAAGCCCCATCTCCTCCACCATTGCCCCTTCCATCTCTCATATTCTCAACATATCACTCTCCACTGCAACAGTCCCTGCAGACTTCAAGCATGCTATGGTCACACCTCTCCTCAAGAAACCCTCACTTGATCCCACCTGTCCTTCTAATTCTCAACCCATCTCCCTCCTTCCCTTCATTTCTAAACTACTTGAACATGCGGTTCACCGCCGCTGCCTCGACTTTCTCTCCTCTCATGCCCTCCTAGATCCTTTACAGTCTGGCTTTCGTCCTTTACACTCTACTGAAACGCCTCTTGCCAAAGTCTCCAGTGACTTGTTCCTGGCAAAATCCAAGGGTCTTTACTCTGTCCTCATCCTTCTTGACCTCTCTGCTGCTTTTGACACTGTTGACCACAACCTTCTCGATACCCTATCCTCGCTTGGTTTTAAGGACTCTGTACTATCCTGGTTCATCTCCTATCTCTCCCATCGCTCTTTCAGTGTGTGTTCTAGTAGCTCCTCCTCCTCTGCTATCCCGCTCCCAGTTGGCATACCTCAATGATCTTTATTCGGTCCGCTCCTTTTCTCTTTCTCTATACCCAGTTCTTTGGTGAGCTTATCTCTTCCCATGGCTTTCAGTACCATCTGTATGCTGATGACTCCCAGATCTACCTCTCTTCGCCTGAAATCTCTCCAGCAATCCAGACCCGGATCTCTGCCTGCCTTTCTGACATTGCTGCCTGGATGTCTCACCGCTGCTTGAAATTAAACATGGCCAAGACTGAACTTCTTATCTTTCCCCCCAAAACCTCCCCCCTCTTCCTCATTTCTCAGTCTCTATGGATAACTCTGTACTCCTTCCTGTTTCCTCAGCCCAAAATCTTGGGGTTGTCTTTGACTCCTCTCTCTCTTTCTCCACACACATCCATCTGATAGCTAAGACCTGCCGTTTCTTTCTCTATAACATCAGCAAAATCTACCCTTTCCTTTCTGAACACACTACTAAGATGCTTATCCACTCCTTGATCACCTCCCATCTTGACTACTGTAACCTACTCCTTGCTGGTCTCCCTTTGAATCATCTCTCTCCCCTTCAATCTGTTCAACACTGCTGTGCGGCTAATCTTCCGCCAGCCTGGTCATGTCCATTTTACTTCTCTTCTCAAGTCACTTCATTGGCTCCCTATCCATTTCCGCATCCAGTTCAAGCTTCTCCTGCTGACCTATAATTGCATTCACTCTGCGGCTCCTCACTACCTTTCTTCTCTTATCTCTCCGTACAACCCCCCTTGGGAACTCTGCTCTTCTAGCAAACTGCTTCTATCTGTGCCCTTCTCTTCTACTGCTAACTCCAGACTTCGCTTCTTTCACTTTGCTGCACCTTACACCTGGAACAAACTACCTGTGTCTATATGCCAGGCACCTTCTCTAACCCTTCAAATCCAGGCTAAAAACTCACCTCTTCGCTGCTGCTTTTGGATCTTGACTCATCTGATCTCCTTTTTCTTTTTCTGTCCCCCTTGTTTATCCATGCCTACACCTTCTGTGTTGTCTGTCTTGACTAGATTGTAAGCTCTGATTGGCAGGGACTGTCTCTTACATGTCTGTGCAGCGCTGTGTATGACTTGTAGCGCTATACAAATGCTCAGTAGTAGTAGTAGTAGGAACATAGTCAAAGTGATTATTTATTTATTTACAGTTCTTTTATACCGCGCTATTTATCATCAGTGTGGTTTACAGTGAACAAAAATACTCACATAAGCAACGAGCTGCCATGAGTTTACATATAACAGGGCAAATAACCAGGAGTTAACATTGGTAAACTTTGTACATAAAAGTATAAACTATATACAGTACGGGTTATTATCTACATTATGTGCAGCGTAAGAGAGAACATTACTGCGAATCCTGTGGGATTGGATTGTGTTGGGGAGTCTGTGGTTAGCAGAAGGCTGCAATGTGTGGAATCTATTTATTTCTTGGGATCCCAAAAGGTACTTATGGCTTGGATTGACCACTGTTGGAAACAAGATACTGTGCTTGATGGACTTTTGATCTGACCCAGTATGGCAGTTTTTATGTTCTTACACAAGCTACCCTATTCTTTGAAAGTTATCACTTCAAGGGGTGTTCATTTTCTCTCAGGTTCTATCCCACTAGCTTGCAAGCCAGTACGCCCAGAGGTGCCCTATAAGAGACTGGTAATATTCTTACATAGTCCCCCATCCTGGATTGGGTTTAAAAAGTGTGCTGCCTCCACCTCCCAATTCCAAATACCTTTTAAAAGAATTGCATCATATTGTGCTCCCAATCCACCCCAATAGCTATTTAAAAAATAGCATGCATGATATTCCCTTCCCGCCAATCTATTTCTGAAGAATGATGGCATCTCCCAAAGCTCCCTCTCCAATCTATTTCTAAAAAACAAGTCTCACCTTGTCCCTCTGTCTTCATGCCCCTAGCAACTACTAGGGAATCCTTTTGGGGTGGAATGCTGAAGAATTCCCTAGTCATTCTAGTCATGGCAAGTTCCTCTTCAAAAACGGCATCCACTTGCACTTAGTGGTAGTCTTGAGGTACATCTGCTAAGGATTAGGCTGTCAGATACCCTGATTTGGTCATCTGACCCCTAGCAGTACACGCACAGAAGCTCTGTTTGGAGTGCGGGAGTACCATTTTTGAAGGGGCATTCACTGAGGCAAGAGTGACTGGGGATCATTTTTGCCTGGGGATTGGTTGGAGTATTTGAGGAGACACTCTTCCATGGGGGTGGGTCATGGCTCAGGGGGGTGCACTTTATTTTTAATGAACAAGATTAAGAGACAGAGGGGAGACACATTTTATTCAAAAGGATTGGGAGTTGGTAGCAATATTTATTATTACATGAGCTTGGCCCAACTGCTGCGACCAGAAAGATGTATTGATATTCCCTTACTTTCTGACGTACTGCAAGTTAGTGAATTCCACAGTAAATTAGTACAAAAATGTGCTGCTTTACCATCAGTTAATAAATAGGGGTCTAAGGGGTATGTTTACTAAACCGCGCACACGTGCGCGGTGCACAGTAGCGTACACTAATGATGCACTTAAGTGCTCTTAAGTGCCCCGTACGCGTGCGCATCACATTGACGGGCCCACGCACGTGTGCGGGGCGCTGATGTGCGATAGAGGCGGGGAAAGGCTTACGGAGGGCGGAGGAAGGCCCCCGAGGGGCGGAGGGAGGGGGTCAATGGGTGGAGAGTGGGAGGGGAGAGGCTCCCCGCACAGGAGCGGGGCTGAATTTAGGCAAAAAAAATACCGCGATTGAAACCCTTGCGTTAGAGCCGATTTAAAGGGAAGAGAAATCATTTCTGTCAGCAATGTACAGCAAAACCGGGAAACCTGAAAAACGTGAGCAGTGTGATACATGTGCACAGAACAAAATAGCAAATATAAATTGAAAATGACCACAACAAATTCCAAATAAATTATAATCCAGCTGGGCAACAGTGATATTAATGGGCAACCATAAAAAACACTCCCAGGAAAGCTCCAAAAAAAAGAAATGATTTTTGGAAGGGTCTACGCTCCGTAGACTCGTTCAAAAAGCACTGCATTTTAATGGAGCTTTCCTGGGAGTGTTTGTCATGTTGCCCATTGATATTACTGTTGGCCAGCTTGGTTTTGGTTTTTTTCCCCTTTTTTGGAGGTCGTATTTGAGGTTTAATTGCACCTTTGTCCCCATACAAGGTAAACGAGCCCACAGTAAAATTGTGCAGAGCAGGGTGTCTGACTCGTGCGGCCAGGTTTCCTATCTCCAGAGACTGCACTGTCTCTGTGGCCACAGTGTGGTGCAGTGGACACAGCCAGTGTCTGTAGGACCAGAGGGTCACAGGTTCAAATCCCAGCTGGGGCTCCTGCCAACCCAGTCCTCATAGTTTTACCCACCACTAAACAGTGATAGTAGAGACACTCCTGTATGGCAGAGAACATAAGCATGGTTCCAACACCTATATTTTACCCTACACCACACACAAACCATAACAATGGGCATTACCTACAGCCGAGTCCCCCAAATTCAGTCCTGGAGTGCCACAACTCAATCAGGTCATATGCTTTTTCCCAGATAGGGACATGTCTGCATGTTGGTGGAAGGGTACAGGTGGTGGAGGGGGCAGTGGCTGCAAACCACAGCAGACAGTGGCCTAGGCCTGTGCAGGCTGGCACCGTCCACCGCGACAGGCTCTGTCGGATGTACAGTCATGGACTCCCCAGGGAACACAGCATATCTGTGGCAACACGGTGGTGCAGTGCACACAGAGAGCGTGTGCAGGAACAGAAGGTCACAGGTTTGAAAGCCCAGCTGGGGCTACTGTCAATCCAGTCCACATATTTTTCCTACAACTAAACCGTGATAGTAAGGACAACCCTTTATTGCTGAGAACATACGCATGGTTCATACGCCTATATTTTACCACACCAAACACAGACACCATAAACAGCCGCATTACCTAGAGCAGAGTCTCCCAAATGCAGTCCTGGAGGGCCCCACACCATTCAGGATCCATGCTGCCTCTAATAAAGATGCCTGTGCTGCATATCTATGCACCACCCCCATGGTATGCTGATGTAGCTCATACATATTTATGAGGGACAGCATGAAAACCCGAACAGTGGTTGGAACACCAGGACTGGAGTTGGGACACTCTGCCGTAAAGCAGCAGCCAACAGGGCCAGACACACCCACACACACACCCACAGGCCCCATTGGCCAATGCCTCGTGGAAAGGCAGGACATTGGGCCCTGCCTGTATCTCCCAATACTAGCAGTTGCATACCTTAGCAATGCCACCCTACACCTGGGTATATGGTAGACAGCTATCAAACGTTGCCCATGATAACTGGCAGATAACAATTCCTACGTTAAGCACATTTTGCTCATTGATCTCCACCATAACAATCATTGTGATGTCTGCGGTGTGAGCTGCAGGTCTGGTCTCTGACAGTGTTTACCACCCTGGGGAGTGACCCCCAACAGTATTGCGTACCATATCCATGCCTGTACTGTGCCCAGGACTGGTGTGGTGGGTATGGCTGCTGGACTCCTCTATAGTAGCACAATGCTGGCATAGGTGTGGGGGTGGCTGTCTGTCTATCCAGTGTGTGGTGGCTGCAAACACCTTCCACAGCCCACACTGCCAGCAATGTTGCCAGTATTGGGCTGCCAATGTGCATAATGAGGAGCAAGGTACCATGGGTATAGGCCGGACAGGGTGGCCTGGCCAGGGTCCATCTGCACAGGGCATAGGGCACTGACTGGGACATTTTAGTGCCCAGCCACCACCTACACAGACAGGGTGACCTCAGTATGTCCTGCTGAGAGATCACTCTCACCCTGACTGTGCAGTGACCACAGCATGGCTAGGCACCCCCATAGTGCTATACAATACTTTTCTCATGTGAAAGATATGGGTTTCCTTTTGGGGCCCAGTCACTGATTTATCTGCTTGCTGTGTATGCTGACATACCCAGTTCTGGGTGCATGCATCTCCACTGGGAACATGCACTGTGGACTAACTAGCACACTGTTTGCAGCTTGCAGGGTGTAGTGGCTGATGACATGATGCAGGAGAATATCAGATAGTGGTGGGGTGCAGCTCACCATATCCAGGCCTAATATCTGTCTGCTATTGTGTTATGGATGTGTATAGAGCTGCATTAACTGCCCTGTGGGGTGTCTGTTCCTCAGCAGGACCTGGGTTGATGGTCCCCTCTACTGCCACCTTTGCAGGGAGGTAGAATGTGGATCTATTGATAGGAGACCCTGTTTGCCACCCTCAGCCCTGGAGGAGGGGGGGTGGTGGTACATAGCCCAACTAGGGGTCCATAGGAGCTACACCTGACTGAAACAGACAGAGATATCCAAGGTGTTTGTGCAGAAACTACCTATCTCACACATTAACACTGCTTTGGACCTCCGGCATGGCCTCATTCGGTCATGGAAGGTGTTGTGGACCTGGTCCTGGGCGCCTCACCGCACCCTCAGTGTGAGCACAGTACCTGCACAATGTGACAGTGTGTAGCTACTCTGTGCCAGTAAAACACACGGTCAGTACCCCCTACCAGGCCGAGGTGGTGTGTGGTTGCACATGGTCACTTCCCTCTACCAGGCCGAGGTGCTGTGGGGGTGCATTGCCCATCTTGTGTTCATCTGTGGACAGCTGATTTGCATGTGCAGTGCATCATGGGTATGGGTGGGCTAACCCTATCCTGGTGACCACAGCAGACTGTCTGTGTGGTGACGTGCATGCTCTCTGCAGCCAGCCAGGGGCTTGCTAGCCACTATAGAGCTGTAGCCCAATGGTTACTTCATTGCCTTTGAAGCCAGAAGTCATGGGTTCAAACCCACAGTGGGGTTATTTGATAGGGTTGTCCAATGCATTATCTTTTTTTAATGTACATATTTTGATGCCAGCAAAAACACCCTCAGCGTACTGTACCCATAAGGTGCCTCTGAGGGTGCTTTATAGGGCGCCCTATAGGGCACCTTATGGTTCCCGTCCATATAAGGTGCATTATACATTCTCCTGTGACGCAACCCATAGGGTGCCCTATAGGGGACATTTTAGGGTGCTGTGGCGGACAGTGCACTTTATAATGTGCCTTATAGGGCACCTTATGTTAACACGCTTTGGGAGTGCGTTTGCTAGTAGTGATAATTAAAATATGAATAAAATGCCTCCTAAAGCAATCTTCCCCATGATATGTTATGCCTCAGCCAGCCTTGTTCATTGGGCACTTTAGGGGATTGAAGCCCTGATCCCTGCACCATTGGTCAGTGTCTTAACCATTGTGCTGTGGTTCTGTTCCTGTGATTGCACATCAGCGCGCCGCCATATGCCGCCCAATATTAAAAAGCCTCCTAAAACATCAGCGCGCCGCCTTATACCGCCCATCATTTACATGCCTCCTGAAATAATGCCTCTGCCAGTTGTCTCCATTGGGCACTGTGGGGATTGAACCCCTGATCCTTGCACTATTGGTCAGTGCCTTAACCATTATGCTGTGGTTCTATTCCTGTGTTTGTACATCAGCGCACCGCCATATGCCTGCCAACATTAAAATGCCTCCAAAATCATTAGCGTGCCGCCTTATGGCCATCAGCGCACCGCCTTATGCCCCCCAATATTACACTGGCTCCTAAAGTAATGCCTCAGCTAGCCGTTTTCATTGGACACTGTGGGGGATTGAACCCCTGATCCCTGCACCATCGGTTAGTGTCTTAACCATTGTGCTGTGGCTCTGCTCTTTTTTTTTTTTTTGCACATCAGCCCGCCACTTATACCGCCCAGTATTATAATGCCTCTATAAACATCAGCGTGCCACCTTATGCCGCCCAGTATTTCTGTGCCTCATAAATTAACACCTCAGCCAGCCGTCTTCATTGGGCACTGTGGGGGATTGAACCCCTGATCGCTGCACCATCGGTTAGTGTCTTAACCATTGTGCTGTGGCTCTGCTCTTTTTCTTGCACTTCAGCGCACCACTTATGCCTCTCGCGCAGCTATCTCATGCGCTAAGGTGCGGGGCGCACATGGGCGCCGCGCACCTTAGCGCATATGTAAATTCCGCCTTTCCTTTTTCAGGACGGAACGCCCACTCCTTATATGGCACCCGCACACTACCGGGGCCCGCACTTTAACGGGGTTTTAGTAAACTTGCCCCTAAGTGTGTACCTGATGCAACAGAGGGTGAAGTGATTTTTCCAGGTCACATGGAGCATCGGCAGAAATTATGGGAAGAGACAGGATTTTGGATTTAGCTCATGCCTTTTTGCAGTAGGAGCTCAAGGCGAGTTGCATTCAGGTATAATAGGTATTTTCCTGTCTCTAGAGGGCTTACAATCTAAGCTTGCACCTGAGGCCATGGAAGGTTAAGTGACTTGTCAGAGATCACAAGGAGGGACAGTAGGATTTGAACCCTGCTTCTCAGCCTGTTGTTCTAAATATTATATATGCTTCTATTCTTTTTGTTTTCCTTGGGGCTCCTTTTAGAAACACTTAGCTCAAGCTATCTGCTACACAGTCCTTAGGAATAAAACAGACCATGTGGCAGATAGCTCAAGCTAAGTGTTAGTAAAAGGGACCCTTATTGTATATTTGACCTAGGTAAGTATAAGTTCTGCTGAGTAGAAACAGTTGACTAAGGACTGTTGTTTTTTGACCTGCTGGAGACATTCATCAGAAAATCACAGTTCAAAGTTTTCTTCTATGAACTCTAATTTGCTATAGTGAATACGTAAATATTATGGGTTGGCTTTACCTTAAGAGACCAATCATTTGCTGAAGTATAAGAAGTTCTTTTTTTTTAACACACTGGAGAACTTACAAATTGGGAAAAAAACAACAACCCTAGTCGGTTCTTCAACTCTGCCACAGTTTCCCTTCTATCCTCTATCATACAATAAGAAAGTTAATTGAGGAAAAAGGCATATTTCTAATAAAAATGTACAGCATTGATAGACAGTTACCGTGTCATTCAATACTATATTCAATTAGAGTACGTTCCCAGTTTGTGTTCATAGGAAAAAATCTTTGCTGACTAAGCTCCCAGTGGGATTTTTTTCAGCATCAGTAGATTTCAGCTTTGCTAATCAATATATCTCGAGGAATTGTGAACAATGTGCAATGCTAAATCTGTTTTGATAGAGTTTTATTAAATGATACAAGAGAGAAAGCCTTTCATTTCCTGCGAAAGTCTACTGATCAACAAATTCTAGCCTTTCACCTTAACTTTCCCCAATGAACTTGCATGCAGTCTTGCATTTTAATTGTTCACCATCTCCATATCCTCCCCTGTGTTCTCCCATCTCAATACCATTTGTCACTTGAAATTTCGACAAAAAGAAAGGACACTGGCAAAATGGGAAAAACTAACCATTTAGTTCTAATTCTGAATATGATATATGACAGAAGAAAGTGGCACAATAATTTGCTAATAACCTTGTCTAGTGCTAGGTCCTTTTAGTTAAGTTTACAATTTCATCCAAATAACAAAGAACATGGCAGATTCATTTAGATACAATTTGTAGGGTAGTCTTGGAATAGTAATGCAATTGTCTGGTAAGCAGTTGCTATTTGATGCTCGATGGTCTGGATGCAATTACATATTAGGCTCTGTAATGAAAGCTGTATATTTACTCTTGCAGTGTAAAGCTTTGTGCTTGACGATAAACTAACCTTAGAGTGCCAGCTGCTGAAAATCTGCCCATGATTGGCATCTCTGAAGGACTATTTGCCACAGTGCCCGGCAGGAACACTGAGGCCTTGTTGCAAATTGCAAGTGGCTGGCACTGCAAATCATATGGTAAATGGCTGTGGATGGTGGAGATTCTCTGTTGTTCACACAATATCAACCAAAATATCAATAACACACTTTTTTTAATGAAAGTTCTCATCAGAAGAAGCACAAATGATTTTGCTGCTGAATGGAGATATACAGTGGCAATTTCCTAAACTATAAAAGGAAACAACTTGGGGCCAATGGCAGCCTCTATCTTTCAGTCCAGTTACAACCATGAAGGTCCCAGGTTAATGGCCTGGATAAAAATTCACCATTGAAGACCATTTTCTTGGTTACCAAATTTTCTCTTGTGTAGACATTTATTTATTTATTTAACTGTTTTTTATACTGCTTAGTCAATAAATCAAAATGGTTCACACAGAACTGATAACTTGAAACTTACATAGAACAAAGAACTTAGTATAACATCAAATACAATAAAAACGTACTATTACATTTTTCAAAGAACTTATATACAAATGTGAGGAGATGATCTATAAGGCTGTTTCAGTTGTGTGGTTAAACTGAGCTAAAAAGCAAAGAAAAGCTAGTTCCAACCAAACCTTTCTGGGAATATCATGCCATACTCAAAAATATGTTTAACCACTAGGGACGCGCATCTGTGAGCTTGCATTCATTTTATCTAGGCACCTAAAAAAGTAAAGTGCATACAAATCGCTTATACACATGAATATTCATGATCTGTCTACTTAAAAATTCCTTGCACATATATAATATGCACATATATAATGTATAATATATAATATGGGCCCGATTCTGGGATGCGGATTGCCGTCCAGGCCTGATTCCCCCTCTGGCTCTCCACATACTTCCTGAGCTGCAGGACGGGGAGTCGGCAGGGGGGGGGGGAATCTGGCGGAGCGGGGGTGGGCCAATCCAGCAGGATATACAGAGCAGATTCAGGTCATGGTCCTGTACGTCCTGCCATGTCAAAGGGAACATGCTACTTATTCTACCTAAAAGGTGGAATAAGCAGCACTGACCCGGGGATCGGGCCCAGGGATCCCCCCAGGGGCCAGGTCCGGGTCCGGGGGGCTCTCTGTCACCCAATCCAGGCCCCAGCAGGCCATCCGTGGGTTGGGCGGCAGGGAGGAGAGGGGCTCTATGCTGCAGGAGTTGGGAGTACTTGCGGGGAGGATGTCCCTGTAGGCAGCAGGGGCACAACGGGCCGTCCTCAGGCCCGATTCTGGTTACCGTGGGAACGTTTTGTTCCCATGGTCCAGAATCGGGTCCTAACAGAGGGAGAAGTGGTCTAGTGGTTAGGACAAGTTACTTCAGGCCAGAGGGCCGGGGGTTCAAGTCCCACCTGGGGACAGCAATCTCAGGCCGGAGGGTCTGGGATTTCTAGTCCTATAGGCACTCCTTGTGGTCTTGGGCAAGCCACTTAACCCTCCATTGCCCATGTTCCCTGTAAGTATTAGCGTATGTGTCTCATATCCCCTCGTGTTAAATGTATCCCCCAATTGACCGCTTTGACCCGGTGAAAAGCGGGATATAAATACAGCTAAATAAATAAATAAATAAACAGGACATCTTGCTCAGGGCCATCTGGATGACCCGGACATGCCCCTTCATGAATTGGGCTCTATGTGCATAAAAAATGAATAGTTGAAAAGAACCGAAATAAATGCCTAAAACCCAGGATATATTTGTTTTAAAGGAACACAAAACCAAATTATTTTGGCCCTGCCCACCCCTACTAGCTACAGCACAATAACACTTTGATCTTTATTTCTCAAATATCCTGCTTTTATGAGAGAATATTTAAAGACATATGCCTCTATTAAGGGTTTGCACGCTTTGAAGGATAGATTAATATGTATTCCCCTATCCTCTGAAGTATGGCTACAGAATACTAGAGATCAAGCATTTTCCTATACAGCCTCACAGCTATGGGATGTTATTGAAAGAGGTTTAGGGACAGTGTAATTATTTGGATTTTAAGAAATAGTGTAAGGCTTTTTTATTTTGTCAAGCTTTTCTCTGATGGGTAATCAGTATCTGTGCTGTGGAATGGGTAGCTGGAAGAAAGTTATTGAAGTCTTTTTGCTAAAGTGTTGTAAGCAATTATCATGGGATTTAGCATGCAGTAACAGTCAGAGCTAGGCCCAGAGTTGGATCAAGGTATTGGTATTGGTGTCCTAAGCAAACCTTAAACTTTACACATACACACACACATACATGCCAGCTATCAGAATCTATTGTCTAGCTTTGAATGCCCTGCTGTTTGCCTCCCCCCAGAAATTACCTCCCTCGGTGGCTGCCTAGTTTGCCTGATGGTTGGTCTGGCCCTGGTAACAGTTACAGCATGGCCTCAGCTCTTACCAAATGCTAATTTCTGCAGTTACTACTTGCTGCAACAATGGGTGAAAAAGGAATGGGGAATGGGCTGGATAATTCATTTCATTTCATTTATTTAATATTTGATATACCGCTTAATGTGGGTACAGCAAAATGGTTTACAATAGAAGACAATGAAAACTGAAGCAGAAATTGAAAAGAACGCCAGTATGTACAGGACAGACGGGAAAATGAGATATGACAAGGCAGGGCTGGAGGAGGGTGGTGAGAAAGGAGGAGGGGGACGGGTAGGAAACATAAGGAAGTCAACTAAGGTTGTCCAGTGGGAGGTCAAAAACTGTGCAGAAAAGGTGGGTTTTAAATCGGGTTTTGAACTTTGTAAAAGAAGACTCTAACCAGAGATATGGAGGATGATTATTCCAAAGGGAGGGTCTGAAGAAATAAAATGCGGAATGACGAGTAGATTGAAGTGAACAATTGAAGAACTATCCCACAAGACCCAATGTCGTACAACCAAGAGAGGAGAAGATTGTGATTGATGAGGTTGAATGCTGAAGATAGATCAAGTGAAACAGCGATTATGACATCTCAATGGTCCAATGAATGGTGAACTTCACTAAGAAGAGAGAGAAGAATAGTATCAGTGGAGTGATCAGTATGAAATCCAGACTGATCGGGGTGCAAAGCATTGGAGAGTTCAAGTTGGGTGGCTAATTGTTGAAAGATGAGCTTATCAAACAGTTTAGAGAGGAATGATGGTCAAGACTGTACAGTAATTATTCAGGACAAACTTTTCTAAGGAAAGCCTTTTAATATGGGAGTGAATATGGGCTTCCTTCCATGTATGGGGAAAGACACCAGTAGCAAGACTATTGTTAATTAAAGAGAGGATAATTGGTTTGAACACCAGGGAGTTATCAGAAAGCCAGGATAATGGTAGGGGGTCCAAATTACAAGTAATCTTTCGAGAAGTTACAATGGTCTTGGACAGGGAGGCAGGGGAAATGTGGTTGAAAGTGCTCCAGATATGTTTCAATGTAGGTGTTGGAGGCATGCAAGAGGATGCAGGGTCAGAGACTGGAGGGGGTGGAGATGGGGGAAAATTCTGTTGTAAACTAGAGATCTTAGTGGAAAAGAAGGTGGCTAACTGAGTGGCAATAGGAAAATCATCCACATTGCAGGGCTAGGATGAAGACGCTGATAAAGAGGAGAGGATGGAAAAAAGCTATTGAGGTTGCAAAGAGGAATTGGTGATGAGTTTAGAGTAGTATTCCCTCTTAGCGGCCACAATAGTATGATGATAGAAATTATGACAGTCCTGGAAACGTTGGAGTGCACTGGGAGATCGGGACCGTCTCCAGTGTCACTTAGCTCTATGGAGATGCATATGGGCAAGATATAGATGTGGGAAGTGCCTGGGGTTAGCATATGGTAAGTTACCATGAGTACATTCCTCAAATGGAAGTGTTAAGTGCACCCACACTACAGGCCTCAATCCCCCATCAGTATCCTTACTCTGTTCCAGTGGGTTTTGAAAGAGGACACCTTTACACTTGATGGTTATGGTTTTTGAGGGGAGGGTAAATTTTAAACTTTTGTCTCTTAAGCAGTGCTTTTTTCCTAGAAAAAAATGTGCTGGTATTTGCATGCAGTAGCCACACCCTATGAGGTAATTTTGGAAGGCCTCTTCATGCTTTGGAAGTCCAATAATGAGCATAAAGACATCCAAAGTGCAGAGACGTCTCCAGAGTCATTTTAGAAGCTGGGTCTGGGGACATCCCCAATGTGAATACGTCCAATGGTAGGGGCATTCTCATGAACCTGGATGCCCCCACCTGATCTCAGAAACATCATGGATGTCTGACATTTCATCTAAGTTTAGAGCTCCTCCAGGCACAGGCACCTGTAAAGTGCTTGTTTTGGCAGAAAAACTTTAAGAGAGTACAGAGAAGATATGACTTCATCATCTCTAGTTCTTAGCACAATGTCCGCCGGAGCAGAGGACCACCCCCAGAAGCATGTGCAGCCCAATCGGGGCTGCCTGGGAGCAATTTAAACAAGCGCCATCAGGTGCACGCTCCTTTTACTTGCCTGCAGCCCTCCGGCCCAACATCAGCTCTCCCACGGAGGGATCGAGCCGCCGGAGCAGAAGACCACCCCCAGAAGCGTGTGCAGCCCAATTGGGGCTGCCCGGGAGCAACTTAAACAAGCGCCATCAGGTGCACGCTCCTTTTACTTGCCTGCAGCCCTCCGGCCCAACATCAGCTCTCCCACGGAGGGATCGAGCCGCCGGAGCAGAGGACCACCCCCAGAAGCTTGTGCAGCCCAATCGGGGCTGCCCGGGAGCAATTTAAACAAGCGCCATCGGGCGTGCCCACGCCTGGCGGGCCCGCGCCTGAGGGCCTCGCCAGAGGGCCCTTTGGTGTGGCCCTTAGGCGGGGACCTGTAGACGGAGTCTGATCTCAATCACGTTTAACCGGAACCAAAGAACATCAGTCTCAGGAAACGATGCAATCCTCCAACTGACGACTGAACCGAAACCACCTTCACACATTGCCTTAGCTTCTCTTCCAGAACAATCAGACTCTCTCTATACTCCTCCCACACCGACTCGTCTAAGAAACTGCTGAAGAAGCTGATGATAAAAATTGATGGTAAACCATATAACACCCATCCTAATGGAACTTCACTGGCTCCCCATATACTGCAGAATAGCATATAAAGCTCTTCTCATGACATTTAAAGTGATAAATAATTTAGCTCCTTCTTCAATGTCTAAACTCCTCCATCCCACCCCCGACATCAGAGCCAGGAGGTCAGCAGCGACAAACACCCTAGTTCAGCGATGGCGAACCTATGGCACGCGTGCCAGCTGTGGCACGCGAAGGCCTTGCAGCTGGCACGCGGGAAGGTCCGCAATTAGGTTTTTTTTTTTTTCAATTTTACTTGTCTGCTGCCGCTGTCGGGGCCGCCGCGGCAAAATCGAGCGTGCCGCGGGGCCCCCCTGTACCCAGCAGAGCCTGCCCTCCCCGTAGCAGCTCTCTCTTTGGCAGCTCTCTCTTTGGAGCTGCAGTCAGACGCGCCGGCTTGCAGAGCGCGAAGGGAAGAGTTTCCCTTTCGCGACTCTGTTAAGCCCGCGGGGGCTGATGGGAACTTCCCATCAGCCCCCGCGGGTTTAACAGAGCAGCGAGGGAGAAACTCTTCCCTCGCGCTCTGCAAGCCGGCGCGTCTGACTGCAGCTCCAAAGAGAGAGCTGCTACGGGGAGGGCAGGCTCTGCCGGATACAGGGGGGCCCCGCGGCACGCTCGATTCTGCCGCGGCGGCCCCGACAGCGGCAACAGACAGGTTTTCTTTTTTTTTAATTTTCCCTGGGCTGGGGGGGGGGGTGGATGGGTGGTGGGATGGGCTGGGCTGGGGTGGGCTGGGGGTTTGGAGTGGTGATGTGATGGGCTGGGCTGGGCTGGGGGGTTAGGAGTGGTGATGGGCTGGGCTGGGCTGGGCTGGGCTGGGGGGGTTAGGAGTGGTGATGGGCTGGGGCTGGGGGGGGTTAGGAGTAGTGATGGGCTGGGCTGGGGGGGTGTTAGGAGTAGTGCTGGGCTGGGGGGATTTAGGAGTGGTGATGGGCACTGGGCTGGGGGGGGGTAGGAGTGGTGATGGATACTGGGCTGGCTGGGGGGGGTTAGGAGTGGTGATGGGCACTGGGATGGCTGGGGGGGTTAGGAGTGGTGATGGGCGCTGGGCTGGGGGGGTTAGGATTGGTTATGGGCGCTGGGGGGCTTAAACTGAAAAGTGGGTGATGGGGGATTAGGACTGGAAATGGGCTGGTGGGCTTAGGACTGGAAGTGGGTTGATGGGGGGTTAGGACTGGTAATGGGCTATGGGGGGCTTAAACAGAAAATTGGGTGATGGGGGATTAGGACTGGGAGTGGGCTGATGGGGAGGTTAGGACTGGTAATGGGCTATGGGGGGGCTTAAACTGAAAATTGGGTGATGGGGGATTAGGACTGGAAATGGGCTGGTGGGATTAGGACTGGGAGTGGGCTATGGGGGGCTAGGACTGGTAATGGGTTGGGGTTGCTAGGACTGGAAATGGGCTGAGTGGAAGGGGGCTTGAACTGCAAATAGCTGTTGGGGATGGGGCTTGGCATGGAAATGGGCTGAGGGGAAGTGGGGGGCTTGAACTGCAAATAGCTGATGGGGACGGGGCTTGGAATGGAAATGGGCTGAGGGGAAGTGGGGGGCTTGAACTGCAAATAGCTAATGGGGAGGGGGACTTGGAATGGAAATGGGCTGAGTGGAAGGGGGCTTGAACTGCAAATAACTGATGGGAAGGGGGGCTTGGAATGGGCTCTTAGGGGAGGGAGCTAGGACAGGAACTGGCTGATGGATGGGCTAGGATAGAACTGAGAATTGGGTGTTGGGGGAGCTAAGATTGGAAATGGGCTGTGGTGGGGGCTTGGATTGAAATGGACTCATGGAGGGGCTAGAACTGGAGGTAGGCTCATGGGGGGCTTGGATTAGAAATGGGCTGAGTGGAGGGGAGCTAGGATTTAACATGGGCTGATGGTGTGGCTAGGAAAGGACTAGAAATGGGCTGATGGGAGGCTGGTATTGGAAATGAGCTGATGAAGGGACTCGGATAGGACTGGAAATGGATGGGGGAGCTAGGACTGGAAATGGACTGATGAGGGGACTAGAAGGGAGCGGATACTGGGTGGGGCTGGAACTAAAAGGGAGCTGATGTTGGGGGAGATTAGAAGGGGATGGGGCTGGGAGAATGAAATGGAGAGGGGAAAAATATTTTGTGTGTGAGGGAAGAAAAATGTACAATTGGCCGGGTATTGGGAGAGTAAGTGGGGATTGAGGATGGAGGGGTAAAATTTGAGTGGATGAAATAGGAATGAGGAAAGAGCAAAAGGAGAAAGATTAGTATGTTAAAGCGGATGTAGAGAGAGAGAATGGAAAAAAAAACTAGAAGAGAGAAGAAAGGACAAATGGACAGCAGATGATGGAGAGTTAGCAGAAAACATGAAGAAACCAGAAGAAAGTAGCTGGAGCAATTGCAACTGTGTAACTGAGCTGAGGTATTCTGTTTATGTAATTCCTTTTTGACATTGCCACTTGTTCTCTTTCCCCAGTAGGTCATGTATTGTTGTTCTCTGAAATGTATTGGTTTAATATTTGCAGTGTTGCCTTTTGATAGGTATGGTATGGTGTTTTGTGACTCCTGGTAGTGCTGTTAGGATACGGCGGGTTTGCTATTGGTTCTAAATGGGCAGTGTTTGTAGTAGTTCCTAATGTGCCTGGCGGTTGGCACTGGATTATAGTAATGTAGAACTCTTTTAGTCTGTCTTTATCCATACACTCATTAAGAGACATGTTTACTAAAAGTTAGTGTATGTTAGCATTATGCAAATATTTATGCAAATTGACGTGCTGGCACTTTGAGGAAATTCTTTGGTTTTGTGCGGCAGTTTGGGCACTCGGGCTCAAAAAGGTTAGCCATCACTGCCCTAGTTACACCACCTGAGACCACAAAATGCAAACGTTCAACTACAGACAGGGCCTTTGCATACTACGCTCCTAGATGTTGGAACAACCTACCCCCCAACATAAGAGCTATTACTGACCTCAAGCATTTCAGAAAAGCCATAAAGCATCACCTCTTCATTCTGCATTTCCAAGGCTCATTATCATCATTCTAAAATGCACAGTAAAATTGTAAATACCTCATACTAAGAAATTCTATCCTTTGTATATAGATTCTTATTTATAAATATGTACAAAGTTTCTCAAAGTATAAAAGTTCTTTACAAATATGTACTAAGTTTTACAAAGTTTTTACAAATATGTACAAAGTTTCCCATGGTTAAATTCCTAGTTGTATTTGCCTGTTATATGTAAACTCATTACAGTCTGTTGCGTGCAATGAGTATTCTGTTTAATGTAAAGCGCGCTGACGAAAAAGAGTGCGGTATAAAAGAACCATAAATAAATAAAAATAAATAAATAAAATAAGGACGCTCTCCTGCCAACCTACTACCCTCATCATCAAAGACGCCCTCCAGCTGTAATTCAATCCTCTCAGAAGGCTATAACACCTTAGCAGATAATCAGCAAAAAATCACAAGGTAAACATATGTATCACTGTAGCTGAATCATATGTAACAAAGTATATTACTCCCAATGAAGCCGCCTGTAACATAGTAGCTAACTGAACCCTGAGACCCTATTAGCAATATCCTCAACCTATTAATCATCTTATTTCATCTTAAGCTAGCTACTAAATTCTTCAAAATTTATAGTGTATCAACCAAACACAGATACCTAATAGCAACCATAGACAAAACCCCCTGACTAGAGGTTGATACCTCATCTGGTTATCCTCAGCACACGTTCTCAGACGCAGGTTCTCTTACCAGAAATCCATACTAAGTAGCATAGGGCTAATCGCCACAATCGTAAACATGACTATATCTCTGCTTACCTTCACCCTAATTTACACACTGACCTGCACATTTTACGAATCAACTGCTTTCTCACAGGATTATAACCCTATCCCACTGCTTCTCAACACAAGCAGGAAATATTACTACAACCAATACCATCCACACCCAAATCCCTACCATAGAAGACAATCTCACTTACTCTATATCTCGCTTGGACCCCCAGCAACAACAGAACTCAAGGAAAAACAGAACCAACAAACCCTCAAATGCACCCTCATAAATGTGCTTTCTGCCTGCAACAAATGGCCAGCCATCACAGACCTACTAGCAAACCTCAACATAGATATCCTAATGGTTACTGAAACATGGTTATCTGAAACTGACAACGCCATACTAAATCAAATTACCCCACCCAATTTCTCAATCTTCACATGCAACAGAGAAAACAGAAGAGGAGGTGGTGTCCTCATCTTAGCAAAAACTGCTTTACAATACCGCACGATCTTCACCAAGAGCACACAACACATAAATATGCTAACAGTCACCAACAAACTGAACACTTTAAACCTCATATACTGTGGTAAGGAGAGCTGTATAGAAGGGATGGAATGGGAAGAAAGTGAGACCCGTGCTTTTAAAAGCAGAGATCAACAGAGTTCCCATAGTAACCATATGTCTCTGAGGCAGACTACAGTTAGTACTAAGCCCCGCCCACTTAATGATGTTAGAGCTAGGTTGAGCCCTAACAGCTCTCACGTGTGCAGGGAGAAAGGCATGGTGCCTAAAAAGCACCAGTTTAAAACTGCTTCAGTGTTTGAGAAAGAGGGAGAAGAGGAAGGCGAGAAGCAAAGCAGGCAGCAGCAGACACAGCAGAACTTGCAGGAAAGCATGCAGCAAGAGAGTCTGAAATAGCTGGGAGCTGAGCAGCAGAGAGCCCTGGAATCAAGGCAGAAAAGTGTCTCAAGGTACCTCAGAGAAAGGAAGCTGGAGGAGTCAATTCCCAGGTAGGGAAACAGCTCGGGGAGCCAGTTGAGCCCTGGAGGTAGAGAGAATAAGTTGCCTAAAGTTCCTAGCAAAGCTCTTTCTGAAGAAGTGGTTAGAGAGCTAAGAAAAAGTGCCAAACGCTGTGTTAGCCAGAGGGCTGTAAAGCAAGCTTCAGACAGAAATAAGAAGTGTGCCAGTGACTGCCGTGACTCAGCAGTGAGAGATATTGAAAGACTGATAAGAGAGAGAGAAACTCCGTCTTTAAAGCCTGTTGCTACAGAGCAGAGAGAACACTTGCTGCTAAAGCTGGATGAGCTGCTACGGGGTGTAAATCATAAATCCTATGATACCCGTCCACAGGAAGATAGCTCTAGTGAGTCTACTCATGAAATGGAAATAGAATTGTGTGAAAGCCCATGTGAAAGTGATACTGAAGAAATGCAATGTTCTTATTGCAAGGCAAACGAACTGAACATGTGCTAAGCTCAAGCCCATGTGAAGGAAAGGTTTGTCTAAAGCAATTATAAGCTAGTTTCTATGAACTGAGAAGGGAAAGAAACTTGCTAGAAGTTTGAGAGCAATTGTAGCTTGTTTCCATACACTGTAAAGGAAAAGAAACTTGCTGGAAGTTTAAAAACAGTTATAACCTCTTTTCTATGGAAGCTGTGAAAGAAAAGAAACTTGTTGAAAGTTTAAGTTACTTTGATATGGTCAACAGCCTTAGCTTTAGAAGATAGTTACCAGAAGGAAGCTAAGAGTTGACACTGTGAAGAAGAAATTCCTGTCTGTTTGAGTTAAGTCTGTTGGGAGTTTATTTATCCTTTGCCTTTGGGAGAAATTATCCTTACCTGTGTTTAATGCAACAAATTTGATGCGAGGGGGAAACCCTGAAAAATAAATTTCTCTGTTTTTGCCAAACAAACCGTGTGGTCACACTGCTTGCTCAAAAGAAAAGCTGAAACTACATATCCCAGCAGTCCATGCTGGCAGCCATATTGGGGACAGTATTCAGAAGGGCAATTAAGGCGAGCCCTCTTGCTCATCGGCCACCGGCCAGGGTGGGAAGACGCGACAATACAGAGCACCTGGCATTGCATCAGATGAGCTCTCTGATGTAATCGACCTAGCCTGTAACCTGCAAAATCCCTCCAAAGCAAACTGGCTGATGGGAGACTTTAATCTTGCCTCCACTCAGCGGGAATTATCTAACACCTTCCTAGAGGCAATGTCCAGCATAGGCTATGAACAAATCATAAAGGATCCCACCTATCAACAAGGCAACCTCCTCGATTTAATCTTTGTGCCACCAAAAGATAGAAACATAGAAACATGATGACAGAAAAAGACCACATGGCCTATCTAGTCTGTCCTTTCATAGGCAAACCAAGCCAAACTGAACTATTCGTCACCCCTGTTCCCTGGTCTGATCATAATCTAATAACATTCCAGATACCAATGCTACAAACGATGGACTGCAGTCTAAATACATCTGAACCAGAGAATCTATCCCGCTTCAAACAACTGGACAGAGAATTGATCACTCATCATGTACTACCAATTCTGTCTAAACCATCATCCAACCTCAACGAAATGCTCACTAATTGGAATAACACCCTCACTCGTTATGCCCAACATCCAAACATTGATAAAAAACCTGAAAATAATAATCGTTCCCCCAAGAAGCGAAACGCCCCATGGTTCTCACCCAATCTACGGTCCTCCTTACTACAACTGAGAAAACTGGAGAGAAAGTGGCGATGGTCCCGCAGTACAGCAAACCAAAATATGTACTTAGAACACCTGAAAAATCATAGGGAATCAACAGAAAGGAAAAAATTTCATGCCGAGCTCCTCAACCGCTCACTAAATAAGCCTCGCGACCTATTCGAATTAGTAAAATCACTGACCAACCACCGCAGCCACAACAGGAGAATATACAACCTCAGGATTATGCTGATTACATCCAATCCAAGGTAATAAAAATATGTACCACTACACCTCAAGGATCCTCTCAGAACCTCCACATTCAGTCTCCACTCACTAAGCTCTCACCCCCTTCAGCCAAAATCATAGAGGAAATAATTGCCACCATCAACACCACGACTGCTCCAAACGACCCATGCCCAGCGCACTGGATCAGAACAATGCGCTCAGAGCTAAGTCCAATCATTGCTGACATCGCAAAACAATCATTTATAACTGGAGTCTTCCCAGATGCACTCAAAAAAAAACATCCATCCGTCCATTACTAAAAAACCACCATCTCGACCCAAAGAAAGAGGACTCCTACCGACAATCTCCAGTATCCCTTTCTTAGCGAAAATACTTGAGAAGACAACCCAAAGACAGATTCAACAGCATATAGACACAACCTCCCTGTTAGACCCATGTCAACACGGATTCAGAGAGGCACACGGAGTAGAAACCCTACTAACCTCATTAACAAACACAATCACCAATGGGATAGACAATATCAAAAAAGGCTTTGCGTTGATCTTTCTTGATATTGCCACGGCGTTCGACTCAGTAGATCACGAACAACTCTTGATGAGACTACATGTAAAGGGAATCCATGACCGCGCTTGGGATTGGTGTAAGTCTTACCTCCAAGGAAGATGGCAGCAAGTTCGGATTGGCAACAAGACATCAGAACCCTTCCAGCAAAAACAGGGAGTACCACAAGGATCTTCATTATCGGCGCTACTGTTCAACATCTATATGCAGCCAATCTCTGACATAACACGCTCCTTCGGCATATCATGCCTCATGTATGCTGATGATGTGCTGTTATTTACACCTATATCAGTCACATGCCCAGATTTCACAATACTAATCAAATGCTTTGACGCAATAACGGATTGGCTTCTCAACCAGAACCTACGTATAAACTTAAAAAAAACAGAAGTACTAATTATTACATGAAACAAAGATATCTCCCCACCAGCAACACTAAAAGTCAGAGATGCAGGACTTCCGGTGATGCGGTGAGCCCGAGCAGTCGCACGCTGCTCGAGCTCTGGGCCCCCTCGCCCTTCCGGCGAAGAAAAATGTTGTAACCGGGGCTAAATTCGTGGTTCTTCATCCCCCCAGGCTTTCCCGACTGGACCGCTGCGTGGGATGGCGCCCCGGTGCTCCCCTTTCACCCCCACACATCGATCTGCGGAGGCGGCCTAGACCCGGGCGGCTGGAACAGCAGACGCCGCACTGAATTGGAAGCCACGCTGCGGGGTGAGCCGGTAAGCTGAAAACTATCGGCAGGGATTGGAGCTGTGTTCCGCAGCGGCAGAGGCTCTCCGACCGGCGTACTTCACCCCCCCCACCCCCACTCACCTACAACAAGTGTCCTGGGAGGGAGGCTGACACAGAAGCTACCAGGGGAGGCTGGGAACCCTTGCTGGGTCTTGGTTTGGGCCGCCGTCTGCTTTGCCCGCCCCCGGGAGTTCCTTGGGGGCCGAACAGCCTAGACTGCACCCTGTGCCCTATCTCCAGCGCACAGGAGCCTGAGACCTGCGCCCTACCTCCAGCGCACAGGAGCCTGAGACCTGCGCCCTACCTCTAGCGCACAGGAGCCTGAGACCTGCGCCCTACCTCCAGCGCACAGGAGCCTGAGAAGAATCCGCGGCACCTGGAACTTGGGATGGGGGAGGCCCTGCCCCCCCCTCTCTTTTTTCTTCTCTGCGGGGACTGTGCTGCGCACATAGGAGGAAGGCAAACCGGGGCCTTTGTAGCCTGGCAGCGAGGTGAAGGGACGGGGGTTGGGGTTGGGACCCCCCCCTCTCGCGAAGACCAAAGCAGCCTTGGCGATGGCGGCAAAGGGAGGCCACCGGGTAGAGAAGGAGAAGACCCCCCTGCCGCCAAGGGGGGGGGGGAGCAATCCTCGCCGCTGAAGGGGGAGGCTAAGGCTACGGCGGGGATGGTGGACGAAATCTCCATGGACGTGGCGGGGGCGCTGTCTGTGCAATTCGAAGATCTGCGGGGCCGAATGGACCTCATCCAAACCTCAGTGGAGGCCCAGGGAAGCCGACTGCAGGAAGCAGAGCACCGGATAGAGAGGTCAGAGGAGCATGTGCTGGAGCTGCAGCAGGAGATGGCCCGGGTGAAAAAGTTACTTCAGGGTCAGGAGGCCAAGCTAGACGACCTTGAAAATAGGTCCTGCCGTAATAACTTGAGATTTCTTGGGATCCCGGATGTCATCGAGGATAGGGACTTACAATCCTACTTAGAAGACCTGGTGAAACAAATCCTGGAGAATGATCCTGAAGGCACCCCAGTGCAAATAGAGAGAGCGCACCGGGTTGGGCCTAGGAGAGCCAGTGATGGCCGACCCAGGGTGGTTCTAGCACGGTTCCTGCGATTCCCACAGAAGGAAGCGGTCTTGCGTGCAGTGCGGAAGAAAGGAACCATTCAAAAGGACAATGTTCGGCTACGTATTGTTCAGGATTACTCAGCGGCCCTGGGACAGCGACGACGAGTGTACGGACCTCTGTGCCAGACCCTGATAGACAACAATATCAAATTTATGGTGCAATACCCCGCCCGGTTGATCTTCACTCATGGTGGGATCCGCCGGTCTTTTGACTCAGCGACAGCAGCAACGCCCTACGTGGAGGAGATACGGCGGAGGGCCGCAGCGGCGGCCGAGACATGAGGACCAGCGGAGAGGACTATTGATCTGAAGAACAAGTCAGGAGTATGCCGCTTTGGACTGTGAAGAGGTGGCGATGGTAACCATGTTGGGGGAGGGGGTGGTAAGGGGTCTGTTAAAACTGTCTTAAGTAGGGCTTGTTGGCTGTCTCTTTTGGGTGTGGGGGGCAGACGAGGGGAGGCCCGGGTAGTTGGGGGTGTTTGGCGGGGGGGGAGTGGGGAGGGGGAGTGATCCTGGTGGTGGGGGGGCACGGGGGGGGGACCCCGGACAGCTCGCAGCGGAGCCGGTATAAAGGAGGGGTGGGGGGGCACCTCACGCATCTAGGAGTACATAGAGGGAGAGAGGAGGATGGTAGTAGAGATAAGGAATTGGAGTGGGGAGGAGGGGGGAGGGGGAGGGTTAGGGGGGGAGGGAGGGGATAGGGGGATAGAGAGGGGGGGAGGGAGAGAGAGGGAGGGGGAGGAGAAGGAGAGCTGTATCTTAGGGGACCAGTTGAGGAGTGGATGGTGAGAGGGACATATCCGGAGGGGAATGGGGGAGGACCTCAGGCTGGGGGGGTGTCTTCCCTATATTCTGTATGGTATGTAACGGACACTATTGGGCCAAGTCTTGTAATACATGCCGCTTAAGATAATCTCTTGGAATGTTTGTGGCCTGGGCAATCCAATTAAACGGGCTAAAATCTTGCAGGTCCTGGCGAGGCAGGGTGCGGACATCGCTATGCTCCAGGAAACCCACCAGACTGCCGAGGAGCACCGTAAACTTTGCCGGGAGTGGGTGGGACAGGTCTGGGGGGCCCCGGCCCTTGGAAAGAAGGGGGGGGGGGTAGTGCTTTTGATACATAAGCGCGTAAGGTTGGAGGTGGTGAGGGACTTGGTTGATCCGTCGGGCAGATTTGTACTGGTGCAGGGAGTCCTTGAGGGGAGGCCTGTAATTCTCGGCAACGTGTATTGTCCCAATGTGCTAGATTTGCCCCTCTATGCGCGCCTTGCCTCTAAAATTGAGATGTTGCCGGAGACCCCCATTATCTTGGGGGGGGGGATTTCAATGGGGTCATGGACGTTGACCTCGATACCTCTAAAGGGGGGGGGGGAGCAAAGAGATAGGATAGCGACGGTTCGGGCACTACGACGTTTATGCTCCAGGCTGGGGCTGGTGGACCCATGGCGACTACTACACCCGGCCGAGCGGGATTACACGCATCAATCTCGGGCTCATGGCACTAGCGCACGTATAGATTACCTGTTGATGTCTGCCAGTCTGTTTGCCAAAGTCGGGGATGCCCAGATAGGGCCCGTAGAGATATCCGATCATGCTTTTGTTTGGCTAGATGTCTTTTGGAGTGGGAGTACTCCCCAAGCCCTTCAATGGCGTTTTCCACTTGAATTATATAGGGACGCACAATTCCGTTCTTTTATTCAGAGGCGGTGGCAGGAATTTGAAGCTGATCATAGGGGTCATCAGGATGACCCAGAGTTGCTCTGGGAAACGGCGAAAGTTGTACTGCGGGGAGATATAATCGGGTTCCTTGCCAGGAAAAGAAGATTGAGGGCCGAATGTATCATTTGCTTAGAGAGATTGGTGACGAAGTTGAGACACCGATGGGCCCAAAACCCAACAGCAGGGCTCAAAAAGCAGCTGTGGGACTCTCAAACGGAACTAAATGAACTCCTACACCAAAGGGCTAAGAAGTCAGTGTTATACTACCGCTACCAACTGTACCGCTATGGGGACAAGCCCGGGAAGTTATTGGCTCGGTGCCTTCGTGGACCCAGGAGCTCCAAATTGGTACCAGCCTTGCAGGATGATTTGGGGACCTTACACCGGGAGAGCCCGGCGATAGTGCGTATTTTTTGTTCCTTTTTCCAGAACCTCTATGCAGCAGAGGCGACCTCCCTCACGCAGATGGTGGATTATGTGGGGGGACTGGACTTACCCCACTTATCAGTAGAGCAAAGAGCACAGTTGGACCAGCCGATTACTGCGGCTGAGCTGCAAGGGGCTATCTTAAAAGCCAGCTGTTACAAATCTCCTGGGTCCAATGGCCTGGGTGCCGAATTTTATAAAATTCTTAACGAACAGATCTCCCCAACGCTGGCCGCCGTACATAATCGGAGAGCGCAGCAGGGCTACTTTCGGTGGGGGGCTAACCATGCTCACATTGTTCTTATCCCCAAACCGGCAAAGGACCCTCTCTCTGCGGCCTCGCATCATCCTATTTCTTTACTTAATTTCGACCTTAAATTAATGGCTAAGATCTTAGCAGATCGCCTGGTGGAGATTTTGGGGCAGCTGGTCCATGAGTCACAAGTCAGTTTCGTTAAGGGGCGATATGCGGTCCGCAACTTGCGCAAGATCGTCGCGTCCTTAGAGTGGGTCCAGCATAGACATCTGTCCTCTTTATTGGTTAGCTTTGACGCGGAAAAAGCCTTCGACAGGGTAGACTGGCAATATTTGAGGTTCATCCTCCCGCAATATGGTATAGGGCCGTTGTTTTGTAACATGGTCGCGGCTTGTATGCCAACCCGACTGCAGCGATACTCTGTAATGGGGTATTATCAGAGAACTTTTCGTTGCAAAGGGGGACTCGCCAGGGCTGCCCCCTCTCTCCTCTCCTCTTTGTTCTTTCGCTGGACCCTTTCCTGCGGCGAGTGGCGGGATTGCGAACAATAAGGGGAGTCGGTATTGGCAACCAAGAATTTAAGATATCAGCCTTTGCCGATGATTTGTTGGTGCACTTGCTTTCCCCTGGGGATTCCCTGCCTCTTCTTTTGCAGGAGTTTCAAACTTTTGGGCAGTTTGCGGGGTTTAGTATTAACAGGGATAAATCTGAAGCCCTGGATGTCTCTGGTCGCCTCCGGAGCAGCTGGCTGGGTGAGTTCCCCCTCAAATGGGCTGAGCACCAGTTCATATACCTGGGGATTGTACTGCCCTGTCAGCCAGGTCAACTATATGGGAGTAACTTGCGGCGGATGTTGACCAAGGTGAGAACTCAGTTGCAGGCCTGGCTGCCCCTCCCTTTGTCCATAACGGGGAGAATCGTGGCGATTAAACTGGTTCTTTTGCCGCGGATATTATACTGGCTACAGACCCTCCCTGTTTGGATCCTCCGACGGGATATTCGGCGTTTTGAGGCGGAGTTTCGGGGCCTTCTCTGGGGGGGGTCGAGAGCCCGTATCCCCTATCGTTGACTGGTGGGGAGGGTGCGGGGTGGGGGCTCCCAGACCTTGGTGCCTATGCACTGGCTTGCCAAGCGCGTCACCTGGGGGACTGGCTAGGTGATACCGATCTTTATACCCCTCGGGCCTTGGAGGAGGCATACGTGGCACCCCACTCCCTACGAGCCCTTCTGCATTTGGAGGTCAGTAGGTGGCCTACGCATCTGGCGGATAGTGTGTTATTGGCCCCGGTTTGTAAGACCTGGCGGCATTTGAATGCCTACTGGGGCCGTCGCTGGCAGGTGTTGAGCTGGCTGCCCATTCGGGGCAATGCCAATTTTACCCCGGGGACTGAAACCGCTGCGTTCCGTCTATGGGGGGAGAGAGGTATACATACTTTGGGCCATGTGGTGGACTTGGCGGGCAAACCTAAGCCCTTCCTTGTATTATCTCGCGAGTATGAGTTGGGGCCCCTCCATTCCTTTGCGTACATGCAAGTGGCCCACTATGTGGCTTCCCTTTCGAGGACGGAGCTACGCAGCGACCGTTCGGCCCAGATAATAGCATTCCTTGGTCTCAGTGACGTAGAACAACCGTCCATTCGGACCTTTCACCTTAGGTTGGAGCAGTTTCGACTGCGGCCAGACTATCGCGGTGTGGAACGGGCTTGGGGGGCTGAAATGGGTCGGGAGATCCCCCCTGACACTATTCTGGTGGCCCTCCGGAGAGTGGCGAGCCTGGCGGATGGCGCCTGCTGGCGGGAAATTCAGCTTAAGAGTTTGACTAGGGTTTACTTCTCCCCGCGGCTGGCCCTTCATTGCCACTTGACTGCGGATGGTAGCTGCCCGCGGTGTGCTGAGCCTATGGCGACATTGTACCATATGTGGTGGGGCTGCCGACGGATACGCCTCTATTGGCGGAGAATCGCCTTATTTATGGCCAGTCTCCTTGGACAACCTGTTAACTGGGATGCTGCCTTGATCGCTCTGGATCTCCTGAGCCTTACCTCTCCGAAAGGGAAATGGAGTCGCTGGCTGGTGCGGAAGGCATGTCTGGTGGGTAAAGGGCCACTCCTACGTAGGTGGAGGGACAGCCACCCTCCCTCTTTTTGGGAGTGGCGGAACTCCTTCCATCAACTTATGCTCCTGGAGTGTAGGGCTGCTCGAGGTTATGTTAAGCGATGGTCCACCTTCTGGCTACTGTGGGAGCCTTATATTCAAAATCTGAGTCCCCGGACTCGTAATGTAGTCCTGCAACTAGGCTGCTGATAACCTCACCTGTATGTGGAGACATATTGATGTTCTGTAATACTGTATACACTGGTCCTGTATGGCATTGCCCTGGGTTGGTGGAGGGGAGGTTAAGGGGGGGAGGATGGGCGGGGGGGGGGGGTTGGGGTAACCTTTGAAAATCCATGTAACCATCCCTGTGTTCTGCCCCTTGGGGATAAGAATCCACCCCAGGGAGCGGCTGTTATCGGTTGTGTATTTTCTGGTTTTTTTGATGGTTTCTAAATAAAATTTTGAAAAAAAAAAAAAAAAAGTCAGAGATGCAGAACTTCCGGTCAAATCCAACATACGCTATCTAGGGGTGATATTAGACCAACACTTGGACTTCAAAGATCATATTAAGCGCACAGTAAAATCCATTTACTTTAAAATCAAAACCCTCCGCCACCTCAGACCCATGATGGAAACTAATGATTTCCGAACTGTTTTCCAAGCCCTAGTGACACCTCACTTTGATTACACGAATATAATACTACAAAGCCTCCCAAAAAACACACTCAATCCACTACAGATGGCCATGAATGCAGCGGCGCGTGTCCTGTGCAGAGCATCCAGGAGGGATCACATTTCACCTATATTAAAAGAGCTTCACTGGCTCCCAATAAGATCTAGAATCCTTTATAAGACCCTCCTCATTACCTTCAAGGCATTCAATAAAATATCACCCTCCTCAATTGTCGAGCTGCTCATTCACACCCCCAACAACAGATCCAGAAGAGCTCTCGCGGAAAACACTCTAGTAATACCAAGCGAATCCATAAAACGTAACCAATCAACCATCAACAGAGCATTCACATACCATGCCCCCAGGTATTGGAACGAACTCCCTTCTAACTTAAGGGCAATCAGAGACCTCACGCAATTTAGAAAGGCCCTTAAATATCACCTGTTCCTCTTACACTTTACACAGACAGATGATCCCCCCCCTGACACCCATCCAGCTAAGTCACCTGTGAACAAAGGCATACCAGTGCTACAATTAGTCCATAATCCAGGATAATATTACTGCACTTTAACTATCTTCACCAGCAGAGTACAAAATGCTGCTATCCGACCCTGATTGTAAAACCTGTTTTGATTCAAACTGATATTCTTTAAGCCAAATTCTCATATGTATATAGTTTCTCAGTTCACTCCATGTTATAATCCATTTTGTGTATACTAAATATCATATGTACATAGTTTCCCCAGTTAATTCCATGTTATATATCCCTGTTTTATGTAAACATAGGACAAATGTATGTCCAAATGTTCAATGTTCAATGTAAACCGCACTGATGAGAAATAGCGCGGTATATAAGAAATGTTAAATAAATAAATAAAATAAATAAACAATAGCAGCAGTAGGATTTGAACCCCAGCTCTAGCCCACTGCTCTAACCATTAAGTTATCCTAGATGTCCATGTACTGAAGTATGGTTCCGGGGATGTCTATGTAGATGCCTCTGCAGACTTCAATACTGGCATGTTCATGTTTGTGAAACTGTGTCTGCACTTGGACATCCCTTCTAAAATTCCCCTCTATGTTTCTATCTTTACAGAAAGAGTGGAAGTAGTAGAGACAAGGTCTGTATCTGAATTCAAGAAAGCATGGGACAAACCCAGAGGATCTCTAAAGGAAAACAAAAGGGGCTCTTTATAGCTTAGCAGTTGGTATGGAAGGGAAGACTGGATAGGCTATATGGTCTTTTTCTGCTATCATGTTTCTATATTGCTACCATCATAATAGCCACATACCCTATAACCAGCCACAGATCATATGAAACGAGAGCACTGCAAATGTTACATCAGTCCCTAGAACTACTCTTTTTTTTTTTTTGGGGGGGGGAGAACAAACAGGATTTTTTACACAGAAAGTACACATGACTGGAACAGCTCATCTCAGGTACATATAAGCAACATAGAACATGGATAGAGCTTATCACCCAATGCAAAATAAGTGACCACAAATTAGATCTAGAAACGTGTAGGGGAAACCTGAACTGGAAACCCAAAGAAGACAATTTCTAGTGCAAACTACTTTTGCTCATGTGTCCAGCCTTTCCTACACATAAGGGCACAAACAGACAGACCAGACTCTCCCTGGGCAAACACCACCAGCTTCAGGAGCAAAGTCTAATACAATATTTTCAGACCTTTATATTTCTTAATCTTCTATTATTTACTTCAATTTCTTTCCTATTTTCCAGTTTTCATTTCTCTAGATTTTCCTCTTCCTCTTTGATTTCTAAGTTTTCTTTTTCTAGTATCCATTCTACTCTCTCTGCCTTTTTGACTAGATTTTTCTGCCTTCTGCAGTCTTTCCTATTTTGCTCATTTTGGGGGTTATTCTGTGCTATAAATAGCAGGGATGGACAACCCAACAAGAAATCCGTCCCCGCTATTCGTGCCTTCTCCCGGACTTGGCTAACTTCTTTGCCGGTTGTGCAGGGAAATTAGACGGGGGCGGGGGACGGACGGCTCGGGGGCAGAGTCTGGGTGGTCGCCAGCCCTGGATGTACAGGGTCGATTCTACTGTCAGCCCTGTATGTTCAGGGCCAGCGAAATGTGCAAGGAAGTTATTCCACCTCTGAGGTGGAATAACTTCCCTGGATGTTTTTTTTGGGACAGCTGGGGCACAAATGGGGCAGGGGGGCCGGAGGACATTCCCCGTAGCCTGACTCTGGCCTTAGGAGGCCAGATCGGGGGTCAGGCTATCGGGAATACTCTTTATTTTGTGGCGGCCTGTATCACGGCTCTTCAAGGGAGCCGCGGTGCCATGGCAACATGACGCCATGGCACTGCGGCTCCATTGAAGAGCCTTGACTGAGTTAGCTGGGGACAGTCCTGCACATGCAGGATTGTTTGCGATTCTGATCCCACGGTTCAGACCAGACGTACAGAGGGGATTGACGTCCGGGACGGAATCGGGCCCTTTATGTCTATATAATTTCTTTTGTTTCCAACTGATTTTTCTTATCCTAATTACACTTTTTCTTTCATTCTCTATTCTTCGCTCTTTCTCATACATCCCCTTGGTTCTCTCCCCCTCACACCCACCTCTCTCCTGGACCAGCACTTACCCTTCTCTACCTCTCACATTCTTCCCTCCTTCTGCTCCTATCATACATCCATTACTTCTTTCCTTCATCTTTCCTCTCTCCTCACTGTTTTCCTCTTCCCACTCTTCTTGCTTTCTCATCTTCACCTTCCCTTCCTTCCTCTGACCTTCTTATCTCTCCTTCATGATTCATTCTTTCCACATGTTCTCCTCCTCCAGTTTTGCTCTCCTGTCCTCTCCTTTTCTCATCTCTCTGCCATCTTTATAGCTCTTTCCTACCACTACTTATCTCTCGCCACTCTTCTTCCTTAAATTCAAACTTCTCAAAAGTTCAGGATCACAGGAAACAGGATGTAAACCACAATCCACTTCCGGAAATGGATTTTTAGAACAACAGATTACATAAATTAAGATACAATTAATTTTTTGGAAATATAGAATCCGGTGAAAGATTTGGGGGAAAATTTGAAGGTTGCCATATGGCAACAACAGCTTTATCACCTCCCCCATCCCTCTCATTTCTCATCCCCACTTCTACTCTAACCCTCATCTTTCCCCTTCCTCCACACCGTGCCCACCTATCCAGCTGCTCTCATTTTCAGCTTAACTTGTCTCTTTATTAGCCCCTCCTTCTCTATTATGGCCAGCCTTCATTCTCCAAGGCCTCTCCCCCTTAACGTCATAGACGAACTCATACCAGTTTCCCCCCTGCTCAAAGTAAATACTGTGCTGTTCTGACCTCTAGAGGGGGAAGGTAGGAAAGGGAAGAGGAGGTGATGGCCATGCATTAAAAAAAGGTGCTTATACTGTGTTCCAATGCGTACTGGCTGCTCCTTAGACATTGTTGATTCACTGTTGAGAGACATTTTGTCTTCATGATTTTTTTCATAAGTTTTAGATAGTCCATTACATTTCACTCAGACCAATTTATTGTTGTGTTTGTTCGTGCTCCCTTAAGAATCTATCTGTACTTGAATCAGTGCCCAAAATGAGGCAGACAATGCTGTTGCATGAGACACATACAGAAGATGCTGGAAAACCTAAAGGACACTAATGGTGACCCTGTTGTATAACACCTATACCAAATCTCAGTAAGGTGACACTACAATTAAAGTATGTTAGGAACAAAGAAGAAAAATACATACTGGCCGCACGTCGCCCAAGTTAAAAAGGTGCCCACCTGTAGCTTAAGCACTAAGGCTAACGATGATGGTTATAATAGTACAAGTGCTACAGAAGCCAATAACATCCCTGCCACAGATAAAGGCCACGGTGAACCTGTTCATGGACCCACTGTGGCAGGAGATAAACCACAGAAATTTATGAAAATGTTAAGAGGATTAACTATGGTTGAGTGGAATTCTGCCGATAAAGAGGAGATAATGTGCCGCTATATTTATGCCACAAACCCTATATTTAAATCAAGAGGATATACACAGAGAGTCCGCCAAAAGCTGGAAGAAAGAGGAACATTGCCATCAGAAGAACTGCAAAAATGCAAATTTACCATACATGTTACATCTTATGAACTCCAGCAGGGGGCTCTCTTTGGACCGATGCAAGTATTACGCCGAGCATTAGCAGCAAATTTGAGAGATTAAGATCATATTCCACATACCCTGGCTTAGAAGTGAGGTCACGACTTCCATGGTATGCGCAAAACTACCCATTAGGAGAAACTACCCTGAGTAGGGTTTGTAGTAACAGAGTAGACTGGCAAAGCTGTGCAGACTTAATGGCCCAAAACCTCTGCTACTATGAGCCAGACTCAGTAGGTCTAAGTGTGCAAAACCTTGCAAGACAAGTTGCTTCCTTAATTTGGAAAAATACATTTTTAGCCCAGGGATTTAATCCCCTGCAACACTGGAGGACAAAAACATTCCACAGAAAAAGTCATGCAAACAAAAATGATATGAAAAGCAATTCAAAGTCTAAGCACTGCCAACTAAAATCCAATAGTTATCTTCCCTCTGCCTGCACGCCAGCCTTCTGAGAACTCACTAAAAGGACTGTCATCTCAATAAATATGCAAATCTTAAGACCGCTTAGTGCTGTGAGACAGCTGTAGCGTCATACTACCATCCTTTAAGTAATTATGGGGCTTAGAGTATGGCTTGAACCCCAGGCTTAGATTGTGCAAGGTACGGAAGTGTCCTCAACATAAGCTTGAAGGACCCAGAAATCAGGATCTGCGCTTGGGCAGACAGTGGCTAGATCTGGAACCTACAAAAGCCGGAGGGGGAATCAGGCTGATTTTACAAAGACACAGGCCCCACAGCTGGAGCAGGAGCTGGAAGTGAATCAGTATTATAGGTCACAAGGCTGAAAAAGGAACTAGAAGAGAACAGGAATGATAGGCATGGAACTGAAGTAGACAGGCAAGTCTAAAGGTGAGAAAATGAGCTAGATGTGAAGTGGAACTAGAAGCATAAAACTGGGGTCAGCAAGCAGGGGGGTCAGGAAGATCTGATGAAAAGTGTTCTACATTCAAGGGTATCAAAAGGGTTGAACTTCTAGACATTTGGTTTGCTACAAAGTTTTCTGTTTCCTCGTAGCCCTTTTAACTGAACTACAGCCAATCCTTTGTGTCAAGGAATGTGGCCTTGAGAACTGTTCTAATCTACTTGCTGGTCTGGTTGTCAGGCCTCATTATCTGAACTCCTGGGCTAGCTCCATTTCAGGACCCCATCTGAGCATTGCCTTGAGAGGAGTGGTGGGATCTGAAACGACTAGGAACTGGTTAGATCCAGTTCAGGCCCCCATCTGGGAGTTGCCTTGAGAGCAGTGGTGGGATCCGAAATGACTAGGAACTGGTTTGGTGCCAGCCCTCCCACATGGGTGCCGGCTGGGTTGCTGCGCCTTGCAGGGAGACGTTGCAGCGGCCATATGCTTGGATCACTGCACTCCACCAAGGTGCAGCAACCCAGCCGTTGTCCTGCAGCCCAATCCCCTGCCTGTCAATGTTTTGATGTTATCAGGGGCTTCTCCTGATGCCATGATCTCATGATGCCTTCAAACTTTGTCAGACAGGGGATTCCCGCCACTGCAGTGCCAGTGTTTCAAAGCCATGCGCACGAGCTGCGGCAGGAACCAGTTCATGCAAACTGGGCTGAATCGGCCTAATCCCACCACTGCCTGAGAGATTGTGCTTTTCTGTTGGAGTATGACCCAGAACCTTTTTGAACTGTGGCGATGTCACATTTCAAGAATTTACTGCAATTCAATGTTTCAGAGGCATGGGGAATCTCTGGGTGCTACATATGTTAGACACAGTGACATTTTCAAATCTGTGGACTCATGCATTGCTAGATCAATGGCCAGAAAGTACTGTCTCAATTCAGAAAGTTCAGAAATACATGAGGTGTAGGAATAGGGCAGTTAGTGGAGTTTATCCTGCCAACCAAAAAGAAAAGAAGGAGAACTGCACCACTGTACTCAGGAAAGTAGGTGAAGAGTTGGGGTGGAGGGAGAAAAAGGTCTATGTGGAGAGTGAAAAGGTCATTTCAGGCATACCTCCACAACCCCTACTCCCACCCACTATCCTATCATTTCTAGACCCAATAAAAATTCTCAGCATCAGAATTACCCCGTCCCAGGGTTGGCCCAAGAATCAGGCAAGACTAGGCAGTTGCCTAGGTAGAAACTGCTGAGCAGCAGCAAAGATCAGCAACACTCAAAGCAAAACAATAGATCTCGACAGACAGATAAACTCAAAGAACCATCAGCAAATTATTTTGCCTACAAGAAAAGTGGGCAAACACACATACAAAATAGAGTTCTTACGTTCTTAGTTTAATATTTTAAGGTATGCATTTTAACTGCTAGGTACATATGACCTAGATTGGCCACTGTTGGAAACAGAATACTGGGCTTGATGGACCTTGGTCTGACCCAGTATGGCATATCTTATGTTCTTATGTTCTTATTGGGGTGGTGGTGTTCAGATGATGATTGTTGAGTTCAATTATCAAATTCTTGGGGGAGAAGGGGATGTAAGGCTGAAGGTTTGCCTAGACTAGAGCACCCCATACCTTGCACAGACCCTGGGGCCAGCCCTGCCCCTTCCATATTCAATAGGACTTTCTGCTTCAAGCAATTAGACTTCCCATATACTTCACCACCTCTAGGGATGGCCATATAGATCAATTCTTTTATTGTTGACCTCTGTTGATGAGCTTCAATAGTATGAAAATATTACAGAAGTACTGAAACTGGATTTTGAGTCTGATTTGCTAATTTATTTTATTTATTTAGCCAGTTTTGTATACCACCTTATCCTTCAATCAAAGTGGTTAACACAGATTGTAGGGATACATTTAACAGGAAAGTGGGTCAGACATACAAACGTACAGACTATCTACATTTAATTCTCATCTGTGTGTGGTTTTCGGTGGGTCAATTGCAGACCAGTACTTGGCGAATTATGTTACTTGGCCGTAGGAAAACATGAGCAGGAGGGTCTTGAGAGACTTGCGGAAGTCCTTGGTGCCATTTAGGGCCCTTAGTTCCTCAGGGAGGGAATTCCATAGGACAGGAGCTGATGATGAGGGAGCCCTTTTGGACGTGGCTTGATTAGTTTTATGATATCCTGCTGGCATGCTGAGTCTTTTACCATTGTTGGACCTCCTAGGTCTGCTAGTTACTTCCCTGATTATTAAATCCTGGAGTGCGTCTGCTAAACAGCGGTGGATGACTTTGAATATGTTCAGGATTGACTTGTATTTTGCTCTTGCAATTAGTGGGAGCCAATGTAGTTGTCATAGTATGGGTGTGGTTTTCTCCATAGATGTAGAATGTGGGGAAACAAGCTGAAATACCTCCAGCTCTTTATATTTCAATTTGGTTTAAATCATTCTACTAGTTTATAAAAACTGAAGATTCAATCGCGTCTTCACCCCTCTATATACATCAGGGAGATTTTTCCACATAAGATACATATAAATGGTGGGATCTTTTTCTTCTTTTGTTCACAAAGAAATAAGGGGATTGATGTTGCTTTCTGTTTAATCCATCTTTTTTTTTCTTGAATGCCATTTCTAACTTGGAACAGCTCGTGAATAACTTCAATTAGCATTCTGTTCTTATATAGCCTCCTTTCCCCTCTATTGTGTTTCAAATGTACAAGAGGAGCTTTAATGGAAGACAAGAACGAGAATGACTTTTAAATCAAGGACATTTTATTTAGAGCCTCCTCAATTATCTCATTTTCTTCTCGCAGTCCCTTTTCCTTTTTCCCAGTTGAAGGAAAGTAACCACTTTAATGGTTTGATTCAGCACAATAGCATTTGGAAGTAGAAGAAATGGATTAAGATGCTCAGAGAGTGTTTTATTGTACAATGTAGGTCAGTCTATGTGAAGAAGACTTCCAGGCTCTCTTTCTTTTTTAAGGAATATGCCTATGTTTCCCCTTTCATGTGACTCAAATGGAAGAAGCGTGGTATAATGATGAGCACATTGAATCATGCATCAGAGGAACTCCTAAGGCTCACCCTAAAAAGCCCTATGCCACTGACTGTGTGACTTTGACGAAGAGACATGATCTCCCAATATATGAAGCTTTTAAAGTTACAGAAACGACTGCAGTTTAAACCACTACCAAAGCTTGTGGGACTTTATTATTCCTGTTTCCACCATTGTTTCATTCATTCCACCCCATGGTTAGGACCTGTTTTTCCTTCTGATCTTTTTTAGAGATTGCAGATTGGACCACTCTAATACAGGCTTAGGCAAGGTCACGTTTCAAATACTGCAGTTCTTTTTTGCAAGGATTATGTTGTAAAGCAGTCAAAAGACTGCAGCTTGTACAGGATACAGCTGCAAGGCTATTAACGAGGAAGGGATCTTGTAATGTTTATTTTGAGAGATCTGCATTAACTGTCAGTTTCCGTACCATGATGTTATTAGAGCGGATATAATCCTCTAGTGCAGTGAACAGCATAGATTTGTAAGTAGACATGTTATTGGTCTGCAGTCTTTAGGAACATTACCCGAATGTCCCTTTGGAAGGCAGCGTTCTTCCCATCAGCCATTATGGTGCTAAGTCTGGCTACTGGAGATCAATCGATTTCTGCAGCTTGCCGGCTCTTGGTGAGAGCCGTTAACTGTTTTTGTTCAAAATGGGTCACTCCAGTTTGTCAAGCCTCGATTGAAGCCACAGATATTTGTGCCTGCTGGGGAGCATGCATAAGTGTTACATATATGATACTTGCATACACGCATGCTTATCAAAATATGTGCATAAATTCTGTCTCTTCCTGCACTCTACTTGTTAAAACATCTTTTAAGGTGCCTAAGTTAACCAAATGTTACAAAAACAAGTAGGCACCAGTGGAAGTGACAGAAACAGTGCCTTAGGTTACACCAGCCTTAGACCTAGTGCAAATGTCTGAGCCTATATTTTTCAAGAACACTCATAAACTATATTATTTTATAATCTGTGTGTGCACTTGTGTGCTCTGCCAAAAATCTGCCCATGTGCATACTCAATGACAAAGTGCACACAATCAAGTAATGTGCACCTTTACCCTGGTCAGAATCTTATAAAAACTTAAAATCCCATTGGCATTCCTTGTGGCCTTGGACAAGTCGCTTAACCCTCCATTGCCTCAGGTACAAACTTGGATTTTAAGCCTCTTGGAGGCAGGGAAATACCTACTGTACCTGATTACAACTCACCTTGAGCAACTATTGGAAAGGCGTGAGCTAAATAAAAAAAAAAAATACCCCCAGCTAAGTGTGACTTGGCATGGATCTGATCCGGAATATTCTGTCTGCCTGCATTCCTTGTGTAGCCCTTAAATCAGATATCTAAGTGTGCCCTCAGTTCATGTAAGGCCTACTGGCCAGGGACACTTGGGATATAAAGCTACTTGGTATAGAAATACTTTGATCGGCAGAGACCTGGTCATACCTGAGTCTCCTATTTTAGAAACAAAGGTATCATTTAAAGTTACAGGGACCTTTGCACAGTAGGCAGATAGATAGAAAGAAGTTAAAAGTTCAGTTTGACTATTTCTGCTTCCATTGCCTGAACTGTCTGCAAACCTGCTCACAGGGTGGGGCTGGTTGAATTGTCTTGCAGCCACCTGGGCTTCACAGCTTACACACCTTCCAGAGCCTGCAGACAGCTAAGCTTTCAGCTTGGTATCTTTTGCCTGTCTTGTGGTTGTTGTTGCTGCTGCTGACATAACATTTAACTGCTGGTTTTACATTCACTTCTGGGAATATTCTGACTGCCTGCATTCCTTGTGTAGCCCTTAAATCAGATATCTAAGTGTGCCCTCAGTTCATGTAAGGCCTACTGGCCAAGGACACTTAAGTTCCCGCCAACCCTACGCCTCACCCCACCCGCCCCAGGGCTGCATTGCCTCTATAGTGGTCATATACATTGCCTATATAATGGTCATATATGCATTCTATTCAACCACTACAAATGGCCCAATATATGGTAGTCTGCATCATCACGGGATCAACAAAAGATGATCACATAACACCCCTCTTCAATCAATTACACTCGCTCCCTATACATTTACACACCAAGTTCAAGGCAATTTGCACTATATTTAAAATATCACACCATGTTTCTTGAGAGCCACTACAAACACTAGTCACCAAAGACACTAGAACCCGTCCCAGACGAACCAAAAACAAAAAACAGATCATCGCACCAAAAACCCACAAACCACCTGCAAGAGAGCCTTCTCACTAGCCGCACCTGCCCTATGGAACTCCCTCCCACGGAACATCAGAGAAACTGAGGACATTAAAGACTTAAAAAAAATCTAAAAATGTTCCTGTTCACTGAGCATTTTGAAACAATAACATAACATAGCAAGAAGTGACCTAACACTCCCACTTCATGACCCCCGCTGTATTATTACTACCCCATGACAAGCTAACCCCTTATTGAATGCTGACTAAACTGTCATATTAACAGCGCAGTTTCCACCCCATTCAAATCATGATATACATATGTTATCCTGTATATACATAATGTTACTTGCAGCCATTATCATGTTAATATCTTATATTGCTAACTATATCTTGTTATACTGTAAGCTCTTGTTACACTTTAGCCATTACCTGTTTTAATTGTAAACTGTTGCTGCATTGCACTGTAAACCACTTTGACTAAAGGATAAAACGGTATCAAAAACAAATTAAATAAATAAAAGCACACACCTTTTTATAAAATTCCCCTTCACTGTCTCTTGGTTTGTAACTTGTCATGCTGTGAGGGTTCAGAATGTCGAGGAACAATGGACATCATCAAAGATGTGAGACGGATCTTTGAAAAGACAAAAAAGAACATTAAAGGAATCTATACAGGTTATACTGACTACAGCAAGGTTTGATTGTGTAAATCGTGAAGCATGAATATACCAGAACACCTGATAGATCTCATGCATTGCCTTTACATTGATTAAGAATCCACAGTTCAAACAGAAAAAGGAGAAACGGAATGGTTTAAAATCAGCAAAGGTGTAGGATAAGGCTGCTTATCTATTTAATGTGGATTCAGAGCAAATCATCAGAGAAGAAGGATTGTATGAAGACAACTGAAGTGTGAAGATTGGTGTAGTATTCATTAGCAACCTCCACTATGCTGTTGATATCACATTGCTGGCTGAAAGCAAAGACAATCTGAAACATCTGCTTATCAAGATCAAGGAACATAGGGCCCGAATTTCAGTTGGGCGGTGCTATGCATCACGTCAGTGCATAGCCAGCCCACCTTCTGCCTAACATAGTTTTTCCATGTCAGGGTCATATGCAGCCCCGGCATTGAAAATCCGGGTGTTGCCGCACAGCCAGGTAGCTGCAGGAGTTACCCATGTAGCACTGATTTTCGATGCTACATGGTTAGCCCCAGCTCCTTAAAGATAGGCAAGATTTTCCCATGCCTATCTTTAAGGTGCAGAGCAGTAACCATATAACATTGAAAATCAGTGCTACACGGGTAGCGCCATGGCCCCCCTCTGCTCTGCCCCAGAACACCCTCAATATGCCCCGATACTGTCCACATAGTATCTGGGCACGTTAGGGACATATCCGGGATTTTTGAAAGGCACTATCCGTGAAGATGCCCTTCAAAAATCCTAGATAAGGCCTTTATATGGGTAACTAGGGAAGTTACCCATTAAGGCCTCCAAAAATCAGGACCATAGTCTTAACATGAACAAGACAAAGCTCCTGACATTGGCAAAATCCTTGATAGAGAAAAAATAGTAACTTTAACCTGCAGGATCAATATCAGAGAAATGACAAACAGTCAAGAAATCCGACAACACATAGCTCCTTCTGCAGAATCTTGCAGTCGATGAATGTTAATCTTTTTTTTCCTTACATTTTCATTATTTTTTGAAACCATGGTGGTTTCTTTTTCTTCTGACTTTTATTTACATTTGTAACAAAAGGTTTGTTGCCCTTGCAATATCTCCTTTCAGTTTTTCCTACTGATTTTCACGTCCTCTAAATATTTCTATCCAGATGACTTCCCAAGGTATTTCCCATCTTGACAAAGCTAGTTTTCCTGAAGTCTAAAAGATTTGACTTTCTCAAGCCATGATATTTTCAATAACATCACATAGCTATGAAAGTTGAACCCTGAACGCTTGAGGGGGGCAGGACAAGATGGCGGACATGCGTTAGCTGCTGTCAGTTCGTGTCAGCTTTCCTATATTCGTCTATAATTTATCTTCGAGTTGATGCCTCGTAAGGGGAAGGCCAAGCATTGGGAGCTTCCCAAGTGCACGACGACGGCGTCTACGGGGCCTCTCGATGCTTTCGTGAGGCCCGTTGGTGCAGTTTCTCATCCGGTGCAGAGTTCGTTGGGGGCGATGGAGGCGGAAGGAGGCCTAACATGCCCCTCTGAATGGCAGGTCACTCTCAGCTCGGATGCCCAAATGCCGTCAATTCAACCCGCAGCTCCCGATGTGGGAATAGCAGAGGCAGAGTCTCAGAGAGCAGAGAGACTCATTGCCGGCGCGTTGGTGCTGGTGGGGAACCCTGCAGAGGCATTTGTCTCCTCTTCGGAGTCTGTTGGCGTGGAGATAGTTTCAGCTTCTACTGGTGAGCACACAACGGCTGTGGATGTAGCGGTTGGAACGGGTACTCATTTAATGGTACCGGCTCAATCTGTTCTTGTTCGTCCTGCTACAGTGACATTGAATTCCTTATGGGAAGGTATGAGAGCGCTGGAAACTTCCTTTACCTCTCAGTTTGCTGTTCTCTATGAGCTTTTTCCTTCCTTGGCTCATTCTGTTACTCAGCAGAAGCAGGAGATTGGTGACATCTCTTCTAAGGTGGCCCAGTTGGAAGCAAAAATTGAGGACGCAGCTACTATTGCAGGTACTGTTATGAAAGATCTATCTGTTGTCCATGGGAAAATTGAGATGTTAGAGAACTCAGTTCAGAAGAGAAACCTGCGCTTGTTGAATTTTCCCCGGGTTCCTGTCACCTCACCGAAGGATCTGTTTAATTCCTATGCTACTTCTATTTTGAAAATTCCTATAGAATCCATTCCCCCTTTGGCTAGGGTTTTTTATTTGCCATCAGCCAAGCGCAAGACCCATGGTGTTTCTTCGCCTGCACATTCTCCTCCTATGGATTCACTCGATCTGACTGGGTTCTTGGAAACTACTGATCCGGGATATGTCCCGAGAGCAACTTTGCTGCTGTCTTTTGCGTTTGAGTCTGATCGTGACTTCCTTTTGAAATTATACTTTAAAGCCAGGAATGAGTCATTCATGGGGGGGGGGGGGTATAGTTAGGATGTTTCCTGATGTCTCTAAATCCACTCAGAAATGTCGGCAGCGGTTTCTATTGCTTCGCCCCCAGGTTTTGCAGCTAGGTGGTCTTTTTTTTCTGAGCTGTCCATGTAGATGTTTAGTTAAAAATCAGGGTGTTAGTTATACTTTCTTCGAGCCCTCTCAACTAATCCAGGTCATAGCCGGTAGAAGTGCTCTTCCACCTTAGTAGTCCTTCGGAAATAATATTATGCATTATCTGTGTCTTATTTCCTGAAAATGTTTTCTTTGTATTATTGTCTTGCTTGCTCTCCTGTCTTGTGGACTAGTGAACGTTATTATCTTCATTAAGGGATTTTCTCTCACGCTGTACTGGTTGAATATGTTCCTTTGTACATTCTTTTCTGTAACAAGTGTGTATCTTGCGGATTATTTTTGAAATTGCATAAATAAAAATATTTTTTAAAAAAAAGGTGGACCCTGAAGAAGAAAGACAGCAAGAGAATCAATATCTTTGAATAATGGTGCTGGGGAAGAATATTATGTTTACCTGGAATGTCTAAAGAATAAATCAGTCGGTGCTAGAAATCAAACTTAATATTTCTATAAAAGCTCTAATGGCAAGACTTTGACTTTCATACTTTGGACACATTGTGCAAACAGAAATATTATTAAAGAAATCATGCTTGGCAAGATTGAAGGTGAGTGCAAAAGAGAAAGGCTACCAATGGGATGTATTGATACAATAACAGTAGCTGTGGCTCCCACTCTATCAACAATTAATTGCCTGACTGACAATCAAACACAGTTTAGGACAACTGCCTAGAAGGTCAGTGAAGGAGTAGCCTAGTGGTTAGAGTACTAGCTTGCTAATCAAGGGACTAGGGTTTAATTCTCATTGGCACTCCTTGTGGCTTTGGGCAAGTCCCTTAACTCTCCATTACCATAAAATAAATCTACTGCCAAGAAAACCCAGGAGCTGCTGGGTCCCCAGGAGTCAGCATTAACTCAAAAGCAGACATTGTGATCCAGAGGGTCAACACAAGCCAACATCAATATGCATTCAAATCAGGTATTAATACCAAATGTTATCATATTTTAGCAAATAAACACATAATCACCTAAATTCTGGCAAATTTATCATACAAATTCATGACTATTTTTATATCTCTGATATGCATGATAAAAGTGTGCCTTCCCTTTGGGATCAGTAGTATGCATTCTGCCTAAGTGGCCGCTGTGGCACAGGGGGCCCCAAGTAAGAAGGGGGCCCATTTGCAGCTGTTACTGTATCTTCTCAAACGGGCTTCCCCTGCTCTGGGTGCCCCTTCAGAATTATTACTTTGCAGCCCATAATTTGAACTTCTGACACTGAAAGTTGGAATTTTATTTATCTGTCTCAGAACAAGCTTACAGAATAAGAAAAAAAAATTCAAAAGTTTTACTACTCTATTTTTTACGTTTCATATTTTCTTGAGTTATTTGGACTTCATTAGTTTGTGAAGGCTTCTCTAAATTATTATGAGTGCAAGCCCCTCTCTCTCAAAGGTATTATTTTGATACCAGAATTTTTATCCATAGGAAGGAACCTTTACTTTCAGTCCCCACTTGTGCAGTCATGAGTTTTTGAGAACCCAGTTTTGGATTCTTCAGCCAGCGCACAAATATTTGTTCTTCTAAGCAGGGCTTGTAGCACCTTGAGCAACCTTTGTTTCTGTACGTCCCCCTCTTGGGGCCATGTGCGGAGATTCATTGCGGGGCCTCATTTGCATAAGGAACCTCATTTGCATACATATTTGCATAATGTGTTTTTAGTAAACGCCTCTTAAAGAGTGTCTGGATAAAGAAAGACTACCAGATTTCCAAATTACTATATTCCAGTGCCAACCGCCAGGCCCATTAGGAAGTACTATAAACACTGCCCATTTAGAACCCATAGCAAACCCGCCGTATCAAAACAGCACTACCAGGTCTCACAAAGCACCAAACCCTACCTATCAAAAAGGCAACACTGCAAATATTAAAACAATACATCTCAGAGAATACCAATGCATCTCACTGGGGAAAGAGAACAAGTGGGACTGTTAAATAGAAAATACATGAACAGAATAACTCAGCTCGGTTACACATGCAGAACATAGACCATCACCACACAAAGAACAAGGGATCACAATTTAGAAATAGGAAGACAATAATTAAACTGGGAACCCCAAAAGCCACTGGAGAAACAAACTATAAATTAATTTCCTCTTGTACTAAACAAAATGCAAAGACGTTAACGATGCACATTTCCCAGAGCTGACATATTCCAGTTAATAAATTCAAAATAAAAAGTATTTTTCTACCATTTGTTGGTCATTTTATTTTTCAGTTGCAATTGCTCCAGTCACTTTCTTCTGGTTTCTTCATGTCTTCTGCGAGCTGTCCATTTGTCCTTTCTTCTCTCTTCTAGATTTTTTCCATTCTCTCTCCATATCTGCTTTAACATACTGATCTTTCCCCTTTTGCTCTTTCCCCCATTTCATTCTTTATTCCTTTATCATCCACTCAAATTTCACCCTTCCATTCTCAATCCCCACTTACTCTCCCAATACACCGCCAATCGTAGATTTTTCTTCCCTCCCACACAAAATATCTCTTCCCCTCTCCATCCTCATCCCCATCCCCTTCTAGTCCTCCCCAAAATCAGCTCCCTTCTAGTTCTAGATCCAACCAGCATCCGCTCCCTTCTAGTCCCATTCTCCCATGCCCCCACATCAGCCCATTTTCAGTCCTAGCCCCCCATATGCTCCTTTCCAGTCCCATTCCAGCCCCCCATCAGCCTATTTCCAGCCCTATTCCAGCTCCTATCAGCCCACTTCCAGTCCTGTTCCAGTCCCCATCAGCCCATTTTGAGTCCTATTCACCCATCAGCCATTTCCAGTCCTATTCCAGCCCCCATCAGCCCATTTTCAGTCCAAGCTTCCCCCCATCACAGCCCATATGTAGCCCAAGCTTCCCCCCTCCACAGCCCATATGCAGTCCAAGGTTTCCCCCATCACAGCCCATTTCCAAACCGAGCGCCCCTGCCAGCCCATCAAAGAGCCTCATGGCTGTCTAAGGGACTTCAGAGGGAGCCGGGAAAGCCTGCGCGAGGCCCCAGCTCCCTCTGCACAGCCACCAGTATGAAGAGTGTTTTCCCGCACACTGTTGACTGTTTCAGTGAACCGTGCTGAATGCCAGGAAAGGTTAAAGGTCATCTCCCGGCACTCGCACACTTCACTGAAACAGCGCCAGCATGAGGGAAAACACTCTTCACGCTGGCGGCTGTGCAGAGGGAGGCGGGGCCTCATGCGGGCTTCCCCGGATCCTTCTAAAGCCATCCATCTGTGTGAGAATGGAGTTTTGGCGGGGCCACCTGAAGCATGGGGCCCCCTGAAGCACGGGACCCTGTGCAAACAACAATCTCGCACAATGGACGGGCCAGCCCTGTTTGGGACTGATCTTGCAGTGCAAGCTGAGTAAATTTTCAGCCCAATGGCTTGTTAAATGCCAGCATTGCCATTTAACTTAATCTGTAAATTTTGTGCCACTATGCATATAGGTAGCGGCAGGGCTGTACCGAAGGAAGATCGCGACCTGTGCAACTTGCACATCGGGCGCACTGTCCCCCCTGTGGCGGGAGAGAAGAGGCGCACCTAATGTGCAAATCGCCGGCATACTAAGCAGATCTTTCCCTGCAAGAGTGTTGCCTGCCGCTGGCAAGTGGAAGAAAGTTAAAATGTGCCCCTTAAGCTTTTGCGCCCTGTGCGGCCGCACCGCTCGCACAGGGCTAGGTACGGGCCTGGGTAGCGGCACTGAATATACAGAGAGTGCTGTCGTCATCATTGTATTATCTGTTTAGGTTAGGCTTGCTATTCTGCAGGCCTAAACTAAACATATAGATTATCTGAATAGTGGCTGGTTAGTGCTGCTATCTGAATAATTTTCTGGCCTGCCCTCCCACTTCCCCTAATATGCCCCACAAATATACAGAAAATATCTGGCCATTTTGCATTTTAAATAGCCTGATATTATCTGTATATTTTTTGAAAATACACAGGTAGGATAATTATCTGTTTGCCAGCAAATGCATAATTGGCTTTGAATATCAGTCTGATAGGTCATAATCATTCATATGGAACACTTTAGACTCACGATAATACTCTCCCAAGAACAGATGCAGAGCAAAAGTAGGGTGTTTCACTTTACAACTCAATATACAAAAATATTCTATTCAAATTCTGGTCTCACATCAGTGCCAACACCACTAACTCCCTCCATTGCTAGAAATTATGCATCACACAAAACCTTGCAAATGGACACTCAACACCAGCAACAAGAACTCAAATTGCACCAACCCCATCTATGGAAAATCAAGAGTACAAATATCTAGAATACCAGTAACCTCCACCTGGAAAAATAGAACAAGCTGAACTACTACAGAGTCCTATAGAGAATCCCTTATCTCAGCTCCATATGCAAAACATAGATCATCACCTAGAAAATAATAAAAAAAACCTACAAAATCTGAAACAAATATGCAGACAAAAAATGAAATGGAAAATCATCCAAAACAGACACTGATCTGTGAAACACCATAGAAAGAGAAACATAAATTCATTTCCTCCTGTAATAAACTCTTGGAAGTGCATATTTTCAAAGTTGACATATTTCATTCTCTAAAAGTTGACATTCTTTTGTACCTTTGCTGCCTGGTCATTTTATTTTTCCAGTTGGGATCGTCCTGTTCTCTCTATCCCACTTCCTTCTGTCAGCTTTCTTCTGTCCTTTTCCAAGATCCCATTTCTACTTTTGGTTTCTTCACACTTGGCTGTCTTCATTCATTTCTTCCCTACATTTCTCTCTGACAATAATCCTTTTGTTTTATCTTTTTTTTCTCTCTTTATTTCCCTCATTTGCCTTTTACTTAAATATATCTTCATTCCATTCCTCTTTCTCCCTGCTTCAGTTGTCAGTCACCTTCTTTTCACCATTCGCCTACTTACGTACCAGCTTTCAATTTCCTAATCTTACTTCCCTAGTCCTTCCATTCCACATCTGTCACATTTCTTCGCAAACATCCTATACCCCCGTCTTTCACCCACTTTCTAACTCTCCATTTCCTATCTCATCCCCTCCCCATTCTCATCTACTACCTTCTGCCTGTCATCCCATAATCAGCCCTGGCTCATTCCATAGCACTCACCCTCTCGCCACCTTCAGGCCTTTTCTTATGTCTTACCTCTTATCTAAGCTTCCATTTCCCCTTTCACTTCCCCATTTTTGCCCTCTCTCATCTCCTTCAAGGAACACCTGTCCCTTCCTGTGGCTCTCATCTGCTCTATCCTATCAACTCCCAACCCTCCCCAAGCCCACCTGGACCTTCAAACCTTCTCCACATTCCATATTTCTGCACTTGATCTTACAGCCATACTCATACCTCTCACTCAGACACCTTGTTCCCACTTAATCTCTGGTCAGTTTCTTAAATTCTATTGTCTCCCCATGCAACCCCACATCCCCACTCATAATCCCACACAAGTCTTGAGCCTCTACTTAAACTCCCAATACCCAGCTTTAGAGTCTTTCATCTATTTTCTTGCCAAGTCTTAGAGACTCCACCTGTCATAGTTCCTGTTCTCCCATATCCCCATGTCTCCAGTACCTGCCCTCCTGCCTACTACTCCCCTTCCCCAGCACCAATCCATCTACTTCCTTCTTCAATATTAATTAACCTTACCTTTCCTCCTTTTCACTCCAGCATATGATCTTATACTCATCCTTCTCAACCTTCCCACTCCCTGCAATATCTGTCCTCCCCTCCCTTCTCAATTCCTCAGCATCTCCCTCTTTTTCTGACCCCAGCATTTGAGAGCATCAGCCCTCTTTCAGTCCCTTGCCCCCTGCCCTAGAATTAGCCCTTTTCCTACTGCCAATGCCAATCCCCTTCTCGTCCCAGTTTCTCTCTATTCATTTACCTTGACATTTCTACCTGCTTCCAGAAAAACTCTTACCAATATCCCAAGAACTGGAGACCCTCATTCCCAATCCCTTTAACTTCTAGATCTCAGACAGGACTCCTCGCATCATTAGTCCTAAGCTGCCGCTTAACTTTATGACTTAGCTATTTAGCATAGCTTCTAACCCTTCCTTCAGCACACACCCTACTATTTTGTTAGTCCCCAGACCATTGTTGGAGAGAGAGATTCCAGGACACTCTTCTACAACCGGGGAGAATTCTTCTCCATCTCTCTTCTGGACAATGATCCTTATCTTTGATCCACCCAGAGAATTTACTCCTACCTCAACCTCTAGATCAGTGGTTCTTCCCCCCCCCCCCCCCATCTTAGACCACACCTAGCCAGTCAGATTTTCAGGATTCCCACAATGAATGCTCCACTGTATGTAGATCTATCTTGTGCATATTTATTATGGATATCCTGAAAACCTGACTGGTTCGGTGTGCCGCTAGGATGGGTCAAGAACCACTGATCCAGATGCTTCTTTTTTTCTTCTCTATGGGACCGATTTACAAAAAGGCTGATATAAATGCCATGGAACTTAAATATTAGCAGGATGTTCAGTGGTATGTGTCTGGATAGGAGCATCCACTGAATGTTCAGGCTGAATGAGGCCATCTGGAGAAGTGTCAACACTTTTCAGGCAGCACTTATGGAGATTGCAACTTAGTACAGCTTTTCATGCAGCCTAAGTTGCCCAGAAAAATGCCAACTTAAAATCCCGCTGACCGGATAAAGTCAAGATGTATCCATATAGCAGTGACACTGCCCCTACTCTGCTCATGGACTAACCACATAGTGCCAGAGAAGTCTGTTGAGTTAGTGCCACTGAATATAAATGAGCAGCACCCTTAACCGCATGGCCTCCTGTTACCTAACCGGCTAAGGGTTCTGAATATTTGCCACTAAGGGGCATTTTTACTAAATTGCATTAGGTTTTTGCAGTTAACGCCTAGCCATAGTTGCAAAAAACTCACATTGGCTGCAAAAGTCCTATTGTATCTGCAGGGGGCATTCCGAGAGTTTCCTCTGCAGGAACCATGGAGAAGACACAGGGCTCATGGGGAACAAGCTTCGCGGTTGCAGCTATCGCCTCCCATTCTTTGCCCTAATCCTGCCCAATGGGCCTGCAGATACCACGCAGAATGCAGACATCATGTAATAGCTCTGCATTGTCTGCATTTTTCACACATAAGCTGCTACCGCCGCATGATAATTCAACATTATTGCTACGGGAGCAGCTTACGCCCTTTAGTAAAGATGCCCCTATGCTTATTCCATTACTGTACCTCTAACCAGGAAGTAGGGTTCATGGACTAAGCTTTCCTGACCTAGAGATTGTAAAAAATTGTTAGGTACTAGTGTCATAGTATCACACATTAAATTTGAATATCATTTCCTTTTAATTCCATGTTAGTGAACTCGTATACTGTACATGTGGAATACAAATATGCAAGATATCGGTCTGCAGTGATAAGTATTTTAAACGTTAGAAGTTTGTACTAATGAAACCCTAAACTTTGGATGTACACAAAACATTTTATATTTCTATTAATTGATTTCCTCCTCTTTCCCACCCTTTTCTCTAGACTGTGAAGTACTTTCATTAGATTGTTTAATATGGCAATGTTGAAATCATTCGTAGGAAACAGTATACTGAAGCTTTTTCTGTGGGTAAAGCACCATTTTACCTAATGAAATAGGTATTCTATAAAGTTGCCATGGCTATATGCATGTCAGCTTATTGCATTTATGTGCATATAGAAAAAGTGTAACTTATGCACATATCAGCCACAATAGTTAAGTGGCCTGTTATAAAATGACTCCTTTGACACGCCAAATCATTCTTAAAACTTGCCTAGTTTCTGTATATTCTTGTGTAGGAAGTTTATAAAGTCAGCACCTTGTGTATAGAAAAATACCCCAACAGGAGCAAAAATTGTATTGTTGCTCTTTGATGGTGAGTTAAACTGTGTATGAATAATAGAGATGCCAGTTTGCAATGCCATTTCTTGAAGCAGTCAAATGACAACACTGAGCTCCAAGTCAGGATCTGAACTGAGCTGTTTTGATAATTATATTACAGATATGTTGTGGGTTTTGGTGGTGTTTTTTTTTTATATATACAAACTCAACTTGCTAAAAGAGTACTTCATTTGATTTAAAAATGAGTTATTATAAATTGGTAGAGTACATGGAAAGACAATTTGTCTTGCATTGATAAAAGTGACAATAATAATCAAGACCAGATAGGGCTGGAGATCGAAGTTAAGAGCAAAGAGGAGAATTTTAGAAGGGACGTTCAAGTGCAGTCTGGGATGTCTAATCCAGAACATCTGGAAAAGAGCAGGCACATCCAGCTGCAGACACAATTTCACAAATGTGGACGTACCTGATATTGATGACTGAGGGGGTGTCTACATAGACATCCCCAGAATCGTATGCCAGAACCTGGATATCTAGAATAGCCTAATTGTCTCGCTTTTCTGAACATGCGGTAACAAGTCAGAGTCTACAAAAGAATGGGTGGGGGAATGTGTAATTGGGAGGCTAGTACGGAGCAGTGTAACAATTTTCATTGGTAAGCGGAAATGGACTTTAAGGTACATAGCTAGGCAGACAGAAAGATAGTGTATTGATCCATAGGATCCACAGTAGCCCTTCATTAAGACTGATTTCTTATGTATAGAAATAGCTTTGCTTCAATGTTGCTGGCAACTACAATGCACTCTAATGTCTATAATCAACTTCCTGTGACTATGCTTTACCATTTATTTTGACCACAACCTTGCTGCCTATTGCTATGGCTTCCTTTCTGCATGAATATTCATTTCACTGGGCATCAGCAACCAATGTGCCCTTCTGAAGACTTATATTGCTGACTCAGGTTAAGTCTGGTGCCAGGAATTTTAATTCAGCTGACTCTGGCCATTTTGCTCGGTGTCTAAAATGGTTAACCTTTGATTTCTCATTCAGCATAACATGTTGATGTCATTCTCTGCTGTGAATGATGGCAAGGAATGATTAAATCCCTCATAAAGCGGATGTGCTGTGGGTAAATAAATTGAAATCTAATGATCTGTATACTCTTCTATTACTCACTGGGGTGGTGTTACTCATGGCTGGTGTAACCCAATGTGTACTTGCACAGGGTGGTGGTTCCAAGAGGGCAACAAGGGTATAAAGAAAATCCTCCTGGCTGCAATGAAAGAAAACTAGGATAGCCCCAGTCCTGTCAAGAGCAAAAAAAAAAATAATAATAATTGTGCGACTGCAGCGTAAGAAAGATCATACAGCACAGGAGAAGCTGCTGTTCCTGCCCTTCCTCCTCTCCTGCTTCCATGGCCATTGGCCTCATCCTGGTTGCAGGTGCAGGAGCATGCTTCAGAGTGGAGGAGGAAGGGCTGCCTGAGGAGAGGCAGAGCAGGAGGACACTGAGCCAGGGCTGGCAAGCCAGTGGGGTACTGATTTGGGGCACACAATCTTTAAGGTGTGCAAAGTGTGTCTCACTGATTCTCTCCTGTACAGTCACAGGGGCATTTTCATTTGCTCCAGTGACTGTGCTGTCTTAGAAGCTGCTGGAACCAGGCAATTTTAAAGGAACTAACAAGAACTTCTTTGAAAGGTAAACACAAATGCTTGTGTTTACCTTTTAAATATAGTAACATAGTAAATGACGGCAGATAAAGACCAGTATGGTCCATCTAGTCTGCCCAGTACGATGGCAAGAGTAGGTGCACCTGCCGCTCTGTGCAGGCCGCCCATCCCCATGTCTTTGTTTTTCTTTAGGGGTGAACCCACCACTCCATGTAGGACACCCCTATTTGTTGAAAATTTAGATGGTTCAGTTTATTTTGATTTTATCCTGTTGCTGTAAAGGGATCCACTGTGTCTGTCCCATGCCATTTTGAATTCCGAAATAGTTCTGTTGTCTGCAGTTTGTAAGGGAACACAGCAGCAGGAGCAAACAAAAAATGCTCCCGTGGCTGTGTACATTGACTGTAATTGCAACTAAGAATGGAGAGCAGAGGATGTGACTAATGCTGCAGAGAGGAGGATGAATGGGATTGGGGCTGCAGCAGTGGGGAACTGGAAGAAGGGATGGAGAGTGGTGGGGAGGTACTGGGATTAGAAGGGGGCTGACACTGGTGGGGACTGGGACTAGGACTGGAAGGGAGCTGATACTATGGATGGCTGGGGCTGGAAGGGAGTTAATATTGGGGGGTTACTGGGATTGGAAAGATGCTAACACTGGGTAGAGGCTGGGACTGGAATGGGGCTGGACAGTGAGGGGGGACTGTAAGGGATCTGCATTGGAAGGGAGCTGACATTGGTGGGGTTCCTGGGACTGGAAGGGGGCTGACACTGGAAGGTACTGGGACTGGAAGGGAGCTGACATTGAAGGGTCTGGGAATAGAAAGGGGCTAACACTGGGGTAGGGTTACTGGCACTGAAAGAAGACTGACACTGAGGTGTACTGAGAAAGGAAGAGGGCTGGACATTTGGAAGGGTGGGGATTGGGACTGGGACTGGAAGGGAGCTGGCACAAGGAGGATGGTGACTGCTAACCTTCCACCTCCCAGCCACTCTACCTTAGGCAGAACAGGCCAGTGCTATGTCATCTGGACACCAACACAGCCAGAGCTAAGGAAGACTGAAGATACTGAGGAGGGCAATTATTTGAGAAGACTGAAACATGGTTTTGAAAAGAACTGATAGAATATGTGAAATTTTGAAAATAATATAACATAGTTGGACTGCTATGAATTTTCTATGACAAGATCAAGCATAATCAGTTTTGAGTTTTGAATTTCAAAATGATGGCAATATAAAATTGGCACTGTATTAATCATTTTTTAAGTGCCTTCAGTGCTGATGCCTGGTGACCCAGTAGCCCCTGAGGTATGGATGGTAAAGTGACTTGCCCAAGGTGTGCCAGTAGGAACTGAATCCAGATTACTTGTGTGGTAGGTTGTTGCTCTAACCACTAGGCTACTCCTCCATGCAATGCATAATACCTATAGATATTATATGCAATTGGCTTGTGTAACTGAGGACTATTTTTTTTCTCTTTTTAAATTAAATTAGCTTTTCATATATGACAGTGGCTATTCTATCAGTTTTTGGATAATAATATTTAAAAATGCTTGTTGGATCTGATTGTTGTGAAATTTGCTAATTGACCCATATTACATAAAAGCTGTTTGTGTTTGGTATACCTAATATAGGGGGGAGGGACAGAGAGAGAGAGAGAGGGAGAGATGCTGGACTAGGTGGACTACAGAGAGGCGGCAATGATGGAGCAGGTGGGAACAGAGAAAGAGAGAGAGAGAGAGATGCTAAAGGAGAAGGGGATTGAGAAGGGGGGGGGGGGTTGAGGATGCTTCTGAGCTGAAGGGGATGAAGAAAAAAGTTGGAGAGTGGAAGAGAAAGGGGGAGATGCCGGATTCAGGAGTGGGGAGTGAGGATACTGTGGACATGATGAAGCTATGTAGGAGAGGCCCTTGGAGGTTGGCAAGCAGATGAGTGAGAGGAGAATGGTGAGTATGGCTCTGTACGGCTCTTGTCAAAGTCTCCAGCGACTTGTTCCTGGCAACATCCAAGGGCCTGTAATCTGTCCTCATCCTTCTTGACCTCTCTGCTGCTTTTGACACTGTTGACCACAACCCTCTCCTCGATACCCTGTCCTCGCTTGGTTTTAAGGACTCTGTACTATCCTGGTTCACCTGCTATCTCTCCCATCACTCTTTCAGTGTGTGTTCTGGTGGCTCCTCCTCTGCTATCTTGCTCCCAGTTGGTGTACCCCAAGGATCTGTATTGGGTCCGCTCTTTTTCTCTCTATATACCCAGTCCCTTGGTGCGCTTATCTCTTCCCATGGCTTTCAGTACCATCTGTATGCTGATGACTCGCAGATCTACCTCTCTACGCCTGAAATCACTCTGACAATCCAGACCCGGATCTCTGCCTGCCTTTCTGACATTGCTGCCTGGATAAGAACATAAGAACATAAGATATGCCATACTGGGTCAGACCAAGGTCCATCAAGCCCAGTATTCTGTTTCCAAGAATGGCCAATCTAGGTCATACGTACCTAGCAGTTTCCCCAGAAGACACAGGTTCTGCAATGCTTGTACTAGGTCAAGCATTGATATACTGGGTCACTTCTTAATAATGGTTTATGGACCTTTCCTCCAGGAACTTGACCAAACCTTTTTTAAACCCAGCTACACTAACAGCCTTTACTACATCCTCCGGTAACAAATTCCAGAGTTTGATTACACGTTGAGTGAAAAAATATTTTCTTTTATTAGTCTTAAAAAGTTTACCCTGTAGCTTCATTGCATGTCCCCTAGTCTTCCTATAATCTGATAACGTAAACAGTCGATCAAGGTTTACCCATTCCACTCCGTTCATTAATTTATAGACTTCTATCATATCTCCCCTCAGCCGTCTCTTTTCCAGGTTAAAGAGCCCTAACCTTTTTAGCCTTTCTTCATAGGAGTATCCCTCCATCCCCTTTACCATTTTGTTGGCTCATCTCTAAACCTTTTCTAATAATGCTATATCCTTTTTAAGATATGGCGACCAGAATTGCACACAATATTCAAGGTGCGGTCTCACCATGGAACGGTATAGAGGCATTATAATATCTTTTGTTTTATTTTTCATGCCTTTCCTTATGATACCTAGCATTCTATTTGCTCTCTTGGCTGCCGCTGCACACTGGGCCGAGGGTTTTAACATGTTATCCACAATGACGCCTAAATCTCTTTCCTGGGTGGTGGTTCCTAATGTGGAACCTTGCATCGTGTAACCATAGTTTGGGTTGTTCTTCCCTAGGTGCATAACTTTGCACTTGTCCACATTAAATTTCATCTGCCATTTTGATGCCCAGTCTTCCAATTTATCAAGATCCTCTTGCAATTTTCCACAATCCTTTTGGGTTTTAACAACTTTAAATAGTTTTGTGTCATCTGCAAATTTGATAACCTCACTCGTTAATCCACTTTCCAGGTCATTTATGAATATGTCAAAAAGCAGCGGACCCAGCACAGATCCCTGGGGTACACCAATATTCACCTTTCTCCATTGGGAAAATTGGCCATTTAGCCCAACCCTCTGCTTTCTATCTTTTAACCAGTTCCTGATCCACAGTAGTACACTGCCTCCTATCCCATGACTCTTTAGTTTTGCCAAAAGTCTCTGATGAGGGACCTTGTCAAAGGCTTTCTGAAAGTCCAGATACACTATATCAACCGACTCACCTTTGTCCACCTGTTTATTCACACTTTCAAAAAAACATAACAGATTAGTAAGACAAGATCTTCCTTGTCTAAAGCCATGTTGGCTGTCTCCCATTAGGCCATGACTATCTACATGCTGAGTAATTTCATTCTTTATGATGGTTTCTACCATTTTTCCCGGTACTGACGTGAGGCTCACCGGTCTGTAGTTTCCCGGATCACCCCTCAAACCCTTTTTAAAAATTGGTGTTACATTTGCGATTTGCCAATCTTCAGGTATTAGAGATGATTTTAATGATAGTTCACAGATTACTAATAGCAGGTCTGCAATTTCATATTTCAGTTCTTTCAACACCCTTGGATGTATACCATCCGGCCCAGGTGATTTGCTACTCTTCAGTTTATCTAATAGTTGTAATACATCTTCCAGATGTATCGATATTTCCTTCAATTCTTCCGCACCTTTAAATACCACTTCAGTCATGGGTAACATCCCTACATCTTTCTCAGTAAAGACCGAAGCAAAAAATTCATTCAGTCTCTCCGCTATCACTTTGTCGCCTCTTAGTGCCCCTTTAACTCCTCTATCATCTAATGGTCCAACTGACTTTCTCACAGGTTTTTTGCTACAAATGTACTTGAAAAAATCTTTATTTCGCGTTTTGCTTCCGCAACAAGCTTCTTCTCAAATTCTCTCTTTGCCTTCTTTATCAATGCCTTGCATTTGACCTGCCAGTGCTTGTGCTGTTTTCAGGTTTCATCGTTTGGCTCTTTTTTCCATTTCCTGAAAGATGCTTTCTTGGCAACAACAGCCTCTCTGACCTCACCTTTAAAGCATGCTGACAGATTTTTGGACTTCCTTCCATTTTTCTTAAAGTGTGGAATACAGCTGGTCTGGGCTTCCAAGATAGTATTTTTCAACAACACCCAAGCTTGATGTAAGTCTTTAACCTTTGCAACTGCTCCTTTTCGTTTTTTCTTAACTATTTTCCGCATTTTATCATAGTCTCCCTTTCGAAAGTTAAAAGGTAGTACTGTCGATTTCCTTACTATCCCTCCTCCACTAATTAAATCAAAGGCGATCATGCTATGATCACTATTGCCAAGTGGCCCCAATACCCTTATCTCTTGCACTAGATCTGGTGTTCCACTAAGGACTAGGTCTAATATGGCTTCCCCTCTTGTCAGTTCATGGATCAGCTGCTCCAAGAAGCAGTAATTTATGTCATCTTGGAACTTTATCTCCATAGCATGTACTGCCGTGACACTGACCCAGTCGATACTGGGGTAATTGAAATCATCCATTATTATTACTGCGCTGTAACTTTTGTTAGCTTCCTTGATTTCTTTGAGCATTTCATCATCCATTTGTTCATTATGGCCAGGCGGTTGATAGTACACCCCCACCGCCATCGCCTTCCCCTTTTTACATGGAATTTCAATCCATAGAGTTTCTACAGCAAATTTTGTTTCCTGCAAAACTTTAATCCTTTCTGACTTAATGCCCTCTCTAACATAGAGCGCAACCCCTCCACCAATTTGATCAGCTCTATCATTACGATATAGTTTGCACCCAGGTATCACAGTGCCCCACTGGTTGTCCTCCTTCCACCATGTCTCTGATATTCCAATCACATCTAACCTCTCATTTAGTGCTACATATTCTAACTCTCCCATCTTATTTTTTAGACTTCTAGCATTTGCATACAAGCATTTTAGAGACTGTATTTTATTCATATTAATTTGGCTATTGGTTGACATGGGTAATTTGGGATTTTTAAGCTCTGTCTGCTCTATACTCGAGGGCATTTGGGCTACTTTACTCTTTTTTGGAACCTCACTGCTTTTGGTAGTATCCTTCAAGGATACATTCTTCCGAACCATCTGCTCTTGGGCGACTGTCGGCTTTCCCCTATTATCTAGTTTAAAAGCTGCTCTATCTCCTTTTAAAAGGTTAATGCCAGCAGCCTGGTTCCATCCCGGTTAAGGTGAAGCCCATCCCTTCGGAAGAGCCCCTCCTTTTCCCAGAATGTACCCCAGTTCCTAACAAATCCAAACCCCCTCATCTCTGCACCATTGTCTCATCCACGCATTGAGACTCCGGAGCTCTGCCTGCCTTTTGGGTCCTGCATGTGGAACGGGAAGCATTTCGGAGAATGCTACCCTGGAAGTTCTGGATTTCAACTTCCTACCTAAAAGCCTAAATATTTATTTATTTATTTATTTATTTACATTCTCTTATATACCGCGCTATTCTGCATCAGTGCGGTTTACATTGAACAAACTGAAATTACATTGAACAGGGCATTATAACTTGGAGATAACTATTTTACAGGGAACATGGGCTATGGAGGGTTAAGTGGCTTGCCCAAGACCACAAGGAGCACCTGTGGGACTAGAAACCCCAGTCCTTCCGGCCCAAGGTTGCTGTCCTCTAGTGGGATTTGAACCCCCGACCTTCCGGCCTGAAGTACCTTGCCCCAACCACTAGGCTACTCCTCCACTAGGCTACTCCTCCTAAATATAGCCTCCAGAACCTCCCTACCACATTTTCCTATGTCATTGGTACCAACATGTACCAAGACAGCAGACTCCACCCCAGCACTATCTAAGACCTTATCTAGGTGGCGCATGAGGTCCGCTACCTTCGCACCAGGCAGGCATGTTACCAGGCGATACTCACATCCACCAGCCACCCAGCTATCTACATGCCTAATGATCGAATCACCAACTATAACGGCTGTCCTAACCCTTTCCTCATGGGCACATGGCCCTGGAGAAACTTCCTCGGTGCGAGAGGGTTTTACATCACTTGGAGGATAGGTCCTAGTTACAGGATCACTTCCTGCCACATCAGAGTGATGCTCTCCATTCACGTGACCTCTCTCCTCCGTGGCAACAGGGATGCTGCCAGACTGGAGGTGGGACTTCAGGACTATATCCCTGTAGGTCTCGTCTATGTACTCTCTGTCTTTCTTATGTTTTCCAAGTCTTCTACTCTAGCCTCTAGAGAATGGACTCGTTCCCTGAGAGCAAAGAGCTCCTTGCACCTAGTGCACACGTAAGACCTCTCACCAACTGGGAGAAAATCATACATGTGACACTCAACGCAAAAGACTGGAAAGCCCCCATCCCGCTGCTGGACTGCTGTCTGCATCTTAGTTTTAAGTTTTTGTTTAGATCTTTAAGTTCTTTACTTACTAAGGGTTGTTATGGATATTTATACCAATAAAATTGTACCTAATACATTTAATATACCTTGTTCACCTGAAGCTTAATTAATCTCAGGTCCTTAGTGTATGTCTGATTTGGGTAACAAGCTTCACCTGAGAGCACCTCCTGTCTTTTAAGATGTGTAAGTACCTATAAAGCTACGATTATCCTAGGGGTGTGTGTGTGTGGGGAGGGAGGGAGGGAGGGAAATAACACTTATTAAAAGAGGGCTGCTACACAGTACCCTGTCCTCTGCTGCTGAGGTAAGCTATATTCTTATTTAATTTAAATTATAGCTCTTTGCTGCTGCTAGGCTCTAACTTATTATGAAATTTAAACTACAAGCTCTCTGCTGGGTTCTAAATTTAAACAGAAAGCTCTCTTCTGTGTTTTAAATGTAAACTAAAAATACTTTGCTGATACTAGGCCCTGAGTGACTATTAAATTAAAACTATAAGCTCTCTGCTGGGTATGAAATGTAACCAGAAAGTTCTCTTTTAAATTTAAACTTAAACTGCTGCTACTAGGCCCTGACTGATTTAACAAAAAATAGTGGGTCACAGATTAAATAACTTTAAGAGAAAGAATTCCTTTCAGAAAATTCCCAGAAGTATATACTCACAATTGCAGATCTCTCTCCAGAAGTAACAGTCCCTCTTTCTAGTCCTTCAAGACTGAGGATTACAGAGCTCTGGTTGAGCTATTTATGCCTGTGCTGCTGAAGTAAGCTGTGACCAACATCCTGGATGATTAACAGTCCTTGCTTGGATAGAAGGAGTCTTTCAAAATGGCCTTTTGAACTGCCACCTGGTGTTAACACCTATTGAAAATGTTTCACAGATCTCTTGCCCCCTAGGTAGAAGGCCTCTTTGTAAAGGTCTCTAGAAGACTTTATTTGCTGCTCAAAGAGTACTGACCCTGTTTTGCCTTTTGTGCTAATCTATATTCTTATTTGATTTAAATTATAGCTCTTTGCTGCTGCTAGGCTCTAAATTATTATGAAATTTAAACTACAAGCTCTCTGCTGGGTTCTAAATTTAACCAGAAAGCTCTCTTCTGTGTTTTAAATGTAAACTAAAAATACTTTGCTGATACTAGGCCCTGAGTGACTATTAAATTAAAACTATAAGCTCTCTGCTGGGTATGAAATGTAACCAGAAAGTTCTCTTTTAAATTTAAACTTAAACTGCTGCTACTAGGCCCTGACTGATTTAACAAAAAATAGTGGGTTCACAGATTAAATAACTTTAATAGAAAGAATTCCTTTCAGAAAATTCCCAGAAGTATATACTCACAATTGCAGATCTCTCTCCAGAAGTAACAGTCCCTTTTTCTAGTCCTTCAAGACCTTCTCACCACCACTTGAAATTGAACATGGCCAAGACTAAACTTCTTATCTTTCCCCTTAAAACCTTCCCCCCCCCCCTTCCTCCTTTCTCAGTTTCTATGGATAACTCTGTACTCCTTCCTGTTTCCACGGCCCACAATCTTGGGGTTGTCTTTGATTCCTCTCTCTCTTTCCCCACACACATCCATCTGATAGCTAAGACCTGCCGTTTCTTTCTCTATAACATCAGCAAAATCCACCCTTTCCTTTCTGAACACACTACTAAGACGCTTATCCACTTCTTGATCACCTCCCGTCTTGACTACTGTAACCTACTCCTTGCTGGTCTCCCTTTGAATCATCTCTCTCCCCTTCAATCTGTTCAACACTCTGCTGCATGGCTAATCTTCCGCCAGCCTTGTCATGCCCATATTACCCCTCTTCTCAAGTCACTTCATTGGCTCCCTATCCATTTCCGCATCCAGTTCAAACTTCTCCTGCTGACCTATAAATGCATTCACTCTGTAGCTCCTCAATACCTTTCTTCTCTTATCTCTCCCTACAACCCCCCTCGTGAACTCTGCTCTTCTAGCAAACTGCTTCTATCGGTGCCCTTCTCTTCTATTGCTAACTCCAGACTTCGCTCCTTTCACCTTGCTGCACCTTACACCTGGAACAAACTACCTGTGTCTATACGCCAGGCACCTTCTCTGACCCTCTTCAAATCCAGGTTGAAAGCTCACCTCTATGCTGCTGCTTTTGGATCTTGACTCACCTGATCTCCTTTTTCCCTCCCTGTTTTACCCCTGCCTACACCTTCTGTGTTTTGTGTTTTGTCTTGACTAGATTGTAAGCTCTGATGAGCAGGGACTGTCTCTTACATGTCTGTGCCACGCTGCGTATGACTGGTAGCGCTATACAAATGCTGAGCAGTAGTAGTAGTAGTAGTAGTAGAGTACAGAGGTAATGGAGAGTAGGTGAAAAAAAGGGGATAAGATATGAAACGGGAAATGGGAAAACTAGGGAAGATGGGCTGGGCTGGAAATCTGAGTGGCTAGAGAGGGAAGAAAGCTAGAAAAGGAATAAAGAGCAAAAATAGATCAGTATGTCAGAGACAGATGTAGAAGGAGAATGGAAAACGACAGGAGGAGAGAAGAAAAAGAGTAGATGGACCGCAGACACTGGAAACAGTGTTAGCAGAAGTGGCATGCAGAAAAGAGTCTGGGGTCATTGTGATTGAAAAATAAAATGCTCAAACAACAAAGATAGAAAAAAACACTTTATTTGAAGTTATTAACTGGAGTATGCTAGCTTTGAGAAACAGGCATCGTCAATATTTGTGTTTTGTTCAGTACAAGTGGAAATGCATTATTGTTTTCATTTTGCCACCGTTGCAGTACATTCCAAATTTGGCTTCTTGGAATTCCCAGTTCAATGTTTTTATGAATGTTTCTATATCTAATTGGTGTCTTTTGTTCTGCATTTGGAGATGGTCTGTCTGTGTTTTGTGTGTGCTACTAAGGTGTAGTTTCTGAGTAGCAGCTCCAACAATAAGAAAATTCCTGAAGGCCCACAGAAGTAGGGGTTCTACTCTCCCCTAGCCTCTGTCTATGTCGGATGAGTGGTTAGGGGCCACAGACCTTTATTGCCTGGGGACCCAGATCACAGTCCTTCTGTCCTTGAAGCCACTTGTTCTAGATTCCAGCAGGAGATATGTTTGTAGTGCTGCCTTGTGATAAGTAGGGCTGGTCTGTGTGAATCTTGATAGTGCTGTTATGGTATGGCAAGTTTACTATGGGCTCTTAGTGGTCTTTTTACAGAGGTCTCCCTTTCTCTCTGTCACCTCTCTAATTAGTACTTCCTAATGTACCTGGCAGTTGGCACTGGAGAGCAGTTGTGTAAAAATCTGGTAGCTTTGTCTAATTCCACTGCACTATTCAGACGCTCATATGCTCTTTAAGTTATCGTTGGGACATAGTAAAGACTTGAGAAGGTTCCATTAAAATCATTGGGGGGGGGGCGGCATAGGCAGCAAAATCCAATGTTACTCCTAAAATCATTGGTATGCAGCTTAGGTGTGTGCTTGATTCAGCCTTGAATATGAAAGAACTCATTATAATCATTGTTGAAAGGGGCTTTGCTTACTTCAAACAAATTCATCATCTCTGTCCTCTTTGATCTCAGACCCATCTAAAATTAATCACGTGAAGCGCAATTCAATAATTTGCACATCCAGCCTGCGAACACATCTAAATGAAAAATGGCTCTCCATTTGACCCTAATTTCGCATGCATGGGTCTGGACGTGCCCACTAGTCTGGAATTGAGGACATAGACATGTTCGACATGGCACGCACAAACTCCAGGACACTGGTGTATGTAGCAAGTGGCCTGGACGTTCCTGCCCTCGGCAAATTCGACAAAGATGTGCGGCTCCACTGCTGCACATCTCCATGTGGCCATGCCTCTTCAGTTAAACTGTGCATCCCCGAAGCTGCTCCTCACACTGACGGTGTGGTGCCCGTGCCTGCTACCCATGAAAACAGATGAGACAGATGTGCTGATACAAAACAGACCATATAAGCTGGTCCATTGCATGACCAGGACACAGCAAAGTGATCTCTATGCACTCAGATGTTGCAACAGCAAGTAGAAAGTGATATGATTGTCCTGACATACCTTGCAGCACAATAATCATGGCAGTAGGTGAACATTGTAGTGTGCTTGCATTGATCATCTCTGACAACGGTCTGTACAATGCTATGTATGGACCAGAAGAAAACAGAAATGGTCCTCTACAGCTAAATGCCAGAGCATATCTCAGACATTAAATAGGGATCCATAGATGAGTGCAGGCACCAGCATCTGTCTATAGAAATGTGCACATTTGTGAGATCACTGATAGTTCTGTGTGCCCTGTTGCCTGCACTCATTCTGGGGATCCCTTACCGTTGACATGGATATACTTTGACATCTAGCCGTAGAGAACCTGTTCTGCTGTATCCTGGCCGATCACACTGGCACCTGGTTACACTGCAGTCAGCCCTACGGACCAAGTTCTGATCAGGCACTGATGTCCCCCCAAAATTGCAGTTGCGCACACCAGGTCCCCCCATGTATCCTACTAACCACACACATACTCACATACACACAATCTCACTTACAAGCACACAAAACTTGCATCTGCAGTACAGATACCCTGCACCTCTAGAAAACAGCTGGTATAACATGATGGCATGGGTTCACAGGACTACTAATCTGATCTGCGTTTCTCACCCACACATGCATCCATCCTATACTCACCCATATACAATCCCTACATCAACAGTCCCATTTCTCAGATGACAGGAATTGTTAGGGTGCCCTAGATTATCTCCTCTAGCTCACACAGCAATTATCAGCATAGCTGGAATAATAACCATTGCACCTCTGAATATTTCTGTAGGGGGGTTTAGTAATGTGTCTTTACCCCACCTCTGCATTCTGTTCCTTACAACTGCATCTTGACGTCTTCCAGACTGCAGACACACCGGTTCAAAACATCTTTGTCACAGCCATTCATCTCTATGGGACACATTGAAGAGCAGAGCAGAAACGTTTCTAAGTCCTGGTCTTATTCCACATTTCTGCTGGTATAATGTGGACATCCATGGGAAACATGCAGAACGTTACACAGACCTTTCCTGAATATGCATTGCATATATCCACTGCTGACCATGCCCTTGATTTGCCCCCTCTCGCCACCGTTCTGAAATTCCCAAGCTAATGTTGTGTACGTGCAAGGCTATGGGTGTTTCAGAATACGGTCATAGATGTTTTAGTTGGAAAAACATCTACACCGCACATCCTAAAGGCTTATTCCTGTTTTGGAATGATCTCCTTATTAATTACTGTGCATCCAGACTATTGTAACTTGTTTTATATGTGTTTTCCACTAAGGCTAGTCAAAAGCTCCAAATGGTGATAAAAATACCAATATTCCGTTGGCCATACCCAGACAAAGTTAACTGGATAACTTTGGATAAATAAATCTGGATATTCAACTCAGAGAAGTCTGAACTGAAAATTCAGTGTAAAGTTAATCAGAAAAACTTCTCTCTTAATTTTAGGCCTCTGTGTGGCTGGCCAATTTGAATTTAATGGCTAAATCTGACTGGCCAAAACTGAACATTAGTGCTGACTGACCAAGATTTGACCATTCTCATAGAAAACCCTCTATCTGGCTAATTTTTGTGAAGGATACAATTTATTCTGCCAAAATTTATCTGGATAATGGGTGAAAAAGTAAAAGATTGAGGTTTTACCAGATGTCACCTTAGAATATTGAGCTTTAAATTCTTTAATCAGCCCAGGGATCTCTCAGTCATGTCTATCCCCAAGATTCTGGAACTTACTCTCAATCAGCACATGCCCAATGACTGAATATGTGCAGGTCGACATGCAGTGGCAGTTATTGGGTTAACAGCACCCATCTATCCGGATAACTACCACTAATATTCCATCAGCCTTGCTATGCCCACATTACTCCTCTTTTCAAGTCACTTCACTGGCTCCCTGTCCGCTTGCGCCTGCAGTTCAAACTTCTCCTCCTGACCTTTAAGTGCATTCACTCTGCGGCTCCTCAGTACCTTTCATCTCTTATCTTTCCTTACAACACCTCTCGGGAACTCCACTCTTCTAACAAAGTACTTCTGTCTATGCCCTTCACTCCTACTGATAACTCCAGACTTCGTTCCTTTCACCTCGCTGCACCTTACGCCTGGAACATGCTACTGGTGTCTATACGCCAGGCACCCTCTCTAGCCCTCTTTAAATCCAGGTTGAAATCTCACCTCTTCTCTGTTGCTTTCAGATCTTGACTTCTGTGTCGTGACTAGATTGTATGTATCGTGTTTTGTCTTGACTTGATTGTTAGCTCTGTGTTTTGTCTTGATTAGATTGTAAGCTCTGACGAGCAGGGACTGTCTCTTACATGTCTGTACAGCGCTGTGTACGACTCGTAGCGCTATATAAATGCTCAATAATAGTAGTAGTAGTAGTAGTAGTAAGTGGAATATTCAGCAACATTATACAGATAGAGCCAAAATGGTTCATAAGGACATTCGGCAACACTATCTGGATAGTATTCAGATGGTTCGTGGGCAAAGCAGGGGTGATATTCAGAACTTCTCCATCAGTAACTATCCAGATAAGTCAGCAAAATGGCAGTCCTAAGGCTATTCAGTTAGTCTATTCATATAGCGCCACTGAATCTAGTAGCTAAATGGATAGTGATGGCTCTAGCCACACTGCAGGTTCTCAGTGCAAGTTACAATGTTTTTTAGCTGCAGTAGCACTTGTTTAAAAAAAACACTGACTACTATAGATGAATATTGACTGACCATTGGCTAAGTCCTGGCTATTAAAAAGCTTCTTAATTGTGAGGGCAGAAGGTAGAAAATGACTTTATGTTGTGCATTCTTCTTCGATAGGATGGGATGGGATTGGATTTATTATTTATTTATGTATTTATTAGCTTTATAACATTACAGTTCAGACAAGAACAGAGGAAACAGCTTCCAGATCAGAAATACGAAACAGAAGACATAATCCAAGAGCCCACATCAAGAGGAACACTAATTTACCCAGGAAAAAGATACAAAAAAAAAAAATCAAAAGGCAAAACAATGTCTCACAATAAGCTGCAGAAATCTTCACTCCATGATAACACCATAGTTGTGGCATTATCAACCCTCCAATTCCACCTCGACCTGGGGTATGGTAGTTTCCCAATCTAATGGCAATTTCTCCAAGTGAGAGGGATCCAAAAACACATCTGTCTCTAAATCCTACCAACCTTGATGACGCCCTAATTAACTGGAATAAAATAATATCCACTGCTGCAACACCCAAAATACACCACTGCCAGCCAACAAGGAAAAATAAAAATGCCCCATTGTTCCATTATAAACTGAAGGCCATGAAAGCTGATCTGAGAAGAGCTGAATGCAAATGACGTCACACTAAATCTATAATCCATCAATCAAACTATTTAAACACCCTCAAATGGTATAAGAAGACTATTGACAATGTAAAAAAACCCTAATACTCCAATATCCTAGCGTAATCGTTAAACCGAGCTAGAGAACTATTCAGCATTGTACAAAATCTAACAACCTCCATAATACAAATTCAACTGAACATGCCATATCCCCACAAGCCCTAGCCAACCACTACATGAATAAACTCAAGCAGCAATTATCTCCCACCACAACTTACTATGCAGACCAGCTGCAACAACTCATTACCTGGTCCAATTTCTACCCTACTTCGAAAGATACCCTCAAAAATATTATCGCCAAACTAAACCCAACAACGTCCTACCTCGATCCCTGTCCAGTAACCTGGTTAAAAGTAATGTTACCTGAACTCTCATCTTTCATACTCCCCATCATTAACCTGTCTCTCAAAAATGGGTACTTAACACCTTCTCTTAAACATGCTCAAATCCGACCATTTCTAAAAAAACAACACATCTGACAAAAGTTCCCCCAACTCCTACAGACCCATTTCAAGCCTACCATTCATGGCAAAACTAATTGAAAAACTAGTCCAAATCCAACTCCAGGATCACATTGACTCCTCTGCCCCTCTCGACGAACACCAATATGGTTTCCGTCCATTTCATGGAGTGGAAACGCTACTCACTGTATTGTTTGACACCTTGACATGAGGTATAGATGATTCAAGGCAAGCTTTTATCCTCTTATTCTTAGACTTAACGGCAGCAATTGACAGAGTGAATCACTAATTAATGCTAATCAGACCAGCAGATAAGGATTAATGACACAGTCCTTAAATGGTTTACATCATACCTACACGACAGAACTCAAGCATTAAGAATTGATCAACAAACACCAACAACTTTCATACTAGAACAAGGCCTTCCCCAAGGCTCCGCCATCTCAGCCCTCCTTTTTAATATGTATCTGCAACCCATATAGGAACATAAGATATGCCATACTGGGTCAGACCAAGGTCCATCAAGCCCAGTATCCTGTTTCCAACAGTGGCCAATCTAGGTCATACGTACCTAGCAGTTTCCCCAAAAGACACAGCTTCCACAATGTTTGTACTGGGTCAAGCATTGATATCCTGGGTCTCTTCTTAATAATGGTTTATGGACGTTTCCTCCAGGAACTTGTCCAAACCTTTTTTAAACCCAGCTACACTAACAGCCTTTACTGCATCCTCCGGTAACAAATTCCAGAGTTTGATTACACGTTGAGTGAAAAAATATTTTCTTTTATTAATCTTAAATAGTTTACCCTGTAGCTTAGTTGCATGTCCCCTAGTCTTTCTATATTCTGATAATGTAAACAATCGATCTACGTTTACCCGTTCCACTCCGTTCATTAATTTATATACTTCTATCATATCTCCCCTCAGCCGTCTCTTTTCCTGGTTAAAGAGCCCTAACCTTTTTAGCCTTTCTTCATAGGAGTTCAGATATGTTCTATCTTTAAATAATTCCGTGTAAATTATCACATTTATGCGGATGACATAATGTTATACCTCCCATTCAATACCTCTAATGCGCCTATCCAATTACTCGCAGATTGCTTCTCAGAAATTTATCAGTGGCTCAATACCACAACCTCTACATTAACTTCTCCAAAAGTGAAGTATGGTATGTCTCCAGAAATCAGAGCTTTGTACCCCCAACTTAAATTAGGCTCCATGATTCTTTCATTTCAGTTAAAAAAGAGGTGAAATACCTAGGGGTCATACTAGATCAGACTCTCAGTATGGAATCCCATATTAAGAACACAGTGAAAAAGATACATTTTAAACTCAAACTCCTAAATCAGCTCCAACCACTGCTTTACCTCCATGACTTTATATCAGTAATCCAAGCAATCATAACACCCCACTTTGATTTTGCTAACTCCATACTTAAGGGCATCATAAAGCAGAACCTAAGAAGACTTCAGCTAGCCCAAAATGTCGCAGCCAGAACAATATTGAATATCAGCACACTAGAACATATAACTCCCATTCTATTTGAACTACACTGGCTGCCCATCTACAGCCGCATAAACTACAAAATACTAGTCTCAAATTCAAAACAATCAATAACATAGCTCCTTTGTTTCTAACCACACTAGTCTCTAAGGAATCTTCTAAATGAAATCAAAGGAACAAAAACAAAAAACAACTTGCAATCCCGACGGACTTCAAAAAAATCCAAAAAATCAACAAACAATAAAGCTTTCTCTCACATTGCCCCCGCTCTCTGGAATGACCTTCCAGAAAACCTCAGAGAACTGAATGACCTTTACATGTTCCGCAAAAAATTAAAAATACATCTTTTCACACTCCACTATGGTACACTACCAGATTCTGGCATACAACCTGAAGACAAACCAGCAGTCACACACAAGAGTGCAAGTTAAGCAGTAAATAGCTCACCGTATTTCGAGCTTTCTGCCTTGATAGCATAAGCCTTGACTCACACCTTGCCTGTACATAGTTTTTCACTGTTCTATGTTTACTGTTTAATATTACCGCTTCTTTGTATATAGTTCTTAGAAGTTCATTGTAAAATGAATATGTACCTGTTTTATCTGTACTATTCAAACTGTTGTTATATTGTAAACCGCGCTTGATCCTTCGGAAAACGCGGTATAAAAATGTTCAATAAAATAAAAATAAATAAATAAATATTTAACCCCACTCAATGTAATTTGAACTCCAGGGAAATATAAGATAAAAGGTACCGGTCAAAACCAGTACCCTTGGTTTAAGGGAAAGAAAAGCTTTCCTTCTCACTTGGGTCACCTTAGAAACATCAGGAAGTAATTGTATTTCCCACCACAAAAAAGAGAATTCTTGAACTTAATGCAGTTCTTCAAAATTAAAATTTTATCGGAGTCATTAAGAAAAGAGACCATCAAGGTGGCCTTAGAGTTATTGACATCCTGGGAGTCCTCTAGGAAAGCAAAAAGGCTTAAATCAGGCATAGGCAGCAAAGCATATTCCCCTTCCTGCCATGAGGACATCCTTACAAACTTATCAGGAACAAAGAACATTTTTGAAACCAAAATATAATCAGCATTAATATTTCTTTAAGATATTTTCTCAACAGGATCTCAGTTGATAGTAAATGCATACAGTAGTAGGGAAGTTCAAGAACCTCAAATTCCTATTACGAAAATTATTTCCTAAGTATTCCAATTTATGGTGGATCATTAGGCTATCCTTAGTAGAAGATGCCACCACAGAATTCAAGGAAACCAACTGCATATCCAAAGTGGAGAATTTCCTTCTCAAAGCCTCCATTTCGGCATCCACCAGCTTGAGTTTTGCCGCAGTCACAAAGCTGAAGGGCAATGGTAGAGAGAAACTTCTCAGTACACGACACCACTTGCCATATATCTTTAAGAGAGATCTGAGAATCAGGCTGTTGAGTAACAACTTTGTCAATACAACAGATTACTGGTTTTGGGCAAGCAGTATCTGTTTCAAACTTCGGAGGCCCAAAGTCAGGCTCTGCGATATCAGGAAGATAACTGTCCTGCACAGATACTCGAGGAGCAGAGGTGGAGCCTGTTCTAAGGAGCTTAAAGACACTCACTTACCTAAAAAGCTGCCCTTAGGCACAAGATATTTATTCCTAGGACTCAATCCTGCACCAGCCTGTTTGCTGACTTTAAATGTTCTTTTCTCCGGTATTCTATTTAAGGATCAAAATAATATAACACTCACCTCACCACGCTTCTGAGTTCCTAAAGGGCTCACAAGTATCCAGATAAGCCCCTTGTTGTGTGCCCCTTAGTGCACACCCCTTACCATGTAGCAACAGCTGCATGCCATAGGACAGTGATGGCTAACCTTTTTGAGCCCGAGTGCCCAAACTGCCGCACAAAACCAAAGAATTTCCTCAAAGTGCCAGCACGTCAATTTGCATAAATATTTGCATAATGCTAACATACACTAACTTTTAGTAAACATGTCTCTTAATGAGTGTATGGATAAAGACAGACTAAAAGATGTCTACATTACTATAATCCAGTGCCAACCGCCAGGCACATTAGGAACTACTACAAACACTGCCCATTTAGAACCAATAGCAAACCCGCCGTATCCTAACAGCACTACCAGGACTCACAAAGCACCACACCATACCTATCAAAAGGCAACACTGCAAATATTAAACCAATACATTTCAGACAATAACAATACATGACCTACTGGGGAAAGAGAACAAGTGGCAATGTCAAAAAGGAATTACATAAACAGAATACCTCAGCTCAGTTACACAGTTGCAATTGCTCCAGCCACTTTCTTCTGGTTTCTTCATGTTTTCTGCTAACTCTCCATCATCTGCTTTCCATTTGTTCTTTCTTCTCTCTTCTAGTTTGTTTTTCCATTCTCTCTCTCTACATCCGCTTTAACATACTAATCTTTCTCCTTTTCCTCTTTCCTCATTCCTATTTCATCCACTCAAATTTTACCCCTCCATCCTCAATCCCCACTTACTCTCCCAATACCCGGCCAATTGTAGATTTTTTATCCCTCCCACACAAAATATTTTTCCCCTCTCCATTTTACTCTCCCAGCCCCATCCCATTCTAATCCTCCCCCAACATCAGCTCCCTTCTAGTTCCAGCCTCACCCAGCATCCATTCCCTTCTAGTCCCTGCATCAGCCCATTTCCAGTCCTAGCCCCCCATCAGCCCATTTCCAGTCCTAGCAACCCCCCAACCCAATACCAGTCCTAGCCCCCCCCCATCATCCCACTTCCAGTCCTAAACCCCCATCACCCCATTTTCAGTTTAAGCCCCCCCTATAACCCATTACCAGTCCTAACCCCCATCACCCCCATTTCCAGACAGCCCCCATCAGCCCACAGCCCATTAGCAGTCCTACCCCCCCAGCCCATTAGCAGTCCTACCCCCCCTGCCCATTAGCAGTCCTAACCCCCCCCTCCCTGCCCATTAGCAGTCCTAACCCCCCCTCCCTGCCTCCCTCCCTGCCCATTAGCAGTCCTAACCCCCCCTCCCTCCCTGCCCATTAGCAGTCCTAACCCCCCCCTCCCTGCCCATTAGCAGTCCTAACCCCCCCCTCCCTGCCTCCCTCCCTGCCAATTAGCATTACTAACACCCCCCTCCTCCCTGCCCATTAGCAGTCCTAACCCCCCCTCCCTGCCCATTAGCAGTCCTAACCCCCCCCTGCCCATTAGCAGTCCTAACCCCCCCCTCCCTCCCTGCCCATTAGCAGTCCTAACCCCCCCTCCTCCCTCCCTGCCCATTAGCAGTCCTAACCCCCCCCTCCCTCCCTCCCTGCCCATTAGCTGTCCTTCCCCCCCCCTGCGCATTAGGAGTTCTAACCCCCTGCCTCCATCCCTCTTTGGAGTACTTACCCCCCCTCCCTGCCCATTAGCAGTCCTAACCCCCCCCTAGCCCATTAGCAGTCCTAACCCCCCCCCTGCCCATTAGCAGTCCTAACCCCCCCCCCCCTAGCCCATTAGCAGTCCTAACCCCCCCCCTCTGGCAAATTTTTTTTAAAAAAAAGCAGGCTCTGGCTGCTGCCGCGGCAGATTGCAATGTCCCGCGGGGCCCCCTCCGCCCGCGAAGCCCCGCAGCAAGGGCTTTCAGATTCGCGAGGGCGTGCCTCTCCCTCGCGTCTCTGTTAAGCCCGCAGGGGCTAATGGGAAATTTCCCATCAGTCCCTCGCGTCTAAAGGGGCTGATGGGAAATTTCCCATTAGCCCCTGCGGGCTTAACAGAGACGCGAGGGAGACGCTCTCCCTCGCGAATCTGAAAGCTCTTGCAGAGGGGCTTAGCGGGCGGAGGGGGCCCCGCGGGACGCTGCATTCTGCCCTTGCCGCGTCCGCGGCAGCAGTCAGAGCCAGCTTTTTCTTTTTTTGCGGACCTTCCCGCGTGCCAGCTGCAAGGCCTTCGCGTGCCACAGCTGGCACGCGTGCCATAGGTTCGCCATCGCTGCCATAGGAGGTCCAAATCTTCTAGGTCCCTCGGGTGAAGCACAGGTTTCTGCAGAGGTGCCGGAGCAGTCAAGAGGCACACAGAAGATCTATGTAAGCAGCAGACAGCAGACAACCAGCTCCCGATGCGAGAAAAAATCAACCCTGATTTCATAGGTCCTTTGGGTGAAGCACAGGTGTCCACGGAGGTGCCGGAGAAGTTGACAGGTACACTGGAGATCCTTCTGAGCAGCAAGCAGCAGGCAACCGGCTCCCGATCAACTGGATTTATTTTTGTATACTTCTCTGGTTTTATTCTAAGTCTTTACTGATTTTTGCTTTTTAAAATTATTTTTATTTGTATTTTATTTATTTGATGTAGTTGCAATGATACATTTTAAGGCACATTTTAGAAAGGATGTAGAGAAGGGAATTCACATGTCCATGTCAGGATGTGGAGAATTACAACAGAGCCTCTTATAAAATGGGTGCAATACTGCATGGATATATCATGCCACGTCTTGAGGGAGCAGTGATTTTAAGAAGCTTCACTGAGGGAAAAAAAGCCATTGAAAAAACACCATCTAGGCGTGGAATCAGCCTCTTAAAATTGTTGCTCTGTCACAGACAGCATAATGGTTCAGCATTTAAGATCAGGGTCCTCCTGTGATCTCTGCTTTGGCGTTGGGTACCCCCATGCCTCCCCCAAATCTACCTCCTCCCCTAACCAGTGTCCAAGCTCCTTTCCCCTCAAAGCAGCCTCCATCTCCCTAACCAATCCCTGAAGCAGTTATGATCCCCCATTTCCCCTCAGAAGCACAGTCAAGTCCCACCCCCAGGCAAATCTGATCTTCTCCCCCAAATTGCCCCACAATTCAATTCCCTGTTCCTGACTCCCCCACCCCCAAAATGTCAACTCCCCTGAATGATCTGTCCTGTCAGACCACCCTCTACCTACCCCAGGTTCCATCCCTAGCTTTAATGGGGGTCATTGGTGGACAGTGGAACAGGAACAATCCCCAATTGCACCTGCTCAGCCCTCAGTCAGATATAAAATGGTACCTATGACTCAGTGATAACTTTGTGGAACTCACAGTGCCATAAGATTACCACTAGGGGTCATCATGGTGGGGTCAAGAGGAGGGTATTGTGTTTTGGGGGGACATTTGAGGGGTTGCCTGGGAAGGGGATATTGGTTGTGATTTGGGGGGGGGAGAGGTCAGGGATCGGATCTGCTTCAGTGGTGGAGGCTGCTTAGGGGGGAAGTGGCTGGGACACTAAGTAGGAGAAGAGAAAGTCTGGGGGCAGAATGGAGAGAATGTTCAAGATCAGGGCAGCAATCATGGGGGGCCCTAACATTGGCATTCACAGATGCCCTGTCAGCACTCACGTCTTCATGCCTGGGGGCAAGTGTAAATGGCAATTATCTAAAAATTCTTATTGAGACGTGATTTCCTATATGAAATGTGCAATCCACATCTGACTTATAGGCCCACCCAAATCACTTCCTGCCCCCACCCCCATCACTCCCCCAGTGAAGGTAGACATGGTGCACATTCCCACGTCTGAAAAATGTCTGTCCTAAAATAGCATTTACATGTGTAAGCCAAGCTCCACGTGTCAATGCTGCTCTTTAGATGTGAGAATGCTTCTAAAATAACCCTTTTTATTTACTGCGCTTATTTCTGAATTTAGGATTTGACCAATGCCATTGTCAATAGCAGCTCGCAGTGAGTTACAGTCAGATGCTTTCCTTTCTCCAGAGGGCTTACAGTTCACGTTTGTACCTGAGGCAATGGAGGATTTAATGACCTGCCCAAGGCCATAAGGAGTATAGTGGGATTTGAACCCTGGATTCCCTGGCTCTCAACTTACTGATCTAGCCATAAGGCTATTACTGTTTCATTTAAATAACTCTGTGAAAAGCAGGTTGTGATAAATGCATGAATGAATCAATCAGTAGATCAACTGAAAAAGAGGGGCCTAGGAGAATGATGCAACACATTCAACATTCTGGACATTAAGGAGGTCGTTTTGCAAGAGATTCTCTATGTGTGAAGGCTACCTAGACGCCTACCTTTAGCCTATATTACAAAGACCCATGGGACCATTTTACTCAAGCCTAGTAAGGCTGTGCACTTAATGTTTGTTTTTAGTACACATTAAGTACAAAGCCTCCACGTTAGATTTTGGGAAGGTGAGCAGCATATTCCCAGCAGTTAGTACTGACTGAGTACCTTACCATGCAGCACATGTAACGTGGGTGCACCCAACGATAACCTTAGAGATATTGTTGGGTGTACCGGCATGAATTGGCATGTTAAAGGTGACCATGCACTAATGTGCTCTCCACATCCAGACTCAACCCCAATTCACCCCTCTCCACATTAGCATGTGAGTGCCCATTAACATGCATTTTGGCAGCTGGTAGCTCGCATGTCCGTGTGTTAGTGCACACTATAACACACATTAACTGGTTAGCTGAGCTTAGTGAAAGGTCCCCATAGGCTTTATAAAATACTAGGGGTAAACTAGCAGAAAGAATGACAAGACTGAAACCATGGAAATTTATACCCATTCAGGCGCATATAAAGTACATGTCCACATCTGCATTTTATAAAATATCTGCATAAATTGTGGCTCTACCCATATTCCATCCGAACTCCTCCCCACAACACACCCACAAATGAATATGCACCTTCATGTCATCGTGTACACTGTTATGTGTGTTACCACTGGTGTCATGTCATAAAAGCCCTCTTTTGTGCACATACAGGCTTTTGTATGCAAAAAAATGCTTTCTAAAATTCTCTCTTAAACATGAGCATTTTCATCCCATTTCTCGGCTCTTAGTTACAATTGAGAAATTTTCAAAAATCACGCTTGTAGTGGCAATGCAATTTCATACTTTGGTAAATCTTTATCTTTCCCAAAAACCTGCAAAACAGAAATTGTGGCCACTGCCACTCAGTTGAAGTAGTATGGAAGCCCCAGGTGTGACTGTTTTGTTTGTCAGATTTGGGGCTGGGTGAAAGTTAATTATAATTATAATTATTACTGCAAAGCAGCGTAAGCTCCAGTAATATTAACAGATCTTTGAAAATGATCTCAATTTATCTTCCTTTACTCTAAGAAATAAGTATTAAAATGAAAATTTCTGCTGCCTATTAAAGGAAGATTTAAAAATAAATTTTCAAGTGGAGTGGAGGAGTGGCCTAGTGGTTGGGACAAGGTACTGCAGGCCATAAGGTCAGGGGTTCAAATCCCACTAGAGGACAGCAACCTTGGGCCGGAAGGACTGGGGTTTCTAGTCCCACAGGTGCTCCTTGTGGTCTTGGGCAAGCCACTTAACCCTCCATAGCCCATGTTCCCTGTAAAATAGTTATCTCCAAGTTATAATGCCCTGTTCAATGTAATTTCAGTTTGTTCAATGTAAACCACCTTGAATAATGAAAGGTGGTATATAAGAAATGTTAAATAAATAAATAAGTGATTTAGAACACAGTTCTCTTAAAACTGTGACACCTTAAAATTTCTATCAGAAAAAAAGTCACCAAAATGCCCTTTAAATGACCTCTTAAACTGGTTGTCATTCAAAACCTTGTAGTATATTATGCATCAAAGTCATGATCGCTTTCCCTGTATACAGACTTTGGGGTATGTTTACTAAAACCCCGCTAATGTGCGGGCCGCGCTAGTGTGCAGGTGCCATATAAGGAGTGGGCGTTTCTTTCTGAAAAAGAAAAACCGTGATTTAAATATGCGCTATGGTGCGTGGCGCCCATGTGCACCCTGCACATTAGCACATGAGAAAGCTGCGTGGGAGGCATAAGTGGCGCGCTGATGTACCAGCAGACGAGCAGAGCCCCAGCACAATGGTTAAGACACTGACCAATGGTGCAGGGAACAGGGGTTCAACCCCCACAGTGCCCAATGAACAAGGCTAGCTGAGGCATTACTTTAGGAGCCAGTTTAATATTGGGTGGCATAAGGCGGTGTGCTGATGGGCATAAGGCAGCGTGTTCTTGCTTTAGGAGGCATTTTAATATTGAAAGGCATAAGGCGGCACGCTGAAATGCAAGCACAGGAACAGAACCACAGCACAATGGTTAAGACACTGACCAATGGTGCAGAGATCAGGGGTTCAATCCCCCACAGTGCCCAATGAACAATGCTGGCTGAGGCATTATGTATTATGGGGAAGATTGGTTTAGGAGGCATTTTATTTTTATTTTAATTATCACTACTAGCAAACGCACTCTCAAAGCGTGTTAACATAAGGCGCCCCATAAGGCACATTTTAAAGTGCACTGTCCGCCAAGGCACCCTAGAATGTTGCTTATAGGGCGCTTTATAGGGTGCCTATGAGGTACCGCAAGGTCAGAGTACTGTTTTTGGTGGCAGCACTGTGCAGTGTAAGGAATGAAAAGCATAAGTAGGTGCGCTTACATACAAGGAGGAGCAGCAGTGGAGCACAATGGTTAAGGCACTGACTGCTGATACAGGGGTCATGAGTTTGCTCCCCAGGGTGCCTAATACATAAGGCTGGCTGAGGCATCAGCTTTGCAATGTATGTTTTGTTTCCTGCAGCACTTTATTTTTATTTTAGTAATTGCTTCCAGCAAACACGCCCTCATGTGCCATAATTGAAAATGCCGTATAAGGCACCCTATAAGGCACTCCATAGGGCACATTATAAAGTGCACTGTCCGCCACGGCACCCTAAAATGTTCCCTACAGGGCACCCTATAAGTTGCATCATAGGATAATGTATAGTACACCTTGTATGGATGGGAACCATAAGGTGCCCTATAGGGCGCCCTATAAAGTGCCCTCAGAGGCACCTTATGGGTACAGTACGCTGAGGGTGTTTTTGCTGGCAGCAAAAATGTACATTAAAAAAGAGATAATGCTTTGGCCAGCCCTATCAAGAAACCCCACTGTGGGTTGAATCCATGATCTGTAGCTTCACAGGCAGTGAAGTAACCATTGGGCTACAGCTGCTAGCAAGCCCCTGATTGGCTGTAGAGAGCCTGCATGTCATCACACAGACAGTCTGCTGTGGTCACCAGGATAGGGTTAGCCCACCCGTACCCATGATGCACTGCACATGCAAATCAGCTGTCCACAGATAAATACAAGATGGGATATGCACCCCCACAGCACCTCGGCCTGGTAGGGGGAAGTGACCATGTGCACCCCCACAGCACCTCGGCCTGGTAGGGTGTACAGACCGTATGTTTTACTGGCACAGAGTAGCTAAACACCGTCACATTGTGCAGGTACTGTGCTCACCCTGAGGGAGCAGTGAGGCGCCCAGCACCAGGTCCACAGCACCTTCCATGGCTGAAAGAGGCCATGATGCAGGTCCAAAGCAGTGTTAATGGGTGAGATAGGTAGTTTCTGCAGAAACACCTTGGGTATAGCTGTCTGTCTCAATCAGGTGTTGCCCCCTATGGAACCCTAGGAGGATTAGCACTCTCCTCCTCCAGGGCTGAGGGTGGCAAACAGGGTCTCCCATCAACAGATCCACATTCTGCCTCCCTGCAATGGTGGCAGTAGAGGGGACCATCAACCCCAGTCCTGCTGGGTAAAAGACCCCCTACAGGGCAGCCAATGCAGCTCTGTACCTAATCATAACACAATAGCAGACAGACATTAGGCCTGTATATGCTAACCTGCACTTCACCACTATCTGATATTCTCCTGCAGCAAGCCTTTAGCCACTGCACCCTACAAGGCATTCCATCAAGACACATACCACCTGCAAACAGTCTGCTAGTTAGTGCATGTTCCTGGTGGAAATGCATGCACCCAGAACTGGGATGGCAGCACACACAAGCAGATAAGTCAGTGACTGGGCCCCAAAAGGAAACCCATAAATATCACATGAGAGAAATATTATATAGCATTATGGGGGTGCCTAGCCATGCTGTCATCACTGCACAGTCAGGGTGAGAGTGATTTCCCAGCAGGACATACTGAGGTCACCCTGTCTGTGTAGGTGGTGGCCAGGCACTAAAATGTCCCAGTCAGTGCCCTATGCCGATGCACCCTGGCCAGGCCACCCTGTCCGGGCTATACCCATGGTACCTTGCTCCTCATTATGCACATTGGCAGGCCAATACTGGCAACAGTGCTGGCAGTGTGGGCTGTGGAAGGTGCTTGCAGCCACCACACACTGTATAGACCAGAGCTACTCAATTCCGGTCCTGGAGGTCTGCAACCCTGCAGGTTTTCGGCATATCCCTAATGATATGCATGAGATATATATGCATTAGAGATAGCCTGCCAACCTGACTGGTTTGTGGCCCTCCAGGGCTGGATTTGGAGACTCCTGCCTTACACCTCTGTCATTTAAGATTGTGAGTGGGCAAGGTACAGATGTTCTAGACATCAAAAGGGTAGATAGAATGTGTCACATTCCTCCTAGATTCTCAACACCACCAAAAAGTTGTCTAATAGACAATATTTTGGTGGTGGTGAGAAGCAAGGCGGAATGTGACAAATTCTAACCTTTTTGATGTCTTGGACATCTGCACCTTGCCCACTTACAATCTTAAATGACAGAGGTGTAAGGCAGGGGTCTCCAAATCCAGCCCTGGAGGGCCAAAAACCAGTCAGGTTGGCAAGCTATCTCTAATGCATATATATCTCATGCATATCATTAGGGATATCCCAAAAACCTGCAGGGTTGCAGACCTCCAGGACTGGAATTGAGTAGCTCTGGTATAGACAGACACACACTCCGACACCTATGCCAGCATTGTGCTACTATAGAGGAGTTCAGCAGCCATGCCCACCACACCAGTGCTGAGCACAGTACAGGCATGGATATGGTACGCAATACTGTTGGGGGTCACTCCCCAGGGTGGTAAACACTGTCAGAGACCAGACCTGAAGCACACACTGCAGACATCAGAATGATTGTTATGATGGAGCTCAATCAGCAAACTGTGCTTAACGTAGGAATTTCTATCTTCCAGTACTCATAGCAAACGTTTGAGAGCTGTGTACCATATACCCAGGTTTAGGGTTGCATTGCTAAGGTATGCAAGTGCTAGTATTGGGAGATGCACGCAGGGCCCAATGTCCTGCCTCTCCAGGAGGCATTGGCCAATGGGGCCTGTGGGTGTGGGTGTGGGTGTGTCTGCCCCTGTTGGCTGCTGCTTTAGGGCAGAGGTTCCCAGCTCCAGTCCTGGTGTGCCAAACACTGTTCGGGTTTTCATGCTGTCCCTCATGAATATGCATGAGCTACATCTGCATACCATGGGGGTGGTGCATAGATATGCAGCACAGGCATCTTTATTAGAGGCAACATGGAACCTGAATGGTGTGTGGCCCTCCAGGACTGCATTTGGGAGACTCTGCTCTAGGTAATGCGCCTGTTTATGGTGTCTGTGCTCGGTGGGGTAAAATATAGGCGTATTAACCATGCGTATGTTCTCAGCAATAAAGGTTTGTCCTTACTATCACGGTTTAGTTGTGGGAAAAATATGTGGACTGGATTGGCAGTAGCCCCAGCTGGGCTTTGAGCCTGTGACCTTCTGTTTTTGCACACACTGTCTGTGTGCACTGCACCACCTTGTTGCCACAGATAAGCTGCATTCCCTGGGGAGTTCATGACTGTACATCCGACAGAGTCTGTCTGTTGCAGTGGACAGTGCCAGCCTGCACATTGCTAGGCCACTGTCTGCTGTGGCTAGCAGCCACTGCCCCCTCCACCACCTGTACCCTTCCGCCAACATGCTGACATGTCCTTATCTTGGAAACAACATATGACCTGATTGAGTTGTGGCACTCCAGGACTGCATTTGGGGGACTCGGCTGTAGGTAATGCCCATTGTTATGGTGTGTATGCGGTGTAGGGTAAAATATAGGTGTTTGAACCATGCTTATGTTCTCTGCAATAAAGGAGTGTCTTTACTATCTCTGTTTAGTGGTGGGTAAAATATGGGGACTGGGTTGGCAGGAGCCCCAGCTGGGATTTGAACCTGTGTCCCTTTGGTCCTACAGGCACTGGCTGTGTCTGCTGCACCACACTGTAGCCACAGAGACACTGCAGTCCCTGGAGATAGGAAACCTGGCCGAACGGGTCAGAAACCCTGCTCTGAACAATTTTACTGTGGGCTCATTCGCCTTGTATGGAGACAAAAGGGCACATAAACCTCAGAAATGACCTCGAAAAAAGGGGCAAATACATAACCAAGCTGGGCACCAGTGATATCAATGGGCAACATTACAAAACACTCCTAGGAAAGCTCCAAAAAAATAAATGATTTTTGGAAGGGTCTACGGAGCGTAGACCCTTCCAAAAATCATTTCTTTTTTTTTTTAGCTTTCCATGGAGTGTTTTTTATTGTTGTCCATTGATATCACTGTTTCCCAGCTGGATTATAATTTTTTAGAATTTTGTTGGGGTCATTTTTAAGTTTTATTTGCTATTTTGTTCTGTGCACATGTATCACACTGCTCACGTTTCGTAGGTTTCCCCGGTTTTGCTGTACATTGCTGACGGAAATGGTTTCTCTTCCCTTTAAATCGGCTCTAACGCGAGGTTTTCACTCGCGGTACTTTTTAGCTTGATTTTCAGCCCCGTTCCTGTGCGGGGAGCCTCTCCCCTCTCACTCTCCACCCATTGACCCCATCCCTCCGCCCCTCGGGAGCCTTCCACCGCCCTCGGAATGCCTTTCCACGCCTCTATCGCACTTCAGCGCGCCGCGCACTTGTGCGGGCCCGTTAGTGCAGCGCGCATGTGTGCGGGGCACAAAAATGCACTATTAGCGTGCGCTAAGGTACCTTAGCGCACGCTCAAGTGCGCCCCGCACAATTGTGGAGTGGAGGAGTAGCCTAGTGGTTGGGGCAAGGTACTTCAGGCCGGAAGGTCGGTGGTTCAAATCCCACTAGAGGACAGCAACCTTGGGCCGGAAGGACTGGGGTTTCTAGTCCCATAGGTGCTCCTTGTGGTCTTGGGCAAGCCACTTAACCCTCCATAGCCCATGTTCCCTGTAAAATAGTTATCTCCAAGTTATAATACCCTGTTCAATGTAATTTCAGTTTGTTCAATGTAAACCGCACTGATGCAGAATAGCGCGGTATATAAGAGAATGTAAATAAATAAATAAATAAATAAATTGCGCGATTTAGTAAACATACCCCTTTGTCTCCTGATATTTTAAACATTTGCAATTAGATAGTGGAAATACATGAGTAGGCCTGGCCTGTAATATTAGTTTGAGCTAAAGACAAGATGTCTAAAATACCTGCCCATACTTCAATGGGCCCTTGCCCAGATAATGCCTGATACCAGCATTAGCACACAATGGGGAATGTTTACTAACGGGCATCTTGATAGCGCACAATTTGTGCTGACTAATTAGCATGGAGGGCCATGTAATCTTTGGGGAGGTGTGCATCCGCTCTCCTGCCAATAGTGAGAGGCTAACCCACAGTGCCATGCTATCTGGCAAGCAGGTGAATTTACTATCCTTTGAGGTAGCGTTAAGTACACCCATGGTTAGTGCATGTCCAAAATGTCTGCTCTAATCCCAATGCACTGTCAACACCCACATGCTACCCTAATCCCAAACGGTCCTCACCCAGATTGAGTGCTAACCGGTTAGTGCAGGATTTTTAATATGCGCCTTTATCAGACAGAAAACCCCATGGTTAGTGCACTTTAGTAAACATACCCCAGTGTTAGCAAATGACCCTCCTTAATATACAGTTTCATTTAAAATACTCCAAACAATTTATACAATCGAACTAGATAAAAATTAAAAGAAAAAAAAAACATGTAGCAGAAATATTTCATTTTTTTGTAGAAAAATACATTTTAAGTTGAGTTTGTTTATAGGTTTATGTTTATTCGGTATTTGCATTTTTTACCTCTCACTAGCTTAAGTAGTGAAGAAATTCATAATAAAAACTAAACATGGAAAAAAAGGAAAATTACTGCAATGCAAATAGTAAAAGGACTGCAGTGAGAAAAAAGAAAGTATGTGAGAGAGGGATAAAAAATGGAGCAATGGCTTGATTCATGTTGAGATTGTAAAAATGAAGGAATGACCAATAAATTCACACCTTGAGAATGAAGAGTATGAACAAGATTATGAGGTACAAGAAGGGAGAACAGATACACTGGTAGATAAGAGTAGAATGCCTTATAGGCTAACTTGAGAATCTTGAAACAGCAACAATAAGATACTAGGATCAAGTGATTGCAACAAAGTAGCGGTGTAATGTGTTCATATGTAGATGTGTTACTAAGTAATTTGACTTCCGTGTTCTGAAGTATGTGAAGTCTTTTGACTTTGAAATAAATAAATACAACTACAATAATCTGTGAGAGAACAAGGGTATGGATTAGAGTAAATAGGGTCTGTACATTATTTATTCATTTATTTATTTATTGTTAGTCTTTAGCTCGCACCTTTCCACTGATAGTTCAAGATGTTACATTCATGTACGTAGGTATTTCCCTGTCCCCAGAGGGCTTACAATCTAAGTTCGTACCTGAGGAAATGGGGGGTTAACAGCGCAAACTTCCTAAGAGTGCAGAAATAGGTTCTAACTGGGTAGACTTATGATCATGAAATTTTAATTGAGCATCCAGGATGACACCCAGATATCAAGATGATGCTCAGATACAGGAGTGAGTTAACGAGGGTGATAGCAGAATCATCAATAAGCGGGAGCAATGTAGGGCAAGTGAGGCAATGTAGTGCAAATGAGGAAAATAGTTAAGAAAAAACTAAAAGGAGCAGCTTCAAAAGTTAAAGATTTACATCAAGCATGGGCGTTGTTTGCAAATATTATCCTGGAAGTTCAGACCAGCTGTATTCCACTTTTTAAGAAAGGTAGAAAGAAGTCCAAAAATCTGCCAGCATGGTTTAAAGGTGAGGTCAGACAGGCTGTTGAAGCCAAAAAAGCATCTTTCAGAAAATGGAAAAAGGAGCCAAATGATGACAACTGGAAACAACATAAACACTGGCAATTAGATGCAAGGCATTGATAAGGCAGGCAAAGAGAGAATTTGAGAAGAAGCTTGCTATGGAAGCAAAAATGCTTAATAACGATTTTTAAAGTACATTCATAACAAAAAACCTGTGAGAGAGTCAGTTGGAACATTAGATGATACAGGGGTAAAAGGGACACTAAGGGGGCTTGTTTACAAAGCCACGGTAGCGGTTCGCGATCGTTATCGGATCCGCAGCCCCATTGATTTCAATGGGGCCGTGGCTCCGATGACGATCGCGAACCGCTACCGCGGCTTTGTAAACAAACCCCTAAGAGGGGACAAGACCATAGCAGAGAGACTGAATTAATTTTTTGCTTCGGACTTTACTGAGGAAGATGGATGGATGTTACCCATGACTGAGGCTTTCCTAACCAGGGCTCCACACATCAAACAGTAAGTAAGGATTTGAGGGTTTCTTTGTTTGTTTGTTTTTTATTACATTGCTAGCTCTCTGACTGGGAGCTCTTAAAAGGGTTTTGTGTATATTTTTTAAAGCAAGGTTACTTTCATTTTTGCTGTTTTAGGGGAACTTTACTTGAGCACAGAAGGTTGCTGAACTCTGTAACCTCCTCAGGTTCAGAAACTGCTAACACCTAAACAGGAGTTAGTGGGCCTGTTTCCTGAGTGCAGTTGAAGCCTGCATAAAAGGCTCCTGAGCCCTGCCCTTTTGAGGCTTTCCTAACCAGGGCTCCACACATCAAACAGTAAGTAAGGATTTGAGGGTTTCTTTCTTTGGTTTTTTTTATTACATTGCTAGCTCTCTGACTGGGAGCTCTTAAAAGGGTTTTGTGTATATTTTTTAAAGCAAGGTTACTTTCATTTTTGCTGTTTTAGGGGAACTTTACTTGAGCACAGAAGGTTGCTGAACTCTGTAACCTCCTCAGGTTCAGAAACTGCTAACACCTAATCAGGAGTTAGTGGGCCTGTTTCCTGAGTGCAGTTGAAGCCTGCATAAAAGGCTCCTGAGCCCTGCCATTTTGAGGCTTTCCTAACCAGGGCTCCACACATCAAACAGTAAGTAAGGATTTGAGGGTTTCTTTGGTTTTTTTATTACATTGCTAGCTCTCTGACTGGGAGCTCTTAAAAGGGTTTTGTGTATATTTTTTAAAGCAAGGTTACTTTCATTTTTGCTGTTTTAGGGGAACTTTACTTGAGCACAGAAGGTTGCTGAACTCTGTAACCTCCTCAGGTTCAGAAACTGCTAACACCTAATCAGGAGTTAGTGGGCCTGTTTCCTGAGTGCAGTTGAAGCCTGCATAAAAGGCTCCTGAGCCCTGCCCTTTTGAGGCTTTCCTAACCAGGGCTCCACACATCAAACAGTAAGTAAGGATTTGAGGGTTTCTTTGGTTTTTTTATTACATTGCTAGCTCTCTGACTGGGAGCTCTTAAAAGGGTTTTGTGTATATTTTTTAAAGCAAGGTTACTTTCATTTTTGCTGTTTTAGGGGAACTTTACTTGAGCACAGAAGGTTGCTGAACTCTGTAACCTCCTCAGGTTCAGAAACTGCTAACACCTAATCAGGTGTTAGTTCCCTCCCTACCCACCCCGACTCCCACCCACCCCTAGTGAGCAGTCTTGCTTTATAGGGCACCTCCCCCTTTAAAAAATCACAGTGAATTGGACCAGCACATTTTGAATATAATTAAAGAGATTTAACTGCTTTTTCTCTGAAAGGATAGCTGCGAAACCAGCTGGTACTTGGTAGATCTCTCTCTTTTGCTTTAACAGATACCTAAGCTCCACAAACAGAACAATGGTTGGGAAAAATCGTATTGCTAAAGCTGTTGCCCCCGTTACAGCTTCTGCCTCGGTCCAGACAGAGGTCCTAATGCCAGTTGAAGAACTGGTTCCATGTGCAGGGTGCCTGCATGCTGAAGCTCTGAGGAAACAAGTGGAGGAACTCAGAGAGGAGGTGGCGAGGCTGAGGAGCATTCAAGACAGTGAGAAGTATATTGATGAGATGCTTCTTGCAGCAAGCAGGCTCTCCAGCACAGGAGAAGATGGGTGCCAACAGAATGTCAATGGTTGGACAAAAGTCACCAGAGCCTGCAAAATCACCAATCCAACTTCTCCAGCCCTTGAATTGAAGAACCATTATGCAGCCCTGGAAGTGGAGGAGGTGAAAGCATCCCTGGAAAGGGAAGAACCAGAGTTCAAGTACCCCATAGTTGCGGAATCAGTGACCAGAAGGAAACGAAGGGTAGTGGTGGTTGGAGACTCTCTTCTGAGGGGTACTGAGGCATCCATCTGCTGACCAGACTTGATGTCCAGAGAGGTATGCTGTCTGCCTGGTGCCAAGATCCAAGATGTTACGGAGAGTTTGCCGAGACTCATCAAGCCCACTGACTATTACCCAATGTTCCTAATCCATGTTGGAACAAATGATACTGCCAGGTATACCTCGGAATGTATCAAAAGTGACTTCATGGCTCTGGGACAGAGGGTGAAGCAGGTAGGTGCACAGGTGGTGTTCTCTTCAATCCTCCCTGTTGAGGGTAAAGGCCAAGGCAGAGAGGCTCGCATCCTGGAGATGAATGCATGGCTTCGTGGATGGTGTCTTCGAGAGCGTTTTGGTTTCCTAGACCATGGGATGCTGTTCCAAGGGTTGCAGAGCAGAGATGGCATCCATCTGTCCAAGAAAGGTCAACACATCTTTGGTAGTAGACTGGCTAATCTACTGAAGAGGGCTTTAAACTAGATTCATTAGGGATGGGTGAAGAAAGCCCTCAGGTAAGTGAAAGCCCCCAGGTAGGTGATACATTAAATACCTTTATGGAAATGGGTAACAGGGGTAATATATGGAAAGCAGTGTGTATTAATGCCCGTAGCATGGGAAATAAGATCCATGAAGTTGAAGCTTTGGTGGGAGTGGCTGACTTGGATTTAGTGGCAGTTACAGAAACATGGTTCACAGAAAACCATGACTGGGATGTAACTATACCTGGCTATACTTTATTCAGAAAGGACAGGGTAGGAAAAAGGGGAGGAGGAGTGGCACTATATGTAAAAACTACTATTAAAGCTTTGGAATTACAGAGCTTAAAAGGGAGAGAGGAGGCATTGTGGGTTAAACTAGAAAGAGGGAAAGAGAAATCTATTTGCATTGGTGTGATATACAGACCTCCCTCACAAGAGGAAGAGGTGGACAGAGAGTTAATTGAAGACATACGCAGCATTGCTAGGAAAGGGGAAGTGCTACTGCTAGGAGATTTCAATACGCCAGATGTTGATTGGCACATTCCTGCTGCAGTATCATCTAGAAGTAAGGAGATCCTGGATTCTCTACAGGGAGAACTATTCAGGCAATTGGTAACAGACCCCACATGTGAAGGGGCCATACTGGACTTGATGCTTACCAATGGTGAAAGTGTTTCTGATGTTGTAGTGGGAGATCATTTTGCATCCAGTGATCACCAGATGGTGTGGTTCAGTATTAGGACTAGGGCTGTTAGAATCCATTCCAAGGTGAAGATCTTAGACTTTAGGAAGACTAACTTTGCGAAGATGGGCCAATACCTCAGGGAGTCGTTAGTGGGATGGGAACAGCTGGGGGATGTAGAAAAACAGTGGGCAAAACTGAAAGCGGGTATTTTAAAGGCAACCAACCTTTTTGTTAAAATGGTAAATAAAGGCAAAAGGAACAGGAGACCGCTATGGTTTTCGAAGGAAGTAGCTGAAAAAGTGAAGAAAAAGAGGGAGGCCTTCATGAAATACAAGAGATCACAGAGAGAGGAAGACAGGCATCTGTATTTGAAAAAACTTAGAGAAGCTAGCAAAGTAGTCAAGAAGGCAAAGATTCAAAAGGAGGAGGAAATAGCCAATGCAATAAAATGGGGGGATAAGACATTTTTCAGATATATTAGTGAGAAGAGGAAGGGCAAAAGTGGTATTGTCAGACTCAAGGGTGCAGGGGGGAATATGTAGAAGCTGATAAGGATAAAGCGGAATTGCTTAACAAATATTTTTGTTCTGTGTTCACAGATGAAGAACCAGGAGCAGGACCTCAGAAAACACCCACAAATAGGAACAGAAGCGAGGGACATCTTGAACAATTTCTGAAAAGACTGTGTTTGTGAGAAACTAGCTCAACTTAAAGTAGACAAAGCGATGGGACCGGATGGGATACACCCTAGAATACTAAGGGAACTTGGGGACGTTCTAGCAACTCCACTGACTGACCTTTTCAATGCCTCGTTGGAGTCGGGAGTGGTGCCAAAGGACTGGAGAGAGGCTCATGTGGTGCCTTTACACAAAAGCGGAAGTAAGGATGTGGTTGAAAACTACAGGCCGGTTAGTTTAACTTCGGTGGTGAGTAAATTATTGGAAACGCTGCTGAAAGAGAAAATAGTGAGGTTTCTGGAGTCCAGCGGATTACAGGATCCAAGGCAGCATGGATTCACCAGAGGCAGGTCTTGTCAGACAAATCTGATTGATTTCTTTGACTGGGTGACCAGGGATTTGGACCGAGGGAAAGCTCTAGATGTGGTGTATTTAGATTTCAGTAAAGCCTTTGACACTGTTCCTCACAGGCGACTTATAAACAAACTGAGCACCCTAGGGATGGACCGTAAAGTTACTGCTTGGGTTAGAAATTGGTTGGGTGGGAGGCGACAAAGAGTACAAGTAAATGGAGCTCACTCTGAGGAGAAGGATGTTACCAGTGGTGTGCCCCAGGGATCTGTCCTTGGTCCGATTCTTTTTAACATCTTTGTTAGTGATATAGCGGAAGGGCTGTCGGGTAAGGTTTGCCTCTTTGCGGAGGATACCAAAATCTGCAATAGAGTAGACACCCAGGAAGGTGTAGATAACATGAGGAGGGATCTAGCTAAGCTTGAAGAATGGTCTAGAATTTGGCAGCTGGGATTTAATGTTAAAAAATGTAAGGTCATTCATTTGGGCTGCAGCAATCCAAGGGAGCAATACAGTATAGGAGGTGAAGTACTTTTGTCCACTAAAGAAGAGCGGGACCTAGGCGTGGTTGTGTCTGATGATCTTAAAGTAGCTAAACAGGTAGAAAAGGCGACGGCAAATGCTAGAAGGATGCTTGGGTGCATACGGAGAGGAATGGCTAGCAGAAAAAAGGAGGTGATAATGCCTCTGTATAAGTCTTTGGTGCGACCTCATTTGGAGTATGGTGTGCAATTCTGGAGACCGCACCTTCAAAAGGATGTGAACAGGATGGAGTCGGTGCAGAGGGTTGCTACTAAAATGATTAATGGGCTTCATTATAAAGCATATGAGGACAGACTTAAGGATCTTAGTATGTACACCTTAGAGGAAAGACGGGATAGAGGTGATATGATTGGAGATGTTTAAATACCTCTGTGGCATAAATGTTCAGGGAGAGAGCCTCTTTCAATTGAAAGCAAGTTCTGCTATGAGGGGACATGGGATGAGGGTGAAGGGAGATAGATTCAGGAGTGATATGCGGAAATATTTCTTTACGGAAAGAGTAGTGGATCCATGGAATAGTCTCCCAGTGGAGGCGGTGGAGATGAGGACAGTAACTGAATTCAAAAAAGCATGGGACCAACACAGAGGATCTCTAAAGGTAAAAAGTGGACTGTTGTAGTTGTTGTTATGGAAGGACAGACTAGATGGGCCTTGTGGTCTTTTTCTGTCGTCATGTTTCTATGTATCTCCAGGAACAAGCAGGAATAAGTCCTCACATATGGGTACGTCGGTACCGACGGAGCCCGTGCGGGAAAGCTCCCCAGCTTCTTAGAATAGAAGCTTTTGGGACCTCCCACTGCACATGCGCACTGCCTTCCCGCCTTCCTGAACAGCTCTCCTCAGTTTCTCTTTTTCCGCGGAGCCAGCAGGTCGTGTTCCTGTCACCGCTGAAGAAATTGTTATTTTATTTGTTTCTTTAGACCGCGTACCTGCCTTCCCCATACCGATACCGGTATCGCCGGTCTTTTCTTTCTTTCTTTAAAAAATTATAATTCTTTTTTCTTATTTTTTAGCTTTTTGGTCACTTCAGAGAGGCCTCTCGGCCTACTCAATTTTCTCCTCATGGAGAAGCCAGCCCCTGGATTTAAGAAGTGTACCAAATGTAATGCTGTTATTTCAGTCACAGACACCCATGACTGGTGTCTGAAATGTTTGGGGCCTGACCATTCCATACCGGACTGCCCATCTTGCTCCCACATGTCTAAACGTGGGCTGCAGAACCGGGCCAACAAATTCCATGTGCTGTTTGCTTCAGAGAATACAGCATCACAGTCATCCAGGTCTTCTTCTCCGGATGGATCTCAGGTAACCAAACCTTCTGTGGGCAAGTCCTCAAAGAGCAAATCTCCTTCAAAGCATCGAGAGGCTCTTAGCTTAGAACTTGAGGACCCTGCCCCAGCCAAACAACCCCGGCGGGAAGTCCAACTTCCAAAAACGCCAATTCAGGGGTCTCAGGTTGATATCGATGCTACGGCCTCGACAGATCACCTGTTAGCCTGCTCTGGGGTACCGGGTCACTCCGGTACCGACATCCAGGCAGCTATGGCGTCCATGGGCGATACTGTACAGTCCATGCAGCAGGCCGTCATGGCTTTCATTAAAGCTGCAACGCCATCGGTTCCGCTTTCAGCGGTTCCGGGCCCGATACCGGTATCGTCCGCCATGCCGGTATCGAGGCCGTCCACCTCTAAACGCAAGTCGGTACCGTATGGGCTTTCGCTCCATACCGGTTCCATACCCGATACGCCCGATATCGATACCGATCGGTACGCGTATCGTGCGTTAGAGGAAAGCACCGATTCCTCTGAGGATTTTCACTCCTCTGATGATTCTGCTGAGTTTTCACTCAACTTACCTGAGGAGCCCTCTTCTCCTAAAAGGAGAATGTCCCCTCCAGAGGATTTGTCCTTCCAGGACTTTGTTTTAGATATGGCTACAGCCCTTTCTATTACCACATCCTCTGAAAAGGAACCCAGATCCAAAAAACTGGATATTTTGGGATACTCAAAGGCCCCTAAGGAGGCAGTTACCCTGCCTATCCATGAAATCCTTCAAGAACAACTGATGGATTTCTGGGAAAATCCTTTGACTTTGTCTCCTTATTCCCGTAGGTTGGACACCATGTATAGGGTCCCTCCTTCTCCTGGTTTCCAAAAGACTCAATTGCCCCACCACTCTATTGTGGTGAAGTCTGCAATGAAGAAGATTAGGAGTACCAAAAGGCACTCTTCCACCCCTCCAGGACGGGAATGTAAGACTTTGGACTCTTTTGGTAGGAAAATTTTCCAGGCTAGTATGCTTATAGCCAGGATTAATTCCTACAGTCTCTATATGGGCATGTTCCTGGAGGAACTTGCCAAAAAGGTGCGGCATTTTGCCCCCTTTATCCCTGAGGATAAAAAGCAGGGTTTCCTTTCCCTAGTGAAACAACTCTTAGAGGTTTCTAAGTTCTCTAATAGGGCAGCATATGATTCCTTTGAGGGAGCCAGTAGGGCTTCGGGCATTGCTATTGCAGCCCGACGTCTTGCTTGGCTCCAGGCCTCTGATCTGGAACCTTGGGTTCTAGATGGCTTACGTAATCTGCCCTGTACAGGTGAGAACCTATTTGGGGAAGAGTGGCAAATCAAAGCCACCCAGATGGATGCTGAAAATGCCACCTTGGAAAGACTTTCAAAGTCCACTTCAATTCCTACTAAGAAAAAGTCTTTTAAAAGGCCTTACTATAAGAAGGCCAGAGTTGCTTCAAATACTGGCCAGCAGTCTTCTCAACCTCGCTATACTGCTAAGCGTCAGCAATCCAAACAAGCACGAGCTAAGCCTGCAGCAGCTACTGTAGCTCAGCAGGCTCCAACCCCTCAGGGGTTTTGACTTGCTCCTAGGGAACTTGCCACTTCTGGTTCTAACACAACCAGAACCTCTCACCATACCCGGAAGGTTGGTTCACTTTGCTCCCAGATGGGAACAAATCACAACAGAACAATGGACCCTCTCTATCATTCGAGAGGGTTACAAACTTCATTTCTCCAGCCTTCCTCCCCATCATATGGTGAGACCATTCAATTCTCCCCCATCTCTCCTAACCCTGTTGGGTCAAGAGGTTTCCTCTCTTCTTGCCCAAGGGGCCATAGAAGAGGTTCCTCTTCCTCAACAAGGGTCCGGTTTCTACTCCCCTTATTTTCTCATTCCAAAGAAGACAGGGGGATTCAGACCAATCCTAGATCTGAGAGAATTGAACAAATTTCTCTTCAAGGAGAAATTCAAAATGCTGTCTCTCGGCATTCTCCTTCCTTACCTCCAGGGTCAGGACTGGCTTTGTTCTCTAGACCTACAGGATGCGTATACACATATACTCATCCATCCATCCCACAGAAAGTATCTTCGCTTTCTGTTTCAGGGAAAACATTTCCAATACAGAGTACTCCCCTTCGGTCTAGCCTCTGCTCCAAGAGTATTCACAAAATGCATGGCAGTCGTAGCCGCATTTCTAAGAGGCATGGGAATCTTTGTCTTCCCATATCTGGACGACTGGCTCATCCGAGCTCCAACTCAGTCACAGGCCCAGATTTCCCTGGACCACACAAGGAGCCTTTTGCAGTATCTGGGACTGGTAGTAAACCTTCCCAAGTCCCAACTCATCCCTACTCAATCTCTAGAATTCATAGGGGCCCAGTTGGACACCATCACTGCAAGGGCCTACCTTCCACATGTTCGAGGCCAGCGCCTCCTGAGTTTGGCCTCCCAAGCTCAGTCCAGCACTCACTTGACAGCCAGGGAAATGCTACGCCTACTGGGTCATATGGCCTCCACAGTGCATGTGGTGCCCTATGCTCGTCTTCATATGAGAGCAGCTCAATGGACCCTGGCCACTCAGTGGACTCAGGCGTCAGGAGCGCTCTCAGACCAAATACAAACCTCCGATCGTCTGTTTTGGTCCCTCCACTGGTGGACTTCCACCAAGAATCTGTTGTTGGGGGCTCCATTTCAACCATTGCTACCCCAAGCAACCCTCACAACAGATGCCTCCCAAACAGGGTGGGGAGCCCATCTGCAAACTCTCTCCACTCAGGGCACTTGGTCTCTACAGGAGACCACCCTTCATATCAATCTTCTGGAACTGCGAGCAATTTACCTTGCCCTCAAGGTCTTCCACTCCCTCCTAGCCAACCTCACTGTCCTAGTTCAGACGGACAATCAGGTGGCCATGTTTTACATAAACAAACAAGGAGGGACGGGCTCTCTGTTGCTTTGCAACGAAGCTCTAAGACTATGGGCCTTCGCCAGAGAGCATCAGATTCACCTGCTAGCAGTGTATCTCCCAGGAGTTCAAAACTCTCGGGCAGACAGGCTCAGTCGAGTTCTGCTGCCACACGAATGGTCCCTACATTTGGACCAAATAAACCGAATCTTTCAGGAATGGGGGACCCCGGACATAGACCTCTTTGCAAGTCCGTGGAATGCCAAACTTCCCCGGTTCTGTTCCAGAACTCCGTGTCAGGGAGCTCAGGCTACGGACGCCTTTCTCCTGAATTGGAATCAGGCATTCCTATATGCCTTTCCACCCATTCCTTTGATTCCCAAGACTCTGTTCAAACTCCAGAGGGATCATGGAACTATGATCCTCATAGCTCCACGCTGGCCACGCCAAGTGTGGTTCCCTCTACTTCTACAGCTCTCCCAGGGATCCTACTTGGATCTGGGAGCTGCGCCAGACCTCCTGTCTCAGGAGGAGGGGACTTTGTGGCACCCAAACCCCAAATCCCTTCACCTCAGTGCTTGGTTACCGAAGGCTTAAGCCTTCAAGACTTTCATCTTTCCCAACCAGTGAAAGATATCCTTTCTGCCTCTAGGAAACCCTCTACCAGGCGTTCCTATGCTTTCAAATGGAAACGTTTTTCCATTTGGTGTGCTCAGCAGGGTCTTGACCCTCTGGCACTTCCTTTGAATTCTCTTCTTGATTATCTCCTGCATCTATCCAATGCAGGCCTCAAGACGAATTCGGTAAGAGTCCATTTAAGCGCTATTGCAGCATCCTTGAAACATATAAATGGACAACCTATCTCCTCTCATCCTCTTGTTGCAAGATTCATGAGAGGCCTGACTCTCACTAAACCTCCCATCAGACCACCCCCGGTCGCATGGGATTTGAATCTAGTGCTCGGTCAACTTATGAAGCCACCTTTTGAGCCAATGTTTTCCACCTCCTTGAAATTTCTTTCCTGGAAGGTCATCTTCCTCATTGCAGTCACTTCGGCTCGCCGCATCAGTGAGCTGCAGGCTTTAGTGGCTAATCCACCTTACACAAGATTTCATCATGATAAGGTGGTCCTTAGGACGAATCCCCACTTTATGCCTAAAGTGGTCTCGCCTTTTCATCTTAATCAAGAGGTATATCTACCTGTCTTTTTTCCAGCTCCTCATGCATCCAATGCAGAGAGGAACCTTCATACTCTGGATTGTAAAAGAGCTCTCGCTTTTTACCTTAATAGGACTCAGCCACATCGAAAGTCTTCTCAACTTTTTGTGGCCTTTGATCCTTCCCATTTGGGACTTCCAGTCTCCAAGCGTACACTTTCCAATTGGATTGCTCAGTGTATTTCTTTTGCTTACCAGAGCAAAAACATTTCTCTGGAAGGCCATGTCACTGCTCACAATGTGAGGGCCATGGCAACTTCTATGGCTCATCTGCACTCTGTTTCCATAGATCAGATCTGTCGAGCCGCTACCTGGGCCTCGGTTCATACCTTCACAGCCCATTACTGTTTGGACAAGGACTCCCGCCGGGATGCCTTGTTTGGCCAGGCTGTCCTCAAGCACCTGTTCCATTCCTAAACAACTCCTGCCCACCTTCCCAGAATGGATGCCTGAGATCCATACGAAGATGGCGAACCTTTACAGGGGATCCCATGCATCTAAGCTAGGGAGTCCCCATATGTGAGGACTTATTCCTGCTTGTTCCTGGAGATAGCACAGTTACTTACCTGTAACAGGTGATCTCTGGGAACAGCAGGAATTAGTCCTCACAACCCACCCACCTCCCCTAGGAGTTGTATCTTTTATCTATCTATCTTCCTGTCCTCTCTCTGTTGACTCAGCTATAAACTCGAAACTGAGGAGAGCTGTTCAGGAAGGCGGGAAGGCAGTGCGCATGTGCAGTGGGAGGTCCCAAAAGCTTCTATTCTAAGAAGCTGGGGAGCTTTCCCGCACGGGCTCCGTCGGTACCGACGTACCCATATGTGAGGACTAATTCCTGCTGTTCCCAGAGATCACCTGTTACAGGTAAGTAACTGTGCTTTCTATGAAATGGTATTTAAAGGTGATGCCGAAGATGAATTGAAAGAAATATTGATACACCGGGAAGATGTATTACAACTATTTGAGAAACTGAAGAGTAGCAAATCACCTGGACTGGATCGTATACGTCCAATGATGTTGAAAGAACTAAAATATGAGATTATAGAACTAGTATTATCTGTGAACTATCATTAAAATCATCTGTAATATCTGAAGATAGGAGGATGGGCAGTATAACGCCAATTTTTAAAAAGGGTTCCAGGGATGATGACTGATGAGCCTGACATCAGTATTTATTTATTTATTTATTTACAGTCTCTTATATACCGCACTATTCAGCATCAGCGCGGTTTACATGGAACAAGATGCTCCTTACAGTTAACATGTATGAGTTTACATATAACAGTGGACAGAAACTTGGATAACAGGGGTAACTATTTACAAAGCTTATTACATGGAGTCAAATCAAAGAAGTTGCATAGAAAACACAATTCACTTCATAGGTTTGAGTATCCACATGGTGAGTTGATTGTGATATTGTAAATTTGACTGAGAAAAATGGTACCGGGAAAAATGGTAGAAACCATCATAAAGAACAAAATTACTGAACATGTAGTCATGGCTTAATGAGAATATTTAATGACCATAGTCTATATTGTTTGATTACAATGGCTTAATGAGAGACAAAAAACATGTCTTGGGCCAAGGAAGGTCTTGACTTACTAATCTGTTATGTTTTTTTGAAGGTGTGAATAAACAAGTAGACAAAGGTGAGTTGGTTGATATAGTGTATCTGGATTTTCAGAAAGCCTTTGACAAGGTCCATCATCACAGACATTTGGCAAAACTAAAGAGTCATGGGATAGGAGGCAGTGTACTATTGTGGATCAGGAACTGCTTAAAAGATAGAAAGTAGAGGGTAGGGCTAAATGGCCAATTTTCCCAATGGAGAAAGGTGAATAGTGAGTACCCCAGGGATCTTTGCTGGGTCCGCTGCTTTTTAACATATTTGTAAATGACCTGGAAATGGGAATAATGAGTGAGGTAATCAAATTTGCAGATGACATAAAATTATTCAAAGTTGTTAAAACCGATGAGGATTGTGAAAAATTGCAAGAGGGCCTTGATAAATTGGAAGACTGGATGTTCAAATGGCAGATGAAATTTAATGTGAACAAGTGCAAAGTTATGCAACTAGGAAAGAACAACCCAAATTATGTTTACACAATGCAAGGTTCCATATTAGGAATCACCACTTAGGAAAAAGATTAAAGCGTCATCATGGATAACATGTTGAAACCCTAGTGTGCAGCAGCAGCCAAGAAAGCAAATAAAAAATTAGGAATCATAAGGAAAGGAATGGAGAATAAAACAATGGATATTATAATGCCTCTGTATCATTCCATGGTGCGACCGCACCTTGAATATTTTGTGCAATTCTGGTCGCCGTATCTTAAAAAGGATATAGCGTTATTAGAAAAGGTCCAGAGAAGAGTCATCAAAATGGTAAAGGGGATGGAAGGATACCCCTATGAAGAGAGGATAAAATGTTTAGGGCTCTTCAACCTGGAAAAGAGACATCTTAGGGGAGATATGATAGAGGTCGATAAATTAATGAACGGAATGGAATGGAACAGGTAAATGTAGATTGATTGTTTACACCATCAAAATATAGAAAGACTAAGAGACATGCAATGAAGCTACAGTATAACCTATTTAAGACTAATAAGAGAAAATAATTTTTCACTCAATGTGTAATCAAACTCTGAAATTCGTTGCTGGAGGATGTAATAAAAACTGTTAGTGTAGCTGGGTTTAAAAAAGGTTTTGGACAAGTTCCTGGAGGAAAGGTCCATAAATCATTATTAAAAGGGACCCAGGAAATCCACTGCTTAGCCAAATACAAGCATTGTGGAACCTGTGTCCTTTGGGGAAACTGCTAGGTACTTGTGACCTAGTTTGGCCATTGTTGGAAACAGGATAATGGGCTTGATGGTCCTTGGTCTGACCCAGTATGACGTATCTTTTGTTCTTAGGTTCTTAAGTGGATCTACAGTTATCCAGAGGACTGGAGGTGTGGATGAATTCAGTTTGAGATGGATAGTGGAACGCCATGATGAAATGGTGACAAGACATCCAATAACTGGATTAAGGCTTTGGAAGGATCCTTGAACACCTGTGTAATAATAGGGGCTGATACTCTGACCTTGAAAAATGGTGGTCAGGGTGCTAGGAAAATGGTGAAGAGCATGGGGTATCTGTATTGATCCCTGGATGACCCCAGAAGGCAGCTGGATACAAGATGAGTAGAAGTCATGTCCTAAAAGTATTCAGGATGTAGGCTTGTGAAGGAAGGAGGAAAATGATAGTAGAAACTAACTGCTAAGACTAATATTGCAGAAATAGTGTAAGTGATAAGGAATGGTCACACACAGGGCCAGGCCATCCACTAGGTGGGCTAGGTGGCCACCTAGGGAGGCAGGCCTTGGTGGGTGGCATGGCGACTTTGGCACACATGGCCCCCCTCCCATGTTACTTCCTGTCAGAGAAGAGTCAGAAGCAGGAGGAGGGAGGAGTGGCCTAGTGGTTGGGGCAAGGTACCACAGGCCAGAAGGTTGGTGGTTCAAATCCCACTAGAGGACAGCAACCTTGGGCCAGCAGGACTGGGGTTTCTAGTCCCACAGGTGCTCCTTGTGGTCTTGGGCAAGCCACTTAACCCTCCATTGCCCATGTTCCCTGTAAGTATTAGTGTATGTGTCTCATATCCCCTCATGTTAAATGTATCCCCCAACCACTTAGACCCAGTGAAAAGCAGGATATAAATGCAGCTAAATAAATGTGTGCCAAAGCACATGGCCTACCACAGTCACCAAAGTGGTGGCATAAAGCACTGCCACAGCAACCCCCCAAAGACTAACTTGGTGATAGCATGACTTGGTGCCGGGGGAACAGCTCAGTGCAGTCAGTGCAGTGGTGGGGGAGGGGAACAGGCACATCTGGGGCTTCTTCCTGGGGGGCAACAGAAACCCTTGGGCTGGCCCTGCTCTCACATAAAATTATAATCCTTGTCTGGATCATTTGCTCTTTTCACTTCCCCTTCTAATTTTCTTCCTTTACAATATTTTTACCTTTCTTACTACTTTTTCTTCTTTCATCTTTCTGTTCTTTCCCTGTCCCTCACTCTCTTTTTATACCCAGTCTCACTCGTCCTTTCAATTGTGTCTACTCTCTAAGACCTTCTGTTTCACTCTACTCTCCAGTATTTTACTAGGAATGTGCTTTTGTCGAAACTCCTGACCTGTTTTGACTTACAGGCCCCATAGATGGAGTACGATGAGTTTAAAGAAATGTAGAAAGGTTTAGAGGGGAGGCTTTGGTTTCTACATTTTGGATTACTGGCAGAATGTATTTTTTAGCAAGGGAGGAGGACTTTACCCTGCCTTTCATTTTGTTATTTGTGTTCCATTCATTTTCTTATTTCATTTCAAATAAGCGAAAGCAGATAAACACAGATGGGAATCTTATACTAAAGGGTAATAACTGACAGCATGTGTCTGTCGCATGCTAAAAGCGCAACTTGGACACGCGATGCCGATTAGCACAGGGTCATAGCAGTTAGTGTGTGCCGATTCCCATGCAAACTGTGCACCCCATATTAGGAATAGGAGTGGGCCAGTTAAAGGTACTGAGTGGTTGGGGTGACCTCTGCACAATTAGTTTGGGGTGCACACCATGCACTAACTGCGCACTGCGTAATTAGCACACGTTCACCTAATGCCACCTCAATAGATGGAGGTAAGTGCACCCGCGCTAATGTGGTCCACGTTAACTGCTGAGAAAATGCTGTCAACATCCCTGACAGTTAACAAAGTGGTGTTGTGCCTGACATGACATGATTTTGGAGCGATTGGTGCATGAGGTGCAATGCCTCATCATCCTTTAGTAAAAGCCTCCCAGAAGGGAATAAAGCCAAATAAAAATAAAATAAAAAATCTGCATCCACACCCTCTTTACTTCATCTCTTTTGCATCCAACAATCCAAATGTACTCTAATAAATGCATATCCCCACTCTTTAAATCTCAGACTTCTACAATATAAATCACCTGTCAGTTTATATCTTTTCTCCAGTGTAGCATCAGTGGCCGTGAAAAATTAGAAAACTGTGCTTCTTATCCTCTTTTTCAACCCTTCTGGGATCCTTTCTCTTCCATTTTAGGATTAAAGTTTCTCTGAAACAAGGGTTTTCAACTCAGTCCTCAGGAAAAACCTAGCCAATCAGGTTTTCAGGTCACCACCATGAACATGCATGAGAGATCTGCATACAATGGGGGCAGGTATATCCACAGTGGCTATCCTGAGAACCTGACTGCCTAGGTGTGTCCCAAAGATGGGGTTGAGGACCGCTGCTCTAACATGAATGATACATTTCATTGCCTTAACAATACCCTCTTGCTCCATTTCCCATGCCTGATTTTCATTTCTCAATACTTTAGATCTATACACCTGACTGATCACCTTCCTAGCAACTATGCACCAGGTTATTATTTTTCTTAGTCCCTCCCCAGGGCCTCTGTTAAATGTTCTCTAATTTATTTAGATTCTCTTATATACCATGCTATTCTGCATCAGTGTGGTTTACATTAAACAAACTGAAATTACATTGAACAGGGCATTATAACTTGGAGATAACTATTTTACAGGGAACATGGGCTATGGAGGGTTAAGTGGCTTGCCCAAGACCACAAGGAGCACCTGTGGGACTAGAAACCCCAGTCCTTCCAGCCCAAGGTTGCTGTCCTCTAGTGGGATTTGAACCCCTGACCTTCTGGCCTAAAGCACTTTGCCCCCAACCACTAGGCCACTCCTCCGCTCTAAGCCTTTGAATTAATAAGCCCTACCTAACCACCCTGCTTCACCTCTTCTCCTCCATCTGCGGTTTCTCTTCACTTTCGGTTTACTTCAAAATTCACAGGAACACGTCCTCTATTTTTATTGAAGGCGTCTAGCCATTTTACTTGCATTTTACTATGAGTCGCAGGCAACAAAACCGTTAGTGGAGGAGTAGCGCACTGGCTTGTGACTCAAAAAAACAGGGTTTGATTCCTATTAGCATGTCTTGGGTAAGTCACTTAACCCCCCATTGCCACAGAAAAATCCAAGTTATCAATGTCCCTGTTTAATGTACATTACCAAGTTTAAGTTGACTGGAATGGTAAAGCGGTATAAAAAAACCTATAAAATAAATAACTGATGCACCTTTTCCTGAGTCCCATGTTTATAACTACCTGTTTTTCTACCCTATGTGCATTATCTTGGCATCCTGAGCTATTAATTTCAAATTCTTCTTTAATCTTAAGATATAATTAATAACATTCTGTGTCTGGCTGGTCTTCTTCATATACTGTATCTCTCTTGGTATATCTAAAATACATCTTTTGGCATCCATACAATAATTCATAAGGGCTGCAACCTATTCATATGATGAAGGCAGGAAAGCAATCAAACTGTTTCACTCCCTTAGGTCTTTAGTTGTGCGTTTTCTCATCATTTCTGGTTCAGTCATTGAACCCATACCTCACTGGGCCCTATGTCTTTAGAGCAGACACTTATCATATCATTGTAGAGTAGGGTTGCCAACTGGAGCCAGATGCGCCCGACAGGTTCGATCCAGTGCTGGGTTTACCTCATTGCATGCAGGGATATGTAGTTCTGATTTCTCCATTGCACTCTATAAGAAAAGGAAAACTACAAGTCACTGCATGCAATGGGGTAAACCCAGGACTGGATCAAGCCCGTCGGGCGCATCTGGAGCCAGTTGGCAACCCTATTGTAGAGCACTATAAAAACCATAAGTCCCACGAAGGGGCTGACTCTTCCTCACCATTTTCCACGATGTCCCACAGAATTGAAGCATTATATAGTACTACAAGAATCCAGACATGGGCTGATCAAATATGCAGCATATTAGTGAAGCAGTTAAATCGGTTTCTACTGGAAGCTGTCCTAAGTCTCCTTTTTGGGAGAATTAGGCCCATGGTTACAAACAGAAGGAAAAAGGATTCCTGATAACTCTTGTATGCCAGGCATATCTGGAGCACAAGTATTCGAGGCAGAAGGAATTAAACACTACAGCACTGCGGTAGATAGCAAATGAACACCGGCTAGAAAACGACAGACTCTGGATTTAACATCCTGCTGTTCCGTGCTGCCTTCTAGGACTTCGATGTACAGCAGCGTGGGCCTGAAAAATAATGATATCCATAAAGGGCACATAGCTAATTGAAGACACTAGCAAACATGGAAGCATTTGCAGCTGGACTTGCTCATAAATAGATATAAATATGCAGATGGTCGAAGCCATTCAGACTGCCATCTAAGTGTTAGGCTTGGCTAGCCCAGCTGCCAGTGAGTTCACTGTTTGTTCACTGTTTGTGCCAGTGAGTTCACTGTTTGTTCAGACTGTGAGCACACTGTTAGCGCTTCCTCTCCATGTGAGCAGAGCAGAGAAAGACAAAATAAATAAATGGCAATCTTTCTTTTCCTATGTCTTAAAACATATAATTGCCAGGCACGGATTGGAAGGGTAACGGAATGGACCTCCCCTCCCTTCCTCCAACATTTTTAAATCACATCATAAGAATTTGAGCTGTTCACGCCGGCTGATCTTCACCACTTTCTTCAAAACTATACAAGTCAGTCAATTCGAGTTCTAATAATAATAATAATAATTTAAAAATGTGGCATGCATCACGGCGCATGACATGAATTCTGATGAAGGAGCTGGTCTGGAACGTCAAGTTTGAAAACAGCTGTCAGAAAATTAGTAGGTAGGAAAGCTTAACAACTATGATTTAGCATAAAGTAAATGAAAAGGAACACCTCTGGCTAATTCTCCTCCTTTTTCATATTTAGCTTTGGGGGCATTGTCTATCTTTCTTAGGTTGTGTCTGGCTATATGGAGAAAAGTGAAGTCTTTTTTTGTATATATTAATCTCTCTTAAAGGTATCCACTCACCATAGCCAGAGCAATAGGAGTGAACCATGCTGCTAGCATCCTGGAGATCTAAGCTTGACTTCTTCTTTTTTTTAGCAGAAATGGGAGAAAACGCAAACAGTTTTTATTTTTTTTTAGCCCTGTTCTAGTAAACAATAGTGTCTATTCTTGAGACTCTATCCATGTGTCCTGTTGCTTGCTTTCTCTGTCTGTATGTATAGGGTTATTTGAATTTGCGCAAAGAAACCCCATGAGGTTGGATTAGGCGGGCAGGTAGCCGAGGGAAGAAGCTATGGGGAAAAGTGCTTCAGTCTGTCTATGAGAGCAGCATCTCCTGTGGGCAGAAAAGGACAGTGAAGCCACAGTCTTGGCAAAGACTGATGCAGGAAGAGGACAGCAAGGTAGGTTAGACTCTGGAGTGAGAGAGATGTAGAGAAGGCAGGAGAAATTTAAAGGGGAAAGGAAGAATGAGGGAGGTGGAGGGAAGGGGGTGAGAGTACAAGGGGGAGGGAGAAAGGGAGAGAGGCTGGGAAGGGGAATAGAGAGAGTGGGGGAGAGGAGGAGAGGGGCTGAGGAAAGGAGGGAAGACCACAATGGGTTCATGTCCAAAGGAACAACCCCCCGCCAAAAGACATACAAGGCACCCACCACCACCATACCACAAATACACATGGGCACCCCACCCCCGCAACACAAACACACAGGCACGCAACTCTGCACTACACACACACACGCACACATCAACAATCTACCCTGCACTCCACTCCCACACTCACATAGGCAACCTACCCTGTGGCACATAAACACACACAGAGGCTTCCCAGCCCTATACTATAACCAGCTTATGCATGTAAAATGCCTCTTATAAAATTAGCTCTTATGTAAATGTACACACAGTGCAATGAGACACATTTGTATGTGACTTTAGAGTATGAATGTCGTGGAGAGAAGTTTGGGTGGAGAGTAGTCAGTTCCTTGATTTCTGTGTATATCTTCATGGAGTCTATCGACAATAAGGGGCTTGTTTACAAAGCCGCGGTAGCGGTTTGCGATCGTAATCGGAGCCGCAGCCCCATTGATTTCAATGGGGCCGCGGCTGCAATCGCGAACCACTACCGCGGCTTTGTAAACAAGCCCCTAAGTGTAGTTGGGACATGCCCTGTACCATTCTCCTAAAGCAGCTTGTAGAATTTTGGTGAAATTTGAGTCAAGTATTGGCACAGCCATACTTCACAGTAGAAGAGTTTGGGTTTGGCACTCTTCTTTAAGCTAAGTACTTTTCTATCCCTATGCAAGTTTGAAAGTTTTAAAAGTTTTTAATTGAAAAAATATTGAAAAAAGGAGATAAAACCTAAAGGATATGTGGAGATGAATGAATGAAGCCTTCAAGAGAAACATGAGGCATTTGATATACAGTTGTGGTCAACATTATTGGCACCCTTGCAGTTCAACCCCTTAATATCTCCTAAAATAAAGAGGCCAGTGAAATGGCTTTGGACTATATATACACACATATTTGACACATAAAATAATCAAATAAAACAAGACCAAGTAAAAGAGAAAATAGTAGGTAATAGTATAAAAAACTGGGACATTGCCAGAACATGATTAGTACAACCATTAATAAGAGAAACCCCAATCTAATGTATTTTTTTGTTGGAACTTACACCTTGAAGATAAACTTATTTCTTCTCACAGTGTGATGTTCTTTTTTTTTTCTTTAAAAGGGGACGCAACCCCAACAAGTGCTAAGGAGACAATTACCCCTTAGTACACACCGGTACAATTTTTTTTCAGGCTTTAGCTATTTTTATGAATCAAAGAAAAGTCATTTAGCTGATCAAAGAAGATCACTTCTATAGAGAAACAAAGCGCTGGAAAGGTTGTCAATCATAGGGGGAGGAATCAAAACCAACTCCCATTGATGATCAAATAAAGACGCCGACACTCCAGCTTCAACCATTCACTCACGATCATTTCTCTCCTTCAGACTTTCCAGACTTTCCAAAGACATCCGTGAAAGCAACTATGCCATGGTGGTACCACGAACTAGTAACCCAACATTACATTTTGAGCCATAGATCCTCTTGGCTCTTCTTCAAACTTTGTTGCTTCTAATCAAACCCAGAAAACAGTTTTCTTTAAATTCCATGCCTTGATCACATGACCGGTCTAGAACTAATGGGAACCAATACAACTAACCACTCCCCATAATCGAGGATTTACAAAATACTCCACCAGTCCAGAGAGGGATTTAAACCCGTAGGTGCCAGAGAATCCAAAGTGTAAATCCAAAACTGTTCACAGTAACGCAAAGCAGAATCGCGGTCTCCTCCTCTAATCTTTGTTGGTATATGGTCCAAAATTCTCCATCGCAAATCAGCAAACTGATGTTGATTTTCCTGACAATGGGCAACCATCGGAGCTGATAATACACCTGTGGTTATACGGGAACGATGTTCCAATAGCCGCCTCTTCATCATTCTGGACGTTTTGCCAATGTATAATTTCAAACATGGACAAATTATCACATATACTACAAATGATGATTGACATGTAGCGTAAAACTTGCTGTATACTTGACGATAGTGAGATGGATGTTACCATACTTCACCTTCCAGGGTCTGCGCACAAAAGTCACAGTTCATACATTGAAAATGCCCCTGAATTTCAACCTCAGAGGGTGGATCACTATTATGAATCACCCAGTCCGCTACATTATGGCCTCGTTCAAAGGCCATCCTCAAAGGTTTTTCAAAAGTATGTAGGGACAATATCTGCCAATGTGTTTTTAAAACACTCAATACTTGTACCGACTGTGGCATGTAGGGTAATACCCCCACATAAGGAAGTATATTCTCTGATTCAGTGGGTTGTTCAGAAAAATCCCACCATTCAGCATGGTTAAAGCGTGCTCTTCAATATGCTCGATTAATTATAGTTGGTGGATAGCCCCATTCCAACAAACGAAGCTTCAAGCTATGGGCTTATGTCTTGAAATCTTCAATCATCGAGCATAATCACTGCAGCCTAATAATTTGGCCTATTGGCAACCCCCGACGTAGAGGACCCGGGTAGTAGCTCCGATAATGTAATATTGTGTTCCTTTGAACCTCCTTGTGGTATAAAGTTGATCGTATTGTGGAATGATCTTTAAATAAACATAAATCCAGAAATTCAATGGTCTCATTATGAAATTTTGGTGTAAACTTTAAATCCTCCGATAAAATATTAATCCAAACAAAAAAATCATTAAGTTTACTTTCAGTGTCCGTCCAAAAGAAAAAAATATCATAAAGGAACCTGGTCCACATCCGAATGTGTTGAAACCATATGGAGGGATAAATGAATGTTAACTCAAATTCAGCCATGTAAAAGGTTGCTATAGACGGGGCAACTGTGGCCCCCATCGCTATACCATGCTTTTGATGGTAATGTTTCCCTTCAAACTGAAAAATAAATTTTGTCAGCACAAGTCGTAGTAGATTAAGTACAAATTTCTTAGGCAATCTGGTAGGCAATACTAATGGCACATCTGTTGCCATCCGTAAGGCGGCCTCCTGATTAATGTTGGTATATAGGGCTTGCACATCCATTGTTACTAACAACCAATTTGTTTTATCATCCGGTAATTGATGCAAGATTGACAAAAAATGAAACAAATCTCTAATATATGAAGGTATAGTTGACAGTAAAGGGCGGAAAAACAAGTCACAGAATTGTGACAAAGGCTCTAAAAGAGATCCATGGCAAGACACAATTGGACAACCCGGGGGATCCTCCAAGCTTTTATGGATTTTAGGCACCATATACAAAATGGGGAGAAGCAGATATTGTTTATTCAAGAAAGAAAATTCTTTTTCAGTGATCCAATTGTGTTACAATACAAAAGTTGTGTATTCAACAATCTCATCCTTAATATCTCCTGTGGGATCCCTAATCATCAACTTATAATACTTTTCATCCAGAAGGTGAGCATTAACAACTGCCTCATATCGATTCCTATCCTGGATCACTGTAGCCCCACCTTTATCTGCCCTATGTATGACAATGCCCGTAGAGCTTTTAAAGATCACAATGCTATATGCTGTCCTCTAGTAATATTAGAAAAGGTTCCAGATGAAGCTCTTGCTTTCAACAATGCAACATCTCGCAGAACTAACTTTTGAAAGGTCTCAATAGTGGGATCTGATGAACCCTGAGGCATCGACTTTGAAGGATTTTTAATCACAGATGTATCAGTTTTTATAACAAGATCAGATCGCTGGTGAAAAAAATGAGAAACATGCAATTTTCTAAAAAAACGGTATAAAGCCACTCTCATGTGAAAGGGGTTATAACGAGAAGAAGGAACAAAGGATAAACCCAATTTTAACACTTGTATCTGATCTGGAGTAAGCTCTATCTTTGACAGATTAATCACTGATGTTTCATGTGTGATCTGGTGGTTGGTCCCTTCTGACCTTCCTCGTTGTAATACGGCCAGTGAGACTGAGGGCGGCCCCTGGGAAAAGGTCGCTGCGGCGATCCTCCCCTTGATCGATCCTGACCCTTAAATCTCAGATTATCCGAGGAATCAGTACTTTCCTCAATAGATTCTTCAAACGTCACCCGTCGCTGCTGATTTTTATTCAATCGCAAGTGTTGTCTCCATGTACATACCTGGTCTTTTTCATAATCACCCGTATCACGTTTAAATTTCGAGATCTTTAATTGCTTAACCGATTCTTTAAATTGCTGTAATTGAACCTCCAATTCTTTCCAATCTGTCTGAAACTTTTCTTGTGGTCCTGATTCGAGCAATTGATCGTGTAAACACGCTATCTGTTCCTTCACTGTGCCTGCCTCAGCTTTTAAGCGTTCTACCAACAGTGCAATCAAGTCCAGCCCGCAATTATTTAAAATCCTATTCCAAGCCATTACACTTTGGATTCTCTGGCAGCTACGGGTTTAAAAGTCCTCTCTGGACTGGTGGAGTGTTTTGTAAATCCCCGGTTATGGGGAGTGGTTAGTTGTATTGGTTCCCATTGGTTCTGGACCAGTCATGTGAACAAGGCATGGAATTTAAAGAACACTGTTTTCTGTGTTCGATTAAAAGCAAGACTTTTGAAGAAGAGCCAAGAGTATCTATGGCTCGAAACGCAACGTTGGGTTTCTAGTTCATGGTACCACCACAGCATAGTTGCTTTCATGGATGTCTTTGGAAAGTTTGGAAAGTCTGAAGGAGAGAAATAATCGTGAGTGAACGGTTGAAGCTGGAGTGTCGGCATCTTTATTTGATCATCAATGGGAGTTGGTTTTGATTCCTCCCCCTATGATTGACAACCTTTCCAGCAATTTGTTTCTCTATAGAAGTGATCTTCTTTGATCAGCTAAGTGACTTTTCTTTGATTCATAAAAATAGCTAAAGCCTGAAAAAAAAAATTACCGGTGTGTACTAAAGGGTCATTGTCTCCTTAGCACTTGTTGGGGTTGCATCCCCTTTTAAAGAAAAAAAAGGAACATCACACTGCGAGAAGAAATAAGTTTATCTTCAAGGTGTAAGTTCCAACAAAAAAATACATTAGATTGGGGTTTCTCTTATTAATGGTTGTAGTAAATTTGTGGGAAACACATTTGGGTTTATGGGTTAGGATAGAACATGATTAGTGGCACCCTTATAAACAGTTCAAATCAGTTTGAACAGAAGAACCACATTCCCACTGCAGTAAAATTAGATGCACCTGTGATCAATTGTCAGTACTCACATGACTTGAATCATGTGAGTACTGACAATGATGGGTCTAATGTTTAAAATGGCCACACTCACTCCCTGTTCCATTTTAGTGAAAACAAGAGAGCTGCCTGAGACCATCAGCAAAACCATTATCACCAAACATCAAACTTCAAAGGGGTACAAGTCCATCTTCAAAGACCTTGGCATTCCTGGGTCTACAGTGTGCAATGCTATTAAGAAATTTTCTGCTCATGGAACTGTCAAGAACTTCCTAGGAAGTGGTGGGAAGAGGAAAATCTAAGAAGTCTTCAAAGATTAGTGCAAACTGTTGGAAAAACACCACATACAACATCCAAAGAGTTTAAGGCTGACCTGGAGCAATCTGGAGTGGTGGTTTCAACCCGCATCATATGCCATGTACTAAACAAAGAAGGACTTCATGGGTGAAGGCCAAGAAGGGCCTCACTGCTCAAAGACACATAAAAAGGCATGCCTGATCTTTTCCCAAACCAACCCTGAGAAACCACAATCCTTATGGGAAAATATTCTGTGGACAGATGAAACCAAACGAGCTCTTTGCCAATGCTCTTTGTCAATCACCCCCCAACCCCCACAAACTCTCCATACACTACATAAACAAATGGATCTCAAGTAATAGCAGCCCCGCCTATAGACTTTGTGACAATTCTGGCCAAGTTATAATCTTATGCTCTATGTTTATATGTATATAGTTACCCTGTATTTGTTCCAAGTTTTATCTCCTGTTACAATGTAAGTGCAAAACAGTCTCGACTGAATTGAGCAACCTTTGTTAAATGTAAACCGTACTGATAACAAATAGAGCGGAATATAAAAGATGTTAAATAAATAAATAAATGCTAACCAGTGAAACATTTACAGGCAAAGAAACAAAGCTTATAAGGAAAAAAGAACACCTTCCTACAGTTAAATATGATGGAGATGCCTTAATATTGTGGGGCTGTTTTGCGGCCTGAGGAACTGGAGGCCTGGAATGTGTTAAAGAAATCATGAAGTCAGAGAACTACCAAAGTATTTTGGAGTAAAATGTGCTACCTAGTGTCAGAAAGCTAGGTCTGGGTTGAAGGTCATGGGCCCTGCAGCAGGACAATAACTCAAAACATACATCCAAAAGTACAAAAGAATGGTTAAAAAGGAACAAATGGACTGTTTTAAACTGGCCAGCAATGAGTCCTGATCTCAGTCTAATCAAGAACCTTAGGAAACAGCTGAAACCTGCCGTTGGTAAAAGGAATCCTGGAAACATTCATGAGCAGACAGATGTACAAAACCTATAGATGGCTTCAAGAAATGTTTGGAGGCTGCCATCACTGCCAAAGGTTGTGCAATCAAATATTAATGAAGGGTACCATTAATCCTGTCCAGGCGATATTTTCTTTTATTTTCTCAGATATTGCTATGTCTAAGTTGCATAGACATCTTTTTTTTGTATACCTTTGAACATACTATTAAAATATTATTATGACATACAGTTGGAATATTTCCAATTATTCATCAAAATATTGTACACAACACAAATGCAAGGGTGCCAGTAATGTTGACCACAACTGTAGCTGTTTTATGAACCCCAGGCTGAGGTCTCCCAATTATTTATTTATGTGGATACTTGGCAAGTGTTCCAGTGAGTTTATGTGGTGGTGTGGTGGATGTTTGGTATATTTTATAAGGTGCATATTTACTTTATGCCCCAACATTTATGCCTTCCCTTGAGCGAGCATAAATGTCCATGACTTCAATCTAGTCATTATTTCTGTTGGATTTTTGCTAGTATTTTATAATGACACATAAGCATCCATGTGTCTTTATGAAAAAGCTAAAAATATGTGCCCACGTGGTCTTCACACATAGATAACCTGTTATAAAATTAAAACATAGAAACATGACATTAGAAAAAGACCACATGGCCTATCTAGTCTGCTCTTCTATATCAACTACTATAGTCCCTTTTTTCCCTTTAGAGTCCTTCTGTGTTGGTCCCATGCTTTTTGGAATTCAGATACTGTCCTCATCTCTACTGCCTCCACAGGGAGACTATTCCATGCATCCACCACTCTTTCTATAAAGAAATATTTCTGCATATCACTCCTGAGTCTATCCTATGTCCTCTCATTGCAGAACTTTCTTTCAATTGAAAGAGGCTCTCCTCCTGTACATTTATGCCATGGAGGTATTTGAACTTTTCTGTCCCCATATGGCTTATAACGAATACCACTGATCATTTTGGTAGCCATCCTCCGCACCGACTCCATCCTCTTAGAGGGTAATTTCGTAAGAGTTTCTTAGACTTGTGTGTGCATTTACACATGGAGAGCACGACATTTGAGTGATTTCTGCACATAAATGGCCACTTATGCACGTAATATAGTTGGTTACTATTCTGTAAGTACGCACGTTGGATCGATGGTGCGTACTTTCACTGTGGGCATATACAGGGGCAGAGTTTGGGCAGAGCATGAGCGGAGCACAAATTTACATGCATAAATAATAAAATACTATAACAAGCTAGCTCTGGAAAAATCTAGGCATATACATTTATGCCTGCTATAGGGCAATTGTGAGTGATCGTGCCTAGTTTAACATGCATTTCTGACCACTTACATCCCTACGTATTTTATAAAGTTAAGCACACTTGTGCCTTATTTTATAAAATAGGCTTGAAATATACATGTGTAAATGTAAACAAATCTAGGCGACCCTTATAAAATTATGTTTTTAGTGTATAGATTTCAGTTACGTAAATCCCAAATAGGTTGTGCGTCCTGTAAGTACGATGACTTTCTCCCTGATTTTAGCCATATTTCCTTCCAAAATGCCTTCTATACGCTTTGACTATTCGAGGTGTGAGTTGAGGGGAGTAATGTAATATATGGGGCAATTTTCAAAACTGTCAGCCCGCTATTCAAAAGGACTCATATGTTCACTGATGGCCGGTGAGTGTATAAGTCTGCTATCCCTGTACTTTCTAAGGCTATATGGAGAGTGTTGGGATGAAAATCCCTCTAACTAGCCCAACACCATCTGTATAATGAGAGTGAAGCATCAAGATTATCCAGGCAATGGTGATTTCCAACCGCTATCCACATAAGCTATACATTTACTTTAGGCCTGTTGGAGCAGAAGAAGCAGTCACAGTATAATATATATGTTCAGCGTCACGGATTATACATATAAAGGCACATTTTACAAAGGCTGTCCAAGCACAATCTGGGATGACCAAGCAAGAGCACCTGGAAAAAATGCGTGTCCAAGCACAGGCACGATTTAACGGCCTGATATGGATGTCTGCGGGATCATCTATATAGACATCCCTGGAATAGCATTCAAGACTGGGGACGTCTATGAGATATGCAGCTGTGGTTCAAACAACAGAAGTGTCACAACACGAAAAATAGCAATGTGATTGTGGAGAGTACTTAGGATGGTGGAGTGCCTTTCTCTACACTCTCCAGATGTTTTAGGGCCCAAATGATCACTTTCCTGATGCTTATTCATGACTGCAAGAGGTTTAAAGTTGGACGAGGCCACAGATGCCCCAAGGTTTCTGAAATCGAACAGGGACATCTACGTTCATCACCCACCCTGGCCAGACCTCCGGCCCACCCCCTGCCTACTTGGGCATCCCAGCAGCAGAGAAGTCTTAAGAGGCATATTGTAAAATGGCTCCAGGGAAGTGTCTGCAATTTGGACATCCGTGTGCACGTTTTTGGATGCCTATATCACATATAAGCCTCTCAAAATAAACCTCATAGCAGTGTAGAATATATGCATTTAAACACCAGGATGGGTGACCACTGCTGCAGGAAATTATTCCCAGGGTTATCAGGTGAAATGTCTCTGGGCACTTTTGCCCCTGGATTTTGTGACATTTCTCAAAGGGAAAATATGAGCCTATTTTCCATTTGGAAATTGTTTAAGAAAAAAGTGCCCAAAGTGATTTGTTCCTGCTTTTCTTCTAGACAGTTCCTTCTGGCCCAAAAATCTCACATACTTTTGAAACTGCATATCTACCCATTTTGTTGCCTCCTCAGGCCTACCTTATCTGGTTAATGCCACCATAAATATGTCAGTTGAAACAATGCATGGAGAGTAGGTCATTTTCTAAATGTCCTTTTACTCGAATAAATAGCCATTTGCCTGGCTATGTGGATTTTGGAAATTTCCACTTTCCTTCAGTATGTTATTGTTAGAAATCTCTTGACTACTTTTTTGATGTACCCGTTATGATAAGTTTGGCAGAGCTTTTCTGCCAGGATTTTAATCATTTGCAGTGTACTGTACCATTGTGAAGATTCACCCTCTGAGTCATGTACTCGAGCAATAAGGGAAGTTCTTTGAATTAGCTTTTAATTCGTTTTGGCGGTGGTGTACGGGGCCACAGATGAAGAAGATGCTATGGTATTTACTGAAGAAAGTCTGATAATAAAGTAAGAACATAAGAACATAACATGTGCCATACCGGGTAAGCACAAAGGTCTTTCGAGGCCAGTATCCTGTTTCCAATAGTGGCCAATCCAGGTTGCAAGTACCTGTCAGTTTCCCAAAAGGTACACAGATTCCATGCTGCTTATCACAGGGGTAAGCAGCGGATTTCCCTAGTCCACTTTAATAATGGTTTATGGACTTTTCCTCCAGGAATTTGTCCAAATCTCTTTTAAACCCTTCTACGGTAACAGCTTTTACTATATCCTCCAGCAATTCCGAAGTTTGGTTATACATCAAGTGAAACATATTTTCTCTGATTAATATTTAAGGTGCTACATTGTAGCTTCTTTGCATGTCCCCTAATCTTTCTACTTTTTGAAGGAGTAAACAACCAATCTACATATACCTGTTCCACTCCATTCATTATTTTATAGACATCTACAGTATCATATCTCCCCTCAGCCCTCTTTTCTAAGATGAAGAACCCTAACCTTTAAGCCTTTCCTTGTAGGGATATCCTTTCATCGCCTTTATTATTTTGGTCTCTCTTCTCTGTACCTTTTCTAATTCTGCTATTTCCGTTTTTTACATATGGTGATGAGAACTACACACGATATTCAAGGTACGGAGCAATACAGTGGCATTATAATATCCTTGGTTTTATTCTCCATTCCATGTGCTTTCTTGGCCGCCACTGCACACTGGGCAGAGGACTTCAATGTATTATCCACAGTGATGCCTAGCTCCTTTTCCAGGGTGGAATTTCTAATGTGGAACCTTGTATCATGTAACTATAATTTAGGCTATCCTTCCCTAAGGTGATCATTCCAGAGCTCGAAACAGGAGGATTTAGTTTGTTTGTTGAGATGACCAAGCCAGGCATCACGGGGGCTGTTTTCTAATGTCAAGTACCATTTGATGTAAGGTAGGTCTTGACATACATGTTCATATTTATATTCTCTTATACCATATTAGGCTGCACTGGGATTACCTAGCACTTTGCAGGGCCTGAGGAGGACTGGTATATGGTCTAGGTTAGAGAAGCAACCATTTGTAATTAACAGACTATTGTAAATAGTTCACAGAAGGTTCATGTAAAAAACAGTATTGTTACACCGTTTCTTAACTTGTTCATTGTAAACCGCACCTGATCTTTGGAAGGTTGCGGTATATAAGCAATTGTTAAAATAAAATAAATAAATTTGCATTGATGTCTAGTTTGCATCAGCCATCTACTCTCAATGTGAAGAGCAACTTAGAAGGTACACATTTTACCAAGTAAGTGTGGCATCCAAGGGTACATCCTGGAGACAGGCAGGATCTGACTAGTTAAAGTGGTTTACATTGTAACTTAAACTTGGCAATGTACATTAAACAGGGACATTGAACTTGGATTCTTCTGAGGCAATGGAGGGTTTAGTGATTTGATGAAGGCCACAAGAACTGCTAGTGGGAAATGAACCCTGGTCTCTTGGTTCCCAGGCCAGTGCTTTAACCATTAGGCTACGCCTCCACTCATTTTTAAGAAGTGATGACCAAAATTGCCACAATATTGAAGGAGCTATTGCACCATGGAGCAATACAGAGGCATTATAATATCCTTGGTTTTATTTTCTATTCCTTTCCTTATGATTCCTAGTATTTTATTTGCTTTCTTGGCTGCAGCTGCACACTAGGCAGAAGGTTTCAGTGTACTATCCACGATGAAGCCTAGATCCTTTTCCTGGGTGATAATTCCTACTGTGGAACCTTGTATTGTGTAAATGTAGTTTGGGCTGTTCTTCCCTAACAGCCTGATTCTGTCCCAGATGTAGAACCTTCTGTACGTCTGATCTGAACCAGACGTACAGAGGGTGTCACGATTCTGATCCCACAGGGCACGTCTAGCCCCTGCAATTTAGCCCGGCCTGCACATACAGGCACTGCCTGACTAACTCAGTCAGGGCTTTTAAATGGAGCTGCAGCACCATGGCATCCTGTTGCCATGGCACCGTGGCTCCACTTAAAAGCTGTGATCCCGGCAGCCAGAAAAAACAGTTTATTCCCCGCAGTCCAACCCCTGATTTGACCTTCCGGGGCCAGGGTCGGGCTACAGGGAATGTTCTCTGCTCCCTGCCGCCCTTTCCAGGCTCTGGGCCCGCCAATCCCTGATGTCCATGGAAGTTATTTCACCTCGGAGGTAGAATTATTTCCCTGCTCAAGTCGCCAACCCCAGACGTACAGGGCCGACATTAGAATCGGCTCTGAATGTCCAGGACCAGCGACCGCCCACTGCCTGCCCTACTGCTGCCCCTGATCCTCCCCTTTCCCGCCCCCGTCTAGCTTCCCCATACAACTGTCCCTTTGGGACGTCCATCTCCGCTATTTGTGGTTCGGAATGAGCCTGCAAAGTTATAACTTTGCACTTGACCATATTAAATTTCATCTGCCATTTGGACGCCCAGTCTCCCAATTTTTCAAGGTCCTCTTACAATTTTTCACAATCCTCTTGGGTTTTAACAGCTTTGAATAATTTTGTGTCATCTGCAAATTTAATCACCTCACTCAATATTCCCAATGCCAGGTCGCAGTGGGCCCAGAACAAATCCTTGGAGTTCTCCACTATTCACCTTTCTCCACTGAGAAAATTGGCCATTTAGCCCTACTGTTTGTTTTCTATCTTTTAAACAGTTCCTAATCCACAATAGCACACTGCCCTATCCCAAGTCTTTGTCAAAGGCTTTCTGAAAATCCAGATATGCTATATCAACTGGTTCACCTTTATCTACTTGTTTATTCACACCTTCAAAAAAATATAACAGATTAGTGAGACAAGACTTGTCTTCGCTAAATCCTTGTTGGCTTCCTACCATTAAGTCATGACTATCTACATATTCAGTAATTTGGATGTCTCACCACCAAGGAAATTAAAACATCACGGAATAGGAAGTAGTATAATACTGTGAACTGGGAACTAATTAAAAGATTCAAAACAGAGAGTTGAGCCAAATGGCCAAATTTCTCAATGGAGAAAGGTGAATAGTGGAATACCCCAGGGGTCTGTGCTGGGCCCACTTATTTTTAGCATATTTATAAATGACCTGGAAATGGGAATGACTAAGGTGATCAAATCTGCAGATGACACAAAATTATTCACAGTTGGTAAATTGAAGAGGAACTTGAGAAACTTGGAAACTGGACTTCAAAATGGCTGATGAAATTTAACATGGACAAGTACAAAGTTATATATATGATGCCGGATTCCATAACATTCACATCCGGCCTGCGGACACATCTAAATTGAAAACAGGCCCTGCTTGAACCTAATTCCACATCTGCAAGTCTAGACGTGCCTAAGGATCTGGAATCAGGGAGATAGACGTGTCCGGTGCAGCATGGGCAAAGTGATAGTATTCTGGCCCATGTACGCATCCGGCACAAGGCCTGTGCATGGGTGCGTGCATGGGTGCAGGCATGGGTGGTGAGTTATAATGGAGAAACAAGTCCCCTGTGCCCTCCGTATTCTATACCAAAATGGTAAAGGGGATAGAAGAATATCTCTATTAGGAAAGTCTTAAAAGGATAGGGCTCTCCAACTTGGAAAGAGACTGTTGAGGTGAGATACGATAAAAATCTATAAAATAATGAATGGAGTGGAACAGGTAAACGAAGATCAGTTATTTACTCCTTCAAAAAGCAGAAAGACTAGGGGACATGCAATGAAGCTAAAATGTGGCACATTTAAGACTAATCAGAGACAACTTTTTTTCTCTCAGCTGGTAACTGGTTTTAAAACTGGTTTGGATGAGTTCCTGGAGGAAATGGCCATAAACCATTATTAAAGAGGATTTTCACTGACAAAGTTCTCTCCGTATGCCATTCCTTCCCTGACTGTCCACCCCCTTTCCCCTCCCACCCCCTGCCCTCTTCTCTCCCAGCATCTCCACCCTCCCCTATTGCCCCTACCCTCTCATGCTCCTGGTCATCCTTCTGCCCCATCACCTCCACTGAACTCTCTAAAGTCCTCTCCTCTTCCTGTAAGACCACTTGCCCCTCAGATCCTATCCCTTCCACCTGGCTCACAACTCCCTCCTTGGCTCTGCTTCCTCTTATTCTTAGCATATTCAATTCTAGTCTCTCTGGTTCTTTCCCATTTCCCTGGCAGCATGTGCTCGGCTGACCAATTCTCAAGAAACCTTCTTTTGACATTACCATCCCCGCTCACTGGCATCCTATCTCTACCTTGCCATTCCTCTCTAAAACTCTCGAGAAACTTGTCTTTTCATAGCTTTCCTTTCACCTTGAGGCCACCCTTGCCCTCCACCCCTATCAATCTGGCTTTCATATTGGTCAGAGAACTGAAACTTGTCATCCTATCCCTTCTTAATGAACTCCACACTTCTCATGATCATGGTAATATTTCACTGTTTTTTTTCTCTTGATCTCTCTTCCGCCTTTGATCTGGATGACCATCACACTCTTCTCTCATGTCTCCGCACCTTTGTCATTGCTGGTTCTGTTCTTCGCTGGTTCTATTCATCCCAATCCTCTCAATCTTTCACCATCCTTACCGAGTCTTCCTCCTCTTTTGCCTTTCCACTGTTCTGCGGAATGGACATGCCAGAGGGAGTGGACAACATAAGAAGTGGTTTACATAAGTTAGAAGAATTGTCTAATTTTCAATAGTTAAGATTTAACATGAAGAAGTGTAGAGTAATGCTCTTGGAGTGTAGAACCCCAAACAGGCTGGCCTAACCATCAGATGAACTAGGCAGTCACCTTGGGTAGAAGAATCAAGAGGGTAGCAAAAAGCAAGGCATCCAAAGGTAAATTATAGATGCTGACATCCAGGAGTGGCATAAGGATTAAGATTTTCCTAGGGCGCCAACACCTTGAATTAACTCTGGGACCAGCCCTGATTCCAAAGGAGGTAAAGTATAAGTAATAGGGAGGGAAAAGATTGTGTGCATGAACCAGGAGAGAGACTTCAGGGTGAAAGTATCTGGGGATCTCAAGGTGTTGGCCAAAGTCGGAAGAATGCTAGACTGCTCAGAGAGGGGTATAACCAAAAGAAAGGAGGACGTGATAATTCCCCTATACAGGTCATTGGCTTCTCTTGGGATATTTTGTTCAATTTTGGAAACCGTATCCCACTAAAAATATAAAAAGCTTGACGTGGTTCAGCGGAAAGTGACTAAAAGGGTCTGCATCAGAAGATGTATGAGAAGAGACTTGCAGACCTGAATATGTATACTCTAGAGGAAAGGAGGGACAAGGGAGTATGAGACAGATGTGATTAATGAACTAGCAAACCTTTTAAAGATGAAGTAATTATAGAATCAGAGGACATGCAATGAAGCCGAAAGGATGTAAATTTAAAAGCAGCATCAAGAAATATTTTTTTCTTGGAGAGGGTGGTCGATATTTAGAATGACTTCAGAGTGGAGGTGGTGAGAATAAAAATGGAGACATAATACAAACAGGTGTAGGACAGAGAATCTCTATGCAGCAAGGGAAGGAAATCAAAGGGCTTGATATTCGAAACACGTTTACATGGTTTACAACCCAGCAAACCATGGTTAGTTGGTTAGTGCCATTGAATATCACCATCTAAGTCCCCTATGCGCCCCAATGCTATCTGGTTAGCATCAGATCATGTTGGGGGCATTCCGGGGCGGAGTAGAGATGGAGAATGGCACTAATCAGGCATCAGCGATATTGGATGCTGCCCAGTTAGTGATCTGTGCCTTAAAGATAGGCAAAGAAAATCCTCGCCTATCTTTAAGGCGCCAGAGCTAACCGGGCAGCATCCAATATCGCTGCTTCCCAGTTAGCTTCAGCGGCTTCCGGCTTTGATGACGATTACTGGATATTCAATGCTGGAGGGCTATGCACCCGTCAGCACATAGCCCTTCGAAGATACAGACAGATGAATATCAGGCCCAAATTTTCACTGAAAGCAAACTTAAAAGACTTTCTCACAACAAAACAAACATAGGGGCTTGTTTACAAAGCCGCGGTAGCGGTTTGCGATCGTAATCGGAGCCGCGGCCCCATTGATTTCAATGGGGCCGCGGCTGCGATCGCGATCGCGAACCACTACCGCGGCTTTGTAAACAAGCCCCATAGAGGTGGGTAACCTGTATGGAACAGCAGTTACAACCCTAAAGATTTTTTTTATTTTTTTTATTTATGAAAATTGATAATTAAACCAAGAAAGTTACAAAACAATCTTGCCAGAAATAGAGCAAATACATTGAGCAAAAAATAGCATCCAAAAAACGAATAAGCAATTTTTCTACATAGTATCTACTCACACTAGCCCACAAACGGGGAAAAACAGCACTAATACATTTTTTAACAAAGAAATGCATTTAGACGACATACCCATTAACCCAATTAAAAAAAAAAATCAAGAGAGCTCAGGTGAAGCACCTATAGAGGACTCGAGACGTCTAGCACTAATGAAAGCATTCGGTTGTGAGGGATCATAAAAAATATAGGAAACTGACTGGTATTTAACCAAGCATTTACAAGGTTGTTTCAAAAAGAAAAGCCCCCCAACTGCACAACTCCAGGACGCAAAAGGAGAAAGTCCCTTCAGTGTTTCTGAGTTTCTCAAGCCAAATCCAGATAAATACGAATCATTAATCCCTTAAACAACAAATTACGCTTCCTAAAGAAAAGCTTAAATAACCATTCCCTATCAGAATACAATGCAAAGGTGACTAATAATGTGGAAGTAACTGGGGTCTCAGAATCCGATTGTTCCAATAATTCAGAAACATTTAATACATTCCCCTGCTCCTGCTCCCCCATCCCCCCCCAACTGAGTCAAACCAGATATTAACTTTGCTTTAGGTAGATATTAGACTTTCACCAAAGCTGGTATCAACTCAGTGGAAACACCCAACACCTCTACCAAGTATTGGCAAAACATTTCTCTAGGAGAGACCGTAAGGAGCCTGGGAAAATTAATCAATCTTAAATTATTACCTCTAGATACATTCTCCAAATGTTCCAATTTTACGTGTACAGATGAGAAGTTCCTTTTAAATGCACCGGATTGATCTTCAAGATCTGAAATTTTTCTCCGGTTCCCCACCTCCTCAGACCGAACTTCCACCACTCACTGCTCCAACTCCTCAACCACTGCTGCAGAATTTGCCACCTTTCTTTCCAACGCAGAAATCTGTGGCACCAAAGCTTCTCCCAACGATAAGATTGCCTGCCAAATACTTTCCAAAGTAAAGTTCACTGGACGATGCAAAGAGAAAACTGTACCCGGAGTCACAGATGGTAAAGAGGCTTCCATATGTGCTGGCGTTCCTCCTCCACTCAACACAGGCTCTTCCCAACCTGTGCCGGCCTCACTTAACGGCGCCGACACCAAAACTGGGCTGTGCGACCCAAAGACTGCACTCTCCCGCTGTTGATGTTCCACCAGACCTGACCCTCTCGAGCCAACAGTTTCTCCCTCAGACAGAGGGAGATCAAGCTCCAGGAATCCCTCAGGTAGGAACTGTCGGGAGACTTTCGGTGCTGGGCTCGACCCTAAACATTTTACTGGGCAGAAGAGTTGGGCCACACTAGTCTTCCTCAGCTGCTATAGGCGTACAATCCATATGGTGTTGCTGAAACGTCTTACAGCTCGCCCAACATTATCTAGATAGTAGCTCTGAAGATATGTGGATAATTTAAATGCTGCAGTTGGTATTTTAAAAAATGTTGGTCGGTGTGTTTGAATACTGACCTGGTTAATTTTTTCTATTTTTTTTTTTTACCAGTCCATGTTGTCCTGCGTGATTTGCTATGTACCTGTTGTCTTTTGAAAGATTCAGTAAGAGAAATCCTCATAAACATTATCACCGCTATTCAAAATATAATATTTATATCCTGCTTTTCACGGGGTCAAAGCAGTCAATTGGGAGATACATTTAACACAAGGGGATATGAGACACATACACTAATACTTACAGGGAACATGGGCAGTGGAGGGTTAAGTGGCTTGCCCAAGACCACAAGGAGTGCCTATAGGACTAGAAATCCCAGTCCCTCCGGCCTGAGATTGCTGTCCCCATGTGGGACTTGAACCCCTGGCCTGAAGTGCCTTGTCCTAACCACTAGACCACTCCTCCCTTGGACAGAACTACATTTGCATGTCTTTAAGGACAAAGCCTTTACCATTAAAATAGTGTTGAAACAAGGTAAGTGGAAAAAGAGTAATTTCTGAGAGATTCAAACTATCTCCAGCTTCCGAAGTCCTGATTTCATACTGACTATATGCATGTTAGACCAGTTCTATTCTTTCAATGGCATGTTTATTTGTTTTTGAAACTGTAATTTAAATAGTGGGGTTTTTTAGGTATACCACTCTATACATGGATTTAGAAGATGACAAATAAATGGAAATAGATAAATATTTTGAAATAAATTCAGCAGATCTTCTATTTGCTTAGTTCAAAGCCAACAAATCCATGTCCTGTCAGTCACTGATCAGTACTGCAACAGGATACAATATTTACAGAGGAAACTCTCAATCAATTTCATCCTGAAAATTCTGTAGGGTTGCACATTCAGAGTTGGTCATCCTCGATGAATCTTCAGCCTTACGCCTCCCTTTCCCCAAGATTTTGATAATTAAACTCATCGACCATAATCATCACAATATCAGCCTTCTGACAACAGTCCTGTTAAAATGCAGAATTGGACAACATATTCTTAAATAGTAAGCTTTGCTCACTGCAGTTAAAAATGTGCGCTGTTGGTTTTACAAATTCGTGGGGCTCTTAGGATCCATTGCTTTACTTTGCCTGCTGCTATTCTTTGCCATCCAATCAGAAGTTACTACCCATAATGACTGCTAAGCCTTGTCTAATGATTGGACCAACCCTGTATTTCAGGCTCATTTGGACATTCGTTCGGGCACCTAAAATGTTATAGTTTATTATTTATTTATTTTTTATTTAACATTTCTTATATACTGCACTATTATCATCAGCGCGGTTTACATGGAACAGAGCATATACATACAGGGTAACTGTAGTGTATTTTACAAGTAACAGGGGTTTGAGAACTTGGAAGGAACAGGGTAAACTATATAAACTATATACAGTAAACTCTATACATTATTCACAGTCGAAATTCTCTAGGTCTGAACATGGTGTGACTATTTATCTTAGGAAAATTTATACTGGAAAATAGCTTGAGAATAGGTAGTGCTTGAGTTTTTTTCTGAAATGTGTTAGACTGGTTATGGCTCTTAATTCTGGTGGGAGGGCATTCCATGCTATTGGGGCATGAATGCTAAAGGCTCTTTTAGATGTTTCCTTAGTGGATCTGACTGTTTTTTTCAGAAGGGGTTAAGGTATTTATTGCTGCTGATCTTCTGGCTCTGTTGGGGGTCTGGGTGTGTAATAGGTCAGTGATGGTTGAGGGTGCTTGATTGTTTAAGGCTTTGAAGGTGGTGATTATGATCTTGTGTTGGATTCTGGCATTGGTTGGTAGCCAGTGGAGTCTTTTTAGGATTGGAGTAGGATAGTGCATGCTAATTGCTTGTGTGCGTGTATACTTATGAATTAACACATGTCCAATCCATTTGAGTGACAAAAAAGCTGTTGCATGCAAAGAAGATGCACACTTAAGATGACTGTGAAAAACGTTGAAAACCACAGAAACATTGCAAAACTTTCACTTTAAACGAGGACTAACCACATTTATTTTTGGCCCTGCACATCCCCAGTAGTGGAGTCAGTGCATGTTTGCCTCTTGAAAGAGTTCTGCTGGATTTCGAACACCGTCAAGGAGGGTCCTTAGAATTAATTTAAGAAAGGCAAGCCAATGAATCATTTGAAACTGAAACTAAGGTTCCTGCTGATTTCTCCTTGCAGCTTTAATACTCTTTGCCAACTTGAATTCTAGCCAGATGTCACTCTTTCAGTTCTCTAAGGTTTATCACTGCCTATCCGGCATATGCCATGAGTATAACTCAAGGCCGTGTGCCAGAAACCCATAGAGCTGCTAGCTGCCACACGTGAGAGTCAGCCATAAGGCATCCTTGATCATGATAAAGCAAAACAGCCATGATTCACCTGCAGAATCATTTTTTTCCTTCTGTTTAGTCTTCAAAATTGTTCACCATAGATCAGTAGTCCTTCCTTGTCACTTCTATCCCTGACTATATAAACTATATTTAAAGGTGTTTTCATCCCTTGAATTAAAATGAAGTAAACTATATATTTAATATATTGTTAGTTGTTATATCTACAACATTATGAGTTGCCGTATAAATTTTCTGATATGCCTCATAAAACACTGACATATTAAATGTCTTTTTCTCTTTCTCTATGTGGTTAAGATGTTTGTCTTGTGCTTAGGAGGTGGAAATAGGAAAAAGTCGTCCACAGTGAGGGGGTGCTGAGAGAACCCTGTGGGGCTTCCAGGCTTCTGAACGATCTGCCTCGTTTCATGGCCGACTAGAACATGGGAATAGAAAGAGTTCCCAGGCAGGCTTGGCTTCACCAGTTGAGAGGAGCTGAGAGAAGGGTACCTAGGAGAGGTCTGGAGTCGGAAGATATTACTGTGAACAGTTAGAGAAGGCAGCAGAGATCTGAAGCCACTCTGTCAGAGGCTCCAAGAGGCTCCAAGCTGTCTTGTGTTCAGTGGTTGGTGGAAATTAGATGGCTCATCCCACTTAACATCTTGAGAAGTCCAGACTGTGGTGTGAGGAAACAAATTCTGGTGTATCGTCAGCACACAGGAGAATCCAATCAGTTCTACAGTCTTGATGTAGTTTGTCCATTTTGTCTTTGGAGAGGGAAAGGGAGTTGTTTTTGAAGCCCTATTTGTGATTTAACCATGTGCAAATCACAGCTATGCGTAAATGGCCATTTTAGAAAGGGTGAAATGTATACGAGGATGACCGTACCATGTCCAAAATAGGCAGGGACATGTCTGAAGTGGGCCTTGGTTGGGACAAAAATCTACAAGTATATCCCACATTTCATATAGGGTGTGCATGTGTAAGCCCAAAATAGTCCGTGTCCAAATTTACTTATGCCCACTGGCTTGAATGGTGATTTAAAAAGTGTTTATTTTGACCATCTCTTTATACAAGAGATATTCCTCTTAATCCCCCAATGTTTCTTTCACTCTCTGAATCAAAATGGAGCCAAGAGAGTGCCCTCTGTAATTAATTACGAGCATCTGAAAGTCTACATTGCAAAATGACCCAGATATACATATTTGGCATATGTACAGCGTCTCGCTGTGGAAACTGCTGGTGTTGGACTGATCAGGTATGAAACCTTCACTTTTTCAATTAATAAGGTTCATCAATTCATGGTTTCTTCTGTTTAATTTGTTTTGCAGTATTGAAAGATTTCATGAAGAAATCTGCTTATGGTGAAACCATCCGCTGTGGTTGGATGATGGTATTGGAGCTTCTTTCACGTCGGGACTCCTGGGAATTTTGGTGAAAGATAAGCCAAGAAGTTTTATTTATGTTTTGATGGTATTGGTCTAATATATTCACAGATGGTATATGAGCATTTTAAAAATTAGTAAATAATAATAATATGTGGGTGTTTTTTTCTGGAGCTGTGATTAAAAAATTGCACAATGAATGCTTGTCTCGGATTGCCTTTCTAAGCAATGCAGGAGAAATAAATTTGTGGAGTCCTCATGGTTTCTTGGTGATTATATATAAAAATTGGCATTTGACTTCTGAAGAATAAAAAATAAACAAGTAATGACTGAACTATTGACAAGAAGATATATATTGTTTTGAAAAATTGCAAAAGAGTAAAACATTATTGTTGTAACATAAGGTAAAAATAAGTGTGGTTGTATATGTGTGATACTTTTGCTTTTTTACAACCATTAGTTTGGGGGCTTTTTCTAAAATAACGTTTAAGCATATATGTATTTATGTGTGCTTATAACTTCAGATGGGCTGCTACTGTCTCTTTTAAAACTTTTGAAATTATTAAATGCTACTTAGACTGGTCATTTCGAAATATATGGGCAAAAGATGTCCAAGGAGTGAGGACCCCTGCCCCTCCTAGCCTAGCTCAGTTCTGCCCAGGTGTCCCGGATTTGTGCTCCAAAGATCTGGTAAACTTACCCAGGGAAGGCCTTCCGTAGGGCAATTTGCCCCTCTGCCCACCAGCAGCCGTTTTATTGAATTTTACCTATTCTTTAGTATACCCTCTGGGGTTAGTGAGCAAAACCATCACACCAGTAGTTATCTGCACTAGAATTAAGCCACCATTTTGCTTATCATAAGATCCTTAAACATTATGGGCATGATATTCAGCACCAGCAGCTAGCACGATTCTAGCGGCTAGCCATTAGCACTGAACATTCAATGCTGGGGTCATATGCAGCCCCGGCATTGACTATCCGGGGTCACCACACAGATGCAGATGCCCCAGAAGCTAACTGGGCAGCAGCGATATCGCACCACTGCCTGGTTACTACTGTAGGTAAGGATAGACCAGCTATTGCTGCCCCTATCTTTACCTTTATCTTTATCTTTAAAAGTGATTTCTGCATGTATAATGGAGCTATATATCAAGATCACCGTTTATAAGACTGTGTGGTACATACTTGCATAAACGTTTGCATAAAAATTGGTCCCATGCATACTTGCATGTTTTTTTGAGAGGGGACATTCCCAGGAGCAAAGTTTGGAATATAAGTGCATGCCTCAGCTACAAACCTTGAACTACTACTGGAAAGGCATGAGCAAAACAGTAGTAAATAAATACTTTCCATTTTCTAAGATACACACACATAAAATTGAGGAAGTACTACTAATACTACTATTACTTAGCATTTGCATAGCACTACAAGGCTTAAGGCTTAACCATTATGAAGAAGGAACCCAGGATATCAATGCTTGAACCAATACAAGCATTGTGGAACCTGTGTCCTTTGGGGAAACTGCTAGGTACGTATGACCTAGATTGGCCACTGTTGGAAACAGAATACTGGGCTTGATGGACCTTGGTCTGACCTAGTATGGCATATCTTATGTTCTTATGTTCTTAAGTAGTGCTGTACAGACACATATAAAAGACAGTTCCACCTCATAAGAGTTTACAATCTAGTCAACGAAAAGGCTGAGCACAAGGATATATCTAGGGAAATGGTAGGGAAACACATAGGAGACAAAGAGTCCAATTCTGGGACGTGGGTTGCGGGGCTACGCATCCCAGAGGGATATGCAGCTCCATAAGCCATCCTGGCCTGATTCCCCCTCCAGCTCTCCTCATACATCCTGAGCAGCAGGGCAGGGAGAGTTGGTGGGAGGGGGGGGGGGGAGGGGGCTGTATCTGGGTAGAGTGGGGGCAGGCCAGCCCGACAGGACATACAGGGCCGATGCAGGTCACGGCCCTGTACGTTCTGCCAGATCAAAGGAGGCATCCTGCTTATTCTACCTTGAAGGTGGAATAAGCAGCACCAACATGGTGATCAGGCCCAGGGATCCCGCCCCCCCTGGGGCCAGAGCCAAGTGCAGGGGTATCCCCACTGCCTACCCGATACAGCCACCAGCAGGCCAGCCATGGGTTGGGAGGTGGGGATGAGGGGGGCCAATGCCATGGGAGTCAGGGGTTCCTGCGGGGAGGACATTCCCATAGGTGGTAGGGGCAAACCAGACTGTCCAGGGGCCCGATTCTGTGCACTGCACGAACATTTCGTTCCCATGGTCCAGAATCGGGTCCTAACTGGCCTGTCTTCCTCAGGGACGTCCGGACAGCCCGGATGTCCCCCTCCCTGAATTGAGCTCCAAATAGATCAGAATCCAAAAGTGGCCTTGAAGAGGTGAGTTTTCAGCCTGGATTTGAAACGGGCCAGAGATGAAGCCTAACGTACAGATTCAGGAAGATTGTTCCAAGCATAAGTTGCTGCAAGATGGAAAGACTGAAGTCTGGAGTTGGTAGTAGAAGAGAAGGTCACAGATAGAAGGGATCTATCAGAAGAACGGAGTTCCCAAGGAGGCATGTAGGGAGAGATAAGGGAGGAAAGGTAGTGAGGAGCAGCAGAATGACTGCACTTTTAGATCAGTAGAAGAAGTCTTTCCTGGATACAGAAATAAATAGGGAACCAGTGACATGACACAGCTGCGTTTTGAACTGATTGAAGGGGAGAGAGATGATTCAGAGGGAGACCAGTGAGGAGCAGGTTGTAATAATCTAGACGGGAGGTGACTAAAGAGTTGATAAGTGTCTTAGTAGTGTGTGTAGAAAGGAAGGGACAAATTTTGCCAATGTTACAGAGAAAGAAGCCAAAATAAAAAAGAGGTGTAACCCACCACGCTCAAATTCAAAGAAACCACAGGAGTACTGATAAAACAGCAGAGAAAGGGGTACTAATCTCAAAAGTTTAAAAACAAATTTAGTATCATATACACATTAAAATTAATAAAACCAACAATACAGAGATACATGAATGCTGAAAATCATAATAAATCAGTAAAAGCCCAACTTGTTTCGGCATCCAGCCTGCATCAGGGGTATGTTTACAGTGAAGTTAAGGTACAAAATGCAACCTGCAACATAGCTGAAAACAAAACACGAACAGAAACATAAAACAAACTGCCATTATGATAAACATCACTTAAGAAATACAAAAACAAAAAACAACAGACAACAAAAGACAGCCCACCTCCTAGAGTGAATGCAATGCCCTTCTCGGGAGGAGAACAGAGCTTGCCCACACCCTCCTATAAGGGCCCTTTTTCTAAAAAAAGAGGAATGGTTCTTATTTTGGTTTTTAACATTTTTAAGGCTTGATCGGTGGTCTGAGTTGGGGCAATCTCAGTCTCGGTAGCACTATCCGTCTAGCTGTGTTTGGCGGGACGGCTGGTTGAAAAGCAGCCCGCTGCCCGATCGCAGCTCCTGTTAGGTTTCCTGCTGATTCGAATGCGATCGGGTAAGTATTCTGCAGCTTTTGATGTCAGCGTTGTGCTAAGCGTTTTGGTCTGGTTTTTAGTTTCACTTTTATTGAGCCACTTGATGGTAAGTGCTTTAGGGCTGTCCACCCTCTACACTTAGGACTGGCACTGTTCCTGTGGAGGTTTTTCAGCGTTGCATCCTGGGTCTCTGGTTGAATACCTACTATTGAGGGTTGGCTGGTGCTACCTCATAATTGTGGTATGGGTGCATAGAAAGGGTTGCTGGCAGTTGAAGGTTTGGAGACTGTTTCAATATACCTGTGGAGTAATGTTTTATTTTGCTGTGTTCCCCTTTTAATAGTTTTTAGGAGGCGAGGTGTGAGTTTTGGCAACCCTCTGGTTTTACCGAAGAGCATTTTTTTTTATTATTTTGTCATTATGCATTATTGTCTCTTCTACTGATGTGCATCTTTGGGTAAGTTATTTGGTTACGTTTTTCATGTGATGTCTTCTTTCCACTTTTGTGAACATTTTTTGAGATTTTTTTATGTCTTCCTCGTAGGAGGGTGTGGGCAAGCTCTGTTCTCCTCCAGAAAAGGGTGCTGCGTTCACTCTAGGAGATGGGCTGTCTTTTGTTGTTTTTTGTTTTTTTGTATTTCTTAAATGATGTTTATCATAATGGCAGCTTGTTTCATGTTTCATGTTTCTGTTCTTGTTTTGTTTTCAACCATGTTGCAGGTTACATCTTGTACCTTTGTTTCACTGTAAATATGCCCCTCATGCAGGATGGATGCCAAAACTTGTTGGGCTTTTACAGATTTACTATGATTTTCAGTATTCATATATCTCTGTATTGTTGATTTTATTGATTTTAATGTATATGTGATACTAAATTTGCTTTTAAGATTTGGAGATTAGTACCCCTTTCTCTGCTGTTTTATCACCACTCCTGTGATTTTCTCTTTTTTTTTTTTTTCCATAGAGAAAGAAGTGACAGGTTTTAGCTGTCTGTTGGATGTGTGCAGGGTAAGAGAGAGTAGAGTCAAAGATGACCCCAAGGTTGTGAGCTGAGGAAACAGCTAGGAGTGTAGTGTTATCCATAGAAATAGAAAAGGGAGGAAGGGGGGAGGTGAGTTTAGGGGGAAAGATAAGGAGCTCAGTTTTGGCCATGTTCAGTTTTAGACGGCAGTGAGACATCCAGACGCTAATATCGGATAAGCAGGCAGAGATCCATGACTGGATTCCTGGAGAGATTTCAGTCGCAGAAAAGTAGATCTAAGAGTCATCAGCATAAAGATGGTACTGAAAACCATGAGAGGAAATTAGCGTACCAAGGGGACTGATTGTAGAGAGAGAAAAAGAGAGGTCCCAAGACAGAGCTCTGAGGGACACCAACTGAAAGCAGGATGTTGGTAGAGGAGGAACCAGCAGAACAGACACTAAAAGTGTGATGGGAGAGATAAGAAGAAAACCAGGACAGAACAGAGCCCCTAAATCCAAACGAGGACGGGGTACCGAGGAGAAGGTGGAGATCAACAGTGTCAAAGGCAGCAGAAAGGTCAAGAAGGATGAGAATCAAATAGAGGCCTTTGGAATTTGCAAGGAACAAGTGGCCGGAGACTTCTGCAAGAACTGTTGCTGTGGAATGTAGAGAAGTACATGTGACTATTTAGTTCTGTTCCTGAGCATTAGGGGCATATATTAGAGCATATAGATTGTTACCCATCCTTCTCCAAAGGGATTATCAACAGTCCCCTTTAAGAGAGTCTGCAGTCCAGAGTTCAGGGCTGGGGGGGTGGGGGGGGGCGTGTCTCAGCGGGAGAGGTTAAGAACCCCGCAGACTGCAGGAGGAAGGCCCATGGAGCCAGAAGTCCTTCCAAGGAAAGTTGTTTAAAGGAGTTCTGAGGTAGGAACTTTAACTGGGGCTAGAGGAAGGGCCGGGAGAATCAGCTTGCAGAGGGCTAACAAGCTGGAACAGAAGCAAAGCTGCTTTTGTTTTCCAGGAACTGCTGACTGTTCTGGGTCTTGCTTTGTGGAGGTTTGACAAGCTGGGACAGAAAAAAACCCTCTGCTTTTATTTCCCTGAACTGCTGTCTGGCCTGTGTTGTAAGAAAACCATCTTCCCTCCACACACCACACTACCACAGGGCACATAGGCTGTATGTTCTTTGTAGCTGCAAGAGGTTCTGTGAGACAGTCTGGGATATAATATCCAGGATCGTGACTCACCGGTGACTTCATGAGTTGGTATTGGTATTCTGTGTGCAGGACCAGTATACACTGGGATGCCTACTGCACTCTCAGATCACTCTCTCTACTACTTTCACTACCAAAGCCAAAAGTTAGTTTTGAACTAGGTGTAATTTACTTGAAGAATGCTCAAGTGAAAAAAGTCTCCTAATGTCAAATGCCACTTGTCAATAGATAAAAAAAATAACAAATTCAATAGAACAACTTACAGTCTCTTGACTCCTTATTCCAGTCCGAGTTCTTGGGCTCTTATCAAATAGATTCCCACAGAGGCATAGTGTGGGGGGTGCAGGGGGGGGCCGGCCGCACCGGGCGCAACATGGGGGGGGGGGCGCCAGGGCCGGATTGCAAAGGGCCCACAAAAATGGAACAAGTTAGGCTTTTTTTAAAAAATAAAATTAAAAAAAACCTGCGGGCTGCCGCCGCGGGGCCCCCTCTGCTGCCGCGGCAGCATGGACTGACCCGCGGGGGCCCCCTCTGCAAGCTCGATCCCTCCCTCCGTGCCTCCCTCCGTGCAGGCTGTGAGAGGCGCGAAGGCAGACTGTCTCCTTCGCGTCTCTGTTAAGCCCGCAGGGGCTGATGGAAATTTCCCATCAGCCCCTGCGGGCTTAACAGAGACGCGAGGGAGACAGTCTCCCTTCGCGCCTCTCACAGCCTGCACGGAGGGAGGCCCGGAGGGAGGGATCGAGCTTGCAGAGGGGGCCCCCGCGGGTCAGTCCATGCTGCCGCGGCTGCAGAGGGGGCCCCGCGGCGGCAGCCAGCAGGTTTTTTTTAAATTAAATTTTACTTTAGGCAGGGGGAGGGGGTAGGACTGGTAATGGGCTATTGGGGGGGCTGGGACTGGAAATGGGTTGGGGGATTAAGGCTGGAGGTGGGCTGATGAGGTTAGGACTGGTAATGGGCTGTGGGCTGTTGGGGGGGTTAGAACTGGTAATGGGCTTTGGGGGGGGTTAAGACTGGTAATGGGCTGTGGGCTGATGGGGGCTGTCTGGTAATGGGCTATGGGGGACTAGGACTGGAAATGGGCTGGGGGGGTTAAGACTGGAGGTGGGCTGATGGGGTTAGGACTGGTAATGGGCTGTTGGGGGGGGGGTTTAGAACTGGTAATGGGTTTTGGGGGGGGGGGTTAGACTGGTAATGGGCTGTGGGCTGATGGGGGCTGTCTGGTAATGGGCTATGGGGGGCTAGGACTGGAAAGGGGCTGGGGGGGTTAAGACTGGAGGAGGGCTGATGGGGTTAGGACTGATAATGGGCTGTTGGGGGGTTTAGAACTGGTAATGGGCTTTGGTGGGGGGTGATGACTGGTAATGGGCTGTGGGTTGATGGGGGCTGTCTGGTAATGGGCTATGGGGGGGCTAGGACTGGAAATGGGCTGGGGGGGGGGTTAAGACTGGAGGTGGGCTGATGGGATTAGGACTGGTAATGGGCTGTGGGCTGATGGAGGGGGGGTAGGACTGGCAATGGGCTATGGGGGGCTGACTGGAAATGGGTTGATGGGGTTAGGACTGGAAGTGGGCTGATGGGGGGTTAGGACTGGTAATGGGTTATAGGGGGGGCTTAAACTGAAAATGGGGTGATGGGGGGTTAGGACTGTAAGTGGGTTGATGGGGGGCTAGGACTGGTATTGGGTTGGGGGGTTGCTAGGACTGGAAATGGGCTGATGGGTGGCTAGGACTGGAAATGGGCTGATGCAGGGACTAGAAGGGAATGGATGCTGGGTGAGGCTGGAACTAGAAGGGAGCTGATGTTGGGGGAGGATTAGAATGGGATGGGGCTGGAAGAGTAAAATGGAGAAGGGAAAAATATATGTGTGGGAGGGATAAAAATCTACAATTGGCCGGGTATTGGGAGAGTAAGTGGGGATTGAGGATGGAGGGGTAAAATTTGAGTGGATGAAATAGGAATGAGGAAAGAGCAAAAGGAGAAAGATTAGTATGTTAAAACAGATGTAGAGAGAGAATGGAAAAAAACTAGAAGAGAGAAGAAAGGACAAATGGACAGCAGACGATGGAGAGTTAGCAGAAGACACGAAGAAACCAGAAGAAAGTGGCTGGAGCAATTGCAGCTGAAAAAAATGCACAAAAGGTAGAAAAATATCTCTTATTTTGAATTTATTAATTGGAATATGTCAGCTCTGGTAAATGTGCATCATTAACGTCTGCACTTTGTTTAGTACAAGAGCAAATTAATGTATAGTTTTATTTCTACAGTGTTGTACATTCCAAGTTTGGCTTTTGGGATTCCCAGTTTAATTATTGTCTTCCTGTTTCTAAAATGTGATTACTTGTTTGGTGATGGTCTATGTTCTGCATGTGTAACTGAGCTGAGGTGTTCTGTTTATATAATTCCTATTTGACATTGCCACTTGTTCTCTTTCCCCAGTAGGTCATGTATTGTTGTTCTCTGAAATGTATTGGTTTAATATTTGCAGTGTTGCCTTTTGATAGGTAGGGTCTGGTGCTTTGTGAGTCCTGGTAGTGCTGTTAGGATACAGCGGGTTTGCTATGGGTTCTAAATGGGCAGTGTTTGTAGTAGTTCCTAATGTGTCTGGCAGTTGGCACTGGATTATAGTAATGTAGAAATCTTTTAGTCTTTCTTTATCCATACACTCATTAAGAGGCACGTTTACTAAAAGTTAGTATATGGTAACATTATGCAAATATTTATGCAAATGAGGCCCCTTATGCAAATGAGGCCCACACCCCCCTTGGGCCGCCCCTGCTGGGGGCCCACAATTTTTGTTGGCGTAGGGCCTCACTCAAGGTAAAACCGGCCCTGGGGGGCGCGCTCGCACTCGCAGCTCTCTGCAGTGCTGGCTGTGCGAATCCGATCCGAGCCGCCGGGTCGCCGCCCACTGTGGAGGGGGGGGGGTGCCAGGCGTGCGGTGCGGTGGGTGCGAAGAGAGAGCGAGGGACTATCTGGGGGAGGGACAGTGCAGCGCTGATCACGGGAGAGAACCACACCAGACCAGGGGGGCGCAAATTACTTGCCTTGCCCCGGGTGCTGACAACTCACGCTACGCCACTGGATTCCCAAACTCTCTTTGTCAGGGAGGGATTAAGTAGTTTTGAAAAACTACAGACATTATTATTATTATTATTATTATTATTAAGCATTTATAAAGCACTGAAAACATACAAAGTGCTGTTCACACAAATAAGAGAGACAGTCCCTGCTCATCAGACCTCACAATCTAGTCAAGACAAAAAATTACATAATACAAATTACAGATCAATAGGACAAAGTATACATCTAATGTTAGAGAGAGCAAACACAGCATATATAAAATAGTCATATCACAACACAAGAGTCAAGAATGAAAAGCAATAGTGAAGAGGTGGGATTTCAACCTGGACTTGAAGATGGCCAGGGAGGACGCCTGGCACACAGAGACAGGAAGACTGTTCCAGGCGAAGGGTGCAGCAAGGTGAAAGGAGCGAAGTCTAAAATTAGCAATACGAGTGAAAGGCATAGATAAACTAAGGGGTATGTTTACTAAACCGTCTTAATGTGCGCTCTGTGACGTTATCGCGCAATAAGGTACCTTATCGCACGATAATGGTGCTTTATCGGGCGCAGAGGTACCTTAGCGTGCGATAACGTGCACAGCGGCGCAAACGAGCGCAGAAGGCGGAGAAAGGCTCCTGGAGGGCGGAGGAAGGCTCACCAGGGGTGGAGAGAAGGGGTCAATGGGTAGAGAGTGGGAGGGGAGAGGCTCCCCGCACACTAACGCTGTGAAATCCGAGGCTCAAAACTAACGCCAGTGAAACCCTGGCGTTAGAGCCGATTTAAAGGGAAGAGAAACCATTTATGTCAGCAATGTACAGCAAAACCAGGGAAACCAACAAAAAAGTGATAAGTGTGATACATGTGCACGGAACAAAAGGGCAAATAAACAGTGAAAATGAACAGAAGAAAATGGAAAAATAAAATAACCAAGCTGGGCAATAGTGATCTCAATGGGAAACATCAAAAAACACTCCCAAGAAAGCACCAAAAAAGGATATGAATTCTGGAAGAGTCCATGCTCCGTCCCCATACAAGGTGAATGAGCCCACAGTGAAATTGCGCTGTGCAGGGTTTTCCTCTCCATCGGACAGGTTTCCTATGGCGTGCACATGTGCAGAAACAGCAGGGCGGGCATGTCAGAATGGCCAACTGGACAGATGCTTGAAAATGGGATACAGAGGGCTGCAGGCGGCACATGCTGTGGTGCAGCTGGGGCACAGTGCGGATTAGGCAGATGCCTAGGTGGCACTTAGGAATGCTGAAACTGTACAGAAGCCAGACAGCAACTGATGAGGGCCCAACATGGGCATGAGTGTGTTTATCACAGTGTCACAGGGGATAATACCCAGCAGGTACCTCCAAGGGCACAGAACATTGGCAGGCGGTATTGGGGGGGAAGAGTGGACGTCTATGCAGGCACCCCTACCCCAGAACACGCACCTTAGGCAGCTGCCTACCTGCAGACTGGATGGCCTGAGACTGCGCACCACCAGTACCACCAGCAGAAGGGCATGTCAGCATGGTGGCAGAGGGGTACTGGTGGTGGAGGGGGGCAGTGGCAGCTGCCCAGAGCAGACCATGGCCTAGCCCTGTGTAGGTGGGTGCCATGCACTGCAACAGACAGGCCCTGCCGGATGAACAGTCATGGTATCACCAGGGAATGCCCTGTCTCTGTGGCAACATGGTGGTACAGTGCACACAACCAGTGTGTTCAGAGGCAGAAAGTCACAGGTTCAAGTCCCAGCTGTGGTTCCTGTCAACCCAGTCCCCATATTTTACCCACTGCTAAAACAGACAGAACCTTTATTGCAGATGACGTAAACATGCCCAAAACACCTACATTTTACCCTACAGAGCAGACACCATAAACAGGCACATTACCTAGAGCAGAGTCTCCCAAATGCAGTTCTGGAGGGCCAAACATCATTCAGGTTCCATGCTGCCTCTAATAAAGATGATTGTGCTGCATTTCTATGCGCTGCCCCCATGGTATGCAGATGTATCTCATGCACATTCATGAGGGACAGCATGAAAACCCGAACAGTGTTTGGCACACCAGGACTGGAGTTGGGAACCTCTGCCGTAAAGCAGCAGCCAACAGGGGCAGACACACCCGCACCCACAGGCTCCATTATCCAATGCCTCCTGGAGAGGCAGGACATTGGGCCCTGCGTGCATCTCCCAATACTAGCACTTGCATACCTTAGCAATGCCACCCTAAACCTGGGAATACGGTACACAGCTATCAAAAGGTTGCTATGATTACTGGCAGATAGCAATTCCAAAGTTAAGTACAATTTTCTGATTGAGCTGCATCATGGCAACCTTTCTGATGTCTGTGGAGTGTGCTACAGGTCTTGTGTCTGACAGTGTTTACCACCCTGGGGAGTGACCCCAACAGTATTGCGTACCATAGCCATGCCTGCACTGTGCCCAGTACTGGAGCGGTGGCCAGGGCTGCCAAACACCTCTATAGTTGTACAATGCTGGCATAGGTGTGGGAGTGTGTGTCTGTTTATCCAGTGTGTGGTGGCTGCAAACACCCTCCACAGCCCACACTGCCAGCACTGTTGCAAGTAATGGCCTGCTATTGTGCATAATGAGGAGCAAGGTACCATGGGTATAGCCTGGACAGGGTGGCCTGGCCAGGATCCATCTGCACAGGGCATAGGGCAATGGCTGGGACATTGTAGTGCCCGGCCACCACCTGCACAGACAGGGTGGCCACAGCATGTCCTGCTGAGAGATCACTCACACCCTGACTGAGCTGTAACCACGGCATGTCTAGGTTCCCCCATAGTGCTATATGGCATTTTTCTCATGTGATATTTATGGGTTCCCTTTTGGGGCCCAATCATTGACTTATCTGCTTGGTGTGTATGCTGACATCCAAGTTCTGGGTGCATGCATCTTCTCCAGGAACATGCACTATGGACTAGCTAGCAGACTGTCTGTAGCTAGTATTTGTTTTGCTGGAACACCTTGCAGGGTTCAGCGGCTGGAGGCTTGCTGCAGGAGAATATCAGATAGTGGTGGGGTGCAGCTGAGCATTTCCAGGAATAATGTCTGTCTGCTATTGCTTTATGGATGTGTACAGAGCTGCATTGACTGCCATGGGGTTTCTAGTCCCACAGGTGCTCCTTGTGGTCTTGGGCAAGCCACTTAACCCTCCATAGCCCATGTTCCCTGTAAAATAGTTATCTCCAAGTTATAATGCCCTGTTCAATGTAATTTCAGTTTGTTCAATGTAAACCGCACTGATGCAGAATAGCGCGGTATATAAGAGAATGTAAATAAATAAAATAAATAAATGTAGGGTGTCTGTTCCCCCGCAGGACTGGGGTTGATGGTCCCCTCTACTGCCACCATTGCAGGGAGGTAGAGTGTGGATCTGTTGGTGGGAGACTCTGTTTCCCACCCTCAGCCCCAGAGGGGGGGTTGGGTGGTGGTACATAATCCACCTATGGGTCCATAAGGGCTAAACCTGACTGAGAAATACAGATGTATCCAAGCTGTGTCTGCAGGAACTACCATATCTCACACACTAGCACTGCTGGGGACCTGTAGCATGGCCTATTTCTGCCATGGAAGGTGCTGTGGACCTGGTGCTGGGCGCCCCACCTCACCCTCAGGGTGAGCACAGTACCCGCACAATGTGACGATGTGTAGCTACTCTGTGCCAGTAACACACACGGTCAGTTCCCCCTACCAGGCCGAGGTGCTGTGGGGGTGCATAACCCATCTTGTGATTATCTGTAGACTGCTGATTTGCATGTGCCATGCATCATGGGTACGGGTGGGTTAACCCTATCCTGGTGATCACAGCAGACTGTTTGTGTGGTGACGTGCAGTCCTTCAGCAGCCAGCTAGGGGCTTGTTAGCAGCTGTAGCCCACTGGTTACTTCACTGACTATGGAGCCAGAGATGATGGGTTCAAACCCACAGTGGGGTTATTTGATAGGGCTGTCCAAAGCATTGTCTATTTTTAATGTACATTAGTGCTGCCAGCAAAAACACCCTCAGAGTACTGTAACCATAAGGTGCCTCAGAAGGCGCTTTATAGGGTGCCGGATGGCCTGGACGTGCCCCTTTGTGAATCGGGTTTTATGTGTCTTCTGAAATCCTTCTCAGTGGATGCTGCCTATAGCTGTTCCTGCCAGTAACTCTGGGGCAATTTCTCCAAATGGGTTAGTTTTCTGCTTAAAAAAACATAAAAGCCATATCATGACAGTAATGAACCTCCTGATGAGGCCGCTGTGGTAATGTAGCCCCCCACCCTTACTCCAAAGAGCTTACCTCCAGACTCACTTGCAACAGCACCAATGATGTTGAAATGTAGTCAAATGGCAGTTTCCTCAGGTGTAAGTTGACAGATTTCACTAACCTCGTCTTACTCTCCCTTTACAATGAGGCAAGTAGAGAGCAAGAGGAATATAAACTAAAGTGGATAAGTCACTTTCGAGGTGATGTTACAGGTATTAATTGTATCTAGGTGGTGGTTTGTAATAATGGACTACATAGATGACATTTACTTTCAGGAATGGGATTTTTAATGCAATTTATTAAATATTACAATAGTGTAACCATCCAAAATATTCTTATTAACTCACAGTAACATTCTGTTCACGTCAACATAACAATAACCTTCAAACTTTTCCCCCTCTAACAGGTAAGTTTCCTTTTTGGAAATTTTTTCCCAGTGTCTGTTTTATTTGAGCTCAAATATATTTTCTCTGTTTATCTCAGTATAGGGTGCACCAGTACCTCTTCCAGTTCTCTCCAGTGGGATTCTAGTTTCTTAAGGGATTAGGGTGGGAAACCATCTGAGGGGAGGGGGGAGGTTGTCACTTCTTAAGAGATTGGGAGTTAGGGGCCCACTATTTCTTCATTGCTGTCACTAAGAATATGTGATATTCCCAGCTCCAGCAATGCAACACCAACATTACTGCAGGATTTACTAACCCATGTTGCTAAGGGCCATGGCTTAATGAATCTTGTGGTCATTGTCTAAGGGATAAAATGTGATATTGTGGGTTAGGAAATGGGCCCCTGAGTTTGTTGTATGCTCTGTTTCCTTTCAAGAAGAGAGCAGCAGATCAAACTCATCACCTCCACATTTCAGTCGTTGTATGCCAATATTCTAGTTTTCATTTTTACCTTCTCCCATTTAGGGCCAGCCTGTTAGCATTAGGGAGACTAGGCAGTAACCTAGTGCGGCAGCTTCTAAGGATGCAAAAGGCTGCAGCAGTCAGGGCAAAACAATAGGTCCTGATGTTTGCACTAAGCGGCATCTTCACTAAGGCAGTGCTGATTGTGGCACAATATCAGCACAGAGGCCTGGGCTGGTCTTTGTGGGCATGTTCCTCCACCCACCATACCGATAGCACATTGCAATCACGTGGTACTGTTACCCAGTATCTGTGTGCAGATAACGCCACCCATTGAGGTCGCATTGCACCCACAAAAATGGCAACAGTCATGGTTAGAGTGTGCCCATGAGGCCCATATTAACCAGGACGCACCATCCATGCCCACGTTATGGCCCTAATCCATTCTGTCCTTGCCCACTCCCGTGCTATCTGGTTAGCATGGTATTTACAGCTCAGCACCATGAGTTAAATGTCAGCACAGCGCATGGTGCTCACTGAAACCCACAATACCTAGTAGCGTGCTTTACTAAGCATGCCCCTAATTGAAAAAAACATCTCTGTGTGCATTGAAGAAAGGAGAGGCAGCTTTCAAACAGCACCATTTCCCTTGGTAAACAGCCATTTCACCCAGTAAAGAGCTTTTGCAAACTGCCCTCTTTTTGTGCATACTAGGGACGTATGAAAAGGTACAGAGAAGAGCCACCAAACTGGTAAAGGGGATGGAAGGCTACTCCTATGAAGAGAGGCTACAAAGGTTAGGGTTCTTCAAACTGGAAAAGAGATGGCTGCGGGAAGATATGATAGAGGTCTATAAATTAATGAATGGAGTGGAACAGGTAAACGTAGATCGATTGTTTACGCTATCAGAACATAGAAAGACTAGGTGACATGTAATGAAGCTACAGGGTAAACTATTTAAGACAAATAAGAGAAAATATTTTTTCACTCAACGTGTAATCAAACTCTGGAATTTGTTACTGGAGGATGTAGTAAGAGCTGTTGGTGTGGCTGGGTTTGGAAAGGGTTTGGACGAGTTCCTGGAGGAAAAGTCTATAAACCATTATTAAAAAGGGACCCAGGATATCAATGCTTGACCCAATACAAGCATTGTGCAACCTGTGTCTCTTGGGGATACTGCTAGGTGTGTGTAACCTGGATTGGCCACTGTTGGAAATATAATGCTGGGCTTGATGGACCTTGGTCTGACCCAGTATGGCATATCTTATGTTCTTATGGTCTTATGAGTCATTGTGTTTTGTTGCAGACTGGTGTGCAGTAATTTGTATAGCTCTGTATATTAGTGAGCACTAAGGAAATAGTATGAGATCTTATAGAATAATGTGCACTGTCGAAATAAAACAAAATGAAAACAAAACAAAATGCAATGTTCATTTTCTGCCTGCTCACCCCTTCTGCATGCATATGCAAAATCATGTTTAATATTTAAAAGTACGATGTCCAGGTTTGCTTAGGGAAGGGTGTTAGAGCAATCATAGTTGCTGAGCTTAATTACCAAACTCTTTCTTTTTGGGGGGGGGGGGGGGGAGGGCAGGGGTCTGAAAATTCACTGGGCAGGAGAGCACATATTCTTGCACTGACCCTGCTTCCACCCCCTCGTTGTATGATTAGAACAGATACTTTAGAACCATCTTTTCTGATGAAATGCATCATTTCCCCTTGAGCTCTTGAATTTAGCCCTTCGTTTTCATGTCTCAAAACCTGGCAAGCTGTTCAAGCGTCTTTGCCACGCCAGCCAGCCTACAGTTCCTGAAAATAAATGTAGACTGCACGATTAGTATTCTATATCTGTCCACAGACACTGAATTGCATCAGTACTAGATACAGTGAAACCACTCACAGAAATATAGTACTAGAGGATGCCAGCCTCCCTAATCTCTCATAGGCTGTCTCGTCAGCATCTTAGTTCTCATTGCTGCTCTCATAATCACTGTAGTACCCCCTCCAAACGGTTACCTTTAATATTTCTTTTGCACTAGTAGATATGATATGCGTTGCTCAGTAGCTGAGTTCTTTCAAGGATCTTAAGAGTTTCTACCTTTGTCAAAACGAAAGGAGAACAAATGGAGACTCCTTTTGTTTGTTCTGAGGTCCAACACATTTTTTTTCAGACAACAATTTGGCAGCACATCCCTTTTGGCTATTTTAACTAGTCCCGTTCTGCGTGTTTAATTCTTATCTCCCCAGTCCCATAGTTTTCATCTGACTGATCAAATATAAAGGCTTCCATTTGTCAAACCACCGATGTTTGCCTTTGGCTGAATATGTGCTGATATCTCAAAGGACTATATTACCGTAAAAGCGAAAAGGCATTACAGAAAACAATGTCTTAATGGTATTCCACTGACAGCTCGCTGTACCAGTGCAGTAAGTGCACTGAGTCCCCATGCAGCCTTTCCAGTCTCAAAGTATTTCTCAGACATTCGCCGCCCTGAAATCCAGCTACTAGGCACAAACGCTGTTACTTTTGGGATGTTGTCAGCCTGTTCACAGAGGTCCAGTGGATGAGGTCCAGAGGACCGAATGGGATCCTACTCATTGAACTCTTTCCCTGTGTTACGGTCTGTGGCAATATTCTTCCATAGCATAGACTTCCTTTTCATCTGGCATTAGAGGGTTACTGCTCCAGACAATTTGAACATGATTTTATTTCAGGCAGCCTAAGTCCAAAGGGCAAGGAAGTACTAAGGTCACCTAAATATGCACGTGTTTTCAAGTGTGTATTTCAAGCCATGCATGGGCTTTATAAAATATGGGTGTAAGTGAGAAAAAGCACGCATTAAACTAGGCGCAGGTGCTTAGGTCTGCCCTATAGCAGGTGTAAATACTCATGCCTAGAATTTTCAGGACACACACAAGTTATAGTGTTTTATAACTTATATATGTAAATTTTGCTCCATCTGTGTAGACACCCACTGTAGAAGCATGCACCATCGGTCAACATGCGTACTCACAGAATTAACGTTATTATGCGCGTATGTGGCCATTTACTTATAGAAACTACTAAAATGCCATGCTTTCCGCATGTAAACGCAGTGTAAATCTAGGCAACTCTCTAAGTGCCTAGTTGTAGCCTAATTTGTAAAGACACACAGATGCCTATATGCCTTTATAAAATATTAGGGGTAAACTGGCAAACATTGTGACTAGATTGAAACTGAAACTATTTGCATCTGCTTGGGTGCAGGTGTAATTGTTAGAATATAAATTAAAAGCCATTTTTTAAAAATAAAATACATGTACAGTCTGCAACTCCACGTGCGGTCTGCCTGACCTCTATCTCAGAACATGTCTACATGTGCGTCTTGTAAAATTGTGCACCTTCTTCTCACTGTAGATATTTTTACATGTTTAACCCCTTAGGGTAATTTTACAAAATCTCTAAACACATGTAAATCAAGGCTTTATGTTTATGATGTGGCTCCCTTATTGTACAAGCACATTGTAAAATATGCAAAGCCTGGGAGTAGATGCTACAAAGCTGCTGGCTGTGTCCTATCTGTGGAAGTGCTGAGCAATTATAGCATCGACAGGCAACTTGGGCCACTAAGCTTCCAGAAGAGCAGTTATATATCCAATCATGAGGGGTTTTTTTAACTATTTTTTTTTTTTTTTTTTTTTTTTGCTGGTGCATAAAAATAAGGGGAAAGGGGCATTTATGACTTGACTACTGTGTGACTGAAATTAAATTCTGTTTAGAGCTGGTGCTACATTTCATCAGTTTATGAATTAAATCTGTACATTTATCCCCCTTTGCCTTTGCGTTATTCAATGCAGAGTGTTTTGTCTTTTTTTTTCCAGTAGGTGGCAGCATTGCTCTTTGGCAGTTAAAAATGAAGCGTCCTTGCACATAATTACCTTGAAGAAGACTAAACATCATTGATGGATCTCTAATCTCCTCAGTGTGTTAGTTATGCTTTTTCCACCCCTCCCCCTCCCATTTCCATACCACACTCGTTCGCATGAAGATACAGCATTTGTGATCTCTGATAATGTTACCTGCTTCCCTCACAAACATGGTTAAGCCACATTCACCATGTTTGACGATGCATCTTTTATTTGAATAGTTTACAGCCTAATAGATCAATCCTTATCTAATGTATTGTACCCAGAGTTGCCACAAATCTGTGAAAATAGCACATCAAAAGAAAGATTTCCTTGCTTTACATTTCAAGGGGTCTGTTTTTTTAATTATTATTATTATTTTGAAAGCTACGGCTGCAAAGACATAGGAAATGTATAATCAGGTGGTGGGTTCTGTTTGCAGAAACACTTCTATAGAGCAGGATGGTATGTCTGACACCGCAAAGCTCTTTCACTGCGTTCCCTGCTCCTAAAGCTACTTCCTCTGCTACGTGGGGGGAACCTTTGCCATTTCTCAGGAGGCATATGAAGTTTAAGAACCGAAGGGGTGTTTTCTCTTTTTTTTAAACTATGCAGTAATTCGTTGTCTGAAAGAGAAGAAGGGAGATGCATTTAATGTGTTCGCTGTCACGTGAATTCCCGTCCTAGTTGGTAACGTCTAATTTAGACAAACTGATATTGCAGCCAACTGTCATGTAAGCCGGCGGCTTGGGAATACTGGGGTCCGATTCATCCACCAGGGTGCAGATATACAAAGAAAGATGTCCACAGAATACCCATCCTGCTTGGGGCGGGTGTCATTTTTTGTTGCTGAAGGCAGGTGCACAGGTCAATTCAAATCCAGTATATAACAGCTGCTTTGACTGTAGTATTTCTTTCCCCTTCACCATCTCTGCTCATCCTGTTTCCCTTTCTAATCTCATTTTTTCCTTCGTGATTTTTTCATCCTCTCTATTACTCAGGGGATTTCCCTCCCCCTCCCTTTCTTTTCTTTATAAAAACACCTCGCAGATCTCCGTCAGATATATCTAGAGAGGCGACATCCATAGTATGCTAAAAACTTAAGATATCATATAAAAAAACCATGTGATGAGCACAGTCTATGTATAAGGGAAAAGTCTAGAACACTGTGATTTATGTGTCTAAGCTGCAAGATGAAGGGAACCCTGAAGCCCTTGGAAGTGCCGGCTGCTGCGTCTACGTGGCCAGCATCAATTGGGGGCATGTTCAGTGGTACCCTTCCGCTCCAGGTTCTGACAGGCGTGATGCTGTTTGCTAACGCACATCTGCAAAAGGAGTAAGGACGGAAGGAGCGAGGAAAAAGGAGCTGATTGCAAAAGCCAGAGCAGGCCACCTAACCCCAATTACATGTTTCTGCTGAGATACAGCAATCCAGAACAGACTCGATTGCCTAATCCGTGATAGACGAGGAGGAAACGAAACCACACTGTGCCTCTCTGGCTCTATGACTGAACCCAGAATCCAAGAATGGAAATTTGGAGGAGGGAAGAAGATTTGTTTTTTTTCAAACGGTGGAGAATTTAATAACTTCCTTTTGATTTCCAGTTCATTCGAAAACTGTGCCAGTAAGGATTGCATTGCTCTAAGCCTTCATTCACAGCTATCCAAGGGTTTCTCTTCTTTTTTTTTTTTTTTACTACTTCTCTATAATTCAGTAGCAACCTTCAGGAGGAGCTATAGAGCATAAATCACTCTGCAGTCCAGTGTCTGTGCATCCTGCGGGTGATAACTGGGATTTCCCCAGCCACCTCAACCCATTGAACAGAAATCATGTACTGCCGCTAGGTCACTGGATTTGCCTAAAGGCACAGCATTTTATTCAATGATCACCCAATTTACTGACGTATATTTATTTTAATTGGTGGTATTTTCCGAAGCATCATACAATAAATAAAAATAGCACAAATTAACAGTATATAGTATATGAAGATTTGAATGAATTAAAATAATGTTGAAAAGATTTCCAGGATGTCATAGAGAAATAGGAAACACCAAATGGCGTATGAAACACACAGTAGTACAGGAAAAACAATCTAAGAAAAATAGTTATGGCTAATTGCACAATTGAAGGCTGATCAAGCTACAGGCGACAAAGGCACCTTCAAACTTTTGTTAACTGTGGGAGGGTGGGAAAGGCACACACAAAAGATGGCAAGTCATTCCTAGGCTTTCACACTTCATATGAAAAGATCCTCGCAGTTCAAGGAGCATGATTCTGTGTATAAAGAAGAAAGACATGAAAAAGGCAACACACTGGGCCTCGTCTTCCTCAACTCCACAACCACCGCCACAGCGACAGACCCACGGATCTCACCAGTACCTTGGTCCGACCACCACCTCATCACCTTATCCTACACATACCAACATAAGACCAACAAGGATGATAACCACCACATAAGACGATTTAAACCATTTAACAAAAAGGACTTCTTAGACCAAATTCTACCCAAATTACAAACGAACTCCAATGACATCAATGACCTCATAGACAACTGGAATACTACGATCTCCACTGCGTCTGAAGCTCCAACAAACACAACCACCACCAGGCCCCCTTCCACAAGGGCTAGATGGTATACTCCCAGTCTCCGAAAGCTAAAAACAAAACTAAGGAGAACTGAAAGAAAATGGATAAAAACCAACGACGAAAATGACAAAATAATATACCTATATGAACTCAACGCCTATCACTATGAGACTGACAAAGCAAAGAAAATTTACCACATGAAAATCATCAACACCTCCATAAACAAACCTCGTGAGCTCTTCCAGATAATCAAAAAACTAACAAAAACACCACACAACTCTGACCAACTACCGCAGATTGCACCAGAACTACTAGCCCGTCAATACAAACAACTACAACGACCACAAAGCCCACAGCTAACCTCACAGTCAGCCACAGAGAACCTCCACCCCAACTTGCACAGTGACTGGTCCACCTTCAAAGAAACATCAACAGAAGAACTTTCAACCACTATCGCCTGCCTCCACACCACCACCTCCCCGCTGGACCCATGCCCTACTGACTGGATAAAGAAATCAAAAAATGAACTGAGCACACCATTAACCTGCATCGTCAACGAATCCTTCTCCAGAGGACACATGCCAGACGCTCTCAAAACCACGATCATCCGACCTTCCTTGAAAAAGCAAAACCTAGATCCTCTCGACCCTGCATCCTATAGACCCATAGCAAGTCTATCTTTCACAGCCAAAGTAATTGAGAAGATCGTCCAGCAGCAGCTTCAGGAACACCTGGATATTAACAACATACTCGACCCTCAACAACACGGCTTCCGCCTGCTACATGGAGTTGAGACCCTCATGACCACGCTGATGAACACCCTCCTCACAGGAATCCAAGACAGACACTCCGGATACGCCATGATCTTTCTCGATATATCTGCAGCCTTTGACACCATCTCCCACAACATCCTCATACACAGACTACAGACTATCAGGATCAAGGACACCGTGCTGAAGTGGTTTCAATTCTACCTAACAAGCAGACAACAACTAATCCGCACCAGCGCCTCAACCTCCCCCCACTTTCCAGCAACACCAGGGAGTACCCCAAGGATCCACACTGTCAGCCATGTTCTTCAATATCTACCTCCAGCCACTCTGCACACTCATACGCACACACAACGTCAGCTTCCACATCTACGCTGACGATATCATGCTCTACGCCCCCATTACAACCACAAACCCAACCAACACCCACCTATCAGCATGCTTCACCGCAGTCTCTAACTGGTTACAAACAAACAACCTATCCATCAACATAAAGAAAACTGAAGCCCTCATAGTCACAAAGGACCCTGACTTCACACCACCCATACACCTCAACATAGGAACTACAAGCATCCAAATACAACCACAGATAAGATACCTGGGCATTATTATTGACCAAGCCCTCACCTTGAAGCAACAGATCACTAAAACCTCCGGAACTATATTCCATAAGGCAAAAACAGTGCAACGTCTCAGACCCCTCCTGGAACTTCAAGACTTCCGAACAGTGATGCAAGCCATGACACTCCCACATCTGGACTACTGCAACATAATCTACCATGGACTTCTAGCCACACACACCAACCCCCTCCGAACTGCATTGAACACCACTGCGAGAATCATTCAGAGCGCAAAGAAAACCAACCATATCACCCCAATACTGAAAGATCTACACATTCTCCCCCTTGAAGCATGGACAAAATACAAAGCCATCCTTCTCACCCACAAAGCTATCCATCAAACGCAGGACTCCCAGCTTCACACCCTACTAGCACGCCCAGCCCACGGCAGATCTACTAGACAAGCCTCCAGCGTTTCCCTCAACATCCCCCACAAAAGAACCAAATGCTCGCAGCGGACCTGCAACCGAGCCTTTGAGCTTTATGCTCCATCTTTATGGAACTCTCTACCGAGCTATCTCAGAAACAATACCAACCTTCTATCCTTCAGAAAACAGCTAAAAACCATCCGTTTCCAGAAATACTTCAACTCGACCCCCACCGAAAAACCCACAAACCACTGAGCTCACCCACAATGAGCCCCTAACTCAAAACTACCATGTCTAAGTCCCATGTCTGTCCTTTGTCCTAAGTCTGTCCTATGTCAAAATCATCAATGTTGCCTCCCCGGTGATGGACCCACCCTTATACTTAATTCCCCCACCCCTATGTAACACCGCTTTGACCCGGTGAAAAGCGGTATATAAATACAGCTAAATAAATAAATAAAATAAAACATTAAGGGAACATAAGTACCTGGTGAGAATGAATCACGGTTGAAAGCTACACCAGTGCTGAAAAAAACAAAAGCATGAAAAACAAAACAAAGAATCTAAAACGTAAAATAAAAACAGGCAGCGGATGAAGCTATGAGCCAAGGAATCAGGAGAATAAAAAGGTGCACTGAAAAGAAGATAAACCTTTGCTTTTATAATAAGAAAGAATATGACTGCAAGCAAACATTAATAGAAAAAAGAATTTCAAAAATCCAATCTAGGATAATGAAAGCCTGGATGATCTGTTCAGTAAAGGGTACAAGAACACAGAGATTAGGGATTTACATTCATTAGTGCGCTTTTGATTTGATAGCCTGACTTAAAATGTAAGGGGCTTGTTTACTAGGGGGGTTATTTTAGGAAATGAATTTGTGATGTACATGTGTAAATATGAGTATGTACGTGTGTAAATTGCATCCATGTGTAAAGGGCCAGTTTAGAAAGGGCTGATTTTACGTGCAGATGCACATACCATGTCAACGCTGCACAGGGGCATGCAGGAGGCCACGATGAGACATACATCTATACGTGTATGCCCCATTTCATACAGAGAATTCACGTATAAGCCCGATATTAATTAATGTTTTATTTATTTATTTCAAAACATTTCTATACCTGATGGAATGTATTCAAGGCAGCTGCAGTACATAAAACAGTAAAAAATAAAACAAAAATAAAATAATAATACAAACTCTGCACCACTTACCGCCCTCACTACCACACCCAAGCCTACAGTTACTCCTGCTGCCCTCCCCCACCCAATTTTGGAAACAAAAAATATTTCAAAGCTTTCCAAAATACTAATAAATTGCATTCTCCTCTGAATGGGAGCTTATTCCACCACATTGGGGCAGCTATGGCAAAACATCTCCCCCTCCACTTCTTCAGCCACACTTGCTTGTGGCCCGGGACCACTACTGCAAACCCTGACTTGAGCATAGCTCTCACTTTGGTTGGTACGATTCTAACAAATCCTGCAAATACCTCGGCTCTTGAAGCCTCAAAGCCTTAAATGTCACCAAGAGAAGCTTAAATATACTCCACTGCTTAATGGGAAGCCAGTGGAGTTGGCCAAATATATTCACCACTGACTCACTTCTACTCCTCCCTGAAATCACCCTTGACGCAGCACAACCTGCAGCTTTATCAGCTGGTACTTCAATAATCCCACATGCAATAGATTACTGTAATCTAGTACTGAAATTACCAGCTCTGCATCAAAAAGCACATTGCTTCCTCATCCTAAAAAGGCCGCAGCTGGCGTACCTAAGATATGCCATACTGGGTCAGACCAAAGTCCATCAAGCCCAGTATCCTGTTTCCAACAGTGGCCAATCTAGGTCATACGTACCTAGCAGTTTCCCCAAAAGACACAGGTTCCACAATGCTTGTACTGGGTCAAGCAGTGATATCCTGGGTCCCTTTTATTAATGGTTTATGGACCTTTCCTCCAGGGACTTGTCCAAACCTTTTTTAAACCCAGCTACACTAACAGCCTTTACTACATCCTCCGGTAACAAATTCCAGAGTTTGATTACACGCTGAGTGAAAAAATATTTTCTCTTATTTGTCTTAGATAGTTTACCCTGTAGCTTCATTACATGTCCCCTAGTCTTCCTATATTCTCATAGCATAAACAATTGATCTACGTTTACCCGCTCCACTCCGTTCATTAATACCTCACATAACTTGCTATACATTGCCTGAACCATTCCTGGGAGTGGAAATTCAACTCCACATCCATTGTTACCCCTAGATTACGGATTTCTTTCTTCCATTCTATGTGTGTTCGCAGTCTTCGGCCAGTCCTACAAATCATCCTCTTCTACCCACCCCCAAGCACCAGTAGTTCTGATTTCCGAGCATTCAACATGAGTCAGTTGTCCCCTAACTCCTCCAAACATGCATTCACTTTCCCAATAATTTCCTCCATCAACTGTTCTGAAACTACCACAATTTGAATATTGCCTGCGTCTGGAAAGAGGATGATAAAAAAGATATGAAAAAAAAAAAAAAAAGCAGAGCAAAATAGGGATCCTATGGGGCAAAATCTCAAAGAGAGGGAGGGATCGGGGGCAGTGAGCAGTAGAAGGGGACTGGAATCTCAAGAAAGATGTATGAGAGCCATAGAACTGGTGAATCACTAACAATGAAATGTCAAGAATATGACTGGAGACACTAACAATTGTGGCAAGTTGGCTCCGGCATGCACAGTGATTGGTAATTTGAGGAGACAGCAAAAGGTCAGTCTTCAAAAGTCCGCAGAGTGCTAAGATAAGCATCAATAGTTTCTGGTTATCTTTAGCCATATGAAATGAAGCAGCTTGTTTTCAGTCTGAATATTTGGCCGAAAAGCTGCTCAAATTTGAGTGGTTAGCCTTAGTACAGTAGGGTCCTTTGTGTGGCCAGAATTAAATGGACAAATTTAAGAGGTCAGGAATCAATATCATGCTAATCAGCGAGGTTCAAAACCCTACCCATGGCACACCACAATATGGTCCCCTTTTGTTTGAATAAAGTCTGTACTTTGATTTTGAGTGCACAAATTTTGATGGTCAGTATGGGAAGGTGTTTAATCGGCTAGATGCGTACTGTTAAAAGTCAATTTTGAACAGCATAAATCTTTTGAAGATTGTTGAGTGATTAAATTGCTCAACCCTTATAGGAGCAAAATCTCTGGAGAGAGATAAAAGGACAGTGGCTCAAATATTGGTCTATGAGGACGAGAGATAGGATCAGAGGCCTCTCGACCACAAAACAGATTGTCACAGACATATCCACTAACAGGATCATTCCGAGGCATGAATAGCAGGGATGGACATCCCACTGGGACATCCATCCCTGTAATTCGTGCCCCCTCCCAATCCCATCTAATTTCCCCGCACGTTGTATGTGAAAGTTTGACAGGGAAGGGGAAAGGGCAGATCAGGAGCAGCATTAGGATGGGCAGAAGGTGGTCGTCGGCCCAGGACGTACAGGGCCGATTCCAATATTGACCCTGTACGTCTGGGGCCGACAGCTTGAATGGGGAACTTATTCCACTTATCCCAATACATAAGAGGACGGCAGGCCCGGGGCTCAGAATGGGCAGGAGGGGGCAGAGGATGATCTCCGCAGCCCGACTCTGGCCTTGGGAGGCCAGATCAGGGGTTAGGTTGTGGGAAATCCACATTTTCAGCCTGCGGCCAGGGATTGAGGCTTTTCAATGGAGCCATGGTGCAATTGCTACTGGACACCATGGCTCCAAGGCTCCATTGAAAAGCCCTAACTGAGCTAGCCAGGCAAGGCCTGTATGTGCAGGCTGGACTGAATCGGGGTCCCGGCCTACACATACAGGCCTGGACGCAATTCTGATCCTGTAATCCCACTACGGGCAATGGACAAGCAACCATTTGAGACAGATATTGAGACAGATAGGGGTCATCAGAAAAGCAGCTTCTGGTACTGTTCCCTAGAGACAACATACATTGTAATATCATTTTCTTGCAGCTGGTCAATAATATTGAAAACACATAACATGAAAGTATGTCAAAAGCAGCAGTGCTTAATAATGTGATAAAGAAAGCTCTGAGAATAGTACAGCAAAATCTTGAGCTGGTGTGGGTATTGCAGTTGCTGAAGCCGAAATGGCTTGTAGATTTCCGTTACTTTCTAAGAAAAACAATATTAAAAGGATAACAATACAATCGTTCACAGAAGCCCCCAAAACCCCCCCAGTCAGTCCAACAGTTCTTTTTTCCTGCCTCTCAGCAGTTCCTCAGGACCTCGCAGTGTGCTCCATCCTTCTGAAGTTCAAGTTCTGTCTTTCAAAATTTAAACCAATCAAGAACTTGAGGAATTAATTACGGAGATTCGGCAGCAAGTGAATCAACATGGCTTAAGTGCCTTCCGACAGCAACTAAGGGCAGCCAGCAACAGATTGGATGGACCACAACCGGGGAGCACCGTCATGGCACCGGAACCCTCCAGCTCCGCCACAGACATCACCAGCACGGCCAGTGGTAAGTCCAGGGGCGAAAAAAGGACACTTGGGTCTCTATCCTCATCATCTGAGGACTCCTCATCTGACACGGATGGGGAGGTATCACTAGCATCCGCAATGCATACTATTTTAAAAACATTTAACAAAAAGAAAAAAGACAGGAAAAAAAAAAACTAACCAGCTAGCACGCGTGTGGGGGGCGCACAAGGAGGCACCCGCACAGGGAGCCAACATGGGAACTGACGGGTCAGTCGGTCAGACGACCTCACGCGCCCTGGGGACTTTGGGCCCGGCAGCAGTTAGTGGGGATCCGCGCTGCGGTGTGAGCTCGCTGGCCAGCACAGTTCCGCGGAGAATCAAAAAGCGCATATGGCGCAGGGAATATATTGATATATTTTCCCTATTGATCAAAGATCACGAAGGGGGGCCAAAGCAGCTAAGGATAAGGATAAGTACGGGGAGCGGAGACCCAAGATCACGAAGTCCATAAACAATTGGGTTTCTGCCTTTCATATTTATATGAGCGTGGTCCTGGAACGGGAGCCCGAGCTGCACCAGTACCTTATCAAGTATCTGGACACCATCACCCAGGCGCATAAGCGGCTAGGGGGTTGGGCATGGCTCAATTATGATCTTAAATTCAGAGAAAGCCTAGCAGAAGATCCGACCATGACATGGCAACACCGGATAGTGGACATGTGGCTTGAAGAGATGGCTCCCAACCGTCCATTGTGCCTGGAAGGGACATCCCAGTCCTTTCAGGCGCCGCAATGGCGACAAAACCTGCAGATGCCGGTTCGCAGAGCATGCCGACAGTACAACGCGGGGAGTTGTACTTGGCGCCCGTTGCAAATTCCGTCACGTATGTTCCAGCTGTGGAGGCGGACACACGTCGATCACCTGCAGGTCCGGTAGGGATAACAAAACCATTTCGCACAATGCAGCCACGTGGGAGTGACAGCCATGGCCAGAACTCCCATCAGGCTTGATCAATTGCGACCGTGGCTGAGAGCCTACCCGTTGCGGGAAAAAGCCGTGGACATCGAGAATGGTTTTGCACGAGGTTTCCGCATCCCGGCCGCGGTACCAGCACGGCACCGGATAATAAACAACTCCCCTTCAGTCAAAAAGTTCCACGCAGTAGTCCAACAAAAAATAGAGAAGGAATTAGAGCTCGGCAGGGTGGCAGGTCCCTTCAGGGAACTTCCTAACCCGACCTAGTAATATCCCCGTTGGGAATTGTACCCAAGAAGGAGCCCGGAAAATTCAGGCTCATCCATAACCTGTCATACCCGGAAGGAAAATCGGTCAATGATAGCATCGATCCATCCTTATGCACCGTGAAGTATGCGACAATCGACCATGCTATTGATATTATTCGGAGACATGGGGGGCAGTCGCAACTAGCGAAAGCGGACATCGAGTCCGCTTTTCGACTACTTCCAGTGCATCCGGACTCTTTCAAACTATTGGGATTCTACTTCAATGGGGAATATTATTATGATATGTGTTTGCCCATGGGTTGCTCAATCTCATGCGCTTATTTTGAGCAATTCAGCGCATTCATACACTGGGTGGTGGAAGACATAGCAGGTGCCAACACAGTTGTTCATTACTTGGACGATTTTTTATTCATAGGGAAGGATACGAGTGACTGCCAAAGAATACTGAACGTATTCCAGCAAGTGGCCCTGTGCTTTGGCATCCCCTTGGCGGGTGACAAGACATGTGGACCCACTCAGGTGATCACCTTCTTAGGTATAGAACTCAATGTGCGGGAACAGCTGTCTCGCCTACCTGAGGAGAAAATCATTAAACTAGAGACTGCAATGCGAGGCATGCAGGAACGCAAAAAAGCAACATTGGAGCAATTCCAATCGTTGCTAGGACTGTTGTGCTTCGCTTGTAGAATCATGCCAATGGGGCGGGTATTCTGTCGCCGCATAGCAATGGCAACGAAAGGGGCCAAGAAGAGGCAACACAAAATTCGGGTCACAAAATGGATAAAAGAAGACCTCTGCATGTGGGTGCAATTTCTGCAATCCTTCAACGGTCTCGCATTTTGGCAAAAAAACACCCGGTCCCGAATGAGGAGCTTGACTTGTTCACGGATGCCGCAGGTGGGACTGGTTTTGGCATATATTTCAGAGGGGCATGGTGCGCGGAAGAGTGGCCTCACGAGTGGCACTCCACGGGCACCACAAACGACATCACGTTCCTTGAACTTTTCCCGATCTTAGTCGCCCTGGTCATCTGGGCCCCGCACTTGAAGGACAGAGCGATCACATTCCACACTGACAACGTGGCGGTGGTATATACGCGATAAATGGAATGCGGGCCCATACGCAAGGCGTGGTATCCCTGTTAAGACAAATTGTTATGTTGTGCCTCACTTACAATATAACCATCAGGGCAGAGCATATTCCAGGGCGGTGTAATAACCTTGCCGACGCTCTCTCTCGCTTTCAGATCTCGCTGTTCCAGTCGTTAGCACCAGGTGCCGACATGACCAAGACGGCTGTCCCAAAGAGAATATGGGACTGTGGTCCGCCGAAGTATGGGACCTTGTACTAAAATCATTATCAGCGAAAACCAGGCGAAGATACCTGAAGGCGTGGTGGGACTTCCAGGTGTTCTGCCAGAGGCGCAGGTCAGCAGATAACGAGCCCACGACGGAAGCCATCCTGGAATGGATTTTATGGGCCAAGAATAGCGGAGTTAGGAAATCAGCTGTCAAGGCAAAACTCGCAGCGATCTCGTTCTTTGCAAAAGCAAGCGGCAGAAGAAAACAGCCCAGCGGCAGATTTTGTCATCACGAGAGTGTTAAAGGGCTGGGTGACGGAGCGGCCGCGCACGCTAGAACAAAGGCGTCCGATAACTCATTCGATACTGCAGAAGCTCATATCAGCTGCGGGTCGGATCTGTTTTTAACGACTTTGAGGCCAAGCTCTTCAGATGCGCATTTTCATGGGCTTTCTACGGAGCATTCCGAATAGGTGAGCTAGTAGCCCCGGCAAGCCGGGCGCACGAAGAAGGGGGCATTATGAAGCGTGATGTTACCTGGCAGGACGGAACACTGTCATTATATGTCCGGAAATCCAAAACGGATCCGGAAGCGAAAGGGGCACAAATTGTGCTTCACCCGCTACCAGGTGATCCGTCTTGCCCAATTAGAACCTTCGCGGAATATAGTCAACTCCGCCCGGAAAACGCCGAGCAATGGCTGGTACATGAGAACGGGGCCCCGCTCTCGCGCTTCCAATTTGCCAGGGTACTCAAGCTATCCTTGGTGGCAGCCGGCTTGGAGTCGTCCTTGTACGGGACACACTCATTCAGGATTTGGGCCGCTTCAACGGCGGCCAGCTTAGGTATGTCAAGTGTACAGATCATGAACCTCGGAAGATGGCGCTCCAGCAGGTACAAGCTGTATGTACGCCCGGTTTAACGCCGGCCGTGCAAAGAACGCAGTATGGTGCAAAAGCACATAGACGTGTGTATGTATATATACATATAGATATATATATCGGATGTAGATATATACATATGCAATAAATGAATAATAAGGCAAATAAAAAAAAAAAAAAAAAATTATAAATAGTTGGCGGATATGCACAATGATGTATGTGAGTGTTACTATGTCCCAGTACTTATATGTCATGAATAATAGGTGCCAACGCCCGGCGGGAGGCATGGATATGCGGCCACTCATTCATCCATTGGGCAGAGAGGAGGGCAAGAAACAGACCGCAGGGAAGCAATCTGGGTCTCCCGAACGACGTCATAAACGTTACCTGGCTGGGTAAGAGAGGGATGGTGTGGGACCAGCTACTGCCCCGCCTTTTACAGATGAGAGAGGATGGAGGACGACCTTGGGCAATAATTGTGCATCTGGGAGGGAATGACCTTACGGGTACACACAGTGTGGAATTGACAAAAAAAATGCAGAGAGACTTGTTAACGCTGCGCGATGCCTTCCCGACAGCGGCCCTGGCATGGTCACATATTATACCCAGACGGGTGTGGAAAGGGGAATGGTCCCATAAGGCAATTGAGAGAACACGGCGAAAAGTCAATAAGTGGATGGCCCGTTTTATGGTAGCAATGAGCGGCAGCAGTATCATTCATGACCTCATAGACGAGACGTGCCCTGGTTTGTATAGGGCAGACGGGGTACATTTATCAGATATTGGATTGGACATATTCATTTGTACTCTGCAGGAAACACTCGAGCGGTTATGGCAGAGAGTCAGGTTGGCCACAGCGGCGGGAAAAGGGTGGGGGACCCTCTCAGCACGCGAGGAGTCGCAGCTGTGAGGGGTGGCGGAAAAGATAGGAACCACCCTTTACGAGAGAGCGCACAGCCCAGCCATGGAAGAGGGGGGAGCGGGCATACTAGAACTCAATTGTCCCCCAACAGCACGCAAAGGAAAACAGGAACAGTGTCCAGAGAGCCTTCCCAAGCTTGCACGGCACGGGAGGGGGAAGGGACGAGCAACGTAGCCCTGCTCACGCCTTTGACGGGCCGTGGGTGGTGGCAAAGCAGGACACTGCGGCGAACGGGAGGGGAGCAGGAAAGGCCTGTTGCGGCAGGCGCCCCTTCCTAGGGTATGCCCATAGGAACCGGGGGGGCAGTGGGAAAAGGCTTAGACGGCATTTTTCCAGACATCACTGCCGGGCCTCCTAGAAAGGAAGAGGGCGGGCTGTGCCTCTTAGCAGGTGTAAGATGAGTGGTTATGCATTAATGTTTTTAATGTTGATAATGTGTAGTTTTTCATGCTGTGGCCAACAGTTTTGTATGCTGTATTCCCAAAATATGTTAAAAAAAAAAATAAAAGTATTGTTTGGTTGAAGAAAATGGTAAGAGTATAATATGTGGGCAAGGAAGGGGGGAGGGAGAGGTACGGGGAGGGGGGGGGGTAGTGGCTACTGACCCGAGGCGGACATACGGGTCGCCAGGCTGAGTCCCGGCTGAGAATCATCTTAGCCGGGCACAGGCAGGCGCCCGGGAGCCGAGGGGTTAACCTTGGGGGAGGGAGGGAGGGGCTGGGGGGGGGGGCGGGCGGCGACGCCGACCCGAATATAGAGCAGGGTCGGGCCGTGGCTCGCCCTCTTTCCTCCCCCAGCAGAGCGGTGGAAGACGCACCCTCCCAACCCACCCCGAGGATTAGGCACCGTCACAGCATGGCGGACGAGAGAGCGCACAGCCCAGCCATGGAAGAGGGGGGAGCGGGCATACTAGAACTCAATTGTCCCCCAACAGCACGCAAAGGAAAACAGGAACAGTGTCCAGAGAGCCTTCCCAAGCTTGCACGGCACGGGAGGGGGAAGGGACGAGCAACGTAGCCCTGCTCACGCCTTTGACGGGCCGTGGGTGGTGGCAAAGCAGGACACTGCGGCGAACGGGAGGGGAGCAGGAAAGGCCTGTTGCGGCAGGCGCCCCTTCCTAGGGTATGCCCATAGGAACCGGGGGGGCAGTGGGAAAAGGCTTAGACGGCATTTTTCCAGACATCACTGCCGGGCCTCCTAGAAAGGAAGAGGGCGGGCTGTGCCTCTTAGCAGGTGTAAGATGAGTGGTTATGCATTAATGTTTTTAATGTTGATAATGTGTAGTTTTTCATGCTGTGGCCAACAGTTTTGTATGCTGTATTCCCAAAATATGTTAAAAAAAAAAAATAAAAGTATTGTTTGGTTGAAGAAAATGGTAAGAGTATAATATGTGGGCAAGGAAGGGGGGAGGGAGAGGTACGGGGAGGGGGGGGGGTAGTGGCTACTGACCCGAGGCGGACATACGGGTCGCCAGGCTGTGGCAGGGTGCAGCCAGAATGACTCAACACTAGCAAGAATAAAAGCCATTAATATGCTGATAAGGGTGGATCCCAGGGAAAGAACCTTTGCCCCAAAGGAAAGAAGCCTCTGCAGACTTTTTGCACACGGCCCTCCTTTGTCCCAAAGGAAAAGAGGCCTCTGCAGGCCCTGCAACCTTTTACAGTCAGAACAGCAACTTTTGCACACGGAACAAAAACTTTTGTGCAGGAGTGCTACAGAGGGTATAGGGTATGTGTTGTTTTAAACTCACTAATGCAAGTGTCTCTATTGAACACTCTATCCAAGACCTAAGTGATCTAGTTATCTGCCCATGGGTCCTGGGTGGTTTGTGAATTGGTTCACTTGGCTAGGGGGACTAAAAAATCCCAGTGGTAGGGGTTCCTTTTATTTCCATTCTGCCATGTTTTATCCCCATTCTTTACCGCTTCATGACCACCACCCTTGATACCCTGGTAGAACGCAAGGTGGTTACCATTGTCATGGCTCTGTCCCAAATACACCCCTCTGCGGCTTGCCTCTAGTAATACAGCCCTCAACCGCCTCTAGCGGTTGAGGTCTCACTTAAAAAGGGGGGAATGAGGCAGCCATGAGGTATAGCTGTAGGTAGCCCTTCCCCCAAGCCATGCGGCAAGCCATGAGGCTCTGATCAGCCTGACCCTTCCCCCGCTAGCCATGAGGTAATCAGCCTGCTAAGAAAAAGGCATTGAGATTTCAGTAGGCACCCTTCCCCCCACTCCAGGTCTGAGCACAGTATCCCCTAGCCCAGAAACCAACAGACCAGAGCATACCGGTTTGGACAGGTCACCCAGGTACCTCCCCAGGGGCTGCTGATTGGTGGGCAGGAAATACCTGTGGCAAATGGGATTGTAGAATGAGTTTAAAACTGTACTGTATATAAGGCATTGAAGGACGTCCCTCGGGGTTCAGACCTTTTTGTTGGAGGGTACCGGCTCTCTGTCTGATCCTGTGTGCACATTAAAGATCCTGTTTGCATTCCAGCCTGTCTGAGAGTTTTCCTTCTGTGGGTGAGTGATTGAATAAGAGCTTTGCACAGCGTTTGCTATTACAGGATCAGAATCCCGGCTAACTTTGTGTATCCAGTTCCGACCAGGCGCACAGAGGGCCGGACTTCCATGTCAGAATTGGGCCCTAATATTATACAAAGAAAAAATTACAATGTGGTAGATAAAGCTTGTATGCCCTGTCTAGTCTGCCCACCACATCAGCTATTCAGCTCAACAAACCCTTCCTCTTCCTTAGAAATCCTCTGAGCTCATTCCATCCTTTTGTGAACTCAACTACTATTCTTATCTTCATCTCTACTAGGAGGCTTTTCCACACATGCAACCACTCTTTTTATAATGAAATATTTCCTTGAGATTATTCCTGAGTTTACCCCCTTCCATCCTCATCCTATGATCTTCATTCTAAAACCTCCTTTCTGTTGACCTGTCCCATGCACATGCATGCCTCAAAGGTATTTGAATAATTATATCATAGTTCCCTGTTCTTGCCTTTCTTCCAGAGTATATATACCTTTAGGGAAATAATATTGACAAGCTTCAGTAGGCAGTAATTGAGTTCAGCAATTGAAAGGGCAATGAAAGATACAGAATCAAGGATTAAAAAATGGGAAAACAAAAGGCTAAGAATAATAGCCAAAGATAAATCCAAAAGAATTCTGTGTTTGATATTGTTAGCTATGTATATAGATGAATGCAATGTGTGCCTTTGAGTCAGTCCTGGCTCCTGGACACTCAGAAGCTCCTGGGTTTTCTTGGCAGTGTCACAGGAAGTAGATTTCCAGGCCTTTCTTTTGAGGCAATGGAGGATTAAGTGACTTGTCCAAGGCCACAAGGAGGGCTAATGGGAATTGAACCCTGGTTGCTTAGTTACTAAGCCAGTGTTCTAACCACTAGGCTACTCCTCCACTCCCATACAGATGAATAGAGACATTCAATTAAAAACAGCAGCAAGACCATTGAAAATCTGTGAAAAAATCCCTTCATCTTTAAATGCTGCCATTAGAACTATGAGTTCCAAGAAGGGGAAGATGAAGGACATCATGGAATCATCTTGTGTTCTCTCGCTCCCTAATCATAATGTGAAAATATTTACTAAGGCTATAGCTAATTTTTTCAGGAAGCTTCTCGTGATTGGATTCCTGTGGAACAAAAGGATTTCATCCAGGTAGACATGCAGCAATTAATGTGTGCAAACACATTGCGACCATAGGACATCCTCCCAGACTTCAGCAGCATCAGTGCCGAGAAGGCGTTCGGCAGTGACAAATATGGGCTTATGGTTTTAATAGTGCAAAATGTGAAGGGGCTGATATTTAAACTCTGTGGCTGGCATTTTTTAAAAGCAGGCTGCAGCATTTCAGAATTAAACAGGGTATTCAGAGATCGAATCTGGTTTCACCGCTGACCACCAGCACTATGCAGATGATGCACTATTCAGTCACTGTCCTGACAGCAAAACCGCATAAAGTTAAGACTGCTTTTTTCTAGCCTAACTTTGTGCAGTTTGTTATTCACTTAATGGTATGAATATTGCCGCTAGCCAGACTATTCCAATCCTTACCCCAGCTCAACCTAAGGACCTCCCCGGCACTGTCTGGATCGTGTTGCAGCAATTAGTGGAAATATTCAGCAGAACTATCTGGATTTGCCACTTGGCATCTAGAATCTAATATTCAAGAACTAGGATATATCAAAAATTGATCACATCGGACATCTTTTGACTTATGAGAAGTCAAGGTTGCCCTTCTAGCAGGTAAAGTATATGTCTACAGTAGTTAATGAAGAATTTGTTAGTCTTCTTGAAAGCTAGACACTATTTAGATTGTCTATATTTGGGACATGGAGGGTTTAAAATTTAGGAGAAGAAAAACCATGCATCAGCAAAGATGGGGAAAGTAACTAGACAAATCAGAACAGAAATGACGGAGAAAAGTACCAAAAAAACAAAATCTGATCAAGTCAAGAGCAAAAAGCTCATATGATTTTCATATCAAGATCGGTAGCTGGAACAAGCAAAAGTAAAGCAGAAAGCAAAACAACAGCCTGATAATCTGAAGCAATGAAAAGAGGAAAAGATTCAGCAGAATCTGAAAGGGTAAAATCCCAATGAAAACTCAGCAAGGAAAGCATTAGGAATAAATTCTGCAAGAGTAGAATGAACATCATCTTCAAGACGTTTGGAATGCAAAGGGAAAACGAAAAAAAAATCAGCCAGTTATAACCCTTTGTGTGATTCCTTGCACTTATCTGCATTTGGCAGAACAAAGTCGATCTAAATCTACAAATCAAAGTCAAAGCAGAAATAAGCTGAAAGGCAAAACTGAAAACAAAATATGATGGGCTTGAGCCCTTTCCGAAATACTCAGATCTATACCTTGAGATAGATTGAAAAGGAAGCTTTCTTTAAGATCTGCAGACCAATGCTTGCAAAAAGGTTGGAAAATAATGACAGCAGTGTTGCCAAACTTCTAAGGGTGATCTTCAGTCTCGTTAAGTGCTAACACTGGTGTTTAGCTTGTCTGTATACTGAGCACCGCTATTTCCATAGGAGGCTCTCTTTGGCACGATGCAAGTATTACATCGAGCATTAGCAGTAAATCTGAGAGGCTGAGATCGTACTCCACATACCCTGGCTTAGAAGTGAGGTTCATGACTGCCATGGTATGTACAAATCTAACCCATTAGGAGAAACTGCCAGTAGTGAAATATGGATTGACCAGTGACCTCTCTCTAGCTTAAGCAGGGTAATGCATAACTTGTTTTGAATATTGGCCAAATCATTGACACATTAATCATTTCCTTTTTAAAGGCACCTTGACTCGTAAATATTTCCAGCCTCACACAGCAACAATAATTCTTTGCTCTAGACATTTGATTGCAAGATGTTTTAAATTTGTTCCAAGGGACAATAGGAAGTTTTTAAACAAAGCAGAAAAAATGATCCAATGAAGCCAAGTCTAAAACGTATTTGCTGGAGTGACAATTGTCAAGGCAATTGATGAATTTCTGATGTTTGCTTCCAGCGGCATTAGTGCCCAATAGTGCTCACCTTGAAAATAAAAAGATGCTCTGCACAATTGGAAGCAGATTTTGACTGCAGCTCAAAGAATCACTTCAGAATTGCTTCACATCTACCAAATCTATAATGAACAGCTGTACCAGGTGCTGGCAAAAGTTGGACAGTTAAAAAGATACAGTAGACAGGAAGAAAATTGATGTATTTGAATTATGGTGCTGGCGAAGAATACTGTGTATACCATGGACTGCCCAAAGAACAAACCAGTTAGTACTAGAAAAGATCAAACCAAAGCTTTATTTAGAAGCTGAGAGGAAAAGGCTTTGACTTTTATACTTTGGATACATCATGTGAAGAGAGAGATCATTAGAGAAAGACATCATGCTTGGCAAGGTAGAAGGTCATCGCAAAAGAGGAAGGCTAGCAATACGATGGATCAATTCAATAACAGCAGTTATGGATGCTACTCTATCAACAATGAGCCGCCTGACTGAAAACTGAACACAGTTTAAGGCAACTATCCAGAGATTCACCATGAGTCAACCTCAACTCGACAGCACCTAACAACACAACAACCAGGGGCTGTTTTCTTCATGGTCTTATTTGTTTTTGTATTTTTGCTTTTTAAGCCAGTCAGGGCAGTCAAAGTTTCCGAGTTCTAGGAGGAAAATTTTAGACCAGTTCTATATTGCTAAAACCCCTTTCCTGAGGCACTATGGGACTTGCAGCCCTGAAGTCAATGAGTACAATAAAGGAATACAAATACTACACTGATTTGGGGCACGAGTTTGAAATCAGGACTAGTCAAAACGTCTACGTTCCAGAACTGGGTAACTTGGCAGCTCTAGTTATTTGACTCACTAAATACCAATGTCCAAATGGGGATATCCAGCAAAAATCCTTACTTAACCATAATCCACCCTATTTTTGCATATAATTTTTGGTTGGATCAATACAGATCCTGAACATGTTATTACTACTTGCCAGTTCCCTTACATTTCTTTACTCTTTTATTGAAATATTAAATAATAAATTTATATATTCTATAATTCTACACAAATCACACAGAAAATTGTAATTTAATGTTGCCAACCAGCACTGCATTTCAAACTTCAAAAACATAATTTAGTTCTGCATCGGGGGACATCTTTTATTCTACTCTGCATGCTCCACTGTGTCCAAAAACTGTGTTTCACTCAACAGAATTCCTCAAAACCATAGGAGTGGAGGAGTGGCCTAGTGGTTGGGGCAAGGTGCCACAGGCCAGAAGGTTGGTGGTTCAAATCCCACTAGAGGACAGCAAACTTGGGCTGGAAGGACTGGGGTTTCTAGTCCCACAGGTGCTCCTTGTGGTCTTGGGCAAGCTACTTAATCCTCCATAGCCCATGTTCCTTGTAAAATAGTTATCTCCAAGTTATAATGCCCTGTTCAATGTAATTTCAGTTTGTTCAATTATAAACCACACTGATGCAGAATAGTGTGCTGTATATAAGAGAATATAAATAAAATGATCTGTAATTGTTCTTGCCGCTCCAAAATGGCTGCCAAGCCCCTTTGACACTGCCATCTGATCAAGTATTTCCTTCACTGGCCAATCAGGGTCAGCTAGATTAAAGCAATGATTGCCACTCCTTTTCAAGGTTAAGCCAGCTGGTTGTACTGAATTTAAGTTAAATATTCAGGACTGTTCCCATTTATTTAACTCCTGTTCATGATTACCCCCTCTGTGATTTTGAGCAGAATGTGATCAATTGTTAATTGACTGCTCATTTATTTCACATAATTTGCCTTTCATGCATCAAGGTGGTTTATAATTGAACAAAGCATTATAACTTGGAGATAACTATTTTACAGAAAACATGGGCAATGGAGGGTTAAGTGGCTTGTCCAAGATCACAAGGAGCACCTGTGGGACTAGAAACCCCAGTCCTTCCAACCCAAGGTTGCTGTCCTCTAGTGGGATTTGAACCCCCAACCTTCTGGCCTGAGGTAACTTGCCCCAACCACTAGGCCACTCCTCCCTCATGTCTATGCAGTACCTTTAGATATTCTTCAGATGCTATGCGCTGTTCCTTCTTCCTACGGCTTAAGAGACAAGCTTTATTTTCCCTGGTGAGGGAGAACATAAAAAGTAATAGATGGTATTCAAGGACTGATTTCCTTCTCATTCTTCTGCAAACTATAGCCTTCGGAGATAGAATGGTGTCTCCTTTTAAGTTTCTCCTTCTGCTTTAACTTCTGTGCAACCTTTTGCTTTTCCATGAGTCACAAACTGTGTTTCCTCTTTCCTTGTGCAGGTTTTGAAAGGCAATGTTGCTTTTTTTTTTATCCTGATGAACCCTTAGGGAAAGGGTGCCTGAAGGACACACTGCAAAAGTTAAGGTTAGAGACAACTTCATCGAGGTGGGAGGCATGAGCCTGGGAGAAGGAGAGAGAGAAAGAGAGACAGATAACAGACTAGGGTTGAGAGAGGGAGATAGACAGCTACAGCCTGGGGCATGAAGAGAAGGGAGACAGACAGCTACAGATTAGGGATGAGAGATGTGAGATAGATATACTAGGGCTAGGAGAGAGGACATGGGGTTGGGAGAGGGGTAACAGCTACAAATTAGAACTGGGGAAGAAACAGCTGCAGTGCAGGACTAGAAAGGGTTAAAGACCAGCCGATGACAAATAGGATAAAATACAGTGGGCCCGATATTCAAAAGGCATTTACATGATTTACAGCCCAGTCAACCATGTAAATACCTTAAATGGGGATATTCAGCAGCACTTATATGGTTAGTGCCATTGACTGTCCCTTCCTGACTCCCCCATGTGCCGCAATGCTATCTGGATAGCATCAAGGAATGTTGGGAGATTCTGAGGCGGAGCAGAGGCAGCGACAAGCGCTAACCGGGCAGCAGCAATATTGCATGCTCTCCGGTTAGAGACCTGCGCCTTAAAATTAGACGAGGAAAACCCTAACCTGTCTATAATGTGCAGGAGCTAATCAGGCAGCATGCTATATCGCTGCTATCTGGTTAGCTACTGCGGCTTCTGGTGTCTGCGGCAATCCCCAGATATTTAATGCCAGGGCCTCATATGACCCTGGCATTGAATATCTGGGGTTAAGAGTCGGCAGGCAGGGCTCTGCGCCATAGCGACGCAAAGCCTGCTCAACTCAATATCTGGCCCAGAATGAATTTCTTTAGATTATATGAATATGGAGCTCTTTAAGATATTTTACTTGTGTTTTTAAGTAGTTTTAGGTTCAATAACCAATTTGGGACATATGTCAGTGCTTTGTTTACTGTCAGGGTCATTCCGAGGTGTGAATAGCGGAGATGAACGTCCCATTGGGATGTCCTTCCCTGCTATTTTGCCCCTTTTCTGACCCTGACTAGCTTCCCCTTACGTTGTATGGGGAAGTTAGATGGAGGCAGAAAAGGGGCGGTGTGGGGGCAGAGATAGGCAGGCAGTGGGCAGTCAGCAGCCCTGGACATACAGGGCCACTTCCAACAAGTGGAGGAGTGCCCTAGTGGTTCAGGCAAGGTACCTCAGGCCAGAGGGTCAGGGGTTCAAATCCCACTAGAGGACAGCAACATTGGGCCAGAAGGATTGAGGTTTCTAGTCCCACAGGTGCTCCTTGTGGTCTTAGGCAAGCCACTTAACCCTCCATAGCCCATATTCCCTATGAGTATTAGCATATGTGTCTCATATCCCCTTGTGTTAAATGTATGCCCCCAACTGTTTTGTGACAACTTTGATTGAAGGATAAGGTGGTATACAAAACTGTCTAAATAAATAAATGTCAGCTCTGCACATCCAGGGCCAGCAGCCTGAACAGGGAACTTATTCCACCTCTGGTGTTGATTGGGCAGGCCCAGGGCTCAAAAGAGGCAGGAGGGAGCAGAGGAAATTCCCCACAGCCCAACCCAGGCCTTGGGAGGCCAAATCAGAGGGTCAGGCTTTGGGGAATTAACATTTTGGTCCAGCAGCCAGGGACCCAGGCTGCTCATTTGATTGATAAGCCTCCTATGAGGAACAGTATCAAAGGCTTTGCTGAAATCTAGATAGATCACATCCATCACATGCCCTTGATTTAGTTCTCTGGTCACCCAGTCAAAGAACTCAATCAGATTTGTTTGGCACGATCATCCTTTGATAAAAGCATGTTGCCTCAGATCATGCAACCCATTGGTTTCTAAGAAATCCACTATTCTTTCTTTCAGGAACGGCTTCATTACTTTTTCCACCACTGAGTTAAGGCTTATCGGCCTATAATTTGTCACCTCTTCCCTACTGACACTTTTATGAAGAGGTACCGCATCAGCCCTTCTCCAGTCCTGTGGAGCCTCTCCTGTCTCCAAGGATCTATTAAAAACATCCTTTAAAGGCCCTGCCAGAACCTCTCTGAGCTCTTTCAGTATCCTTGGAATGTATCCCATCTGATCCCATAGACTTGTCCATTTTCAGTTTTTCAAGTTGTTGAATGATGTGGTATCAACTCCATTCCCATTTGTATATTTGTCAATCATATGTGGTCATTCTACAGGATTTTCTTTAGTGAATGCCAAAGTATTTCTTTAGGATTTTCACTTTTTCAATGTATAAGAGTATAAGAGATTAGGGAGGCCTTTTAAATGATAGGGTGGACTCATAGATTTTATGGGTAGCGTTGTTATTGTGATGGGGCAGGGTCTTGGTGATCTTGTAGTGTTAGACAAGTGGCATCAGCTGGAGAGGCTATCGTGCTAATCCTGGGATGTGGGGTTGCTATTCTTGCCTTGTGTACTCACCCTCTTGCCAAGTGTTGTTAATATTTTCGAAACTTTGTACACACGGGAAAGTTAATAGCATAGGTTTAGAAGCTCATTACCCCCATTGTTTTAATAACATGAGCTTAATTTGTTTTTTGAGTTACTGGTGCACCCCTAACTTAAGCATTTACCCAGTACCCATAACTGGTGTTAATTCTACTAGGAGTCTGTGTATGTCATCTACTGTGGGAACCTTTTACTGAACACTGCTAACCGTCGACACATGTAACTGGCAGTAATGAACCCTAACATGCGGGCAGCCCAGCTACCGACCACTGAAATGTACGTTAACTGGCACTTGCCTGCTGCTGTAGACAGTGCGTGGGTAGAGGTAGAATACAGTATGCTACAGTTATTACGTCACATGCTGTAGCATGGGTTCACCTAATGGACCCTCTGTAGGTGGCATTAGGTGCCCTCACATTACTTTGCTGCTGGGTAGGGTACCCCAGTGTGCATTAGCTGCTGGGCGCATACAGTTCATGCCCCCTGACCTCTAACCTGAGGCTTTGTACTTAATGTGCATTGCTAAGTGCACACTCTTAGTGGCATGTCTATGTATATTAGCATATGGAGGGGAGGTGTATCCTAAAGTCACTTACCCCTTCATTGCCTCAGGTACAGACTTAGATATAAGCCCTCTGGAGACAGAGAAATACCTACTGTTCCTGAATGTAACTCACCTTGAGCTGCTACTGAAAAGGGCATGAACTAAATCTAAAAATGTGTTAACAGAAATGGTTTTGGAGCATGGATCTTACGTTCAGTACATCCTCGGAGTTCTTCAGCACTCTAAAATGGCCTCCAACAACTGAATTTTTAAGGATTTTTTAAAAATCTAAGAAGGACATGGAGAATCAAACTATTGTATTGACTTTTTGTTAGCAAGTGAAAGAAGACTGCATTGTGCTTTGTAGTGCACAGATTTTAAGCCCTCTGTGCATTGCCTCTGTTCCTTCAGCAAGGCAACGTGGTTACATCTGCTTCTACTTGAATTCATTCTGCACCCTCGACATTGTTCTTTGGCATTACTCGGCAATCCTGGATTTTCAGCTCTGTGCTCGCTCTACAATACAATATTGCCGGCTTTGGCTTCAGTCAAGTGTTTATCACATTGCTGCTCATTTTTATTCAAAGCATGTCACTCTGAGCACAAAAATATTCCTCATGCAGCTCCGCACGAAATGATATTGCCGACAATGCAGGATTGGAAACACTTGGATATCTTTAGATGTTTAAGTGGTACCTGTGAGTGTTATTAAAAGTTGTACAGCTCCAAACAGGTTTCATAGATAGGGAATGGACAAACTCAAGTATGATATCTGCTGGGATAGTGAGGGTATATTTAGACCCCTCAACTCCCTCTTTAGCCCTACTGTCTTCCATCTCCTGCATTTTTGGGACAAAGTTTGAAAACAGCGTTTTTGACAGTATTCAGAAAGGTGTCCACATTCCTCCAAGCACATATATAGATTATTTTTATTATAGAAAACTATATAAACTAGTGCTTGTCCAGGGACGACCAGAAAGATTATTTATTTGCACAGTTTAGAATGAGACATTCGTTTTATTTCAGGATTGATAAATGAGAATACATTAATAGTCCGATATTCAAAAACACTTATCCATATAGCGGTAGCTGCTAAAGTGCCCTGTCTTTGAATTTTCACTGGAAATATCCAGATAGTCTACTGAAAACTCTTATGGACTGTCCCTAAATATCCAGATTGTGCCGAGTGGAGCATCAGTTTTCCTTTTACCCCTACAGCTAGGTGGCGATATTTACCTGATATCCATACAGCTATGTGGTTTAATGTAGGACTTCTATCCATAGAGGTCACCGCTCTTTATTTATGTCCAGCTCTGCTCGCTTTTTGGATAGCAGTGCTTAATCTATATGGATAATTTAAATATTGTGGTCTGCGTTTAAAAAAAAAAAAAATAATGACCATGGTATTTGAATATGGACCCATACATTTTTATTTAGCAAACTACTTAGGAAACTCATGAAAATCCATCGCTAAGGGATATTCAAATTAAATATCATATGAATTTATTAAAATCTGCATTTTCTCTACAGGATAGTATACAGTATGTGGGTGCAGTGGGAACTCGCATACCTCCAACATTGAAAGTTGGCACCTATGTCTTAGAAAAGCAGAACAGAGAAGCAAACAGGATCCCCAAGAAAGCCGCATGAGGTCGCAAGATTTCTCGATAAGCAAAAAGGTAGAGAAATCCCTGAGTATATCTGACTCCCCATGCAATGAAATATGGATTTGAAGTCATTGTTGAAAGGCAAGGGCAGGTCAAAAAGCACACCTCCCTGGATTTGGAGGTGCCAGGTTCACCAGTTGTACAGGGTGCATTCCTAGCTTGGTACAGTCTGGGTTGATATGTGGTATTTACACTGTAGCAATAAGCCTGCCTCATATCGAGGTTATGAGTTTGAGCCTTATTCACCTTTGCTTACACATATGTTGCATTATAAAACAAGGCACTGGGACGCTCTCACTTTAAGGAGGGTTAAGCGAGGGAACAAACTGGATATCCTCTAGGTTCATCTGTGCAAGAGACATTGCTACAAATGAGGAAGACAAGGACGGTCCTGGCTAAAGAGAAATAAACTGCTGGCCTTCATAATCTGTAACTGGCAGCTGGATGTGCCATCTTTATGCTGACAATTCCCACCTCTATCTCTTGCTGAGTAGACAGGGGGTTCTGTGCTGGCGTGACGGATAGATTACCCTTCTGTGTCCACCGTTCTTAATGTGCAGGGGCTAGCAGCTGCCATGCTACCAGACTAGCATTAGTGTGGCACTTAGCAACAATGACTTGTGTTGATTCGTTTTGGGGGCTGTCTTCAGAAAGAATTAGAGGAGGCCACAGAAAGTCCAGAATAAAGCAAAGCAAATGGTGCAGGGTTATTTCCAAAAACTATGGGATGGGACTTCAGGACCCAAATATGTATACCCTAAAGGAGAAGAAGTACAGGGAGATAGGATGCAAAAGTTTAAGCATCTGAAATGTTCTAATCCACAAACACCTTCCAAAGAAAGCAGAAATAGAGGGAAGGGGAAGAGAGCAGGATTTTATTTTTTTATGGAAAGGATGATGGATTCCTGGAATTTAAGAAAGTATAGGATAATCACTGAGGCTCATATAATGGCACAAGGATGAAACAAAGCACTGGGGTAGCCTACAATGACTCCATGTGGTATGTCTACTAAAGTGTGTTAGTGTGCTACTATGTGGCTAATGCTACTAAAGTGTGTTAGTATGCTACTATGTGGCTAACACAGGTTTAACACCCCTGTGGTAGCAACTAACCTGTAAAAAATTCTGTTATCTCAGGCAATTTTCCATGATATCTGATTTTCAAGCAGTGGATGTGTTTAGGAGCGTAATCGGGGCGGATCTGGGTGAATTGGGGTGGGGAGTGGGGTGGCCATGGTTGGCAGCCACTGGACAAAAAAAGAATTTGCGGGGTGGCTGCCAAAATCGGGCCCATTAACAGCAGCAGAAAACATCACCTCAAAAAGTGGTGTTATATGCTGGGAAGCCAGATAACATGGGCTCTGCCCTACATCTGATCAGGCCACTCCATGCAATGAATGAGCCTCCACCTCCTACAATATTGTTGGTGCCATGTTACTGTGATACACAGCACCAATAATACAAAAAATAAACATGTGTTCCCCCCCAACATGCAAAACATGCCAGCTAGCTAGTAGGGCTACACACCCCTCCCCTGATTCACAACTGCAAGGGTGGGTGGGTACAATGGCCCCCACCCTCTCCATTCCACTTCCCCTAACCAAAAACAAATCCCAGCTAGCCAGCCGGCAAGAGGAGCCCCCCTCCCCCCACATATCTCAAAATCCCTGAATTATAATGGAAGAACGTGGCAAGAGCAATCTTATAAGCCCCTGTCACATCTAGTAGCATGATCAAAATGACTGCCATCATGAGGTGCTGCCCTCTAGCCTCTTGCTAGGGGGCAGCGCCATGAGATCATGACCATCTTTGTAAGGGCCTATGAGAAGGGCAAGGCTTTTTGAGGTATGTACAGGAGGGCTCCCCTTGCTGGCTGGCTAGCCATGATGTTTTGTAATGGGAGATGAGAGAGGGTGCGGGGAGGGAAGGAGGCCTAGTCCGATGGTAGCTGGAACACTTTGCATGTTGGGGGTGCACCGATCCCCCCTGGGCAGTTGACAATGGGGATCAGGAGTTCTCCAGAGGGGATCGCTGCTGAAGGGGGGTCCTCACTTTAATTTTTTATTTTGTTGATGCTGCAGAGGGAGGCCCGATTGCAGCAGTTGGGAAGGGGGGAGGGGGGTAATGGCAGCAATCGGAGCACAGATGTGCACCCTATCGATACCATCCCTCCCCATGGATTTACTGCAAGAACCTGTGGTACCTGCTTCAGTAGGCACTGTAGGACTTTTCCTGCAGTATCTGCCAAGAAAGTAACATGGGGTCTCAGCAGGAAATCCAAACCTCTGCAGTATCTGCAGGACCTCCTCTGACAACGCCCCCTGTAGATACCATAGAGGTTTGCTGCTTACCATGAGGTTTTGTCTACTAATGTGGTTTAGTAGTGTAATGATCAGCGGCATAACAAACAAGAGGAAAATACCTTTGGGATTGTGCAAGCTCCCTTACAGCCCTGGGGGAAGCTTAATAAAATCCTGGCCTGACTTCTGGAAGGGAAGAGGCTTTCCTCAATATCCCCCGCTAGGAAGGAACAGAGACAGTCCACTGAGCTGCTGCAGGATCCTGAGCTGGCCCACTTTCCCTGGCTCACGAGGCAGTACTCTTAGTAACCAAAGAGAGGCTGGTAGTGAAATATCTTTATCTTTATCTTTATCTTTATTGCGTCATTTGATAGACCGCTCTTGTCAAGACATTTGAGCGGTGTACAATAAAAGGCAATACGCCACTAAACTAAGGAAAAGGAACGCCAAATTGTAAATAGAAAAGAAAGAGTAAAGGACAGAATACAACAACAAAAGAGCACAGAGACATACAAGACGAAGGATTCAAGACAGACAACAGGCACAGAAAGGAAATAGACCAGGAAGAACCCATGGAAGCCCAGGAGTATGAGGAGGACAGGCCCCTTGAACTCATGGAGTACTTTTCTGGAACAGTGAATGCTTTAGCCCTGGGGCAGGTTCAACAAGCTGAAGGGGGGATGGGAAGGGCAGCTGCACAGCTGCTTAACCTGTGTAGCTGAGCAACACCCCATTAACTGTAAAGGAAAAGACTATGGGTTTTGGGTCACTATGTTCATGGGACTGCCTATGACTGCTGAGTACTGATTCTCTGGAACATTTGTTGTGTTTGTGTTCTGGAAAAGGGGAGGTCATGCCCGTCATTGCTGCTGCCAGAGGCATGGTGTTTTGGAGCTAATCTCCAATGAGAAGTAGGGGTAGCAGACTTGCTCCTTGAACTGCTGTAAGCTTCAGAAAAAAAATGCAAAAATACCCAACCAGGTCTAAAAGCTAATGCAACAATAGAAAAAACCTGGTGAATGAAACCAAAAACCGTCATGAGAAAAGCACTTTTTTTGTCAGAAAAGCCGTCACAGTGTAGAGGACTTCACCTCACACTACCGCGGCCCATCCATTTTATTTTATTTGAAAGCCCTATATTTTAGGACATAATATTAAACGCAAGTTATATGACAATGTCACTTAGCTGAAAAGGCTGCTGCAGAAAAATCATCCAACGACCAAATATGATTGGAGCGATATTGCGATATTGGAGCCGCAGCCCCATTGATTTCACGGAGTCTGCTACCACCGTTTAGTAAACATACCCCTTAGTCTGCCAGAGGATGGCATAGTTGTACAAGAATGGAAACAAAGTACCGGGGTAACCTACACAAAATAGAGCTTCAACCCAAAATAGCTTTATTGCATTTCCAAGAAGACAAAAGGACATCCCACACAAGCAGCAGATATAATACTAAACAGAGGCATGGGGGAAACCAACACAGAACAGCAGATACAAATCTAATCACTTCACTGAGCACACTAGAAGGGCCATTGTGGTCTTTATCTACCATCATTTACTATGGTAATTTAAGGTTTTGCAGTTACAAAATGGTAATATCCAAAACCAATGCACAGTAACTATGGAACATCTGCATGAAATGTTGGTAACATGCCCAGAATTTTTGGGAGGGCTGCTGTTCAATTAAAGGAGAGGAACAGCTGCTACTGTGTGTTCATGGTACAGCTGATACTACTTCAGACGGCATTAACAGCATACAGTAAGAATCGCCATGGTAACTGTAAGGTGTACTCCCTGCCCTCTCCCCTCCTAGTTTCAGCCTCAGAACGGTGTTTTCTGCCTTAGCTAATCCTGCAATTAGCCTGCATTAACAATGAACATGTCCTACTGTTAAGTACACTACCATTTTAACAGCTAACACAGATTACCAACTAGGCTACTATGCTCTATAATGTGCGTTAGTGATTATTAGATCTCAAAATGAAGTATCGGGTATTTTTTGGCAAAATGTACACTATATTTATTTATTTATTTAATTTTATTTATTTATCTTTTTCTTCTATACCGCCCCTTCCAGAGATCAAGGGCGGTTTACATAAAACAGTTAACAATTTTGCATACATTTGTATACTTTACATGGAACGGAATGGAGCTATGTACAAGTAACATTACATAAAACAGTGTCTGAACTAAATTATTAGGAACTATAAACTCCCTATCTCCCATTTTACTGATTCTTATTTTTCTGTGCAGCCTCTGCTCACTGTGACTAATATTCTTTTTATTCATCAGACTTCTCTTCTCTGGTCTTCAACTGGTTGGATTAACCTCTCTGTCTTACAATACAAGAGCAAAATGTAATCAAAGCAACCAACAGGTGGCTTGCTTAAAACAAAGATAAAGGCGCTGTGAAAGCAAACAGTAGAAATGGTTTCAAACAGAAATTAGAGAAGTTTTATGGAAGATACATTACTCATAGGCTACTTAATATCACAGGAATTCTCTGTGCATCCGCAGAGAATCTCGATAGGGATGACAGCGGCTGGGCAATTCTACTCATGCCCTATTTAACATCGCTGATGATAGCAGATAAGGGTCATTTCTCTACTCGATCTTCCTGGAAAGTGGTGTGCAAAGCTTAATAATTGTGGATTTTTACCTCCTTTTGTTATTTGAGCTTGGATGAGAAAATACCTTCTGCTAAATCTGTGCCAGGCTTGGCCAGCTGTGATCCATTAACTGATCGCTTTCCTTAAAGTGAGCTGTCACAGCAAAGTCAGTTGGCCAATAGTTTTGCTGCTCAGGGAAGTGCAGCCATTAGTGCATTCGGAGGCATGTTTACTAAAGCATTCTAATGGGAACATGGCATTAACTGCATGCTAAGCGTGCTGCGATCCCCGTTATCACATGCTAAAAATAAGGCCATGATGAAAGATCCCATGCTAAACGCTTAGCACAGGTTGAGTCAAGAGACTGAGTTGCCCAGACGTAGTGTGTGCTCATTGTGGTTCACGTGGGCATCTTTGGTACATGCTAAATTGCAATGTTGCAGTTAGCATGGGTGCACATACCCCTGTTTCAATAGGTGGCAGTAAGTGAATCTATGTTAATTGTGGTAAACAGCTTAGTGAGGAGGCAGAGCTGGATCCACGATGGCTGGATAGGGACATGCCAGGCAGGCCCCCGACAGTTAGCATGGATCTGGCCCTGCCCCTGCTCTAAAAGATGGGCCTCAACGCACGCTAACTTCGCATATTTAATTCAATAGGACACCTTATAAAAATTAGTGTATGCAAAATTAGTTCAATATGTCACAAATAAATATGCATGCAATCAATCTGCATGTGTTAAAAAGTGCTAATAGATGTTCAAAAAATATTTAGTAATTCAAATAGCTGAAATAAATCGAAACCCACCAAAAACTGAAAATGTAAAAAAATCCAAAAATTGACTAAAAATGTCTTACTTACATACATCTTTATTATTGCAAAAGTTACAGTATTATATATACAAGATCTGTTATTATATGTTCAAATGATGGATAACTGGAGAATTAGCAATGCTCTTAAATTACATCTAAGAACCTATTACTTCAACTGAAGTGGTAGTATAGCCTAGTGTTTCTGCTAATGGACTGGGAACCAGTGAAACAAGTGTTCATAATTCTAGTTCGCCCTGTTTACTAGACTGAATTAGGTGGTAAACATGGGAATCAGTCTGCACTAACAGTTAACACGGCACCTTAATATTGTAGACTAATTTCCATGATTTTGAGGTTCGCCCTGTACGTCCGGGGCTAGACATCGGGGTACGGGAGGCCCAGCTGTGATTAAACAAATGAGGGGTGCAGGACACTCCCCACAGCCTGACCCTGGCCATGGGAGGCTAGATTGGTGGTTGGGCTGCGGGGAAAGGTGAAAGTAGTCGGCGGCCAGGGATCGTGGCTCCTGAATGGAACCACGGTGCCAGGGCAACCAGATGCTATGGCGCCATTCAGGAGTCTGACTAAGTTAGCTGTGCACGGGCCTGTATGTGCAGACCGATGGGAATCGGGTCCCAGGCTGCCTGTACAGGCCTAGATGTGATTCTGATCCCATGGGGGCTAGACGTGCCCCACAGGATCAGAATCGGGTCTCTCTCTGTGCATCCGGTTCTGACTGGATGCACAGAGGCCGGGACGCACAGAATGCAATGTGCCTCCATATATCTAATTAATGTGTGTTAGCCATTCTATGGCAGATAATATGGTGCAGTTAATGCTACCTAAAGGGGCATCTCTACCTGCATTGTGTCATCTGCTATTCAGTTAACACTCAGTAAAGAACTTTCCCCCATGTTAAATGAATGCAAAATGTTGGGAATGCCTCAAAGGTTAACACTGGGGGAGTCATTTTAGAAGCCCACTTTGTGTTTTGGACTTCAGAAAACAGGCTTAGAGATGTTCAAAACATAGTGACTTCTCCAGGGCCATTTTAGAAGCTAGCTCTGGGGACATCCAAGTCCGAATGGGGGTGAGAAGGAGGCATGGCCAGGGTGTTTCCAGGATGAACCCACCTTATCTCAGAAAGGTCATGGACATCCGGCGTTGGGTCTAACATTAGACCTGCTCCAGGCAGGAACAGGCATCTGAAAAGTGCTTGTTTTACTTAAAACACATCCTGAGGGTATAGAGAAGAAAGGCTCCATCATCCTTAGTACTCAGCAAATGTCAACAACAGCAGGATTTGAATTCTGGCTGCCCTGTTCCTTACCCATTACTCTATCCATTAGGCTATCCTAGATATCTAGGTTCTGGTCTATGATTCTGGGGACATCTATTTATTTATTATTTATTTAATGTCAAAGTGGTTTACATCAAACAGCAACTTAGTTTACATTGAACAGGAGAGAACATATCATACATAGAACCATAATTTTCAAACAACAAACCCTCATATCAACATGTAACTTAGATAACTATATAAATTAGCAGATGTTCATGAGATGCGTGGCATGCTAGGGACTTGGCTGGTGAGTAGGCTGGAGGGGAAGGAGAGGCACGGGTATAAGTTGTGGCAGGGCTAGAGGGGAGGGCAGTGCTAGTAGGGGGACAGGCCAGGGTTGGTAGAGGGACAGAGCATTGGGGATAGCGCAGGTCGTTATAAGAATTGCTTGGTAGGCATAGTTAGTCCAGTGCCATGGAGAAATGCTCGAGGAACAGGTAAGTTTTTGTTTTCTTTTGAAAGTCTTTGAGATCCTTTAGTGTGAGAATGTTATCTGGTAGAGCATTCCAGAGTCGGGGGGCGAACAGGGAGAATGTCTTGCTTGAAGCTCAAGCATTGTATTTCCTGTTGTCTGTAGAGATAGCAAGAGTGGTTTGTTTGCTGGTCCATCTGGGTCAATTGTCAGCTGACCTTTTTATAAGGGTTTCTAGATAATCAGGTGATAGATGATGGAGCGCCTTAAAGATACTGACTAATGCTTTCTATTTTGCACAGGCTCTTATAGGAAGCCAATGGAGGTTTCTGAGTATCAGGGTAATATGATCATGTTTGGGAGTGCCAGTTAGCACTCTTGCAGCAGTTTTCATGGCCATCTGTAGCGGATGGAAGTCCATGGAGAAGTATGTTGCAAGTCAAGATAAGGTAGAGTTAAGGCTTGGAAAACTGTCTGGAAGTGGGTTTGGTCAAGGAGTGGTCTAAGAGGTTGACTATTCTCATTTTTTGGTAGAACAGACTTACAGCAGCATTTATGTGTTGAGTTAGTGTTAGACCCTGGTCCAGGATGATGCCAACCTATCTTACATTAGAATTAGTGTGGATCTTTTCTCCACCCATCTCTACATAGAGTGGAGGCATACAACAGAGATCTTTGGTAACATGTAGTAACTCCATCTTTTGGTAGTTCAAGTTAAGGTTATGTGCTTTAAGCCACCACGAGATAGCACCAAAGCAGTCTATCAGAGGAGTGTATACCATGTTGCTAGTGGAGATAGGAATATATAGCATTATGTAATCTGCATATAGGTGAAACAGGATGTTGTGGGAGCTAATGATATTACAGATGGGTTAAATGAATAGGTTAAACAGAAGCAGAGATAATGCCGATCCTTGGCTTACGTCAGATGGTGTAGCAGTTATCCATTTATGTGTATTGTGGCAAGGAGGCCTATCCAGAGTCCAGGGGAGGACAAAGAGACAGGGAATTCACCCTAGTAAATGGCCCCCTTTACTCAAGTCAGGGTAGGAAAGCCATAAACACCTCCAGGGATCAGAAAACTTCCACGTGGACCACATTTCATGCTCCCCCTAGTGGAATGAAGGGGAGAGGATACAAGGATCAGAACCCTTTAGGCAGTGAATGCTTCAAGCACTCAGGTGCCCGGAGTCAGGCTGATTGCCGTCACCTGAGTAGGGTGGGGTTGGAGCTAGAGCCCTGGAAGTATAAACCCAGAGCAGAGTATGATTTAGTGGAAAGGGAGGAAAGGAGGAGAGGAGAAGCAGGAAGCCAGGCTGAGCAGAGCAGAAGAATGGACCTTCCAGCTGGAGAGAGTGCTATGTGGCATGTAGCAAGGCTGCAGGAGAGTTTGGAGCCAAGAACAAGAGAGACTCCAAGATCCCCCGGGAGGCTGTTAGCTGAGCATGCTGAGCAGGACAGGGAGACAGAGCCTATGCAGCTGGGAGAGCCCGAGGTGAAGCTGATTGAGGAGGAGGACACTCCCATGGACTATTCCTTGTGCCAAGCTGTGAACCTGGGGAACGTAGAAAAAGCAAGCCAGTCCTGAAAGAAGGTCTCCCAGGAAAAGGTACCCTTATACCACAAGCAGGGTGGCTGAGATCCCATGTGTTTATAAAGGGAAAGTTTACCACAGACTTTAAATGTGCTTTTTGTTTGGTGCTTTAGCCAGCAAAGCTAAGAAGGGAATACAATTAAGCTTGCTGGTAAAGACTGTGTATCCTGCAATAGAGAACCTTTAAAACTGCATTTTTATTTATTTTATTTTTATTTATTTACATTCTCTTATATACCGCGCTATTCTGCATCAGTGCGGTTTACATTGAACAAACTGAAATTACATTGAACAGGGCATTATAACTTGGAGATAACTATTTTACAGGGAACATGGGCTTTTGTGGTTGGATATGTGGTTGGATATGTTTTGGACAATTTTTGCTTCAAAGAGTCCTGAACCAACAATCCTATGTGTGGTATGAACGAACCATTGTGCATATAAAAATAATAAATTTCTGTCATTTGCCTTACCTACTTGAGCCTTACTACAGCTTTCTGCATGGTGCACTCATACAGCTGAATAAGGACTACATTTCCCAGAGGGCATTGCAAGGAAATAGTTTTAAAAAAGCTGAAAAAGAATACAGCAGAAAGTTCCTTCAATAATCCATGCCCCTCTAACCTAGAGGGGAGTGGTGGTGGTGTGACAGTACTTGTTGCCTCAAGGTTAGATATGAGAAGAGCTATATAATGCAATGTTACATAGGTCAATTGCTTGAAGTTGGAGTAGTCGTGCTTTATGTGGCACTGAGTTAAAGGCTGCTTTTACATCAAGGAAAATGAGGGCAAATTCTTGATTGGGTTTTCCAGGGCCCAGCGTAAGCTTGTCCATGAGTATGGTGATAAGATATTTAACACCATGGTTGGTTCTAAATCCATGTTGTTTGTCAAGGGGGGCATGTGTGTCGATGAAGTCCTGCAGTTGTATCTGGACTGCTTTTTCAATTATCTTGACTAGGAAAAGTAAGCTAGAAATGTGTCTGTACGAACTTGGCATTGTCGGGTCCAGTCTTGGGTTTTTGAGGAATGGGCATATGGATGTGCATTTTTTTTTGTATTTAAGTTTTTATTGTCACCAACTCCTTAACAAAACCATATACATATATCAAACAAGAAAACAGTCCTTCAACTATACATTGGGTAACTAGCATACAATATTTCTATACATCAAGGTGCTCAAAAATCATTTTTTCACTTATACCTTGTCTCCATTCTTTGATAGCATTACTTAATTTAGTCTACAATACCAAACCTGTTACCCCCCAACCCTAGTCTACCAATAAAATATATCCCTTTACCCGCTGGCTATTGAATTTAAAACTTTTTTCACTTTTTACACTCTCCCCCACTCCCCCCTCCCCTCCCCCTCTTTCCCCCTTCCTCCATCCCCTACCCCCCCATTTCCTATCCCTTCCCCAGAGCTCGACACAGCTGACCCCACTCCTCCTCAAACTTAACCCCCTTTTGCTTTCGAGCTGCCGTAAGCTTTTCCTTAAGAACCATAGCCCTAAGCCTTGTCTCATATTGCTCCACCAGCGGCATCTCTTTTTGTTTCCAAGCTTTCGCCACTTCACACCATGCTGCACTTAGACACGCCAGCACCATTCTACAAAGGGCGCCCCCCCCCCCCCCCCCCCGTTGCACCTGCCCATCTCCCTACCAGAGATATCAAGGATGTCCCTCCAATTAAATAAGCTAAATCCAACGTACTTTGATCCAAGGGTATGGAATGCTTCAATTCATTATGCACTTAAATAGCTATTATATAAGAACCAATGGTCTCAGACTATAACACGCACAGCTCAGGATAAACTCTTAAGAGCTACGTGCCACAATAGCATCAATGACCATATCAATTTTTGATGACTTAGGTTCTTCAATCACATACCAAACTTAAGGATTCTCAAAAATCGGACTTATCTTAGTTTTTTGATCCAGTTTCAAATTGTGCCAATGCTGCATTTGCTCCCTACCAGGACAGTAAACAGATATTAGGTGCTAATTCCACCTCCACTCCTAATTTACCCTGTATCCACTCCTGGATCCGCCTCCAATACCCCTGGGCCTTTTCACAGCTCCACCAAATATGCCAGAAAGTCCCCCCCCCCCCACTCCCTCCAGCATAGGAGAGAGACTCCTGGATAAATCCGGCTTAATCTCTCTGGCGTGTAGTACCAGCGCATCATCACTTTATAGCAGTTTTTTTTATTCTACTCGCGCTAGGCCCCCGCTTTATCTGGTCCCACACCCTTTTCCAATCTTTTGCTGTCAGAGTCACCCCTAAATCCCATTCACACTCCACCATATACTGATATTTCCCCACCCCCTCCCCCTGTATCCCTTTATATAATCCCAAGATCATCCCCCTCGAACCTCTCTTCCCATACCAGATGGCCTCCATATTAGAGACCTCCCCCTTCTTCCCCACCCTCCCCAACGCCTTTTGTAAAAAAGAGCGCACCTGCACATATGCATACCTATCCACCTCCCCCAAATTAAACTCCTCCTTCACCACCTCAAAACGTTTAAGCTCCCCCTCATCCAGCAATTGCAAACTACACATCAACCCCTTTCCCCTCCAGATATCAAAACCTACCCCCTTCCCATCCTGGTTTAAAGGCTTTCCACCCCCTCCATGGAGTCATTACTGAAAATCCCGTCCCCCTCTCAGCTATCTCAGGCTCTCTAACCTTATCCCAGATCTTCACTACCTGTCTCATCACTGGCGTTCCCCCCCTAGCTCCACCCTCTCCGCCATTGGGACCCAAACCCATGCATCCAAATGTCCACCCCGAACCCTTAGTTTCTCTAGACTAACCCACGGTTTCTCCTTCCCTCCCTCCCTCCAGCCTAGGACATGTGTTAACTGTGCCGTCCTATAATAGTCCCTCAGATTAGGTACTCCTAACCCCCCCTCCTCCTTGGACGCATATATCACTGCCCTTGCTATTCTTGGGGGCTTCCTCTTCCAGATATAGCCAAACACTCGCCTTTGCAAAATCCTCATCGCCCCCTCCGGCACTTCTACCGGAAGAGCCTGAAACAGATACAGCAAACGCGGTAATACATTCATTTTGAGCGCCGCAATCCTTCCCACCCAGGAAATCTCCAAATGCATCCACCCCTCTATGTCCTTGCTAATCTGTGCTAAGAGCCGAGGGTAATTCTCTCGGTACAAGTCCTTATATCTATCCGTGAGTTGCACCCCCAAATAACCTAAGGATTTGCTAACCCACCTCAGCGGATATAACCTCTTCAACCTCTCCTCTATCTCCCTGTTCAACTGGACCTTCATCACCTCAGTTTTATCTATATTTATTTTAAATCCCGACACTGCTCCGTACCTACCCACCTCCTCCATCACCTCTGGCAAGGAATCCTGAGGCCTACTTAAGTATAAGAGGATGTCATCCACATATAAAGAAATATTATGGTTCAACCCTCCTCTTACTAGACCTACTATCCTTTCATTCACCCTTATACTTTCCACTAGCGGCTCCACCGCCATTGCAAATAACAGCGGGCATATCAGACACCCATGCCTAGTCCCACGTCCCAACCTAAAGTCCCTAGAGTACCTCCCATTAATTTTAATCCTTGCCCTAGGTCCCTTATACAATCCCTTCACCCAGTTTACAAAATTAGGCCCACACCCCACTTTTTCAAGCACCCTCATTAAAACCCCCAGTGGACCCTATCAAACGCTTTCTCTGCATCTATTGACATCAGAAGGAAGTCCTCTTGTTCCTGCCTAGCCTCCCAAATCACCTTTATTGCCCGCTTTATATTATCCCCTGCATGCCTTCCCACAATGAACCCCACTTGATCAACATTAATTACCCCCGGTAACCACCGTGCCAGCCTCCCCGCCAAAATCTTATCCAAAATTTTGACATCCACATTGAGAAGGGAAATAGGCCTATATGAACTACAGCTAACTGGGTCCTTACCTGGTTTGAATAGAACCGTAATCCCCGCCGTCAACATCTCCGGAGACAACTCCCCCCCCCCCTTGATTTACCACCCCATTAAACATCCTCCCTAAGATATCCCCTATCTCTTCTAGAAAGACCTTATAAAAACTCCCTGGCAGCCCATCTAACCCTGGGGACTTCCCTCCCCTCATCCCCTTCACTGCCCTCCCAATTTCATCTCCTGAGATCTCTTCCTCCAATTCAATTTTAGCTTCCTCCGGAAGGCCTGTTAACGTCACCCCATCCAAGTACCCCTCAATATCCCGTTCCCCCACCCCCTCCATCCCCTCATACAACTTCTTATAATACTCCCTAAACTGCTCCCTTATCTCATCCTCCATTCTGCACATTCTCCCATCCCTCCCCCTGATCTGGAATATCGTAGTCGCCCCTTGCTGTTGTTTCAATCTGCGTGCCAGCAATCTACCTGCCTTATCCCCAAACTCATAATGTATTTGCTTAACTCTCTGCAATGCGAAAGCCACCTGATCCACCTGCAGTGTTTGTATCTCCACCCTCACTCTCTCCATCTCCACCCTATCTCGCTTCAACCCTGTCCCCCGATACTTCTCCTCCGCCTCCATTAACTCCCTTCCCAACTCCTCTTCCTTCCTCTCTCTTTCCCTCTTTTTCTTGGCTCCCCACATTACAAATCTCCCTCTTATTACTGCTTTCAACCCTTCCCACACTATCACCTCTGCCACCTCCCCCGTATCATTAAAGAGCAAATATTTCTTTATTTCCCCACGCACATCCTCCACCACCCTCGCATCCTTAAGTAAGCTCTCATTCAATCTCCAAAACACCACTCCGCCCTTCCTCGGGGGGCGGCATCTAACCTCCACTGCCCCATGATCCATCCACCCCACTGTTCAGATACTCCCTTCCTCCACCTCCAACATCCACGCCCTTTCCATTAGAAGCAGATCAATCCTACTCCAGCTCTTATGCGGTGCGGAATAGAAAGTATACTCCCTCCTCCCAGGGTTGAGTGCCCTCCAAACATCTACCAAATTAAATTTTTTCATCACATTTTGCAGTCCCCTTGTATTCCTACTCCCCCCTCCCCTCCTTTCGGAGCTCTATCCACCCTGGGATCTATGACCAAATTAAAATCTCCCCCACTACTAATTTCCCCCCTCCCGCTCCTTTTATTAACTTCCCAACCTCCTTCCAAAAACTCCCCTGGTTCCTGTTTGGACCATATACCACTACCACCACAATATCCTCCCCCCCCCCCCAAGCTTCCCCCTTATCCCTACCACCCTCCCCTCCATATCTTTAAAGTGCCCCCCCCCCACTTGTATTCCACTCCCATGCCTCACCCATAAAGCTACCCCTCCTTTCTTTATTCCCTCTTTATTACACGAATAGTATTGTTCTGGATATTGCCTATGCTTCAACCTCCCCACATTATTGGTCTGGATATTGCCTATGCTTCAACCTCCCCACATCCCTCCTCCTCAGATGGGTCTCCTGAATCATCACCACATCCCACTGGGTCTTTGATACCTCCCTAAATAACAAACTGCACTTCGCAGGGGAATTCAAGCCCTTTACATTAACCGTACCTATCCGCAGCATTGGCCCGTACTCACCCCCCTCCCTCTCCCATCTGCTGTGTCCTTGAGCCCACTCCCTCTTCCCCACCCCCTTCCCCCTTCCCTCCCACTTCCCTCCTCCCCCTCCCCTCTCCCCCCTTCCCCATACCACACCCCTTCCCCTCCATCCGGGGACATCTTGTCCTATCCATCGCTCCACTCCCCAAACCTAAAGTCCACCTTAAATCACCACCTGCCCCCTCTCTTTCCATTCCCCCACCTCCCCCACCTTTCCACCCCCCTTACTGTTAAGCCCTCCCGCTCCCCCCCTTGCAGCCCTAAAGGTCCAGTGTCCTTCATGCAGCAGTAATAGAGCTCTAACACCTCATACTCTGTTGCTCACTTCCACTCCTTGCCATTCTCTCCCACCTCCTCAGGGGTCTTCCTTGGTCACCGCATCTTTCCGCTCCTTGGACAGCCGCTGCAGTCTCTTCACTTTTTCTCCTACTCTCTGCCATTGTGAGCCCGGTTGCTGTTTACCCGGCACATTTTTATATGACTGCTGTTGCTCTCTCCCCACCGCTTGGGGAAGATTCTCGCATGCCAACTCTTTCATTGTTGACCACGCTTCCTCCGCCGTTTTCACTTTCCTGGTCACCCCATTCACCGTCAGCAAAAGCCCAAAGGGGAACATCCAGCGATATCGCAGTCCTTTCCCCCTCATGTAGGCAGTGACTTCCTTCATCATTCTCCTCCTTTCCAGCGTGCCTTTAGACAAGTCATTAAACACCTCCACCTCTCAGGCAATTCTTCCAAACTTTCTTGCCACATTTAATACTTGCTCCTTGAGGGGAAAACTGCTCATGCAGGCGATGATATCTCTCGTCTGCTTCTCCCGCCGCGGCCTCAAACTTCTGTGCGCTCTTTCAACACCAATGGAGGCTGCTCTTGGGCCTGCATCCTCCCCCAGTTGCAAAATATGGCTGCATAGCTTTTGCACTACCTGAACACAGTCCCGGAAGGCCTCCTCCTCTGGCACCCCCCTGATGCGCAGGTTATTCCGTCGCGCTCTATCCTCTATCTCCTCCAGTTTCTCCTGTATCTCCTCCTGTTGAGCTTGAAGTTTATTTTGAAGCCCCGCCACCTCTCTCACCTCCTCTTCACATTGCTCCATGTGGATCTCCAAATCCTCCACTCTCTGACCCAGACCGCCCACCTCCTTCTGGATCGCTATCAGGGTCTCCTTCACATCTTTCCACATGGCCTTAATCTCCCCTTGCATCTCCAACTTAAAGGCTTTCAGCTACTGTTTTAGAGGTATGTCCTCCGAGCCCTCTTTAACCCCTCTTTCTTCCTCCTCCGAGTTGCCAGTGTCTGCCTCCTCTCCCGAGCCGGCTGACTTCGCGGCCGTCCTCAGCTCTCGCCGCACGTACGGTGACTGGAAATTCGCCAGCTTTTTCTTCGCTACCATCACCAAGGTGGATCCTCACTTATACTCCACTTTATAGTCGTTGGGGTCACAATTTTAACACCGCAATCTCGGAAATTGGACGGAGCTAGGCTTCTATGCCACCATGAGCTCCTTGACGTCACTGGAAGCCCATGGATGTGCATTTAAGATGCTTTGGTAAGTAGCTTTTGGAGAGGGGACAGTTTATGTTATTTAGAATCATTGGGGTCAGCTTCACACAAGTTGATTTGATCCATCCTACTGGGCATGGATTGAGCTGGGAAGTTATTGTATTGAGACCTGATATGATACATTTGAGCTGGTCTTGCGATATGGGCTAAATTTGCTCCAAAGGGGAGGGGAAGGACTCTTTCATGTTGTCAGGAGTGCAGTGGGCACAGGGTCATTTGTTTGTGAGATAGTAGCTTGGAAATGATTTGTGAATGCTTGAGGTGTGGAGGAGCCATGGTTGGTTCCTGTTGTAGGGTTCCTTAGCGTTGTATTTACTATATTGAAGAGTTCCCTTGGACAGTTAATTGATCTGAATATTAACTTTGTGTGACATTTCTTTCTAGTCCTGTTGATGGTATCTTGGTATTCTTGCAGCATGCACATGTATGCTTTACAGTCAGATGGAGATTTGGAATGTTGACACTTTCTTTTGGTCTTCCAAAGCCTACAGTTTAATTGCCTTAGTTCTGTTGTGTACCATGCAGCCCATTGGTGTCATGTAATGGTTCTAGTAGAATGAGGGGCTAAGGCAGCATGAGATAAAGTGTCATGCCAATTCTCCATTAGTGTCTCCAGATCAGTGCAGGTCATGGTCAACTTGGGAAGAAAAGCTTCCTTGTTCCAGCTCCTGAATCACCTTGGTGGTTGTAGGTATAGAGAAGTTGAGGATATTGTGGTCTGACCAGGGGACTTTATGCATAGTTGGTGGGGGAAGCTGGTGGGAATGAGTATATTGCTTGTTGGTGAAGATGAGGTCCAGCATCCTCCTTTTTCATGCATGGGTGCTTCAACAATTTGGTGGTAGTCAAGGGCATCCATTGCCTCTATGAAGGCATCCTCTGTTCTCCGCTGTGCTGATGGTAGATTGAAACCATGAGAACAGCAGGTTTGCTAATGGTGGATATATCACAGACTGCATGAAGTATGGTGGAGAATTGAACACCTGTAGGAGTGGGTGATCTGTATGTTAGACAGTGGTGAAGAGCTTATTAGAAACAATAAGTAAATCCAAGTCATGTTCTGAGCTTGCTGTATCATGGTGGAGTAGTAGGTGTTGTTTAGCTAGGATCAAGACCCCCTTCCTTTGCAGTCAGCTCTATGAGAGTGGAATAAATCACAATCTGGTGGCAGTAGTTGGTTAATTAGTACTGAGTTTGTATTTGATAGCCATGTCTCAGTGATGCACAAGAGGTCTAAATCATTCTCATGGAAATGGTCAGATAAGATTGGAATGAGCGTTGATAAGAGTACACTTCAGGTAGGTAGGTGTGGTAGGTTGTCCATTAGATTGAGAGGTCCATTGGGGTGATCCAAATTAAAGATTTTGTGTGTTTAAGCCTTGGGTATTGTGGGGTGATTGTCAATACATTGGAGGTGCTATGTTGAATGATCATAATAGGATGACAATGTAAATAGTTGAATTCTACTGTTCAATGTAAATGTATACAGATGTGTACAATACTGTTAAACTGTTACATGTAAACCGCCCTTGATCTCTGGAAGGGGCGGTATAAAAGAAAATAGTTAAATAAAATAAAATAAATAAATGACAAGAAAGGAGAAGCCATCTACTGCAATTCTTGTAACTTCAGCATGTAGTTAAATATGTGTGCCTACAAGATGAGGCATACTTATAACTGCATCAGGCATGCACATCCCAAGGATGTACTAGGGACAGAGCAGGGGCAGATTAAAGCATGGGCTACATACATGTATCAGAACATGTGGAAACTGGTGCTTATATTGTCTTTAAGGAATATAGCCAATCAAAATATCAGCGAGCATCTCATGGAGAATCTCTACACAGTAAACTATTTAAATTTATCATCATCAGACCAGCAGGTTATAAATAAGCAGTTAATCATACTCAATCATCACAAATATAAATGCAATAAAGGAGAATGTTAACTAAATAATATACAAATGAAAATGCCCAACACATTTTAACTGCTGTTCAAACTACAGTTCTGCAGAAATTGGTCAGTTAGGTTAAGATGTTCCAATGGTATGTTAGCTGCTAAAGGCCACATGAAAGGGTCCTCTGGCAAAGCCCTCAGGTGTGGGCCCACCAGGCATGGGTGCACCTGGAGGCACTTTGCAATTTAAAGTTCTCCTCCCATGTCCCGACTGGCCTGATTGACCTTGTGAAGGTGATAGGGGAGGGTCTCTCCCTCCTGCTGAAATCACATCTGCAGCTGAGCATGCCTGCTTTTCTTCAGACATTCTGGCTTAGGCATCCCGGATTGCATTTGGACATCTAAAATTCCCCTCTGAGACTTTGCAGTTACTGCATTAATTCTTCTAGAGTAATTGAAAAACCTTGCCACAATTTAGTAAATAAAGTCCTTAGACTTCAAGCCTTCTTAGACAGGTAAATATGTACTATGCTTGAGTGCACTTTATAGGGATGTGCATTCATAAACACACATTCGGTTTGTTTGGGCACCTAAAAATATTATAACTGGTCTGCTTTTTTTACAAATCTAGGCATGCGCTTTATAAAATAGGTGGAGAATATGGGTGTGACAACCTCCAATAAACTAAGCAACCCTTATAAAATGATCTCCACAATGTGTACCTAAAGAAAGAATATGTGAAACAAACATGAAAAAGTTAGTAAAAAAAAAAATCATGTTAAATGAACAAAAACACTCTACTAAATTACACTGACCTTAGATTGTGGAATGACAAGCCATAAAATCAAATTGTATCCCTATTTTCATTATTTGCCTGAAGACCTAGTGCTATTTTCCAATCTTAATTTGATTGACATATTAAAGGGATGGAATGTTAGACTTGTATAGAGGGTAAATTTCTCGACATGCCCTCCTGGTGCATCATGGTACTTGTGGTGCATATTTCAAATGGCAGTTTTCCAATATTTGCAGCTACTTGCAAAGCTGATGGATACTTTTTCTCACTCACTTTCCATCAGCTTTTTCAAGAAAAAGTGCCCACATGCTTTCCTTTTGGACACTGCCCTTGGAAACCTATTCCTACAGATTTGTTCTTTCTTTTTCTGCAGGCACTTCTTCCTTTCAAAACAACATGTGACATTTTGAAAATGCAAAACTAGGCACATTTGTTGCATTCACTACCATATCCCCAGGACACTTCCACTCAATGTCATTAACATGCTAATGCTGTTCCATAATGTGTGTGTATGTCCAGCTATGGGTAGGGAGAAAAATGATCAAAAACCCCTATTTACTTACCCACATGAATATCTGAGAATTTCCCTAGCAAAGTGTTGGGATAAAAATTGAAAAAGCAAGACTGGGCAATAGAGTCAAAAGGAAATAGAATAAACCCCCATCTCCTCCTTTCCTTTCTGATAAAAAACATATTTGTCATCCATGTCAAACGAGTGAAAGAAACATTATATTGTCCTATTAACATTCTTATGAACTGTTCTGTATTACTATGTGCTATGCTGAAGTTCAGTCTTGAAATTATTGCAGCCTGTCTTCAGAAAACATTAATTTTCTTTTTATGTTGAAAACTATAATCCTTCCCAGCATTTAGCATTTTTCCAGATCTCGTTTGGCATGCTTCTTCTTTCTCAATATTTTGCACAGATACTCTATGTCTTGTGTTATTGGTGGAGCAAACTGCACCACTGAAAAATACATTTCTAACTTGGCATCGAAGCCCGGCAGGTGCAAAGTATGTCCTGCAAATGTTGGCCATGATACTGGAGGATATTCAAGCATGCCAGCAGCAGAAGGAAAATGTTCCAAGTTTGCACTGACAAGAACATAAATTGGGCGCATTTTACTCATTTGCTTTTTAATTACAATCGTATTTATAAAAGTAGAAAGCAGGAAAACTCATTCTATAGCGTTATGGCTGTTGTAATTGTGAATTTGAGATTATAATCAGAGAAATTCAAAGACTGAATTATTTGCTTTTCACAGGCAATTGAATTTGCTAATTATGTATAAAAATGTGACCCATGAACAATTATGGTTGCATCAATTATATTTAGATCTGAATATATAGATACAGTATATATAAATTTCACACATACTATACATATATATGCATTTCTTTCTCTCTGTCTGAAAACTGGCCTCCCTTAAAGTACCTAAAAATAAGCATATTGTTTCACATTACATGAAATTTAGCTGCATCATGAGACAGTATCTCAGGGAGGAGTTGTGTTTTAGTTGAGTGAGTACACAGTATAACATGAAGGTAGAATAAAACTTCAACATGGAAGAATTGCACGCAAATGGCCAGCACAGTGCAAAATTCATTATTCGAAGAAACGCAGATGGATAACTAAAACTCCTCTTCGACCACAATCTATTCAAAAACAATTCCAGAAATGTCCAACTCAACTGGTAGGAATAAATGTCCCCCCCCCCAAAAAAAAAAAAAGAACAGGAAAACAAAGGAAAAAAAATCATACTGATGAGAAAAAAATCTTAGAAAAAGTTTTAGTTGAAAAGTCAAATGAAAAAAAAAAAAATCTAACAACAAAGGATGCACTCCCAAAAGACAAAAACACTTTAATCTACGGACAACAAATCACACCACTAATGCAAAATGAAACCAAAGTTATTCAAACTAATATAAGATGCTAATATAAGAAATGCCATATTGGGTTAGACAAAGGATCCATCAAGCCCAGTATCCTGTTTCCAACCGTGGCCAGTCCAGGACACAAGTACCTGTCAGGTACCCAAGGTACACAGACTCCATGTTGCTTATCCCAGGGGTAAGCAGTGGCTTTCCCTGGTCCTCCTTAATAATGGTTTATGGACTTTTCCTCCAGGAACTTGTTCAAACCTTTTTTAAACCCAGCTACACTAACAGTTTTTACCATATCCTCCAGTAACAAATTCCAGAGTCTGATTACGCATTGAGTGAAAAAATGTTTTCTCTTAATGGGTTACATTGTAGCTTCATTGCATGTCCCCTAGTCTTCCTACTTCTTGAAGGGTAAACAACTAATCTACATTTACCTGTTCAATTCCATTCATTAATTTATAGATCTCTATCATATCTCCCATCAACCGTCTCTTTTCCAACTTAAAGTGCCCTAACCATTTAAGTCTTTCTCCATAGGGATATCCTTCCATCCCCTTTACGATTTGTGTCGCTCTTCTCTGTACCTTTTCTAATTCTGCAAACTATGATGTGTACATAAATATCTAATTTATATATATATCTATATATCTATATCTATATCTATCTATATATCTATCTATATCTATCTATATCTATATATCTATATCTATATATATATATATATAAAAATTCAAAGTAGTAATAATAAAATAACTATATAGAAAGATAAGTGGGCATATTCACCAATGTAGGCCAGTGCTTTTCAAGCGTTTGGCTGTTGCAGCTTTAACATATGCTCAGATATGCAGTTTAGGACCATATCTGTCAGAGGTACCAAATATTTGGTTTGCTCAGGTGGGGGCCAATTCAGTTGTAGATGCCTTGCCCTTGTACGGCTGGTCAATATCGGGGCGTGCAGCAGTAACACCCGATTCTGATCCTGTGGGGGCTACATGCACCCATAGGATCAGAATCGGGTCTACCGCCCTGGACGTACAGGCAGGTCCCCGATTCTGATCAGCCACATGTGCAACACCTAGCCAGCTAAGTCAGCCAGGCTCCTGAATGGAGCCACAGTGCCATGGCATCCCGTCACCATGGCACCACAGTTCCTTTCAGGAGACACAATCACCAGCTGTCGCCAAGAAAATTCTTTTCCCGCAGCCCTACCCCTGATCCGGCCTTCTGTGGCTGGGTCAGGCTACGGGGAACCCCCTGCACACCTCACCTTTCTGTCTCCACTGGCCTCTGCTGTCCACCCGCATCCAGGGGGACTTATTCCACCTCCAAGCTGGAATAAGTCTCAGACAGGACAGTTAGTGTGACCCTGGACATACAGGACTGACCTCAGAATCAGCCCTGTACATCCCGGGTCCCAGCCTCACCTGCCAGCCACCCTCGCTTCTCCCCCAGCCCACACTCTTTCACCCACTAACAGAGCTCCACACACAAGTGGCCTTTACGGACGGGGAGCTCTGCTGCCACTGGAGGACTTCAGACATTTAGCCAGTAGCAATATTTAGCCGCTGACTGGATAGCTGCTCAAAACTGTCTAGGGTTAGGCCAGACTTTCTTATGCTTAGCTTTAGCCAGTTAGTGGCTCAATATCATTGCTAACCAGCTAAACCTTGGTGCGGCTCCCGCTCTGCCCCGACATTGTGCGATTAGTGTCAGGGCATTGAGATAGGCTGAAGGGACATTCAGTGGCATAAAGCAGGTATTTGCAGTGAATATCCCATAGAGTGGCATTTGTGTAGTGTGCAGTTCTGCCAACTGCATAAATGATTTTGACTGTGTCCCCATAGTTTACCTGTCTTGGCGCAGAAAGAAGAGCCCTTATAAATCTGAAAGTCAACCTTCTTTAAGATTGTGTGGTTCAGTATTAAGACTAGGGCTGATAAAATCCATTCAAAAGTGAGGGTCTTAGACTTTAGGAAAACTAACTTTGCCAAGATGGGCCAATACCTCAGGGAGTCATTAGCAAGATGGGAACAGCCGGGGGATATAGAAAAACAGTGGGCAAAACTGAAAAGGGATATTTTAAGTGAAACCAACCTTCTTCTTTTCATATCTTTGCTTTCCTGACTACTTTGCCAGCCTCTCTAAGTTTTTCCAAATATAGATGCCTATCTTCTCTCTCTACAAATTATTACAACGGTCTTTTAACAGAGTGAAGCAGCTATTGAGTATATTGAGATAGATCTTATATTTGGGTTGAGAATTGGAGCGTTATTTTCAATATACTCAATATCTTCTCTCTCTGTCATCTTTTGTATTTCATGACGGTCTCCCTCTTTTTCTTCACCTTTTCAGTGACCTCTTTTGAGAACCATAGCGGTCTCTTTTATTTTTATTTACCATTCTAAGAAAAAGGTTGGTTTCCCTTAAAATATCCCTTTTCAGTTTTGCCCACTGTTTTTCTACATTCCCCAGCTGTTTTCATCCTGCTAACGACTCCTTGAGATATTGTCCCATCTTGGCAAAGTTAGTTTTCCTAAAGTCTAAGACCCTTGCTTTTGAATGGATTCTAACAGCCCTAGTCCTAATACTGAATCACACCATCTGGCGATCACTGGATGTGAGATGATCCCCCACTATAACATCAGAAACACTTTCCCCATTGGTAAGCACCAAGTCCAGTATGACCCTCATATGTGGGTTCTGTTACCAGTTGCCTGAATACTTCTACCTATAAAGAATCCAGGATCCCCTTACTTCTAGATGATACTTCAGCAGGGATGCGCCAATCAATATCAGACATATTGAAATCCCCTATCAGTAGCACTTCCCCTTTCCTGACAATGCTGCATATGTCTTCTATTAAATCTCCATCCACGTCTTCTCCTTGTGATGGAGGTCTGTATATAATTCCAATGCAAATAGATTTGTCTTTCCCTCTTTCTAGTTTATCCCACACTGTCTCCTCTCTCCCTTTTAAGTCTTGTGGGGTCTATTCTGAACCATGAATAAGGCGCATAGACATGTCGTGTAGATGTCCAAACAATGTCGACATCAAAAACCGTATTCCAAAATGGGAACGATGCAGATGCACAGGCCAGATGGACGTGGAACCCTGGACATCTAGAAAAGGGGTAGGGTGGGGGCATACCCAATGGCATCAATGTCCAAGTCATATTCTTTGTGTCACCATGTATGTGCACCAGCCAGAGGCTAGACTTGCAAATTACACCAACCGAAACATGGAATAAGGGCAGGAGATAGAGAAAAGATCAGCGTACAAGCAAGGCACAGGCACCATGGCAACAAACACATGAGCATGTCCCTGGGAAATGCTGCCAAAGGTGACATGGAGACAGGCAGATGATGAACAAAAGTATATATTGAAGTGTAGTCAGGACAGGTGCAAATATACAGAGCATACAGCACCTACAGAGGCCTGCACAAACTTTGCCAACCTGCACATGACCCCCCACCCATGTGACACCTCCAGAAAAATATTGCCCATACCACATGGCCATGTGACCCACCACAGCCCATGACGCAACACCCCACCCACCCCCCACCCACAGAAACCCAGTGAAAGCACACCCTAGGCACACCCATTGGGACAATGGGCCAGGACAAGCACTGTTCACCACATACCTGTAACCACCCCCTTGCCCTCCCCTACCTTGAGGCCCCCCTGCTGGCCCCCAGTTCTGGGATATTTTCTGGAGGGGAGGGAGATGTGTCCACTGAGGATGAGTTGCTGCTGTTGGTTCCCCACTGTGCCCCCCGAGCCATATAGAAAGGGAGGAATATCATAGGTATCCCTGCACCCTGAGGCACAGGAGTCAGGATGTTGGACTGCCCCCTGGCAATGCACCCCCCATCCACCCGTGCAGTGGCACATGTGGCCACTCTGCTGGCAGAAGGCATGGCTGCAGGCACAGGATCATGGGAAGGTGCTACAGCAGCAGTGGATAGTGGCAGATGTGGTGAGATAGGCCTGGTGGCCAGAGATGTTGGCCCAGGGGCAGGGATGGGGTCAGGAGTACCCTGGGACCTGCCCAGCTGGCTGACAAGGGCCACAATGTTTGCATCAAGGTGGTCTATGGAGGTATCAAGCCAGGCTGTTGCAGCCAGGTGCTGCTGCTGGAGAGCCAGCTGATACTCCTGAAGTGAGATACCCTGGAAAGAAGCTCCAACTTTATGTGCATGTGCCGCGAATGTGCCTCATTGCAGGCAATAAAGTGCTGGGTGCACTCCACCAGCACCACAGATGTGCATTGCCATGGCCACTTCCTATGCACCTCCCCTCCTGGTTGCACTGGTAGCTCTGGTGACAGTGAGGTCTGGCCCTCCCCATCTGTATCAGCAGATCCAGTGTCCACGTCACATTGGGCTGCCGGGTGCATTCCATCCACGTCTGCTGCCATCACAGAGGCTGCAGTCTGTGCAGGTGATTAGGGCAGTGGTGGAGCAGCTGGTGACATGGCTAGCATGGGAGCAGTGCTGGGACCCGCAATAGCATCAGCACCTGTTGGGAGAAGCAAGACCAAGCAAACCATTATGGATGCATGCAGCCAGTGTGCATACACACACACATGCAGAGGTGTAGGTAGAAGGACCCAGAGACACAGCAGTGCAGATGTGTGGGCACAGTAGAGACTGAGACAGGCACAGCAGTGCAGACCAGAGCCACAGAGCCCCCCACAGAGGTAGCAGGGAAACCGCCCTGGGCGGGCAGCTGTGTCTGTCCCAGCCACCATGCAGGTATGGCCCGTCCACCTCACTACTAACCTCCTAGGAGATGGCCCCATGCAGCCACCATCCCTGGATAGCTGATATGGTGGCCAAGGGGCCTACCCTGCCCAGAGAATAGTGGGTCAGGCCAAGCAAACATGATGGCCAGCCACACAATGTGTGTGGCTGGCAATAGTGAAACAGAGCCCCCTGCAGGTGGAGCTACATGTGTGGTGAGCACAGGTTGTGTGTGGGTGCATGTGGTCTGCGGGTGGGGCAGGTGTGTGATGGGTGTGCTGCAAGGACCATGGACATACAGAGAAGACCTCAAGGGCAGCCCTGTGTGTCTGGGTCAGTGACCTGCACGGGGGATGTATCCTACCATGGAGGTGGACTTTGTCCCCCTGGATGGTGAATAGTGAATGGCCAGGGACAGACTGGACAGACTGGACAGGTGAAGGATGTGCAAGGGAGTCACCCCTGCCTGACTCTGGGCCCCGCGTATTCCATGTTTGCATGTACACTGATTCCTGCACGCATGGTATTCTGTCTTAGTTGTGCACATTCACATCTTGTACGTTTTTCCTGGATCTTTACATCCTCTTCGGAGTAGGCCTCTGTATTTCATAGCTTTAATATTATTTTTTACAAATAGTGCCACTTCTCCTCCCCTTCTTCCTACCCTGTCCTTTCTGAATAACCTATAGCTTGTTATAGTTATATCCCTGTCATGGTTGTCTGTGAACCATGTCTCTGTTAACTGCCACTAAATCCAAGTCAGCCTCTCCCATTAAAGCCTCAACATCTGGGATGTTATTTCCCATGCTACGAGCATTTATAGGCACTGTTTTCCAGATGTTGCTCCATTTACTTATTTCTATAAAGGTATTTAATGTTTCACTTACCTGGGGGCTTTTTTACCCCATCCCCAATGAATCTAGTTTAAATCCCTCTTTAGTAGGTTAGCCCCTACTTGGACAGATGGATGCCATCTCTGCTCTGCGGCCCTTGGAACATCTTCCGATGGTCCAGGAAACCAAAACGCTCTCAATGACATCACCCACACAACCATGCATTTATCTCCAGGATGCAAGTTTCTCTGCCCTGGCCTTTACCCTCAACAGTGGTCAAATGGTCAGTAGGGAGCTCTTGAGCCGAAACAGAAGCAAAAAAAAAAAATTGCTTCTTTGCTGGATTTTCTTCAAAAACATTAAATTAACTGCATAAATGACATTTTAAAGACAATTATGTAGCAACAGGTGTTCAGACTATTTATATATTCAAATAAATATTACTTAATTTCCACCTATTTCAACAGTGACTTCAAGCAGTTTCTGCCCACTTCAAGCAGTTTCTGAAGATGGCTTTACATTTGGCATGCAAAACTGCATAATTTGGTCACTAGTAATTTGCAAAGTTTGGAAAAATAAAAATCTACCCCTAAAATTGACACGCCCTAGTGCTCCAGTCAAAACAGGACATATGGAAAGAGCATATCAAATGCTTGTAAAGAAAGGCTTGGAGAAAAGAAACAACCAGCATAAATAGAAGCTTTCAGATTCATTTCTAGGAAAACCTGCTTGCACCTGATCAGGAAACTAATTATACAGCAAACAGCTTCTGATAGGTGCTAAGGGAGAGTAGCATTTGCCTTTTGTACCTTTGAAAAGGTTTAATAAAGTTATTTCTGTTTGCAACACAGCAGACTATGTTTACTAAACTGAGCTAACGGTTAACCCGGGTTGTCTGCAGCTAGCTCCCATGTTATTCAATGAGTTCATTGCTGTCAATCAGAGCAATATGGTGTGAATGACGGCATTTTAAAGGCAACCAATGGCCATGGCAATGACTATCAGAAGTTGATTGCTCTATGATTAGAAGTACCTGAAAGGTTTCTTGATTGGGTGCATACAAGTTTTCATAGAAATCCACCTCAAAGACAGCTTTATTTATGCTGACCATTCCTTTCCTGCAAACCTTGTACACATGTCTTTTCTATATCCTCTGTTCAGATTAGAGCACTTTCTTATTCCTGCCTGCTTCGTTTCACGGTTGACATTTTCCTGAGCAGGCCTCATCGGTGCTAATTGTTTAAGTTATCCCTTGTCTTTGGAGGAAGGTGTTTCTTTCTTCCATAGGACCATGTCCTTCTTTGGTTACTTCGGAGTATATGCAATGTAAATAGTTACATGTTACAGACACAATGCTCTGTCTATTATGAAGTTGAGTTCCATGTAAACCGCAATGATACTGTGAATAGCGGTATAAAAGAAATGTTAAATAAATAAATCCCCAGTGTATAGGGATTGTAATTTCAGATCACTGTACACAGTGGATTGCTTAGCATGTATTTGGCATGTAAAAGGTTTCAGCACAATCAGGCGCAAAGAGAGCAGCATCGGGACCAAAACCGCCTCCCTGACCGGCATCGGGCGAGGGAGCGGGAAAGAAAACCCTTCCCCACTTACCAGCCCAAGGCAAATCAGGGCCCGCCCAGAGGAACTTTATAGTTTCAGCGCCATCGGGCACGCCTGAGGGCCCTGTGGTGTGGCCTTTAGGCGTGGAACGTAGGCAAGGAAGAAAAAAAGGAACAATAACCTGTCCAGCTAACATTGCTATTCATTTAGCATGTTCCCTCCCAGCTGACCACCAACGCTACTAAGATATTAGACTGTAAGTTCAAGTTTACGTATGTTTTTCTGTGAGCTATTCTTCTATCACAGTTGCATATAGGTATTCATTTTGAATATAATATCCACCACCTTAATACTATCGTTTCACTATTAGAAATCTAAGCCTGCACATGCCATCTCTTCAACCAGTACTTTAGCTAGTACACTGCAGCTCTCCCTGTATTACAGTGTAGCTGTTATTACATTCCCTGCTATACTTGCAATAGTTAAACATCTACTGTTAGTTTGCTAACTACAATCTCTCTCTCTTCACTATCACAATGCCAGACTTTATTCCCTACTTTCTATTCCTATATGGTCTCACCCTTTCCTTTATACCTGCTGGTTCTCTAGCACACCAACAAGGCATAATTTCCATTATGCATGGCTTTGACCATAACAGGCAAGATGTCTTTGTCTCATGGAGACAACCACATGTGATAAGGCACCAACACCTCATCCACATTGTATGCCAGCCCCCAGGAAAATCCCTTACTCAGAAGTCCTCGGAAAAGAAAGCTTATAAATGCAAGATCCATCTGGAATAAGTGGCCGATTATTGGGAACTATGTTGATAATCTAAATTAGACATGATCTTCATCACAGACTCTTGGCTTACAGACAACGATGTAGTGCTTACGAATCAACTTAAGCTCCCAAATTATGATATCTTCAATTGCCCAAGAGCTAATAAAAGAGGTGGAGGCACATTTATAATGGCTAAATTTGACCCACAATTCATAATTCTGTCATAATTCTAACAGCCTTGAGTCCATCTTGATTACGAATAAGCTTACCAACATCACTATTCTATCGTGCCCCATCCACAAGCCCAGGCGACCTCTCCATAGCACTGGATCTAGTCTGTAACCACTCACCACAGACTAGACCTCTCTAGATTTTGGGAGATTTTAATCTCCCTGACTTATCAAAGAAGAACTCCAAAACTTTTCTTGATGCGATGTCTGTCCTGAATTATGAGCAACTAATACATGTTCCTACCCACACTAGAGGTAACACATTGGACCTTATCTTTGCACCCTCCTACACATATGGTACCAACAATGATGTCCAACCACAAGTTTTTCCAGTACCTATAAAAACATAACACCATAAGATATGCCATACTGGGTCAGACCAAAGTCCATCAAGCCCAGTATCCTGTTTACAACAGTGGCCAATCTAGGTCATACGTACCTAGCAGTTTCCGCAAAAGACGCAGGCTCCACAATGATTGTACTCGGTCAAGCATTGATATCCTGAGTCCCTTCTTAATAATGGTTTATGGACCTTTCCTCCAGGAACTTGTCCAAACCTTTTTTAAACCCAGCTACACTAACAGCCTTTACTACATCCTCCGGTAACCAATTCCAGAGTTTGACTACACGTTGAGTGAAAAAATATTTTCTTTTATTAGTCTTAAATAGTTTACCCTGTAGCTTCATTGCATGTCCCCTAGTCTTTCTATATTCTGATAAGGTAAACAATCGATCTACGTTTACCCGTTCCACTCCGTTCATTAATTTATAGACTTCTATCATATCTCCCTTCAGCCGTCTTTTTTCCAGGTTAAAGAGCCCTAACATTTTTAGCCTTTCTTCATAGGGGTAACCTTCCATCCCCTGTACCATTTTGGTGGCTCTTCTCTGAACCTTTTCTAATAACGCTATATCCTTTTTAAGATATGGAGACCAGAACTGCACACAATATTCAAGGTGCGGTCGCACCATGGAATGATACAGAGACATTATAATATCCTTTGTTTTATTTTCCATTCCTTTACTTATGATACCTAGTATTCAATTTGCTCTCTTGGCTGCCGCTGCACACTGGGCGGAGGGTTTTAACATGTTATCCACAATGACGCCTAAATCCTTTTCCTGGGTAGTGGTTCCTAATGTGGAACTTTGCATCGTGTAACCATAGTTTGGGTTGTTCTTCCCTAGGAGTATAACTTTGCACTTGTCCACATTAAATTTCATCTGCCATTTTGATGCCCAGTCTTCCAATTTATCAAGACCCTCTTGCAATTTTCCACAATCCTCTTGGGTTTTAACAACTTTAAATAGTTTTGTGTCATCTACAAATTTGATAACCTCACTCGTTATTCCATTTTCCAGGACATTTATGAATATGTCAAAAAGCAGCGGACCCAGCACAGATCCCTGGGGTACACCAGTATTCACTTGTTCCATTGGGAAAATTGACTATTTAGCCCTACCCTCTGCTTTCTATCTTTAAACCAGTTCCTGATCCACAATAGTACACTGCCTCCTATCCCATGACTCTAGTTTTGCCAAACGTCTCTGATGAGGGACCTTGTCATAGGCTTTCTGAAAGTCCAAATACACTATATCAACTGACTCACCTTTGTCTACCTGTTTATTCACCCCTTCAAAAAAACATAACAGATTAGTAAAACAAGATCTTCCTTGTCTAAAGCCATGTTGGCTGTCTCCAATTAAGCCATTACTATCTACATGTTCAGCAATTTTGTTCTTTATGACAGTTTCTACTGTTTTTTCCGGTACTGACGTCAGGCTCACCGGTCTGTAGTTTCCCGGATCACCCCTGGAACCCTTTTTAAAAATTGGCGTTACATACACCATCCTCCAATCTTCAGGTACTACTGATGATCTTAATGATAGTTCACAGATCACTGATAGCAGGTCTGCAATCTTATATTTCAGTACTTTCAACACCCTTGGATGTATATCATCCGGCCCAGGTGATTTGCGACTCTTCAGTTTATCTAATAGTTGTAATACATCTTCCCATTGTATCGATATTTCCTTCAATTCTTCCACACCTTTAAATGCCACTTCAGTCACAGGTAACATCCCTACATCTTCCTCAGTAAAGACCAAAGCAAAGAATCCATTCAGTCTCTCCGCTATCGCCTTGTCCCCTCTTAGTGCCCCTTTAACCCCTCTATCATCTAATGGACCAACTGACTCTCTCACAGATTTTTGCTACAAATGTACTTGAAAAAGTCTTTATTACATGTTTTTGCTTCCGCAGCAAGCTTCTTCTCAAATTCTCCATTTTGCCTGCCTTATCAATGCCTTGCATTTAACTTGCCAGTGCTTGTGCTGTTTCCAGGTTTCGTCGTTTGGCTCTTTTTTCCATTTCCTGAAAGATGCTTTTTTGGCAACAACAGCCTCTCTGACCTCACCTTAAACCATGCTGGCAGTTTTTGGACTTCCTTCCACTTTAAGAAAGGTTTTTGGACTTCCTTCCACTTTAAGGGTGGAATACAACTTGTCTGGGCTTCCAAGATAGTATTTTTCAACAACACCCAAGCTTGATGTAAGTCTTTAACCTTTGCAACTGCTACTTTTAGATTTTTCTTAAATATTTCCCTCATTTTATCATAGTCTCCCTTTCAAAAGTTAAAAGTAGTACTGTGGATTTTCTTACTATCCCTCCTCCACTAATTAAATCAAACGTGATCATGCTATGATCACTATTGCCAAGTGGCCCCAACACCTTTATCTCTTGCACTAGATCTGGTGTTCCACTAATGACTAGGTCCAATATGGTTTCCTCTCTTGTTGGTTCATGAACCTGCCGCTCCAAGAAGCAGTCATTTATTTCATTTAGGAACTTTATCTCCCTAGCACATCCTGCAGTGACACTGACCCAGTCGATACCGGTGTAATTGAAATTACCTATTATTATTACTGTGCTGTAACTTTTGTTAGCTTCCTTGATTTCTTTGAGCATTTCATCATCCATTTGGTCAATTGTACACCCCCACTGCCATTGCCGTCCCCTTTTTACATGGAATTTCAATCCATAGAGATTCTACAGCAAATTTTGTTTCCTGCAAAACTTTAATCCTTTCTGACTCAATGCCCTCTCTAAAATAGAGCACAACCCCTCCACCAATTTGATCAGCTCTGTTGTTGTTAAGTGCCATCGAGTCGGAGTCGACTCATGGTGACTCTCTGGATAGCTATCCTAAATTGTGTTCGCTCTTCAGTCAGGCGACTCATTGTTGACAGACTGGTACCCATAGCTGCTGTTATTGTATCGATCCATCTCATTGCTGGCCTTCCTCTTTTGCGTTGACCTTCTATCTTGCCAAGCATGATGTCTTTCTCTAATGATCTCTCTCTTCGCATGATGTGTCCAAAGTATGAAAGTTGAAGTCTTGTCATCTGAGCTTCCAAAGAAAGCTTAGGTTTGATCTCCTCTAGTACTGACTGGTTTGTTCTTCAGGCAGTCAATGGTATACATAGTATTCGTCGCCAGCACCATGATTCAAAGGCATCAATTTTCTTCCTGTCTGTCTTTTTCACTGTCCAGCTTCCATATCCATATGATGTTATTGAAAATACCATGGCTTGAACAAGTCGAATCTTTGTATGGAGAGAGACATCTCTGCTGTTGAGAATCTTATCTAGGTCTTTCATAGCCATTCTGCCAACAGCAATGCGTCATCTGATTTCTTGACTGCTTGTTGCTTCTTTATTGATAGTTGATCCAAGTAGGTTAAAGTTGTTCACAATTCAATTTCTTCTCCTTCAATGATGAACCTGTTGATTATGCCAGTTGTCATGATCTTTGTCTTCTTTACATTAAGGTGCAGGCCCATTTTGAGACTATGTTCTTTGATTATGAGAAGCAAATGTTTCAGAACATCTTCACTTTCGGCCAGTAATGTGTTATCATCAGCATAGCGAAGGTTGTTGATGAGTCTTCCACCAATCTTCACACCTCTGTTGTCTTCATACAATCCTGCTTCTCTGATGATTTGTTCTGCATATAAATTAAACAGGTAGGGGGAAAGTATGCAGCCTTGTCTTATTCCTTTGCTTATTTTAAACCATTCTGTTTCTCCTTGTTCCGTTCAAGCTGTTGCTTCTTGATCAATGTACAGATTGCGCAAGAGAACAATCAGGTGTTCTGGTATACCCATGCTTCTTAATGTGGCCCAGAGTTTCTCATGGTTTACACAGTCAAAAGTCTTGCTATAGTCGATAAAACACAAATAGCTATCCTTTTGGTATTCTTTAGTCTTTTCAAGGATCCATCTCACATCCGCAGTAATGTCTCTCGTTCCTCGCCCTTTCCTGAACCCTGCTTGCACTTCAGGCAGTTCTTGTTCCAGGTATGGTTGTAGTCTTTTTTGAATAATCTTCAGTAGAATCTTGCTGGCATGTGGGATCAGAGCAATTGTTCGATAATTTCCACAGTCAGTTGGATCACCTTTCTTTAGTATTGGTATAAACACAGATCTTTTCCAGTCAGTTGGTCATGTTGTTGCCTTCCATATTTCTTGGCAGAGCCTTGTAAGTATGGTAACAGCTGCATCAGATTGCTGTAATACTTCTATTGGAAAGCTATCAATGCCTGGTGCTTTGTTCTTTGATAAGGCTTTCAAAGCTGCTTTAACTTCTTTCATCACCAATGGTTCCCGATCATAAGGTACAGGTTGAAAAGGCTGTTGGTCCACTTGATCTTTATCATATAAAAACTCTGTATATTCCTTCCACCTTTTCTTGATCTTCTCAGCATCATTCAACATGGAACCTTGAGCATCTTCTAACATTCCAATTTGAGGCTGGAACTTTTTCTTTAACTCTCGTAGCTTTAGGAAAGCCAATCTTGTTTTTCCTCTAATAGTTTCTGCTTCTATTTCCTTGCAAGTGTCATTGTAGTACTTTTCCTTGTTCTGTCTTGCTGCATGTTGGAAATCTCTGTTGAGTTCTGCAATTGTCTTTCTTTCTCCTCTGGCTTTAGCTTCTCTGCGTTTCTGGGCAATTTTCAGAGTTTCTTCCGTCATCCATTTTGGCCATTTTTGCTTTTTCACCTTTTGTAGAGACTTATCGCTTTCTTCCAACACAACCTTCTTGATGTCATTCCATAACTCTTCCGGAGCTCTGTCATTTGTATCTAAAGCAGCAAATCGATTTTGGAGGCAGTCTTTAAATTCCAGTGGTATATTCTCAAGGTCATATTTTGCTGCATTCATGAGAGGTTTGCTCTTTTTCAACTTTAGCTTGAGTTTGCATACTAGTAGTTGATGATCTGTACCACAGTCAGCTCCAGGTTTTGTCTGTTGATGTTACAGAGCTTTTCCATCGTTGACGTCCACAGATGTAGTCAATTAGATTTTCGTACAATCCATTGGGTGAAGTCCATGTGTACAGTTGCCGCTTGTGTTGCTGGAAGAAAATGTTTGAGATAAATAGATCATTGGTCTTGCAGAATTCTATCAGTCTTTCTCCAGCTTCATTTCTGTTGCCAAGTCCATATTTTCCAACTACTTTGCCTTCTTCTTTGTTGCCAGCTTTTGCGTTCCAGTCACCTATGACTATCAGGATATCCTGTTTGCATGTTCTGTCAATTTCAGCTTGTACTTGTTCATAGAACTCTTCAATTTCATTCTCTTCTGCAGCTGTTGTTGGGGCATATACTTGAATTATAGTTGTGTTGATAGGCAATCCTCGTAGATGAATAGAGATTAAGCATTCACTGACTGCATTGTATTTCATTACAGTTCTTGCAAGTTTCTTCTTTATTATAAATGCAACACCATTTCTTCTTTGTCTTTCATTTCCATCATAGTAGACCATGTGATCATCTGATGCAAAGTGCCCGATGCCAGTCCATTTCAGTTTGCTGACACCCAACAGATCAAGTTGTACACGTTCCAATTCATTCTTGACCACCTCCAACAGGTCGGAAGGCACTCAACTAGCTACTGGGGAAGAGCCGAAGACTTTTCAGAGTAAAGCCAGCATTAATGATGTGGTTGGATCAAAGCCCTTGGGAAGTCTGACTGCTGATGTAGCTGCGCATGAAATGATGAGCTCTATCATTATGATATAGTTTGTACCCAGGTATCACAGTGTACCACTGGTTGTCCTCCTTCCACCATGTCTCTGAGATTCCAATCATATCTAACCTCTCATTTAGTGCTATATATTCTAACTGTCCCATCTTATTTTTTTAGACTTCTAGCATTTGAATACAAGCATTTTAGAGACTGTATTTTACTCATATTAATCTGGCTATTGGTATGCATAGGTAATTTGGGATCTTTAAGCTCTGTCTGCTCCATACTCAAGGGCATTTGGGCTACTTTACTCTTTTTTGGAACCGCTCTGCTTTTGGTAATATCCTTCAAGGATACATTCTTCTGAACCATGCGCTCTTGTGCGACTGTCGGTTTCCCCCTATTATCTAGCTTAAAAGCTGCTCTATCTCCTTTTTAAAGGTTAATGCCAGCAGCCTGGTTCCATCTCGGTTAAGGTGAAGTCCATCCCTTTGGAAGAACCCCTCCTTTCCCCATAATGTTCCCCAGTTCCTAAGAAATCCAAAACCCTCATCTTTGCACCATCGTCTCATCCACGCATTGAAACTCCGGAGCTCTGCCTGCCTTTTGGGTCCTGCGCGTGGAACGGAAAGCATTTCAGAGAACGCTACCCTTCAAGTTCTGGATTTCAACTTCCTACCTAAAAGCCTAAATTTAGCCTCCAGAACCTCCCTACCACATTTTCCTATGTCATTGGTACCGACATATACCAAGAAAGCAGACTCCTCCCCAGCACTATCTAAGACCTTATCTAGTTGGCACGTGAGGTCCGCTACCTTCGCACCAGGCAGTCATGTTACCAGGCGATCCTCATGTCCACCAGCCACCCAGCTATCTACATGCCTAATGATCAAATCACCAACTATAACGTCTGTCCTAACCCTTCCCTCATGGGCACATGGCCCTGGAGAAAGTTCCTCGGTGTGAGAGGGTTTTACATCACCTGGAGGACAGGTCCTAGTTACAGGATCACTTCCTGTCACACCAGGATGCTGCTCTCCTGTCACGTGACCTCTCTCCTCCATGGCAACAGGGATGCTGCCAGACTGGAGGTGGGAGTTCAGAACTATATCCCTGTAGGTCTCATCTATGTACCTCTCTGTCTTTCTTATGTCTTCCAAGTCTGCTACTCCAGCCTCCAGAGAACGGACTCGTTCCCTGAGAGCAAAGAGCTCCTTGCACCTAGTGCACACGTAAGACCTCTCTCCAACTGGGAGAAAATCATACATATGATACTCAATGCAAAAGACTGGAAAGCACCCATCTTGCTGCTGGACTGCTCTCTGCATCTTAGTTTTAAGCTTGTGTTAGATCTTTAAGTTCTTTACTTACTAAGGGTTGCTATGCATACTTATACTAATAAAATTGTACCTAATACGTTTATTATTCCTTGTTCACGTGAAGCTTAATTAATCTCAGGTCCTTAGTGTATGACTGATTTGGATAACGAGGTGCACCTGAGAGCACCTCCTTTCCTTTAAGATGTGTAAGTACCTATAAATCTACGATTATCCCTGGGATGGGTGGGTATTGGGGAGGGAGGGAGGAAAATAACAGTTATTGAAAGAGGACTGCTACACATTACCTTTTCCTATGCTTCTGAGGTAAGCTGTGACTGACTTCCTGGGTGATTAATAGTCCTTGTTTGGATAGAAGGAGTCTTTCAAAATGGCCTTTTGACCTGCCACCTGGTGTTAACACCTATTGAAAAAGTCAGAATCCAAGGCCTTCTTATTCCATTTGACATACTTGATTCCAATGCTTCTGTTAATTCTGCATTTCCACCTGCTTGTCATTTTAAACCATTTAACAAAGAGGCATTCCTTACAGAAACATTACCTAACCTTAATTCTGACTCCCCTGATTTAGCTGACATTATCCACTCTTGGAAGTCAACCCTAAGCCAAGCTGCTCTATTAACCCAGCACAAGCACTCAAATAAAAGTTCACATACGGCGATTTGGTTTATAGCTGGTCTATGCAAATCCTTATTGAACCTCAGGAAACTGGAGCAAAAATGGCGCCATTCAAATAGCTGGATTCTAGGCTCCTCAATGACCAAGAAATATACATGAAGACCTTGCAAGAACACCGCATTGCCATTACTCAAAGGAGGAAGGAATACCACATTAATATCCTTATGTGCTCCCTCAGTAGGCCCCGTGAGCTCTTTAGATTAATTCAGTCCCTCACTAAGAACACATCATTGCATCAAACAGATAAAATATTCTACCCTCAAGACCTTGCTGCCCACTTTCATAATAAAACCAAATTGATCTTCAATAATATGGGAGACCTATGCACAGATTTGCCATTGTTTGAAAATACCAATATCCCTGCTCTAAGCTGTTTCTACCCATACTCCCCCAATCAAACTGAAAACATAAGAAAATTATTTAAATCTACCACCTTACCCACTGATACATGCCCATCTCACTGGATCAAATCTGCATGCTCTGAATTAAGTCCACATATCTCCAGGATCGTCCATCTCTCCTTCAACAAGGGATGGTTCCAACACCACTGAAAATTGCCACTATCAGTCCTCTTCTAATAAACCCCAAGTTAGATCCTTGGGATCCAAACTCCTATCGTCCCATATCTAGTCTTCCTTTCTTGACTAAGATAATGGAGAAGATAGTACAACAACAAATTCAAGACCATATCGATTCTTATGCACCATTGGATCCTCAACAACATGGTTTTTGTCAATATTATGGTGTTGAGACCTTGCTCACCTCCCTATTTGATAACCTGATTATAGGCATGAATAATCCAAAACAGGGTTTAATTTTGATCTTCTTGGATATTGCTTCAGCATTCAATACAGTCTGCCACAGCTATTTGATAAATCAGCTTAAGCTTAAGGGCATGCAGAATGAAGCACTAGATTGGTGTCGCTCATATCTAACAGACTGCCAACAACAGGTTTGCATAGGTACTCAAATATCAGCTAGATATCAACAAACCCAAGGAGTAGCACAGGGCCCTATCCACCTTGCTATTTAATATATGTATACAACCAATATGCATGCTTTACCACATCTATGCAGACAATGAGTTGATCTATTTTCCATTCTCAACGAACAACCCTAACTTTACAAGAATCAGGGACTGCTTCAATGCTGTCTCCAACTGGTTAGGTACTCACAACCTGAAAGTGAACTTTAAAAAGGCAGTAGTTCTGTTCTTCACAAAGGTCCCAACATTCACACCTCCAGTCACCCTACAGGTTAAGAATGCTGATCTGAAGACTAATCATGAGGTTAAATATCTGGGTGTCACCTTGGATGAGCGCCTAAACATGGAGTCCCACATAAATAATATCACAAATATCTAAAAATATGGTCCCTCTGTCAGCTATGACCATTGTTAGAGCCTACCGACTTCCATACTGTCTTTCAAGCTCTCGTCACTTCTCTATTTAACTATGGTAATATCATCCTACATGGTCTACCTGGCTATGTTCTCCATCCTCTACAATTGGCTTTGAATACTGCTGCATGAATCATTTACGGAGCTTCCCAATATGAACATGTAACACCTCTTCTAATGCATCTACATTGGCTCCCAATAAATTATCAACCCAAGTACAAAGCCTTACTGATGACATTTAAAAATCTTTATCACCTCTCTGCATCCTCACTGGAAGATCTCTTACACTGGACACCTGACAACAGAGTTAGAAGAACAAATTTGGTAAATACTCTTGCCATCCCAGCTCAAGCTAGTAAAAGCTCCCAATTTACCAGGAACAGAGCCTTCTCCCTCTTCGCCCCTCTGCTCTGGAACTCTCTACCTGCCCCTATCCGTCTCACTTCTGACTTGTCCATCTTTTGTAAAGCAATCAAAACTCACCTTTTCCATCTCGCATTCAACCATGTCACTTAGCTCTTTGGCCATCCTACACCCATGCTCCCTTCATCTTGTAAATAATTTACTGTGCTTAAATGTTACTGTTGTATGACTCAGTTTGTCAAACTTTGTTCACAGATTTAATGTAAACACTGTTCTACAAATTTTCAAAAATTGTTTGCTTCAGATATTAAATGTGCTATTTCTTAATGAATTTGATATGCTGAATTCAAATATGATAGTGAAATTGGTCAATTAGCTCCTGTTTCTATGATATATTGAAGAATGTACATTTCACCACTATGTATGGTGAAAATCGAGCCTAAATCCTTAGATGTAAATCAAAATCTTATTACAAATGAAATTTTTCACAATAACAAGCATGTTTTTATAAAATAAAGTTCATAAACATACTTAGAAGAAACAGAGGAGTAATTATGTCTGCAATTTAACTTTCATTAAGAACATTTGAAACAATTTTTGTTCTCATTCAGTGGCTACATGATTCTTCCTGATCTGTTTCTTGTACTGAAGCAATGGAATATCCCTTGTCACTGTCCAGCAGTAGTCTGCAAGCATTGATGGACTCCATTTACCCTGATACCTCTTTTCCATGGCTGCAATGTCTTGGTGAAATCGTTCCCCATGTTCATCACTTACTGCTCCGCAATTTTGTGGGAAAATGGATCTTTAAGGACATGTTGCAACCAAGGTTTTTGTATGCCTTGAGAAGATCTTGAACAATCTCTTGGTAATTATTTGCTTTGTTGTTTCCAAGAAAATTTTGTGTCACTGATTCAAATGCTATCCATGCAGCCTTTTCCTTCCTACGCAATAAATGAAGAAATTCGTCATCTTGAAGAAGTGCACGAATCTGAGGACCAACAAAAACTCCTTCCTTAACTTTGGCATCACTCAGTCTAGGAAATTTACCACTAAGATACCTGGAAATAGGTTTCGTTTTATCCATCACCTTGACAAAAGTTTTCATTAGTCCCAACTAGATGTGCAAGGAAGGCATCAAAATCTTGTTGCTGTCTACAAGTGCTGGAAACAGTACGTTTTTGCTTCCAGGATCCAGTGGCCAGTCCTTTTTGATGAAATGACAATCTCTAGCATGACTATCCCATTCACACAGGAAGCAGCAGTACTTGGTGTATCCACCCTGAAGACTAAGCAAGAGGGCGACCACTTTGAAGTCACCACAGATTGACCGTAGATGTTGAACATAGTTTATACATTTCAAAAGTTATTTCATATTGTCATAAGTCTCTTTCATAAAAGCTGCATGTCCAATAGGAATTGATGGTAGCAAGTTGCCATTATGCAGCAATTCAGCTTTAAGACTTGCTTTGGATGAATCAATGAAGAGCCTCCAATCATCTGCATTGTAATTGATATTGAGAGCTGCCATTAAACCTTTTACGTTGTTGCATGCAGCAAGATGACCTTCTTTGAAAAAGAATGACACCAAGTCTTTCTGACAGTCTCGGAAAAAAAAAAATTTGAATGTCACCAGCTAGAACCCAAAAGCTCAGCTTTATTCTTCAGGAGATCCAAATCCCTGACAAGGTCGTTCAATTCATCTTGCGTTATGAGGTGTGGCTCATTAGCAGTGTCCAGAAGAAATTCTGGGTCATGTGAGGTTGATGGTTCATGACTACAAACTTCTTCCTCTTCCTCACTTGATTCTAATGATAATGATTCTGACATTTTGGGAATCGGCAACTCTTATTCATGAGGCACTGAGTATTGCAGATAGAATGTTTGGATATTGCACGGTCCACTTACTCTTTCTGGATATGCCTTTCTGAATTGGAGGAACCATGCAGAAGTAGCAATTGCTGACGTGATCCGTGGGCTCTCTCCAGATCATTGCAACTGCAAAAGGCATTGATTTCCTTTTTCCATTCAACCATTGCCTGAGATTTGTTGCACATGCATTGCAGCATATGTGTGGTGCCCAACTCTTATCCTGATCTCTTATTCTGCAGCCAATATATAAGTTGTAGGCTTTCTTAACCACCACAGTCATATTCTGTTTTTGTGATGTAAAAGTCACTTCACCACAAATATAGCAGAAATTATTTGCATTATTAACATAAGTACGATGCATCGCTGAATATGCTGTGATTGACCTATCGGCATAAAATAATGCAACATAATTATTTTTTAATTTTTCTGTGACTAATACACCTTAAGATTTATACTGTCAAGTGATGCAAATTTAAATACTGATTGCTGTTTTTGGACAGATATTTCTATTGGCTGCAAGTAGAGATTATGCAATCTCACACAAATGTTGCATAATACACAGTTAATGGCCCCTAATGACTAATTAATAGCATATAACTTAGCAACTAGACCTAATCATCCATTTTCATTATGACTTCTGTGTTCAGTAGCCTTAAATTAGTTTAGAACAGCTGCTTTCGTGGCCGAAGCATTTTGGCTGTTGAACAATTGCATTAAATTATGTTCATATGTTCAGTGTAACTTGTTCTATATATTAAGCTGTTCTCCTGTAAACCGTGCTGATTATGAATAGCGTGGTAAATAAAAATAAATAAATAAATAAATGTACTTCAATACAGATGCAAAATATGTTTTGTTGGAGGGGGGGGGGGGTTCGCTTGTGTATTGCAAGCTAGCGATGCGCGCAGCCATAAAGACATATTGCTCACCTTCGTTTTAAATGGAGATTTTGTAATGTTTATTTTATTTGTGGGGGGGTTTCACACATTTGCACTTTTTGCAAGTATTATATGTGCACAAGAACTTTCTCGCATGTACAAGTTGACTATACATCTGCTAATTCATAGGTATATGTGTGCACAATTTGTCTGTACTGTAAATTTTTAGGTGCCTATATGAACTGAATGTACACTCATAAATGCACAGTCGTAGTGCCAGTCCTCATTTTCAAAGGGAAACTCAGGGGTCCTTTTGCTAAAGGGTTCTAAGATGTTGCCCCTAACACGGCAAAAGCTCTGAATCGGTGGTGCGTTAGGTGTAACATCACTGTATTGACTGCTGGGGGTGTGGAGAGCATTTCCCCAGCAGTGAAGGTGGAGCCCTATTCCTTAGCACACACCGGATTAGCTCGCGTGCACTTAACTTCACCTATTGAGGTGGCATTAGGTGATCACAGTAAGAACAAAGCGTTAACTGTGCCAAGATCACCATGCGCCCACTCTCCACCCCTAACCCACCCACTTGCCCTGTGCTAGTTGGCAATGCGTGTTGCAATGGGCATTCAGCGCTTGCCGGAACACACAATGACAGTTAGTGCCCTTCAGCAAAAATCCCCCTTAGTGATTTTGCAGTTCTGTGGGTAGAAAGCACCTGAGGCACTACAAATCCCGGGACTCGTTATTTCCCTCCTAAAAAGAAAAGTTAAGCATTTATAGAACATGAACATTGTTGGAACTTTGCTACATAGAAAAGTATTTTCCTTTAAGAATTATATATTTCTTTAGTTACAGAATTACATCAGCGCTCAAGAGTCTACAGGACTACTTAAGAGTCTACAGGAGAGCTTACAAAATAGCATTGTCCTTCAGCAGCACACGCCTGTCAGATTTCGTAACTCTTACGTTTTTATTTTTGTTCTTACCATTTTTCCTTAAAGCAAAAGATTCAGTAACACAACCATTTGTTTCATTTCCCACTATGTAGCCAGCTGTTATTTATCCCCAGTGCATAATTAGCAGAATGTATGCTCTTATGACTTATCTATTGTTATTTATTACATTGCTTGTAACATTTCCTTTCCTTGAGTTAATTGTACACTGCATCGATGTGTAGAGATAGTGATATAAAAAAAAATTTGCTAAATAAATAATTAAATAAATATATCTAGCAATAATTTAATGCTGAGATGTCGAGAAGTCAGTTCATTGGATTTAAGTCCTTGTCTTTCCACATTTGAGATCAAGGTAAGCTAAAAATAGACAAAATATGGTAGGTTATTACCTGCACTAAAGAGATTGCAGTCTAATAGCCTCATTTACTAACATGTGTCGACAGGCCAATGTTTGTTAATACACATTAACGTCTGATAAGGAAAGTTAACTCAAGTTATTTAATGCAGGTCTCATTATTCTCAGTGGGGTCTATTTACTACTTCAAGCATATAACTTGCATTGTTTTGCATTAATACAGGTTAATAAATGAGGACCCAAGTTTATATCTGAGGCAATGAACATGTCATCTGCCCAAGGTCACAAGAGGCATCAAGATTTGAACCCTTGTTCCCTAAATCTCTGTCTGCTGCTCTAACCACAAGGTTACTTCTCCACTCTATTTGCCACAGGATAGCTTACCAAACCTCTTAAATATCTCCTTCATATTTCTGAATCTGGCAATGGGTTATTTATAAGGTACAGTTCAGTGTCCCTGCTTAGCCTGCAGGCTTTGGGAACTTACTATTCATGGGCTTCTGTGCCGATTTTTTTCTTTTTGAAATTTAAAATTATGAATTTCAAATCAACTCACGAAAATGCATCTTACAAATGAAAAGCATCAGAAGTCATTAAGAATAAAAAATGGAAATGTAGAAGGGACATTCAAATGCAATCTGGGACATTTAAGTCAAAACATCAAAAAAATAAATGCACAAACATGGCCGTGGTTCATATGGATATCTCGAGGGGGGGGGGGGGGTAACATCTCCATAGAGGTCCCCTTACCAAATTTCAGAACCCCTGATGTCTAGGATAGCCTATTGATTAGAGTAGTGGGTTAAGAACACAAAATGCTGAAGGTTGACTTCCCATGAAACTGTGTTGAGTACTGGAGATGGTGTACTACCTTCTTTTTATGTTTTTTCAGCCAAAACCAGCACTTTCATGATTTTTATTTCCTGCCTGGAGCAGGTATAAACTTAAACACAACTCCGGACATGCAGGACATTTCTGAGATCAGGCAGTGACGTCCAGGTTCCTGAGAAGGTCCCAACCATGCTTCCACCACACCCCCTTTTAGACATGGGCATCCTCATACTGCTGGTATCTCCAAAGCAAGCTTCTAAAATGCCTCTGGAGAAGTCTCTGTGCTTTGGATATCTCTATGCCTGTTTTCAGACATACAAAGCACAAATACGGCTTCTAAAATTCCACCCAAAATATTTTTAAACACCATTCAAGTCCACTGATGTGCTAAACCATCTATAACTCAGGAAGCTGGAATGGAAATGGCGGCACTCTAGACTTCCACAAGACTGCACCATTTACATGAAGACCCTGCAAGAACACCACAGTGCAATTAATCAAAGGAAAAAGGAATACCACACCAATATCCTTATGCACTCCCTTCACAGACCCCGTGAGCTTTTTGGTATCATTCAGTCCCTCAAAAAGGTCACAACTAAGCATCATACTGAAGGCACACCACTCCCACGGGACTTCACTGCCCACTTTCAGAACAAAGCCAGTGGGTTCCCTCATAAAATAACAAGTCCGTTCTCAGACTCTCCTCCTAGAGAAGACATTCCTCCTAGTGAAGACACCAACATCCCTATGCTAAATGCCTTCTACCCATATTCCGCTGAGCAGATCCATGTCCCTCCCACTGGATTAATTTCAGCCAGCTCTGAATTAAGTACCTACATCCCTAGAATTGTACACCTCTCCTTCTCCAAAGGTATGGTACCATCACCGCTAAAAACTGCAACTATCAGACTCCTACGTAAAAGTCCAAACTGGACCCTAGTGATGTAAACTCTTATAGGCCCATATCCAGCTTTCCCCTCCTGGCTAAGATAACAGAGAAGATAGCTCAGCAGCAAATATAAGACCATAGTGATGTCTACACTCCTTTAGACCTCCACCAGCATGGATTCTGCCTACAGCATGGGGTAGAAACTCTGCTTGTAACCCTCATAAACAACCTAGTCATGGGCATAAATAAAACAAAACAGGGTTTTATCCTAATTTTCTTGGACATTGCATCGGCCTTTGACACAGTGTGTCATAACCTCCTACTTACCCGACCACAGATGAAAGGCATTCAGAACTTAGCCTTAGACTGGTGTAGATCATACTTATCAGACCGACAACAAATGGTACGCATAGGTGCGCAAACACCATCCGTGTACCAGCAAACTCGGAGTACCGCAAAGTTCTTCCTTATCTGCCTTGCTTTTTAATATTTACATTCAGCCGGTTTGCACTATAATCAAATCATATGGCATACTTTACCACATCTATACTGACGATGTGCTGCTTTACACCCCTTGCTCCATGGACAGTTCCAATTACACTGGAATCACAGACTGCTTTAATGCAGTCTCGGACTGGCTGAAATTACACAATCTAAGAGTGAACTGTATGAAAAATGAAGTACTATTCATCCCAAAGGATCCATCTTTCATACCTCCTCCTACCTTACAGGTAAAAGATGCAGAGCTGAAGACTAAACAAGAGGTACAATATCTGGATATCACCTTAGACCAGCATCTGAGTATGGAATCTCACATAAATAACATCTTGAAGACAGTTTACCTCAAAATATGGACCCTCCGTCACCTACGACCCTTACTTGAAATTGCCGACTTCCGCACTATTTTCCAGTCACTTATCATCCCCCACTTTGATTACGCAAACATCATTCTACATGGCCTTCCAGACTGTGCAATTCATCCCCTACAAATGGCAATGAACACTGCAGCACGAGCCCTTTATGGAGCCATCAGACATGAACATGTAACACCTATCCTAAGGCAACTTCATTGGCTCCCTATATCTAGCTGCCTTAAGTACAAAGCCCTCATAATGACATTCAAGATCCTGCACAACCTCTCTGCAATCTCACTTGAGGAAATCATACATTGGACACCAGACAATAGAATTAGAAGGTCAAGCATGTCAAACACACTCACCATCCATCTATAATAAGATGAAGCTCCCAGGCTGCTAGGAACTGAGCCTTCAAACTATATGTGCCACTCTCTGGAACTCCCCCCCCCCCACCCCCCACCCCCACACACACACCTCAATACGCACTATATCTGATCTATCCACATTCAGGACAGCACTAAAGACACATCTTTTCCAACTATGCTATGAACAGATAACATAATCCTTCTTTGGACCAAGCCTCTTTCCTTAGATAACATTAAGCTGCTATGACCAAGCTGCTCCCCTTAGCCATATCCAACTACTCACCATGTCCCAATAACAATCATGTAAATAGTTCACCCAATTACTAACCAAATTGATTCCCCCGTTGTAATTTTAGAGTTACTGTTATCTGCAATACCTGTTATATGTTCATTGTACTTGTTTTAAGAAGACATGTTCTATGTAATCAATGAGTTTGTTCCTTGTAAACCATGCTGATTTTTAAATTGTGTGGTATATAAAACCAAATAAATAAATAAGATAAATAATTGAAGGAGTTCACCTACATAAAAGGTTAGGAAAGCAGGCGGCCTTTTACGAACAGATGCTCAGGTGTTGTATGTAATGCAGCAACAGCACTGAAACTATGGGGTGTTAGGTACAACACCCCTATGTTAACTGCTGGGGGCATAGAAAGCATTTCCCCGTCAGTTAATGCAGAGTCTTGTCCTCTAGCATGCACTGCATTAGTGCGGGTGCACCTTACGCCAACTATTGAAGTGGCATTTGGTGAACTCGCATTAATGCAGTTAGTGCATGGTGTGAACACAGTGCTAACTTCACTGAGCTCACTATGCCCACTCTCCCCACCTAACCCGCCCACTCACGACCCTAGGTTTAGCACAGGAATCATCCTGTGCTGTCATGATTCTATGCTAGCTGGTAATGTGTGTCCCAGCATGCCTTCACCATGCACCAGAACATGCACTGCCAGTAAAAGACCCCCTTAAATGTATACAGGAACGCTGAGTTAAACCCGCCTCCCAACTAAGAAAAATCCTGCAGGACAGATAATAGAGAAGGCTATAGACAGGAGATCATCAAATATGCATTTCAGACTTTTCTCAACCCAATTTGCATGGCTAATTTAAACAAAGCATGGTTCTAAGTTGAAGTACCCAGAGCTGCATCAGGTTACATCATGGAAAATACAAAGTTTAAAATTGAGAAACAAGGGCCTAGCATTATGTGCGTCCTAGCGGAGGCGGGAAATGGAAATTACCTCCATTCTGTCCCTGGAGAGGTACAATATATACTTGGTGGTTAGGCACTAGAAGGATGATGTAGGGTGCTGCTTCAGGAGAGTGGTCTGCATGGTCCCTTTGGTTGCCATTCTGGTCACCCTGTGTTTTGGGGGCTAGGTGCTGGTAGGGTGTGCGACGGTTAGAGCTAGTTGTAGAAGGGAGATGTAGAAAGGGATAGATGGAGGCACAAGTTAGCAGGGGCCTAGTGTAATGTGTGTTCTGAGGAAGGCAGGGAATGGTAATTACCTCCATTCTGTCCATGGGGAGGTATAATGTATATTTAGTGGTTAGGCACTGGAGTAACATCCCTACATCTTCCTCAGTAAAGACCAAAGCAAAGAATTCATTCAGTCTCTCCGCTATCTCTCTTAGTGCCCCTTTAACCACTCTATCATCTAATGGCCCAACTGACTCTCTCACAGGTTTTTTGCTATGAATGTACTTGAAAAAGTCTTTATTTCACGTTTTTGCTTCCACAGAGAGCTGCTTCTCAAATTCTCTCTTTGTCTGCCTTATCAATGCCTTGCATTTGACCTGCCAGTGCTTGTGCTGTTTCAAGGTTTTGTCGTTTGGCTCTTTTTTCCATTTCCTGAAAGATGCTTTTTTGGTAACAACAGCCTCTCTGACCTCACTTTTAAACCATGCTGGCAGTTTTTTGGACTTCCTTCCACTTTTCTTAAAGCATGGAATACAACTGGTCTGGGCTTCCAAGATAGTATTTTTCAACAACATCCAAACTTGATGTAAGTCTTTAACCTTTGCAACTGCTCCTTTTAGTTTTTTTCTTAACTATTTTCCTCATTTTATCATAGTCTCTATTTGTGGATTTCCTTACTATCCCTCCTCCACTAATTAAATCAAACGCGATCATGCTATGATCACTATTGCCAAGTGGCCCCAACACCCTTATCTCTTGTACTAGATCTGGTGTTCCACTAAGGACTAGGTCTAATATGGCTTCCCCTCTGGTCGGTTCATGAACCAGCTGTTCCAAAAAGCAGTCATTTATTTCATCTAGGAACTTTATCTCCCTAGCATGTCCTGCCATGACACTGACCCAGTCGATACCGGGGTAATTGAAATCACCCATTATTATTACTGTGCTGTAACTTACATTCTGGGGGAGTGGGGAGGATATGAATAATGGTATTGCACCAGGCCTATTTGGAACTGGAGGATGCCCCTGCGGAGAGAGAGTTGGTGATAGCATGGGGAGCTGAGCTTGGTTTGTTGTGGAGAGCTCTGATATTTTAGACCAGGTACCTAATGGACAGGTACCTAATTTGAGTTGCTGTATGGAGCTTCATGAATTGCAATATAAAATACTGTGCTGGGTCCATTTTGCTACATATCAAGCTTATCAGGCGTACAGCTCTTCGCCTAATTGCCCTCGGTGTGGTGATGCCTGCACAATATTGGGCCATATGTCTTGGAGCTGCCCAGTGATCACACATTTTTCGGACAGAGTACACCAGTACTTAAATCAAGTGTTGCAGGTGAGGTTTCCGATGCTGCCTGCAAGCAGTGTTACTGGGGTTGTTATCCTCCTTATCGGACTAAGATGGTGCGCTACATGGGTAGGTGGGTTACATAGAAACATAGAAAATGATGACAGAAAAAGACCACATGGCCTATTTAGTCTGTCCTTCCATATCAACAACTACAACAGTCCCCTTTTTTCCTTTAGAGATCCTATGTGTTTATCCCATGCTTTTTTGAATTCAGATACTGTAGTCATCACTACCACCTCCACTGGGAGACTATTCCACGGATCCACCACTCTTTCCGTAAAGAAATATTTCCGCATATCACTCCCAAATCTATCCCCTTTCACCCTCATCCCATGTCCCCTCAAAGCAGAAATTGCTTTCAATCGAAAGAGGTCTTCCCCTGTGCATTTATGCCATGGAGGTATTTAAACATCTCAATCATATCACCTCTATCCCGCCTTTTCTCTAAGGTGTACATACTAAGATCCTTAAGTCTGTCCTCATATGTTTTATAATGAAGACCACTAAACATTTTAGTAGCCACCCTCTGTACAGACTCCATCCTGTTTATATCCTTTTGAAGGTGTGATCTCCAGAATTGCACACTATATTACAAATGAGGTCGCAGCAAAGACTTATACAGAGGAACTATCACCTCCTTTTTTCTGCTGGCCATTCCTCTCCGTATGCACCCAAGCATCCTTCTAGCTTTTGCTGTTACCTTTTCTACCTGTTTAGCTACTTTAAGATCATCAGACACAACTACGCCTAGGTCCTGCTCTTCTTTAGTGGAGAAAAGTACTTCACCCCCCTATACTATATTGCTCCCTTGGATTTCTGCAGCCCAAATGCATGACCTTTCATTTTTTAACACTGAATCCCAGGTGCCAAATTCTAGACCATTCCTCAAGCTTAGCTAGATCGGCTAAGCACTCCCATTACTCTCGCCTTATCTCCACCTCGTCGAACTCCGCTAGATGCCTTTTCCTCGTCCTCAAATCTATTTCCTCTACCTCCTCTCTTCCTACTGTTCCCTCAAATCCCCCCCTAGTCCCTCCACCCTTGCTTCCTTCTTTTCCAACAAGATCCTCTCCCTCCGCTCCTCTTTCTCCGCCTGCCCTCTTCCCCTTCCCCCCCCCCACTTCCCCTCTCTCCTCCCTCTCCCCATCTGTACCCCCCCATCCCCCTCTCGTACGTTTCCCCACAGTTGGTGTTCCTTTTCCCCCATTTCCTCCTCTGAACTCATAGAGGCTATCTCGTCTGCCCATCAAACTACATGTCCCCTCGACCCTTTGCCTTCTACCTGGCTGCTCAATCCCGACATCTCCCTTGTGCCCTTTATCCTTTCTATCTTTAATTCCAGTCTCTCCTCCGGTCTCTTCCCTTCCCGTTGGAAACATGCTATTGTCTGTCCCTTCCTGAAAAAGCATACTCTTGACCCTGCCTCTCCCGCTAACTGGCGCCCCGTTTCCAACCTCCCTTTCTTGTCCAAAGTCCTCGAAAAGCTTGTCTTTTCTCAATTGGCCTCCCACCTAGATTCCACCCATGCCCTTCACCCCCGCCAATCTGGCTTCCGCACCGGTCATAGTACTGAAACCGTCCTCACAGCCTTGCTTTCTGACCTCCACCATTCTCACGACCGTGGTGACATCTCTCTCGTGGTTTCCCTGGATCTGTCCTCTGCATTTGATGTGGTCGATCACCGCACTCTTCTGTCTCGTCTGTCCAACTTTGGTGTCCATGGCACTGTCCTTCAGTGGTTCCGTTCTTTTCTATCCTGTCGCACTTTTTCAGTCCACTCTGGTACTTCGGCCTCTCCCCCTTCCCCCTCCATCTGTGGCGTTCCTCAGGGCTCTATTCTTGCTCCCTTACTTTTCAATGCCTTTCTCGCTCCTTTGGCCCTGCTTATTCAACAGTCTGCTCTCTCCTTCTACATTTACGCCGATGATATCCTCCTGGTCCACCACACCTCCCCCTCTGCCCCTGATCTTGGTCCGCTCAACCTCTGTCTTTCCTCTATCGCCTCTTGGTTCGAGTCTAATTTTCTGCATGCCAATCCTGCCAAATCCTCTGCACTCTGGGTTTCCTTTGGTCTTCTGCCCCCCCAGCTGCTACCTGTCATGGGCCCTCACTCTATCCCCCTGGTACCTTCCCTCCGCTACTTGGGCGTTACCTTGGACCAGTCCCTTTCTTTTCATGAACACATCTCCTCTGTCGTTCGTTCCTCTTTTTTCCACCTTCGTCATGTCAAGGCCGTTCGTTCCATTCTTCCGCTGTCCTCAGTCGTCACTCTCATTCTGTCCTTGGTTATCTCTCGTCTAGACTACTGTAATGTTATCTATGCTGGCCTTCCTTCTTTTCAACTTCGTCGTCTCCAACTTGTTCAAAATGCCGCCGCCCGTCTTGTCACCCTGTCTTCTATTCTCTCTCACGAGTCCCCCTGTCTTCTCTCCCTGCACTGGCTCCCAATTAAGTTCCGGTTTATTTTCAAGCTACTAATTCTCACCCACAGGGCTCTCCATGCTGATACCCCCCAGTATCTAGCCAACATTATTTGTTTTCAGCCTTCCCCCCGTCTCCTTCGTTCGTCTCTCAGTAATCACCTTTTCCTCCCCTCTCCTACACAGGCCCACCTGGAGTCCACCCGACGTTCCGCCTTCTTTTTCTTAGGTCCCGCCCTCTGGAACTCTCTTCCTCTCCCACTTCGCACCGAACTGTCCTATACTCGTTTCAAAGCCCTCCTCAAGACACATCTCTTCTGTCAGGCCTTTGATCTTCCTCCCCCTGCTGATGGTGTCTCATCCCCTAGTCGTACCCCCCATCCCCCTTGATTTCCGCAGGTTTCTCCCCCCTTTCCCATTCCCCTCCCGCCTGCCCCTCTACAGGCCTCCTCTGTCTTCTATCTGTTTTGCTGTCCCTCTCTGTCCTATTGTTTTTGGCGTTCCTTTCTTTCTTTATTTCCAGTAGCTGTCATTTTTGTCATTGTACACCGCCCTGATGCTTCGGCCTGGGCGGTTTATCAAGTGCCTAAATAAAGATAAAGATAAAGATCCCTCCTCATGTTATCTACACCTTCCTGGGTATCTACTCTATTGTAGATTTTGGTATCATCCACAAAGGGGCAAACCTTACCTGACAGCCCTTCCGCTATATAACTAACAAAGATGTTTAAAAGAATCAGACCAAGGACAGATCCCTGGGGCACACCACTGGTAACTTCCTCCTCCTCAGATTGAGCTCCATTTACCTGTACTCTTTGTTGCCTCCCACTCAACCAATTTCTAACCCAAGCAGTAGCTTTAGGGTCCATCCCTAGGGTGCTCAGTTTGTTTATAAGGTGCCTGTGAGGAACAGTGTCAAAGGCTTTATTGAAATCTAAATACACCACATCTAGGGCTCTCCCTCAGTCCAACACCCTGGTCACCTAGTCAAAGAAATTAATCAGATCTGTCTGAGAAGACCTGCCTCTGGTGAATCCATGCTGCCTCGGATCCTGTAATCCGCTGGACTCCAGAAACCTCACTATTTTCTCTTTCAGCAGCATTTCCAATAATTTACTCACCACCGAAGTTAAACTAACTGACCTGTAGTTTTCAACCACATCCTTACTTCCGCTTTTGGGTAAAGGCACCACATGAGCCTCTCTCCAGTCCTTTGGCACCACTCCTGACGCCAATGAAGCATTGAAAACGTCAGTCAGTGGAGCTGCTAGAACGTCCCCAAGTTCCCTCAGTATTCTAGGGTGTATCCCTTCCGGTCCCATTGCTTTGTCTACTTTAAGTTGAGCTAGTTTCGCACGAACACAGTCTCCTGAAAATTGTTCAAGATGCCCCTCGCTTTTGTTCCTGTTTGTGGGTGTTTTCTGAGGTCTTGTTCCTGGTTCTTCATCTGTGAACACAGAACAGAAATATTTGTTAAGCAATTCCTCTTTATCCTCATCAGCTTCTACATATTCCTCCCCTTCACCCTTGAGTCTGACAATACCACTTTTGCCCTTTCTCTTCTCACTAAGATATCTGAAAAATGTCTTATCCCCCCATTTTATTGCATTGGCTATTTCCTCTTCTTTTTGAATCTTTGCTTTCCTGACTACTTTGCTGGCTTCTCTAAGTTTTTCCAAATATAGATGCCTGTTTTCCTCTGTGATCTCTTGTATTTCATGAAGGCCTCCCTCTTTTTTTTAACCTTTTCAGCTACTTCTTTTGAAAACCATAACGGTCTCCTTTTCCTTTTACCTTTATTTACCATTTTAACAAAAAGGTTGGTTGCCCTTAAAATATCCCCTTTCAGTTTTGCCCACTGTTTTTCTGCATCCCCCAGCTGTTCCCATCCCGCTAAAGGCTCCCTGAGGTATTGGCCCATCTTGACAAAGTTAGTTTTCCTAAAGTCTAAGACCCTAACTTCTGAATGGATTCTAACAGCCCTAGTCCTAATACTGAACCACACCATCTGGTGATCACTGGATGAAAAATGATCTCCCACTATAACATTAGGGATACCTGGCAGCATCATTTGTTCCAACATGGATTGGCAACATTGGATAATAGTCAGTGGGCTTGATGAGTCTTGGCAAACTCTTCGTAACATCTTGGATTTTGGCACCAGGCAGACAGCTTCCTCTCTGGACATCAAGTCTGGTCAGCAGATGGATGCCTCAGTACCCCTCAGAAGAGAGTCACCAACCACCACTACCCTTCGCTTCCTTGTGGTCACTGATTCTGCAACTTTGGGGTACTTGAGCTCTGGTTCTTCCCTTTCCAGGGATGCTTTCACCTCCTCCACTTCCAGGGCTGCATAATGGTTCTTCAATTCAAGGGCTGGAAAAGTTGGATTGGTGATTCTTCAGGCCCTGGTGACTTGTGTCCAACCTTTGTCATTCTGTAGGCACCCATCTTCTCCTCTGCTGGAGAGCGTGGTTGCTGCAAGAAGCATCTCATCAATGTACTTCTCACTGTCTTGAATGCTCCTCAGCCTCGCCACCTCCTCTCTGAGTTCCCCCACTTGTTTCCTGAGAGCTTCAGCATGCAGGCACCCTGCACATGGAACCGGTCCTTTAACTGGCAATGAATGCCGCAGCAAGGGTACTTTATGGAGCCGCCAGGACTGACCATGTTACTCCTCTGCTGATTCAATTACATTGGCTACCCATTCAGGCCAGAATTCTCTTCAAAACTTTACTTCTCACGTTCAAAGTTCTCAATAAACTCTCCGCTGCATCCTTATCTGCCCTTATTCACACTACTACACCAAATAGAACAAGAAGATTCTCGTCCATCAACTCCCTAAAGCTCCCAAAGGCCCTTACAAGCTGCTCTTCTTCTACAGCCAACAGAGCCTTTATCCTTTGTGCCCCTAGGTGCTGGAATGCACTACCCCCTGGCATACGGGCTATCAACAGCCTATCACAATTCAGGAAAGCCCTCAAATTTCATCTCTTCAACAAGTACCTTATAGAGTCATCAACACCCATTGACATTAGTGTTCCCACCCAATTACCAAATTCCATGATATCTCAATAACATGCTTAGGCTGATTCTCTATAACGATTGATCCTGTTCCTAGTAACATGTTCCTATTCAGTAGTACTACATCTGTAAATAGATTGTAAATAGTTTCCCTTGTTATCCAAGTTCCTTCCCTTGTTATCTGTAAACTCATGCAAGTTAACTGTACTGAGATTTTTGTTCTATGTGAACCGCGCTGATGCTGAATAGTGCGGTATATAAGAGAATATAAATAAATAAATAAAAATAAACTGGCATTGGGATCTCTTTCTGGACAGAGACAAAAGCTGTAATGGGGGCAGCAGCTTTAGCGATACAATTTTTCCCAGCCATTGTTCTGTTCGTGGAGCTTAGGTATCTGTTAAAGCAAAAGAGAGAGATCTACCAAAGTAGCAGCCAGTTCCCCAGCTGTCCTTTTAGAGAAAAAGCAGTTAAATCTCTTTAATTATATTCAAAATGTGCTGTTCCAAGTCCCTGTGTTTTGTTAATTGGGGAGGTGCCCTCTAAAGCAAGACTGCTCACTAGGGGTGGATGGGAGTTGGGGGGGGGGGTACGGAGGGATCTAACTCCTGATTAGGTGTTAGTAGCTCCCAAGAGCTGAGAATGTTACCAAAGCAGAGTTTTAAACCTACCCCACTAAAGAAAATATTTCTCCTTTTAAACTAAAGCACCAAAAATAATGTAACTTTGTTTTAAAAATTTACCAAAACCCTTTTAAGAGCTCCCAGTCAGAGAGCTAGCAATTAAAAAAAAACACAAATTCTTACCTTTGTTTGAAATGTATAGCCCCTGTTATGAATGCACAACAGTGCAGGGCTCTGAAGCCTTTTATGCAGACCTCAGCTGCTCTCAGTTCTTTCACAGGCTAACCAGGCCCACTAACTCCTGATTAGGTGTCAGCAGCTCCCAAGAGCTGAGAAAGCAACCAAAGGAGGGAGGGAAAGGAGGGGTCCATTTTGTGGCTATTTGTTCTACCCGGGCCAGTGGGTGCTGTTCTTTAAGCCTGCAACAGTGGAGGGGTCTTGGCTGGGCTGCATGTTCCTACTGGCAATTTGATACTATCATGGCCATGGGAGGTTTGTTACCCTTTTTTTCTTTTTGCGGTCTCTTAATCTCTGTCATGATTTGGGTTTACCTTCTATGGAATGTTGGGTAGGAGGAGGGTATAGGAGACTGGACATAGTGTAATATAAAATACAAAATACTGAATGCTTGTTTCCTTTTTATTGCAGTGTTCTTCTGGTTCTGTATGCTCATTTGTACAATGGATTGCTGTGATAGTTCTGCTCCTTTCAGTGGGCTGTTATTGTTATGCTTGCTTTGTTGTGCACTGCTACAAGTGTTTCTTTTTTTTGCTGAATAAAATTAATTGACCTAAAAATGACAAACAAACGAGATTGGGTAGGGTAGATTTTCTCTGCATTTTCTGGCTCCCGCTGCAGAGGAATGTATATTTTGGTACACCACTCTTTACCGCTGGAAGTGGTGCATTCTGAGTCAGATGATGGGGTAGATACCTGATTTTGCACTGTAAACTGTCCAATGCTGACTTTGTACTGGTTAATGGGTATGGTCCCAGGGTGGACTCCAATGAGTTCTTTACTCATCTGACGCACAAGCTGGACAACTGATCTGTGTTACCCATAATTTTGGGAGGAGACAAGAATGTTTGTCTGGATAATAAGCTTGAACACTCGGACTTTCAGTTGGGAGAATGAGGGGAATCTCGGACACTAGGTGCCCTAGTAAAACACTTCAGTTTGATGGATGTATGGTGGGAGGCCAAGTCGAACTGTTGTGTTACATGTTTTTCAGTCCTCGACATCATTCTTACAGTAATCTGGACTTCTTTCTTTGCTCGGGTGACTCCCTCATGGCTCACTGTCAGAGCGACATTTTCACTTGCCAGTTTTCTGATCATCACCAAGTTTTGCTCTTACTTTTTGATGGGAAGACTCCCCTGTGTGATAACACAAGGAGACTGAATACTTCCTTGTTAGGCCAGGAGATCTTTAGTGATTTGATTCATCAGGTGTTGCAGGATTTTCAGGTGGTGCAGTACCCCCATATTTATGATCCTGTCCTGTGTTAGCATACTTTCAAGGTGGTTTTGTGGGGTCACATTATTAGCTATGTGAATCACTTAGCTAGGCGTTCTCATGAGGAGCGGGAGCAACTAGTACACCAGATTGCTGCCCTGGAGCTCTTACAGTGCATAAACACAATTGCTCCACTCAGATATAAAGGCAGATGGGCTTCCTGCAGGATCATTTGAGGGCCCTCTACATTGATAACCTTGAGTTGTCCTATTGCTTTTCTAAATTTTGCTGTTATGAGCATGGTAACAAAATGGGTGCCCTGTTAGCTGCCCAAACCCTAGCAGACTATTTTCATGGCAAATTGCATAAGATTACTCTTCAATTCCCCTCTAAATATTCTTCACCATGCCCTCTTCTCTCTCTCCATTACTAACTTTCCCCTCAACCTCTATCACCCTTTCATCCTTTTCTAAAATCTCTGTTGAGGAAACCTCTCTTCTTCTTTCCTCTTCTAAACTCACTACCTGTTCTTCTGATCCTATCTCCACCCATCTCCTCAACTCCATCTCCTCCTCTATCATCCTTTTCATCTCACATATTCTCAACCTTTTGCTTTCCACTGCAACCTTCCCTGCAGCCTTCAAGCATGCTGTAACCACTCCTGTCGTCAAAAACCCCCTCACTTGACCCTAACTTGTCCTTTTAATTATCAACCCATCTCCATTCTCCCATTCATTTCCAAAATTCTTGAACATGCTGCTGTCTTGAATTTCTCTCTTCTCAAGCCCTCCTGGTTTTCATCCATTTCATTCTACTGAAATGGCTCTTGCCAGTTTCCAGTCATTTGTTCCTCGCTAAGTCCAAAGACCTTTACTCAGTTCTCATTCTTCTCAATCTTTCTGCTGCTTTTGATACTGCAGACCACCTCTTCCTCCTTGACACTTTATCCTCTCTTGGTTTTAGAGACCCTGTACTGTCTTGGTTCTCTTCTTATCTCTCCAATTGCTCTTTCAGTGTTTGTTCTGGAGGTTCCTCCTCTTCTGCCAGCTCTCTCTCAGCTATTGTACCTCAAGGGTCTGTTCTGGGTGCTCTCCTTTTCTCCCTCTAAACCCAATCTCTTGATGCCCTCATCTTTTCCCATGGTTTTCAGTATCATTTTTATGCTGATGACTCTCAATTTATTTATTTAGCTGTATTTATATCCCACTTTTCACCGGGTCAAAGCGGTCAATTGGGGGATACATTTAACACAAGGGGATATGAGACACATACACTAATACTTACAGGGAACATGGGCAGTGGAGGGTTAAGTGGCTTGCCCAAGACCTCAAGGAGTGCCTATAGGACTAGAAATCCCAGTCCCTCTGGCATGAGATTGCTGTCCCCAGGTGGGACTTGAACCCCCGGCCCTCCGGCCTGAAGTACCTTGTCCTAACCACTAGACCACTCCTCCCTCTCAAATCTATCTATCTACACCTGACATTTCTCCTTCGCTCCAAACTCGTATCTCTACTTGTTTATCTAACATCACCACCAGGATGTCTCACCGCCACTAAAATTGAATATGGCTAAACCTGAACTTCTTATTTTCCCCCTAAACCCTCCTCCCCCTTCCTCCTTTCTCTATCACTGTTGACAAACTCTTCATCTTCCTCAATTCCTTTCCAGCTCCTCGCTACATTTCCTCTCTTATATCTCCCTACAACTCCCCTCGGGAACTCTGCTCTTCTGGAAAATCACTTCTATCTGTGCCCTTCTCTTCTACTGATAACTCCAGACTTCGCTCCTTTCACCTTGATGCACCCTATGACTGTAACAAACTACCCAAGTCTGTACATCAGGTACCTTCTCTGACCATTTTCAAATCCAGGCTGAAAACTCACCTCTTCGCTGCCACTTTCAGATCTTGACTAACCTGATCTCCTGTGCTTCCCTTGTGTTGTCTGTCTTGACTAGATTGTAAGCTCTGATGAGCAGGGACTGTCTCTTATATGTATGTGCAGCACTAGGTATGTCTTGTAGCACTATACAAATGCTCAATAGTAGTAGTAGTAGTAGTAGTAGTAGTAGTGTTTCCTCAGTCCACAACCTTGGGGTCATCTTTGACTCCTTTTCCTTCTCCACACACATTCAAGATATAGCTAAAACCTGCTGTTTCTTTCTCTACAATATTAACAAAATTTGCCCTTTCCTTTCGGAACACACTACTAAGACTCTTCTTTGGTCACCTCCTGTCTTGACTATTGCAACCTTCTCCTTGCTGGTCTTCCTCAGTGTCATCTCTCTCCTCTTCAGTCTATCCAGAACTCTGCTGTGTGGCTAATCTTCTGCCAGCCCCGATACACTCATATAACCCCTCTTCTAAAATCACTTCACTGGCTCCACTTCCATTTCCATATCCAATTCAAACTTCTCCTTCTAACATATAAATGCATTCACCATACTGCCCCTCATAACCTTTCCTCTCTTCTTTCTCCCTAACCGCTCCTCGTGAACTCTGCTCCTCCTCTGGCTTTCTTCTCTCTATGCCCTTTTCTTCTTCTGCAATCTCCAGACTTCAATCTTTTCACCTTGCTGTTCCTTATGCATGGAAGAAATTTCCTTTATCTTTACATCAAGTCTCTTCTCTCCCCCTCTTCAAATCCATGCTAAAAGCTTACCTCTTTGAGGCCGCATTTGAATCCTAATCCCTTGTTCTCCTTGTGTCTCCTTCCCTATTTGAACCCTCCTTGTTTCTCTTGTATTGTTCTGTCTGTCTTGATTAGAATGTAAGCTCTATTAGCAGGGACTGTCTTCTTTCTGTGTTTGTACAATGCTGCATTAAAGATTAATAGTAGTAGTGGTTCTAGTAGACATTAGCTAGGACTGTCGGGCATCAGATTGCGGTGATGACTATTGGCCAGCTTTGTGATCATGGGAGTAGGGTCTGAACAACTGCTGTTGACATTGCTGATGTTTTGTTGTGTCTGTTTTGAGCTTTGCATGCTGGGGCAGGACATCCTATTCTCAAGGCACGTGAGACATTCTTGGATTGGGTCTCTTTACCTTTTCTGTCGGTGGACAATGTGCTGAACTGCCTCATCCTATTTCGCCTTTGGAGGTACAGTGGGCTGTCGATTGTTTGTAGTCTGGTAAACTGGCTAGGCCTGATGGTTTTCCTTCTGAATTCTACAAGGCGTTTTGAGGACACATGGGGCACATGGGGTTAAAAGGGAAAGGTACAGATGATTTGCTGGTTGCCACAACTGTTTTGATTCCTAAAAAGGGTAGGAATAACAAGGATGTTGAAACTTATCGACCAATTTCTCTTATTAATGTGGATATGAAAGTTCTGGCTAATATCCCGCAAACTGAGGTTAGAGGCTTATTGGCCTCTTTTGGTTCAGCAAGATCAAACTGGCTTCAGTCGCGGTTGCTCTTCCTCTGATAATACCCAGTTTTTGTTTCACCTGTTGCAGCTGGCTAAGAGAGGAAAGTTGTTGAATGCAGTGGTGTCTCTTGATGGAAACAAGACCTTCATTCAACTGACTTGGCCTTTTATGTTTTTGGGCCTTCTTTAATCCTTTTTAGGGTGGGTCTATGTCCTTTATTCAGTTCCTAGTGCCTGCTTTTGGTTAATGGGACATTTACAGCTGGTTTTCCTATTTGCTGCAGTACTCAACAGAACTGTCCCTTGTTCTTGGGATTATTTGATCTACTTATGGAACCTTTTGCATGCTTTGTACATATGTTGTGCGATATATCTAGGTTTTTGGTAGATGGATACAAGCATAAGATGTTTCTCTATGCCGACGATGTTCTGTTGCTTTTGAGTAGGCTGGATTCCTGGGGGGGGGGGGATGGGGAGGGGGCTACAACAATTATTGATGGACTTTGAGGAGGTTGCAGTTTACAGAGCTAATTCATTAAAATCAGAGTTACAGGTTCTGGGTCTGAGACAGGGTCTCCCTGCAGCATTGCGTCCCTTTTGTCCGGTATCTGCTTTCAAATATCTGGGTCTCAAGATTCCCCTTCAGGTGCGGGATCTATTTAAAGTTAATTATGGGCTGTTGTTGTCCCGGATAGAAAGAGATTTAAGATCACGGGTCAATTTGACCTTATCTTGGGCCGTCCTCATAAATTTACTTAAGATGAATGTTTTACTCCCTCTATTGTATCTGTTTCAACACCTGCTCTGTAGGATATCGGGGAAGTATTCTGGAAAATTAATAGGTGGCTCTCTAGTTTTATGTGGCATCATCATAGAGTTTGGATTGTGTTTATTATCTTGTATTGGCAAAAGGTGAGGGAGACATGGGTTTACCCAACCTGGAACTTTATTATTGGGCAGGAAGATTGGTTGGTTGTGGTTATATTGGTTTAGATGTGTGCTGGTAGAGCTGAGCTGGCTCCATCTGGAAAAGGCTTAGATAGAGGGCTTTACTCTATCTCTTTTGCTCACTTTGGATGGGACCAATATAGTGGTTCATCATCTCTTATGGAAAAACGTTGTTTTAGCTCATATGCTTCAAGTCTGGTGTCAAGTCAATAGATTTTTATATATTCCAATAGAGGAGTTTTCCCCATGGGCACCAATTATTAAGAATCCCTGGCTGTTCTATTGCACCTTTTATCCTGAGATGAGAGAATGGAAGTCCAAGTACTCTGTTTTGTATGGCAGTTAGGAATTGGTGAAGTTTTGTATGACTTCAATGCCTTGTGCAGGGAGTTTTCCATCAAGCCTTCTATCTGATCTCTCTATTTTCAAATGCGGGAAGCAATTCATTGTCTTAGGGCTCAGGACTGGTGCTGCCATGGTCCGATGCCTCTTGAAAGATTTCTTTGTGTGGCAGATGATGGCAGAAATGGATTTCAGGGCTTTATTGACAGTTGCTGGATGTGGATTCTCCCTTGCCCTGCTTTCAGCATCTTGTGGAGCATTAGAATGTGAATTTGCAGACTGATTTTGATGACTGACCAGGACATGATCTGGTTTTCTGCACATTCTGTTCCCCATGTGTTACAGGAGGGTGGAATTAATGGTGTGTTTTCTACATCAGTCTTATTGTTCTCTGATTTTCTTTATGCACCATGCGGGGACCATGTCAGGAGCGTGTTGGCATGCTTGTGGTCTTGTGGCTGATTTTTTCCATATGTGGTAGATTTGCCCATTGGTTTCTGCTTTCTGGGCATGAGTGCATGAAGTGTTAGGGGAGATGCTTGGGTGACAGGTACCCATCACACCTCAGTTATGCTGAGCAGATCCTGACTACTCAATTGCTTTTAGAAGCCCGATTTTCCATTGCCGTTTTTTGAAAGAGTACTCCTTCCTTTGTGGGATGGCTTACACAAATGTCCGAGATTGCCCAGCTTGAAAGGTTATCCTACACCGTGTGGGATATAGTTGACCAATATGATGTGATTTGGGGAAAGTACTGGAAATGGAAGGCAGAGTGGGTTGGGATCTAATTTTCTATGGGAATTATCATGTGAGCTGGCATGTTGATGGATGTAGTTGATGTCTATTTAGTTATTTAAAGGTTTTGCAATATTGTCTGATCTCATCATACACACAACAAATAACAGGTCCAGGAGATCTCCTGCTGTTGACACACTACTTATCAGGGCCGGATTTACCTTGAGTGAGGCCCTATGCCAACAAAAATTGTGGGCCCCCAGCAGGGGCGGCCCAAGGGGGGTGTGGGCCTCATTTGCATAAGGGGCCTCATTTGCATAAATATTTGCATAATGTTACCATATACTAACTTTTAGTAAACGTGCCTCTTAATGAGTGTATGGATAAAGAAAGACTAAAAGATTTCTACATTACTATAATCCAGTGCCAACTGCCAGACACATTAGGAACTACTACAAACACTGCCCATTTAGAACCCATAGCAAACCCGCCGTATCCTAACAGCACTACCAGGACTCACAAAGCACCATACTCTACCAATCAAAAGGCAACACTGCAAATATTAAACCAATACATTTCAGAGAACAACAATACATGACCTACTGGGGAAAGAGAACAAGTGGCAATGTCAAATAGGAATTATATAAACAGAACACCTCAGCTCAGTTACACATGCAGAACATAGACCATCACCAAACAAGTAATCACATTTTAGAAACAGGAAGACAATAATTAAACTGGGAATCCCAAAAGCCAAACTTGGAATGTACAACACTGTAGAAATAAAACTATACATTAATTTGCTCTTGTACTAAACAAAGCGCAGACGTTAATGATGCACATTTACCAGAGCTGACATATTCCAATTAATAAATTCAAAATAAAGAGATATTTTTCTACCTTTTGTGCATTTTTTTCAGCTGCAATTGCTCCAGCCACTTTCTTCTGGTTTCTTCATGTCTTCTGCTAACTCTCCATCGTCTGCTGTCCATTTGTCCTTTCTTCTCTCTTCTAGTTTTTTTCCATTCTCTCTCTACATCTGCTTTAACATACTAATCTTTCTCCTTTTGCTCTTTCCTCAATCCTATTTCATCCAGTCAAATTTTACCCCTCCATCCTCAATCCCCACTTACTCTCCCAATATCCGGCCAATTGTAGATTTTTTTATCCCTCCCACACAAAATATTTTTCCCTTCTCCATTTTACTCTTCCAGCCCCATCCCATTCTAATCCTCCCCCAACATCAGCTCCCTTCTAGTTCCAGCCTCACCCAGCATCCATTCCCTTCTAGTCCCTGCATCAGCCCATTTCCAGTCCTAGCCACCCATCAGCCCATTTCCAGTCCTAGCAACCCCCCAACCCAATACCAGTCCTAACCCCCCATCACCCCATTTTCAGTTTAAGCCCCCCCTATAACCCATTACCAGTCCTAACCCCCCATCAGCCCACTTCCAGTCCTAACCCCATCAACCCATTTCCAGTCAGCCCCCCATAGCCCATTGCCAGTCCTAACCCCCCCCATCAGCCCATCAGCCCACAGCCCATTACCAGTCCTAACCCCATCAGCCCACCTCCAGTCTTAACCCCCCCCCAGCCCATTTCCAGTCCTAACCCCCCCCCCATAGCCCATTACCAGACAGCCCCCATCAGCCCACAGCCCATTACCAGTCTTAACCCCCCCAAAGCCCATTACCAGTTCTAAACCCCCCCAACAGCCCATTATCAGTCCTAACCCCATCAGCCCACCTCCAGTCTTAACCCCCCAGCCCATTTCCAGTCCTAGCCCCCCCATAGCCCATTACCAGACAGCCCCCATCAGCCCACAGCCCATTACCAGTCTAAACCCCCCAAAACCCATTACCAGTTCTAAACCCCCCCCAACAGCCCATTACCAGTCCTAACCCCATCAGCCCACCTCCAGTCTTAACCCCCCCAGCCCATTTCCAGTCCTAGCCCCCCCATAGCCCATTACCAGACAGCCCCCTTCAGCCCACAGCCCATTACCAGTCTTATCCCCCCCAAAGCCCATTACCTGTTCTAACCCCCCCCAACAGCCCACAGCCCATTACCAGTCCTCCTAATCAGCCCACCTCCAGCCTTAATCCCCCCAACCCATTTCCAGTCCCAGTCCAGTCCCAACCCATTTCCAGCCCCAGTCCCAGCCCCCCCCAATTACCAGTCCTACCCCCTCCCCCTCCCCCTCCCCCGCCCCCGGCCTCAAGTAAAATTTATTTAAAAAAAAAAAACTGCTGGCTGCCGCCGCGGGGCCCCCTCTGCTGCCGCGGCAGCATGGACTGACCCGCGGGGGCCCCCTCAGTCAGCTCGGTCCCGCCCTCCGGGCCACCGTGTCTCCCTCCGTGCAGGGGGTTAGAGTCGCGAAGGCAGACTGTCTCCTTCGCGTCTCTGTTAAGCCCGCAGGGGCTGATGGGAAATTTCCCATCAGCCCTGCGGGCTTAACAGAGACGGGAAGGCAGAAGGAGACAGTCTGCCTTCGCGTCTCTAACAGCCTGCACGGAGGGAGACACGGAGGCACGGAGGGAGGGACCGAGCTTACAGAGGGGGCCCCCGCGGGTCAGTCCATGCTGCCGCGGCAGCAGAGGGGGCCCCGCGGCGGCAGCCAGCAGGTTTTTTTTTATTTTATTAAAAAAAAAAGCCTAACTACTTCAATTTTTGTGGGCCCTTTGCAGCTGTGGGCCCTACGCCATGGCGTACATGGCGTATAGCTAAATCCGGCCCTGCTACTTATACCAAAAGCTTCCTTAAAAGCTAATCAATCATCCATCAATAGGGCTTTTTCGAATTATGCTCCTAGATGTTGGAACAAACTCCCTCCCAATATCAGAGCAATTAAAGACATCAAACAATTCAAAGAAGCCCTTAAACACCACCTTTTCATTGCACACTTCAAACACCTAAACACCCCTTCCCCTCCCCCATCCTTTTAACCTCATACCTACCCTAACTAACTGTATAGATTTTATATATCTTCAACATGTATTTTCTAGAAATATAAATGATTTCCCTGTTTACTTCCATGTTAATTTTCCTGTTACTTGTAATAGGTCTGTTATATCTGACCAATTGTTGTATTGTTTCAATGTAAACCGCACTGATGACAAATAGCGCGGTATATAAGAAAATTAAATAAATAAATAAATAAATCTGATTCTTTGTAGATCTGCTTTGTATATGTCTGGAGTATACCACTTGGCTGGTTTAAATAAAAAGTTTTTTAAAAATTTGAGAAAAAAATTAACAAAGGCATTATCTCAATCCTTGTCAGGTTCAAGTATGAAATCAGCATTAAGAGTCAAATACATTAATTTCTTTCTTACAATTTTAAGAGCTCCAGATACATGAAGGCAATTAAAAGAGAAGAGTGGACCACTGTATCCTTCCCAGCAACCTCTTTCTTGACACAGAAAGGAAAGAAATATCCTCCATAAAACTGAGATTATTCATTTTCATGTTTTTTTCAAAATTTCTATAAGCACATAGGAAAATTAAATAATCATAAAGTACAACATTTTTAAATGCTGCAGTGCACTGTGAACCAATAAATTGTCTTTAACCAGAAAAAAACACATTTTCCTATTTTTTTTCTGAAATTATCACCCGAGGAGGTGCTTATGGTCTCCATCTTGAAGCTGAGATGGCAGAGCAGTGAGTTGAAAGGAAGAGTGCTCTACTTTATCCATTTTTTAACTCCATCATGGGATACTTCTCAGCCTTTGATTGAGAAGAGGAAGAGGGAGAATCGGGATGTCCTCTCTAGCCTGACTCATACAGCTGCATTGATGCAGAAGACACTAGATGGTTTTGCCATTTTTCATTTGGAATTGGCAGCCACTGGTTTGGCAGAGGATTGCAGCTCTGAAACGGTATGTCTGCAGTGGCAGAGTATATTAGGAATGGCTAAAAGTTGTCGTCTCAGAGTGAACTCTCTCATATAGAGCAAGAGAGGAAGACACTGAAGATCCAGCAAGATCTTCTCGATGCAAGTTTGTCTTCCCTGGTGGGGAGAGCTGGCACATTTATGGTGGGGTAGTGTGAGATGTTAAGACCCAAGGTTTACAATACTCCTTTACTTCCTTTGTTAGCTATTTAAACAAGATTTAGGAAGAGATTGTAGAAGGACATGCAGCTAGACTGGGTGATCTGGAGGCTTATGTGACTGGACCGAGCAAACTTCATGTCTCACTGAATAGAGACAAGGACTTTTTTTGCATTGGAATATGTTGATAATCTTCTGAGAATGAATAACTTGAGATTTATAAATTTTCCAAATTCTCCTTTGATTCCATTGATTGAGATGGTATGCAATTATGTTATTGAGATTTTGGGAATGTCCACTAAGACATTACCACCTGTGGTTAGGGTGAAATATTTGCCCCTACAAGGTGGAGGTAGGAGTATGCCAATTTGTCAACAAAACAGGACTCAAAGTAGTTTGGACGTGACTAGATTTTTGGAGTCATCTCAAGCCCAATAGCATGATAATTTTACATTGGTATTTCTGACATATGATGAACTGTTTGGATTCAGGAGTCTACACATTTACCGATTTGCCTAAAGCAACACAGAAAAAGCAAAAGCATGTGGTTTTTTGGGAGATAAAACCAAGGTTCCTTGCCTTGAGTGAGAGCTTTGATTTAAAATTTCCTTGTAATTTTTTGTTAATATAGCGTGGAAAAATGTTTGTTCTTCAACTCAAAACAGCTTCTTGAATTTATTTCTGCAAGGAAGGTAGAGTGAGCTGTAACTATCAATAACTCTCTCATGTTTTCTTTTTCCTGAACTTCACTTTTTTTAGCTCCCTAAATTTTGTAATCCAATACATATTTTTGTTTATACTGAATTTTCTTATTTCCTTTGTCAGTCTTTAATTATGTGAATGTAAATGAATTATGAAGATAAATATAAAAAGAAACATCAAACTCAAGGTCCTTGATTTTACCAGAAAACTCTTGAACATGATTTTTGCAAAAGGTGTGGTGCCATTTTAGACAGGACGTTTAGGAAGAATCTGGGACATCCAGAGCAGAACATTCAAAAATCCGGGGGAGTGGCAGCATTGAAGGGAGACATGTCTAAGTAAATAATTGTCCCATCTCCCCCCTTCCAAAAAAAAAAAAAGAACATCCCAGTAACCAGTTCTGAAAATGGGTCCCAAGCAGATAGCAAGGTCAGGTACATGCACGGGTGTAGGCCATTTCACAAATGTGGTCATTCCCAAATTGCATGCCTGTGGAATTGAGTATTTGGACATTCCGGCCAGGGTAGTTCAAAAGGGGGCATTTATGTCATGAGACTAGCATCTCCTGATCTGCCATTTCAGATACTCAGACTTGTGACAGCAGGCCAGTAATATGTTTGGAGTATGTATTTACAAGCAGGTTTCTTTGGCCACAAAATATTAACAACAATGTAGTCTAATTTTCTTCCTCCCCCTGAAAGAATTGCAGTCATGAAATGAGTACTTTTTCACACCTTGTTTGAGTCAGGAGCAGATGTAGGCATGGACGCCTCAACAAGCTGGGCCAGATGTGTTTGTGCTGTTCTGAAATGGCGCCGTAACATGGATCAACCTTGCTTCACCCAGGACCCATCTCGATTACGCCCCCATGCTACGTGGACGTTCTTGCACCAGGGACGTCTATATACCCAGCTTTCTAAATTATCTCTGGGACATCTCCATGACTGGCATATCTATGTGACCATTTTTAGATGTCCAACTTGAGAAAAGAGTTTCTAAACTGACCCCCACAGTGTTTCTGTTCTATTACGATAATAATTTGTTTTTGGGACATCCACAGAAGTCAAATAAGTCTCTTAGGCAAATATATCACCGTTTTTCTGAAAATCGACAAAATATATTTCTTAGTTTAAAATATTTTTTTTCTTTTTATGTACTGCACTTCAAGAATCCTTTTCAAGTAGCACACTTAGCTTGCGTCTTCAGCTATTCTGCATGAACCTGCTCTTGGTTAATCTCTAAAGCTAAGCAAAGTCAGCCCCAGCTAGTACTTGGATAGGAGATCACCTTGGAATATCAGGTGAAATAAACGCTTTGCAAAAAAAGAAGGCCTGGTAATCTACTTCAGGATGAAAGGAGATAAAATCAGGAGTAACATGTGGAAATATTTCTTTAAGGAAAGAATGGTAAATGCATGGAATAGTCTCCCAGTGAAAGTAATAGAGATGAAGACAGTATCTGAATTCAAGAAAGCATGGGACAAACATAGAAGATCTCTAAAGGAAAAAAAGGAACTATAGTAGTCGTTATTTATTTATTTATTTATTTATTTAACAGTTATTTATATACCGCTCTTTCCCATGTTTCAAGTGCGGTTTACATGTAACAGTAGGTTAATTGGTATGAGATATACCAGGACATTTTACATAGAACAGATAATTATAAATTACAAGGAAAATTGTAACATTACAAGTATAACATATTAGAACATATATACATTGCTAGTTAAATTATTAATCATCATGTAAATGAGTGTGTAGTATGGTTAAATTAGTGTATTAGTGTCGTTTATTTTTGAAAATAGGGTATATAATATTAAAAATAAATGTTAGCCTGTATCCCTTTGAGAATTCTGTTTTGGGAGTGTATTATAGTGTAATGTAAATAAGTGAGTTTTTAATTTTTTTTTAAATTCTTTTATGTCAGACAGTAGGCGAATGTTGTCAGGTAAATTGTTCCAGAGTATTGGAGCAGAGTGTGAGAAAGCTCTCTTATTGGTTTGTTTTCTGGCTTTTGTAAAATCTTTTGGTATTGTTAAAGTATTTATGTTTCTGCTCCTTTGAGATCGTTTATCAATGTCAATGTTAATCAGTGTATTTAGTGCAGATGGTGCAAGTTTATTTATAAGTTTAAATGTAGTGACAAGAATTTTATATTTGATTCGGGAGTAAATTGGTAGCCAATGAAGTTCAGCTAAAATTGGTGTAATATGTTCAAGTGGGCTTATATTCATAATCGTTCTAGCAGCTAAGTTCTGAGTTATTTGTATCTTTTTAATATTTTGTTTCGAAATACCATTAAGTATTGTATTTGCAAAATCGAAATGTGGGGTAATAATAGCATGAATTATGTTAATAAAATCTTGTAGAAGAATCAAAGGTCTTAGTTGTTTTAGTGTTTTGAGTTTGTAATGTATATTTTTAGTTAAATATTTTATATGTGAATCCATATTTAGATTATTGTCAAGTATCACACCTAAATATTTTACTTCTTTTTTTATATTAATTTCATGAGTATCTAGTGTAATCGTGTTTGGGGGTATATATGTTTGATTTTTAGTGATAAATAAAATATCTGTTTTAGTAAAGTTGATAAGTAGATTTTGTTCTTTGAGCCACTCAGTTAGTTCATTAAAACATTCTGTTATTTTTTGGAGAGGTGGGTGTGGGATTTCAAATGGGAGGTAGAACATTATATCATCGGCGTAAATATGATAAAAGACATTGTGGCGTTTAAAGATGTTACAAACTGGTTGTAAGTAAATGTTAAATAATAGTGCAGATAAAGCAGATCCCTGCGGAAGACCTTGAGTTTGTTTGAAGGTGTTAGATATTTGGGTGTGGATTCTTACATTTTGGGTTCTGTTTGATAGATAGGATTTGAACCAATTATAAACAGTAGATGTTATACCAATTTTTTGAAGTCTGTTTAACATTGTTAAGTGATCAACACTGTCAAAGGCAGCTGATATGTCAAGGAAAACAAGAATAAAGGCTTGTTTAGTATTATCAATACCTCTTAATATTGTGTCATAAAGGATCGTTAGTAAGGTTTCTACTCCATGGAAGGGTCTAAAGCCATATTGATGTTCATCAAGAATGTTTAATGTGTCAATAAATCTTGTAGTTGAATTTGTACAATTTTTTCAATAAGTTTAGCCATAAAAGGAATACTTGATATAGGTCTGTAAGATTTTGGGGATAGTTTATCTAATGTGTTATTTTTAAGTATAGGACGTATTTGAACATGTTTGAGGGATGGTGGTAAATAGCCTTTTTGCAAGGATAGATTCACTAAAGGTAGAATGAAAGAAGAGAGTATTGGGAAAGTCTTCTTTATCCAATCAACTGGGCATGGATCAAGGTATGAAGTTGTTGTATTAATGTTAGTTATTGTAGTTTTGAGAGTAGTTTTTGATATTAAGTTGAAGTTGGTCCAGTTATCAACTGTAGTTTGCTTTAATTGTGTTTTAATTTGTGGTTGAGTAATATTTGATGGTGTTATTTGTAGGTTTGTTTTGTTGCTATAGTATTGAGCTAATTCTTGTGGGGAGATATCTATTGATATTTCATCATTATTTAGAGTTTTGTTTGTTAATTTCTGTACTATACAGAATAGTTCTCTTGGTCGATTAGTGGCTCTTGATATTATATTAGAATAATAATTTTGCTTGGAGTTGTTTATTGTTTGTTTATAAATTTGTAGTGTTTTAGTGTAATTCTCATGATTTATTAATGATTTTGATTGTCTCCATTTCCTTTCCTCTTTTCTTAGTTGTCTTTTTAATGGAAAGGTAGACTAGATAGGCCACATGGGCTTTTTCTTCCGTCATAATTCTGTGTTTCTAAATCCCAGGAGTTGGGTTGCCAGGAGTCAGTATTGACTCAAAGACATACTTTGTTTTCTTTTATTACAAATCTTACTATCCGTTTATACTTCTGGTCACTTTCTATTTAACTTAAATTCCACAGCAATTGCATGAACAAGTGCTTTCTCTTTCCTCAACTAATAATTCAGCATTTTCTTTACCCTTCCCTCTTTAAGAATCGTATCTGAATATCACTAAAGCATGAACAAGAATAACATCAGATGAGTACTGAATATGTTCTCTAAATTAACTTTCTAGTTGCTAGGTTGCTTCCAAGTGTGTATCTCTTTGAAATTATTGATACTTTGTTTAACCCTCTTTTTTTCCTTAGGATCAAAGATGATTAGCAGTTGGACTTTCAGGTACGTTTAAGTTTGATGTTCTGCATCTATGTAAATTATAACTGTCTCAGAATGACTTATCGTTTGTGGTAAAAGTGAATTGTCTTCATTATTTTTTAAATTGTATTGTTCTTTCTAACTGGCCAGTTTGTCATTATGTTCGTTGGTGAGCACCTTTCTGGAAGCAGCGCCAGTCTCAGTTATTTCCATCTTTTGCATATCTGCTGTCTCTGCTGTAGCTGGGACTCTAGTGACTCAGACCTCCGCAAGGTTTCTTCCAGAACTGGCACCTGCTAACCTGCCTTTAAACAACTCAACAAAGGAAAACCCTCACTGGCCTTGCTTAGGATGCACTCAAAAGCGTTTCAGTTTTAAACACCTAGTTCCTTCTCTCATTTGCCTTGAAACCCTGAATACCAGGTTTCTTCTTCTAAAATGTCTCTTACTTAGCAGAACAGAAGCTAATTAAGCTTCCCTCACTAATGAGAGCAAAGTATGCCTCCCGCCCATCTCTCGGAGCCTTCACTTCTTCTCTTGCTCTCACACCCTGCTATTTTGCAGAAGTGGTGCTATTCCTTTGGAAGCCAGTTTTTTTTAAACTGCCTCTAATGTTTCGATTGATTTTTACGTTTTTTGGTGCGCTGAATCCAAATCTGGTAACCAATTTGCTCCATCACGTACAGATTTTTTGCTACATTGGGTTAGCAGTTTGAGGTGAACGTTTCAGATTGAGTGCGATCGAGATAAAAGTTTCTTGGATGAATTCTTTATACTAATTGTTTAGTAGTTATTCAAATAAGAATAAAGAAAATTGTAACAAGGCAGGACATAAGAATAGAGTAATGTCAACAAAACACACTGTGATTAGGGTTGCCAACTGGCTCCAGATGCGCCCGACAAGCTTGATCCAGTCCTAGGTCTACCCCATTGCATGCAGGGACATGTAGTTCTGATTTCTCCATTGCACTCCATAAGAAAAGCAAGACTACATGTCCCTGCATGCAATTGGGTAAACCCAGGACTGGATCAAGCCTGTCGGGCGCATCTGGAGCCAGTTGGTAACCCTAACTGTGATGGTAGCAAAATTGTCTGCACTTAAAACAGCCACATACATGTGCACAAACATTGAGCATATAAGAGCGAGGTTAGACACAAAGCAAAGCAAAGAAATGTGCAAAAAATGTTGTACAGGTATGTATGTAAGAATAGAAAACGCAAACCGCACCATTGCAATACATGAAGACAAACACCCGATGGTGTGAAAATAAAATTCTAATAAATGAGATCCGACACTGTGGTAATAACTAGCAAATTTTTATTTCAAAGTTTAGTAAAAACACAATATTTGTCAACACAGTTTAGATTTTAAAGTCATTCTTGGGTCAATCAATCTCCTGGTGGGCCCGTTTCTTCTTCCCCCGAATGCTTCTCTTGGTGCGCTGCTTGGTGTATTTTTCATCTGGGGTTTCCCGCAGCAGCAACCAGCAGAAATCAGCCATCATAGTGGTGTTCCATCTTCCTTGGTACCTTCTCTCTGCGTCCTTGATGTCCTGGTGAAACCTTTCACCTTGTTCTTCACTGTACGCCCCCAAGTTTTCGGGAAAGTAGTTCACATGGGAGTGCAAGAAATGGACTTTCAGGCTCATGTTACAGCCTTGTTCTTTGAAGGCATTGAGCATCCTGGCAACAATATCCTTATAGTTCTCATCCCACCTGTTCCCCAAGAATTTGAGAACAACATCCTTGAAGGAATCCCAGGCTTCTTTTTCCTTCTCAGACATCGTTTCAGCGAATGCTCCATCTGAAATGAGTTTCCTTATATCAGGGCCAACAAACACTCCTTCCTTTAGCTTTGCTTCAGAAAGTCGGGGGAACTTTGAGCAAAGGTACCGAAAGCACTCACCATCTTTTGGAAGGGACTTGATGAATTGCTTAATGAGACCCAACTTAATGTGGAGAGGTGGTAATAGAATTTTATCACGAGGTACCAAGCTCTCATGAAGAACATTTTTCTCACCGGGTCTCAAATACTCCCGAATTGGCCAGTCTTTTTTCCCCCAGTGTAGGTCGCGGGCCTGGCTATCCCACAAGCAAAGGAAGCAGGGATATTTGGTGAAACCGGATTGCTGCCCTAATAGCATGGATAGAATTTTAAAGTCTCCACAAATCATCCACTTATGCTCATCATAACGAATCTTCTGAAGAATCAGGGCCAAATTCTCGTATTTTTCTTGGAGAATAACAGAGTGAGCAATACGAACTGAAGCGAATGTGTTGCCATTATGAAGAAGAACACCTTTTATGCTGTCTTTTGACGAATCAATGAACAGCCGCCATTCAGCAGGATCATACTTGAGTTTAAACTTTTCCATCACTCCGTATATATCGTTGCAAAATACCAAATCTTCCTCTTTGCTGAAATACTTCAAAAATTGTGTCTCGCGGTTGCGGTACCAATAAAACGTTGTTCCTGGTGACAATAGATTTTTCTGTTTAAGCCGAGAACCTAGCAGTTGGGCAGCATCTTTTGGGAGTCCTAAATCCCGGACTAAATCATTCAATTCAGCTTGAGAGAAAAGTTCAGGTTTCGGATCTGGTTCAGTTTCAAACTCGGAAGTACTGGACTCATCGGGAAAAGCCATCTGATGAGTCTCATCATGATCAGAACCGTCCACACAAATATGATCCAAAGATTTTGGTGGTTCAGGCACAGGTACTTCGTTGCTATGAGGCATAGGCCTAATTGCTGAGGGAAGGTTGGGGTAACTTATTACGTTCTTATTTTTTAAGTTGTATCCCTTCACAATGCAAGAGCAAAAATAGCAGTCACTGCTGTGGTCTCTTTGTTCACGCCACATCATAGGTATTCCGAAACGAAATGCTTGTTTTTTACCTTTCATCCATAAGCGTAGATCTTCCTCACATGTCTTGCACACTTTGTGAGGAGCCCACGGTTTGTCTTGATCGCCTAACTTCAAACCGAAATAGGCGAAATATACTTTTTTAATAAATGCAGAAATGTTCCTCTGCCGCTTTTTCACGGTATCTTCCCCACAAATAAAACAAAAACTGTCCAGAGAGTTGACGCAACCTCTGGCTCTGTGAGCCATCACAAATACACAGCACTGCAAACTACAACTGTAGTGAACCACTTCGGAATAAAGCTGGATTACGACTGAGCAAACAAAAGGTAATAATGAACTTGCAAGAAACTGAAATTTGACAGGAACGTTCATGTCGCAACCACCGTGTTTGAGCGAGCGAACGAGGCGAGGCGAACAGGAAAGAACATGCGCCAGCGCGAGTACTGGATTTAGCCCCCCGCCTCCCAATTGTCCTGTTAATGTATAAAATGAATACAAAACACTCTAAAATATCATGAGGGAGTGTTTTTAGTTAGTTAACCATTACAACCTCTATTTTGGGCCAAGAAAATAAACTGCAGTCGGCTAAAAAGAAATTATGTGAACATTCCTTATATGGGTAAGAAATCTAATTTTGCAAGAAAACGTGACGTGATGGAACATTTTGGCTATTTTTCCTGGATTCAGCACCCCAAAATCTATAGGAATCAGTTGCAAAACTGGAGGCAGTTTTTTGGTAGTGTACCTGTGTTATCACTGGAGCCTAAGCAGGTTCACTAAGCCTAACTGCATTTAACTCAGGCTTATCCCCACCCCCCCACCCCCATTTAACTCAGGCTTATTCCCCCCCCCCCCCCATCCCCATTTTAAGGAGATTTTGCCCAGGTTTGGTTTTCAGGAGAAATTGCATTTCTAGGGTTGCTCACAAATCAGCTTTTTCCTCTACAACAACACCCGACTGTTCCCTTCCAAAGGAATCCTATTCATTCCACTCACACTGTCAATCAGCAAAAGAATGTGGGCCACTCTATTTAAGTATTTTCATCTCATACAGACATCACTCAAATTAGGAAAAATCTAGTTTTCAACACATTTATCTCAAGGCCTTATTCCTCCGCCACTCAGACATACAGTGAGGTTTGCTCTCTTCGACTGTTTCTGCCTGGTAAAGAGCTGAGTGTCCAGGGTGATGATGCTGGTTCCACAATGCAACCGGTGTTTCCATGACATTTCTATGGAAGCACCAATAGGACGACAAGGCCTAGCTTGCTCCTTGAATTTGGAGTGTACAACTGTATCGCTTGGAATGTTTGATGTTTTCAAAGATTACCATGGCGATGGCCATAGGTTTTAATGGCCTTTTTTTTCAAATATATAGTATATTCAATCCCCCTCCCCCCAAATTATAAAATATTTTTTCAGAAATACCTGCCGCTGTGTTGCTACTGCTCTGCAGCAGATTTTTCACTTTCAAACCCTTTTGGCTCTAGTCACTCTGTTCACTTCCTGATCACTGCTGCTCGCCCCAGGAGTTGCCACTCTGGCAAGCGGTTGTCACATTTCTTCATTTTTTTTTAGCACTACTGGCATCTTCCCTAAAACAGGGCATTGTCCCTTTAAAAATGTGGCTATCAGGCTCACAGCTGCCCTTTTCAGTCTTCTCTCCTGCTATGCTGCTTCCCCTCCCCCCCGGGAATCTTCTCAGTGTTACTCTTCTCATAATTTAGCTATGACTTCTTTAAATGTACAAAATTGCTTTGGGCTGCATTCCCCCCCCCCCCACCCGTCTATCAGCCTCCTCACCTGCCCTCCCCTATCAGGGTTCACCTTGAGACTAGCAACAGAATCAGAATCAGAAGATCTAATGCTGCCAACACATTATGCACACCCACACTAAACGTCAAGATCACTGTTTCAACTTCAAAGGGGGCTTTCTCCCTCTTTGCTCCAACCTTATGGAATGCAATATCGCACATCCTTTGTACCTCTAATGACTTGCTGACTTTAGAAAGCAGCTAAAGACACTCCTTTTCATCAGTTACTTTGCGGCTGATTAATCTACTCAAGCATAACATTACTCAACCTTGACTTAGAAGAACTTTTTATGCTCTCATACTGTTTAATCGTTTATTCTCCCTTTTTAAATGATTTGTTCTCCCTTTATTCAAGCCCCTGTTCCATGTAAAGCCATGTTGGCTCCTTTTTTTCTTTGTAAACTGCTTTGACTTTTAGACTAAGTGGTATGTAAGCCTAGCAAATAAATAACCCTTCCAGGCCCTAGGCATTGATAGGTCATTTTATTTTTATTTTGGAACTGGGGTCCCTTTAAATTTCTAAAGCAACTCAGCTGCATTGCTTCCAGGCCACAATAAGGCTATTTACAGCACAATGTAGCTCTTTAAAAAAAAAATAAAACTTCAACTCTTAGGGGCTTGTTTACAAAGCCGCGGTAGCGGTTCGCGGTCGTTATCGGAGCCGCGGCCCCATTGAAATCAATGGGGTCGCGGCTCCGATAACGATCGCCAACAGCTACCGCAGCTTTGTAAACAAGCCCCTTAGTGAGCATTACCCCCTTTAAATTTTGATTGTGGCCTAGCAGCACTTCAATCCTGATCCTGGAATTAGTGTGATCTATGTCTTTGTTCCCCCACCCTGTTCTCCTCATGTCACAATTTGTATCAATTCTGGTCTTTGTGAGCCCAAAGCCCAACTCGCTCTTCAGATGTGGCCTCACTACTCCAGCCATGAATTTCAGCTTTGTTTTTAAAAGTATGTTACGTGCCTTTGCTTAACCTCACAGCCTAGTGTCGCTGGCAGCCCTAGCCTCTTTCTTGTCACCGGACACATTGCCTCCACCATGAGAGGCACCCCATCAGCAATTCCCAGGGGGACATAAGTACTTTCATTCATTGACTGATATCACCTTGTGACACCTGTTCTAAGCCTGTAATGAAACAGAAAGCTACGGACACACTTCGGTTTTAATCAAGCAAAACTGCAGAGAGATCAGTCGGACCTCCGGAGATGAGGTGTGCCCTTAGTTTTCTGTTGCATTACAAGGCCAGAGACTTATCATTCCCCACCACCCCCTTCGTATCTGGTTAAGTGCCATTGAATATTAGGATGATGACTTTTAAGCTCCTAAACTAAAGTGAATATTCAGCTTAAAACCTAAAGGCCCGATATTCAAAAGATTTGTACTACTAACTTTGAGAGTTATGCTCTTAATCGGCCTCTCTGAAAATTTACTGGAGCTGATAACCTAAATTTATACTCGGGTGAATATTCACAAAGACTTATCAGGTTTACAGGATCTGCTAACCAGAGAAGCCCCACTGAGAGGGATATTCAGATGCACTGTCCAGAGAGCATCCCTGAATATTTCCTCTGATTGCCTTGGAACCATCCAGATAGTGCTGGGGCACTCCATGGGCAGAGGTGGGGTGCAGCTGTCACTAATGATGATAAAGGGGTTAAAGGAGCACTGAGAGGCGACAAGGCGATAGCGGAGAAACTGAATGAATTCTTTGCTTCGGTCTTTACTGAGGAAGATGTAGGGATGTTACCCATGACTGAAGTGGTATTTAAAGGTGCGGAAGAATTGAAAGAAATATTGATACATCGGGAAGATGTATTACAACTATTAGATAAACTGAAGAGTAGCAAATCTCCTGGGCCAGATGGTATACATCCAAGGGTGTTGAAAGAACTGAAATATGAGATTGCAGACCTGCTATTAGTAATCTGTGAACTATCATTAAAATCATCTCTAATACCTGAAGATTGGAGGATCGCCAATGTAACACCAATTTTTAAAAAGGGTTCCAGGGGTGATCCGGGAAACTAGAGACCGGTGAGCCTGACATCAGTACCGGGAAAAACGGTAGAAACCATTATAAAGAATAAAATTACTCAGCACGTAGATAGTCATGACCTAATGGGAGACAGCCAACATGGCTTTAGACAAGGAAGATCTTGTCTTACTAATCTGTTATGTTTTTTTGAAGGAGTGAATAAACAGGTGGACAAAGGTGAGTCGGTTGATATTGTGTATCTGGACTTTCAGAAAGCCTTTGACAAGGTCCCTCATCAGAGACTTTTGGCAAAACTAAAGAGTCATGGGATAGGAGGCAGTGTACTATTGTGGATCAGGAAATGGTTAAAAGATAGAAAGCAGAGGGTAGGGCTAAATGGCCAATTTTCCCAATGGAGAAAGGTGAATAGTGGTGTACCCCAGGGATCTGTGCTGGGTCCGCTGCTTTTTGACATATTCATAAATGACCTGGAAAGTGGAATAACGAGTGAGGTTATCAAATTTGCAGATGACACAAAACTATTTAAAATTGTTAAAACCCAAGAGGATTGTGGAAAATTGCAAGAGGATCTTGATAAATTAGAAGACTGGGCATCAAAATGGCAGATGAAATTTAATGTGGACAAGTGCAAGGTTATGCACCTAGGGAAGAACAACCCAAACTATGGTTACACGATGCAAGGTTCCACATTAGGAACCACCACCCAGGAAAAAGATTTAGGCGTCATTGTGGATACCATGTTAAAACCCTCGGCCCAGTGTGCAGCGGCGGCCAAGAGAGCAAATAGAATGCTAGGTATGATAAGGAAAGGAATGGAAAATAAAACAAAAGATATTATAATGCCTCTATATCGTTCCATCGTGCAATTCTGGTCGCCGTATCTTAAAAAGGATATAGCGATTTTAGAAAAGGTTCAGAGAAGAGCCACCAAAATGGTAAAGGGGATGGAAGGATACTCCTATGAAGAAAGGCTAAAAAGGTTAGGGCTCTTTAACCTGGAAAAGAGACGGCTGAGGGGAGATATGATAGAGATCTATAAATTAATGAACGGAGTGGAACGGGTAAACGTAGATCGATTGTTTACCTTATCAGAATATAGAAAGACTAGGGGACATGCAATGAAGCTACAGGGTAAACTATTTAAGACTAATAAAAGAAAATATTTTTTCACTCAACGTGTAATCAAACTCTGGAATTTGTTACCGGAGGATGTAGTAAAGGCTGTTAGTGTAGCTGGGTTTAAAAAAGGTTTGGACAAGTTCCTGGAGGAAAGGTCCATAAACCATTATTAAGAAGGGACCCAGGATATCAATGCTTGACCTAGTACAAGCATTGTGGAACCTGTGTCTTTTGCGGAAACTGCTAGGTACTTGTGACCTAGATTGGCCACTGTTGGAAACAGGATACTGGGCTTGATGGACCTTGGTCTGACCCAATATGGCATATCTTATGATCTTATGTTCTTATGTAATTTGGTTAGCAGTGATTTTCAGCGCTGCTATCCATATAATAATGTACATAACATATGACAGCAAAAAGGCTGCCCTAAGTGCTAGGTGAATTGCTGAATATCACCACTATACATATAGAGGTAGATTCCATATAGGCCGGTTATCATTGGCGGACACCTTCACATCAGGCACAGGCGTGATTCCATGCTAATTTCACATCCATGGGTATACATACATCTGTATTTCTGGGATCAGCTCATAGACGTATCTGGTATGGCACGTCCAACATGCTGTTCAGCCAGCCTGTGAACAGCAAGAACCGCTCATGGGTGCAGGCATGGGCCATGCAATGAAGTTGTGAAACATGTTCCCCCATTAATATTACACGACACGGGTAAATGCCCAAATGGTTTTGGACATGCCCACACTTACCATATTCTAGACAGTTGCCCATTTTCAGATATTTATTTATTTATTTATTTAACAATCATTTATATACCGCATCTTCCAGAGATCAGTTGCGGTTCACAATAAACAACAATCAACAAAGCAGAGTTGGTTTTACATGTAACATCTTATAACAACAAGCGATAATAAGTAAACAGCAAATGTTAATACGGAACAGAACAGTGAAAACTATATACATTATATACAGATACACATTATGTAGGGCTTTAGCATTGTGCATAGTACAGTTTCAGCTAGGTGGAATTGTCTGTTTAGGTCATTGGATCAAACTCAAACAAAAACTGGTTAGCCTTTATCTAAATCAATTGAGGGATGATCTGTATTGTTGTAATGCATAGTGAATAGATAGGTTTTCAATGTTTTACGAAATTCAATGATCTCGGTTAACATTCTTAGATCATCTGGGAGGGAATTCCAGATTGTTGGAGCTGCGTGTGAAAAAGCTCTGTTTGTTAGTTTATTTGCTTTTATGAAGTCTTTGGGGGTTTTTAGTTTATTTAATTGTCCTTTTCTTTGAGTAGATTTTGAATGTTCTTTACTGATTAAGTTACTTAGTGTGACTGGGGCCATATCATTTAGAGTTTTAAATGAAGTTATTAATGTTTTGTATACTATCCTGCTTTGTGCTGGTAGCCAGTGAAGGGATGCTAGTATTGGTGTTATACGTTGATGTGAATGTACTTTCGTTATTATCCTAGCTGCTGCATTTTGTGCAAGTTGAATTCTTTTAATGTTTTGTTTTGTTGTACCTAATAATATTAGATTGGCGAAGTCGAAGTGGGGGGTTATGGTAGCTTGAATTATACTGATAAAATCTTGTATGTATACAAGAGGTCTTAGTTGTTTAAGGATTTTAAGCTTGAAGTAAATTTTCTTTGTGGTATTTCTAATATGGGTATCCATTGTAAGATGTTTATCTAGAATAACTCCTAAATATCTTACTTCATTTTTTATTTTAATTTCTTGGTTTTGAAGTGTTATGTGTGTTGGGAGAATATAGGATTGATTTTTAGTAACAATTAGCACTTCAGTTTTTGAATGGTTTATTTGGAGGTTTTGAGCATTTAGCCAGGTTGTGATTTCGTTGAAGCAATCTGACAGGAGTTGTATCGGTAAGTTAGGGATCGTGAACGGGATGTACATCATGATATCATCAGCATATAGATGATAGAGTACACCAAATTTTTTAAAGATATTGCAGACTGGTTTTATGTATATATTAAATAGAAGAGCTGAAAGTGCTGAGCCTTGTGGTAAACCCGTTTCTAGTTTGTATGAAGCAGAAGTTTGATTGCCTATTCTTACATTTTAGGTTCTATTATTTAGATAAGAGATGAACCATTTATGAACTGTGGCGTTTATTCCTATTTGTCTCAGGTTGTTAAGCATTATAGTATGGTGAACACTATCAAAAGCTGCTGAAATATCAATAAATAAGAGGATGAATGCTTGTTTGTGGTTGTCAATTCCTCTTAATAGAACGTCAGTTAAAACTGTAAGAAGTGTTTCCACTCCATGTCTGGGACGAAATCCATATTGCTGATCATCAAGTGGGTAGGATGAGTCTAAGTACTCCTGTGTCTGTATTTGTACAGTTTTTTCTATTATTTCTTGTGTGATATGTGATATACCCATGGATGGCTCTGATGGACACGCTTCCTTGCTTAAAACATGCATCTCCTAAACTACTATTCTCACTGACAGTATTATGCTGATAAAACTAGACTATAGATGCTAGTCTTTTTCATGCACAGAAAAGTGCTAAGTAATCTCAATGCACTCTAATATATTAGAAGATAAAGTTCTGTGCCACAAATAGCTATTTGCACCTTCTCTGCTCGCATCTAACTTCCCCGCTGGTTGTATGGGGAAGTTCGACGGGGGCAGGGAAGGGGAGGATAGGAGGTGAAGGTAGGGCGGACGGTGGGAGATCGCAGGCCCTGGACCAGCAGGGCCGATTCCAGTGTTGGCCCTGTACGTCCAGGGCCGGCAACATGTGCGGGGAAGTTATTCCACCTCTGAGGTGGAATAACTTCCCTGGATGTGTTTTTATTTAAATGCTGGGGCGCGGTTGGGGCAGGGGAGGCCGAAGGACATTCCCTGCAGCCCAACCCTGGCCTTACGAGGTCAGATCGGGGGTCGGGCTGCGGGGAATAAGCCTTGTTTTACCGGTGGCCGGCATCGTGGCTTTTAAATGGAGCCGCGGTGCCATGGCGCTGCAGCTCCATTTAAAAGCTCTGAATGAGTTAGTCAGATTCTGATCCATTGGGGCTAGACGTGCCCTGCGGGATCAGAATCGTGATCCCCTCTGTAAGTCCGGCTCAGACCGGATGCACAAAGGGGATCTATGTCCGGAACGGAATGAGCCCTAAAGTAAATATTAACATGTTTACCATGACATAACTTGCATCAAAAGTTACTTGGCAGTATAAAAATGCCTCAGATATTCTCGCATTAGTCATCTCTAAAAACATTCTTTAAAATGCTGAGTATGGACCTTTACCGGGTTCACAACAACTTAAACTAACTTTGCAATTCCCCAAAGGATGTTGAGCTATAAAAGTATGCTCTTTTAATGACTATAACTTTCTGGCTATGGCATCTGTTTCCCACATATCTGGGTACTGGAATTTCTCACAGTAGCTCCCTACATGTAGTTACACCTGACCCATACAATGTCCACTCTCTGTCTTGGCTTATTTCCGTCTGTAAACATCTGCTCTCTGTGGGGCAACCCTGTCTGCCTTCCCGCAATCTGCTTTGTGGCAATGCTCCCCTGGTTAGGGCTGTGTGGGCTTCGGAGGGGGGATCTCTGTGCCATCATACCATGTAGCCAGCCTCACAGCTTGCATAGATCCTGGACTGGGAAAGAATGTAGGCCTCATTTCACAATCTGGAGAACGTTGGTACAACATCAATCATGTCTCCCAGTGCCTGGCACAGCTGCTGTATGGCTACCTTGTCACATTGGAACTTGGTGACACTGCGGTGATCTGTAAGGTCCAGGTACTGGCCAGGAATTCCTGCCCTCCCTGAATTGCAGATCAGCATACCAGATCCTCCCATGCAACCCTCAAACCACACATACATACTCTAATTTGCAGGGATAAATTGTAGAACACAGCAGACAATTTTCTAAGTCCTGGCCTTATTCCACGTCTCTGGCAGGAACAACGGGCACATCTCAGGGAAAGGCCGTAAATGTATACAGAGCTTTTGAGAATACAGTATACGTGTTTCTGTGGCTGACCACACCCCTGTTATGCCCCCTCAGGGACACATGCAAACATCCCCCTTCAAGCGTGATAAATGCGCATTTGTGCCATGTACTGGAATATGTTCGTAGGTGTTTTTGGCACATAAATGTCCCCAGCATATGTCCAAATACTTATTCAGCTTCTGGAATGACCATAATATACCCACGTTGGATGCTAAAGTCATATATTCAGGGGTCTAGTTATTACTACTATTAGTACTAATCATTTGTATAGTGCTACAAGATCTAAATGCGCAGTCCCTCATTAGAGCACACAGTCCTTGCTCATCAGAAATACTCTAACATCAACGTGCATTAATTCACCATTAACAAATGTTATTAGCAACTAGGTCCCATTGTGTAACATTGGACTTGTGTTAAAATAACATACTCCTCCTCCTCCTCCTACTACTACTAATTTGCATAGCTCTACAAGGTGTACGCAGCACTGTACATATACATGCAAAGCACATCAAAGCATGCAATTTAACCAAGAAAAAAAACACATAGAGGCCAATTCCATAATATGTACATCTGGGCACAGACATATCCAAATCGTAAACGGGCCTGATTTCACCCTGATTCTGCAGCTGCAGGTATATACACATGCCCACTGTTCCGGAATATACACATACTCTCACTTTCAGTCACAAAAAACATAAATCTGCCAAAACGATGCCCTGAGCCTATAAAGGACAGTGGGTATGACAAGACAGCATGGAGTCTCAGGACTAAAAATATGATCTCCATTTCTCACCCAAACAAAATTCCTTTCCATACTCACTCACATGCTATTCCTACATCAACAGTCCAATTTTTCAGGACACAGGAATTATTAGGGTGCCCTAGATTAGCTCCTTTAACACAAACAGCAAATGTCAGCATGGCCAGAATAATCGTTATTGCTCTGCTTAATATTTCTTTCAGGATAGTTAACAATGCCTCTTTAGCTTACAAGATTCCCTCAGCTCTGATTTCTGTTCTTTATAAATGCATCTTGTGGTGTTTTTCCATACTGCCGTCCACCATTTCAGAACAGACTAGTCACCACTTTATACCAACACAGCAGAATATTTTCTAAGTACTGGCCTTATTCCATGTCTCCAGAAGGTATAACCTTCTTGTCTGCAGGGACCTCCCAAATCATCCACGGGCCTTTCCAGAATACACTTTATATATCTCTGTGGCAAACCACACCCCTTTCTGGACACGTTCTGAGATCCCTGTGTTAGTGAGATAATACATCCACAAACGCTATGTACCAGAATACGCTTATAGACTTTTTAAGGAGATAAACATCCTCAGCGCACATACAAAGCCTTATTTGCTTCTGAAATGACCTCTATAGTGAAACACATATGGTAAGATACACCTTAGTAGTGATACGTGAATGAGGAGCATCAGGATCCAAAAGCAGACTCAAAGAGGTGCGTCTTCAGCCTGGACTTGAATAGGGCCATAGAAGAAGCCTGATGCATAGACTCAGGTAGTTTGTTCTAAGCATATGGAACAGCAAGGTGGAATGAACAAAGCCTGCAATTGGCAGTGGTGAATAAGTTTATGCTGAACTAACATGCATTAATGCTAGCGCACCTTAATAACTAGACCCCTTAATGTCAGTCAGTATCTAGATATAGGCACTAAATATCTGTAATTTTTTTTTATCCACAGTGGCTGACATTTTTTAAAAAATGTTGACCACCATGTGTTGAATATTAGTCCCGAAATTTTACTAATATAAATTTGGTAGCACTAAATGTGGGTGGCATTTAGGCAGAGAGAAAGAATAGGAGCTTAGCACTGATTTTCTGCATTAGGCTAATAAATTATACTCACGCATTATGCAAATGAATGGCAGGCCCAAGTTACAGTGCATAATTTTTAACTCCTATGGAGCCCATATTCAAAATTCTGCTGTGGTCAGCTGTGAGATTTAAATATCGTTTGGATATTCAGCACGATATCCAAATTTTGCAATCAGTGCTTGCAACCATCAACCATTATTGTCCTAAGATATATGGGGAGACTGATTAGATTGTATTCTCTGAGGAGCAGGGACTGTGTCATACATTTATAGAGCATGTACTTCGCTATGTATGTTCTATAGTGCTATACAAATGATAAATAGTAGTAGATTATCTACATAAAGGCAAAAACGATCCGGACAGTGGCTGAATATCACTGCTATTCGGATAATTGCTGGAACTGCCCTCTGCTCCACCCATAGACCATCTACATCGTGCCAAGGTGGTCTGTAGGGATATTCAGTAGCACTATCTGGATAGTGCTTCTGAATCTCTCTCTCGACATCAATATCCGAAGAACCTCCATGGTTATCCGGATTAGACTTCTGACTATTGGCCCCTAAACTAAGATGAATTTTCAGCTGAAAAATTGGGACCCTAAATTCAGCAGAAACTAGGACATAAATTTAGGCTCCTAAGTTTTTTTTTCATATAGGGCCCTCTCTTTTCATGTCAGTGCCAAAGTGAACGGAAATATGTTACATAAGTACAAGTGATTCGTACATTCAGGCAAACATTCTAGTTCATTTCTAAGCAATCTGAAGAAAATGAAGTACGGGATATTTAGAGAGGATGCCTCACCACTGATGATTCTTTTTAATGACACAACATGAAACTACAGAAATATGTTTGCTATACCATAATTCATCACACATCTATATAATTCAGTAAACAAGGCATGTGCAGTTTGTCAACTGGGGCTGTGGGTTTATATTGTAAAATCCCTCATATACTAGAGGGGCCTCTAGGTGCTCTCCAGGACCCCATGTTTATTGTATAGATAAAAGAAGAGTATCTCGTCAAATGAAGTGCAGCTGGCAAGAGCATGGTGACAAGAAATTGGTCTTTGAAAAAGTCCCTTGCTAGGAAATGGGCAACACACCACTGATCAACACTGATGAAAGGTAATATGACAGCACAAAGAAAACGGGACCACCACGTCTACCACTGAACGGCATTTTCAGTATTTCATTCCCACTCTTTTCTTCCATTTTTGCATGCATCTAAGCATCGGGCAGTTTAATTATTTTTTGGGAAACATCCAAGAGGATAATCCCATTTACACTGCTGGATAAAGCATGGCCTATTTACCAACTTGGAGCCCGAAAAACTATTAACATCTAATTGCAAGGTGGCATCGGGATCTTCTTAACTCATATTCGAACATCTTCCTAGCAGTTAGCCGCATCTAGTGGACAGTTTTCCATGAGTCTTCAGAACCATTCAACTTCATTCTTTATGAAATGGTCCCTGACAGCCATTCAGCAAAATCCAAAATATGTAAAGATGATCAAATCACAGCAAATCGTCTTTGAATAAAGTCAGAAGAGAATAGCATATACAACTAATTTTTCAGAGGCTTAATCAGCTTTCATGTGCCTAGAAACAGGATTAAGACATATTAACAAGTCAGATGTACATATAACAGAATTAAAAAAAAAATCTCAAAGCAGTCAGTGACTTACTATAAACACTCTAAAAGGGAGTGAATTCAGAAATAAGGCGTATTTATTTATTTATGGGATTTGATATATCGCTATTCAAATTGTACATAAACATATCTGGAGGGTTATTTTAGAAGCCCTATTCACAATTTACATATGTACAATTTCCAAATGTAAATCACATCCGTGTGTAAATGCCCATTTTTGTAAGGGTCAGTTTATACATAGATGTCCTTGCTACATGGAAATTTTGAGAGGGGAGTGTGAGGTGCATGGTCTGGATGAGACAAAAATTTACATGCGCACTCTTTATTTATATAACAAATACACGTGTAATCCCAAAAGAGTCTGGATTTGCCACTACTCTCCAGCATGTGTAGGTTGGTCAGCCCTTTACAGGTGGGACTAAGGGGATTATCCTCCTTAATCCCCCCCCCTCGTTTATTTCTGCCTCCAAATTGAAACTAGTTGAAATAGCATCCTTTGTGGATGCTAAACATCTAAATTAAATGTCTAAGTGGGTCACACAAATAGTGGACGTCACAATATTACTGCTTGGATGTATAAATTGTACATTTAATTGGTACTGCCTTGGAACACCCCAAACTATATCCCTTTTTAGAAGAGTACTTTTGGCTGTATGATTTATACATCCAAAATTTTCCATTTGAGTAGCCCAAATTTTAAAAAAAGAAATGTATAGTCAGCAGCACCTTAATAAGGAAAGCCCTCAGTTTAGACTAAGGGTCTTTAATATGGCCAAGAACCTTCCAATGGTGGGATGGTGACCAGGATAATAGGAGAGGGGGTTATATAGAAGAGCTGATGATTGGTGGCCAATGAGTGAAGAAGAGGAGAGGGAAAGGAGGATGTGAGGAACTCAGAGGTAGTTCAGATGGGGTGGTGCAGTTTTGGTGGACAAGCTGGTAGTAAGGAGACAGTGAAAATGGTGTGTAGATATCCCCTCTCCAGCTCCCCTTTCTTTGTATGTGATGGTTCTGGGGGCACTGATAGAAGTGAGGGTTGAGGTGGGATCTGGGGGAGGGAATCTGCAGACACAGCTTGTGGAAGAGATTAGGCTTAGCCTTCCCAGAATTCACTTGAGATTAATGCAACAGGGCTGCATAGAGAGAAGTGGAGATGGATTCTGAGGCCTGCGAGCAACATTGCTACAAGCTATGGGGTATGGCCTGGTGTCACTCCACACAATGCATGGGTGCAATGGGTTGATTATCCATAGGGTTCTTAAATAAACCTTGCTATGACTAGGTCAGTGCCGACTAGCCAAGTGACCAAGTGTGATTGTAGAGTCTGATTGATGGGGTGCATTTGATTGGTACAGCAGTGGAAGGATCTGTGTGCCTCTTTGGGAACCTTCCAGGTACTTGTGGCCTGGATTGGCCACTGCTGGAAACAGGATACTGGGCTTGATGGACTTTGGTATGACCCATTATGGCATTTTTTATGTTCTTATGTTATGTTCTTTTATGGGAAAGCATTAGGGGTAGAAGCAGAGGAGTGGACTAGTAGTTAGAGGACTTGCTTGGTAACCAAGAGACTAGGGTTTGATTCGCACTGATACACCTTGTGGCCTTAGACAAGTTACATAACCCTACATTGCCTTAGAAGGAAGACCTGACAATCTACTTCAGGTCATAATGCAAAGAAATCTCAGGAGCTGAGTCAGCATTGACTCAAAGGCACACATTGTACTAGGGATGGAAGGCTGACCTGGGGAGGATCAATATCCAATAATCAGATTATTGGATATTTGCTGGAAGTTTAAATAAAGTGGTAGTCAAGTATTTCAGTTAGTGGTGTGAGAAAAGTATGTGAGTGCTTGTGTTAATGTTTTTTAATATCAGGCTTCAATAAAGTATAGAAAGATGCTATTTTCTATAGAAAATGCAAGTCAAACACAAGAGTTCATGATATGCAAGTCAAACACAAGTGTTCATGAGTTATGTTAGGAAGAAACTGGAATCATGAGTAATTCTATCATTAGGTGAGATAAAGCAAGCACACAATTTTTTGAGGTGGCAGCAAGGACCAAAAAAACTACATATATGAGATGCGATCAAAAAGTATTGAGACTTGTAACATAACACATGAAGTGCACTCGGTCTCCTTCCGATAAAACACACTTCCTCCAGCATGTCTACCACTGCTGGAAACAATTTTAAATGCCTCTTTTGTTAAACTGTGAAGCTGCTGTGTCAAATTTTGCTTGTCTTCAAGTCGTCAAATCTCCTTCCTTTCAGTGGTACTTTCAGTTATATTAGTGAAGTAAAGAAATCAAATGACTGATCTGAGGTTATTTAGCTTAGTAGCATAATAGTTATTTAAGGAATCTTTCGCCTTTACGAGATCAAACATTATTGATACTTGTTGTGTGGCTACAGTATATAATAATATGTCGCACCATGAAGCTATTAAGCATGCAGTGACCTAGTTATGTGCTCTGAATGTACAGGGTGTAGCGTGGCTGCAGCACACCTATACTTTTTTTTAAAATCACATGATGTTTGGTATCGTTTAAAAGCAGTTTGTCACATTTACGATGAGTGAAAAAATTGAACAGACAATTTGCATTAAGTTCTAGCAGAAACTTGGAGATTCGTATAACAAATTACAGTAAGTGTGTGGCGATGAATGCATGAGCCATGCTTCAGTTTATGACTGGTACAAATGTTTCCAAGAGGGCCGCCATTCTGGAAGGCCCTCCACATTCAGCAATGAAGACAAAGTTGAAGCAGCGCCTGCTGCAATATGCTGAAATCGTCGATTGACTATCAGGGAGCTTGCTGATGACATGGACATCAGTTTCAAGTCAGTACAGTCCATTCTTACTGTCAATTTGAAGATGAGATGTGTGCCTGCAAAATTTGTGCCAAAACTCTTGTCCCTGACCAATAAGAAGATTGACTGTCTGCAGCCAGGAAGTTGGAATGCATTGAAAATGACTCCGATTTCATCAAAAAGATTATTACTGGTGATGAATCATGGGTTTATGGTTATGACCCAGAAACTAAGGCTCAATCCTCACAATGGAAGACTCCAAATTCCCCCAGACCTGAGAAAGCCCATCAGGTGAGGAGCAATGTCAAGGGCATGCTCACAGTTTTCTTTGATTACCACATTATTATTCATCATAAGTATGCTCCAAACAGCCATATCACCAATGAGGAGTACTACGTCCAAGTTCTGACTCATTTGAGAGATGCAGTTTGTCGTAAGAGGTCATAATTGCGCAGGAATGGTGAATGGTTGCTTCATCACAATAATGCCCCAGCTCACGCATCACATCTTGTCCAGCATCTCTTGGCCAAATTGAGCAAGTCCGTCAGCCTCCGTGCTCACCTGACCTCGCTGCCTGTGACTTTTTCTTGTTTACAAAACATTTCTTTAACAAATGTTTTACCTGTATTCTTTTGATCCTTTCTCAAAACACTCTGGCACCTTTTGAGTTTTTTTCCTCTACCAAAGAAGCAGCCTCATGCTGTCTTTAATCCTATGATTACATCACAGTTGACCCTCCCTAGTTAGGTATTGTCACGTTTTTTCATCTATTGAACGGAAGACTTCAATCAATGGTGGCGGCAGTATCCAAAGGTAGGCTTTACAGTGGCATGAAAGAATCCTGCCTTGAAAGATTTCGAAGAGATAAGAAGTAGTGTAACTTCATCACTCTCCCTTATGTATCTGCTGCACAGTAATGTATATAATTTTCACATATATGATTAAATTTGAGGTTTACATAAGCTGAGAAGGTCAGTCTCAATCAGAGCAGGCACACAGCAGGCTTGTAGGTGAATTGATATGATTCACTCGCACTGTGTTTACTTATTTGGACAGTTTCAAGGTCTTGGAGCATCTAATTTTGTGTGCTTCTCTTTTTCTTAATTTTTTTTTCTTAATCCATTATCCATAAGGTTTTTCTTAGTTGGCCTGTGTACTTTCTAGGTTTTTATTCATTCACACCTTGGGGTTTATATCACACTTTTTACACACACATCATTAATATCCATCTGTGTTCTTTGAATTCCATGTGTACTATGACATGCTGGCTAGTGGCCATGTACAGGGACACATTTTTCATTGTTTTCTATCAACCTCCCCCCCACCCCTCCCACAATTTTTATTTATTTTCGCTGTGATTGCACACCTACTGCGTGCACAAATTACTTGTGCACACGTATATCTATGAACTAACACATGCACAATCACTATATATACGCACAAGCAATTTGTCTACACACTTAGGGTGGCATTTTCGAAAGGCATTAACACAGTTTACAGCCCAGTAAATACTGTGGATGCCTTAGTTGGGGCTATTCAATGACACCTACATGGTTAGTGCCATTAAATATCCCCATCTAAGCCCCTACGTGTCCCAGTGCTATCCAGTTAGCATCAGGGCGTGTTGCGGCATTCTGGGGCTTAACGGAAGCGGGCAATTGTGCTAACTGAGCAGCAGATATATTGGATGCTGTCTGATTAGTGATCTGTCCTTAAAGATAGGTGAGGAAAATCCTTGCCTATATTTAAGGGGCAGATCGCTAAACGGGCAGCATCCAATATCGCTGCTGCCTGGTTAGCTTCAGCAGCTTAGAACATAACATAAGAACATAAGATATGCCATACTGGGTCAGACCAAGGTCCATCAAGCCCAGTATCCTGTTTCCAACAGTGGCCAATCTAGGTCATACGTACCTAGCAGTTTCCCCAAAAGACACAGGTTCCATAATGCTTGTACTGGGTCAAGCATTGATATCCTGGGTCCCTTCTTAATAATGGTTTATGGACCTTTTCTCCAGGAACTTATCCAAACCTTTTTTAAAACGAGCTACACTAACAGCCTTTACTACATCCTCCGATAACAAATTCCAGAGTTTGATTATACATTGAGTGAAAAAATATTTTCTTTTATTAGCCTTAAATAGTTTACCCTGTAGCTTCATTGCATGTCCCCTAGTCTTTCTATATTCTGATAACGTAAACAATAGATCTATGTTTACCCATTCCACTCTGTTCATTAATTTATAGACTTCTATCATATCTCCCCTCAGCCGTCTCTTTTCCAGGTTAAAGAGCCCTAACCTTTTTAACCTTTCTTCATAGGAGTATCCTTCCATACCCTTAACCATTTTGGTGGCTCTTCTCTGAACCTTTTCTAATAACGCTATATCCTTTTTAAGATACGGCAACTAGAATTGCACACAATATTCAAGGTGCGGCCTTACCATGGAACGATATAGAGGCATTATAATATCCTTTGTTTTATTTTCCATTCCTTTCCTTATGATACGCAGCATTCTATTTGCTCTCTTAGCCGTCGCTGCACACTGGGCCGAGGGTTTTAACATGTTATCCACAATGACGCCTAAATCTTTTTCCTGGGTGGTGGTTCCTAATGTGGAACCTTTCATCATGTAACCATAGTTTAGGTTGTTCTTCCCTAGGTGCATAACTTTGCACTTGTCCACATTACATTTCATCTGCCATTTTGATGCCCACTCTTCCAATTTATCAAGATCCTCTTGCAATTTTCCACAATCCTCTTGGGTTTTAACAACTTTAAATAGTTTTGTGTCATCTGCAAATTTGATAACCTCACTCGTTATTCCACTTTCCAGGTCATTTATGAATATGTCAAAAAGCAGCGGACCCAGCACAGATCCCTGGGGTACACCACTATTCACCTTTCTCCATTGGGAAAATTGGCCATTTAGCCCTATCCTCTGCTTTCTATCTTTTAACCAGTTCCTGATCCACAGTAGTACACTGCCTCCTATCCCATGACTCTTTAGTTTTGCCAAAAGTCTCTGATGAGGGACCTTGTCAAAGGCTTTCTGAAAGTCCAGATACACTATATCAACCGACTCACCTTTGTCCACCTGTTTATTCACACCTTCAAAAAAACATAACAGATTAGTAAGACAAGATCTTCCTTGACTAAAGCCATGTTGGCTGTCTCCCATTAGGCCATGACTATCTACATGCTGAGTAATTTTATTCTTTATGATAGTTTCTACCATTTTCCCCAGTACTGACGTTAGGCTCACCAGTCTGTAGTTTCCCGGATCACTCCTGGAACCCTTTTTAAAAATTGGTGTTACATTGGCGATCCTCGAATCTTCAGATATTACAGATGATATAAAATGATTGTTCACAGATTACTAATAGCAGGTCTGCAATCTCATATTTCAGTTCTTTCAACACCCTTGGATGTATACCATCCGGCCCAGGTGATTTGCTACTCTTCAGTTTATCTAATAGTTGTAATACATCTTCCCGATGTATCGATATTTCCTTCAATTCTTCCACACTTTTAAATACCACTTCAGTCATGGGTAACATCCCTACATCTTCCTCAGTAAAGACTGAAGCAAAGAATTCATTCAGTCTCTCCACTATCGCCTTGTCGCCTCTTAGTGCCCCTTTAACCCCTCTATCATCTAATGGACCAACTGACTCTCTCACAGGTTTTTTGCTACGAATGTACTTGAAAAAGTCTTTAGTTCACGTTTTTGCTTCCGAAGCAAGCTTCTTCTCAAATTCTCCCTTTGCCTGCCTTATCAATGCCTTGCATTTGACTTGCCAGTGCTTGTGCTGTTTCCAGGTTTTGTTGTTTGGCTCTTTATTCCATTTCCTGAAAGATGCTTTATTGACAACAACAGCCTCTCTGACCTTACTTTTAAACCATGCTGGCAGTTTTTTGGACTTATTTATTTATTTATTTATTTATTTATGCTTTTCTTCTATACCGCTTTTTCCCAAGATCAAAGGCGGTTTACAAGTAACACAATGAACAGTTTACAATTAACATAATGAACATGGTTTTACATGGAACATCTTGTTTTTTCAAACTACGTACAATTAACTTTTCGTAAACAACAACAACATTTAACATGGAATATATAATTATGCAGATGTTGCAACTATTTACATTAGTTAAATATTTACATTATTCAATTGTTAATCGTGGTTTTTAATATACTAGGGATTTCTAGGGATTTTAATACACTGAGGATTCTAGGTTGATTTTTCTAAATGCGATGTGGTTTGTGGCTTTTTGATCTGAAGTTATGGAGGATTTTTTTGGAGGTGTGGTGAGGGTGCTGGAGGGGGTTCATTAAGATTTATAAAGTATTCTTTAAACAGATATGTTTTTAGTTCTTTCCGGAATGTCTGTAGGTCTTTTATTTTGCGGAGGCTTAGAGGGAGTTTATTCCATATGGTGGGGGCTGCATATGAGAATGCTCTTGAGCTTGTGGTTTTTTTTGTTTTTCGAATTGATTTTTTTATGTCTAGTGAGTGAGTTGCGTTTTGTCTGCGGGTTCTATGTTCTTTTGGAGTATGTAGTAGAGTGGTTAGATGTGAGGGTGATATGTCATTGATAAGTTTAAATGTAGTTAATAGTATTTTGTATGATATTCTGCTATTTATGGGAAGCCAATGTAGTTCAGCGAGGATGGGAGTTATGTGGTCAGTAAGGCGTGCTTTTGCTGTTACTCGAGCACAGATGTTTTGAGCTCTTTGGAGTAAGTTGGTGCTTGTGAGGGGGAGGCCGATAAGTAGACTGTTACAATAGTCAAAGTGTGGAGTGATGAGTGTGCTGATAACAGATCTGAAGTCATGTGTGTCTAGTATTGGTCGTAGGTGTTGAATGGTCTTAAGTTTATAGAATATGGTTTTTACAGTTTGCTTTATGTGGGGAGCATACTAAGTGTGTGGTCTATTATGATGCCTAGGTATTTTACTTCCTTTTTGATTGGGATTGTTGTGTTGTTAATTGTTATTGTTTCAGGGAGAGTAGTATCTGGTTTTCTTGTTACGAACATTGCTTCAGTTTTTTTTAGGTTGATGCTGAGGTTATTATTTTCTAACCAGTTATTTGCTTCGTTGATGCAGTCCAGTAAGTTCTGATAGGTGGGATTATTTGTGCTTATTGGTTGAGTGAGCATGATGTCATCTGCGTATATGTAGTGGTTGACTTTATGTTTTTTAAATATATTTGTGATGGGTTGCAGATACTTTTCTTAAAGCGTGGAATGCAGCTGGTCTGGGCTTCCAAGATAACATTTTTCAACAACACCCAAGCTTGATGTAAGTCTTTAACCTTTGCAACTGCTCCTTTTAGTTTTTTCTTAACTATTTTCCTCATTTTATCATAGTCTCCCTTTCGAAAGTTAAAAGGTAGTACTGTGGATTTCCTTACTATCCCTCCTCCACTAATTAAATCAAAGGCAATCATGCTATGATCACTACTGCCAAGTGGCCCCAACACCCTTATCTCTTGCACTAGATCTGGTGTTCCACTAAGGACTAGGTCTAATATGGCTTCTCCCCTGGTCGGTCCAACAGGGGGGAATAAGCACACTGCCACACAAACGAGCGAAAGCAACCAGTCCAAGAAGAATGGGCAGGAACCCTTTTACATGGAAAACTTTTATTAATCTTTATAAAAAGTGGCCAAACCCAACACAGGCCATGTTTCATATGATACTTCATCAGGGGTTTGTTTGAGGCTCACTTGTGAATGTAAATGAAAAAACAATCCAGCCGTGGTGAACACAGACCGCGGTTCGGCTTATAAAGCCAATCCTCTAACACAGGAATCAAAATCTCACCATGCGTGCGTCTTGTATGTCTTGTCAATTACAAAACTTTAGGATTTAAACACCCTGCAGGGTATAAAGTCTATAGATAGGTCACGTAAAGGATCTGTAAATATGTATATCTGCAGACGCGAAGGACGCAGCATAGCAGGACACAATGAATCGTAACTTTTGTTAGCTTCTTTGATTTATTTGAGCATTTCATCATACATTTGTTCATTCTGGCCAGGCGGTCGATAGTACACTCCACAGCCATTGCCTTCCCCTTTTTACATGGAATTTCAATCCATAGAGATTCTACAGCAAATTTTGTTTCCTGCAAAACTTTAATCCTTTGTGACTCAATGCCCTCTCTAACATAGAGCGCAACCCCTTCACCAATTTGATCAGCTCTATCATTACGATTTAGTTTGTACCCAGGTATCACAGTGTCCCACTGGTTGTCCTCCTTCCATCATGTCTCTGATATTCCAATCATATCTAACCTCTCATTTAGTGCTATATATTCTAACTCTCCCATCTTATTTTTTAGACTTCTAGCATTTGCATACAAGCATTTTAGAGACTGTATTTTATTCATATTAGTTTGGCTATTGGTAGACATGGGTAATTTGGGCTCTTTAAGCTCTGTCTGCTCCAAACTCGAGGGCATTTGGGATACTTTACTCTTTTTTGGAACCTCTCTGCTTTTGGTAATATCCTTCAAGGATACATTCTTCTGAACCATCCGCTCTTGGGCGACTGTTGGCTTTCCCCTATTATCTAGTTTAAAATCTGTTCTATGTCCTTTTTAAAGCTTCTGGCTTTAGCAATGATCATTAGGTCGCCATGGCATTGAATATCTGGTTTAGAAGTCAGTGGGGAGGGCTATGCGCCGACAAGGCACATTGCCCTTCGAAGATCCAGACAACTCAATATTGGGCCCTTAAATTTTAGGCACACAAACAAATGCCCAAATGAGCCTGAAATGCATAAACCTATAGGGTAGCTTAAGCTAGGTGTACAAAATACAAAAACCTCCAACAATGTGATGACACCTCCTAGGGGTAACAATGTAACAAAAAGTCAAAACATATAAAGCCTGGAAAAAATTAGTTAAATAACAAATAATTTTTCTGTCGGCGTCCGCTGACGTGAGATGGGGAGAGGGAAAACCTCCCCACTCGTTGTCAGCAGAGACCTTTTTGTGACTTTATTTAATACCTAAAATTACCAAAAATGCATAGAGTGAAAAACATCACTTAACTGAGCGCTGGCAGAAGTGGCAGCAAGAGATGAATCAGCGACATGCATGTTTCGAGCCCCGAAGGGACCCTGTATCAAGCTGTTCCCAAAAATACGCTCGCCCTAAAAAACGCCAGACAAAACCAGGTCCTTTAAAATCCCACACAAAATCCAAGTGGCTGCTGAAAAGCGTCATCCGCGACAGCGGGATGACGTCAGAATATGCGCAAGGAGGAAGGGAAACCTAAATGAGACTCCACCAATCACATTCCAAATTGAGTCCAGTAGGAAACACAGTTTGAAGCTGGAAAATCCAGCGTTGTTCATGTTGTTGAAGCCGCTGTTCACGGTCACCTCCTCGGGGATCCAAAGGGATAAAATCAATCACACGCCATCGTAGGTCAGCAAAGGAGTGGTTGTGTTGAAGGCAGTGGTCCACAATGGGGGCAGAGAGAACTTTATTAGTTAGTCGGGAGGCATGCTCACCCAAACGAATTCTCACCGGGCGGATGGTCCTGCCTATGTAAGATAAGTTACAGGGGCATGTAATCATATACACCGCGAAAGGTGTCAAGCAGGTAGAATGCCCCGTGAAAGAAAATGATTTGCCCGAAAGTGCGTGCACCCATCGTACCCCCTCCTCGGTAGTAGCGCAAAATTTACAGCGCTGACAGGACCAATGACCTTCCCGACCCGCAAGGGGTTGTGGAGATGTCAATGGAAGAATAGCACGAACCAATTGATCACGAACATTACGACCCCGGGTGTAAGCTAGACGGAGGGGTTTGCAAAAACAAGAATGTACTCGCAATAACCCCCAGTGTTTCTTCAATAAAGCAGTGACTGAAGATGTATACTGCGTAAAGGGTAGGATCCCTGTCACCGTATCTGATGCTTCCAAATGAGGGGTGGTAAGGGAAACTGGGGCAGAATCCAAATTGCCCAAGAGCCATTCTCGATGGGAGAACCGGGCTCGGAGGTACGCCCGACGGACCACCGAGGCAGGGTATCCCCGATCCAAGAGGCGTGCACGTAAATTCCGTGCATGATTCTGAAAATCTCGCAGGGAAGAACAGATCCGACGAAGTCGCAAGAACTGACCCACGGGAAGCCCCTTACGTAAGGAGATAGGATGGTGGCTGTGGTAGCGAAGCAAATTATTTCGCTGGCTGGGTTTCCGAAACAAGGAAGTGGCCAAGATGTCATCTTGCTTGAACACCAGAACATCCAAGAATTCCATCTTATGAGCATCCACATGACAGGTGAACTGGATATTCGGTTTCAAACTGTTTAACCAGTCCACAAAGCTCAATAAATGGTCAATAGATGAAGCCCACAGCAAGAAGATGTCATCCAAGTATCGAAGCCAGAGACGTACATGTTGAAAAGCTGGAGCCAGGTAAATAAACCGTTCTTCCATGTCCGCCAAATATAATGTGGCAATCGAAGGTGCTATGGTGGCTCTCATCGCCACCCCATAGCATTGTTGATAAAATTGGCCTTGAAAAACAAAGTAATTCCGGGTCAGCTCCAAAAGGAAAGATGTAGGAATCCTGGAGGGTGCTGTCGAAAAAGCCGTTTCCAGCATTGACAAAGCTTCCTCTTGGTGAATGTTGGTGTAGAGGGCCACCACATCCAGCGTTACCAGCAAACAATCTGAAGTCCTCCCGGGGACCGTAGATAGCAATGTCAAAAAATGAGAAGTGTCCCGCAAATAAGATTTAACCCTCTGGGCTTCCTACCGCAAAAACAGATCACTAAATTGGGATAACGGTTCCAAAATAGAGCCCCGACAGGAAACTATGGGGCACCCCGGGGGGTCTACCATGGATTTATGAACTTTAGGAACTGTGTAAAATGTCGGGATCCGAGGATGACGTTGCTGTAGAAATAATGCTTCACGTGCGGTGATCCAGCCTTGAGAACGAGCATCAGTCACCATAGTTTTGATGAGAAGCTGTAATTGAGGAGTGGGATCCTGTTTCAGAGGTTTGTAATATTTGATATCCGATAACTGAGAAGAAGCCCCCCGTAAGTATGCAGCTCGAGATTGTACCATAACCGCTCCGCCTTTGTCGGCCCCCCGTATGACCAAATTGACATTATTCGCCAATTCCCGAAGAGCAGAACGTTGCACATTGGAGACATTGGAATACCGGCGAGTAAAGGATTTTTCATGATCCGTTAACTCTTGTAGCACTAAAGATTGATAAACAAGAATAGCAGGGTCCATCTGGCCAGGAGGAACCCAGCGAGAGGGGGGGCGTTTTAAAGAATCCTCTGTGTTATCACGCCCCTGAAAATAGCAAAGAAGTCGCAACTTCCGAAAAAACCGAAAGAGGGCAACCCGCATCTCAAACGGGTCGTACGGGACCGTGGGGACGAAAGAGAGGCCCAAGTCCAAAACTTCCATCTGCACCGAAGTCAAAGGTGTACTGGAAAGATTTACGACTGCTGTTGACGCCGGGCTCGTTGTCTGGTGTTCGGGGGCTCCCATCGATCGTCGGTGTAAGGCCGGCGGGTTCGGCCCCCTCCCCGTCGGCCTCCCCGAAAACCCCGAGCGTCAGCAGAGGAGCCACGGGATTTCCTACTTCCACGTGAGGTGTCGCTCGAATCGGTATCCTCCGAAGAGTCCGCAAACGAAACGTGTTTGTCAGAACCAGGAGGTTCAGGTGTATCCGATTCCGGTTTCTCATACATCCAGTGATAGACTTGTTCGGCCTCATAGTCCCCTTTGTCCCTCTGAAACTTACTAGTTTTGAAAGCCCGTAGATTCTCAAAAAAGCCTTGTAGCTGACGATCCATCTCTTCTAATTTCAGAGAGAAAACATCCTCCCCCAAAGATTTTTGAAGGGAAAGTTTTAAATCGGACACTTCCTTAGAAAGAACCGTTTCCTCCACCGTAGTCCGGTCAATGATAAGTGCTATCAAGTCGAAACTGCATTTGTTCAAAATGCAGTTCCATTTATTTTATTTTATTTATTTATTTAGACAGTTTTGTATACCGCCTTATCCTTCAATCAAAGCGGTCACAACACAATTGGGGGATACATTTCACACACGGGGATATGAGACACATACACTAATACTTACAGGGAACATGGGCAATGGAGGGTTAAGTGGCTTGCCCAAGACCACAAGGAGCATCTGTGGGACTAGAAACCCCAGTCCTTCCGGCCCAAGGTTGCTGTCCTCTAGTGGGATTTGAACCTCCGACCTTCTGGCCTGAAGTACCTTGCCCCAACCACTAGGCTACTCCTCCCTCAAACAACGCCTCAAACAACCAGGTCCTTTAAAATCCCACACAAAATCCAAGTGGCTGCTGAAAAGCGGCAGCCACTTGGATTTTGTGTGGGATTTTAAAGGACCTGGTTTTGTCTGGCGTTTTTTAGGGCGAGCGTATTTTTGGGAACAGCTTGATACAGGGTCCCTTCGGGGCTCGAAACATGCATGTCGCTGATTCATCTCTTGCTGCCCCTTCTGCCAGCGCTCAGTTAAGTGATGTTTTTCACTCTATGCATTTTTGGTAATTTTAGGTATTAAATAAAGTCACAAAAAGGTCTCTGCTGACAACGAGTGGGGAGGTTTTCCCTCTCCCCATCTCACGTCAGCGGACGCCGACAGAAAAATTATTTGTTATTTAACTAATTTTTTCCAGGCTTTATATGTTTTGACTTTTTGTTACATAAGCTAGGTGTACAGCAGTTCTCCATCAGAGGGTGTTCAAGTGCTCACACACGTGCACTTTAAGAAAAGAAGTTTATGGTAATTCTGGAAAATATAGTTCTTGAGGGTCCTGATCTCTCTTATAATGGAGAAGACAGTTTGGGAAATGTAAGAGGGTTCAGAACACAAGCACAGATAGTTGAGAAGCTGGAATCAATACAAAAGCTACTGGTGGGATAGAAAAACAAGCCATACTATTTGTAGAAGGGACAAAATGAAGAGGAGAAGCAGAGGAAAGTGCTAAGGAGTATGAGAAGAGACTTGAAGACCTAAATATGTCTAATCTAGACATCTGAGTATCTAAAATGTTACTGAACATGGTTACCCCCTTCTGGAAAATGCCAGCCGGGATGTTCAAGAAGTCGATTCTGTGGCCATCCATTTGAGGTTGAATGATCTGGGGCAACATGGTTTTACCAAGGGAAGATTATGCTAAACAGATTTGATTGAGTTCTTTGAGGGACCTGAAAACTAGATTAAGGGCATGCAATTGATATGACCTACCTCAATTTCAGTAAAGCCTTTCATACTGTTCTTCATAGGAAGGTTATCAATCAATTGAGCAGCCTGTGGATGGGTTCTAAGCTGGTGCAATGGATCAGAAATTGGTTGACTGACAGACAACAGAGGGTGGTGGTAAATGGAACTCGCTCAGAAGAAAGGAAGATGAGTAGTGGTGTGACTCAGGGATCAATCCTGGACCAGTACTGTTCAATGTACTGTATCTGTGAGTGATATTTCTGAAGGACTGAAGGGAAAAGTCTGCCTTTTTGCAGATGATGTGAAAATTTGCAACACAGTGGCCTCTTCTGAGAGAAAGGACAACATAAGGAAAGATTTGCAAAAACTAGAAAAATTGCCTAATGCTTGGCAGTTAAGATTTAATGCAAAAAACTGCAGAGTCATACAGTTAGGATGTAGAAATCCAAAGGAATTGCATACAATAAGGGGTGAGAGGTTGATGTGCACTGACCAGGAAAAGGACCTCAAAGTGATAATGTCTGAGAATCTGATGGTGGCAAAACAATGTGACAAGATGATAGCCAAAGTCCGAAGGATGCTGGGTTGCATAAAGAGAGGAATAACCAGCAGAAAAGAGGTGGTATTAATGCCCCTGTACAAGTCATTGGTGAGGCCTCACTTGGAGTAGTGTGTTCAGTTTTAGAGACCATATCTCGCAAAGGATATAAAAAGACTTGAAATTATTCAGAGGAAGGTGACCAAAACAATTTCGAGCATATGCTAGAAGACATATTAGAAAAAACTTGAAGACCTAAATATGTAAACCCTAGAGGAGAGGAGGGACAAGGGAGATATGATGCTGTTGTTGTTAAGTGCTGTATCGACTCATGGCAACTCTCTGGATAGTTGTCCTAAACTGTGCTCAGTCTTCAGTAAGGCAGCTCATTGTTGATAGAGTGGCACCCATAACTGCTGTTATTATATTGATCCATCTCATTGCTGGCCTTCCTCTTTTGTGTCAACCTTCTATCTTGCCAAGCATGATGTCTTTCTCTAAAGATCTCTCTCTTTTAATGATGTGTCCAAAGTATGTAAGTCAAAGTCTTGTCATCTGAGCTTCCAAAGAAAGCTAAGGTTTGATCTCCTCTAACTGGTTTGTTCATCAGGCAGTCCATTGTATACACAACATTCATCAGCACCATAATTCAAATGCATCGATTTTCCTCATGTCTCTTTTTCACTGTCCAACTTCTGCATCCATATGTGGTTATTGAAAATACCATGACTTGGAGAAGTCGAATCTTTGTATGAAGAGAGACATCTCTGCTCTTGAGAATCTTATCTAGGTCCTTCATAGCCATTCTACCAAGAGCAATGCATCATCTGATTTCTTGACTACTTGTTTTTTTATTGACAGTTGATAAAAGTAGGTTAAAGTTGTCAACTATTTCAATTTTTTCTCCATCAACAATGAACTTATTGATTTTGCCAGTTGTCAGGATCTTTGTGTTCTTTACATTAATGTGCAGGCCCATTTTAAGACTGTGTTCCTTGATCTTGAGTAGCAAAATGTTTCAGATCATCTTCACTTTCAGCCAGTAATGTAGTCTCATCACCATAGCGAAGGTTGTTGATGAGTCTTCCATCAAGCTTCATACCTCAGTTGTCTTCATACAGTCCTGATGATTTGATCTGCATATAAATTAAAGAGGTAGGGGGAAATCATGCAGCCTTGTCATGCACCTTTGCTGATTTTAAACCATTCTGTTTCTTCTTGTTCCATTTGAACTGTGGCTTCGTGATTGATGTAAAGGTTGTGCAAGATAATTATCAGGTGTTCTGGTATACCCATGTTTCTTAGTGTGGCCCAGAGTTTTTCATGGTTTACACAGTCAAAAGCTTTGCTGTAGTCGATAAAACACATATTGATATCATTTTGGCATTCTTTTGTCTTTTCAAGGATCCGTCTCACATCTACGATGATGTCTCTCGTTCCTCGCCTTTTTCTGAATGCTGCTTGCACTTCAGGTAGTTCTTGTTCCAGGTATGGTATAGTCTCTGCTGAATAATCTTGAGTAAAATTTTTCTGGCATGTGGGGTCAGAGCAATTGTGCAATAATATCCACAGTCAGTTGGCTCACCATTCTTTAATATTGGTATAAACGCAGATCTTTTCCAGTCAGTTGGCCATGATGTTATCTTCCAAATTTCCTGGCAGAGCCATGTAAAAATGGTAACAGCTGCATCTGATTGCTGTAATACTTCAATGGGAATGCTATCAATGCCCAGTGATTTGTTCTTTGATAAGGTTTTCAATGCTGTTTCAACTTCTTCTTTCATCACCAATGGTTCTTGATCATAAGGTACAGGTTGAAATGGCTGTTGGTCCACTTGATCTTTATGGTATAATGACTCTATATATTCTTTCCATCTTTTCTTGATTTTCTCAACATCATTCAACATGGATCCTTGAGAATCTTGTAGCATTCCAATTCGAGGCTGGGATTTTTTTCTTTAACTCTCGTAGCTTTAGGAAAGCCGTTCTTGTTCTTCCTCTAATAGTTTCTGATTCTATTTCCTTACATGCATCATTGTAGTACTTTTCCTTGCTTTGTCTTGCTGCATGCTGGAAATCTCTGTTGAGTTCTGCAATTGCCTCTCTTTCTCCTCTGACTTTAGCTTCTCTTCATTTCTGGGCAATTTTCAGAGTTTCTTCAGTCATCCATCTTGGTTGTTTTTGCTTTTTCACCTTTTGTAGACACGTCTCACTTTCTTCCAACACAACCTTCTTGATTTCATCCCATAACTCTTCTGGAGCTTTGCCATTTGTATCTAAAGCAGCAATTCGATTTTGCAGGCAGACTAAATTCTGGTGGTATATTCTTATTTTGCTACATTCTGAGTGGCTTGCTCTTTTTCAACTTTAGCTTGAGTTTCCATACTAGCAGTTGGTGATCTGTACCACAGTCAACTCTAGGTTTTGTCTTTGTTGATGTTATAGAGCTTTTCCATCATTGACTTCCACAGATGTAGTCAATTTGATTTTTGTAGAATCCATTGGGTGAAATTCATGTGTACAGTCACTGCTTGTGTTGCTGGAAGAAGGTGTTTGAGATGAATAGAATGTTGGTCTTGCAGAATTCTATCAGTCTTTCTCCAGCTTAATTTCTGTTGCCAAGTCCATATTTTCCAAGTACTTTGCCTTCTTCTTTATTGCAACTTATGCATTCCAGTCATCCCTGACTATCAGGATATCCTGTTTGTATGTTCTGTCAATTTTAGCTGGTATTTGTTCATAGACCTCATCAACTTCATCCTCTTCTGCAGCTGTTGTTGGAGCATATACCTGAATTATAGTTGTGTTGATGGGCATTCCTCATATTTGAATAGAAATTCAACAACCTCACCTCCTCCTCCATCACGGACCTCGTCCTCCCCACTCCCCCAAACAGAGTCAGGTCAGTCACTGCCAACACACTGAGTATCCCTAGCAAGATTACGAAGTGCTCTCAAGCAACAAGAAACACAGCCTTCATGTACTATGCACCCACATGTTGGAATGCCCTCCCGCCCGACATCTGGTCTATTACTGACCTTACCGAATTCAGGAAGGCTCTGAAGCACCACCTTTTCCTCTAGCACTACTCTCACAATGGGGGCACACCACATCCAGCCATATGCAACCACCAAGACAGCCCCCCCAAAAAAACCCCACAACATACAGTCTCAGCCCTGCACGTTAGCATTACCAGACACCCTGGTATGCACATGTATATAGTCACCTAATCTTGTAAATAGTCACCAAGCAGCCCTGTCACCACTTCACTTCTGTTGATCCGACTGCTTAGCCTGTATATAGTTACTTAAACAAGTAGCCAAGCTGACCTGGTCAAACACTACTCCACGACCTACTGCGTAGCCTGTACATAGTTACCCCAGTTAGCCCAAGTTGCAAAACCTGTTCATTGTAAGTACAGTATGTGTGCTGCCCGCACTGTACAAATTTGCTGTTGATTGTAAACTGAGCTTATTTTAAAGAGCGCGGTATAGAAAAGACCTTAAATAAATAAATTAAGCCCTCACTGATTGGGAGATATGATACAAATGTTTAAATACTTAAAGGACATTAATGAACAAACAAACCTTTTTCAAAAGGGAAACCATAAAACTAGAGGACATAAAATGAAGGTGCAAAGAGGTAAACTTAAAAACAACGTCAAGAAATACTTTTTCACCGAAAGGGTGGTGGATGCTTGGAATGCTATCCCGATTGAGGTGGTAGGGGCAAATACAGTGACAGAATTCAAAATGTCACGGGGACAGACATAGTGGTTTCCTTTATAGCAAGAGGATAAAATCAAAATAAACTTAACTATCTTTTATACTTCAACAAATAGAGGGGGATAACCTACCCAGAGCAATGGGTATAACCCTAAACAAAGGCACAGAATGGAGTGACTTGCACAGACCCCTACTCTAGCCACCTTACTGGGCAGACTAGATGGACCATATTGGTCTTTATCTGCCGCCATATACTTTGGGTCACATTCTGATTGGGGCATGTCTGGCCCGTCTGGACATCCAAAATCTGGACGGGTCAGATTTGCATCCGATTCTGCATCCATGGGAGCTAACATTCCTGCAGGAGCAGAATTGGGGCAAAGGGCCTAGATAGGCCAGACATGCCTGAATTCTGTCCCATTGCACATATGGCTCCCACGCCATCCAATCCTTCCAATATTCCTGCATGGAGCCTCGGTGCTGTGGCATCCCGTCACCATGGCACAAGACACTATACAAGAACTCTGATTCCCCGCACCAGATTAAAGGTCCTGTTCCCACCGCTTGACCCCCAGTACAGCCTGCCAAGGCTGGGGTCGAGCTGCGGGATATGTCCTGCTGTCGCTCACCTGGGTTGGGGGGGGTCTTCTGCTGCCAATCACCTTCCTCAGGATGACTTATTCCACTTCCAATGAGGAATAAATTATCTGCCATTTTTTCTGCTCCAGACGTATAGGGCTACAAACAGACTCATGGTCTCGCTTCACCACGCTCCACCTCCGGCTCTCCCCCTCCTGCCCCCATCCAGAGCTTCATGCACATCACCTCTGTGTTTGTGGGGAGCTTTGGAAACGGAATCAGCCCCCAGCAAATAGCAGGGGATGCACGTCCAAACTGGACGTATATCCTCACTATTCGCACATTGGAATCCCCCTGTGTTACTATGTATGTTAAATAAGCACCGATTGCTTGGAATTTATTTTATTTATTTATTTATTAATAGTAGTATTTATGTGTTATGTATATAGGTAATTGTATTATTACTGATCATTGAGTTTCTTTGATTCTTGTATTTTGAATGGGTTGTAGGTATGAGCAATACACAGACAGCCTCACTCTGATTGGGATGTCCAGGCCCCTGTGTGCCCGATCAGAATCGGATGGACAGGGGCAGACATGATTCTGATCCTGCGGGGTACGTCTAGTTCTGGTCATCCTGCATGTACAGGCCTCAGCCTGGCTAACTCATTCAAGGCTCCTGAATGGAGTTGAAGTGCCATGGCGTCTGGTTGCCATGGCACCGTGGCTCCATTCAGGAGCCGTGATCCCTGGCCACCGACCACTGCTTTCATTGCTCACAACCCGACCCCTGAACTGGCCTCATGCATCCCCTCCTACCTCTTCAGATACCCAGGCCTGCCATCTTTCACCATCTATGGGAACTTATTCCACCTCAGAGGTTGAAAACGTTCCCTGTTCAGTCTGCCAGCCCCAGATGTACAGGGCTGACATCCGAATTGGCCCTGTAAGTCCAGGGCTGTGGACCGCTCACTGCCCGCCATAACTCCACCTCCACCTCCACCCCGCCCCTTCCCCCCCGTTTAGCCTCCCCATACAAACACCCTGAACATATGGGGAAATTAATTTGGGTTGGCAGAGAGGGCCAAATAGCAAGGATGGACGTCCAAATGGGATGTCTCAGAATGACCCCAAGAGTGTCACACAGCCTTGGAGAATTCCAGTTAAATGTACAAATATTCATCCACTTACTATATTTTGTCAGTTCTGATGATATATAATCTGCTTTTGCTTCCGATTTGCATGGATGCCTTTATTTAATGTCGCTAACACACTGATGTAGGCACTTTGGCTAAACGTGATAATGTAAGGCTTTTTTTTCATTCATAAAGTTTTATATGAGTAGTATTTAAATAAACTTTTTCTTAATCACTGTATTCATCTCTAGCCATTACTTATATTTACAGACATGTTTTTGAACCTTTTCTTCTTATTATTACTTTTAGTCATATTTATATCTTTACAGTATCACCTGTTCAGTGTCATAGCTTATAGGTTTTCATCCACCACTTTGGGAATGATTTTATAAGGAGCCGTGGTTACTTAGGCACATAAATTTAACAATAGCAAAATTCACCCCTTTCTTTCAGAGCACACTACTAAGACACTTATCCACTCTTTAGTCACCTCCCATCTAGACTATTGCAGCCTCTTCTCAAGTTGCTTCACCAGCTCCCTGTTTGTTTCCATATCCAGTTCAAACTTCTCCTATTGACCTATAAGTAACTGCATTCATTCTGCTGCTCCTCACTACCTTTCCTCTCTTACCTCTCCCTACACCCCTCCTCAGGAACTCCGCTCTTCTGGCAGATCCTTTCTATCTGTGCCCTTCTCTTCTACTGCCAATCCCAGACTTCAATCCTTCCACCTTGCTGCTCCTTATGCCTGGAAGTCTGTCCACAGTCTTCATCTCTGGCCCTTTTCAAATCCAGGCTGAAAAGTCACCTTTTTGAGGCCACTTTTGGATCCTGATCCGCTTAGTCTATGTGTTTCCTTACCATTCCCTAGATGTATCCTTGTTCTCAGCTGTTGTGTTGTCTGTCTTGACTAGACTGTAAGCTCTGACAACCCTGCATACGTCTTGTAGCGCTATAGAAATGATCAGTAGTAGTGGTAGTAATAGTAAATATTCTCTTATACAATACCAACAAGCTTAACAGTAAGTGCATCGTTGGCATTTCGCGTGGTTTCATTGTGAGTGCACTATGGGTGGAGTTTGGGCGGAGTGTAAGCAGAGCTTGTTGATGATAGAAAAGTAGAATTCATGTGCGTATTTGTAAAAGGTTGGCTCAGTGATTTATAGCACCTTTTGCCCAGGTGTGAATCACCGCACTTTAACTTAAGGTACAGTCTCGGATGCTTACATTCCTATTTTATAAAGTTAAGAATGCATGTACGAGACTTCATAAAATAGGTGTAAAATACACACATGTAAATGTCTGTTAACTCACATGACTTTATTCAATGTCCTTCCATGTGGCTGTTTCTTCTATTGGTAACCATCTTGGGAAGTTATTTTTCATGCGGAGGATCCTGAAAGAAGGAGGCCCTGTTGGTTTGCGTGTGAGAATGTCATGTGGTGAAATAGTACAGACAAAGGCATGCCATCAGAAAATATACATTCACATCGTTTGCATTTCAGACTGCACTGGGAATTTTACCTGTCAGTGATGATGCATTTAACTTCCAAGTTGGGAATTCTACTGCAAATTTACGCTTTACTGTTTGCCTTCTAGTCCAATAAAATACATCAGTATGCAATATTGTAAACTATGCTTTGTGAACCGTAGCAGAATGATCTTCTGAAATATATTTCTCCTGGATAAATTCAGTACCTTGCTTTGAACCTCGAACGATTTTCATTCAAAGGATGATTAGAGAAGATTTTAGCATCCAGTTAAAAGTGTATGCTATGTACAGAAACACAGACTCAGACAAAAGATTATTTTGTATTTAGTGTTTGAGTGTTTCTGTTGCAATATTTGCTCTTAGCACTACACATATTTTACCATCAGGAAAAAACAAAACAAAAAACAACTGTCAAATAGGCAAAATCCGCTCCGAAAATGGATGCAGGAACCCAAAATATAGACCATTACTCGTTTGGCCCTCTCTTATCTTCTGTGGTACCTAGGGGAAAGGCTGCACATGGTATCCAATTCTCCAAAAGAACATGCTATCTGCTGAGGATTGGTGGGGGTGGCAGCTACCAGGCAGGGTTACATATAAGTGGCCTGATGAACCATGGTATTTTTCCTCAAATGATTTAAAAACACTGGACAGCAAATTTGTTCAAACGTTTTGCTTTCTGAAAAATTTTTATTGATTGATAGGCAGCTTCGAGCTGAACATAAATATAATATCAGACTGACTATATCATAGGAATTTGGAGAAGCATGAAATTAAATTATGACTGAATTTAACATGTTTAATCGCACAATGATGCTGGCATATTGCACCAGTTCACCTGAGATAAAAATGGTTTCCTCCTGATTTTCGTTTATACTCAAAATCCGATGCTTCTTGTCTCACTGTCCAACAATAGTTGGCCAGCATTGATGGGTTCCGGTTGCCCTAATACCGCTTTTCCATCGTTGCAATGTCCTGGTGAAACCTTTCACCGTATTTGTCACTGACTGCACTAAGATTAGCAGGAAAGAAGTCCAAGTGTGAATGCGGAAAATGAATCTTCAGCGACATGTTGCACTTCATGGTCTTGTATGCTTGAAGCATGTTGTCAACCAGCTAGACGTAGTTTGGTGCCCTATAATTGCCAAGAAAATTCTCAACAACATCCCTGAATGCCTTCTATGAAATTTTCTTAGACCCCACTAGCAGATCTTCAAACTATTTGTCATTGAAGATGTGTCTGAATTATGGACCCACAAATATGCCTTCCTTAATCTTGGCATCATTATTCTTAGAAACATCTATCTCAAGTATCAAAATCCTTCACCTTCCTCGTTCATCGCTTTCACGAAGTTTTTCATCAGTCCGAGTTTTATATGAAGAGGATACAAAAATATCTTACTTGTGTTGGCAAGTGGTTCATGTGCCACATTTTTTTTGTCTTGGAACCAAATGCTTACGGAGTGGCCAGTTCGTTTTAATGTAATGAGCCTCTCTAGCATGGGAGTTCCATTCGCAAATGAAACAGTACCACTACTTTTAGATCACCACAGATGTTACAGTTGTAGTTGTTGTACTGTATGTGTTTCAACAACAGTTCCTTGTTTTCGTAGGTTTCTTTCATAGCCATAGGCTTCATAGGCAATAGGTATTGAAGGGTGGACATTGCCATTGTGTAGCAAGACAGCTTTCAGGTTTAACAATGATGAATTGATAAAAAGATGCTATTGTTGTGGGTCATACTCATAACCCAAAGCCGTGAACAACCCATCAATGTCAGTGCAGAAACAGAGGTTGACAACCTGTGCAAATACATTTTTCATAACTTGTTGGTGGGTCAGAAAGACAGACATTTTTGTACTTGGCAACAGCAAACCCCATTCTTGCAATCTTGAACCAAGTAGTTCAGCTTTTGTTTTTGACAAACTTAAGTCCCTCACCAGTTTATTCAATTCTGACTGTGTTATCAGATGAGGTACACCGGACATAAACAGTTCAAAATCTGCATCTGTGTCATTTTCCACATCTGGCCCATGTATTGTGGCCTCCTCATCTGCCTCATTGTGGCTCCATGTCTCTGGTGGCTTCGGTACTGGCATACCGTCGTCATGTGGCACTGGTCTCATGGCTGAAAGCAGACTGAGGTATTCAATAGATTTTTTATTTTTAGCAGAGAAGCCAGATACATTGTTCAGACAGAAGTAACAGTCCATCACATGACCCTTCTGCTCTTGCCATTATTATCGGGACTGCAAATGGCATTGACTTCCGAGTACCTCTGAGCTAAGCTCTGAGATGGACAGCAAATGTGAGGAGCCCATGATTTGTCTTGATTGCTAACATTACAACTGAAGTAGAGTTCATACGCTTTCTTAATAAATTCAGTCATGCTGCATTTTGAGGCTTATGTATACTCACCACAAATGTAATAGAATGTATTGTGGCTATTGTTACATTGACGAGACATTTCTGTTGTAATCAATTATCATTTAGACAAGAAGCTTACATGTAAATGCTATTGTCAAGTACACAAACTAATATCAACGTCATGCATAGCATCTATGTATGAAAGTTGTTTTTATAGCCTGTACTGCCAGCATCCATCCTGACTAAGCATGCTTACACATTCCTAAGCAATAGCATTTCCATTGCACATTGTGAGCCTGCACTGAGTGCATGCTCATGTATGCCTGGACTAAACAAAACAGCTTACTTTTTAAGCAACATATGAGTAGACTTAAAATATGTTAGGAAATCACAAAAATAGGCGATTGAAAAAAAATGGTGTGTGACAGGAAACATTCAAGGTGATTTTCATGATGAGCAACCCAAAATCTATAAGATACAAACAAAGTGTTTAGGAAGCAAAATCTTTGTTGTCCTGTGAAGTAGCTCAATTGGGAGGGAGGAGGGGAAGCATCAGCCAAATCTATTTCAGCTTTAGCAGGCACAATCTACCATCTTATTTGTGGCACTGTCCCCCACCCCCTCCCCAATCCCATCAATCTCCAGTTCCACCTATAGTATGGTATGATACATACAAGCACCTGGTCTTGGATGGAGGTGATGAGGCAGACACGTGAAGGCACATTCTGTACTGTGCATCCCAGCTTCTCTGCATCCGGCCGGAACCAGATACACAGAGGTAGATGCAATTCTGAACCCACGGGGCACATCTCACCCCTGCGGGATCAGAATCATGCCTAGGGTCAGTACATGCAGGCTGCTCCCTATTCCAGTCGGCCTGCATATAATGAGCCAAGCTCGGCTAACTCAGTCAGGCTCCTGAACGGAGCTGCGGTTCCATGGTGTCTGGTTGCCATGGCACTGCGGCTCCATTCAGGAGCCGCGATCTCCGGCTGCAAACCACTTTCTCCTTTCCCTGCAGCTCAACTCCAATCTGGCTTTCCATGGGGCATCTCCTGCACCCCTCACTCTTTTAATCCCAGCTGGATCTCCCGTCCCCCTGGTGTCTAGGGGGGCTTATTCCACCTACGAGGTGGAATAAGTCTCCGTCCAGTCTGCCGACCCTGGACGTGCAAGGCCAGTCTCAGAATTGACTCTGTACATCTGGGACCACGGACTGCCTACTGCCCGCCCTAACTCTACGTCTGCACAGCCCCATGTCGCCCCTGTCTAAGCCTCCCCTTACAAACTCCTTGTTCGTATGGCAGGCTTAGTCGGGGATGGCAAGGGGCATGAATAGTGGGGATGGACAACCCATTGGGGTATCCATTCCCACTATTCACGGGGAAGAATAGACCCCTTAGTGTTACAAAATAGCCAGAGGCAGGGTTGAGTACAGTAAAGCTGTGGGATTGCCACTTGATCTCCAGATGACTCTACTTCTTTTTTTTATATAACACCTGTTCTCTCTGTGTCAAGTTAAGGAAGTACCGATCCACCTTAAAAATACTGGCATATCACAGAGCATTATATACTCAGTATAGAGTAGATGACCTCCCGATTCCCCAATGCTCTCTCTTCTCAATCTTTTACTCCTCACCCAGGAATAGTCTTTTACATCTGAGTTATAGTACCATCTTAGCATATACCTGAGTTTACAAAACTCGTTAGCCTAGCCTAGTCTAGTCTGCTGGCCAGGCTACAGTGGCACTTCTCAAAGGTCCACTGTGTGTTACAGTCACTGAAAAGAATTCTCTGTGTGGATATAGTCTTCCAACTTGGCAAACACACAGCAATTCAAAAGGAATTTAAAAATGTCTTCTCTACATCCTCTTGAGAAGGTTTCAAGCTGTAGTCTTTAAAGGGTCAGGATATTATGTAGACATATACATAAGAACATAAGAAATGCCATACTGGGTCAGACCAAGGTCCATCAAGCCCAATATCCTGTTTCTAACAGTGGCCAATACAGGTCACAAGTAATTAGCTGTTTCCCAAAAGACACAGGTTCGGCAATGCTTGTATAGGGGAAAATACAAGGAGTGGAGGAGTGGCCTAGTGGTTGGGGCAAGGTCCTTCAGGCCATAAGGTTGGGGGTTCAAATCCTACTAGAGGACAGCAACCTTGGGCTGGAAGGACTGGGGTTTCTAGTTCCACAGGTACTCCTTGTGGTCTTGGGCAAGCCACTTAACCCTCCATAGCCCATGTTACCTGTAAAATAGTTATCTCCAAGTTATAATGCCCTGTTTAATGTAAACCACACTGATGCAGAATAGCACTGTATATAAGAGAATGTAAATAAATAAGTAGTGGTTTTCACAGGTCCCCTTTAATAATGGTTTATGGACTTTTCCTCCAGGAACTTGTCCAAACCTTTTTTTAAACCCAGCTACACTAACAGTCTTAACTACATCCTCTGGCAATGAATTCCAGAGTTTGACTATGCGCTGAGTGAAAAAATGTTTTCTTTTATCAGTCTTAAATGGACTACATTGTAGCTTCATTGCGTGTCCCCTAGTCTTTCTACTTTTTGATGGCTAAACAACTGCCCTGGAAAACAACCACACCTGACATGATGGACTTCTAAGTTAATTCTTTGTTATGGATTCTCTCCCTTGCATATTTTTTGGCATGGGCAGTCGTTATTTTCTAATATACAAAAAGTAGTTTCAGAGAAGGAAAGATATAGAATTTGGAATCCTGATATGAAACTGTAAAGAGGTAGACTCACGAAGAGCACTAGGAAATATTTTTTTAGGGAAAGGGAAGTAGTTGCCTGGAATATCCTCCTGGACATGGAGGAGACAAAACAGTTCCAGAATTCGAAATAGCAAGGGATAAACATGGAGGACCCCAAAGGGTAAGCGAAACCCTGGCGTTAAATTCAGGGAGCGGTGGTTCAGTCTAAAACACCAGTGATATCAGTGAACTGTGCTTACAGGAAGAGCAGTAGAATAACTGAATGGTGGAGGGGTTATAACCCTAAATAGTGTTTGTATGCTTGCATTGGAGCTTTGAGACAATCACTGGAAGGAGATTGTGTGTAGGACACATATGGGGACTGAATTAAGGGGGCATATTTAGCAGCAGCAGAGGTGGCTCGCACTGTCAAAACAGCTGTCTGCTGCTGCTTTAAATTAGGACTGGATATTCAACATTGGGGCATATCTGGCAACCAGTGCTGAATATCTGTTTTACCCAAATTGATGTTTTGCAATCCCGTTAGCGATGATATCCAGCCACCAACCAGATTGCAAAACCACATAAAGTTAGGAGAGCCTTTCACCTGACCTCACATAATGTAGCTTAGCTATGCAGTTAGCAGCTGAAAATTACCCCTAACAGCACAGCTACCAGTGCCCCCCCCCCCCCGCCCCGCTCCACCAACAGAACACGCTGGTGCTATCCGGATAGCGCTGGGGCATTTAACCTGGTTAGTGGGGGATAGGTAGGTTTGGCTGCATAAATGCCTTTGAATGTGCCCCCTAAGAGTTTAGGAGCTGATTTTACAAGAGAGACATATAAAGTTATGAGGCACTTATGCAAATAAGTCCTTATTTTAAAGGACTTACACATATGAATGAGCACTTACACATACTCCTGTTTTATAAAGTAAAGTATTTGCGTACTTCACTTTATAAAAGGCCTCATATACATGAGCAGCAATGTACTTTAACTGTATGGGAGTAGACACAGGCAAATTGGTGTTAGTTTTGTTTGGGAATTAATATGTGCATTTACTGTACCATAAGGAAGTGAATCTCAACAAATCAAACTAAATGGGCCGTTTGGTCTTTCTCTACAGTTATTTACTATGATACTGTGTTATTTTTTTTTATTTATTTATTTAGTATACCACTACTTCCAGCAATCAGCAGCAGTTTGATTACAGATTGGAAATTGTCAAATCATGACAGGAAATTTTTGAGGTATAAACACATTGATTAGACAGGAAAGCACAGCACACAGAGAACTATTTTACAGGGAACATGGGCTATGGAGGGTTAAATGGCTTGCCCAAGACCACAAGGAGCACCTGTGGGACTAGAAACCCCAGTCCTTCCAGCCCAAGGTTGCTGTCCTCTAGTGGGATTTGAACCCCTGACCTTCCGGCCTGAAGTACCTTGCCCCAACCACTAGGCCACTCCTCCACTCTATGACCCATCTTCCATAATTATAGTCAAGATCTGAAAACATATTTTAACCTCAATCAAAGCTAAACAAAATAAGGAATCCCGGAGGCCCTTTCACTAAAGGATGCTATGATATTGCACCTAATACGCATCTGGCATGAAAATTAACATTCACTATATGCAAAGCCACTGCAGTAACTGTTAGGGGTATGTTTACTAAACCAAATGCATCCAATGGGGTCATGGCTCTGATATCTGATATACAACAATAGCTCTGTTGTATATAGTTACCCCCATTGAAATCCAAGTTATAATACCTGTTCTCTGTAATGTACATTGCATGTTCTGCCGCATTGTATAAACCGATGTTTACCTGTAAACCGCGCTGATTTTAAAAAGTGCAGTATAGAAATAATTTAAATAAATAAATAAAATAAAATAAAAATATCGCCCAGAAGCTGCTACCACTGTTCAGTAAACATACCCCTTTAGAGTCATGACAAGCATGTTCCTGAGAGTTAACGCATGGATGTGTCCAATAATGCTCACCACGCCCACTCTGCACTCCTAACCCGCCCATCCTGTACTCCAACTCACGAGTGGCAGATAGCGCACAAATAAGTGCATGCTAACAGTTACCGAAGGCCCAAGCACACAGTTATCATGCATCAAAACCTGCCCTGACCACTTAGTGTAATTTAGTAAAAGGGTCCCCCGGTATTCTGAAATGAAAACGTCCTTCTTCATTCATACAATATCCAAAATACTTCCTTGATGTTTCATAATTGAATTGATCTCTTTCATGTAAGAGAAAGGAATACAATGACACAGCATTGCTGCAGAAATTGTGTGTATGGCGGGGGGCGGGGGGGGGGGGGAGGGCAGCTCTCCAACATGTAGATGTCAGCGGCCAATAAGGCCATTTAGAGTTTGCCTCTGAGCTTTCACTGAAATCTGCAACTTTCTCTAATTCTTTCCCACACATACAGTCTGTCAACGTGCCCCCGAAAAGCTCATGCCAGTCGTCTTTACACTAAATCAACTTTTATTTAAGCACCGTGATCAGCATTAAATGCCATAACAGAAAGTGACAGTGCTTCCCAGTCTGAAGGCGTCATTGTTTCAAAATGTAAAACATGTAATCTGCCTCGATTTTGTGGGATGGAATATTGTTCACCCTTCTTTCTTCAGCTGAGCAGAGCAAAAAAAAAATCCTTTTAAATGTAAATGCGCGGCATAATATTATCTTTTTATGCTTGCACATAAAAGGGCAAGCAAAATAGACAAAAATGAAGAGGGGAATGGGGAAGAAAGTCTGACGTAGGTGTGATAGTTTAAAGGGAGAGAGGCCAGTCATTCAGGCACAGATTAGGTTTTCAAAGGGAAAGGGGGCAATTTGATACACGGGGTTATAGTCCCAGTCACTCATCTTCTCTAGTCGTTCAGACCCTACATCCTGCTTGCAAATGCAGGTAAACAGCAGAGAATCTATTATCCAAATTAACTGGAGATTCGATGCATTTGGATAAGCAACATTTCAGATAATCATGAGAGAGGATTTTTTTAATATATATAACTTTAGTCCGGTAATATCTAGATTTGTTTTTTCTCAACCCTCTCCTCCCCCCCCACCCCCCCCAAACAAAAACAAACAAAATAACTAAGTGGATCGCTTTAGAAGTTCTGTTTGTGATTTGGATATCTGACAATAGGCATTCAGAAGTGCAAATCGCGGAGATGTCCCCAGACCCATTTTAGAAAGCCAGGTATGTAGATGTCCTTGGTGCGAACGTGTCCATGTAGCATGGGGGGAGGGGGAAATGGCCAGGGCAGAACAAGGGAGATGCATGTCACAGCATGATTTTAGAACGGCATAAGCCTGTCTGGCCCTGGTTGTTGAGGTGTCTCTGACTATGCCTGCTCCCAACAACAAGAAGCTGCAAAATGTGTTTGTTGCATGGCTGCAATGCATCCAGGGGGAAGAGTAAAACACACTTTCACCACCTATGTGTATCGTTAACATTCCCCTGGCTTACCCTAGTCCCTAGCTGCTTTGCTGTCTGTCTTGATTAGATTGTAAACTCTCTAGAGAAGGGACTATCTCTTACATGTACATATATATTCACAGCACTGCATACGCCTTGTAGCACTATACAAATGATACATAGAAGTAGTTGTGGTACATAGTAGTCATTACCACAGTTAATATTTCCTGGCCAGAACAGCTTGCATGTAAATACATATTCCAGACATTCGAGCTAGCCTGCCACCATATGTCCTGCTTATCTGAAATGGCTCGTTGGGACGCGCTTATATCATAACATAGTCACCCCCCCCCCCCCACACACACTTCTGAAATATCTCGACCAGCATGTCCTGCTACCTGTTTTGAGGCTCTGCAATTTGGGGAGATCCACATTTGTGGAATTGCCTACACCTGTGCACGTACCCAGCCTTGTTATCTAGGCGGGTCCATCGCCAGAACCAGTTAGTGAGACATTCTGCTTTCAGGATGGAAACTGAGGGATTTCAGAAGGCATTTATACGTGCACCCTTCACTGCTGCCCCCCTTCACTGCTGCCTCCCCTTCACTGCTGCCCCCCTTCACTGCTGCCTCCCCTTCACTGCTGCCCCCCCTTCACTGCTGCCTCCCCTTCACTGCTGCCTCCCTTCACTGCTGCACACTTCACTGCTGCCCCCCTTCACTGCTGCCTCCCTTCACTTCTGCCCCCCTTCACTGCTGCCTCCCCTTCACTGCTGCCTCCCTTCACTGCTGCACACTTCACTGCTGCCCCCCTTCACTGCTGCCTCCCTTCACTTCTGCCCCCCTTCACTGCTGCCTCCCCTTCACTGCTGCCTCTCCCGCGGATTTCTGGACATTGGGCTCTGGACTTCCCAGATTCTTCCTAGACGTCCTTTCTAAAATCCCACGTCACAGCTGTTTGATTGAAATGGTGCAGCCAGAACAAAATAATCGGCAAATACACTGTGGTTTATGTTTCTGAGGAGGGGGAAGGGTGGGGCATGGGACTTTTTTTTTTAAAGACGGAAACAATTGTGGATAATTATCAATTGTACTGTTTCGATGATGATGATCTTTGCAAGAGGATACAGAATGTGGTTTTGGAAACTGAACATAGCTCGCACCTTTCTCAGAGTTCAAGCTGAGCTACATTCAGGTACACTAAGAGCCCAGTTCAGAAAAGGGCACATTCGGGCCATCTGGACGGCCCCAAGCAGGACAGGCCCACTAGGACCCGATTCTGTAATGCAGGAGCAAAACATTCCTGTGGTAATCGGGCCCGAGAACGGCCTGTTGTCAGAGGTGGAATAAGCAGGGAATCCCCCAGCGATCCCTGAACATACTAGGCCATCACTGTAGTCAGCCCTACATGTCTGGGGGTTGACCTGCCCACCCTCTTCTCCATCACGCCTCCATCCCCTGCAGCAGCTCTGTGCGTGCAGCGGCGGAATATCAGCAAGGCAGATAGCGGTGTAGCACATCTCAGCAGGACATGCTGCCCCACTATCTGCCTCTTAGAATTAGGCCCTATGTATTTTCCTGTCCCTAAAGGGCAGACAATCTAAGTTTGTACTGAAGGCAACAGAGTGTGACGTGATTTGCCTAAGGTCACAAGGTGTGGAAGTGACCTTGAAATTTGAACTGGGCTTTTGTGGTTCTTAGCCTACTGCTTTAACAATTAGGCATTGCCTCCACTCTTTTCAGCGGCCCCAGGGAGCAGCTGGGGAAGAGATAGAGCCATACAGTGGAGGCACCAGAGGGGAATATCTCTAAGGTATTGGAGGTGATAAATAAATCTTGTTTGTGAACATAAACTGTCTGAGGTTTTTGGACTGAGTTAAGGTGTTTTTTTTTTTTTTTCAGTGTCATGGAATGGATAGCATTGGATTTCTCATTTACCCTTCTGCAATAACTCAATAAATATTTTTTTGAATAACCCCTAACCTGTTGTGGCTGTATGATTTATTTGCTAAGATTATGAAGAGGTTAAGCCTAAGGGCATTGAAAGATTGTTGTAGTTTTAAGCCACCTTCTTTAGGTACAGCCAGCTCAAAGTGGTTCACAAACACACCGTCAATAGCAGTACATCATAAACAGGGCTTCTGATCCAAGGTGTTTGTTGTTTGGAATTTAGGGTTTTCTTAATGAAATTAGGTGCTTTCTGGGGTCAGAAAAATATGGGGGGGGGGATATTCAAAGGCACTTAAATGGTTTGCAGATCTACAAACCATGTAAATTCTTCTGAATGGGATATTCAGTGATGCTAAAATGGTTAGTGCTGCTGGATATCTGGGGGTCCCATGCTAAGCGGTTAGCGTCATGCATGTCGGGGTGTTCTGGGGTGGAGTGGAGCTGGCACCCATCACTAAGTGGGCAGCGGCAATACCGAGCCGCTGTCCAGTTTGTGATCTGCGGGGAAAAGTAAGGCACGGAGGGGTTAGGCATGGAGATGGACTGCATAGAGCAGGAGTTACAGCCCTAAATGAAGTCAAGGGGGTTGTAACCTGCATCAAACAGCTGTTACAAACCTAAATATAGGCATGGGGGGAGGTGGACTCTGCACCGAGTGACAGTTACAACCTAGCACCTTGCATGGCAGTCTCTTTACTGTAGTCATGTTACAACATGAAAAAGTAGTTCCAAAAAAGCTTCTGAAAAGTTGGAAAAATAATCGTATAAAATAGAACATATCATATGCTACATTTACTCCCTAATCCATTAAAGTCCTATGTTTATGTATATTAATGCCTAATAGTTCTACAATTGTTAATAAGCAATAAACTACTCAAAATGTCTATACCACTGCAATGGTGTGCCACATTCACCAGCTGATCCAGTGTTTCAAATGAACTGAAAAGCTTTGTGGTGGAGGAAAGGATGTGGTCTGTGGCATGCATAGGTAAAGTTTTGGAACCTAGCATTTTTTTTTGGGGGGGGGGGTAGATCTTCATGAGGTGTATCAGAGCTTCATTTCTGGGTAGTCTTTATGCTGGGATGGGGTCTTCAAGGAGGTGTTGAAGCTAGGATTGTTGTGGTGGAGTTTGCGCCTTCCTGTAGTGGTCAGTGCCTGGATTGGTGGAGGCTCTTCATGAGGAAGTAATTTTGTTGGGGGATGAAATCCTCCATGCTAACCATCTCTTTCACATTTAAAATCTTCATTTACAGAAGAAGGCAGTATTTACAAGAGCAGCTAAATAGGACTAATAGCAGTTCCTATAAGAACCATTCAGCACATTTCCTAGATGAAACTGAACCAGTTTAGACAATCATGTCTTAAACATTACCTGGGTACCTACATCTGTGTTGATGACCTGCTTCCATGAGCTGATCAATAACATTTAGAATTTTGGAAAACTCAGAAGGTTAGAAGGCTCTTGCTGACCAGTGGTGGGATCTGATCCAAACAGGAACCAGTTTGGATCAATCCCGCCACTGACAGGACTGAGCGCAAGGCAGAATGGCACATAGTTGTATTGCCAGCACCACACGCTCAGGCCGCTGGCGGTCACTGGGGAGTAGCAGCTCCCTGGTGGTCCAGCAGCCCAATCCCCCTCCTCCCTGCGAATCTGCTTTGATGGCATCAGGTGCTCCCCACAATGCCGCAGTCCTCCAATGCCATCAAATCATAGGCGGGCGGGGGGAGTCCCACCAGTGCAGCACTGGCATCTGGATGCCGTTTTCAGCCCGGTTTGCCGAACGCAGCCTGAACTGGGCCAAACCGGCAGGATCCCACCACTGCTCCTGACTCTCCCTCAGTACCCAGGTAATTATACAGGTAATTGCTCAACATCTGGAGGTGCCAAGCTCACAGCAAGAGCACTTTATGGGGTGCAGGAGTTAATGGTTAGTACAGCAGCCTGGGACCAGAAGGACCAGAGCTCAAACCCCACTGCTACTCCTTGTGGCCTTGAGCAAGTCACTTAACCCTCCTCTGTCTCAGGTACAAGTTTAGAGAACAGAGAAATGTCATTTGTTCCTAATGTACAGTAAGTAACTATCCTTGAATTACTACTGGAAAGGTGTGAGCTAAATAATATAGTAACATAGTATATGACGGCAGATAAAGACCAGCATGGTCCATCTAGTCTGCCCAGCAAGTCGGCAAAAGTAGGTCCATCTGTCGCTCCGTGCAGGTCACCCCTCCCCATGCCTTTGTTTAGGTGTGTACCCACCATTTCATACAGGTCACCCCCATTTGTTGAGATATAAGAGATAGTTACAGTATGTTTATTTTGATATTATCCTGTTTTATTTATTTATTTGGAAACTTTTCTATACTGCCCCTTCCAGAGATCAGGGGCGGTTTACAGAGAACAGTAAAACATTGACATTGAACATCTTGTAACCTAGTAACTATTTACAATAAACAGTTAAACATAGCAACTATTTACAAACTTATACATTATAACTTTGGCACTGAAAGTTTTATTGAAGGCACTTAAATTTGTAAGAGGTGAAAAAAAATTATGAGGAAGTGTGAGGTTATGACTGAGTTTGTGTAGGAGGGACACTAGGTGGGATGGTCAGATTGTGTCTGTGGAGCTTGATCAGAGGTGTGATCTAGATTATAGAAATGCTGGATGAAGAAGTATGTTTTTAATTCCTTTCGGAAGGATTGGAGGTCTTTGATCTCTCTTAGATTCACTGGGAGTCTATTCCATTGCACAGGTGCAATATATGAAAGGGGATCCACTACGTCTGTCTCATGCAATTTTGAATTCTGTCACTGTATTTGCCCCCACCACTTCCATTGGGAGGGCATTCCAAGCATCCACCACCCTTTCAGTGAAAAACTAATTCCTGACGTTGCCTTTCAGTTTACCCCCTTGCGGCTTCATGTTATGCCCTCTAGTTTTACAGCTCCCCCATTTTTGAAAAGGGTTTATTTGTTCATTAATCCCTTTTAAGTATCATATCTCCCCTGTCCCTCCTCTCCTCTCCTCTAGCGTATATATATTTAGGTCTTCAAGTCTCCTCATAAGTCTTATGATGCAAGCTCCAAATCATTTTGGTCACTTTCCTCTGAACTGCTTCCAGCCTTTTTATATCCTTTGCGAGATACTGTCTCCAAAACTGAACACACTATTCCAAGTGAGACTTCACCAGCAACTTCTACAGTGGCATTAGTACCTCCTCCTGTTTGCTGGTAATTCCTCTCTGTATGCAACCCAGCATCCTTCTGGCTTTGGCCACTGCCTTGTCACACTGTTTCGCCACCTTGAGATCCTCAAAAACAATCATTACGAGGTCCTTTGCCTGGTCCGTGCACACCAACCTCTCGTTCCCTATCCCATACAATTCCCTTGGATTTCTGCATCACATGGGGAAGGGAGGAGTAGCCTAGTGGTTGGGGCAAGGTACTTCAGGCTGGAAGGTCAGAGGTTCAAATCCCACCAGAGGACAGCAACTTTGGGTCAGAAGGACTGGGGTTTCTAGTCCCACAGATGCTCCTTGTGGTCTTGGGCAAGCCTCCATAGCCCATGTTCCCTGTAAGTATTAGTGTATGTGTCTCATATTCCCACATGTTAAATGTATCCCCCAATTGTGTTGTGACCGCTTTGATTGAAGGATAAGGCAGTATACAAAACTGTCTAAATAAATAAAATAAAATCACATGTGTATGACACTGCACTTTTGCACATTAAATCTTAACTGCCAAGCATTTGACCATTCTTCCAGCTTGTGTAGATCTTTACTCATATTATTCACTCCCTCAGGGGAGTCCACTCTGTTGCAAATGTTCTGAGTCATCTGCAGAAAGACAGACTTTTCCATTCAGTCCTTCAGCAATATACAAAAAAATAAATAATGAGCTAAGAAAAATAATAATCAGCTGCCGACCCAATCATCATCGGGGAAGGGAGCAGGCAGGTAAGCCCCTCCCTGCTTCCTACCCCTAAGGCCAATTAGGCTGAAGAGGAGCACGGCCTTTAACTTTAAATTTCTGTGCGCCTCCAGGCGCACTTGCGCCTGGCAGGCCCACACCTGAGGGCCCTTTGGCATGGCTCTTAGGCGGGGAACGATAAGCGGGAACTGGATCCTATACTAAAAAGCCTACCTTCAGCCAACACACCCCAGGCAACAAAACACTGACCTTCAATCAAGTAAGTTTTCCTTCAAAGGGATGTACATGAGAAAGCCCCAGCTTATACTTTCCTCACTCAGTGACCACATAAAAGAATATAATCTCAACCTAAGGAATATATAAAATTGGAACTACCCCTTAAATTAACTCTGCGTTTCTCATTGTTATTTTTCATATTCAATGCCATTGTGACTGAGCTAATTACATATCTTGTACACATTGCTGCCTCTCTATTATTATACCATTCGCATTGTTTCTCGCCATACAGCTCTCATTACATTGTTACCCTTTCATTGATTATTCTGTTACTTACAGTGCTGCCATTCGTCAATCAGACTATTGTGCTACTTACACTTGGTTGCTTGTCCATAGACCATACTGCATTTATTCTGTTGCACTTTATAAAATCACCCTATATATACCTTGTTGTCTTGAGTGGATAGCCACACTTCTTCATCTCTTTCTCAGATAACCTTTCACTGTCTTCATGTTTCACCAGTATTATCATTGTGAATCTCATGGTAATCTGACCCCCTTGAAGTAACCCCCTTAAGCGATTCCCCTTCTCTATGTCTATGCCAATTCCGCATATAATACAAACTACTCTAGCATAACTCATACCTAGCTAGTTTACTTTCCTCTCCTCCCCCCCTGTTAATTCAAAAATCTCATAGGTCTCTACACCCTACCAACATGGATATCAGCTATAACATAATTTGCACACTACAATGCCTTTTACTGCTTACTATATTATCCAATGCCCTTTTGTCCCATCAAGAACTCTTCCTTCCCTGTCCCATCCCCATCATTCAACATCATCATAAGCAGATCCAGTTCAACTACACCTACAGACATGCACACTCTAATGGAAGCCACTACTTCAGAAACAAACTGCATTGTAGACTGGTCTATATCAACCCTCTTCCCAATAACCAGTTCCTGAAGCATACAAATTCCACAACCCTACTAAGATGCATGCTAATCAACACGAGATCTATAAGAAATAAAATCCCAGTGATCCTAGATATTTTAATAGATGAAAAACCAGAGCTCCTCTATCACAGAAACCTGGCTTACTGAGACGGATATGATCCGCCTACATCAGTTGAACACAAATGGTTACAAACTCTTTAACTGCCCCAGGGACTCAAACAGAGGAGGGGGCATCCTTATACTATGCAAAACAGAACTAAACGCTACCTCCACTATCCATAACAATTGCAATGGAATAGATATACTCAAAATTGAAAATAAAAGCCTAGCTATATGCCTACTCTATAGACTCCCCACTAACAACCACTTTTTTTAAAAATATTTAAACATAAACATCAAAAACATATCTTGAAATAGACAGTGATACAAAGGTATATTTAAACAAAAGAAAGAACAAAAGGACATTTTTTAAATTATTTTTTTTATTTACATTCTCTTATATACTGTGCTATTCTGCATCAGTGCGGTTTACATTGAACAAACTGAAATTACATTGAACAGGGCATTATAACTTGGCGATAACTATTTACAGGGAACATATAACCCTACGATCACTGGTAGTCCACAATCCATGGGGAGAAAGGAAGACATTGCTTACCAAAGCAGGAGAGCCTCTGGTACCACCAAAGGAAAGAATTTAATAAATTCAATATAGCAAGAATTACAAGATGGACCCCGAGTACACATTAATATGAGAGGAGCTGCTATATTACCACTGAGACTAGACTTTATCCTTCAATTTAGCATTAATAAATGTCACAAGATCAGCCGGCTGGAAAAATACATATCTAACCGACTTATATATCACCAAACATTTGCAGGGAAATCTTAAAAAGAAGGAACCCCCAATCTGCAGGACCCCAGACTTATAAAGTAGAAGAAGCCGTCTCCTCTTCTGCGTTTCTTTAGATAGGTCAGGAAACATTGAAATAGAAAGACCATAGAAGGTCTCCAACCTCTTTTTAAAAAAACATTTTTAACAGCCATTCCTTATCCGTGGCAAGCGCACATGTCACCAGCAATGTAGCTGGAACACACGTCCCCGGATCAGAGTCCTTAGACAAATCTGATACATTTAAAACATCCATATTAGCAAGCTCTCCTGAGTCCGCTGGTTCTTTTTTCCCCTGAGGTAGATAATAAACCTGCGTCAAATCTGGAATTAAATCCACGGGCACTTTCAAAACTTCCAGTAGATATTTCTTGAACATATCAAGGGCTGTAATGCCCTTCATTTTGGGAAAATTTAGAATCCTTAAATTCACAGCTCTGGCAGCATTTTCCAAGATCTCCATTTTGCTCCAAAGTGCCACATTATCTCTAATCAGTGTAGAGGTTAGGTTAGATATTGTTACCAGTTAACTACTATGTTCTTCAACCTGAGACTTAACACCATCATTCACAGTTTCCAAGGATATAATTGTTGCCGAGTTATCTTGAATTTGTACAGATAAGGCTCTGGTCTGGCTCTGTACCGCCTCTGACAAGGAAATAATGGCCTCCCAGATCAATTCAAGTGTGAAAACCTTCGGTCTTGAAGGAATAGTAAACACAGGGGTAGAAGATAGAGATAACGAGGTTACTTACCTGTAACGGGAGTTCTCCGTGGACAGCAGGATAAGTCAGCCACACTTGGTGACGTCCCCCGGGCGGAGCCGTGCATACGGAAGTGCTCTCTAGAGCTCAGAAAGGTGAGCCCTTCCTGGGCCCACCTTAGGTAGCCCATCCTACCGGTCCGCCCCTGGTCCGGCCAGTGTGTTTCCAGCTAGCCAGTTCCCGGACAGGGAGCGGATTTGGCAGGTTGACCTCCTCCAGGGGAGGTGGGTGGGATTGTGTGGCTGACTTATCCTGCTGTCCACGGAGAACTCCCGTTACAGGTAAGTAACCTCGTTTTCTCCATGGACCAGCAGGATTGCGTCAGCCACACTTGGTGCCTCCCTAGCTGCAGGTATGCTGAGGTGGAGGAGGAGGAGCCTAGTAGCACATTGAGGATTAGGCGTAGAGCTTAGTGCAACAATTTTATTGCAGTAACATACGTGAGGAGTAACAGCATCAGAACTGTGCAATAACATAAGACAACAGGTGCAAAGTGATAACCAACAGAAACGATAACAATGTGCAATTAGTGCAAGAACTGTGCAACAGTGCAATTAGTGCAATAACTAGTGCAATACAGTGGTTGTGCAATAGGCAATAACAAGGGACTGATACAGGACCTAGGCAGCTTCTCTTGTGGCCATTGCAGTGGAGAGGACAGCCATTCCTAGGGCGCAGTCCTCCTGTGCCTTGAGGTCGAGGCAGTAGTGTTTTTGGAACGTGTGCGGAGAGGACCAGGTGGCCGCTTTGCAGACGTCCAGCAGAGGAACAGAACGAAGGTTGGCTATTGTGGTGGTCATCGCTCTGAGCTTGTGAGGGCCCACTCTTGGCAAGTTCTCTGTGCCTGTGGGGTCGAGGCAATGGGAGACACATGAGGCGATCCAGTGCGAAAGGGTTCTCTTGTTGACAGGCCTGCCCGGCCTGCTGGGGTCGAAAGATACGAACAGTTGTTCGCCTTTGCGAACGGGTTCCGTGCGGAGCAGGTATACCCGGAGGGCTCGCAGACAATCAAGCGTGTGCAGGCGGCTTTCTTCTTCGGAGGCGTGAGGTTCTGGGAAGAAAGCCGGAAGCTCAATGGATTGGTTCACGTGGAAGGCAGAGGCCACCTTGGGCACGAACTTGGGGTTGGTCCTCAGGGATGCTCTATCCTGGTGCAATTGTGTGTAGGGGGGGTGGGACATCAATGCCTGTAGCTCGCTGATCCTTCGGGCAGATGTAATGGCCACGAGAAATAGGGTTTTCCATGAGACATACTTCATTTCGGCCGACTGCAGTGGCTCGAAGGGTTCCTTGGTCAGGTGAAGGAGTACAGTGTTGAGGTCCCAAGCAGGAACAGGATGCCTGAGCGGGGGTTTTAGATTTGCCAGGCCCTTCATGAAGCGATTTGTCAAGGGTAGTGCTGCAATAGAGGTAGCCCCTTTGGGCTGAGCATGGAAAGCTGCAATCGCAGAAAGGTGCACTCTGACGGATTGAGTCTTAAGGCCAAGGTTAGATAGCGAAGTCAGGTACTGCAGGACCTCGGGAAGCGGGCAAGTGGTGGGCTGTAGGCCTTGTGTTGCGCACCAGATGCTGAATCTCCTCCACTTGAGGCTGTAGGACTTCCTGGTGGAGGGCCTCCTGGCCGCTAGAACCACATCTTGCACCTCTGATGGTAGCATGAGAGATGAGAGGCTCATCCGCTCAACCTCCAGGCAGTGAGCGCTAGGGCTTTGAGGTTTGGGTGCGTTGTTTTGCCCCCATCCTGCGTGAGTAGGTCTGGCCTGAGTGGCAGGCGTATGGGTTCCACTTGTGCTAGGCGTTGCAGGAGTGCAAACCACATCTGTCGGGGCCAGTAGGGCGCCACTAGGATGGCTCGGACCTTGTCGCGAGCCAGCCGCTGGAGTGTTGCCGGGATGAGAGGTGTCGGGGGAAAGGCATACACCAGAGACCACTCCCCCCAGTACACATCGAATGCATCCGCTGCCATTCGTTTGCTGGACGGGTGCCTGGAGCAAAAGAGGGGGCACTTTGTGTTCTGCTCCGTGGCGAACAGGTCGATGCTCGGGCGCCCCCAATGACGGAAGAGACTGCTGGTGACTTCCGGGTGGAGTGTCCACTGGTGTGGCTGCAGCTGCCTGCTGAGCTTGTCGGCTAAGGTATTCTGATCGCCCGGTAGATAAGAGGCACGGAGATTGCACCCGTGTGTCAGGGCCAATGACCAGATCTGTAGAGCTTCCTTGCAGAGGGAGCGAGAAGCTGTGCCCCCTTGCTTGTTGATGTAGAACATGGCCACTTGGTTGTCTGTCTGTATGAGGACGGACTTGTTCTGTACGTGTGTTAAGAACGCTTGGAGGGCATACTTGATGGCCCTTAGCTCCAGGAGGTTGATGTGCAGGAGTGTCTCCTGCGGCGACCAGGCCCCTTGTGTACTGAATTGCAGAATGTGAGCACCCCAGCCCAAGTTGGATGCGTCCGTAGTTAAGGTCAGTTGGTGCTCGGGTGGATGCATGTCCTTTCCCCCCGAGAGGTTCTCCGGAACAGTCCACCAGTGGAGCTGAGTCTTGATTCTGGCGGTCATGGGGATGCGGGTGGAGAGGGGTTGCGAGTGTTGTTTCCAGTGGGTGCGTAGATGGCACTGTAGTGGCCGCATCCGTAATCTTGCGATGTGGATAACAGACGTGGCGGCGGACATGTGGCCCAGAAGGCGTAGTATGGACTTCGCCGAGGAGGTCTCTGCAGAAGCCAGGCTGGCTGCGAGTGAGGTCAGAGCCACAAGCCTGCGTTGGGGCAGGAATGCCTTCGAGAGTTGGATGTCGATCTCTGCTCCGATGAACTCCAACCTCTGTGAGGGGATGCGGTGTGACTTACCGTAGTTGATCACAAACCCCAGAGAAGATATCAGGGACTCGGTTATACTCAGGGCTTCTTGAAGCTCCGGTGCTGATGGGGCTGTGAGGAGCCAGTCGTCCAGGTAGGGAAAGATGGATACATTCCGTTTGCGGAGGTGCGCTGCGGGTACCGCCACACACTTCGTGAATACTCGTGGAGCTGGGGAGAGGCCGAAGGGAAGGACTTTGTACTGGTAATGTTGGCCCAGTACAATGAAGCGAAGGTACTGCCTGTGCGACTTGTGGATGCGGATGTGGGTGTAGGCATCCTGTAGGTCCAGGGATGCCATCCAGTCACTGGGTTGAATCAGGGGCAGGATGGAGTTGAGGGAGTACATCCTGAACTTTTCTTTGACGATGAACTTGTTGAACTTGCGGAGGTCGAGGATGGGACGGACCCCGCCTGTCCGTTTTGAGATGAGGAAGTACCTGGAGTAAAAACCAGAGTTGATCTGGTCCGACGGTACCTGCTCTATGGCACCGGAGGACAGCAGGTGCATCAGTTCGGTGGCCATGGCTAGGCGCAGATGCGGTGGTGTAGCGCTGATGGGATGGATACTTTGGCGAGGTGTTGAGCTGAAACGTATCCGGTAACCTTCTCGAATGATCTCGAGAACCCAGGAGTCGGAGGAGATGCTTTGCCACTCGTTTAGGAAGTGAGTCAGGCGACCCCCGATCCGGGTGACCGCCGGAGGATAGGCGTCAAAAGGATGGCCCACTCTTCGCAGGGGGTGGGTTGTTCTTCTTTTGTTTGCGGTCCCGCTGGGAGTTGCGTTGGTGAGCAGGTGCGCTGTAGGAGTTATTTCTGTATTTGTTAGGCTGCCATTTCCTGTTGGAGGAGTACTTCTTGTTGGAAGAGTAGTATGATCGTCTCTGGAAGTTGCCCTTATGTGCTCCACTGTGGCGCTCAAAGCCATCTTCTGCAAGGGTTTGCAGAGTGGTGCAGTGCTCTTTCATATCGTTGACGGTGTCTTTAACTTTGTCTCCAAAGAGCGATTCCCCTGTGCAGGGTGCATTGGCTATACCGTCATGCGTGTCCTCACGAAGGCCAGAGGCTCTCAGCCATGCCCATCGCCTGGCAGATATAGCCGTAGCGGCAGTGCGCGAGGCCGTGTCGAATCAGTCAAAGGTTGCGCTTGCAAGGTGCTTGCTGCATTCAGACATATCGAGAAGGGCACTGGAGAGTAGGGCCTGGGATTCCTTGGGAAGGGATGCAGCCGATGTTCGCAAGGTCGCCATGCAGGTGTCCAGGAACAGGACTTGCTGGAATTGGTGAGCTGCGATTTTGGCGCTAAGCATAGCCCCCTGGAACACCTTCTTCCCGATGTCATCCAGGAGCTTGTTGTCTCGGCCAAGGGGGCTATTGGCGTGAGTGCACGAGGATTTGGTGCGTTTGAGCGCTGAAGACACGACAATGGAGTTGTGTGGAAGCTGGGGTTGAGAGAATCCAGGTGCAGGCTTCACTTGATACTTGTAGTCGAGGCGCCTGGGAACGGTCGACCAGATGCTGGTGTCTGCCACAGTTTGGAGTGATTGTCCAGTAGCCTCTGGTGAACTGGCAGTGCAAAGGCGGGTTTTGGTGTCGCGAGGTATTTCAGAACCTCTGAAACCGTCTCCCCCGAGGCATCAGTGACATTCAAAGCGAGGGTAGAGGCCAGTTTGGCTAAAAACTTGGGGTAGGTGAGGTCCTCCGGAGGCGGGGGGTCCTCTGTCTCAGCAGACTGCGTCTTCTCAGAGTTCGTATGTTCGATGGAAGCCGAACCCACCACTGCTGCTTTGATGTCGTGGTCATCAGCGGTGCTGTCAGGAGAATGGTTCTCGTGGACCGGGTCGGGTGAGGGTCCATGGGCGGGTTCTCTGATCCTCTCCTCCGGGGTGGAGGTAAGCGCTGCTCCCGGAGATTGCTGTGCACGGTCTGCGCTGGGTGAGAGCGCGACGTGTGGCGTGGGTGTCGTTGAAGCAGACTGTCTCACCAGCTGGGTTAACAAGTTGAGGATAGCAGAGGAGGTACTGTGGCTGGATCTGCTGCGTCTGTGAGAGCTCCGATGTCCGCTGCTGTCGCTGTGAGAATCATCCCGGCGGTTTTTGCGGCGTTGGGAGTGGTGGTGGTGGTATTTGGTATGCCTGCGGCGTTTTGACGGCTGGGCTCCGTGGCCAGAGTCACTGCTACTGCTGCGGTCACTGTGTCTGGTCCGCTTCCTGCGGTGGGAAGATCTATGCCCCGAGGTGCTCCTGATGTGGCTGCTGGCACTGTTGGACCGTGCATCGGCGCTTGAGGGGTTAACAGCCTCTGTAGATCTGCCGGGGGCGTTGCTGTGCAGAGGGTTCCCAGAGCCATGCGATGCGCTGCTGCGGGGCTCCCTGGATTCGATTCCTGCAGCGATCAGGCTGGCCGGGCTGCTGGGTTGGAGCAGGGTCAAAACCGCGGTGGAGGGGGTGTGCTGAAATCTGGCTTCTCCGAGGCACGGAGGGACCGAGCATAGCACAGTGTTTCCTGGTGTAGAGGCCCCGCCCCCGTGGTGGGCGGAGTTGGAGGACCCCGGCCGAGGCTGGGAGGACTGCAGGAGGGCGCCATCTTGGGCAGCATGGACCGCGGATGTAGAAGGCTGCCGCGTGAAGAAGATTTTATCAGCAAGCCCCAGAGCGTCTAACAAAGCAGCAGGAGATATGGGAGCAGCAGAGCTTACCTCCGTGGGACCGCGGGTGGCGGCGCTTGGTCCGGGAGTAGCAGCAGAGTCCTTACTGTGCACCGGGCTGGGAACGGAGGCCCCATACGGCACGTCCCGCCGGGAGGGAGTCCAGTCGGCAGCAGTGGAGGCTCGGCTGAGGATGGAGGCCCGTTCAGGCACATCCTGGGCCGGCGGAGGGTCAGCATGAGGCGTGGAGGCTGAGCACACCTCATGGTAGCCTTTCTTCATTTTTCCACAGTGGGAGCATCCGTGAGAGGTATGATTCTTGTTGCCACAGTGAGGGCACTTTTTTGCATGGTATTTAGGCATTGTCTAGGCAGAAAATTAAAAACAAATAAATAAATAAATGAGAGCAGAGCAGGGTCCGTCTTGCTGGCAAGGCGGAAGAACGAAAACTGGCCGGACCAGGGGCGGACCGGTAGGATGGGCTACCTAAGGTGGGCCCAGGAAGGGCTCACCTTTCTGAGCTCTAGAGAGCACTTCCGTATGCACGGCTCCGCCCGGGTGACGTCACCAAATGTGGCTGACGCAATCCTGCTGGTCCATGGAGAATGAGGATTAAACCCCTCACCTTGCACAGCAGGAACCGTCAAGTCTACCATAGCAAGCTGAACTCCTGAAACCTTCCCGTTATCTCCAGGAGGCAGCTGAACTCCGAACAAGTCAGTCTCCCCTCTATCGGCATCTCCACTCCCGTCTTCCAAGGGAGGGGGCGCCAAAACCACTGAGTTCACACTCAGCAATGCAGGGCACAGCGGAAGCTCCCTCTCAACCGGAGACAGAGACACCTCTAGCTCCTTAGGTGACAAAATATTCTCTTCTGCCACTGACACAACACTGGAGCAGATCTCCTGCTTCTGTGCCTGTGTAAGTAGCACAAATCGATCCATAGGACCTGCAGATACAAGCTGGGACTACGAGGGGGAAACCCACAGCTTACCTTTGCGTTTGGGCATTATTGAAGAATGCTAAACACAGCGGCCATCTTGAAATGTCCTCTCCCACTAACAACCACTTTAACCTCTCATCTCTCCTGGAATCGGCTTGCACATCCCCAACAAAGAAGCCCCATATCATCCTAGGAGACTTTAGCCTAGCCTCCCTCCCCCTGACTCAGTCCACAGCTTTCCTCGAATTCATGGAAGATATGGGATTTCAACAAATAATAAACTGCCCCACCCAAATTAACCTAGTATTCCTCCTCAAACCCCTCACAGAACACCCTAACTATTCCTCCCCCCCCCCTTTTATCTCAGGTCCCATGGTCTGACCACTTCATCTTGTGCCTGGACCTCCCAATTGTCCTTCCCACCCATAAACCCTCATACACATCACACCAAACTACCCTATTCAGGTGTTTCGACAAAGATGCATTCCTGAATGACATAATGATGCAAGTTGTTATCTCATCAACTGATCTTAATGAAACAATAAGAACTGGAATTCTACAATATATAAAGCATCTGCGCCCATGCATACTCACTCAAAAACTAACTACAAACTCTATGCAAAACGGTATTCCCATGACATTTACATTCTAAAGAAAGAGCTACGAAAACTTGAGAAAAAATGGAGGGCCAGAAAAACACTGAATATAGAACACTCTACACAGCTGCGTTGAACACCTAGAAAGAATCCATAAACAATGCAAAGAAAAAACCCCCATACAAATATTCTAAAGAAAGCCATTAACTGACCAAGAGAACTATTCTAAATTGTTAAATCCCTCACCAAATCTCCTCAAAATGAACCGAACAGAATCTGCATTAAACCTCAAATGCTAGCTAACCACTTTGCAGTCAAACTAAAAAGCAAAAATCCTACTGGAATTTCTTCCCCACCCGAATATCCAACAAAGCCCAATAAATGGCACTCCTTTCACCTGATCAAGAAACAACAACTCCTAGACACAATCACAAAGATCAACACCTCCACCTCCCACCTTGAGTCCTGCAGCACGGATAAAAGCAACAAAAATGGAATTAGCCCCATTCCTTCTGAACATAGGTAATCAATCCTCCTCCAAGGAATAATACCAAAAGAACTTAAACTCTCCGCTATACGCCCCATACTTAAGAATAAAACCCTCAACAAAGATGACCCTAGCTCATATAGGCCCATTGCCAGCATCCCATTTATATCAAAAGTCATTGAAAAAAACTGTCCAATTACAACGCCAAGACTTCATTGACTTAAATATATCCCTAGAAGAGCAACAATATGGCTTCCGCCCATTCCACGGCATTGAAGCAATGTTCCTGGTACTATCTGACACCCTCATCCACGGAATGGACAATACAAATCAGGCTTTATACACATCGCAACTGCATTTAATAATGTGGATCATGATATCCTCCTGTCAAGACTAGCTCTCTTAGGGATAACGGGAACCACCCTCCAATGGTTCAAATCCTACATGTCTGACCACTCTCAATATGCAAAGATTGAACAGGAATGATCTACAATTTTCCCCCAGGTACACGGAATTCCATAAGACTCCGCGTTATCAGCCCTCCTTTTCAATCTTTACCTCCAGCCAATCTGAGCCATTTTTAGAAAATATTAAATTGGATATCTCATTTATGCAGATGATATTGTGTTATACCCCGCCCCCCCCCCCCCCCCCGTAGATATAAAAAAATCCCACATATCACAATCTCACAGGAAGCAGAATCCTGGCTAAACTCAAACAATCTTAACATTAACTTCAATAAAACAGAAATATTGTTCACATCTAGAAGCCAAAGCTTTGCCCCCCCCCCCAAAAAAAGAACAATCCATATACATAACACTACCATCCCAGTAAAACAAGAAGTGAAATATCTAGGAATCATACTAGATAAATCGCTCAGCATGGCTTCACACATAAAACAAGCAGCCAGGACCATATTCTCAAGTTAAGAACCATACAGCATCTCAGACCCCTCTTAGACACCCATGATTTTAGATCTGTAATCCAAGCACTAATTACGCCCCATTTTGACTCCTGCAACAGCCTGTTGCAGGGAACATCACAAAAGAATCTAAACATTCTCCAAAAGGCTCAAAATGTCACTGCAAGAATCATATTCAAAGAATGCCTAACTGACCATATCACCCCCATCTTACATAATCTTCATTGGCTCCAGATAGCTTGTAAAATAAAATACAAATAATAACTACATTTAAGTTATTCAATAACATTGCTCCCTACTTTCTTGCATCATTGATTCATAATCAAACAGACACCAGAAGCAGAAGAAAAAGCAACCAGAAGGTCCTCTTAGTACCTACCTCAATCCGAAAGACTAAACAAACAACAAGCAATAGAGCTTTCACATGCATAGCCCCCATATTATGGAATACACTGCCAGACCTGCTCAGATCAATCAAAGTCCTCCAAACCTTTAGAAAAGCGTTAAAGACGCTGCTCTTCATCGAATACTACAATAGTCCCATCTGCAGCAGCAGCCGGTACACAACCAATACACTTGCCCAACAATACACCCCTCCCACCCTCCCATCCAGAATCAGTTACTACCCCTAGCTGGCCCCCTAGAAAATGGTATGGCTAACATTCCTCAAGATATGTATATATGTTAATAGTTACTATGTAATTAGTTAAATGTTTAAACATTTTTTAAACTGTTCTTTGTAAATTGTTAGTTCCAATGTAAACTGCCTTTGATCTATGGAAGAGGTGGAATAGAAAAAAGGTTTCAAATAAATAAATAAAAAAAATAAGAACCAGCATTCAAATCCTGCTCCTATCACTCATTTTGATTCAGACAATTTATCTCTCACTGCATTACATTGTAAGCTGTTTTGGGAAGGGACTTGTTCTGCCTGAAAAAAGAAATGGCCTGGAGGTAATCTGACCATCTTTTCTAACTTCAAATACAGAACACTCCATCAGGCCGGGGGCTTCAAAGTTAAGGAAAATAAAAAATATGTTTAGAATTACAATTTTAATTTTAACCTAAAATTTTAATCAGTAGGCTAGGTTTATAACTTTACTTACAAATGTGCCAATCAGGCCTACTTCTTGTATTTCTCTACAAAGTGAATTTTCTTCAAAATAGCAACATTTCCACTAGGATAATTAAAAACTCAATTCAAAATTGTACTTTACAGTCATTAGACATTTGAAAGTCTGTAAATGCAGTTGGATTTTTTCTGTACACTTTGTTCATGATTGAAAAGCACCTTTCAGTTGGAGCACTGGAACCTGCCAAACATTAAAAAAAAATCAACCGGTTTGCATACATTTTTATATGCTACCTCATTATTTATTTATTTATTTATTTAACAGGGGGTTTTTATACCACTTTATCATTTCAATCAAAGCGGTTTACATTGTAACTTAAACTTGGTAAATGTACATTAAACAGGGAGATTGATAACTTGGATGTTTCTGAGCAGTGGAGGGTTAAGTGACTCATTACTTTTGAGGTATCCAAACACCTTCTTTCATTTTTCATCAACTGTGGTTTGTTTTTTTCCATCTTGAACTTTTTCTTCAGAAACTAATGACTTAAGACAAGAGAATAGTTAAGTATCATTTATTAATGACTCTAGGCCAGAGGTTCCCAACTCCAGTTCTGGAGGGCCAAACACCATGCACTGCCCCCGTTGTATTCAAATGTATCTCATGCATATTCATTAGGGACAGCCTGAAAACCTGAATGGTGTTTGGCTGTCCAGGACTGTAGTTGGGAACCTCTGCTCTAGGCCGTGTCCTGTAGACAAAGCATATTCTAAAGGTGAGTCTAGCTCACACCACTCTGGTTGTTTTTGAAGCAGAGTCCACTGTTGTTTCCCAATCTCTTGGAAGTGAGTGGTCCACTGATCCAAGTAATCAATGCAAGTAGTGTAGAAAGATGACAGATTGCTTGAAATCTGCTTCATCAATGCTGCCCTCTTCTTCAAGATCTTTTATCTTCTTTTCTGATTGTCAAAGGCAAAAAAACACTTCAATCCTCTTAGTTACTAACTTGTTTCTGAGTTCACTGATTACTCCAGCCACCTCTATGATTGAGTTTTTTTGAGACTCAATTTTTAAAGTCGCATATTGGAAAATCACTGCCTTGACTGCAGAAAGTACAGCCAAACCTCTGCTGATTCATTCTCAAAAAATTTTTTTGATGATAACTGGGCATTTTTCCTGGCTCAGAAAATATGATTTCACTAGTTGGAACATTTTTATTATCTTCTCTAAGGCTGGTAAAGGCAGTCACCTAGTGTTACTGTATCCAAGGAGCTTTTGGTACTCACTCTCAACAAAGTCAGACATCTCTTTAAGATCTTCAATTCTCACTTTAGAAATGTCTGAATATCTTGTCAACAATAACTTCAATGTCAAATGGCAGGCATTCAGCAGCAGTGCTGATGCAGTTGTGAGCAATGTGAGTTGCACAGTTTGCACCAATTACATTAACTTCTAAATCTTTTTGAAGCTTGTAAAAAATATTGCTGCTGCCCCTCCTAGTGGCCCCAAATGACAAAACCTAGCCCATTGAACTCAACTGTATCAAGAATGCACTTGGAAAAAATCTCTGAGAATTCACCTTGAACTTCATGGACATCAAAAACGTTTACCTGAACCTCTTTCTCAGGAAGAAAGTATCCTACTAAAATAAGGCACACTTTAATGCTTCCATGGTTTGAGCAATCACAAAAAAACTGTTAAAAATCTTGTCTCAGAAAGGCCCCTCTTGAGGGAATCAATAGAGTCAGGTTTGAAAACATTGCAGACAATTACTTCCATTTTGGTTTGTGCACAAGAGTATTTTTCATCAAAACATTTTTTCAACAACTTTGAAGTACAGTCTGACGACTGAAAAGAATGGTGGTGGACAGCACAGTGATAAGGACATGTACCCTCAGTTGTAGCCAGTGTCTGAGTTTTCTCATTAAAAGTCTGACTTAAAAAAAAAAAGAAGTCACAGTTCTGCTTGAAAAGACACTGCTCCCTAGTGGCTGGCTGTGTTTGCTGCAGCCTATTGGTTGGCTTTGTCTGACTGATGGTTGCCTAGGCCCTGGGGAGGAAGCAGAGCTAGATTTGTCAGATGTGCTGAGGACTCAGAAGTTCAAGGTTGTCAACCATCTAAATTATTTTAGGATTCTACAACTTTGTAAAGTAGCTGTCTTAGTCAGAATGATGTTTCAATTGTCGGGGTATTTTTTAGAGTTTAGCTCTAGAGTTCACCAGTGCTCCCCCCTCACTGTGCAGAGTAAGTGGTAGGTTCCAGTCAATGGAAAGGCTGCACTAGTCACAGGAAGGGTGGGGTTAATTTTCTGCACAGGGTCTGGGAGAAAGTCAGTGGAATAAGTGGTTTTCTTGGTAGGGGTGAGTGGATTGCTGAGAAAGGGTAGAAATGTAAGAGGAATAGGGTAAAGTGTGAGGAGGCTATGGCAGGCTGAGAAGAAGAACTGGTAGCAAAAGCAAGAACTGGGAGCATTGAAGTAGAGGACTGCAGAAGCAGCACAGCACCAGCAGATAGAGACAGAATCTGTCTGTCTGAAATGTGCCAGTGTGCGTGTGTGTTCCTGATTTGGGGGATGGGAGTGAATGCATATGCATGTGAGTCTGACTGAAGTGCAACAGAGTGTGTGCATGTGTATATGTTTCTGTGTCTCTGATGGAAATAGTCTCATATAAATAGAGTTTTCCTTTGAAAATTCCAGCTGGAGTGGAGAATCCACTGGTGGAGGAGTGGAGGAGTGGGACATGTATTTCAAAATAGGGGACATTTAGGCATCCTGACCGAAGTAATACGATTCCAGGGACAAATCCTTAAAATACCAAACGATAAGTCGCTTTACAAATTGAGATCAAACTAGAAAGGCAGCAGGATGTTTTTATGGGTTCTTCTGCACCTTCCTCTTATAGGCCTGACATTTATTTATCAGGTTTTTTATTTTGCTTTGTGGTTTTAGTCAAAGTGGGTTACATTGTAATGTATATTAAACAGAGGCATTGATAACTTGGATTCTTCAGAACCAATGGAGGGTTAAGTGACTTGCACAAGGCCACAAGAAGTGCTAGTGGGAATCAAACCCTGGTTACTTAATTCCCCAACTAGTGCTCTATCCATTAGGCTACTCCTAACACCAAAGTGTGCTGGAAAATTGGAACATTTCATAGCCAAGGTTGACAATTCTTCAGCTCCTTCTGGCAGAACACCGCACTGTTCTGACCGATAAAGCATCTAGGGCTGTCTAACACACACAGATGGTTCTCACAAACTTAAGGGAATAAAGATTGCATTGTTCTTTATTACCAGAAGTAACATAATATAGCAAGTGGTACGCTTGTGCAGAGGCTACACATAGGTTTGCCTGTTGTTTGTTTTTATGGAATAGGATATAGTTGCCTTATATTATCATAAACATGTTTTCCTTCCCAAGCAACTGTATTTCATGAATACCAAATTTGGCCACAGCTTTAACTTTCCATTGATCACTGAATATTTTAACTGTCTTGTACTGCATTAATATTTATGCCTTATGCCAATAAGGTGTAAGCATATATACATACGCATAATTATTTCAGCTATTCAATATATTTAGAAGCCAAATAACATGATTGAAATGATTAATATACAGAATTAAGTCTGGGACCTGGTAGAACATTCATTACTGTCCTGAAGCTCAATACCAGTTGCATTATTAGTAACACAGGAACAGATTTATCAAGCATTTACTTTGATGCAAAAATTACCCTAAATTTACCATTAAACTCCTGAGCAAAACCAAACATATAGGGTGTCATTCTGAGGCATGAATAGCGGGGACATCCATCCCCGCTATTTGCGATGGCTCCCGCCCCTGTATAACTTCGCCGCCAGTTGTTCGGGGAAGTTATATGAGGACGAGGAAGGGGTAGCACGGGGCGAGAAAGGGTGGGCAGTGGGCGTTCGCTGTCCCTGGACGTACAGGGCCAATTCTGATGTCATTCCTGTCCGTCCAGGGCTGGCAAAATGTCCAGGAGTGGAATAACTTCCCTGCATATTTTGGTCAGAATCAGGGCACGGAAGGTGCTGGGGGAGGCAAAGTTAATTCCCCGCAGCCCGACCCTGACCTTAGGAGGCCAGATTGGGGGTCAGGCTGTGGGGAATTAACATTTTTGGCAGGCGACCGACTTTGAGGCTCCATTTAAAAGCCCTGGTTGAGTTAGCTTGGCAGTGCCTGAATGTGCAGGCCGGGTCTGATTCATACTTCTGGCCTGCACGTACAGGCTTGTTCATGATTCTGATCCCACGGGGCTAGACGTGCCCCATGGGATCAGAATTGCCTTCTCCTTTGTACGTCTGGGTCAGCCTGGACATACGAAGGAGATGTACATCGGGATCGGAATCATGTCCATACTATATGCTCATTAGAGAAAAGCCCCTATAATCCTATCCAAAGGGATCAATGGTGTCCCATTGTTGTTGTTGTTGTTGTTAAGTGCCATCGAGTCAATGTCGACTCATGGTGACCCTCTGGATAGCTATCCTAAATTGTGTTCAGTCTTCAGTCAGGCTGTTCATTGTTGATAGACTGACACCATAGCTGCTGTTATTGTATCGACCCAACTCATTGCTGGCCTTCCTCTTTTGCAATGACCTTCTACCTTGCCAAGCACGATGTTTTTCTCTAATGATCTCTCTCTTCACATGATGTGTCCAAAGTATGAAAGTCAAAGTCTTGTCATCTGAGCTTCTAAAGAAAGCTTAGGTTTGATATCCTCTAGTACTGACTGTTCTTTGGGCAGTCCATGGTATACACAGTATTTGTGGCCAGCACCATAATTCAAAGGCATCTATTTTCTTCCTGTCTATTATTTTCACCGTCCAACTTTCGCATCCATGTGACGTTATTGAAAAAAATCAAGTGTCCATATGTTTCTTTAAGAGTACAAGAAAAGGAAACATATAGACATCTTCACCAAAAAATATCTTCTGCTATCTTGGTAGCATGACAATACCACTCTGAAGGGAAAGTGTACTTAGCTTCACGGCAAAGACACAAATTATTTATTTCAGAACTGGATGTCACTTTTTAAAAAAAATGCTTTCAAGTCAGTGCTGACTCTTGATGACCCAGCAGCCCCTTGGTTTTCTTGGCAAGGTATGACTGGAACTAGATTGCCAGGCCTTTTCTTCCAAGGGTAAAGTGACTTGCCCAAGGTGTTAGGCTGATGCACTAACTACTAGGCTGTTGTGCTAACCACTAGGCTGCTCCTCCTATAACTTATTACTTTTTACATATACACACATGCAGTCCAATGTTGTACAGGACATCTGTTTAGAAAGGGGACATCCAAGTTGAGATGTTAAAAATTTAAAATGGAGTCGATATTCAGCGGTGCCAGTCAGTGTCTTTAAAGCACCGGTCATGGTTGCTTTAACTAAACCGGAATATTCAGCGCCGGAGCCTGTCCAGCATCCATTATTGAATATCTGGCTTCACTGGACAGAAGGTTTGCTGTCCAGTTAGCAGTGGCATGCAATCATTAACCTGATAGCAAAAATATCTAGCTTAATTTTAATGCCTTTTAACTATCTGGTTAGCGGCTGAATATTGCCTGCTAACCAAATAGCTTCTAGGGTCGCCTCAGTTCTGTCTACAGACTGCCCTGGAATTAACCAGTGTCTTTACTGTGGTCTGTGGGGATATTCAGCGGTATCACCTGCAAAGTGCCCCAGAATATTGGAATCGCCAGCGTTTATGCCATTTGCACTTGGCAGAAAGAAAGGCGAGTGGAGGGCGCCTTAAGGATTCTGTTCAATATCCTTGTGATCAACATTGCTGAAGGGTTGGAAGAAAAAATTTGCCTTTTTGTGGATGACACAAAAATTTTCAACAGGGTACACACCCCGGAGAAAGTTGAGAACATGAGAAATGTTCTACAAAATTAGAAGAATGGAGAGAGGCTCATGTGGTGCCTTTACACATAAGCAGAAGTAAGGAAGTGGTTGAAAACTACAGGCCGGTTAGTTTAACTTCAGTGGTGAGTAAATTTCTGTACCCCAATTTCTGTACCCTGCTGAAAGAGAAAATAGTGAGGTTTCTGGAGTCCAGCGGATTACAGGATCTGAGGCAGCATGGATTCACCAGAGGTAGGTCTTGTCAGACAAATCTGATTGATTTCTTTGACTGGGTGACCAGAGAGTTGGACTGAGGGAGAGCCCTAGATGTGGTGTATTTAGATTTCAGTACAGTCTTTGACACTGTTCCTCACAGGTGACTTATAAACAAACTGAGGACCCTAGGGATGGACCCTAAAGTTACTACTTGGGTTAAAAATTGGTTGAGTGGGAGGCGACAAAGGGTACAGGTAAATGGAGCTCACTCTGAGGAAATGGAAGTTACCAGTGGTGTGCCTCAGGGATCTGTCCTTGGTCCAATTGTTTTTAACATATTTGTTAGTGATATAGCAGAGGGGCTATCAGGTAAGGTTTGCCTCTTTGTGGATGATACCAAACTCTGCAATAGAGTGGACATCTAGGAAGGTGTAGATCACATGAGGAGGGATCTAGCTAAGCTTGAAGAATGGTCTAGAATTTGGCAGCTGAGATTTAATGTAAACAAATGCAAGGTCATGCATTTGGGCTGCAGCAATCCAAGGGAGAAATATAGTATAGGGGTGAAGTACTTTTGTCCACTAAAGAGGAGCAGGACCTAGGCGTGGTTGTGTCTAATGATCTTAAAGTAGCTAAACAGGTAGAAAAGGTGATGGCAAAAGCTAGAAGGATGCTTCAGTGCATAGGGAAAGGAATGGCCAGCAGAAGAAAGGAGGTGATCATGCCTCTGTAGAAATCTTTGGTGTGACCTCATTTAGAGTACTGCAATTCTGGAGACTGCACCTTCAAAAGGATATATACGGCTGGAGTCTGTACAGAGGATGGCTACTAAAATGGTTAGTGGCCTTCATTATAAAGCATATGAGGGCAGACTTAAGGGTCTTAATATGTACACCTTAGAGGAAAGGCGGGATAGAGGTGATATGATTGAGATGTTTAAATACCTCCATGGTATAAATGCACAGGAAGAGAGCCTCTTTCGATTGAGAGCAAGCTCTGCTGTGAGTGGACATGGGACAAGGGTGAAAGGGGATAGATTCAGGAGTGATATGCAGAAATATTTCTTTACAGAAAGCGTGGTAGATGTGTGGAATAGTCTCCCAGTGGAGGTGGTAGAGATGAGGACAGTATCTGAATTCAAAGAAGCATGGGACAAACACAGAGGATCTCTAAAGGAAAAAAGGGGCATGTTGTAGTGGTTGATATGGAAGGGCAGACTAGATAGGCCATGTGGTCTTTTTCTGTTATCATGTTTCTATGTAATGCTTGGCAGTTCAGATTTAATTTGAAGAAGTACAATGTGATGCACTTGGGGTATAAAAATCCAAAGGAGCAGTATGCAATATGGGTGGGGGGGGGGAGGGGCAGGATCCTGAAATGCATGGGCCAGGAGATTGACTTCAGGGTGATAGTGTCTGAAGATCTTAAAATGGCAAAAGAATGTGAAAATATAGTGGCCAAAGCCAGAAGGCTGCAAGGCTGCATAGAGAGGGTCCTAACCAGCAGAAATGAGAAGTGATAAGTCGCCTGTACAAGCCATTGGTGAGGTCTCATTGCAGTACTGTGTTCAGTTTTGGAGGTCGTATCTTGCTAAGTGCTATAGAGGAAAACTACCAAAATGATAGAAGTCTTATGACAAGAGACTTGAAGACCTGAATATGTATACCCTAGAGCAGCAGTTCCCAAAAAAGAGTTGGGACCCCAAATGGGGGGTCGCCAAATTCTCATTTGGGGTCACAGCTGCATGCAGAGTTCTGAGGAAAGATGAAGACTATCACCAATACTCTGCCACTGCTGCCTTCAATCAACTTCCCTCACCCCCGATCCGGCATCAGCCTTCCCTTTCCTTCTGCAGTCAATTGAATCGTGCCCCTCCTTCAGCGGCCAGTTGAATTGTGCATGCACAGAAGTCTTAACCTCAGTCGTTTCTGGCCCCCTCTCAAACTTCTTGTTTCTATGGGGCCGGATGCAGCTGAAGCTGAATCTTCTGCTCATGCACAGATTCCAGCTTGAGGTCTCCGCACAACATATCTGTACACTGAGCGCTCATGCAGGTTCCAGGGGAGGGAGGGGTGGCGTGTTTCAGTTGGTCTGCAGAAGGAAGGGGAAGGCTGATGCTGCATCAGGGGTGGAGGAGATTGGTTGAATGCAGCAGTGACACTTCGTATCTGTCATGTGAGTGCTTGCTGCTGCAGGTTTGGAGAGGCACAGGGGCACGATGCAGTCTGCCGCGGCCTGGCAAGAGAGAGCAGGATTTGGGGAAGATGCTAGTTTGCAGAGGAGGGGAAGGGAACATTGGATGCTGGACCACCAGAGCAAGGAGAAATAGGAAGGAAGCTGGACATGATGGAGGTTGGAACAGTTAGAGCGGGAGGGAGATGTTTGACATGGGGGTGATACAGGGGCAGGCAGGCAGACAGACAAAGGAGATACTGGATATGGGGGAGGGGGAACTAGGTTGACCGAAGAGATGCTGGACATGGGAGGAAGGGAGACAAGAGATGCTTGAAATTGAAGGGGGTACTAGGGAGGGGAGAGAAAGGAGCTACTGGACATGGGGGACACAAGTTCTGGTGAGACTAACAGGAAATACTGAACATTAGGGATGGAGCTATGGAGGCAGAAAGAGGAGAAACTGGATATGAGAGGGAGGCAAACAGAAGAAATGTTGGGCAAGGTGGGGACTAGAGAGACAGAAGAGATGCTGGACATGTGTGTTAGGGATGAGGGAGGCAGACGGGAGACACTGAACATGGGAGAGAGAAAGAGACCCTTGATGGGGAGGGTGGAAGGTGAGATGCAGGACACGGGGCAGAAGAGACAAGGGAGAGTTAGTGAAAGACGGCAATATGAGGCTTGGGAAAGAGAGAGATGGGGATGGGGAGCTGAACGAGGGAAAGCTGTGGTTAAATGCAGCAAACAGCAGGAGATTGAAAACTAAATGATAAAAGGAGAAGGAAGAAAACCGAAGAGATCAGTGTTACAGGCTGATATAGGTGATGAAGTGAAGACAGGAGAGAGAAGAAATGGCAAATAGACAGGTGATCCTGGAAACAAGAGTTAAGGGAAGGCAGAGAAAAGCAGAAAACAGACCTTTGGACTACCACAATTAAAAAAAAAAAAAAACTCAATATACACACATACACTGCCCCACCAGTGCTTAACTCCTGGCACATACTGCCCCCAGACGCTGAGCCCCCTACTGCATATGTTCAGGAAGCTGCATCATAACTTCCAAGCTTGTATGTGTTAGGTGTGTTGAGTACATAAGATAATTACATTAAAAAGCATAAATTTACATATTTATAGATTTATATTTATGTTATTTGAGTGATAGTTTTATTTGATTACTATCTGGGGTCACGGACATTTTCAGGTGCTAAAATGGGGTCACATTGGAAAAACGTTTGGGAAGCACTGCCCTAGAGGAAAGGGGGGAAAGGGGAGATAGGATAGAGACCTTTAAATACTTGAAAAGTATTAATGAACAGAACCTTTTTCAAAGACATGGAAGCTATACAACTAGAGGGCATGAAATGAAGCTAGAAGGAGATGAACTTTACAGCAACATCAGGAAATACATTTTCACAGAAAGGGTAGTGGATGCCTGGCATGCTGTCCCGGTGAAGGTGGTGGTAAGAAAAACAATGATTGAATTCAAAAAGGTATGGGATAAACACAGAGAATCAATATGGTGCAACCACACCTGAATACCTTCTGATCGCCATATCTACAAAAGGATAGAGCGGAATTAGAAAAGTTACAGAGAAGAGTGACCAAAATGAGAAAAGAGATGAAAGAACACTCCTGCAAGGAAAGCTTGGGAAAAATGGCTGAGGGGAGAGATGATAGAGGTCTATAAAATAAGGAAGGGGGTGGAATGGGTAAATGTAGATTGGTTGTTTGTTACTTTGAGAAGGTCCCTCGTGAGAGACTCTTTGGATAAATTAAAAAATCATGGGATAGGAGGCAGTGCACTATTGTGGATCAGGAACTGGTTAAAAGATAGAAAGCCGAGGGTAGGGCTAAATGGCCAATATTCCCAATGGAGAAAGGTGAATAGTGAGTACCCCAGGGATCTTTGCTGGGTCCGCTGCTTTTTAACATATTTGTAAATGACCTGGAAATGGGAATAACGAGTGAGGTAACCAAATGTGCAGATGACACAAAATTATTCAAAGTTGTTAAAACCCATGAGGATTATGAAAAGTTGCAAGAGGATCTTGATAAATTGGAAGACTGGGCATCCAAATCGCAGATGGAATTTAATGTGGAGAAGTGCAAAGTTATGCACCTAGGAAAGAACAACACAAACTATGGTTACATGATGCAAGGTTCCACATTAGGAACCACCGCCTAGGAAAAAGATTTAGGCGTCCTCGTGGATAACATGTTGAAACCCTCTGCCCAGTGTGCAGCGGTGGCCAAGAAAGCAAATAGATACTAGGAATCATAAGGAAAGGAATGGAGAATAGAACAAAGGATATTATAATGTCTCAGTATCGTTCCATGGTGTGACCAAATCTTGAATATTGTGTGCAGTTCTGGTCACCGTATCATAAAAAGGATATAGTGTTATTAGAAAAGGTACAGAGAAGAGCCACCAAAATGGTAAAGAGGATGGAAGGATTCCCCTATGAAGAGAGACTAAAAAGGTTAGGGCTCTTCAACCTGGAAAAGAGACGGCTGAGGGGAGATATGATAGAGGTCTATAAATTAATGAATGGAGTGGAACAGGTAAATGTAGATCGATTGTTTACGTCATCAGAATATAGAAAGACTAGGGGACATGCAATGAAGCTACAGGGTAAACTATTTAAGACTAATAAGAGAAAATATTTTTTCACTCAACATGTAATCATACTCTGGAATTTGTTACCGGAGAATGTAGTAAAGGCTATTAGTGTAGCTGGGTTTAAAAAAGGTTTGGACAAGTTCCTGCAGGAAAAGTCCATAAACCATTATAAAGGGGACCCGGGAAATCCACTGCTTGTCCCAATACAAACATTGTGTCTTTTGGGGAACCTGCTAGGTACTTGTTACCTAGATTGGCCACTGTTGGAAACAGGATACTGGGCTTGATTTACCTTGGTCTGACCCAGTATGGCATATCTTATGTTCTTATGTTCTTAAAAGGTAGAAAGTGTAGGGGACGCATAATGAAGTTACAATGTAGATACAATTAAATTGGAAAGCATATTTTTTCACTCAGTGTATAATGAAACTCTGAAATTGTTTTCCAGAAGATGAGGTAAAAGCTGTTGGTGTAGCTAGGTTTAGGTTTGGACAAGTTTCTGGAGAAAAAATCCTTAAACCATTATTAAAGCTGAATTGGGAAATCTACTGCTTACCCCTGGGAACCTGACAGGTATTTGTGACCTGGACTGGCCGTTGTTGGAAACAGGATACTGGGCTCAACAGACCTATGATTTGATGAAGTATGATATATCCTTATTTTCTTACATATAGCAAGAGCAATATTCCTTCTCAAAGCAAAACTTAAATTACTTTTACACTTCAAGAAAGGTACAAAGAGGGAGCAATTTGCACGGGGCAACAGTTGTAACCCCAAATAAAAACACCTTACTGGGAAGATCGGATGAGCCATGCTGGTCTTTATCTGCCGTCATTACCTATATTGCTATGTTATTATGAATTAATATCAGCTTTTCAGGAAAATAATCCTCAGAAAGAACAGCATATTTTGACTTTGGGGTGTCATTAGCAAAGTGTGCATTTGCATAGCTGATTGAGCAATTATCATACCAGCAGAATAGCTTCTTTTCAGTGGATGATGACAGTGCAAATCCATTAGGCTCTGTATAGCTTTCAGCTGAATAAAAATATAGGTTCAGCAGAATTTTTACAAAATGTTAGAAGCTAACATTTTCCCATCCAAAAACAACTGTATAACATGACAGCCGTGACACCAGATCAAGTCTGCCTGGCTGGTCTTTGCTTCGAGATTTGATGTGTGACTGCTTGAATTTTTCAATATAAGCAATCTCAAATTTGCCCAGGTTTTTGAGAAGAATGTAGCTTTCCTACATCACCTAAACTTTCAGAAGCATTCTTACCACCCATCAAAGCAAAATGAACAACTTGTTCACAAATTATTATTATGGTTTATGGTTTTGTTTTGTTTTTTATTTATGCATTCAAAAATATTTACAAGCATAATCCATTTGCAAAGAAACAAGGGATACAGGTAAGAAACTCAGATATCCAAGTATTAAAGGAAAACACAATTAATAAGAAAACATAAAATTTCCTGACCCTACACTAGCCCACAACAAGGGGGGGATTTCAAAATAAAAAACAGCAACCAAACATGCAATTATTTATTTACATTCTCTTATATACTGTGCTATTCTGCATCAATGTGGTTTACATTGAACATGGCATTATAACTTGGAGATAACTATTTTACAGGGAACATGGGCTATGGAGGGTTAAGTGGCTTGCCCAAGACCACAAGGAGCACCTGTGGGACTAGAAACCTGAGTCCTTCCTGCCCAAGGTTGCTGTCCTCTAGTGGGATTTGAACCCCCAACTCTCTGGCCTGAAGTACCTTGACCCCAACCACTAGGCTACACCTCCACTCCATGCAATGAAATAAGATGAACAGAAGAGCCCTTTACTAAATTACAGAGAAGCAGAGTCAAGTTCTGCTGTGATCGGTAATCGACCATTAAGAAAAGCTGAAAGCTGTGAGAGCTAAAAAGAAGACGTACGTATGAAATTAGTTGCAACTTCACTAAGCACTTGCATGGATATTTTAGGAAGAATAGCCCCCCTAACTGAAGGATCCCAGGACGGAGTAAAATAAATTCTCGCCTCCTTTGTTGGGTATCTCTAGCCAAATCTGGATACATCTGAACAAAAAAAATCCTTGAAGTGGGTATTCCTCTTCCTAAAAAAACATTCGGAGAAGCCAATCATGGTCTGATATCAGAGCAAAAGTTACAAGCGATGTTGCTGACACCACTGTTTCAGATAGTGAACTTTCCAAAATAGCTGATACATTCAAGGTATCCACCTGCTGCAAACCTGAAACCTCGGCAACAACAAGAAATTTCCTTTCAGTATGTCCTAACCAATGGAGGATGGGACTGAGGGGAAACCCCCTGAGCCTCAGTCAAATACAATGTAAACATTTCTTTAGCAGGCGCAATAGGAGGTCAAGGAAAATTTGACAGGTTTGCAGAGCAATAACTATTTTTTAATTGCTCCACTTTAGATTTTAAAACAGAAATGTCTTTCCCATAAGAGACAGTGAAATTCTCTAAACGAGCCATTCACACACTTAAGTCAGTAAGAGAAGCTTGAACAGCAGCTAATTTCTCAACATTAGTTAATAACAGCAACATTCGTCTGAAGTGAGTTGCCAAGGTTTGGACCTGAGGGAGCAGTGGCTCACTGAGATGAACTATGCTGACTAGATGACTTCCAAAGTAATATTCTCCAGGCGAGAGACTGTGAAGGACGGTATAGAAACTCCTAAAGTCTTGCCAGCAGATGAAAATCCAATTCCTCAGCGCCACAAACTTCCATCACCATAACGCTTTTTGCTTCTGGGTGGGGTTCACTGGAAAAGTTGTCCCACAGGGTCAGAGAAAGCCCTGCATCACATTCTGGAGTTTGCTCCTTAAGGAAAGTCGTGGAACTCAATCCCGATGGAGGTGGTGGGGGCAAACACAGTGACGGAATTCAAAGTGGCCTGGGACAGACACAGTGGATAACTTTACAGCAACAAGATTAAATCTAAATCTAAATAAACTAAACCATCTAATTTCTCAACAAATAGGGGGTGTCCTACATGGAGCAATGGGGGGAGGAGCGGTGGGTTCACCCCTAAACAAACAAAGAAACAAAGATATGGGGAGGGGTGCACCTGCTCCTGGTGGGTGCACCACTAAGCAAAGACATGGGTAGGGGTGCAACTACTCTTTAAATGACATGGGAAGGGGTGCACCTACCCCTGCCATATTGCTGGGCAGACTAGGTGGACCACGCTGGTCTTCATCTGCTGTCATTTACTATGTTACTATGTATGTTACTATAGAACCCTGACCTGCTGTAGCACTCCCGGATCAGGAGACACACGCACCACCTTCAGAGGATGTCTCTGCTCAGGAGATGGAGATTGAAGACCCAAGTAGGATGCTGAGTCATCCGGGCATATCCGGGCACATCACTACTGGATACCTTTTAGGCTGCTGCTCTAGATGCTCCACAAAAGCATTTAAGGGACCAACGGCATCTGCAGATTTCTCAGGTTAACCGGAGGGAGGTTGTCAGGCAGGTGAGAGCTGCTTGCCCGATTTAACCTTCCTCTTCATCATCAGGAAAAAGTGTCAAAGCATGAGCTGCCCTCCTGATGCTATCTTGAAATTCCCCCGACCTATGGTTTAATTAAAACTTAATATACCACTTTTCAGGGCATTTCAAAGCAGTTTACAATAACTTAAAATGAATAGGAAAGATTTGAAAGGAACTACAATTTAACAGTAAAGAAAAAAGGAGAGAGAGATGCATGACAAGGGAAAGGAGGGGTGGGGAAGGAGGACAAAAGAGGTAATGAGAGAGAAGGGTCTGGCAGGAGGAAGACATGCAGGATTATCCTGGGCAGCTAATCTGGATGGTTGAATGCCTGTTGAAAGAGATACGTTTTCAGCACGGAATGGAATAATGGGTAAGAAAGTTTGAGACGAAGATCAGGAGGCAAGCTGCTTCAAAGATATGGGGCACAAAATTAGAAAGCAGAAGACCTGCTAGAGTGATAATGGGTGTGAGCAGCAGAGGCAAGGTATAGATGATTTGCATGAATAGCAGAGGGAACGAGAGGGAGCTACTGGGATCAGGAGAGAGGTGAAATAGAGTAGGAGGCTGGTGTGCAATATCTTGTGGACAAGGGTAAGGATTTTGAATTATACATGATAAGGAGGGAGGAGTGGTCTAGTGGTTAGGACAAGGTACTTCAGGCCAGAGGGCTGGGGGTTCAAGTCCCACCTGGAGACAGCAATCTCTGGCCAGAGGGACTGGGATTTCTAGTCCTATAGGCACTCCTTGTGGTCTTGGGCAAGCCACTTAACCCTCCATTGCCCATGTTCCCTGTAAGTATTAGCATATGTGTCTCATATCCCCCAATTGACCACTTTGACCCAGTGAAAAGCAGGATATAAATACAGCTAAATAAATAAATGATAAGAGACAGGCAACCAATGATGCTCAAATAAGAGGGGGTGATGTGTTCACAATTAGAGGCAAAAGCAAGGAGATGAAAACCAATATTTTGCAATGTCTGTAGACAATGGATTTCATAGTCAGGGTGACCGGTTTCGACAGCATTACAGTAACTGATGTGGGTAATTACCAGGGAAAGATTGTGAGTACATAAGGCTTGGGTGGTAAGAAGTGAAAAAATAGAATGAATCTTGTGCAGTGCATAAAAGGACATTTTGATGATGGAGCTGATATGCTTGTGGAAGGTGAGCTTAGAATCCAAAATACCTGAAAGAGGAATATAATGTAAGTGGAGTAGAACCCAGGAGAGGCAGGCAGGCCGGGGAGGAGGGGGGAGGGGGGAGAGAACCAGTGTACCAAAGCACCTCAGTTTTCTGGGGGTTGAGCTTAAAAGGGTGATCAAACTGCCAAAAACTGTGGTGTGAGAACCAATGATTGATGGGGGAAAAATCAGAGGAAGATGAAAAAGTGTGCTAGAGAATGAGTTAATCATCATTTTAGTAATAAGCAGTAATACCAGCATTTTGAATCAACGTAGCAAGAGATGCAAGGAAGATGTTGAACAGAAGGGAAGTGAGAACAGATCTTTGAGGGACACCACAGGTGAGAGGAGAGCAAATAACAGTGAGATACCTGGAAAGAATGGCCAGAAAGGAACCAGTGCAGGACAGTACCGTGTAGACCAATATTGTGAAGGCAAGTGCACAGAAGGGTGTGATCAACAAGGTCTAATGCAGAGGAAAGATCCAGTGAGACAGCCAGGGTGAAATTGCTGTGATCAAGGGAGTGATGACTATCATTCAGAAAAGAGGTCAGGATAGTTTCAGTACTGGGTGCAGGGCAGAATCTAGATTGATAGGGATGAAGTGCGTTCATCTTGGAGAAGTAGTCGGAAAGTTGAGAAAAGACCAGTTTTTCCAGAACTTTAGAGAGGAAAGCAAGATTGGAGACCAGGAGGTAGTTGAGAGCTGAGGTAGGGCCCAGTGAGGAATTCTTGGAATTGGTCAGATGACAGCCTTCTTCCAGGGGTCAGGAACAGTACCGAAGGCTAAACAGTTGTTGATGATTTGAAGGGCGGGAGGGAGAAAAGCCAGTAATGGAATAGAGAGCCAGGAGGAGGGGAGGGGATCAATAAGGCAGGTTGTCTTCCTGGAGGATGTAACTTGTGGAATTGAGGAGGGAGAAAGGAGTAAAGGAATACCAGAGGTGAATAAAAGAACCAGACAGTTCAGGTGGGGTAAAAAGACATGCAGGATCCGCAAGCTGATACGTAATCTGAGATGCACAAGAAATAGTGCAATGGGATAGAAGGTTCTGTTGACGATCAATGATTTTTGCACTAAAATGATAAGCCAATTGATCGGCTGTGAGTGAGAGGGATGAATTGGATGACCAAGGGGGGTGGAGAAGGTCAGAGAACACAACATAAAGCTGTTTAGGCTGGTAGGGAGCAGAGAGGAGGCGAGAGGAGTAAGTCTTTTTTGCCACTGTGATAGTGGCTCTATATTGGGCCAGATGCTCATGAAAGCAGTGGAGAGTAGTTGTAGATGGAGAGCGACGCCAGCACCTCTTGGTCCTGTGCAGCTAGGAACAGAGCAGCCTCAACCCAATATGGAACCAGGGATGTCTTCTGAGTTTGCAAGAAATGGACCAGGGGGCACAGAGCAGCAACAGTGTCAAATGCGGAACACTTCTAGTCTGGTAAAATTACTACTATTACTTCTATTCATTTGTATAGTGCTACAAGGCATTCATAGCACTGTATATATATAGATGTATGACACCGTCCTTGTGCATCAGAGCTTACAGTCTAATCAAGATGAAAAAAATTCCAAAACTGGAGACTAGAGTATGGCAAGATACACATAAATAGTGGACAAGAGAAAGAGGAGCATCAGTATCCAAAAGCAGCCTCAAAGAGGTGGATCTTCAGCCTGGGTCAGAGAAGGAGCCCGATGCACTGTCTCAGGTAATTTGTTCCAGGCATATGGAGCAGCAAGGTGGAATGAACAAAGTATGGAATTGGCAGTGACAGAGAAGGGCACAGGTAAAAGGGATCTGCCAGAAGAGTGGAGTTCCTGAGGGGGAGTATAGAGGAAAGTTAGTGAGGAACCACAGAATGAATGCACTTGTAGGTAAGTAGGAGAAGTTTGAACTGGATGTAGAAATGGACAGGGAGCCAGTGAGGTGACTTGAGAAGAGGGTTACATGAGCATAGTGACACTGGTGAAAGATAAGCTGTTCAGATGAGTTTTGAACAGATTGAAGGGGAGAAAGATGATTCAGAGGGAGACCAGCAAGGAGCAGGTTACAATACAAGTAGTCAAGATAGGAGGTGACTAGCGAGTGGATGAGGGTCTTAGTAGTGTATGTAGAAAGGAAGAGATGAATTTTGCCATAGTTATAAAGAAGTGACAGGTTCTAGCTACAGTATCAGTTGGATGTGTGCAGAGAAAGAGAGAGTAGAGTCAAAGATGACCCCCAAGGTTGCAAGCTGAGGAAACAGGGAGGAGTGTAGTGTTATCCACAGAAACAGAGAAGGGAAGAAGAGGGAAGGTGGGTTTAGGGGGAAAGATAAGGAGCTCAGTTTTGACCATGTTCAGTTTCAGATGGTGGTGAGACATTCAGATAGCAATACTGGATAAGCAGGTAGAGATCTGGGCCTGGATTCCTGGAGAGATTTCAGGCACAGAAAATTAGATCTAAGAGTCGTCAGCATAAAAATGGTACTAAAAGCCATGGAAGGACAAAAGTGCACCAAGTGACTGAGTGTTGAGAGAGAAAAGAAGAGGTCCCAGGACAGAGCTCTGAGGTGCACCAGCTGAAAGTGGGATGACAGTAGAGGAGGATCCACCAGAACATACACTAAAAGTGTGATGGGATAAGTAAGAATAAAACCAGGACATAAATTAAAATGAAAGGAAATCTAAATCAATTTAGGGTTGAGAGATGTATAGAATCATCTAGCAGCAGGACAGTTGTCTATTCATTCGTTTAACTAAAATCACTCATTAATTGGATCTGGGGTATAGGCAGTAGGTTTGTGCAATGGTGTGAGCAGAGCATACTGTATCTAAAGGAAGAGGGAACATTCATTGTGGCAAGAGATTGAATAAGGATGTGACAGATGACAGAACCAAGAGCTAAAACCTCTAGGAAGGTAATAGTAGTTCAACATTGTTATGCTTGTATCTGGAGCCATGAAGGATTAAGTGGCTTGCCCGAGGTCTTAAGGAGCAGAAGTAGGATTTGAGCCCAGGTTGGCCTGACCATCAGTCAAGAATAGGCAGTCACCTAGGGCAGTGGCTTCGGAGGGGCAGAAAAGAGCTGCAGCAGTCAAAGCAAAACAAATAGATCCTAAGAGTCACTCAAACCAAAAGAGCCATTGGCACATTTTTTACCTACAGGAAGAGTGGGCACACACATACATACAAAGCAGAGTTCTACAGGGAATTGGGAAAGAACATTAATATGGCAAAAACAACAACCACCAAAGCTGAAACAAAAACCATCTGGAGACAACTCTACAATGACCCCATAGAACACAATCAAGAAGCAGAATGGTTACCCTGCATACAGGAACACTTAGAAAAATCAAACATCAAACCTATGGAGTGGCCTGCAGCAAAAACAGAAGTGCTGCAAAGTAGGCTACAAAAAGCCCCAAACTGGAAGAGTACTGGTCCAGATGGAGTGACCAGCTTTTGGCTCAAACAATTGACATCACTCCACCAAGACCTGACAAACTGCAACAACCAATTGATCAAGTAGCCAGATGTAATGTCACAATTGTTTATAGCAGGAGGAACATTTCTCCTTCCAAAGGGGGACTCGAACAACATTTCCAAAAATTACAGACCGATAATTAGTTTACCTACAATCTATAAGCTGTTAACTGCAATAGATGCAGGCAGAAAATATAATCATATTGAGTCCAATAATATCATGGCAATAGAGTAAAAGGACAATAAGAGAGGAGCATGTAGAACCAAAGACCAGTTAATGTTGAATAAGGCCATCATAGCCACTGCTAATAAAATCAGAAATCTCAGTATAGCATGGATTGATTATAGCAAAGCTTTTGATAGCATCCCACACTCTTGGATAATAAATTGCATTGAAATGTATATGATAAATCCTGGTTTGATTGAGTACATTAAGTTCACCATGGCAATGTGGCAAATCACACTCTTTTTGAAGTAAGAAGATGGTCAGTACTGTCAGACGGCTGCCTGGGTGAGAATCTTCACAGTCTTGGCAAGTGCATATATCTATATGATTTGCAAGGGATTGTGGGCAATGCAGTTCATTCACACCAGACACAGCTGCTCACAATAATTAGTTGTGCTTTTGGGTAAAGCCAATAAGATATTTATTTATGGGGTTATTTCTCCCAACACAGATATGCTTGGTAGCACATAAATCAGGTTACTTGCTTTCAGTGTTAAACTTGAAAAAACAAAATCAGGAAAACAACATTTTAACTTATCAGGCAATCAAAGCAAAAGAAATAAGACCTGGTTGATAACAAACTGGTCTTTTCTGTAGGCTTAGCTAATATTTTCTTAGCATGTATCAAACAACAAACCAAAAGCTACAAAGAAAGAAAAAAACTGTTCTTTTCAGGTTAACTTCTTATATCTTCCCACATAGATTCAGAAGTGATTCTCTCCTAGCTCACAAGCAATTAGGTAAGGCTCAATTGCTAGCAGTTATCCAGCTGGAACCCCTTAGCTGGCTTGCTTTCTACTGCGTGGCTAAAAAAAACCCTACTCAGGAGCTTTTCTGAGTAGATTAAAGAACAAGTTTGTATTTCTTTGTGATGGTTGCTGTATTTTATAACAGAAAATCACCAAAGGAGTTTAGACAGAGAGCAGTCCATGTAAACAGATTCTTCATCTGCTATCACCCCCTCTTCTTCAACAAGCATGGGTGCAATGTCATGGATTGGCATAGATGAATCTCCCAATGGAGCACTTTCAGGAGAATACTTGTTTCCCTGCTGTCTTTCAAGGTTATAGCTAGGGCATAGATCAGTGTTCATACCTGAGCTTCCATTGCTGTTAGAGTTCCTCTCTATATAGCCTGGCCAGTATGTAGTCCAGTTCTTATGTCCAGCCTTCCAATCCATATCCCTGGACACTGGATCTCTCTTCACATACCTTCTGGCACGGGTCTTAGGGTCCCTTCCACGTGCAGCCGTCTCTCTCACAGGTACCGGCTGGAGATTCCTAGCTCTGCAGCACCATTCCTCTGGCTTTCCCCAGTCCAATGGTGTATGCTGGCCCTTGGAATGCCTCCCAGTATACGTACTGCTCTGGACTCTTCTAGACCTCTCAAAGGCTTTTCTCTTCCTTCTTCCAAAGGGTTTCTTTTTCTCTCTGTCCGTCCGGTTTGGCTTCTGCTTCTGATGATCCTGAGGATAATTTTCTGTAGAATAAACTCTACCTTTATTCTGCTTAGATGAGTGCTCCTCCCTAACACAGCGCAGCTGTGCTAAATCAGGCCCTGCCCTTTGAGATGAGTGCTTAGGGATTACCTCATAGCCCTCCTGATTGAACACACGTTTCCCCACTTCAGCTCCTCTAATGGCTGTTGGAAACCTGGTGCATTCTGGGACTGGTAGTCTTTTATGGGAAAATTCTGTTTTCTTATTTCTACCAGAACTGACAGGTTGCTTGTTCAGAGTTACTTCACCTTTTCTATAGCTCCTTCCTGAGCTATGATAAGCTTCCTTATCACAGTACATCATTCCTAAAATCAAGATCCAGCAAGGAATATTTCCGGGAGATTCCCTGTCGTAATGTCTGTTTTGTATGGCGCTTAATACAATGAGTACTCTTATCAACTCTTTGGGATACAGGTTTAGCCTGAATACTAAAGAAGCTAACTACCAAGAGGTAACATCCCATTTACTATTTGTAGATGACCTGAACCTCTACAGTACCAGTGACCAACAATTAACAGAGCAACTCCATGTACTGAAAAGCTTTTCTGATGACATCAAGATGACTTTTGCCCTTGACAAATATGATAAGGCAATTATTTTAGGAGAAAAATGAGCAAAATGGAAAACATCTCCCTGGCTGAAGGCTGTGGCATCAAAGAACTTGAACAGGAAAGCATGCAATACTTATCTGTGAGTAAAGGAAGGAATGATATTCAAGCAGAAATTACTGAGAGGAAAGATCAGTAGAGAATATTATAGAATATTAATTTTTTTAAAAAATAGATACAAATGACAGAGCTCTGGAAGAGTTATAGAATGACATCAAGAAGGTTGAGTTGGAAGAAAGCGAGAAGTCTCTACAAAAGGTGAAAAAGCAAAAACGGCCAAAATGGATGACGGAAGAAACTCTGAAAATTGCCCAGAAACGCAGAGAAGCTAAAGCCAGAGGAGAAAGAGAGACAATCGCAGAACTCAACAGAGATTTCCAACGTGCAGCAAGACAGGACAAGGAAAAGTACTACAATGATGCATGCAAGGAAATAGAAGCAGAAACTATTAGAGGAAGAACAAGATTGGCTTTCCTAAAGCTACGAGAGTTAAAGAAAAAGTTCCAGCCTCGAATTGGAATGTTACAAGATGCTCAAGGTTCTATGTTGAATGATGCTGAGAAGATCAAGAAAAGATGGAAGGAATATACAGAGTTTTTATATGATAAAGATCAAGTGGACCAACAGCCATTTCAACCTTTACCTTATGATCAGGAACCATTGGTGATGAAAGAAGAAGTTGAAGCCACATTGAAAGCCTTATCAAAGAACAAAGCACCAGGCATTGATAGCATTCCTATAGAAGTATTGCAGCAATCTGATGCAGCTGTTACCATACTTACAAGGCTCTGCCAAGAAATATGGAAGACAACATCATGGCCAACTGACTGGAAAAGATCTGTGCTTATACCAATACTAAAGAAAGGTGATCCAACTGACTGTGGAAATTATTGAACAATCGCTGTGATCCCACATGCCAGCAAGATTCTACTGAAGATTATTCAAAAGAGACTACAACCATACCTGGAACAAGAACTACCTGAAGTGCAAGCAGGGTTCAGGAAAGGGCGAGGAACGAGAGACATCATTGCGGATGTGAGATGGATCCTTGAAAAGACTAAAGAATACCAAAAGGATATCTATTTGTGCTTTATCGACTATAGCAAGGCTTTTGACTGTGTAAACCATGAAAAACTCTGGGCCACATTAAGAAGCATGGGTATACCAGAACACCTGATCGTTCTCTTGCCTAATCTGTACATTGATCAAGAAGCAACAGTTCGAATGGAACAAGGAGAAACAGAATGGTTTAAAATAAGCAAAGGTGTAAGGCAAGGCTGCATACTTTTCCCCTACCTGTTTAATTTATATGCAGAACAAATCATCAGAGAAGCAGGATTGTATGAAGACAACAGAGGTGTGAAGATTGGTGGAAGACTCATCAACAACGTTCGCTATGCTGATGATACTACATTACTGGCTGAAAGTGAAGATGATCTGAAACATTTGCTTCTCACAATCAAAGAACATAGTCTCAAAATGGGCCTGCACCTTAATGTAAAGAAGACAAAGATCATGACAACTGGCATAATCAACAGGTTCATCGTTGAAGGAGAAGAAATTGAAATTGTGAACAACTTTAACCTACTTGGATCAACTATCAATAAAGAAGCAACAAGCAGTCAAGAAATCAAACAATGCATTGCTCTTGGCAGAATGGCTATGAAAGACCTAGATAAGCTTCTCAAGACCTAGATAAGCTTCTCTCAATACAAAGATTCGACTTGTTCAAGCTGTGGTATTTTCAATAACATCATATGGATGTGAAAGCTGGACAGTGAAAAAGACAGACAGGAAGAAAATTGATGCCTTTGAATTATGGTGCTGGCGGCGAATACTGTGTATACCATGGACTGCCCGAAGAACAAACCAGTCGGTATTAGAGGAGATCAAACCTAAGCTTTCTTTAGAAGCTCAGATGACAAGACTTTGACTTTCATACTTTGGACACATCATGTGAAGAGAGAGATCATTAGAGAAAGACATCATGCTTGGCAAGATAGAAGGTCAACGCAAAAGAGGAAGGCCAGCAATGAGATGGATCGATACAATAACAGCAGCTACGGGTACCAGTCTGTCAACAATGAGCCGCCTGACTGAAGACCGAACACAATTTAGGATAGCTATCCAGAGGGTCGCCATGAGTCGACTCCGACTCGACGGCACTTAACAGCAACATTAAATTTTTTATTGAAAAGTGCTTCAGCATCACAGAATAATATACAAACCATCAAGCTGGCAATTCCTGTACTCTCATACAGCTTTGGGAATGTAGACTGGCCTCTAAAATAGCCTGAAAAACTGGATGTGCGAACAAGAAAACTCCTCCATGCCCATGAAGCAATTTATAGAAATCAGTTTATGCCAAGACTATACATCCTCAGAGCTGAAGGAAGGCTAGGCCTCAGAAAAATGGCATTGATGGCAGTTCCAAGTGATTATTCTGTGAATCATGTGGAGAAGAAGATCCTGAAGTACCAAGAAATGCAGTCAGGGATCCACAGGCTTGATAAAGAAAAAATTCCAGTCACATCTTGACAAACAACCCATACTGTAAATGTTATGTCTTATGAACTCCAGAAGAAAGCTCTCTTTGTCACAATGCAAGTACTCTGGCGAGCATTAGCAGCAAATCTGAGAGACTGAGATCATCATATTACATATACCCTGGCTTAGGAGTGTGGTTCATGGCTGTCATGGTATGTGCTAAACTAATGTATTTGGAGAAATTACCCCCGAGTTTAATATTTAAAAGTATAGGGGTCGATATTCAGTGGCGGTGAGCAGCACACTTAAAGCTCCTGTCTGCCACTACTTTAAATTAAGACTGGATATTCAATGTCAGAGTCATAGCTCAAGCTCTTATAGCAACTTCAGATTTCTGCTCTGTACTCCAGGCACTCATATTCCCCCTACTGGACTTCTGCAACAGTATATACCAAGGACTCTCTAAATATGCTTGTCACCAACTACAGATGGACCAAAACACCACAGCGCACACCATAGCAAATGTGAAAAAGAGGGATCATATTACACCTATTTTAAAAAACCTACTCGGGCTACCTGTATACAGCATATCAACCGTGAACATATTCAAGACCTTAAATGATCAATCATCACCGTACCTAGAATCTCTCATCTGCATATCACCTATCAACAGAAGAAGACTAAAATGTACCATGAACCTCCTCGACCTACCGGCAGAAATAACAAGGATGAACCAAAACACTCGCAACAGGGTCTTTTCCACCTACGCACCCGACCTTTGGGGTGAACTCACTGGCAACCTCAGGGAAACCCACGAACTAACACAATTTTGTTGGACCTTAAAACACCACTCTTCAAAGAACACTTCAACACCTGAAAAATGTTACTCACATGCAACAACGTCTGGACACATACACCACAAATTACCACCCACAAACCTCCTCCTACATTTCCCCCACATGAACCCTTCCCCCTCTCCCCATCCCCCCTGTACATAAATTGCTGTATATAAGTTCCAACTATTAGCACGTTAAAACCATAGGCTACAACTCTCCTTGTGGTATTAGTGTTTATTGATGTTAAATACCTAAATGTTCTATGTAAATCTGTTAAATTCATGTTCCTTGATTCCTAGATAAAGCGGTAGAAACCCCCCCCACAAAACTGATAAATGAATAAATAAATATCTGGGCACCTGCATTTAACATCCAGTGTGCCCAGTTAGCATTTTAGCTAACCAGGCAGCAGCGATATGTAGCCACTGCCCGGTTAGTTAAACTGGCTGAATATCACCGTTGGCTGGTTAACTTCAGTGCTGACCCTGGAATACCCTGATACTATGCAGTTAGCATTGTCATTAGGCGTAGGACCAGCCCAAGGGTTTATGCCACCCAAGGAAGGAGCCCTGTTGCCTCCCTCCCACTATGCCATTCCACCCTCTCCAGCACTGAGCCATACCACCCCCCCCCCCCACTGCTTCTGCCACCACCGCCGATTCTTTCTTCTGGGGGGCCAGTGGCGGCAGCGGCAGCAGTATAAAAGTGTCAGCTTTGTGCCACAACTTTGGTGCCCACAGTAGGCCATGTTCTTCGGCATGCAAGGCCTGCCACTTCTGAACCCTCTCCGACAGGAGGTTGCATCGGAGGGAATCAGAAGCGGCAGGCCACGTGTGCCAAATCATATGGCCTGCAGTGGGCACCAAAGCAAAAATAAAATGTCTGAAGTGGGAGCACTATAAAAACCGAAGACTTCAACAGTGTACCAATCTAACACCATATACCAAACTATAGGTATAAAATAAGGCAACCTGGGTCATGTGTAGGAGATTTAATTAGGCCTCAGATGAGGGAACCAGCTTGAGCAGAATCGCACAGCATTATTTGAAAGCCCAGGATTAAAACCCCTAATGTATCTTTCATCGGCCATTGACTAAGAGAGCTTTTAATTTTTGAAATGCATTTAAAAAACAAATCACTTAGCTGACAGCTGACACTGATAAATCTTCCAAACACCAAACCACAGGAATGCTGGACAAAAATGTCAATTCAAATTTCTCCAGTGTTATTTACTATGGCTGCCTCAGGACTCATCCACAGAGATGGAACCTTAGGTGCACAGAATAACCACTCCCTAAGATGTGGTCAATTTAACTCAAAGCAGCGGTGTGTAAGTAGACAAGGAAATGCCTCCTAAAAGTGTCTTAAAGCGTTCAAACATCGAGATTTAGAACTAAATCATGATGGGTTTCACCAGGCCCCAGGATGCTTGGACAGCAATATTCAGGGACTTACAGTCCATAATGTAATATAATAAAAATTGACGTTTTATGAATTATATTAGTGATGAGAGACAAACCTTACAAAATCTTTGCACTCGTAATGATTTAATCATTAAACCAGCGGATAGAGGTGGTTACATAATTGTACCGAGTTGAGAACTATATGAAAGGGAAGCTTTACAGCAATTACAGGATGATATCTATCCCACCAAGAAATCCTAAGTGGAGTCCATCACTGTAGTATATTCCTAACTTCCTCCAAAATATGAATACTATTAAATTTAATGGTGTCATCTGCAGAAGGGAAAAGCTGCACACCAAGGTATTTAATACTTTGTAATACCCACTTAATTGGGAGATCCCTCAATCATCCTGTTTGGTGAGTTCATTACGCGGAAGTAATTTACTCTTCTCTCAGTTAATTTTAAACCCAGAGAATTTGGAGAACTGGTTGACTAATTTCAGGAGACATTTCACTGTAGAGTTTGGGTCTGAAAGAAATAGCTAATATAGGCATTCACACTCACCATCTGTTCGCCTACAAGCAAACTCTGAAATAACATTCCCCTGGAGAGGTGCTTGACGAACATTGGCCACAGCCTTAATTCAACATTTGAATATTTAAAAATAACATTGCAAGGGTCGGGCTAGACGGTGTCATCCGCAGCACTAGTCCATATTTCCGTACTCTCCTCTCCTGTCCTGCCAAACCCCCCCCCCCCCCCTCCACACACACACACTCTCCCCAGCCTGTGGTGACACAAGATTGAGAAATGTTTCACCGTATGGGAGTATTAATGTAACTAGGACCGCACATGGCGGTGATGCCCATGCTGCAGGAATTCTCCAGTACTCCCATCCCTATCTTCCTCCCCACCCTTTTGAGAGGTGAAGGAAGGAATTAACCCTAGGGGGAGGTCAGACACCTGTAAATCCTGACCCCAAACTGCGACAAGAAAGGCCCTCCCAACCACACTTCCAAATACCCCACCGTCTCTTTCCCCTCCTGTCCCTCCAAGAGCACTCCCCCCATCATCCCCCCCAGGGATGGGAGGGTGGGTGACTGCACCAATCCTGCTCCACCCATACCGTCACTGCCGAGCCCGCCAAAACACTCATTCCTGGTCTGGTGAGTCTGCACCACCTTTCAACCTGCCTTCCTAACCACCCTCCCCTTTTCTTTTTTCCCACCGGCGCCCGTTCCCTTCCCCCCTCCCTGAGCAAATGGATGGTGGGCTCAGCCAAGTTAGCCACCCCATTCCCCATTTGCTTGGAGGGAGTGGGAGCTGGGACACTATAATGTCATCAGCAAATGCAGCAAATTTCAAGCTGCAGTTACCAGCGGCGATTCTGGTGGTTCCAACACACTCTCGAATTTTGATCAGCAATGGCTCTAATGACAAATTGAAAAGTAAAGGTGACAGCGGACACCCCTGTCTTGTGCCTTTCCGTAAATTGACTACAGGTGATGAATCCCCATTCGCAACAAAAGGTGGGTGGGATCCAGAATAAAGCACTTTAAACCATGTAATAAAATCAGCTCCACAACCAAACCATTTAAGAATTCTAAAAAGGTAACGCCATTCAATCCTATCAAAAGCTTTCTCAGTATTTTAAGATAATGCAATTGCAGGGGAGTTAACGCGCTTTGACAATGCACAAAAATTATGGAAAATACGTGCATTATCACCAATGTTTCTATCTTTTTTTTTTTTCAAAATCTGTTTATTAGTATCATATAAAACAATGACAAACAAAACATCCAAACAATGTCCATTCTTATACAATAGCACCTCCCGGGTAGGGCTGTGTCTTGTCCACCACCCTGGGAGTATAACGGCATAAAAAAAAACTGAACAACACAGATCCACACCAAGTGATCCCAAATTCCCTCCCCAAACCCCCTCCCAGGAACCATAATCTCCATAATATTACCATACCAAGGAGCAACACTCCCCCCAACCAACCACTACCCCACTTTGAGCACTTCACTGCGGGTTCTAGGCCCCAGCCGCTGAATATAAGGCATCCAGACTAGCAAAAAGGTGGCCCATCTCCGGGGATGTTTCTATCTTTTATAAGAACAGTCTGCTCTTTCCTATAAGCATATCAATCAGACTGCTAAGTTGCATGGCTAATATTTTTGCCAACATTTTATAATCTGTATTCGATAGAGAGATTGGTCGATAGCTTGCCAAATCTAAGGGATCCAGCTTAGCCTCAGAAAAACAAATGGATGATCCAGGACCCTCAAATAAAGATTTATAGAGCCACTGTAGTTTGAGAGCTAAGCCTGTTACATAATGCTGGTAAAATTTGATTGTGAAACCATCAGGCCCAGGGGTCGTATTTTTGGACAATTTGAATAGGGGCCTCTAGATGCATCTTTTGCAATTCTGAAATTGTGGGATACATAACTGCTTCCAAAATCTCCTCTCTTACCTTAGCACTGTCATTGCTAAATGAGGAAAACAAACATTTTATAATACTCAGCAAATGCACCTATGATTTCCTGAGAGTCAGTTATAACTCCCCTGTCCTCCAAGTCAATGACTGACATATTTCCCTTTTTGTACTTTCAAAAACTGGGCCAGAGGTCTGCCTGCCCTATCTCCCTCAGCATAATAACCTGTCTGCTGGACAAAGATTTCCTGTGTAACCTGCTGCATCAGTATTTTATTAAGATTATAACACAATTTATTCAGCTTTTGGAAAATTGTATTATAATTAGAACTTACATGAATGCTTTCCAAAAGTTTAATTCTCCTCTCTAAGGAATTTACCTCACCAACTTTTTTCCTGTGCATCCAGGCCACGGATGGTGGCCTTAAAAAGAGTCCCAAATGGTACGGTATGAAATGTCATTGCTTTCATGCTTATGAACAAATTCTTAAATGAACAGTTTCAGCCTATCAACAAAGGCTGCATCTAGAAGTAACCTATTATGGAATCGCCATGTGGGCTTATTAAGAATGCTGAGGTGTGATTTGAATTCCACGCTGACAGATGCATGGTCAGATACATGTATGGATCTGATTACACAACTCTGAAAAACCATCAATATATTTTTAGATACAAACAGATAGTCTATTCTTGAATATGATTGATGTGGAAAAGAGTAATAAATGTACTCTCTCTCTGAAGGATGCAAAGAGCACCAAATATCTTCCAAGCACATGGAGTCTATGAAATGTTGGAACGCATTAGACAGCTTCCTATGTGCATTCTTACAAATTGAACTCCTGTCCAACATATCATTAAGGAGACAGTTAAAATTCACCCCCTACTATAAGCTAACCTTCCGCTAGTTGCAAAAGATTCTGAATCAAACTTTGATAGACTGAGGGAGATTCAGTTATAGGCACATAAACATTCATTAGTGTGAGCTTAAGCCCACCTAGTAACAGACCACTCAAAACAAATCCCGAATCAGAGATAACAGGAAATACCCCACCAAACTGGCCAGCCAATGAATAAAAGTTTTGACTCTCTTTGGTGATTGGTTACCCGGTAGGAACCGGTGGCTTTTAAATCACGTGTAATCATGATGGCAGAATTGTAGAAGCATGAAACAAGGGAGAAGAATCACGTTTGTTTTGATCTTCAGGAGAGCACTTGATACAGGGACTGTGTTCGTCCCGAAACGTGCACATCGTGATCTTGATTTTGGACATTTCATACAGTGAACTGCGTTTCTTCTCTACACCAATTTAAGCTAAGTTTAAGCTATTTTTAATTAATTCACTGACGTTCACTGAAGAACTATTAGGGTGATTAAAAGGTCCGCAGTTGTGTGGTGGGGTTTTTGAACCTTATCTGAACCTCCCTCACTGCGGCCCGACAAAAAGTTATTATATTGTTTCACCAAGGAGACTCTTGGGGACACCTAGTAACAGAAGCAAACACACCCATCTGCCTTCATTGTCAGATTCTTGTAGCTCAATTTGTAAGAGCAGACCTCTCCTAATAATTATGGAGACACCACATTTTTTGTTGATTCCTGGTGAGAAGATATGAGGCAATATCAGCATTCATGGAACCTAGGTAGTTCATTATCTTCTTACATTTAACTGGATGGTTACAATTTTAAATCCCATTTATAACGTTAAATGAGAAAGAATCCACAATGAAGTAAATTAATGAGCTGACCTCTGAAAAATAATAATCCACCCTCCTAATAACCCAACTACAATAAGACAAAAACCCACTCAAAACCCAAATATTAACAGGAACCATCAATACCAATGAAGGCAACCAGCTCATTGAATTCAAATAACCAAATGATGAGAAAATTATAATCTCCTTGCACAATAAATTGTTGTTTTTTGAGACTAACATGCACTTAAATTTTACATAGTAACATAGTAAATGACAGCAGATAAAGACCAATATGGTCCATCTAGTCTGCTCAGCAAGGCGGTAAGAGTAGGTGCCCCTGCCACTCTGTGCAGGTCACCCCTCCCCATGCCTTTGTTTAGGGGTATACCCACAGCTCCGTGTAGGTCACCCCTATTTGTTGAGATATAAGAAAGTTATGATTACTTTGATTTTATCCTGTTGCTATAAAGCGATCCACTGTGTCTGTTCCAAGCCACTTTGAATTCCGTCACTGTGTTTGCCCCCACCACTTCCATCAGGAGGACGTTCCAAGCATCCGCCACCCTTTCAGTGAAAAAGTATTTCCTGACGTTGCCTTTCAGTTTACCCCCTTCAGCTTCATGTTATGCCCTCTAGTTTTACAGCTTCCCCTTCTTTGGAAGAGGTTTGTTTGTTCATTAATTAATTAATTTATTTATTTATTTTATTTAACAACTTTTATATACCGCGCTATTTGTTATCAGTGCGGTTCACATATAACAAGGGTGCACAGTCAGAAGACTGTTCTGTGCTTACATTGTAACAGGAGTTTAAACTTGGAGCAACAGGGAAACTTTAAACATATGTACAAAATACAATTAGATTAGGTTTGTATATACAAGGAGGGCTAAGGCAATACTCAATTAATACTCTTTAAGTATTTAAAGTTCTGAATCAAATCTCCCCTATCCCTCCTCTCCTCCAGAGTTGTACATATTTAGGTCTTCAAGTCTCTTCTCATAAATCTTCTGATGTAGGCTCCAAATCATTTGATCGTCTTTCTCTGAACCGTTTCCAGTCTTTTTATATACTTTGCGAGATACAATCTCCAAAACTGAACACAATATTCCAAGTGAGGCCTCACCAACGACTTGTACAGTGGCATTAGTACCTCTTCCTTTCTGCTGCGCAATAATCTCTAGCTTTATGTCAGCATGAATGTCAGTGCGGCGTTTTTGACGATCAAGCCGGTTGAGAGGTTTTTGTCTTAGTAGCTAATGAGACACATGCAGCAGTTATTACTGTTTGGAAATAAGAGTTTGGGTAATCTCCCGATGAAACTAAGTGAAATGCAACAGCGCCTAAGTAAGGCATTGGGATTTACCGGGATTCATAAAACACGCAAGTGGGAACCAAATTATATCAAGCACAAAGTTATATAGAACGATAAGTCAAGATAACACTTGTGCTTTAGGCAACATGTTAATTGCAGTTTTGGTTCACCTACAGCGTGTATGCCTGTGATATATTTTCTCTTATTTTGAAGAGTGGTGAGAATCGGTTGTTGATGCAAATAGGCACAGGCGTTGGACAGTTTGAAGTCCTAAAACAGTGCCATTAAGCCTAAGACCTTCTCTTACACTCAATATATGAAAAAAGGTTTTGGCATTGATTGTAAAAAGAATGACCAGAAGAGAGATCTGATAAAGAAGCTATTAGGATGATATTTTAACCCTGATGATAATAATTGAGTGACATTCTAATTTCTTTGACAGTACATCACTCAGAGAAGTAGACCTTTTTATAATTGTCACAGCATGAATAGCCAGGCATAAAATATATAATTATATTACTTGGAAGCCTACTTAAATCTAGCTCCAACCCATTACAAGTTATCAATTGTCTTCTGACCTATATAGCATTCAATATCTATCGCCATCAATGATAATGAGCCCCAGTTGTATTATTCTGAGCAATCTGATCACAAACAGAACTTCATACATGCCCTCTGCATTATTGAGCAGCAGTCCGCATATCTTGAACTATCATCCCACAAATTCATCAGCTGGTAATGAACCATGACTCCATAATCATTCAACCTTGAGGCGTAGTGTGATGGCTCACTGCTCAGAATACAGATCAGTTTCCGCCCAGCAACCTTCATCCTGTGATGCTGCCATCACGCAACTTTCTGGTTCATCGCGAGGCATGAAGCAAACACTGGACTCATTCCATAACTTCAACAATAGAGTTCACAGCGTGGCAACAGGTAAGGGTGTTTCGTGACTTCACAGTCCAAAGAAGCCACATGCATTCTAGGTGATAAAATGCACTATGCAGCAAGACAATTAACACATTATCATTGTCAGTCAGGCTACTGTCCTAATATTCAATGGCACACAAGGTCGCTAGATTAAGGCCCACCCGCACAGACCTGTTGGTTTGATGCCTCAGCAAAGGATTACCAGTCCACTCTCAGTCATAACCATAATACAGCGGATTGGAAATGCATGGAGCACCATTGAATACTCAAATTTAAAAGCATTCTAGAGCAAAATTAAATAAGACCATGTAACCGCTAACTACCCCTGGCCTCACATGCCATTAAGTGTTTCACATAAATGAGCAGCAAAACTAATGATAATAACCATAGAGAGTATAATATAAATAAATAAATAAATATAATGAATAAACATTTAATTCAGGAAAAGACAATGATCCTGGATAAAACTAGCAAAACTCAGACTATTCTTAAGCTTTCAATAAATTGTTTCAGGAGCTCAGGATCATGGCAGACTGTGGTTTTATTCCTATAAGTTACTTTCATCTTAGCTGGGAACAATAAACCAAATTGAGCTCCATTTGTCTTCTTCAGCAGCTCCTGCTTGGTGACCGTAGCTTTGGCAAGATCAAGCATCAATCGTATTTTACAGCCATTGTACTGTAACTTGCAAGCTTTGTTTCAGGCCAAAACTTGTTTGAAGCGATTCAGCTGAATAAGAATTGGCCCGTCAGACCATTTGGCTGTTAACATCAGGTGTTGAGATATGCGGTAAGCCACATCAATGTCTAGAGCTGGGAGGAAGCGATGATCGAGCATAATCTCTAGAAAAGGTCAATGAAATGTCTATTGTCTCCTTCTGATCCTTCAGACAGGCCAATTACTCTAATATTTAAGCGTTTATTAAAATTAATTGCGTCTTCAAGATCTTGTTGCACTTGTTTGATCACAGCGACATTTTTTGAGATCTATGCTGCTCCTTGCTGCAATTCGAAAACCTGAGTTTCAATTACATCTGAGCGCTGACAGGAACTATTTAATTGCCTAGACCAGGGGTGTCAAACTCCAGTCCTAGAGGGCCGCAAACCAGTCAGATTTTCAGGATTCCCCTAATGAATATTCATTAGATATATTTGCATACAATGGGGGCAGTGCATGCAAATATATCTCATGCATATTCATTAGGGATACCCTGGAAACCTGACTGGTTTGCGGCCCTTCAGGACTGGAGTTTGACACCCCTGGCCTAGACAACTGCATGATGTCCCGCCGTATATTAACTGAAACCTCGATCTGCTTCTCCATCATCGTTCTTAGTTCTTTTCTTGTATGATGGGATCAGAGGAGACAACAGCTTTGTCAGGCTAAACTGAGGATCAGGCGATGTATTGATTTCATCAGCCATTTTAGAGGGTTTTCCCATCAATTGAAATATTTAAGGGTGCAGAAAGGAGAATTATTACATTTGAATCCAACGGAGCTAACAGACTAAGCTTCCGTCATGCTAGCCGCCCATTAATGAGGGTGGGCGGCAATTAAAATGTTTAATTGCAATTGATCACAGGATTAAACATTTTAATTGTGTAATTAAAATCTCTCGTGGGCCCAGCATCTCTTCCTCTCTACCTCTTCCCCACCATCTATTCCTCTATCTCTTCCTCCCTCCTGCTCCTGGGATGCTTTAGCTCTCTTGCCTTTTGATCAAGTCTCCCTGGCAGCAGCAACAATTTACAAATGCTGCCTCTGATCAGCCCTGAAGCCTTCTCTCTACCATGCCAGACTCTAGCTGGTAACTAGAGGTTAAATGAGAGGGAGCATGACATGGTAGAGGGAAAGATCTAGGGCCATGCTGGACTGTGGAGGGGACAGACTAACCACATTAATAATGCAATAACATACCCACTCCTAGTTATTGTTTACTAATTGCAATTTTCATGACCATTTAGCTTATTTTCTACAGTGTACAGTTACAGTTTAATTTGTTTGATATGCTGCCCATCATAAATGCATAACTAGGTGGTGTACAGTAAAATTACAATTGAGAAGAACATACAACAAGAAATGGTAACAAGACAAAAACATCAAGGATAGGAGGGACCGGGGGGCCTAGGTTACAAAGATAAAGCAGAATTGCAGAATCATAAGATCACCAATGGTGGGGAGGGAGCAAGGGAACAGACCGAGACAAAACAGGAGGGTAGGGTGTCCTTGAGGTGCAAAGCAATGTGCAGCAGGCAGCAAGCCAGGATAGGGGGACAGGTCAATCAGGAGGCGGCAGAAGGGAAGGACTGGTGTGTCCCGCCCACTGCTGTTTCTTTTTTTAGGAATATTGATAAGTCAAAAAGTTTTTCATCGTTGTTTTCTTTCTGGCCATTCTGGCTTTTTATTACAAATCTCTTGGATTCTTCCAGAGTTACAGGTGTGGCTAACAAAGCGGTCTATGTTCTAACGCATTTGAAAAAGTGGCGCTGGCTCTAATGCTTTCCTAGACTGTTATAATCCTCCAAAGACCATCGCTGGCACTGCCTCCTCACCCCCTGGAGGTTAGGCTTTGGCATTTGGGGCACAGCATCTATGGTGCCTTTTGAAACTGAGCTCCATAGCTGTCTACCTGTTGTCGTCCAAGAACCGGGACACCTATTTATTTATTTATTTATTTATTTAACAGTTATTTATATACCGCTCTTTCCCTAGTATCAAGTGCGGTTTACATGGAACAGTAAGTTAATTGGTATGTAATATACCAAGTCAGTTTACATAGAACAGATAATTATAATTTACAAGGAATGTTGTAACATTAAAGGTATAACATATTAGAACATATATACATTGTTAGTTTAAATCTATAATCATCATGTGAATGAGAGTGTGGTATGGTTAATAGTGTATTAGTGATATTTATTTTGAAAATAGAGTATGTAATAATAATGTATAAATGTTAGCCTGTATCTATTTGAGTATTCTGTTCTGAGGGTGTATTGTAGTGTAATATGAATAAGTGAGTTTTTTAATTTTTTCTAAATTCCTTTATATCAGATAGCAGGCGAATGTTGTCAGGTAGATTGTTCCAAAGAATTGGAGCAGAGTGTGAGAAAGCTCTCTTATTTGTTTGTTTTCTGGCTTTTGTGAAATCTTTTGGTATTGTTAAGGTATTTAAGTTTCTGCTTCTTTGGGATCGTTTATCGATGTCTATATTAATCAGTGTATTGAGTGCCGATGGTGCAAGATTATTTATAAGTTTAAATGTAGTGACAAGAATTTTATATTTGATTCGGGAGTAATATGTCTTAATATGAGGGGTCTGGGATGTTTGGAGCAGAATAGGGCATGAGACAGAAAATCTTCAGCTTAGAAGAACATGCCACCTAAGCATGAACATAAGACATAGCTGGTAAAGATAAAATCATAGTACGGTCTGTGGTTTTCTATTCACTCTGCCAGTCTGCCAGCCTGGAAGGGGAGCGAGTGTGAGAGCTATATGCAGACCCTAAACCACACAGTAAACTACAAACCAGCTTTAATCATGGGGTTTAATATAATTTCAAGACTGGTTATCATGGTTTATTGCTGAATTGGGACCCCTCAAATTAATAACCGAGCATGCTGAAAGTTTATTTTGACAGTGGTACATTGTGTACTGCAGACGGGAGAGTTCTGACCCCTCTCATCAGACTGTATTAAAATGCCAAGAGCAAAACAAAAGATCAGTGGCTGGCAGAGGCGACCCATTGAGCAGATTACAGGGTTTCAAAGCTGCAGAAAACGGGTTACAGCATGTTGTGATTTTATCATGGTTTGCTTGTCAGAAGTAATTAGAGGTATATGGGAGTAGGTCAGAAGCCACCCATGTGCTTTTATCTTTCCGAAAGTCATACTTAAGGGATGCTACAGGCAGACTTTCCTGCAGCGTCACAGTGGCAAATGGTTTTATCTCTGAATAGATATTGGCAGCAGTTCTCAACAAGGCAGGGGGTACATGAGTGCTAGAGAAGAGGTTTGCTGATGCGATAATCCAATACTTGGTGCATGATTCTAAGAATTATTGATCTTCTTATTGGCACTTGGTGACACTCAGGGGAAATTACTCCTTAGGTGCAATTAGGATGGTAAATAAAGCTGCAGCAAGAGTACAATATCAGCTGGTTTACAAGAGAGCAAACTCTTGGTGCCTCTTCTCTCAAATAAGCTGTGACATGAGCATTATGTTACTTATAAGGACAAAAGTCTATCCTCTCTGAGAGCGAGTCTACTGTTTCTTTTCTGAGTTTCTCAGAGGTCATAAGACTATATTCCTTATGGGCATAGTATGTAAACCATGATTGCTCAATTCCTATTTGTCTTTTCTAGCACAGTGAATACGTATGAGACTCTAGCTGTGGAGTAAAGTAGCCTGCCTTGTACTCTTATTAGCAATGGGCTGCAAACTGAGGAGACCTTTAGCTAAAGTGCATTAGGTTTCAGCATGTTTACTAAAGAGTGACATGTGTAAAAATAGCATGTGGTAGCTGCAAAACCTGTGCAATAGCTGTAGGGGGAGTGACCAGCACCAGCCCAGCAGATACTGTGCAGGGCTAGCAATTATCTTGGTGAACCATGATCCCTATATCGGCAGGTAATGCGGGTGGTCCTATGCTTGCTGCCAAGGCATGGATCGCAGGATCAATGCTAGGAGAAAGGGGAGGACAGAGCAAGTAGTTGCTCTGTCCTCCGCAAGTGTGGTGGCACTTACCCAATCACCCCTCTGTGCCCCCCATCTCCCCACCTACTAGTCAGCAGGTGCCAGCACCTCGGATCTGCTGATCCATGGTACCAGCACCAGTAGCCACCCACCCCCCTTTAGCCCCCGACTCCGGACAGCACTTATCTCTGTAGTGCTGCTGTCCAGTGGGGGACCACTTTGTAGAACCCCCCCCCCCTTTAACACCCTCCAAATCAAACAATGCCCCGGCTAGTCAGTTGAGCCCCTTTGCTCTACCCCCTTAAAATAAATCCCAGCTAGTCAGTTGGGCTGAAACCCGTGAACCACCTCCCAAACCCCTGGCTGTTATTGACATCATCCCTGGTGGTCTAGTGTCAAGGGGCAAGAGCGATCCTCCCTGCTCCTGCCCCCATTGCTGCTGCTATCTAAAAATGATGCTGGTTTCATGGTGCTACACCCTAGAGAGAAGATGTTTTTCCCTCCCAGCACCTTGAGCTTCCATTTCAGTATTTCCACCACCTTTTTTGCATTTCCATTTCCCCACACTTTCTCCCAAATGGTCATTGACCCTCTTTGATGAGGCAGAGATAAGGGCTAATGATTATTCACTGGGGTATAGGTGTTGGTAGACGTATCTGCCCAAAATGCTGGAGAACCCAATAAGACACCAAAACTGACTTTTTGAAGGAATGGGATCCTACAACTTGTTGAAGCTTCAATGATTGGCAGTATGGTGCACTCACATATCTGAGCAGAGTAGATAAGCCAGATGTTTATATTTAGGTTTATTACATTTAATTTATTACCTTTCATACAAGCAATAGTAAGGTGATTTACAAAAAAAGGAAAAAAGGCAAAAAGGCATGGAAAAGACAGATATCACATTCATACGATAAAAGGACTAAAACAAATGTGGGCACTGAGGCCCAAAGATATGACACAATAGGTAGATTAGTACTATTGTGTTTATAACCCCCTCCCTGACACATGAGGAAGGGACAAAACAGAGTGATGCATTGCATCCATTTCTGCAAGGCACCCTAAAGTCCCAGCCGTGGAAGCAAAAATGCATAATAAAAACGTTTTCAAGTACATTCGTAGCAAAAAACATGTGAGAGAGTCAGCTGGACTATTAGATGATAGAGAGGTAAAAGGGGCATTAAGAAGGGATAAGGCCATAGTGGAGAGACTGAATGAATTCTTTGCTTTGGTCTTTACTGAGGAAGATGTAGGGATGTTACTCATGACTGAAATGGTATTTAAAAGTGATGCCACAGAAGAATTAAAAGAAATATTGATAAACTGGGAAGATGTATTACAACTATTTGATAAACTGAAGAGAAGCAAATCACCTGGACTGGATAGTATACATCCAAGGGTGTTGAAAGAACTGAAATATAAAATTGCAGACCTACTATTATTAATTTGTGAACTATCATTAAAATCATCAGTAATACCTGAAGATTGTAGGATCGCCAATGTAAAGCCAATTTTTAAAAAGGGTTCCAGGGGTGATCTGGGAAACTACAGACCAGTGAGCCTAACATCAGTACCGGGAAAAATGGTAGAAACCATAATAAAGAACACAATTAATGAACATGTAGATAGTTATGGCTTAATGGGAGACAGACAGTGAAAGTCTTATCTTACTAATCTGTTATGTTTTTTTGAAGGTGTGAGTAAACAGATAGACAAAGGTGAGTCGGTTGATATTTTGTATCTTGATTTTCAGAAAGCCTTTGACAAGGTCCCTCATGAGAGACTCTTGGCAAAATTAAAAAGGTCATGGGATAGGAGGCAGTATACTATTGTGGAACAGGAACTGGATAAAGGATAGAAAGCAGAGGGTAGGGCTAAATGGCCAATATTCCCAATAGAGAAAAGTGAATAGTGGAATACCCCAGGGATCTGTGCTGGGTTTTCTGCTTTTTAACATAGTCGTAAATAACATGGACATGGGAATAACAAGTGAGGTAATCAGATTTGCAGATAACACAAAATTATTCAAAGTTGTTAAAACCCAAGAGGATTGTGAAAAATTGCAAGAGAACGTTGATAAATTGGAAGACTGGATGTTCAAATTTCAAATGAAATTTAGCATGAACAAGTGCAAAGTTTTATACCTAGGAAAGAACAACCCAAACCATGGTTACTCGATGCAACGTTCCACATTAGGAACCACCACTGAGGAAAAAGATTTAGGCATCATTGTGGATAACATTTTGAAACCCTCCACGCAGTGTGCAACGGCGACCAAGAAAGCAAATAGAATGCTAGGAATTATAAGGAAAGGAATGGAGAATAAAATAAAGGGTATTATAATGCCTCTGTATCGTTCCATGGTGCGACTGCACCTTGAATATTGTTTGCAATTGTGAATATAGCAGAATTAGAAAAGGTACAGAGAAGAGCCAACAAAATGGTAAAGGGAATGGAATGATACCCCTATGAGGAGAGGCCAAAAAGATTAGGGTTCCTCAACCTGGAAAACATATGGCTGAGGGGAGGTCTATAAATGAATCAATGGAGTGGAACGGGTAAACATAGATCGATTGTTTACACCATCAAAATATAGAAAGACTAGGTGATATGCAATGAAGCTAAAGTTTAACCTATTTAAGACTAATAAGAGAAACTATTTTTTCACTCAATACGTAATCAAACTCTGGAATTTGTTACTGGAGGATGTAGTAAAATCTGTTAGTGTAGCTGGATTTAAAAAAGGTTTGGACAAGTTTCTAGAGGAAAGGTCCATAAACCATTATTAAAGGAGACCCTGGAAAATCCACTGCTTGCCTTAATACAAGCATTGTGGAACCTATGTGCCTTTTGGGGAAGCTGCTAGTTATTTGTGACCTGGATTAGCCACTGTTGGAAGCAGGATACTGGGCTTGATAGACCTTGATTTTACCCAGTATGGCATATCTTATGTTGTTATCCATACCCAGTAACTTATTAGCAGTCACTGAAAGTACAGCCCAACAAGTGAGTTTCTTAAGTTGTACATAATTGTTTTCACTCTTGATATCAGGGGGCATGGGGATCCCATTCCACGGTTAGGGGACTAGATATGAGAAAGATTTCCAAGCCACATCACTCCAAATAGTCAGTGGTGAAGTTGCATGCAATAGGTGGATGTTCCGTGTTCATATAGAGTCAAATAATGTGTGAGGGGGATAACTGAGATACTAAGTTTAGAGATTTAATACTATCTTCTAATATGCTACTTTGTAAAAACAGAGATAAGTAAAACTAAAATAAGTAAGCTGTAATACTTCATTTGGATGATTGGGGTTCCTAGTGTATGTAGAGGGTGAGAGTGGCATTGTGAGGCCCAAATACGGTAGGTTTTATTGTATAAAAAAGGGATAAAGTAACCCTGCTGCCTGTAGTGGAAGGTACTGCATATGCTGCATATGGGGTACTGCTTGTCTCTTCATGTCAACCCCCCCCCCCCCCCCCAAAACAGCAATGGAAGAAGATGGATTAGATACAGAAACAGTTATCAGAAAAATAGTAAGCTAACATTTCTACTCTAGTTAGAGTTAGAGCAGCAGCCTAGAACTAGAAAGACCAGGGTTCAAAACCCACTAGTGATTCTTGAGGTCTTGGGCAAGCCACTTTACTCTCCATTGCATGAGGCGCAAACTTGGATTGTGAGCCCTTTGGAACAGGGAAATGCATACTGTACCTGAATGTAATTCGCCTCGATCTTCTTGAAAGTCATGAACTAAATACTAATAATTAATTAATCGAGTAATAAATAAATAAATGCAAAATATAAGCAAATAGGAAAGGAAAAGGTTAGTGGTCAGACATGTGGGCCTGGTGTCACATGACATGCTTTGTGGCCTCCAGGGACTTCAGTTTTTGGTGCCAGTTGGACGCACAGAAGGCCAAGCAGTGGCCAGAGATGGTGCAGCACCTCCCTAAAGAGGTGACAGAGGAAGCAGGGGAGTGAGTGTGGAACCTGGGCTAGTGCAAGCTATAGGATATATGAGGCAGATGCCTAGGGAAACAGCCACTGGGCAGTGAGTGTGAGGCCTGGGCTAAAGCAAACAATAGGCAATATCAAGCTGATGGCTAGGGCATCAGCTTCTGATATGGCATCAAAGAGCAGCATAATGCCAAGCCAGGCATACATGCTGATGGGCACAGAAACCCAAAGAACAAACAGCATATTCTGTTACCAGCAGGAACACCAGGCACATACATAGATAGAAGGCAAAGTGCTAGAATGCAGTGTACAATGCCAATACCTGCAGGACAACAGGATTGTTGTTGAAAAGGTTGTGGTCAACTGATCATGCTATTGAAGGGTATTTCCCATATCAGGGGGCTGAGTGGCTCAACAGTTGTCAAGGGTACTTACTGACTTGTACCAGGTTAGGGGCAGGCCCTGTATGGGTCATTTGTCCAGTGAATGTGAGATAATGAAGGCATATGGTACAAATGCCTCCACATAGCACATGTGAATGTTGCCATAGTGATCACTGGCTCATCATGTCTGCATATGTAGGTGGCCTCCTGCTGTGCCATTCATGTGTGTATACTGTGTTCTCCAACCTGGCGTGCCAAACAAATATGTGACAACCGAGAGACAAAAGTGTCATCTGAAAAAGGGGCAGCTGGCCAGGCCTTAGAAGGGGTACTGCTGTGGTGTTGTTTTGGACCACTGAATTACTACAACAGTGTGATAGCTAACCCTTTTGATGTTCCCTGTCCCAAGGGGCATGAATGCTGTTCCCTGAGTACCCCCTGCCATATCAAATACATGTATCAGGAGAGTGAGGATGGGCCAGATCTGTAAAGATGTGCAGTGTCTGTTTGACAGTAGAGAGTAGCACAGTGTAGTGGAGGTGTAGCCTAATGGTTAGAGCACTGACTTGGGAACCTAGAAATCAGGATTTGATTCCCTCTAGCACTCCTTGTGGCCTTGGGCAAGTCACTTAATCCTCCATTGCCTCAGAAAAAAATCCAAGTTATCAATATCCCTGTTTAATGTACATTACCAAGTTTAAGTTACAATGTAAATGTCTTTGATTGAAATGATAAAGTGGTATATCAAACCTGTTAAATAAAATATGGCATAGTAAGAAGTGTACAGCTGCCATGCCATAACAGAAACTTCCCACACTGATGAGAAAGGTGCCACACAGAGCTATGCTAAATGTAGCAAGTGGTAGGAAGGAACAGATGTGGGATAAAATAAAGGTAGAAAGCATACAAGTGGTGTGGTATCCAGTGTCCTCATCAGATGTTTCCAGCATGTGTGCCAATTACACTAGAAGAGATATCTGTTTGACTGCCTGGGACTCAGAAAATACTAGCTTTAGGCATATTTGATAGCTAAGAAGTGACTATGGCTGCTGAGCCCACAACAGCAATAAAGACAACTGAGAAGTTACTAGAGATGTCCAGCTAGCTACCTGGTACACCCAATTCTAGCCATTGGCCAATGTTCCAAATGAGTTGTCATGGCTTGGTATTGAAGTGGTGACCTGTGGGAGTGATGGCACACATATTTTGAGAACAGCCAATACATCAACTGGGTCATGGGACATGGGGGATGGGCTACAGTTCAGGAGGGGGATTTATGGCTGCTGTGATGGAGATAGCTATTGGCCTCATCATGAGGGAACATGCCATTTTCTTTGAATCTGAGGATTCCCATGTAAAGCAATTTGCCTTGCAAGAGATAAACAGGCAGGTAAAGATGTATACCATTACAAACGTGAGGTGAAAGACCTAAAGAAGTAGCAATCCTCAAACAGGTGGCCAAGGAGAAGTAGGCATCCAATAACCATCTCCTCCCCAGATCAGCTCAAGCTCCTGAGCCCCCTAGAAATGTGGGTGTTCTAATTTATTGAGGAGATAGCCAATTCAGAGTGTTTGGCCATGACAGCTTTGTGCCACCAATTCAGGAAGGTGAGTACTGACTTAGCTTTGTGAACACCATGGATAGCACACATCTAGGTACCCTGGCTATTGCACCTGGTGGTGGCATGCATAGCAGTGATGGGTCCCCACCCCCACACATGTATGTATCTCCTGCTCACTGTTGCTTGTCTTGCACACATGGTTTGGGAGCAGTGTCTCTGGCTAGAGTTATCCATGGGGGTGTAAATACAGCCCTTTGGCCACTTAGCACTGACTGTGCAGTGGGGAGTCATTGTACCTTTATATCCACACTCCCTGGCCATATCACATTCTCTAGCCATGTGTCCCTGGCTTAGGGGACATTGAAGCACCATTTAGACAGTATAGTATGCAAACAGGCCACAGATTACTACTTGGTATTTGTTAAATGCATCTCATAATTGTTGTATGAGGGCAGATACATGTTCACTGCAATAGCATATACATTGGACACATGGCGATGTGGAGAGCTGCTTCATGCTTCTCTTCCACTCACATACCTGCAAGAGAGCAGAAGGGACAGATTATCAGTCAGGGGAATATAGTACACAGGGCATTGTACATGATGTTAGGGATGCATAGGGGGTTTATTGAGGGTTTAGAGTTGTGTACTGTGCCACCTATGTCTGCACAGGGCATTCACAGCACTCTCCCTATGGGTGCCTGCTGCATGCAGCAGTGTGCCTTCATCACCCAGTGATAAGCATAAACTGGGCAGCATGCAGGTAGTTAGTGGAATAGACACATACACCCTGTGCACCATTCATCCACTGACCACAGAGGACCATTACTGGCCTAGAAACATTGCCGAGCCAGGTGCTGGCCCAGAGCCTGATCTTTTGCCTACATGCGCTATGGCTATTTGCATGGGTGATGCACTGGAAGTGGCCAATATATAGGTGCAAAAGTATACAATGGGGACCTGAATCTGACTGATCACCTTCATACACCTCTGTGCCCACACTGTTTCCATACAACCTGTCTTTGTAGACTAAGAAATGTTAACTTCATTTTGTTCCCTACAGATAAACTGCAGGAGGGGACCTCGGTGCAGCCTGTGGAGAACAGACCCATAGTTACACAGAAGAAGCCCCCTCAGAGAATCTGCCAGGCATATCACCACATAGTCACTGCAGGGGGACCCAGCAGAGGAGGCATAGAGGCCACATACCCCCCCCCCCCCCCACACCTAGCTACAGCAGCCTGGCTTGACTGGTGCCTGGAACCACCATCCCAATTTCCCATCCAGGAGCCAGCAAACACGTTTTTCAGGAAGGAAGATGAGGAGCAGGACCAGCGGCTGGAGAGGGAGGACGAGGAGATGATCATCCTTATCTGATGCATTGATAATGATTTAGAGGCATTGAGAGACACCTTGGATGCCAGATCACCTAGGGCAGCAGATACATAGAAACATAGAAACATGATGACAGAAAAAGACCACATGGCCTACAAAGTCTGTCTTTCCATACAAATGATACAGGAGTAGTGGAGCCTCTAGTGGAAGCTGACAACCTACCAGATGAATCTTGACTGCTCCTTCCATGACATTGCAAACTTTCTGAGAAGCCAAGCTGGGGGTCTCTCTGCCTCAGGACCAACCTGACCTGCTAGTTATCTCATATGTCTGCATTTCATAGGGGGATGATGAGGGTAGCATTACCTCTGAAATGATACCACTGCAGTGGAGTGCATGGGTGGGGAAGCAGTCACACATGGATGAGGGAAGTGAATGTGGGGGGAACAGGACACATCAACCTTGGTCTACCGTTCTACCATTGGCACCTATAAATACGTTCATCTTGTATCCACTAGAAGCTGTGTTGTATGAATCTGGTTCTTGCTGCTGTGGTGAGTGACATTCCTTTGCTTTATGGCCCTCCCTCTGTATTGGGCCCTCTTGTAGGTCCTCTCTGGTAGATATCCTCTCTGGATGGTGATGTTGTGCAAGATACAGCAGGTGGTGAAAATGTCACATAATCTCAGGGCTGTACAGCTATTCTCCTCCACTCCTATCCAGGATCCTGGGCCTGCTCTTGAGGACTTCAAAGGTGTGCTCTATCATGGACCTGGTTCTATGGTGCACCCCTGCTGTATATCTCTTCCTGAGGTTTGTGGCTACCTCACAGGTGTCATGAGCTATATCCTGAGGAGATACCCATGGTCCCCTTTGGGGGGTGGGAAGGCAAGGGATCATTGTTCAATGACATTGGAAAGTGACACACACATTGGAAAGTGACACACACTAGTTATGGTAGGCTTTTACATTTGATATGGATATTGCAGCCATATGGACCATGGGCAGTATAGCTGAACACCTGTTTCTGTGGTGATGCACATGTGTCATCCCATGGTTCCACAGCTAAAGAGTGGTTGTTAGAACTGATGGCCTGCATTCATTGAGGCATTCCTCTCATGGCAATTCCCTATTCAGGGACCCAGACATCACAGTATAGTTACATGCAAGCATTTATTTAACTAGGCTCATATATATTACTTTTCTACAAGTCAGAACAGTGTACATTCAGGTATTGTATATACATTTCCCTTGTCCCCAAAGGGCTCACAATCTTACATTTTTGTACCTGAGGCAATGGAGGGTTAAGTGGTTTACCCAAGGTCACAAGGAGCACCTGTGAGACTAGAAACCCCAGCCCTTCTGGCCAAAGGTTGCTGTCTGCAAGCAGGATTTGAACCCCTAGCCCTCTGACCTGAGGTAACATGTCACAACCACTAGGCCACTCCTCCCTTCATGGCATGTTAAGCTTATCCTGCAAGCAGGCATCTCCAGCTGTCTGAGAGCAGATTGTGAGAGGGCAAATGTATCATGGCAGGATCCCAGGTAGCATGCTCAGACATTGCTGATAACCACTGGAACATTGCAGACCACTTGCATGGTCACAGAATAATAGTTGTGCCAATATCTGCATTCCTTCTCCTCCTGGTCAGGTACTCTCAGGGCCACAGGTGCACAATCTGTGGCCCCAAGAATGGAAGGGAACCCATCAATAGTGTGGAAATCATAGCATGGTCCTTGCTTTGGGGGAAAGCGATGTAGTCCCACATCCTCCTCAACAAGGCTCTTTTGAAAGTCTCAGTGCAGTAGGAGGTGGCAGACTGAGTGATGCCAGTGGTTCCCCAATAATATGCCGGAAGCTGCCAGTGACAAGGAAGGCCAGGGCTGTTGTGACCTTCATTGCCACTGGCAATTTATGACTTCTCTGTGATGCTTCCTCCAGGTCAGTTCTCACCAGATCACAGATCATCAGTGGTTGTCCTGTTTAGCCAGTACATCTGGAAAACGTCCTCCTCTGTGAGATGGACCTTGGGCCTATAGAAAGGAGGTGTCTGATACTGCTGCCTCCTATCCAGACTAATTGGCTGCAGCTGTTGCTGCTTCTGGGCTAGGGCTGTCTCCTCTGCCTTCTCCTCTGGACCAGACATATCCCCTTTTGGCTGTGCATGTAATGCCACCACATGCTTAGCTATGACAGACAACAAGTGGTTAGTGCTGATTCCATTTAGAGATGCCAAGATTGCACCCAGATATTTAAAGCACAACAGGCCAAATCACAAAATACCCTGTCTTACTTATAACTAAACATGAATTGGAAATTGCCTGTTGCCATGGCACTGATTACTATGTTATCCACATATGCTGTCGGCATGCCCAAACTTCACCCAGGTACACCCCTGCAGATATCCAGTTTTCTGATGGAGGTCTCCAGAAATATTCCAACCACCAGTGTCCAGCTGAATATCAAAGATACGCAGATTTGATATCCTTGTACGTTTTTTGCCACCATTTATCTAGATTTCTGCTGCCTACAGGTTTGAATGTTGACCCCATAGAGTCTGTTAAGTCATCTGCATGTCACCTATACTGTATAGCTTTGCTATAGTGGCTCTTTGGAAATATTTCTTCATATGGCACCCTTTCTTGCAAAGTGGTAAACCAACCCTTTATGGAAGGACAGATTCCCATGCATTTAAAAACAGTGGTTAGCAACCCCCATTTTGAAGAAGGGAACAAGGAAAGTAGACAATATTAAACAATATAGTCTGATAACACAGCTGAAAATTTTGCTGAAGGTTCTAAAGATGGTCTTACATCAGCTAATGGATTTCAAAGAGATTGTTCATTCCCTCTCAATCTGGGTTCTGAGGGACCATAGTTTGGAGTTTGTGCTAGTGGCCATGATATTGTCAGAGTCTGAATGGATCAAACTGGATATGGTGACGGTCTTTGGCACTGTCTCTAATGTCCAGTTTCTGACACAATTACATGGTAATATACAAAATTACTCATGACACAGTTCCGGATTACTTGCCTGCTATTGTCTCCCTATATGCCCCATCATGATTTCTTTACTCGCTCCATGATTTTCATTTATACCTTCCCTCCTGGCGGGGAATAAAGTATGAAACTATAAGAAAATTAGCTTTTTCTGTTGCAGCTCCTGCACTTTAGAATGGCTTGCTGGGTCACCTCCGCACAGAATTACATTTCAAATGCTTCAAAAAATCTCTGAAAACCTTCCTTTTTAGGACTGCTTTTAACTTACCCGAGTAGCTATTCTGCTTTGCCAGCACCGTTTAGGCATGGTAAGGATAGTCTAAGGGAATTGTGTGTATTTATGTTTATGTCTTATGCCGTTTGCCTGTCTTTTCTATGCTGTCCCTATCTCTCCTATGCTGTCCCGTCTACACTATGGCGTTCCTTTCACTTCTTTTCATTTTTTAATTATTGTACACCGCAAAGACTGCTATGCAATGTTGCGGTATTTCAAATAAAATATAACCATAACCAGATCATAAAGGCTGTATTTGGATGTTTTCCTCTTATCTACATGGGAGACTAGAATCCATTTTTTTGGGTGGACGACTTTCTGATTTTAGAGATCTTTATTGTTGGGTCCTCACTCCAATTTGTGGTTAGCAACTTTGGGGCACATAGATGATAATTTGAGGTTAGAGGCCTTTACATATACAGATTATATTCAACTCATAGTAAGTCTATCACAAAACCAGGCATATGCTATTAGAAAATTGAATAGATGCATGGCTTAATTATTGTGTTGATTAATGGAACAGTGATTACTAGAGAATCTGCAGAAACCCGTGACACGGTGGATTTCAAAAAGGCAGCACTCTGTGATGTAGGTGTACCCTTACATGTTGTCGAAGATACAGTCAGTCTGAGAGTTAGGTTTGTCTCAAGGTTATCTAGTATTCTCAGGTTGAATCAGTGGTGAAACAGGTTACAGTGTGTTTCTCATGCTTCAGCAATTGATGTCATATTTAACATGCACAAAATTGGAAGTATTGACTAAGATATTGGTAACCAGCAGCAGGTTTGATTCTAGAAATGCCCTTTATGCAGGCTTACCTCAGTGTGAATTGAGATGTCTACAGCTAGTGTAAAACACGGCAGCAAAGTTAGTGAGTGGTCTGAGAAAATATGAGCACATCATGTTTCTATGTTTCTAGTGTTCCACTCATTGTACTGGCTGCCTATTGGGGTACTTATAAAATTTAAATTATTCTGCCTGGTTTATAGGGCTCCCTACAGAGGGTCTCCACAGTATTTAGATAAGTGGGTTACTTGGCAGGATTCTGTCTGCCCATTGTGATCCTCAAAGGAGGACCTAGTAATATTGCTGGGGATCTCTGAAATTCATTGGTTCATTCAGTATTTTGACATCAGGGTTCACACGTATGGAATCAGCTCCCACAAGAGATTAGGGAGGAGCTGAATTATCTTAAATTCTTCAAGCTACTGAAAACATGTCTCTTTACTCCTTATTATTTTATTGAGGGTGGATAGGGAAGATTTTATTCTCTGTAACTTTTATGTTGTTATATTTTTTTTATTTTATTGATTTTATGAACCGCCAGAATGTGGCTTATGAGAGGTGTACATCAAATAAAGTTCATTCATTCATCAGCATGCATGCAAACATTCATCTAGAGCCACAAGTGAATATACACAAGCAAGAAGTGCATATACATATTAATCCTCAGAAATAAAACCATGATACTTGATTTCATCTCTCCAACATTTCATTTTATTTTATTAAATTCATATTCTACTAAGGGGAAAAATCTATGTACATCAAGTTAGGGCTTTAAACTAGAATCATCGGAGATGGGTGGACAAAGTCCTCGGGTAAGCACACATTAAACACTTGTATCTCCTACATTACTCAATATCTTCCCCAGTCTGCTTGCAATTCTTATTCAGAATCATGAAATTTCCAGCTATTACTATGGTGATTTTACTCAGCTTAATAGTGGCCTCCATGCAGTCGTTCAGTGGCTCATTTCCCATCAATTAAAACTCAACCATTCCAAAACTGAAGTCATGTGGATGACTAGTCACTATCCAATACCCAGCAATACCCCTCACATAAACAACTTTCCTCTTTCCGCAACCTCTACCATAAAAATCCTTGGCTGTATCTTTGACTTAGATCATAGTTTCACTGTACGTATTTCTGCCCTATCCAAGAATATATCCCTCATATTCAGAAACTTAAGGCCTCTTACTAGAGCCTGTTAGTTGGTTAATGGGCATTTTAGTGCACTGCTTCAGGCAGTTGGGAATACTAACACCAGATAGTGTCTGCCTTTGCACACTAAAACGCATGTTGATTGGGATGGGGCGAGGAATGAGTGGAGAGTGGGAGAGAGCATTGGCACTAGTGCCAGGGCAATTTCTGCTCAGTCAGCAGCAACATGACTCCTAACGTGGATTCATCTATAGGAGTTGGTAAGTGAACCAGAGCTTGTGGAGCATACAATAGGAAAACTCTTTGCCTGTTAGTTCCCGGGTACATACTGAACACCACCCTGTGGCTGCGGCGTAAGTTGGGTTGGGTCACTTAGGCTGTGCATCATTGGTATTTCCCATTTTCTCAACTGCCAGTGAATGCTCTTTGTGCTTTCCACACTTTGCCGTGTTGTTTAGATGCTTCCCATCTGCTGGGTATGATATCTTGCCTGCATGGCCCTAGTGCACACTCTCTCGCTTGTGTTGCTGCAGCATGTGCAACTATACTTGTATGGCTTCAATGTACAGTGTTTGTGCCAGTTGTGTGTCCTTTGAATTTGCATTGCACCATCGGTGGTGGTTCATATGCTGACTTCTAAGAGACACTGTCTGGTCTATGGTAAGCAGAGAGCCTTGTCACTGGATTCCAGTATCTACACTTCTTGCATGGAAGTCTCTGATGCGCCCTTACAAGGCCTGTCCCCCCTTTCCCAACAAGGTGACATGGGTGACCCAGCATTGTCAGCTCAGACCATGGTCATGGTCAGGGTCAGAGCACACCGGCTCTGGGCACTGGCCACCACCATCACCAACCTGTGCACCATACCAGTGACTGACATTTACAAGGCCACAACCTGGTCCTTGGTACATACCTTCCAAAAACACACTGCCTAAACCTTGAGGCATAAGCAGACAGCTCAATTGGCCGGCCTGTCCTGACCTCTGCAACACCCCTCCGCCTGTGACCGCAGAGCCAGTGAACCCTACTGATTTTGGCTCAGACACAGCTGGAGGAACTGCTCCATGATCCCTTCGCTTAGTCACAAGAAGTATGATATTAATAGCCATGCTGTCCATGTTATACTGTTGTCAGGTTATGTTTAAAAGCCCGCCATTGGGATTATGCAGTTATCACATGTTCAAAGCAAGTTATGTCATTAAACCCTGTTCAATCAAGACACGATGCACGGTCATCAAGGATCAAAGTCACGGTCCTTCCGCCTCCCTCATCAACCACAGCACACGCAACCTAGCAGCTAGAGAGGTACCAGGTGTGGCTGATGTGGGGTTCTCCGTGGATATCAAGTTAAATCAGCCACACATACTTGCCCACCTTCCCTGGATGAGATCGGCCTCATGCCCAGCTGTCTGCCTACCTAATGGCAAGACCACAGCTAGAGACACACTGGGCTAGCTAGGGGCAGGCCAGGGGTAGGGCTACCTTGGCACAGGCCCAGAAAGGTTTACATTTCTGGGTTCAGGAGAATATTTCCATCCTTGGTGCCATCGGGTGACATCACCAGGTGTGGCAGACTTATCCTGCTGTTCACGGAGAAGCCCTCTTTTCCTTTTCTTTTTTGCTTCTGGCCCTTAGGTTTTGTTGGTAAAATTCTTTCAGTATTATTGTAAGTTTGGGAGCACAATATGGTATTTGATTTATTTCTCTGATGTCAATAAATGATCCCTTTATACAGGCTATAGCCTTGTTCATCTTATTTCTCATGCTCTTAACTTTAGACATTAAATTTAGCATGTAATCTTTCACTTGCCTGGAACCCAGCAAACTCGTCTTTTTCAACATGGACTAGGAGCTCAACCTTTAATTCCTCTAGCTCCAGGCCTTATTTCTCCATCTCTTCTTCCTCTTATTTATTTATTTATTTATTTAATTAACTGCTTTTATATACTACCTTATCAGAATGTCAAGGCAATTTACATATTAACAGATTAACAAGAACATTGATGTTACATATGAACAAATAGGAACAAACAAAAGTAAGGAATAATATGCATATTGCTGGAGAATCAACATGGATGAGGTGTGGGGTGGGGGGGAGGCATAACCAGAAAATGTGACTGACCTCTTTTGTTAACTTCTTTGCATGTCCAGGGCCAGTGCTAGGGTCTCTAGTGTCCTCCTGCAACCTACAGAAAATGCCTTCTCCCTCAATACTATTAATGGTAGGCTGCACCCCTCCCCCTTTCTCAAAACTGCTTCATGAATTCTGTTCACATAAAGAGTAGTTACTCACCTGTAACAGGTGTTCTCCAGGAGCAGCAGGAATCAGTCCTCACATATGGGTGACGTCGGCGTCGACAGAGCCCCCATGCGGAGCATTTCCCCAGCTTTCAAAGAAAGCCTTTGGGAATGCACGCATGCATGCGCGGTCCCCTTCCCGCCCAAGGGTGCCATCTTGCTCAGTCTAATGACATAGCTAAAAGACAACTGCAACTCCAAGGGGAGGAGGGAGGGTTGTGAGGACTGATTCCTGCTGCTCCTGGAGAACACCTGTTACAGGTGAGTAACTACTCTTTCTCCAGGACCAAACAGGAAGTCAGTCCTCACATATGGGTGACTCCCTAGCTCTGGGCTACCAGGAACCCAGGCTGAAAAATAGAGCTCCCTCTAGAGCCCCAGCAACAGTGAGAGAATCTCCTCTAGAACCACACCTGAACAGTAGCCCAACACCAGGGCCGGAGGCTAGGAGTTGCCTAAACCTCAAAGAGATTACGGAGTACCGCTTGCCCGAAAGCACTGTCCCTACGGGACTCCCTCTCGAGGCAGTAGTGGTCCGCAAAAGTCTGGCTTGAAGGCCAAGTTGCGGCCCGGCAGATGTATGCCAACGGAACAGAATGGAAGTGAGCTACAGATGCGACCTTCGCCCTGACCCGGTGGGCCGTGACTTGACCCTCCAGGGAGAGGCCGACTGCCCTGTACGCCCAGGTGATACAGTCTGCCACCCAAATGGACAACGTACGCTTAGTGACAGGCAGCCTCAATTTATTAGGGTCAAAGGAAATGAAGAGCTGAGAAGCCTTTCTATGCCCCTGCGTACGTTCTAGGTAAAAGGACAGCGGCCTTCTACAATCCAGGTATGCAAGACAATTTCGGCCCTACTGGCGTGCGGCCTGGGAAAGAACGTCGGAAGTACCACCTCCTGGTTGAGGTGGAAGGAGGACACTACCTTGGGAAGGAACTTAGGATGAGTCCGCAAGACTACCCTGTTCCTATAGAACCTGGTATACGGCCTCTCCGAGACCAGGGCCTGAAGCTCACTCACCCGCCTAGCCGAGGTGAGTGCCACAAGGAACAATACCTTCCAGGAGAGGAAACGTAAATGGCAGGTTGCCATCGGCTCAAAAGGTGAGTGAGTCAGTTGTTGCAAGACCACACTGAGATCCCACTCAGTGGCCGGTGGATGAATAGGAAGCTTAAACAGAAGCAGACCTCTGAGAAAGTGAGACACCACAGGGTGGCCTGAGAGAGATTGTCCATTCACCGGATTGTCCATTGTCCATTGTCCATCCACCTCAACAAAACCTACCAAGCTTTCTTCACAAATTATGTATCAGATGCAAGCATGCCAATCAATATTGGAATTCAATCAAGCTATCCAAAAACCGGCATCTGACGTCATATCCACCTCAACAAAACCTACCAAGCTTGCTTCACAAATTATGTATCAGATGCAAGCATGCCAATCAATATTGGAATATGGTGGATATGACGTCAGACGCCGTTTTTTGGATATCATGATTGAAGGTTGTCAGTTGAGTTGAGCGTCATTTGAGCTGAATAGTGCGTCCGTGGAGAAGACGCCGGTCGGGTAAGGCATTCAGGCTTTGTTTGCTCTGATATAGGGGAGTGTATTTCTTTTTGTAGTATGAAAATTTAGCACTTTTTTATTGTTTTTATTTTTTTTATAGTATATCCCCCTGAGGCAGCGTCTGCGAAACGCTAAGAAGGACGTCTGATTGTGGCATCGGGGTTGATACTGCTATGACCATCCTGGAAGATTGAGCTGAAGACTGCTATTTTATGCTGATGGGTTATTCTGTTATATAGGAGCTTTCTCCTGGTCTGGAACATGTTTGAATGTGGAGATGTTAAATGTTGAGGGCCCTATGATAGGTTGCTTTGTTATATTTGCTTGTGATTACTATATTAGAATGGATATCTGTTAAAGCGACTTTTAGTTTGATTTCCCATCAGCGTTTTGTGATATTTAAGGCTCTTTGGTGCTGTCTGACGGATGGAGGGGTTGGCTACAGATCGTTGATGTAAATTTCCTCATGTTGGATCACTGAAGCCAGGTTTCTTGGCTTTGAAGTATTCGATAACTATCTGAGGATTATTCTGAGGTCTGTGCTCCCCGTTGTCACGGCACTAAAAGCCTTTATAGTGCAGAGTTACTAGTGCTACATTTGGTTAAAGTGTGGAGTTGTTTTTCATTGTTGCTACAGAGACTACCACCACTCTCTCTCTGCATTTACATTTGCAAAGCTCTTTTATAAATCTGACAAAAAAGGATGAATCTGGCTTTCGTCCTTTACACTCTACTGAAACGGCTCTTGCCAAAGTCTCCAGTGACTTGTTCCTGGCAAAATCCAAGGGCCTTTACTCTGTCCTCATCCTTCTTGATCTTTCTGCTGCTTTTGACACTGTTGACCACAACCTTCCCCTCGATACCCTGTCCTCGCTTGGTTTTAAGGGCTCTGTACTATCCTGGTTCTCCTCCTATCTCTCCCATCGCTCTTTCAGTGTTAGTTCTGGTGGCTCCTCCTCTTCTGCTATCCCACTCTCAGTTGGTGTACCCCAAGGATTTGTCTTGGGACCAATCCTTTTCTATCTCTATACCCAGTCCCTTGGTGTGCTTATCTCTTCCCATGGCTTTCAGTACCATCTTTATGCCGATGACTCCCAGATCTACCTATCTACGCCTGAAATCTCCCTGGCAATCCAAACCCGGATCTCTGCCTGCCTTTCTGACATTGCTGCTTGGATGTCTCACTGGTGCTTGAAATTGAACATGTCCAAGACTGAGCTTTATCTTTCCCCCTAAAACCTCCTCTCCTCTTCCTCCTTTCTCAGTCTCTGTGGATAACTCTCTACTCCTTCCTGTTTCCTCAGCTCACAATCTTGGGGTTGTCTTTAACTCCTCTCTCTCCTCCACACACATCCATCTGATAGCTAAGACCTGTCATTTCTTTCTCTATAACATCAACAAAATCTGCCCTTTCCTTTCTGAACACACTACTAAGATGCTTATCCATTCCTTAATCACTTCCCATCTTGACTACTATAACCTACTCCTTGCTGGTCTCCCTTTGAATCATCTCTCTCCCCTTCAATCTGTTCAACACTCTGCTGTGTGCCTAATCTTCCACCAGCCTCATCATGCCCATATTACTCCTCTTCTCAAGTCACTTCATTGGTTCTCTATCTGTTTCCACATCCAGTTCAAACTTCTCATGCTGACCTGTAAATGCATTCACTCTGCAGCTCCTCGCTACTTTTCTTCTCTTATCTCTCAATACACCCCTCCTCGGGAACTCTGCTGTTTTACTAAACTGCTTCTATCTGTGCCCTTCTCTTCTACTGCTAACTCTAGACTTCTCTCCTTTCACCTTGCTGCACCTTACGCCTGGAACAAACTACCTGTGTCTGTATGCCAGGCACCTTCTCTGATCCTCTTCAAATCCAGACTGAAAACTTTTCAGTGCTGCTTTTGGATCTTGACTCACCTGATCTCCTTGTTTCTTTACCTTTCCCCTTGTTTTATCCCTATCTACACCTTCTGTGTTGTCTGTCTTGACTAGATTGCAAGCTCTGATGAGCAGGGACTGTCTCTTACATGTCTGTGTGCTGCACTGCATATGACTTGTAGCGCTATACAAATGCTCAGTAGTAGTAGTAGTAATAGTATTTCAGTACTCTTGTTGCAAGTCTCTCTCCTCATTGGTCTGTGGGTGCAATCTGTTCTGCGGGCACAGACTAGTACTTCAGGCTGCAATTTTTAGCCTGTGGGACAGGCCTCTCCCGCGGGCACATGCACTACTCCTGGCCACGATTTTCATCCCACGGGAGCAACCTGTCCTGCAGGTATATAGCAGCACTGTTGGGGATCACAGCTCACTTTTGCTCTTCAGCCCGCGGGATAGGCTGTTTCCTTGGACACACGCACTATTGCAGAGATGCCAAGGGTGGCCCATTCCGAAGAGTGAGATTTACCATCCCAGTGAATGAGATTGAAGGCTAAGGAGTGAGGTTTCTTTCATAGTGCATTTGTGGTATACATTTGGAAAGATCTGCATGGTTTGCTTTTGCAAATGAAAGGAGCACCAGAAAATGATATTTATCTTTATTTGGTTTGATGTAAAAAATTCCAGCAAAACTAGCAACTCATCACACCAAATAAAAAAAAATGGATCCTGGTTTCACCTCAGTAACATAAACCCTCTCCAGTACCAGGCATATTGTGACATAATACAAAACTCTACAAAAGTCCCTCAGGACAGAACAATCCTACCATTCCATGACAGCACGAGTGACGACCTACCTAAGAAAAGTCAGCACTGTAAATATTGCAGTGAGCCTGATAAAATCGATACAACCTATAGGGAAAATTGAACAAGCCAGATTATTATAGATCCCTACAAAGATCTTCAAAGCCAACAAAATACGTAGCCTCAGTCATACATACTAAACATAGATAGACTCTCACCAAGTCTAGTGCAAATTACCATGACCTGACAATAAAAATATGTGGAGAAAAACTGAACTGAAACTCCAATAAGCCAGACTGCATGTGGTGCAACACAAGAGAAATAGAAACAGCGATACATTTTCACCCGTGCTCTGCCAAATACGAGTATTAAGACAGCAAATTTAAATTACCAAAATCGTCCTATTCCAACCACTAAATGAAAAATAAAATTTGTTTTTCTATCTTTGTTGTCTGGCCAATTTACTTTTCTGATCATGTTGGTCCCAGCCTCTGGCTTCTGCTTTCCTCAGCTCTCTCTCCAGGATCTCCAGACCATTTGCACGCTTCTCTTTTCTCCCATATTCTTCCCTTCCTCCCCTACATCCATCACTGACAGTGATCTTTTCCTTTCAGCTTTTTGTTTCTCTATCCACTTATACTGTATTTCACTCCTTTTTACTATCCAGTCTTCAATTTCTCTCTTTTTACTTACTTATTTAGCTGCATTTATATCCTGCTTTTCACTGGGTCAAAGCAGTTGGGGGATACATTTAACATGAGGGATATGAGACACATACATTAATACAGGGAACATGGGCAATGGAGGGTTAAGTGGCTTGCCCAAGACCACAAGGAGCACCTGTGGGACTAGAAACCCCAGTCCTTCTGGCCCAAGGTTGCTGTCCTCTAGTGGGATTTGAACCCCTGACCTTCCGGCCTGTAGTACCTTGCCCCAACCACTAGGCCACTGCTCCCTCACACTTTCCTTCTCTTTCCCTCACACTGATTCTCTCATTCCCCATCCCCTTATTCTTCAGTCTCTTCCCAGCATCCAGCATCTCCTCTCTCTCTTTCCCCCTCCTTCCAGCATCTCCTCTCTCTCTTTCCCCCTCCTTCCAGCATCTCCTCTCTCTCTTTCCCCCTCCTTCCAGCATCTCATCTCACTCTCTCCCCCCTTTGTTCAGCATCTTCTCTCTCTCTCTTTCCCTTAATCCAGCATCTCTTCTCTCTATCCCCCCTCCATCTAGCTTTTGCCATCTGTCTTCCTACTTCCCCCAATGTCCAGCATTGCTCTTCTGTTTTCCTACTCTCCCATGTTCGGCACCTCCCCTCTATGTTCCTATCCCCCCATTATATCCAGCATATCCCCTCTATCTTTGTACTCCCCCTTGTGTTCTGCATCTCCTTGTCACCTTATTCCTCCCCCCCCCCCATATGTTCAGCATCGCCCTTCTGTGTCCCTGCTCCTCCTCTCCTCCCATGTTTTAACCTGTTTCTCCATGCCCAACATCTCCCCTGCCGCCCTATTTACCTTCTGTCCAGCACCCCTCCCCCTCATGTCCAGCATCATCTGCTTTGTGTCTTTATTCTTCCTTTGCCCTCCCCTAAGCCAAGCCAGAATATCCCTAATTTACTTTATCATCTTCTCCTTTGTCCACCATTCCCTCCCTCCGATCCTTTTCCCCATGCCCCTATTAGTATCTCTCTCCCCTCTGCCAGTGCCTATCTCCACTGCTGCCACTTGCCTGGGCCTGTGGCAGTGGAAATAGAAAAGAAAGAAAAAACAAGAGTGGAGCCTGAAAGTCAGTGCATGCTAATGACGGCCCTGCTTATCCGATTCCGCTTCTTCGAAACAGGACGTTTGCATCAGAGGAGGCAGGACCAGTAGAGCCATCAGCGCGCACCAACTTGCAGGCACTGCTCTTTTTTTTTCTTTTCTATTGCCTCTACCACAGGTCCAGGCAAGTAAGTGCCGCAGAGACAGATGCCAAATGGAGAATCTTTTAAAGGCTGTAAGGCCTGATGGCAGCACCAAGCAACTTGGCGAAAATGTGTGAGAAAAGGGGGGCAAAGCATCTGTTGCACACCCAATGTGTATGACTTGACATGTCTGCTACTGCCTGTCACAATTTTGGTGCCCCTTATCACCGGCGCCCCCTGTTGTGCTTACCCGGCTCTTTACCTTAATCTTTTGCACTTTCAAATCTCTAAATCCATCTCGACCTCAGTCTTCTTTCTAGTACTCTATGCCGAGCCTTCTTTTTTTCTCTCAAGCTTATTTTTGGTGTTTCTATCTGGATCCCTCCATTTTCTCACTATTTCAGTTCTTCTTTTGCCTCTTTCCAGAACCTCTCCTTCTCCTTGTGTACTAACCTTTCTTCCAGTACTCTTTTCTTGACTCCCCCTTTCTTTTTCTGCCCCAACTTTTCTTCTGTTGTTCCTTTCTTTTTCTGCATATACCCTTCTTTGGGTGCTCCCACCTAGGTCTCCTCCTTCTCCTATGTAGAGCTTCGTATTATATTTCCTTCCTGGGGCTACATTCTCTCTGTAGTAGTACTCCATCTATTTCTAAAGGCTGACGGTACATTGCCAGTGGTTGCTTTGCAGGCCTGTTCTTTCTTCTTGCATTGCTTTGGAGCGTCCTTACTTCCCCTAGGGAGACTTTCTGCTTGGCAAGACACTTTCCTTCCAGCGAAGCACAGCCCTACATGGTACAATGTAACACAGCAGTTGGGATCAACAGTGGGACCTATATACAGTTTATATTAAGACCATTTTTGGAGTGCTTCTCTACTGTGCCTGCCTGTTTTATATGTTAAGTTTCCATAATAAGAACCATGCACCATGGAAGACCACACTATGGCTAGAGTTGGCCTATTTGTGTGCCAAAAACTGGAAAACTCCTTAACTGTGGAAAACAAAATGTAAGACTTGTTTCTATTTTCCAAAAATGCATAAGAACATGTGATTCTGATTAAATGCAAACTCCAATGCATCTTGTAAATGTAGCATAAAACTTACCAAATATATGTTGAGGGGAAACCTATGACCCAGTGCTTCAATGAAGATCACATGAGCCACAGATTGTACATAAGAAGGTGAAAGCTGCAGCCTTCTCCAGCCCACATTTTCAGTATCAGGTCTCTAGAGATGTAGAGATGAATACACACCCATGGCCATCAATGTTTTCTTTAAATGACAGCTGCTGAGGTAAAAAAAAATCCAATATTTAATAGCACTAACCAGACAATGGCACCCACTAAATACTATTTATGTATTTATTTATTTATTTAACAGGTTTTCTATACCGCTTTTACCCAAGGCGGTTTACATCAAGCAACATAACAATTAAAGAATTGTTTTACATTAAACAGGGAATGCAACTTGGAGATAAATATGAGATACATTATGTGAGGGGAGCAAACTATTTTCATGTAGACATGGTCTATGTTTTATGGGGAAGGATGGTTCGTTCAGCTTAGCTGTCCTTCTATGTGGAATTTTAGCTCCAAGATAATGATTTGTCATCAGGTCTGTAGTATTCTCTGAATAGGTGGGTTTTTAGTTGTCTTTTTAGTTCGGTGATGGATTTTGCTGATCTTATGTTATCTGGTAGAGAGTTCCACATTGATGGGGCATATAAGGAGAATGCTCTGTTGCTGGTTTGCTGTGTGGTTTTGGTCATGAGCGGATGGATGTTTAGAAGGTTCTGATTGGAGGTTCTTCTTGGTCTTGTTGAGTAGGATGTTGTGATCAGTTCTGAAAGGCAGGGAGCTGAGAGGTTATGCATTATCTTGAAGGTGGTAGTGATGGTTTTGCATTTTTCTCATTGTGATATTGGTAGCCAGTATAGGTTTTTTAGGATTGGTGTTATATGATTCATGGACGAGCTGGCAGTGAGGATTCTGGCAGCAGTACTTTGGACTAGTTGGATTGGGTATAGAGCATTTTTTGGGAGACCTTGGTAAATGATGTTGCCATAGTCAAGGTGTGGTGTGACTATGGCTTGCAGTACTGATCTAAAGTCTGTCTCTTGCAAAAGATGTCGGAGGGATTTGATGAGCTTTAGCTTCCAGTACGCTGTTTTGGATGTGTTTTTATGTGAGAGGTCATGTTGAGATTGCTGTCAATGGTCATACCTAAGTATTTGATCTCTTGTTTTATTGGTATTTCTGCATCCTGTGTTATCTTTTGGGGGGCTTGAGGTTTTTATCTCTAAATATGAGTAGTGCTTCGGTTTTGTTTTGGTTTACTGTGAGATTTATACCGGCTAGAATGTTTGTCACAGCATTGAAGATATCTGATATGGTTGAGAAGTCTGGGTTCGTGGTGTTAAATGGCAGGTAGAACATGATGTCATCTGCATAGAAGTGATATTGTGCATTCAATTTCTCTAGTAGGTTGCAGATTGGCTGGATGTATACAGTAGGTTGAAAAATAGTCTGGAGAGGGCTGAGTCCTGAGGGATGCCTTGTACTGACTTGCAGGGTCTTGAATTGGAGGTGCCTGCCCTTACTTGCATGATTCTGTCTGATAGATATGACTTGAACCATGTTAGTTGTCTGTTAGACCAATGTCACTTGGCCTATTTAGCATGATGAGGTGTGATACTGAGTCAAAAGCGGCACTTATGTCAAAGAACATCAGCACAAATCCCTGATGGGGTTTATCCAGTCCGATGATGATGTTGAATAGGTCTGTTAGGAGGCTGTTGATGCCATGTTGTGGGTGGAAGCCATGTTGGTGCTGGTCTAGGGGTGCATAGGTATCCACATGGTCTTGTAGTTGGTGTTGTAAGGTTTTTTCAATTATTTTGGCGAGGAATAGGATACTCACAATTGGGCGATAGGAGCTTGGGAGGGTCTTGTCTATTGAAGTCTTTTTTTATGATAGGACATATAGAGGCCTGTTGAGTGCTAGAGGAATGTATCCTTGGGTGAGGGAGGAGGGAACTATGCGTAGGATGGTTTGAGCAAATTGGTTGCGTAGATTCTTTAGCCATGGGCATGGGTCGAGGGGCGAAGTCGTGGTGTTGATGTTGTTAATGATGTTTATTATTTCTCTTTTATTTATTATTTCTCTTTTTATTTATTACTCTATCCAAATACTGTGATTAGTGCCAGCTGTACCCAGATGATGGTGATGTTCAGCAGCTATTTGGATAGCCAATCTGCATACCACTTAGAACAGCTTTTTGGATTCTTATACGGAGAATGGTGCTGAAAATCAACACTATCCAAATAAATGCCAAATAAATGCCAGCTCTGCCACAGCTCTATGGCAGCATTATCCAACTTGTGCCCAGGTCAGAGATAATATTCAGCGGCACAATCCTGAATAGTAGACTCGGAGGCACTCTTCTAGTTAGCAGCTGCTGCAAACTGGCTAAGAATCTTTGAACATCAACTCCTTACATTGCAACGGCTTGCAACTATCTTTTATCAATCAGCATTTATGTAATATTAAGTGGTAGGTAAAATATGCAGACGAAAAGTCGCGCTCAAATCATTTTAAATAAAACAGAAACCCAAAGAGGGTTTTATTTTAATGAATAGCAATGTTGATCAGGTCTGTTCACTGCTATTAATGTATCGTAACGGTCTCCCACTGTTCTCAGCAGGGGTCTGGGTAATTCAGTATGACTTACAAAATTAACAGCAGGGGGCAAGCTTTTTGCAATTTTCTTAATTTAGTAAGAGCATCATTCATCCAGTGTCGAATGCCAGTTCCTACTGTAACTTCCCCTGTATCAAGGAAGCATTGCTTCTTCGCCTCTTTTCTGTGTCTTAAAAACAAATCAATAGAAATAAATACACATACAATTAAGTACTGAATTAAACAGCCAAGAGAGGAGATAGTGCAGTTCTTTTTTGTTTTCTGAATCTATCAATCTGCCTGTCGGAGGGAGAACTATTGTTCTAACATTCCTCTGTATGCACTCAACAACTCACAAGTGCTTTGATGCTGTCATTGGAGTAAACAGAGGAACAGATGGGGGATGAATAAACTCATACTGAGACCTTCCTAAAGAGAACAAAAGCATTTTTCCCTTTGCAAAAATATGTTAATATTATTGCTATTTTCATATGGCTGTTTGCAGTTTCTGATCCCAGATGGGAAGTCAAAAAAATAGAAGGAACAAGGACCTGGTGTACGTAATTAGGACACATTTAAATCTCCCTTTCATTATTGCAAAAACATCTGCAGGACAAAGAACAGTGAGTGTGGCAGATACAGGTTTAAAGAGTTTCGCAGTTACATATATACTAACCGCCTCCCCATCTCCAGGGAGTGCAAGTTGATGTGATGGAGGAATTGGCATGAAAACAAAAAAACAGACTCTAACCACACTAAGAAATGAAAACACAGATTCTTTTACAGGCTCTTGTTTAATCCAATGGCACCGGTGCTCAGGGTCCCCATAGCCACATCCCAACAGCTCAGCAGAATGGAATCAAACGGAAAAAAAGCTACTGCTGAACACACAACCAACAATATATATATGTATATATTTATAAGAGGTATACGCAGAAAAAGGAAATATAATCACAAAGAGGGCAGTAAAAACATAAAGGGAACATAACTGATGCATAGCAGAAAGTAGAATATAAAACCCAAATTAAGGCAATGAGAAAACCAAAAACATCAAACAAGCACGTTCTCCAAGAGTGGTTTTGCTTGAGGCCACAGCGTACTGCTTAGAAGTAGATTGTTAGGACCGGGAGCAGCATTTGTAAAGGAAACAAGCTTTACGAGTCCATTGCTTTGCTGTACAGCGCACAGGCACTTGGAAAAGCTGACTCATGAGTCATTGGACCAGCGGTAAAAGTGAAAGTCAAAACGGATGAGGCAGCAAGCTATCCACCGACCTTGTTTTAAAAGTATTTCCTGGATCAGTTTATTTACTCGCATGCTAAATTATTGTGAAAGCTTGATGCAGTAAGCTAATGATATGCTAATTCATGAAGCATTAAAAAAAATCCATTTTAAGAGCATGCACCCCAAAATCTGAGTGAAAATGCATGCTGAGCTTAGAGGGCATTTTTACATTGGGAGGTGCTTTAAAAATGATAAGGATGTTAAAGCCTATACTTAGGGCCAGTACAAGAATATGTGGTGCCCTAGGCCAGGGGTGGGCAATTCCGGTCCTGGAGGGCCTCAGACCAGTCAGATTTCATGATGACCCTAATGAATATTCATGAGATCTATTTGCATCCACCGCCTTCCATTGTATGGAAATAGGGCCATGAATATTCATTAGGGACATCATGAAAACCTGAATGGTCTGTGGCCCTCCAGGACCGGAATTGCCCACCCCTGCCCTAGGCCAACCTCATTCCTCACACCCCCCTGCTCCCTCCTCCGCCCCCATTGCTTCTGCTGCCACCCCCTCCAGGATCTCCAGAGGTGGTAATCTCAACCTCTGGTGCTGTAAGGCTGTTCATGCTTCCACCTCCTCCAATGACTGCTGCAGACGTCCTTTGGCATGGGGGTGGAAGCAGCTGATCACAGTTCTAGGTGGCATAAAAAATGTATCTCCTGAGATGAATACAACTTTTTTCTTCCTATAGTTAATCTGTAGTCCTTGCTGGCGCAACCATATAGCAAAAATTGATAAGGTATAAAAATCTGCAAATGCCCTATTCATGCTTTGAACATCCGAAAACGGCCATGCAGATGACCAAATCACAGAGACATCCCCGGAGCCATTATAGAAGCCAATTCAGTGGATGTCTCCAGCGTGAGGACATCCAAGTCATAAAGGAGTATGATGGAGGTGTGACCGTGGGCGTTCTGGGAAAGATGGACATGCCCGTCTGATTTCAGAAACAGTGAGCACTTCCCACACCCAAAAGCAGGTCCTTTCAGGACTATTCCTGCTCCAGAGTATGAACAGGCATCAGAAAAGCTCTCGTTCTGCTATTCAAACTCCTGGAAGGCACAGCGAGCAAGGTACTCTGATATCCTCAATATTTTCCATGATGATACCGAAAACTGCAGGGAAACAAGAACACTTGCTTCAGTTGGATACGTTGATACACATCCCTATATGCAAAATAGCTACATAGACATGCTTTCAGCATTGGGTAGATGTCTCTGCCCCAAGTATTTGTAGTGAGGGTGTCTGAGGCCACCCTGTGATGGTGAGTAATGAGGTTCCTTGTTTGGAGATCCCACTTGAGCAGAATTTATTAATGCACGCGCAAGTGAAGAAAGCAGTTCAAAGGTCTTTCTTTCAAATTAAAATATCCCTCCATCTTCTTCCTTATTGGACTGATTTTCAGCAGCACTTCAGCCATTGCTATTTCCATGTTTAGACTAGGCTAATATAGCTCTAGGAAGGCTTCCTACGGGAATGTTAGATGCTCTGCAGCTTGCTCGAAATGCCACTGCAAAGGTTTATTGTGCAAATGGAGATTTGATCGCATCGAGCCATGCTTGCGTTTATTGCACTGGCTTCTGATTGAACAATGCATTTATTTTAAAAAGAAATCTGTGAGGGGGGCGGAGCCTGATGTCCAGCGGGTAGGACGCATTGCGTTGAAGCTCCCGAGAGGCCTACTTAGAATCCTGACTTAATACCTATACAAATTTACTATTTCGCTCCGAGCTGACCGGGGCACCTCGGGGGGGATGGCGGCCCATAAACCAGCGCGCTTGGACTTCGGGTCTCCTTCTTCTTCTCACGGAAAACGCTCCAAAACAGAGGTGTCCTCCCCACAGAAGATGGTCCCATTTCGTGAAAACCCCGAAATGCACCTGGAGATTTTGGAGGAAATACGCGGCGTGAAGGAATTGGTGCAGTCCAATGGAGAAGCGCTTCGAGCCATGCGAGAAGACTTTGGAGTGCTCCAGGACCGACTTGAAAGTCTTTCATTACGGCAGGACAACATGGCGGGGGTCCTCGACTCGCACGAGGTGCGCTTGGGCAAACTGGACAAGGCTGAGCGCCAGATACAGAATCTTCAAAAGGAGTTAGAAGATAGCAATAATCGAGCCCGTTGCAACAATGTGAGGCTCCTCGGAATGCCGGAGGGGGTGGAAGCAGGAGATATAAGAGAATTCTTGTTCAAAACTCTTCCCTCCTTGCTGAAGATCACTTTTCACAGAGAACTGGAAATCGATCGAGCACACCGTGTTCCTGCTCACATGGCGCTCAACCGCACGACCCCCCGGCCTATTATCTTTAGCTTGCTACGATATCAACAAGTGGAACAAATTTTACATGCTGCCCGAGCGAATCATCATTTGGAATTTGAAGGTCGTAAGGTCTCCTTCTTTCCTGATTTGGCAAAGCCTACCGTTGACCGTCGGAAGAAACTCCTTGCTTTTCGCCCTCGACTTCAACAGCTACAGGCTCGCTTTGGCCTGTTGTATCCAGCGAAGCTCCGAGTGACTCTCCACAACCAAACCAGGACGTTCGAAGATCCTGATCTACTATCAACATTTTTAGACTCCAAAGAAGCAGAGCAGATGCGCTAATCCCAAATCTTGGACTCTTATCTACCGGCTCTATCCGCCATTTTGAAGGGCCCGATGCGGCGGTCATAGCCAAGCACAGAAATAGCCTGGACTTTCTTTCTTTCTCTATATGACTTTTGTTTTTTGGTCTCCTATCCCTTCATGATGTGTGCCTCGGTCGGATTCGGAGCACGCACAGTCCTACAGGTTATGTGTTTTTTCAATTTCGGCCTTCTCTGGGGTTTCTCCCCGCAGACACATGGTCGCCAGTAATTTTGGGGTTTTGCTTCTCCTCTACCGTACTGCGGTTTTCTTTGTTAATGTGGGGCGCTTCATTGTATTATATTAGTTTATTTTTCCTATGTCATGTGTACAGCCAGATACAGTCAGTTTGAGGGACATAGTGAAATTATGTGTGCTATCATGCTCAGAACTTTAACTTTTCTGAATGGCCTTATGTAAAATCTTATCATTCACCGTCAAAGGCATTAATGGTCCACTCAAAGGAAAGAAAATCCTTAGCTATCTTAGCCATGAGCATGTTGATTTAGTGTTTCTTCAGGAAACGCATTAAAACTCTGCTGAAACACTGAAACTCAATGCTAAGCCTCACATGGTAGCTGCCTATTCTCCCACCGTTTCCAAATGGTACGGGATAACCATTCTGGTTAAGAAGTCTTTGTATGCTACTGTATCTGATATTAGCGCTGACAAGGAGGGTAGATGGGCCCGTGTACACCTTGAGGTTGGAGATAGTGAATTCACGTGTATTTGCATTATGCCCCGAATGTGGACAACCCTGCTTACTATGCAAGTATTGCGCAGTTGGCCTCGGCCTCTGCCAATGCTCCATTAATACTTGGTGGCGATTTTACTCAAGTGTTCCCTCAATCTTTTCTTCTCAAACAAGGTGCTCGTTGGTTGGAAGATCCAGTACCGAGTAGACCTGTGTGGCTAGATATAGAAGCGGGCCTTTGCAAACCGATTCCTCTTACCTTTCTCCCTGGTATGACTCTCCCATCAGACTCCCACTATCTACCAATGCTTTTATTTATTTTATTTATTTATTTATTGACAATTCTTATATACCGCACTATTAGACATCAGCGCGGTTTACATTAAACAGAAAACATCCAACAGTTTACATCTGTCTGGTCATTACATTTAACAGGAGGTATAACTTGGCGAAATAGGGGAAACTAAATACAATGGTGGTTTATCTATTAAGGGATATCATGGTTAACTATATACAGAGTGTTACCAACAGTGTATGGAACTGTTTGTTATCTACAGAGTAAAGTTGGCTTGTTGCGAGGGTCTATCCCTTTGGCCACTCCTGCTATTCACCTGATGGTTGTGATCGGAGCTGTCATTGAGATATTTGAGGAAAAGGAAATGTTTTAGCTCCTTTCTGAACTGATTCAAATTGGTCATTGCTCTGATTTGTGCTGGTAAGGTGTTCCATAGGTTTGGGGCACAGAGTCGGAAGGCTCTGTTAGATGTTGATCTGTTGCATCTTGTGGTTTCTATTGGGATGACCAGCGTGTTCAATTCTGCTGTACACTTTAGGTGCCTTTAATACTCTTATGCAATCTTTAGACTCCCGACTCTGGTCAGTGCAACTTCAGCATCGCCTTCGGAGCACTAGAGTACTCCCGCCATCGGCACTCCCTACATAAGGTTGATTGGAGACTTTCCGATCTCTTGGTAGTTCACCGGGTGTAGCATCCAATTTTACTAAACCTTATGTAATGCTATAACTAGAGATACCCCTATAGCGCAGAAAGTATGGGAGAGAGAATTGCATGTGACTTTGACCTCGGAGCAATGGAGCCTTATCTGGAGTAGAGGGACACGGGTTCCCGATCCGCCTCACTCACTCAGAGACCCTCTTCTTTCTAGCCCACCGGTGTTTTTACACTTCTCACAGATTAGACAAATGGAACACTACTCAGGGCAATGGTTGCTGGACACGTCCTGCGGCCATTGGTTCATTGCCTCATGTTATGCATGAATATCCCGCACTACAGTATTACTGGCGTCGGGTCTGGGGTCGTATTTAGTCTATCTCGCACTCTCAGGAGCCCCTTTCTTGGAGGATAGTGGGACTTCGCCCAATTGCGGTGATCCCCTCTCTCCCAAAAATGGCTTATCTCCTTTCGAACTTTATGCTTGGCATTGCTATTTCCCTAATTAAGTAATACTGGAAAATTAGCTCCCATCTGAGCCCCAATGAATGGTGGAATCATGCCTGTCTTTACAGTAAATATGAACAAATACCTCGTCTGTTCGCTTCCTCCGTTCAGACTCCTTCTCATTGGTCTCAATGGAAGCTGCTTAATGACTATGTACATTTTGCTAAATGCTCTCATCTGACTGTCTAACTTTGTATATATCTCTGTCCCATGATCATGCTGTATTGTAGATACTCTTTTGATCGTTTGATGTATAATCACTGTTAATTGGAAGCGCTCACATGCTGATATAATCGGGTAGAGAAGAAGCATCGGGGTGGGGGGTAATGGGTTTACTTTTCCTTATTGTATACCTGTTTTGTCTTTTTTGGTGTGTTGTTTCTTTTGTTTGTTGCAAAATGAAAATAAAAGTTTAAAAAAAAAAAAAAGAAATCTGTAAGGCGTTAAGGATGAAGGGGCCCTTTTACTAAAGATCGCTAAGGTTTTGCACTACAAAAGCACATTAAGTGCAAAGCCTCTGCGTTAGTCGTCAGGGGCATGACCTGCATGGTCCCAGCAGCTAACGCATGACCAAGTACCTTTACGTACAGTGCAATTAACACCGGTGCATCTAATAACACCCATAGATGCACTCATGGAAGTGTTGTTAGCTGTTCTGCTGCAGTGCCTCTGAGCACATGACCATTGCTTTCACGCTAGTCTGTCCAGCAAGACGGCAAGAGTAGGTGCACTTGTCGCTCCATGCAGGTCACCCCTCCCCATGCCTTGGTTTAGGGGTGTACCCACCACTTCCTATAGGTCACCCCTATTTGTTGAGATATAAGAGATAGTCATGCTTATTTTGATTTTATCCTGCTGCAATAAAGAGATCCTCTGTGTCTGTCCCATGCCATTTTGAATTCTGTCACTGTGTTTGCCCCCACCACTACCATCGGGAGGGCTTTCCAAGCATCCACCACCCTTTCCTGATGTTGCCTTTCAGTTTACCCCCTTGCAGCTTCATGTTATACCCTCTAGTTTTACAGCTTCCCCCACTTGATATACTGCCCTAGTGGACAATGCCTCAGAGCAGTTTACAATATCTATATAATTAAAAGGAAAAAGAAGGGACCACCAGAGTTTTGACAGGACAGAAGACGAAAGAAATCAGAGAAGGTCGAGAAGGTCTAGAAGGTGTTTCAGTTCAGAGGGGAAGGGGGTGAGTGGCGGGTGACTTGCTGAGAACTGCTGTGGGAGAGGTCAAAGGCAATCTGAAAAAGGTGCGTCTTCAGCAGTGTTTTGAATTTGACAAAAGTGGTTTCAGAGCAGAGAGTAGGAGGTAGAGAGTTCCATAATGCAGGACCCAGGTAAAAGACGGCGGATTTCCAAATCTGTTCAAGATGTGTCTTGGTGGCCGCAGGGAGGACCAGACGGTTGACATGGATGGCTCTGAGGAGGCGGTGGGGGGTATGAAATGGGAGCAGATCAGATAAGCACTGTGGGTTCCCAGTGTAAAGAGTTTTGTGAACAGTAACAAGAGTTTTCTAGTTGATGCGGTATTGAAGAAGGAGCCAGTGCAGATGAATTAAGAGAGGGGAGATATGGTCACAACGAGAGGAGCGAGTGAGAACATGTGCTGCACTTTGATCTCCACATTTTTGCCATGTTATCTGCTGAGGAAATGTTGTTCATGTCCCCAACAGATAATGCACAGCCCTTGAAGCTAACAAAGCGCCATTTGCACTAATACACCATGCTAGCTGTAACAGCCTATTACGTCTTAGGAGACAGAGCCCTGTCAGTACTGTATGCATTTTATTACATCGCTTTTATTTACTGCCTCAAACTTTGGATTTTGGGAAAATAAATAAATAAAATACGTGAAAGCCCTGTCCACCTCTTCAAGGTCTTTTCCTTTTGAAAAAATAACCACATGGTGGTGGCTTCTAGCGCCCTCTGCAGCCTTTCCTCTCCCACTAACTCTGACTTGTGCATGATAAGTGAAATCTAATCCTCAGTTACTCCTGCTCTGTGGCTGCCAGTTTTCAGAATGGTGTCCCTTGAGCCTTAGTGGAATTAATTGGATCTTGGGGGTGGGTAGAGTAGGAGACCCAAAACTCATTATCCTATTTGTTTCTAAGGGACAGGATTTCACTTTGAAGGGATGGTCAAGGCCTGCAACCCAGAAGTTCATGTTTAACACTTTCAAGTTATAGAGAGGTGTTAAGAGAGTCATTAGTGGGCAACTAGATCGCTCCCCCTTCCAGCAAGGGGAGGAATCTCATATGCAGAGGAGTGGAGGAACAGTAGCAGCCCCTGCTAACTAAGCCACCAGGGTTTTCAGGATCACCCAAAGGTCCCTGGCTCTGTCGCCAAGTTAAACTGGCTTGGAGGGGGTGGTCCCAGATCAGAGAATCTCTGGCTTGGGGAGTCCTGGTGTTGGGTCATCTAGCATCTGGGGTCATTAACTGTTGATGCTTTGTCCTGGTATGCTCAACTTGGTTGAACCCAGGTCTAGGGATTTTTTTTAATAGTCATTTTTTTTTCCATTAAATTAAATTAAAACTAAAAGCAGTACCTCACCTTCAGGGATGTTATTAAAAATCAGCATTTGGAGGTAAGGTAAAAGAGCTTAAAATTGAGTGCACTTTCCTGGATTAGACATAATTGCAGATGTGCGTCTCTTTTTGTGTGGTCCAAGCAGATGCTATATAACTGACAAGCAGACAAGGATAGCACACCAGATCCAAGAGTGATCGTCCAGAGGTTCTCTGAACCCATAAGGGCCTATGGGGAAAATGCTTAGTAGACAGTTTTCTTAGTCTGTAATTAAGGGGAGGAATTACTATACCTCTTAGTGGCAACCAATAGAGTTTAGGCACTTGACATACTCTCATTCATCCTTCTCAATAAAGGCCACAACGGTTTACTTAAGATTTAGGGTCATTGATAAACAAAACAATTTATAACATTTGGGTAAACATTACTCATGAACTCTTTCAAAATAAGTAATCTCCTTTAACCAAGTTGGAGTATCTTTGTTACCTCAGTCCTTCTGCTGTGAGTCGCTCAGTTCTGTTTTGTATCGCGTATGCACAATTAATTATACTGTATCACTTGATTGGTTCCATTTTCCCTAATCAGTCTCTTTCCTGAATACTTGAAGCTCAGTGGTTCAAACCTCACGGTCCCCCAGCCCAGTGTGGTAGACTACCTCCTTGCACGAGTCCCTGTGGATTGGGCTGATGTCGCTGTCCATGGTTAAGTTTTTTCTCTCATTACTCAGATCGTTGGAGTCTGGACGGAGTGGTGCAGACTCTCTTCAGGAACCTCCACTTCAGGCTGAGATCTTCTCCTGGCAGCAGTGACTCTAGGCCTCGTTGTTTGTCCTTCTGTCCCAGTCATAGTGCCTGAGGCATCTTCCCCCTGTCCAGCAATTCATGGTGCAAAGGCTTGGGGGTCAAAGACAGGAAACTGGCTGTGGCTGAGGTTTTCGGAACATAGGGGCTGTTCCTATTTCAGAAGAGTCCCTCCCAGCCTGAACTTGACTGGCAGGGGAATCTTCCATGATCTGGAAGTTGGCACACATTTCCCAATATTGATGGAACCAATCAATGAGGCTACGGTTCTCAGCACAGAGGCTTCGGAATGCCAAGTTCCATGGGGGGCCAAGCTCTGCCTCTTGGCCATTAGAACTCCATTTGGCTGTGATTTCCAGCCTTCCCGTACTTCTGCATGCAAGAGATTGGGTCCCAGTGGACCAAAGTAGGGGAAACTCCAATCTGCAGCAGTGAAGTTTTGATGGGTACAGGACTCCGGTGCTGCCCCCCCCTCCCCCGTTCCGACACCTATGTCTCAGTGCATCAAATCCATAGGGTCTCTACACAGATATAGGTCTTTTCCATACATTTACATGGAAGGTGTGCTACAATTAAAGTGGATTTTAGCACTTATACTTATATTTAATGCCAGAGTAAAATTAGCAGTTGAAATGTGCATGAAATCCTGAGCAAAGATGAGTGATGAAGTTGGTGTGCTTTCTGACATTGGGCCTAGGCCTGAGCTCCTCCTCAACTTCAAGACAGGGATACAAACCAGCTCTAGATCTGCCTGACCCTTTGACAGTATGTTATCCACACCTTTACCTGTGACCAATTCATTTGTGGCCAAACTGACCAATGAGACTCAGAGAGGAATATTGTGAAGCAGTTTAAGAGCTCTTATTATTATTATTATTCAGTACATTGCTATAGCAATGGGTGTCTAAATACAGACACACCCCTTTACATATTTCAGTGACATTTATACCTTTGTTGAATCTACAGGCCCCTACCCCCAGTATCTTATTGGCTAACTAATACAGTGTTATTGACCTATCTAGTGTGCTCAGGCAGCACACGTGGTTTTCTGCTCAACCCCGTTAACATAATGCCATATTCTTTCATGACAAACCATATGGCAGACTGCAGTTTTCCTGGTTCTTCTGACCCCCTTTATGGTAGTACATACTGATGGTCAATGGTTTATTTACTTTTGTGCTTGCTCCATATGACCTTTGCATTGCAAAAGGTCAGCAGAGCAAGGATCTCTTTTATTTACCATAGCTTCATTGTATTACTCAAATCAGCCCTGACCTCTACAACATTAGTTTTTCTATTTTGAATATATTTATCTTGTCTCTTACAATATAGCAATAAATAGACACACTTCAAATACATAATCCTCTATATTTTAGTATGCCTTTTAACTTTAGGTTTCTGTTCTGTCTGCCAGTCCTTAACCTTTGGACCACAAAGATGAGGAAGGGGGGGGGGAGAGGAGTATGTACTTAGTGTCTCTTAGGCTCTGCTATCTCTAGATGCAGAACAATAGAGCGAGAGAAGAATCTGCATGAGATGTCAGACATTAATCTCAGACATTTTTGTTTTGCAGAGTATTTCTAGAAACCTCTATATAACTACATTCTTTGAATTAATTTTCTTATCATTCTGTAAAAATAACACTTTACGTTCTTCTATCAACTTTGTATAGATTATTTTCCAAAAACAACAATTTAAACCTTTCTATCACAGTAGATGCAGTCCTAGGTTTACCCTACTGCATGGAGGGTCCTATAGTCTTGTTTTTCCCAAATAATACAATTGGAATTGAGAATTTCAGGTTCCTGCATGCAGTGGGGTAAATCAAGGACTGAATCCAGCTGTTTCTGTCCCAAGAAAACAGGAAATCTGCGTCAGAAGTAGTGGAAGCACAAAAAGCACACAGTGTTAGAGATTTCGATGTGCTGTGGTGCTGCAGGTCCCGAAAAAGCCAACAGTGGAGGCAACCACTGGTGCTCTAGGTGACTGCCTGGTTTGCCTAATGGTACCACCAGTCCTGCTGTCGCATGGCATATGCCTTCTCATAGCTATCAACTGCTCCTCTGTTATTCACACACACAGTTTAATCCGCTGTTGTGTGGGGTATTTTAGCCCAATCTTGGATTTCTAACAACCCTACCTTGATGCATTCTAGGACCTGCAGCACTGATTTCAATAGGTCGAATGATGGTGCTTTGGGATGCATGCCCTAAAATGACGCTATTGAAACTAGCTGTGGTTGCGATGCTTGGCTCCTGTTACAAGGGAAAGCATCCATACAACTCCAGCTTATGCCCCAAAAGACTTTTTAAACCAGGAAATAGTCTCACTTTAGTCACTGAATTGCAAACAAGCTCAGGACTGAGCAGCGGTCCTGTCACTATTCTGGTGTACGGTGATGTTTTTCTGCTCTGATGCGATTGGGCAGGAACAGAAAGATCCTAAAGCACATATTTTTTCAGTGTCTTAAATGAGATATGAAATCAATACGTTAAACTTCATTCCCAGGCATCTTAGATGCAGACAATAATGCCCAGTGAATGAAGGCCAGCAAGTTAAGGCCAGCCTCGCATAAGTTGAAAGGACACTTGAGGTTCTATAGGTTTTCAGGTCATTTTATGGCTATGCTTATTTAATCCAGCGAAGTGAACAAACACCGTGCATTAGCATGAGAACAGTGAAAAAATGACGTCCTTGCCTTTCCCGAAATGGCTGTCAGCAACAGGTCCATTGATTGCCATGCCTCATTAACGGCAAATTGGAACACCATATGACCTAAGCTTCTGTTTTGCTGTATTGTATTGTCTATCATTCTCTTGTGGTCTAACATTCTTTTGTGGTACATTAACCCAAAAGACCAACGAATCTAAAAAAGCCAGACATAAAAGTTGATACTACAATGGCACAAACACAGTGTCATGCATACCAGCAAAGCCAGGTAACATCATAGGACAGTGAAATTCTGTCAGGATTTAATTCACTCTATTCAAAGCTGGGAAACATGATGGCTAAAGGTAATTCACTAGGGAGGTATCTTTATTAAACATTTTCAGCACTCCAGCAGGTTCTACATACGGAAACTGGCTATTATAACGTTTTACAGGGAAATAGCATGCAAGTTTAAAAAGGAGGCACTTAGCACCTGATCTTCTGTGACATAGGCACGAGCTCTTACGAGGTCTAAGCCAGCAGCTCCCTGTGCACATTTGCCCCTCTTGGTAACGCAGTGGCAGAGCTGTGATGTATGGGCACACTTTATAAAACACACAGATGCCTGCATAGAGCACCTGCCTCAGTGATGGTCTAAATTTGTGTGAGAGCATTTATGCACTACTTTATAAGGGCATATAGGGGTGCCTATGCTGCCTAAGTAAAATAATACAAAAATATTATAGTTTCATAATATGGACATGAAATTAGGTGCATTTAAGGAAATTGTTATAGGTGCTCTGGTTATAAAATTACCTCCCGGACTAAGTACATCTGTGTCATATTTGAGAATGGTACCCTTAATGTCCCAGGGAAGCTGAGACCTTTTATCCTTTTCCATTCCATATACTGCCCATCGTAAAGCATCTAGGTGATGTACAATTAAACATTCACAATAAAAATGCAAACATGCATGGTGCAATAGGGTCAGTAAAACACTAAGATAAACAAGGGGGGTATTCAAAGGCATTTACTTGGTTTGCAGATCTGTAAACCATGTAAATGCCACTCACTGGGATATCAGTGGCACTAAACCCTGCGGCACTGACTCTACCCCCTCTCCCCCGGGGTGGAACGGGGGCAGCACTGCAGGTTAACTGGGCAGCGGAGATATTCAGCTGCTGCTTAGTTAACCCTAACCAGCTAAAGTTAGGACAGATGAATGACTGTCCTAACTTTAGCCAATTTTGCAATCCGACCAGCGGCTAAATATTGTCACTGGCTGGATCGCAAAATTGCTATCTGGGCAACCTGGATATTCGATGCTAGTGCCCAGGCAATAGAGGGTTAAGTGACTTGCCCACAGCCACAAATAGTGCTAGTGGGAATCAAGCGCTGGTCTCTTGGCTACCTAAGCCAGTGCTCTATCCGTTAGGATACTCCTCTACTCATGCATTGAATATCCGAAGCAAATTTAAAGTGGTGATGGCCAACATATAATTTTCATATAGTTGACCTTAAACCCTTTGATGAGGCCTGTCCTTAAATTATCATTAATAAATTGTGTTATTTGTTTGAGCTGCATTATGGTATGTTTGCTGTCAGCTTTTTGGCTGACTCTTGTCAGCTCTGCCCATTGGTGATGCTCGTCAGCTCCTCCCAGGTGCCACAGCGTTCTCTAGCTTGACTGCAGCTGCATGGAACTGGTAACCTGTGTGGTGGGAGAGGATCTACATAGCCCTTTTGTAGCTACTGCACAGAATCAGCCCATTTTATTTAGCCACATTAGCCACAGCGTCACAGCGTGTTTGTGGCCAACATCCTGGCTTATTTCTGCTTGTTGTACTCACTGATGATGACAACTACCAGGTGAAAAGAAGAGCTGACCAGCATTAGGGGGGTGGGGCATCACCAATGACATCATACTGAGGAAGCACAATAAAGGGTCAAGTCTTTTCTGCATCCATTCATGCACTATGAGAGTAATTTTAGAATTGTTTTTTCACATGTAAAGCTTTTATAAAATTGGACTGGACATGGGCTGTTGGGTGGGGGGGGGGGGAGCTAGGTTTGGAAATGGGCTGACAGTGGGGCTAGGAAAGGACTGGAAATGGGATGATGGGGGCTGGGATTGGAAATGGGCTGATGGTGGGGCTTGGATAGGACTGGAAATGGGCTGAGGATGGGGCTAGGATAGGACTGGAAATGGGCTGATGGGGGATTAGGGTTGGAAATGGACTGATGGGGGACTTGGATAGGACTAGAAATGGATGGGGGAGCTAGGACTGGAAATGGGCTGATGGAGGGACTAGAAGGGAGCGAATGCTGGGTGGGGCTGGAACTAGAAGGGAGCTGATGTTGGGGGAGGTCTAGAATGGGGCTAGGAGAGTGAGAGAGGGGAAATATATTTTGTGTGGGAGGGAAGAAAAATGTACGATTGTCCGGGTATTGGGAGAGTAAGTGGGTATTGAGGATGGAGGGGTAAAATTTGAGTGGATGAACAAGGAATAAAGAAAGAGATGGAGGAAAGAGTAAAAGAATAAAGATCAGTATATTAAAACATGTAGAGAGAGAATGGAAAAAAAAAACTAGAAGAGAGAAGAAAGGACAAATGGACAGCAGACAATGAAGAGATAACAGAAGACAAGAAGAAACCAGAAGAAAGTGACTGGAGCAATTGCAACTGAAAAATAAAATGCACAAATAACAAAAGGTAGAAAAATACTTTTTTATTTTGAATTTATTAACTGGAATATGTCAGCTCTGGGAAATATGTGTCTTTAACGTCTGCATTTTGTTTAGTACAAGTGGAAATTAATTTATAGTTTTATTTCTGCACTGTTATTGTACATTCCAAGTTTGGCTTTTGAGGTTCCCAGTTTAATTATTGTCTTCCTATTTCTAAATCGTGATCCCTTGTTCTTTGTTTGGTGATGGTCTGTGTTCTGCATGTGTAACGGGGCTGAGGTATTCTGTTTATGCAGTTTATATTTGATAGTGCCAATTGTTCTCTTTCCGCAGTAGGAGATGTTTTGGTATTCTCTGAGATATATTGGTTTAATATTTGCAAGGTAGCCTTTTGATAGGCAGGGCTTGGTGCTTTATGAGTCCTGGTAAATGGGCAGTGTTTGTAGTACTTCCTAATGTGCCTGGCGGTTGGCACTGGAGTATAGTAATATAGAAATCTTTTAGTCTTTCTTTAGCCATACTCTCATTAAGAGGCATGTTTGCTAAAATTTGGTGCATGTTAACATTATGTAGATATCTATGCAAATGGGGCCGTTTATACAAATGAGGCCCTGCACCGAGTCTCTGCACATGGCCCTGCACCCCCCCTTGGGCCACCCCTGGAGAGGCTGGCAGAAGATTAGCCACGCAGCAGAGTGTTGAATAGATTGAAGGAGAGAGAGATGACTCAGAGGGATACCAGCAAGGAGCAGGTTACAATAGTCTAGACGGGAGGTGACTAAGGAGTGGATAAGTGTCTTAGCTATCAGTTGGATGTGTGTGGAGAAGGAGACAGAGGAGTCAAAGAAGACCCCAAGGTTGCGAGCTGAGGAGACAGGGAGGAGTAGAGAGTTATCCACAGAGACTGAGAAACCAGTGTCCTGTTATAAAATTATTCCCTATGGGAGTACAGTCAAACCTCGGTTTTCATGATTAATCCGTTCGAAAAAGTCTGACTAAAACTGAAACGTATGAAAACTGAAACAATATTTACCATAAGAAATAATGTAAATCCAATTAATCCGTTCCAGACACCCAAAAATATTCACAAAAAAAAAACATTTTATAGAGAATAACTATTTTTACATACAGAAAACAATGAGAAATAAATATAAATGACTAATGAAATGGATAAATGAACATTTAACATCACTGAAAGCAAGCTAAGTACAGTACTGTACAGTACATTATGTTAACATCTGGCCTTAGCCACCCCTGACAAGCTGCTGTGCCCAGCTCTCTTCGGAATCACATTGGATTCAGCCCATTAAAATACCTTTACTTTATCTGCTCAGTGCTTCAGAATGGCAGAAAATCTTAATGACATAGCTTCAGACGTACCCTGCAAGAGAAAGAACTGCCTCCCACATTCATGCAACATCTCCTGCTTACGTTGACAGCTTTTCTTCCCTGCTACCTCCGAGCCTGAGGGGGCGCGCCAGAGAACGGGCAGGCGGTGGACGAGATCGGGGCCTTCCTCTCTGCGCAATCCTTGCCTCTCTAACTCTGACCAGGCTCGAGGATGTGTTTCATTTATGTGCTCAGCTGGCTTTCGCTTCTCATCACGCTGGCGATCGGTGAGTCCGGGGGGCAGTGCTGCCGGGACCGGGCGGGCGTTCTGGCAGTGTATACAGACCGGTGTGCAGCGCGAGGGTGTATGTATTTACAGTACTGTACTTTATGAAAACTGAGGCGATGTACGAGAACCAGGACAAAATCTCAGTCAAAAAAGACGTTGAAAACCGAAGCGATGTATGAGAACCGGGACAAAATCTCAGTCAAAAAAGACGTTGAAAACCGAAGCGTATGAAAACCGGGGCAAATGAAAACCGAGGTTTGACTGTACTTCCTTTAAAGAATGCATCAAGGGAGTTATTTTAGAAACCCTATTTCATGCTTTGGAGAGACATCCAGAGCACAAAGACTGTCTCCAGAGCCATTTTAGAAGTTGACAGTGGGGACATCTGAATCTGAATGGGGCATGGAGGAGGTGTGGCTGGGGTATTTCCAGGACCCTGGGGACATGGTTAGGGCATTCCCAGAGACTAGGACCTCCCCACCTGATTACAGTAACGTTATGGACGTCCAGTATCATGTATAGCTTTAGAGCAGCTTTGAGGCAGGCATCACCATGAACAAGCATCTGAAAAGTGCTTGTTTTAGCTGAAAAACATCCAGAATGTGTAGAGAAGAAGGCAATCTGTCACCCTCAGTACTCACCACAATTCCAGCTACAGCAACAGTGTGCTTTGAACCCAAGTTGCACTGTCCCTAGCCCACTATTCTAACCATTACGCTATCCCACTTTCTGGGTTTGGAGATGCAGTACTGGGGATGTCTAAGTAGATGCCTCGGCAGATGACCCTATCTGGCACGTCCAGGTCTTTGAAATCCTGTCTGCACCTGGACATGCCTGCATTTTCTTTCCTGAGGAACTGAGATTGAGGAAGAGGGTTCAAGTCCTGAAGCAGTCCTTTAGAATTGAATGGGTGAAACTCAAGTCAACATTTTTTGTCCCCTACTGCTAACCCTTTGGTAACTCTAAGGGGTTAATTGTATTGCAGATACGTGGTTTCAATCTATTTTAAATGCATTTATAAAATTGAAAAACATTCTATGAAGCTAATGAAAGAAAACATTAGGGGGGGGGGGGTGGATTTGAAGCACAGGCTGTGGTGCAACAGGGCATGTGCTACACTTTTACATGTTAAGCTATGCCCCTGTTGCTAAAGCTTCTTAACACCCTCTGTTGAGTGCCATTGGGGATTTTTGTTGTTTGCTTCTAGCTAGTTTAGAAATAATGCATGTTTGACTAACACTCTTTCATTGTTTATAGCCTCAGGTTTCATGAACTATTACTTTGTAACTCTATTTTTGTTTATATTGCATTGTTTTCAGACATTCTGGCATAGATGTCCCAGATTACACTTGGACGGATCTTTTAAAATTCCCTTCTATCTGTGTAGGGGATATGCACGTACTGCAGTTTAATAAACTGTAAACTGCAATAGTATAACCTACTGTACATACGTGCCTTCAAAATCTAGACATGGGCATTTATACTTGCCATGTGGCAGGCCTAAGTGCTTCTGCCTAGTGCGTATGTTGGGGGCTACTTATGTCCCGTTCTATAAAGTAAAGCTTGCATGTGCCGAGCATGAGCATATATGCACGTCTCTCAGGTGCACCATTATAGAATTATTCTCCACATGGTTAAGTAGCAACAGCTCCAGAACACTCCAATTCCTGACTCATTTTTAGCCAGATAACCTCACCTACAGAGCAGAGGAATAGCCTAGTGGGTAGAGCAACTGCCTCATACCCAAGCAAACAAGGGTTCAATTCCCCCTGGTACTCCTTGTGACCTTGGGTAAGTCACTTTGCTCTCCATTGCCTTAGTAGAAAAGGCTAGCAATCTACTTCCAGGGATACATTAGCAGGAAAGCCCAGAGGTAGCTGGATCACTATGAGTCAACACTGACTTGATGGCACTTAAAAAAACAAACAGACCTTAGCCACATAATGTTTATGTCCAAAATTTGTCACCCAAAGGCCATGACTTTTTCTTTTTTAAAGCACTTATGCAGTCCTCTCCATAGCCCAGTATCTAAGCACTTTTGAACATCAACCTCAATATTTATTTATTTGAAACATTTTTCTATACCACTCCTTCCGAAGATCAGGGGTGGTTTACAATAAACAAACGAGTTACATATAACAGCGTGAGTAATGTAGACACACATAACTATTTACATAATAAGCTTTATACATATTTACATAGGTCAAGTTAGTAAGTTTACAATTGTTATGTATTTGTAAACAGGAGAATGAAATCTGACATCATTCTGAGAGCAATGAGGTTATGAGGTATGGTGAGTGTAGCTGAGGGTTGTATCTAAACTATTGTTACAATTGGAGCTACTGTAGTCTGCAATGAAGAGAAATGTTGGAATTTCCATTCTGAAGCTTTGGAGGTCTTTAACTGATCGCAATGAATCTGGGAGAGTATTCCACAGAGTGGGGGCTACGTATGTGAATGCTCTGTTGCTTGTGGTTTGTTTAGTCTTGCGGATGGATGTTGGAACTATAAGAGAGTTCTGAGTCTTTCCTCTTCTGGATCTGGTGTCTGTTTGAGTGTGGATTAAGGATGTGAGGTATGAGGGTGCAATATTATTAATTAATTTGAATGTGGTCATGATGGTTTTATATTTTATTCTACTTGATATTGGGAGCCAATGGAGTTTATGTAAAATGGGTGTGATGTGGTCTGTTAAACGTGCTTTGAATATAATTCTGGCCTTGACATTCTGTGCCATTTGGAGTGTGTTTCAGTTCTTTTTGTGTTATTCCCTATAATAACCTGTTACAATAGTCAAAGTGTGGCATGATTAGGGCTTGAACCACTGATATGAAATCATGGGTGTCTGTTAGGGTTCTCAAATGCTATATGAACTTTGTACTTGAAAACTATGGTTATGGTTTTATGTGAGATGTCATGCTGAGGGATTGATCAAGTGCAACTCCTAGATATTTTACTTCTTGTTTTACTGGGAGTATGGTGTTATATATGCAGAGTGTCTGGAGGGGAGTGAAGTTTTGGTTTCTTGTGGTATATATATACTTCAGTTTTTTTGAAGTTAATGCTCAGGTTGTTAGTGTTTAGCCAGTTCTCTGCTTCTTTGATGCATGCTGAAAGTTTGTGGTGGGAAGGGTTCGTTATGAGTTCTCTTTAATGTTCTGTTGAAGTTGCAGTGTAAACCACTTTGATATCAAGAAAGGTGATATAGAAAACTTGTTAAATAAATAAAATAAATGTCAACATGAGAGTATAACATGATATCATCTGCATAGATATGATATCTTTTTTTGTGCTTTCTGAATATGCTACAGATTGGTTGGAGGTACAGATTGTATAAGAGAGTTGAGAGAGCAGAGCCTTGGAGTATTCCCCAATCTTGAGGGAAGGTAGCAGAAAATTCTTGTTCTATTTGTACATATTGTGACCGGTCGGATATGTATGATTTGAACCATCGGTGGGTTGTTCCCTTTATACCTACAGTATACGTGCTAGTCCTGAGAGAATAGTGTTGTGATTCACTTTGTCAAATGCAGGTGCGATGTCTATGAAGACAAGAATGAATGCCTATTTTGCGTTATTCATTCCACGTATGAGTGTATCAAATAGTGCTATTAGTAGTGATTCGACACCATGGAATGGTCGGAAGCCATACTGCTGGTCGTCTAGGGGTACTCTTAAGTCAATGAAGTCCTGGAGTTGTAATTTGACAGCCTCCTCAATTACTTTGGCTACAAATGGTATACTGGCAATGAGCCTATATGATCTAGAGCCATCTTTATTAAGGGATTTGTTCTTTAGGATAGGCCAAATAGTAGTAAGTTTGAGTTCTTTTGGCATGATTCCTTGGTGGAGGGATTGGTTAACTATGTTGAGGAGGTAAGAAGCTAGTTCTGTTTTTGTTGCTTTGATCTAGGCTATGGGACAGGGATCAAGGGGAGAGGTCATGCTGTTAATTTTTGTAATTGTGTTTAGGAGTTGTTTTCAGTCTATTAGGTAGAAGGTGTGCCAAGTGTTGATGTTTGCTGGGAGTTCTGGGGTGGGGGAAGTGACTGTTGCTTTCTATCTTTTTAGTTTGCATAGTAGTTGGCTAGAATTTGTGGTTTGATGCTGATTTTGTTTGGTTCATTTTGTGGGGATTTGGTTGATGATTTAACAGTTTCTAAAAGTTCTCTTGGGCAGTTAAGAGCTTTGTTAAGGATTTTCATATGGTGGTCTTTCTTTGCATTGTTTATGGCTTCTTTATAAGTGTTTAGGGCGGACATGTAGAATGATTTGTATTCTAGAGTTTTTGTAGATCTCCATGTATGCTCTAGTTTTCTTAGTTCTTTTTTAATTTAACTAGGTCTTGAGAATACCATTTCTCGGACTGTTTGTGAGAGGTTTTTCATGTGTGTGAGTGGGTGTTGCAACTTTCTGAATTGTGGTATTCCAATTGTTTGGAATATTGAGGTCAGTTGGCGGTGTTTCTAGTTGAGGCAGTATGTTTTTCAAGAAGGTGTCTTTATCAAAGTGCCTGAATCGTATATTTTGGTGCAATGTGCTAGGGGATTTGGGGGCAGAGGGGGATATTGGGAGCATGAAGTGCACAAGGTAGTCATCAGACTATGGGACTTGTGTTATTTGAGGGCTGTGTAGCAGAGGTGCTCTGTAAATGATTTTGGCAGGAATATCAGGTCTCATCTATTGCCCTTAATGTGGGTGGGCCTATTTATTATCTGCTAGAAGCCCACGTCTTCCATTGAGACAAAGAACGATGTGGACTGTTTAAGTTGGAGTCCTAAAATGACGTGAGGTTTCCTTATCGGGGATGTGCAGGCTGATTCAAGGATTGCTGCTAGGTTGTTGTGGTTGGTTGTTGGTGGTCTATACAGGAGGCATATGGCTATGTTTTTATTTTCAATTTTGAGTGTATCCATCCTCTCGAAATTACTACAAATGCTGGGGGAAGCTTTTAATTCTATTTTGCTTATTATGAGGATTCCACCTCCTCTTTTGGAGTCCCATGTGAGCAATATATGATTGGTCGAGGTATGAATAAAAAGTAAGCAGAGATATCATGAAATTAGACTCGATGTCAAAAATACACAGAATTATAAGCAATGTGATGGAAAGGCAACAATGTATACAGTTTATAATTGAAGGCATTAGTTCTGGCAAGATATAACCGGATAGTTAATTGTAAAACTGATTTAATACTGAGTTGTTACTTGGTTCCAATTGTGGGGTCACTATGTATACAGGTACTGGTACAGAGCCTAGTGTGATCAATGCTTTGATATATTAACTTATGGGCTAAAACAGGATTGATGGTAGCGACTTTGCAGTGTTTGTTCTTGCCTTCATGCAATCCTGTTTTAGTCCATAAGTTAATATATCAAAGCACTGATCACACTAGGCCTCTCCAGAGGACCCTTTGGTGTGTCCCTTATTTTATTTATTTATTTTATTTGAACAGCTTTTATATACCGCTGCTTCCAAGGATCAGCAGCGGTTTACATTACAACAACAATCAAACAGATACATAGAACTTTATGGAACTATATTACATTATAACAAGAATTGTATGAAATATTACAACATAACAAGAACAATATTGAACTATATTACATTATCTGTATAACAGGTATAAGAGTGAGCTTAAACCTATTATAGGCGTTTATGTAGACTATTATATAGGTGTAAGAAGAATCATTAGTATGTTAGATATCACTACAGTTGACATTGTTCCAGTTGTATATATATATTTGGAAAGGGGTAGATAAATTCAAATCAATTTATGGTGGTTGGGAGGCTATACTTGTTTCTTCATTGGTGTAGTGTTGTCTGAATAGATGAGTTTTTAGGTCTTTTCTGAGTGTTTTTAAATCTTTTCTTTCTCTTAATTGATCCGGGAGATTGTTCCATAGTATTGGAGCTACTAGCGAAAAGGCACTGTTACTTGTTGAGTATTTTGTTTTCCTTATTAGTTCTGGGACTGCTAATGTGTTAAGGTTTTTTCTCTGTCTTATCCTATTTTCAAATGGGCTGCGAATAAGAGTAGTTAAGTGTGATGGGGCAATGTTGTGAATTAATTTGAAGGTGATTAACAGAATTTTGTATTGGATCCTACTGAATATGGGTAACCAGTGTAGTGTGTATAGAATAGGGGTAATATGGTCAGATAGTTTGGCTTTAAATATAACTCTTGCTGTTACATTTTGGGCCATTTGCAGGATTTTGATGTTCTTCTTAGTTATGCCGTGTAGTATGCTATTACAAAAATCAAAATGAGGTATTATCAAAGCTTGTGTGACGGTTCTAAAGTCTTCATCTTGTAATAGTGGTCTTAGTTGTTGAATAGAGCGCAGTTTGTAATAGATTGTTTTTGTTAGTTTCTTGATGTGTGTTGTAAAACTGAGAGTTTTGTCAATGATAACTCCTAAATATTTTATTTCTTCCTTGATTGGAAGAGTCACATTCAGGATTTTAATGTCAGGTGGGGGAGTATATTTCGTGTTTTTGTTGCAATCAGAACTTTGGGTTTTTTGACGTTAATAGCTAAGTTGTTTAATCAAAGCCATTCTTCAGCTTCGATAAGGCAGCTTATTAGTGGGGTACGTCGGTGGGAACACAAACTACACCAGAACATTAACCCACTGCAAACCCATAAAGATCTATTCTGGTGTAGTTTGTGTTCCCGCTAACGTTCCCCACCTAAGGGACACACGAAAGGGTCCTCTGGAGAGGCCCTCAGGAGTGGGAACGCCCGATGGCACCTTGAATTTAAAGGAGTCCTGGAGAGACCCTGATTGGGCTGGAGCTGGAAAGCGAGGAGGAGTTTCGCTTCCCGCTCTCGTGCTCTACCCCAATCAGGGGACCACTGCTGGAGGATGCAGTCATTAATTCTGATGGCTGCTAAGAATTGGTACTTACATACTGATAAGTTCTCAAATTTTTATTCTCAAATTTATGACCACCCCTATCTCAAAGCAGAAGTACAAAAACATAAAATAACAAAATCCGGCATAAATACATGAAATCATCATACAAATAGTACAAATATATTAAAAACCCAAACACATTAAAAAAAAGAGTCGGTGTAGAGCAGGAGTTCTCAACCCAGTCTTTGGGACACACCTAGGCAGTCAGGGTTTCAGGATAGCCACAATGAAGATGCAGATGAGAAATCTGCATGCACTGCCTCCATTGTATGCAGATCTGTCTCATGCATATTCATTACGGTTATCCTGAAAGCCTAACTGGCTAGGTGTGTCCCGAGGACTGGATTGAGAACCCCTGGTATAGAGCAAATGGTAAAATATGAAATAGCATCAAATAAAATAAAATCCCAATGCAACCCACCACTATGGATGTGTATTTGTTTTCAAATGAATGGAAAAATGAACTATAGGATTTCACAATACTCAAAGAGGAGGAATCTTCAGAGTGCCGTAGTGGGGGGAGTTATCCACACAAGCAACGTCAATAGTAAAGGCTTTCTATTCATAATTCCATTACTGCTGACACCATGCTTCTCTGGGGCTGGTAAGGCTTTGTACTATGTGAGCTAGAGCTAGGGTTTAACAAGGTAGAAATTTCAAAATACTATTCTGCCATTATGATGACGAGTCGATTATTTAAAATCAAATTCAACTATTATTTGGTCAGCAGCTTTCTGCTTTCTGGACTGTCGACTTTCCCCTATTATCTAGTTTAAAAGCTGATCTAATGCTAGCAGTCTGGTTCCATTCCAGATAAGGTGGTGCTCATCCTTTTGGAAAAGCCCCTCCCTTCCCAGAATGTTGCCCAGTTTCTAACAAATCTAAAAAGCTCTTCTTTGTACTATTGTATCATCCATGCATTGAGACTCAGGAGCTCTACCTGCCTTTTGGATCCTGCACATGGAACGGGAAGCATTTCAGAGAATGCTACCCTGGAAGTTCTGGATTTCAGCTTCCTACCTAAAAGCCTAAATTTGGCCTCCAGAACCTCTGTCCCACACTTTCCTCTGTCAGTGGTGCCAACTTGTACCATGACAGCAGACTCCTCCCCAGCACTATCTAAAACCTTGTTTAGTTGGCGCGTGAGGACCGCTATCTTTGCACCAGGCAGGCATGTTACCAGGCAATCCTTACATCTACCAGCTTAATGATCTACTTGCCTAATGATCGAATCGACAACTATAATGGCCGTCCTTACCCTTTCCTCATGGGCACATGGCACTGGAAAAACCTCCTTGGTGTGAGAGGGTTTTATATCTCCTGGCGGACAGATCCTAGTTACAGGATCACTTCCTGCCACACTAAGGTGAGGCTCTCCTTTCATGTGACCTCTCTCCTCCATGAAAACTGAGAGGCTGCCAGACTGGAGGTGAGACTTCAGTACTACGTCCTTGTAGATCTTCTCTATGTACCTCTCTGTATTCCTTATGTCCCCCAAGTCTGCTACTCTAGCCTCAAGAATGCATTTGTTTCCTGAGGGCAAAGAGCTCCTTGCACCTAGCGCACACATAAGACCCCTTACCAACTGGGAAAAAAAATCGTACATGTGACACTCAATGCAAAAGACTGGATAGCCCCCATCTCGCTGCTGGACTGCTTTTTGCATCTTAGTTTTAAGTATTGTTTAGCTATTTATTTAGAGAGGAGGAGGGGCTCTCATACTGACCAAGGCGGAACTTCATTTCCATACAATAGACTCTACAAGTGCAAACAACCTAGATATCCTATCCATCGCGAATGATCAATGCTCTATCAACTTGCTATATAGAGCACCCTCACCCTCCACTGACGAGCTTCCTAACATACTAGACCTAGCGGCCAACACTCGCAAACCCAGCATACCAAATTGGATACTAGGAGACTTTAATCTCCCGTCATTGCACTCCAGCCATGCCTCGGCCCTCCTAGAAGCGATTGATGAGCTGGGATACAGGCAAATTATCAAAAAACCTACACATACAAAGGGGAACATCCTTGATATGATTTTTGCCCCTCTGACAGCGTTGGAATCAAGCAAAGAACTTGTGACATCTCTGACCTCAGTACCCTGGTCAGACCACAAGCTAATCAACTTTATTATTCCCATCAACAACAATATATCACACAACAATAGTATGCCGAGCAACTCCACTAAGTCTACATCTCGGAGATTCAGAGCTTTCAATAAAGAGCTCATACTGGCAGAGACCCGTCCTCTTTACAACGATACTACTCTCAACCTGGAAAACCTGATTGCCTCGTGGAATAATAACCTCAGCTCTATTGCGCAACAACCAAATTCTAATAATATCTCAAAGAAAAGAAAGCCTTCACCATGGTTCTCTCCAGATTTGCGGGTCTCCCTCACACACCTACGAAAACTTGAAAAATGATGGCGTCGATCTCACTCCACAGAGGACCAGACAGCTTACAAAATGCATCTTTCAGCGCATAGAGAAGCGGTCTTAGCAAAAATGAAGCAATTCCACACCGACACACTCAAAAGATCACTAAATAAACCACGTGATCTTTTCAATCTAGTCAAATATTTATCGAAAGAACCATCACCAGGACAGCCTGATGAGATTCACCCAAAAGTTTTCGCCGACCATATGCAATCTAAACTACTACAAACGGACAAAATCACAACAATCACTGCACAAGACACCACCTGCCTAATGTACCTTTCTATGTTCTCCACACCATCCAAGAAGCACGTTGAAGATACCATCGCTACCATCGCTACCCTCAATACCACCACTGCACAAACCGACCCCTGCCCTGCCTTTTGGATAAAAGATTTACGCAGTGAACTCAGCCCATTAATCACAAGAATGATGAACCTATCTTTCTCAACTGGATCTTTCCCCTCAGCGCTCAAGCAAACATCCATTAGACCCCTTTTGAAAAACCCTAAGCTCGACCCAGGTAAAGTTGAATCTTACAGACCCATAGCTAGTATACCCCTCCTAGCTAAGATAATTGAGAAAGAAGCACAAAGACAAATACAAGATCACATCGATACCGCCTCCCCACTAGACCATTGTCAACATGGCTTCAGGGAGTATCACGGCGTTGAAACCCTCCTTACCACCCTTTTCAATAATATTATCACAGGTATCGACAACATCAGCCAAGGTTTCGTGCTTATCTTCTTAGACATCGCTGCAGCTTTTGACTCGGTACACCACGGTCTACTCTTAGGGCGACTAAAAGAAAAGGGCATCAACGGCATCACTCTTGATTGGTGCAGATCATACCTTGATGGAAGATGGCAGCATGTAAAATCCGGAGCAGCAGCATCTGAACCTTTCCACCAAAGACAGGGTGTACCTCAAGGGTCTTCTTTATTATCACTCATGTTCAACATCTACATACAACCCATCTGCAATATCATCAGGTCATTCAAGGTTGACTGTTTAATATACGCTGATGACATTCTGCTCTTCATGCCATTCTCCACAGTGCAATTGGATCTCTCCCCACTGATTGAATGTTTTGATGCAGTGTCCGAATGGCTTCTGTCTCAAAACCTCCGTATTCAACACAAGAAAACGGAGGTGCTCTTTATCACGAGAGACCAGAGCTTCACCCCGCCACCCCATATAAAAGTGAAAGAAGCCGAGCTCCAAACAAAATCCACAATTCGATACTTAGGGGTCACTTTAGATCAACGTCTGGACATGAAGCTACACATATCCAACACGGTTAGAGCCATATACTTCAAAATCTGGACACTCAGACACCTTCGCTCTTACTAGACCCAGACAACTTCCGGACAGTATATCAAGCCCTAATCTTACCTCACTTCAACTTTGCCAATGCTACTCTTCAAGGTCTCCCGCAGTCTACGTTGAATCCTCTACAATGTGCCATGAATGCCGCTGCCAGAGTCCTCTATGGAGCATCGAGGAGTGACCACGTAACGCCTATATTAATGCAGCTCCACTGGCTCCCCATACATGGAAGACTTCTGTTCAAGACCTTGTTACTCACATTCAAAGCCATTAATGGCCTCACTTCCTCTTCACTAATAGACCTCATTCAGTCCATTCTGCTCAACAGAACTAGGAGAACCACATCCTCAAACGCTCTAGTAATCCCAAAGGCATCAACAAAATGCACACTAACAACATCAAACAGGGCCTTCAGCCTTTATGCCCCAAAATGTTGGAACACATTACCACCAGAGATTTGTGCTGTCACCGATCTAGCACAATTTAGAAAGGCACTCAAATACCACTTATTCCTCCATTACTACCAGGTTAGCTAGACACCAACTTAATTACACCTCCTCCATATTTGACTACCTTTGTAAGATAATATCCTAATCTGTAGCACAAAGTATACTGTACATATGTAAATAGTTCCAGTTCGTATTTCCCTATGTTACCCAAGTTGCCTTTCCTGTTCTCTGTAAAACCACACAGCTTGATGTTATGGTCCTTTGTTTTATGTAAACCGCGCTGATGCTAAATAGTGCGGTATATAAGAGATTGTAATAAATAAATAAATAAATTTAAATTGTTTATTTAAAGTTACTAGGGATACTTGTATTGATACAACTATATCAATTAAGTTTAAGGAACTTTGTTCTCCTCAAGATTAAATAACTTCAGGGCCTTAATTAATCTATTCCTGGTGAGAATAGCCAGCTGAACCTGAAAGTGAATTTGACCACTTTTCCCCCTTTAATAGGTTTAAGAACCTATAAAGCTAAGATTGTTCTTTCTATGCTATACTATACTCTGATTTGATTTAAATAAAAAAAGCTCTCTGCTGATTCTAGGCCCTGATTGAGTTTTAAATTTAAACTAAAAGCTCTCTGCTGATGCTAGGCCCTGACTGAGTTAACAAATACAGATTTAAAAGCTTTAACTCAAAGAATTCCCTTTTCCCCAAGATTTAGAGAATTTCCCAGAAGTAAGTACTTACAAGTGCAGATTTCTTTCCAGCAGTAGCAATCCCTTTTGGTAGTCCTTCAAGACTAAGAATTACAGAGCTCTGATTGACCTATTTATGCTTATGCTTCTAAGGTAACCTTTTAGCAATTTCCTAGATGGTTCACACAGCCCTTGGTTTCCAAGACCTTCAATTTTCAATCTGTCCTCATTGTGACATAGCCTACAAGTACATTTAGCCTTGGAACTTTGCTGTAATTTTCAAAGCATGTTTATTAAACCACGGTAATTGCTTTTCCAGCTCCGTCATGGCATGTGTAAAAATACCTTGTGGTAACTGCAAAAATGGAGCAGTATCTGCAAAGGGAGTGTCCAGCTCCAGCCTTGCAGAGACTGTGGAGGTTTTGCAATTACTGTGGCAACCTGCCATCCTTGCATCAGCAGGTAGTGTGGGAACTCTCATGGTGCCTGCCACGGCAAGGATCACAGGGTCCATGATAAGAGCTAGGGGAGGACAGAACAAATTGTTGCTCTGTCCTCCCCTAGTGAGCAGCACCCTTCCAATTCCCCCCAAACCCCCTTGGCACCTCCCCTTTAAGGAAGAGCTGCAAGTGGGCTGGATCTACTGATCCAGAGTATTGGCATCCTGTAATGACTCTACAGCATCCCCCAGACAACTACCAGTCCCTATAGGGAAATGTCCAGGAGGGATCAGGGTACCCGCCTATCACACAAGTCTGAACCAGCTAGCCAGTTGGCCCCCTTTTCCTACTCTCCCAATCAACACAGACAACCTGGCTAGTCAGTTGGCCCCCTCCCTTCCACCCTCTCATTCAATAACTACGTATAACCCAGCTAGCCACTTTAGTAAACATGCCCCTGTGTGTCTTGTTTCTTTCCCCTGATCTGAACATCCTGCCACCCCGTCCCCCCATGAATGTTCTTCTCAGTACAGCTAAGGGAATGTGGGTTCTGGATGGTTCTTTATCGAAGAGGAACAATTTTGGTCAGTTGATTAATGTGGGAAAAATTGTCCTCCACATTTTGAAATTCTTCTATTATATTTTGCATCCTTCTTAAAGTTATGCATGTCCAGGTGGAGGGCAATTTTATAATAGGGTACCAAAGTGAAGGCTGTCAAAACAAATACCTCTCAACTTTTAAAAAGCATCTCACATTCGGTGCTGTGCTAAATGCCGGTGCTTTTTCTTTTTTCTCATTTTCTACAGCATAATATATAGAGTGAGATCTTAATATCCATCATGTGGGAACAGCGGTTTTGGGGAATTCTTGAGGAATTCATCTGCAAGTGGGTGCAAATGTGCAAACAACATTCTTGCACAATGGATGGGCCAGCCCTGATAGCAGGTGTAAAAGAAAGCAGGTAAGTTTGCAAATATGTATATAAATTAACTCTAAGCCTGCCCTGCTCTGTGCAGACCATGTCCCCAGCTGCACCTATCAGCAAAATACGCACCTTCATGTCAAAACACATACTTTTACAACAGTCAGAATTTCATAAGAGGCTATTACCCTACATAAGCTGCCACAAATGTCATTAATGAGTTTATAAAATTGTTTCCTGAATGTTTTGCTCTGCATACATATTGGCAAGAACACAAACCCAGATTGTTTTCATTTCAGTGCTATGAGGAACTAAGGAGTGAATTAGAAAACATAAATGCACATATTAATGACAAAGGAGCAGGCATTTGCTAATGAAAGAACACAACAAACTAATTTCTCATTTGTTTGCTTCCTGTTTACAAAAGTGTTTCAACAAAACACCAATGGCACACTAACATGAAACCAGAAGTGTCAAAGATCCAGCTGCAACTTTTTAGCAAATAGCAATAAGCAAGTATTGAGACTAAACATAAAGAAGTTCATATTCACTTCTGAAATATCCAATTAAAGATAAGCAGATATCTTATTCACAAAGATCACTGGTTAAATTAGGGGTGTTGAAAACACCCATTTGAAATCAGCGTAACAACTTTGTCTAGTAAACAGTAGGACTATTTTTTTTTCAACCATAATTAATCAGATAAACATAACCAGAGAGAGTTTAATATTGGAACTACTAGGTTATCTTTCATTTTTAAATGTTTTAGCATTCTTATATATCATGGATCTTAAAATTCTCTGTGTGGACATACCGCTGGAGTGCTTCTGATCCTTTCCATGCTTAACTGTTATCTGGCCAGCGTGGCTGAAAATTAAAAATGAGCAATTTAACTCCTGAAATTAACAGGATAAATGGCTTTGAGAAGATTAATAAACTGCTACAAATAATATTGATGAGAACACTAGCTTGGTAACCAAGCAACCAGGGTTCGATTTCCACTAGCACTCCTTGTGACCTTGGGCAAGTCACTTAACCCTCCACTGCTCGGAAGAAAGGCCTGGCAATCTACTTCCCGTGACACTGCCAAGAAAACCCAGGAGCTTCTGGGTCGCCAGGAGTCAGGACTGACTCGAAGGCACACATTGCATTTTTTTTCAAATAATATTGATGTATATCCACTGGGGGCGCTCTAACAACTAAACAACTAGACTAGAGCAATGTGTGCCCTCTGGATGATTCTATGGGCTATGTTTACTAAACGTGAATAACGCGCGTAGTATGACGTTAACGACCGTAAGTGCCGTATAACGCGCGTACCGACGCGCTAACGACCGTTAACGTCATACTACGCGCGGTAACCGTAGTTAACGATCGTAAAGCTCCGCGGCGCGTTAAAACAGCGCAGAAGGTGGAGAGTGGGCGGAGAGAAGGGGTCAATGGGCGGAGAGTGGGCGGAGAGAGGCTCCCCTCATACTAACGCGCGGAGTGTCAGAGCTCACCTCCAACGCAAATGAAAACCTGTCGTTAAAGGCATTTAAAGGGAAGAGAAACCATTTACGTCAGCAATGTACAGAAAACCGGGGAAACCCACAAAACGTGAGCAGTGTGATACATGTGCACAGAACAAAATATCACATAAAACGTTAAAAATGACCACAAGAAACATTTTAAAAAGCAGAATTCAGCTGGGCAACAGTGATAGCAATGGGCAACAAGGAACAACACTCCCTGGAAAGCACCAAAATAAAAGGAAATGATGTGTGGAAGGGTCTACGCTCCGCAGACCCTTGCAAAGAGCATTACATTGTAAAGGAGCTGTCCTGGGTGTGTGGTGTAATGTTTCCCAATGATATCATTGTTGCCCAGCTTGGTTATGGGTGTGTGCCCCTTTTGTGAGGTCATTTCTGCGGTGTATGTGCACCTTTGTCTGCATACAAGGTAAATGAGGCCACAGTAAACCTGTTGCAGAGCAGGGTTTCGGACTCGTCAGGCCGGTTTAACTAACTCCAGGGACTGCACAGTCTCTGTGGCCACAGTGTGGTGCAACAGACACAGCCAGTGCCTGTAAGACCAGAGGGTCACAGGTTCAAATCCCAGTTGGGGCTCCTGCCAACCCAGTCCCCATAGTTCTACCCACCACTAAACAGTGATAGTAAAGACACTCCTGTAGTGCAGAGAACATACGCATGGCCTATATTTTACCACACCAAACACAGACACCAGAAACAGGCACATTACCTATAGCAGAGTCCCGCAAATGCAGTCCTGGAGGGCCCCACAACATTCCGGTGTCATGCTGCCTCTAATAAAGATGCCTGTGCTGCATAGCTATGCACCACCCCCATGGTATGCAGATGTAGCTCATGCATATTTATGAGAGACAGCATGAAAACCCGAACAGTGTGTGGAACACCAGGACTGGAGTTGGGGAACTCTGCCGTAAAGCAGCAGCCAACAGGGCCACACACCCACCCACAGGCCCCATTGGCCAATGCCAGCTGGAGAGGCAAGACATTGGGCCCTGCCTGTATCTCCCAATACTAGCAGTTGCATACCTTAGCAATGCCACCCTACACCTGGGTATATGGTACACAGCTATCAAACGTTTCCTCTGATAACTGGCAGATATCAATTCCTACGTTAAGCACATTTTGCTCATTGAGCTCCACCATAACAATCATTCTGATGTCTGCGGTGTGTGCTGCAGGTCTGGTCTCTGACAGTGTTCACAACCCTGGGGAGTGACCCCCCAACAGTCTTGTGTACCATATCCATGCCTGTACTATGCCCAGGACTGGTGTGGTGGTATGGCTGCTGACCACCTCTATAGTAGCACAATGCTGGCATAGGTGTGGGGGTGGCTGTCTGTCTATCCAGTGTGTGGTGGCTGCAAACACCTTCAACAGCCCACACAGTATTGGGCTGCCAATGTGCATAATGAGGAGCAAGGTACCATGGGTATAGGCCGGACAGGGTGGCCTGGCCAGGGTGCATCTGCACAGGGCATAGGGCAGTGACAGGCACATTGTAGTGCCCGGCCACCAACTACACAGACAGGGTGACCTCAGTATATCCTGCTGAGAGATCACTCTCACCCTGACTGTGCAGTGACCACAGCATGGCTAGGCACTCCCATAGTGCTATCTAGTATTTCTCTCATGTGATACATATGGGTTTCCTTCTGGGGCCCAGTCACTGATGTATCTGCCTGCTGTGTATGCTGACATCCCAGTTCTGGGTGCAGGCATCTCCACTGGGCACTAGCAGACTGTTTGCAGCTGGTAGGTGTTGTGATGGAGTGGCTTGCAGGGTGCAGTGGCTGATGGCTTGCACCAGGGGAATATCAGATAGTGGTGGGGTGCAGCATACCATATCCAGGCCTAATGTCTGTCTGCTATTGTGTTATGGCTGTGTACAGAGCTGCATTGACTGCCCTGTGGGGTGTCTGTTCCCCAGCAGGACTGGGGTTCATGTTCCCCTCTACTGCCACCGTTGCAGCACGGTAGACTGTGGATCTTTTGATAGGAGACCCTGTTTGCCTCCCTCAGCCCTGGGGGAGGGGTGTGGTGGTGGTGCATGGGGGCTGTACCTGACTGACACAGACAGAGATGTCCAAGGTGTTCCTGCAGAAACTACCTATCTCACACAGTAACACTGTTTTGGACCTGCGCCATGGCCGGTGCTGTGGACCTAGTGCTGGGCGCCTCACTGCACCCTCAGGGTGAGCACAGTACCCACACAATGTGACGGTGTGTAGCTGCTCTGTGCCAGTACAACACACAGTCGGTACCCCCTACCAGGCCGAGGTGCTGTGGGGGTGCATTCCCCATGGTGTGTATCTGTGGACAGCTGCTTTGCATGTGCAGTGCATCATGGGTGTGACTGGCCCAATCCAACCCTGTGAAACACCAGCACCTGCTCACAGGCTCTGATAAGCCATAGGCCATCACACGTACATCTGTTAGCATAATGCATAGGTGCAGGACGCCCTACAAAGTCTGTAATATAAGATGCCCACACTGGTAAAAACACACGTACCCACGCACGTAAGCAAACACGTACCCACGCACGAATGTACGCGCGTTGCTACGCACGTACCAACGTACGTGGCTAGGCACATTCCGAGGGTGTTTTTCTCACACCAATACTCAGCGTAATGAAAAGCATGCCTCCTCTTTCTTTCTGTAATGTACAGGGTGATGCCTGAGATAGCCTTCTGTGTTAGGCACACTGGGGGCTCGAACCCATGCTGCCTGTAACAGCGGTCAGTACCGTAACCATTGTGCTACAGCTCTGTTTCAGTGCTTTGTGTCTGTACGTCTTCTTATGCTTAACGCGCAGTAACGTGGCACGGCGCCCGGTAGCGCTCGTTAATTTTGCTAACGCGCGGTAGTGGTAACGATGTACCGCCCATGTCCTTATTTGGGGTTTCTTTCACTACCGCGGCTCCTACCGCGAACTGCACTAACGCGATTTAGTAAACATAGCCCTATGTGTTGGCTGGGATGCTTGCAACTGAAGCAGATAGGGTTATGGGACAGCACTGCCTGTTCCTTGACACCGTGCAATCTCCCCACAATACCACTGAGGAACCATGTCGAGATGAGAGCCCACCTGCAAAGCAAGACGCCTGGTAGAGATCTCCATCTTAGAGCATGAGCGTACCGCTTTAAGGACATGACTGCCGTGGGACACATCAAGGGATATGATTTAAGTGAAGTGGCAGCAGGGGGGACTTGGTCAAGAAAGACTGGCGTTGATTCTTGAAGAAAACCAGCCAGCTATTGCTAAACAGAAAAAGACTTTGCTAGCAGCAATTTATGGTGTCCAAAGTATTTTCAGTCATATACTCACTGGTGGAACATGCCTTAAAAAGACGAAATCTTATGACAAGCATGTAGCAGTGACAAAAGCAGACTTCTCCATAACACGATCTGCTGTCATCCACAGACTCCAGCGTGACAAATTTATACAAATGAAAACATCTATTTATTTAACAGGTTTTCTATGCCACTTTATCATTTAGTCAAAGTGGTTTATAGAGTAACTTAAACTTGGTAATGTATATTAAACAGGAGCATTGATAACTTAGATTCTTTTGAAGGAACAGGAGATTAAGTGATTCACACAAAGCTACAAGGAGTGTTGGTGGGCACAAAATGCTGGTTTCTTGGCTTCCAAGCCAGTGCTCTAACCATTAGGCTACTCCTCTGCTCTGTAGGCACAGTGGATTTGTATAGCTGAGGACTGCAGTTCTGGTGATTTCTAAATGACATGCTGAGAGATTGGTCTGTTGTGTTACAGATAAAGCCCTGCAGCAACAGCTTCTGAGTCCAATTTGCCCCTGTACAGGAAAAGAGCTTAACTACAGTGACAGCATCATTTAACATCAAAGATATTTGTATTGCAGCAAGCAATGTGCATGTTCGATATTTCAATCTGAGAGGAGACTGTTGCTTCCATAGATTTGACAATTTAACTGCAGTGATGTCACTGCAAACTACCAACGGTTCCAAATCCGGGTTAATGCATGGAAGCCAACATCAATGTTAGACATGTAGATCCAAGGATAAAAACATTAGGAATGTGCATTAGCTTTTGTAGCAATGGTAAAATTGAGGAAAATCAAAATTTTTGGTTTGCCTCAGCATTAACTAACCGAGCATACATGCTCGGGAAATTTTCACGAATCAGCATTCGCGCATTATGGTTCTGTCTTGTGTGCATGTGCACCCAGACACACTAAAGCCAATCCTCTTTCGAATATTTCATTGGCAGCCTGAGAAACCTGTCCCTGCTGATCTTTGCAGATCCCATGGCAGATTACATGACATCAGGGCTAGAGAACACACAGAGGAACATTCCAATGAGCGTGTCTCTGGCTGCTGACCAAAATCTTTGTTCCCCACAGCCTGACCCACGATCTGGCCTTCCATGGCTGGGGTCAGGCTGCGGGGAATCCCCTGCAATCCTTCACCTCTTTGTTGCTGCCCGGGCCTGCCGTGGAGGAATTATTCCACCTCCAAGGTGGAATAAGTTCCCCGTCTAGATCTGAGGCCCCAGAGGTACAGGGCTGGAAATCAGAGCCCTACTGCTTGTTTGTCCTCTTGTTCACTATGGTTTTAGGATTTTAAGGGAGAGATAGGTGTTTGGCTGTTGCAGGGGTAAGATTGCAAATTTGAACCCCCCCCCCCAAAAAAAACCCAACAACATACCAGCTTTACTAGCAGCACTGGCGTTACTGACATAGGACTGTGTCTTGGTAAAGTAGGACTTTGAAGCTCAGAAAACACACAGATCTTCAAGCTTAACTTTGCCTTGCTATATAAAAGCACAGAAAAAAAGAGATTTTTTTTTATTTTTTCCCCACTGGTGTTGTTGCCTTTCTCTAGTTATGCAGAATCTGCCATACTAGTGGCTTCAGAGGGCAGTACTGCTGCACTTTAAGACAGTTTTGAATGAGTGGTTGTGAATTCCACTGCAGAAGTATAAGACACAGTGCAATGAGTCCATTTACCACATATGTTACATCCCATAATTCATAGAGCTATACAATTTGAAGCTAAAAGATACAAATATAAAAGTAAAAATGTGCGGTATAAAAGCAGTCCTGGGAATCCACCAGTACCACTGGAGCCTTAAAATAGTTGCAAGTGCAGCATAACTAGATGGAGGGGTAGCACATCTCCTATCCCCAGCCCTTTTGAGAGTTAAATCCCAGCTGAGTTCAGCACCAACGCAGACTGAAATTCTGGAAAATAAAGTTGAGGTGCAAGCTAGGCAGCTTTCAGAACTGAAATGGCTACTCAAACAAGTAAAGGTATTAGCAAGGCCGGCCCAAGCCTTCCCTTGCCATACCACCCCCTCCCCATTCCCCCGTACTGAGCTGTGTTACTGTCGATTCTGGCAGTGGGAACAAGAGGGGGCACAGTTTGGCTCAGCGGCAGGCCTTGTGTTTCAGTACACAGGTCATGCTGCTTCTGACCCCCCCCCCCCCCCGAGATAACCTTGGGGGTTCAAACACTGCAAGCTTTTGGTGGGGATGGCTCAAAGCCATAAAGATGGTTATTGTTCCTAAAATAACATATATCTTTCAAATATTCCCACTTAATTTCCCTCTTTCTCTATATAAACAATTGAAATCTGTTTTGACAATGTTTTTCATGGAAGAGAAAGTCACCAAGAATAGCCCTGAAAATGCTAAAATTTGCCAAGAACTCTGGAGGAATAAATTTCACAGATCTTTTTTAATTACCATTGTGTCTTTCTATTAAAGCAATTACAGCAGCGGTACGATGATGTCCCACAATTGGCAAAACCAAAATGGGTACATGTGGAGCAACAAATTAAGTCCATTCCATCAAGACTACTACAGATATGTTTCTCCCTACTAATTTTGAAGAAATGGCACCTCTGGTAAGCACGATTAAGATATTTCAAAGATCAATGCAATGTATTGACCCAGATGATAGTCTTTCTTTTAAAATGTTTATTTGATATCAAGACAAATTATGAGTGGATAATAAATCTACAGGGTGGTGTTTATGGCAACATAAATACATATGGTTGTTTTGAATGTTAGATCAGAATCAGATCAAATCTTTTGATGCTCTCCAAAGATACTTTCATCTCCCTACTTCTTAGTATTTCCATTGGCTTATTGCACACCTTTAAAGAAATCCATATTTAGTCCTATGGAGGATAATAGATGCTGGACTTGTGTGAATGATATGGGTCTTCATCACATATGATATATGGAAGTTTGGTTATTTAAAATTATTGGAAAGATATTTGGGCAAAGATTATTAAACTTTTACTTCTCAATGAGCCTTTAACATATAAAATAGTTATATTAAATCCATGGACGTAGAATCTATATTATCTAGAGGCAAGAGTCTGTTATTGGATTTTGTGCTTAGTATTGACTTAAAGTTGATAATCACTAATTGAAAGAATATCACACCCTTAGCCATACTTTGGTGGAATACTTTGGGCCTGATTTTCATCTGGGTAGTGCTATACACTGCTTCGGTGCATAGCTCACCCGCCATCTATCTAACCCAAATTTTCAATGCCTGGAAGTCACAGGGGCTAGCCGGATAGCACCGATTTTCGATGCTACCCGCTTAGCCCCTGTGCCTGAAAATTTAAGGTGCAGAGGGCTAAGCAGGTAGCATCGAAAATTGGTGTTATCCAGTTAGCCCTTTCCTCCGCCCCCACATAGCATCTGGGTGCATTAGGGACTTATCCGGGATTTTTGAAGGTCACTACCGATGTAGATGCCCTTCAAAAATCCCAGAATTTATTTATTTATTTTATTTATTTACATTTCTTATATACCGCACTATTCGGCATCAGCGCGGTTTACAGAGAACAAATAAAGAGAACAACAAGCTGTTCGGTGTTACATATAACAGGATCATAAACTTGGAAAAACATGGGAGAACTATCTACATGGAGTATATGATCTGTTAACTAGATAACATACTCAAACTATTTACACAAATTAGCAAGAATGTTAGTTACAATGAGAAAGCTGTGGTTACGTTTGCGGTGGGACTGTAAGTTTCACTTTATGTCGGGTAGTATTTGATGAATAGGTTGAATTTGAGGGCCTTTCTGAACTGGGTTGTCGGTTATGGCACGGATATCAGGTGGTAGAGTTCCAGCATTTTGGTGCGCAAAATATGAAAGCTCTGTTTGCTGTTGATAGGCTGCAAGTTGTTATGGCCTTTGGCATTATTAGAGAGTTTAATGCTGCCTGTCTTCTATTTCTGTTTGGTGGTACATTTTGTATGAGCTCCGTGAGTGAGTTGGCTGATAGACCATTGATGGCCTTGAAAGTGAGGATCAAGGTCTTGAACATAACCCTTCCGTGTATGGGGAGCCAATGGAGCTGCTTGAGGATAGGTGTAACATGTTCACTCTTGGACGCTCCTTGTAGAACCCTTGCAGCAGTATTCATAGCAAGCTGTAATGAGCTCAGAGTGGATTGTGGGAGCCCTTGCAGAATGGAGTTGGCGAAGTCGAAGTGCGGTAAGATCAGTGCCTGGTAGATGGTTCTGAAGTCCTCTTGATCTAGTAAGGAGCGTAGGTGCCTGAGCGTGCGTATCTTGAAGTACACAGCTTTTACAATATTATTTATGTGGGATTTCATGTTGAGACGATGGTCCAGTGTGACTCCGAGGTATTTTATTGTTTCCTTAGTGCATAGATCAGCTCCCTTAACACTTATATGTGGTGGTGGAATGAAGTTGGGGTCTTTTGTGATAAAGAGAACCTCAGTTTTCTTATGTTGAATTTATTTATTTATTTATTTATTTAACAGGTTTTCTATACCGCCTTTTCCTTAAATCAAAGCGGTTACCAGACACAAGAAGGGAGAACAGAGACAGGGGGGCATACACTGACTAAACTAAAGAGTGAAGGTAAAATTGGGATACGCAACATCAAGGAACCGTTACAGTAAAACAAGTTACATGCAGGCTATAATAATAGAGACTGTTAGATGTCTGTGCCATAGTACTCAGTGAAGAGTACAAATTTTAGTTGTTTTCTGAACTCCTTTAAATCATCCATGGATCGCACATCGGGAGGGAGAGAGTTCCATATAAGCGGAGGTTCTGTGACAGGAGCCATTCTGATACTGCGTCGAAGCAATTTGTTATAGGCAATAAATCCATTTGCACTGTGGAAAATGGCATGTAGAGTAGGATATCATCTGCGTATATCATACATTTCACATTGAATGATCTGATGATATTGCAGATAGGCTGCATATATATGTTAAACATGAGAGATGAAAGAGAGGATCCTTGCGGAACGCCTTGTTTTTGATGGAAGAGTTTTGATTCTCCAGTTGCAGATTTTATGTATTGCATTCTGGTGTCAAGGTACGATTTACACCAATCAAGTGCGGAGTTGCAGATGCCTTTCTCTTTGAGTCGCCCAAGGAGAATCTCATGGTTTACTGAATCAAACGCTGCTGCTATATCTAAGAACATTAGAACAACACCTTGCCGGATATTGTCTACGCTGGTGAGAACATCATTGAAGAGGGTGGTAAGCAGTGTTTCCACGCCATGGTATTCTCTGAATCCATGTTGAGAATGGTCTAGGGGGGCTGCGGAATCTATGTGGGCTTGGATTTGGCGTTGTGCCTCTTTCTCAAAAATCTTTGCTAAGAGGGGGATACTGGCTATAGGCCTGTAGGAGTCAGGCCGTTTTGGGTCTAGTTTGGCGTTTTTTAGCAGAGGTCTGATGGATGTGAACTTTAGTGCAGAGGGGAAGGAGTCAGTTTTAAATGAGAGGTTCATGATTTTTGCAATGAAAGGGCTAAATGCACTTCGAAGATCCTTTATCCAAAAGGCTGGGCAAGGATCGGTTTGCGCAGTGGTGGTGTTGAGTGAGGTGATTGTGTCTTCGATGTGTTTGGCAGAAGGTGTGGCAAGTGCAGACAGGGATGTTAGGCAGGATGTTTTTTGTACATTGATTGTTGAGAGCTCATCTGTCTGTAGAAGTTTGGATTGCAGGTAGTCAGCAAATTCTTGTGGGTGAATGTCTTCTTTTTGTTCGGGGGATGGTTCCTTTGATAGTAATTTGACTAAATTGAAAAGGTCACGAGGTTTGTTCAGTGATCTTTTGAGTGTATCCTTGTGGTATTGCTTCTTTCTGTTTATGATTGCCTCGCGGTGGGTTGCTAGGTGGAGATTGTAGGCTGTATGATCATCGATGGATAGTGATCGGTGCCAGCGTTTTTCGAGTCTTCGTAGGTGTGTAAGAGAAGACCGCAGTTCGGGGGAAAACCACGGAGCAGAGGTTCTTTTCCTTGATATGCTCTTTTTGTGTGGTAGTTGAGCAATGGTGTTGAGGCTGTTGTTCCAGGCGTCAATTGACTCATCAAGGTTGAGTGTTGAGTCATTGAGGAGTGGTTGGGTACTTGACAGTATAAGTTCCCTGTTGAAAGGTCGAAAACCCCTTGTTGGGGCTCTAGATGGGTTGTTCAGTTTTCTGTTGTTAAGAAGATGAGTGTTGCTCAGGGGAATTTGTAGGTTTATGAGTTTATGGTCTGACCATGGAACATCGGTGATCGATGTTACAATGTTGCTGCTTTGTTCATAAACAGATTGTGGAACGAAAACCATGTCAAGAATGTTTCCTTTGGTATGAGTGGGCTCCATGATTAGTTGTTTGTATCCAAGATTTTCAATGGCATCGAGGAGTGAGGAGGACTGGTTTTGCTGCTGTGATGGGAGATTGAGATCTCCCATTATCCAGTTGGGAGTGTTAAGGTTACTGGTATTGGCGGCTAGGTCTAATATGGTGGGAAGGTCGTTCGGGGAGCTCGAAGGGGCTCTATAGACCAGGTTGATAGAGCATTGTTTGTTCACTATAGTGATTATATCCAGGTTGTTAGTGCTGTAGGAGTTAGTCATGTTGAAAAGGAGTTCAGACTTAGTGAGAATGAGTGCTCCTCCTCCCTTCTTGTTTTCTCTGTGGGTTGTGTGTATAGTGAAGTTTGGTGGAATGAGTTGGTTAATGAGGACATTGTCTTCTTTTGATAACCAAGTTTCAGTGATCATGAGTGCATCAAGATCGTGAAGGGTGACTATATCTAGGATTACAGGCCATTTTTTTTTTAATTAAGTGAGCATTTATGAGGGCATATTTTAAGCTTTGTGGGGGTGGGGATTTGTGTTGTTTAGGGTTATTGGTTTGGTGTATTGCAATGTGAATCAAGTGGGAATGCCGGATACGAGCTTCCCTACCTGGATAGTGGTAAGGGTTGCCTGACCATTTTTTTCCATGGTTTTTGAGGATAGGGATATGATTGGTGGAGGGAGAGTAGGCAAGGGAGGTCCCGAGCCAATCTGTGAGAAGGTAGAAACTGAGAAAGGTAATGAAGTGGAGAGACATTTTAGTTTCTTGAATGGGAGTGTGTATGGTGTATCTTGGAGTCTTGAGTGGCAGAATACAAGTTACAGTATAATTGGTAAGGCTACAATACAGTAGTAGTGATTAAAATGGGTTTGTGCTACTGGCGACAGTATATAATATCAAGCGGAGACCATTACTGACTACAGTATAGATAACAAAAGACATAGGATACAATAGACAACTGTAAAAGGAATGCCGTTACTATACAGACAACTGTAAGAGGCAGGTTAATGGTAACAGTTGGTGTTTATGTAGAGAAATTGTTGGATATAGATGGCTTGAGTGATCAGGTGGGAATGATTACTGACAACAGTATAGGAATCAGCAGAGAATGTGGCAGTCAGTTGGTGATAGATAGTGGCAAGTTGACCAAACGCATGCTATTGATAGCAATATAGGGGATTACTTTGAGATTGAGAAGTAGTTGAGTGGAAGTTCTGGATATACAGATGGAGTATACTTGCTGTGGGTTCAGACGGTGGTTGTTCTGGTAAGGTAGAGAGTTAAAAGTTGCAGGATTGGAGTTGCAGATTGATGGCATGGACGTTTCTCGGGCCTTTTGAGGGGCCTCTGCCTAAGGGCCGTGCCAAAGGGCCCTCTGGCGAGGCCTTCAGGCGCAGGCCCGACAGGCACGGGCCCGCCTGACGGCGGTTCTCTTTTGGTGGTGGGGCTCCGCCTCCCACAGCCCCGATTGGGCTGGAGGCTCCCTGAGCGGGAGAAGATGGCTGTGCCTCGCTCAGGAGTGCTCTACCCCGATCGGGGAGCACGGAGCACGGTGGAGATGGAGGAAAGGAGCTGTTTTTGCAGGCGGTTCTCTTTTGGTGGTGGTGGCATTTACCCGGGTAACTAGGGCAGTTACCTATGTAAATGCCTTTGAAAATGCCACCCTTTATGTTTATAAGTATTTTAAAAATAGCTGAAGAGTATACGATTTGATTTAATTGTACTTCAAATTGTTATGTAGCCAGAGGATAATGATGGATACTGTTGGGTTTTTTTTCGTTTGAAATGCTGTTTTCATCTTACTTTTCTTTTTTTTCTATTTTGTTTAACTAGTTGTTGAAAATAATAAAGATATTTGAACTAAAAAAAACAAGAAAAAATACTATAGTCTAAGAGATTCAGAGGGATGAAAGGAAGTATTCCTGGCAAACTGCAGTCAGAGGGTACTGGTGGCCCTTTTGCATTATGGAACTCTGATGGTTCTTCAGGCCTCATGCTACTTCAGGTAGTGAGCTATAATGTTGGCTCATTAGCAGAAGGCTATTACTAAATGATTGCAGCACATAGTGTAAAGCTGACCTACTAGTTTTCTCTACTGCACTCCCACTGCCAGATATTCTTCATTATCCAAAAAGAGGGTAGAGAATTCATGGACTACCTCTGGAGAAGAGTACCAGAGGAGAGCCCCGTATGTGATAGTCATTCTTCCTTAGCCCTAGGGGTGCTTCCTCAAAGGGACAAAAGTCCGACAGCACGCTGAAGAGCTATGTGAGTAACAGCTGGTTTGGTCTACACATGCCTCTAAAGGAAAAAAGAACCAGTCTGTACTAGAGGAGATCAAACCTAAGCTTTCTTTAGAAGCTCGAATATCAAGACTTTGACTTTCATTCTTTGGGCACATCATGTGAAGAGAGAGATCATTAGAGAAAGACAAGGTAGAAGATCAATGCAAAAGTGGAAGGCCAGCAATGAGATGGATCGATACAATAAGAGCAGCTATGGGTGCCACTCTATCAACAATGATCCATCTGACTGAAGACCAAACACTATTTAGGACAACTATCCAGAGGGTCGCCATGAGTTTGATTATGTGTTGAGAGAAAAAAATCAATTCTCTGATTACTCTTAAATGTGCCACATTATAGCTTCATTGCGTGTCTCTAATCTTTCTATTGTTTGAAGGCGTAAATAACTGATCTATTTTTACCCGTTAAACTGCATTTATTTTATAGGCCTCTATCATATCTCCCCTCAGCTGTCACTTTTACATGTTGAAGAGCCCTAATCTTTTAAACCTGTCTTCATAGGGATATCCTTCCATCCCATTTACCATTTTGGTTGCTCTTCTCTGTACCTTTTCCAATTATTCTATATCCTTTTTAAGATATGGTGACCAGAACAGCACACAGTATTCAAGATGCAGTCGCACCATTGTGCAACACAGAGGCATTATAATATCCTTGGTTTATTTTATTTTCCTTTCCTTATAATTCCTAGCATTCTATTTGCTTTCTTGGCTACGGCTACACACTGGGCAGGGGGTTTCAACATACTATCCACAATGACGCCCAGATCCATTGCTTTTTAACAGACTCGGAAATGACCTGAAAATGGGAATAACGAGTGAGTTAATCAAATTTGGAGATGATACAAAATTTTTCAAAGTTGTTAAAACCCATGAGGATTCTGGAAAAACTGCAAGAGGACCTTGATAAACTGGAAGACTGGGCATCCAAATGTCAGATAAAATTTAATGTGGACAAGTGCAAAGTTACACGATGCAAAGTTCCACATTAGGAACCACCACCCAGGAAAAAGATTTAGGCGTCATTGTGGATAACATGTTGAAACCCTCTGCCAAGGGCTCTTCAACCTGGAAAAGAGACAACTGAGGGGAGATATGATAGAGGTTATATAAATTAATGAATGGAGTGGAATGGGTAAACGTAGATCAATTGTTTATGCCATCAAAATATAGAAAGACTAATAAGAGAAAGTAGGTCAACTTGCGATTAGTCAGTGAAATGCGTCATAGTGCGCGTTCCTGGCATGATGTTGATGCACATGGATGACCTGAATGAGGCTTGTCCACCACTCAACCCGTTTCTTTCTTCTTCTGTACAATCTTAACAGCGCTCTGACTGCAGCCAACTTTCATGGCTATCTGATGGCTTGAAAATCCTTCCTTGCTCATAAAGGACACACAAACACGCTCCTCCAATGTCAGGGTCCGAGTCATCTTCATGGTCTATCCAGAAAGCGTATGAAATTCAAAAATTCCGCGCGTTTTTATAGCTGCACTGTTGGCTAGATATCTGCATTGATTGATTAGTGAAACCAGCCTCCTGATTGGTCAGAAATAACGTGTGCATATTGGATAATCTCGATCCAGTTTTGACACAGGATCCACAAAAATCACAGTAGCTATCTCCCAGTGTCTATAAAGTATTTAAAATGGAAGCAAGGAATGCAAAAAAGTCAACTCTAATAGCCAAATGTATCCCTTTTAACGTGGTAGAAATATGAATATGCTTGGCTAACGCAAAATTTAAAAAAAAAAACGTTAGAAAGTACAAAAGACGCAAAACTCACAAGTGAGTCCAGACTTTTGCACACCACTCTACATCCCTAAACAAATGCATGGGGAGGAGAGACCTGCACAGATTGGCAGGTGCACATACCCTTGCTGCCTTGCTGGGCAGACTAGATGGCCCATACCGGTCTTTATCTGCAGTCATATACTATATTACTATGTTACAGTAATTTTGTTCTTTATAATAGTTTCTACCATTTTGCCTAGTACAGACATCAAGCTCACGAGTCGGAAATTTCCTGGATCACCACTGGAACCCTTTTTAAAAATTGGTGTTTCATTGTGCACTCTCCAATCCTCAGATTCTAGAGATGATTTTAAAGATAGTTCACAGATTAATAAACGTAGGTCTGCAATCTCATATTTCAGCTCCTTCAGCAGCCTGGGATATATGACTTCTGGTCCAGGTGATTTGCTACGCTTAAGTTTATCAAATAGCTGTAATACATTTACTAAGATTTGTTTCAGTTCCTTTAATACCTCTTTCAATATCATTTCTGGCATAGGTAAGTTTCCTATATCTTCTTCAGTAAAGACTGAAGCAAATAATTTATTCAGTCTCTCTGCTGTCGTCCTCTTTTAGTGCCCCTTTTACCCCTCTATCATCTAATGGTCCAACTGGCTCTCTCACAGGTGATTTGATATGAATATACTTGAAAACATTTTTAATATTTATTTATTTATTTTGTTTAGCTGTACTTATATCCCACCTTTCACTGGATCAAAGCGGTTTAACATAAAAGAGGGGGGGGGGCACAGTAATCAGTTTGACAGAGGGTGGGGTCCAACACCAGGGAGGCCAACATTAAGGATCAAGACAGAATGTAACAGTACTAGACTTTAAACGCAAGTCTCTCAGTTGGTAGGGCAGGTCAGATTCAGCTTGAAATAGGGGAATTGTATGAGAGAAGGTAGTTAGTGCGAGATGTCCATACCAGGTCCAAGGTATTCATGAAACAGGAGAGGTTTTAGCTGTTTCCTGAATGTGGGTAGATCTCTGTTGTTTCGGATCTGGTTGGGGAGTGAGTTCCAGAGGGAGGGCGCATACAGTTCAAATGCTCTGTTGCAGGCTTGTTGATTGAACTTCGTTCGTTCGTGGGGGATAGTGAGGGTGTTATTGGTGGCCTGGCGGGTTGGTCTGTTGTGAGTAGGTTGAGGGAGTAGAGTCCGGAGCTGGGTGGTATATACTTGATGGAGGGCTCTGTGGATAAATAACAGAGATTTGTATTTAATCCTTGCTTCCAGAGGCAGAATGTGGAGCTCTCTCAAGGCTGGGGTGATGTGATCATGTTTCTTGATCCTTTGGATGATTCTTACAGCGGTGTTGAGGGCAGTTTGTAGAGGGCTTTTGTGGGTGGCCGGGAGTCCATGATAGATTTCATTGCGGTAGTCCAGGTGAGGGAGCATCATGGCCTGCATGACTGTTCTGAAGTCTTGTGGGTCAATGAGTGGTCTAGTCTTTGTACAATCTTTGCTTTGAGGTATATCATTACAGGATTGTCGTGATCCCGAAGAGGCAGCTAATATGGCCGAGGTATACTATGAGGCCAAAAGAGCTGATGCCTCTAGAATGGGCGAGGTAAAAATACAGGGCAATGAAAATCCTGGTAAAGTGAGAAAGGGGGATAGAGTTGTAATGTATAAGAGAGATAAGCCTGATGACACTGTTGATAATGTGATGGGTGATAGAAAATGCTATAAGTGTGGAAAGGTAGGCCACTACCAGAGAAATTGAAGAGTGAAAACTGTCTTGGTAACAGGGGATGACAGTCAAATACCGGAGGAATTTCTCCAGATGGTTCAGGTGGAGGGGGTAGAGGCCATGGCGTTACTGGATTCGGGAGCCGACCAGAGTATGGTTTCTCAAAGACTGTGGGAAACCATAGAGAACCAGTCGTCGGCGGCCCCAAATCAAGTAGCGGGCCAGGTACGCATACGCTGCGTACACGGAGAGGCATCCCATTATCCCTTGCATGAAGTTAACATAAAGGGTTTTGGGTCTCTCGGAAAATATTAATAGCAGTAGTTCCCAAATTACCCTATGCTGTTGTCCTCGGGAGGGATTGGGCACCCGTCTGTCATGAAATAGAGAGAGGTCTCCAGGAAGTACTAGCCCCTACACCCACACGCTGCCAGCCAGTAGAGGTAGAAGTAGGAGCTGAGGCCTTAGCGGCTAGCATTCCTAGTCCTCTGTTTGGGAAGCCGCGAAAAACAGACTCCCAAAAGCAGCCCCCTCTCAAGGCAGCAGCACCTGATAAGCCAAAATTCGTATTGCAATTTTGTAAAATTAATACTCAGGCTAAGGGACCAACAAGGGCTACCGCGGCAGCCGCGGGATATGATCTTTTTAGCGTAGAAGACGCCCTTGTTATGAAAGGGGGACAAGCTCTGGTAGATACTGGGTTCCAGATAAAAATCCCAGAGGGATGTTATGGGCGCATCGCATCCCGGTCAGGGCTAGCTGTAAAACACTCGCTAGATGTAGGCGCAGGGGTCTTGCTATTTAATTTTGGGAGTAAAGACTTTAAAATACATGCAGGTGACCGTATCGCACAGTTGATTTGCGAACGGGTAGGGTTCCCCTTAGTGGAGGAAGTACCCTCACTGCCACCAACGAAGAGGGGGGTGGGGGGATTTGGCTCCACAGGAGAAAGGGAAGTTAAAAACCTAACAGCCTTAGGTGAGGAAAGAAGCGAGGAGGATCTGGGCCCATAGATTGAGGACTGGGAAAAGCAACCTACCCCGAGGATAGGGACCGAGCTGTCGCCCCAGCAGCAGAAAGAATTAATGCAGATGTTGGGGAAATTTAAGGATGTGCTGACAACTCGACCGGGTGAGACCCACCTCGTAGCCCATGAAATTATCACAGTCCCCGGACGAGTAATTCGGCAGCGACCTTATAGAATGCCAGAGACTCGCAAACAAGAAGTGATCAAACAGGTAAAAGAAATGCTGGCCACTGTCATCATTGAAGAATCACGTAGCCCGTGGTCCAGTCCGATCATACTAGTGCCGAAACCCAATGGAACCTTAAGGTTCTGCATTGACTTTAGGCAAGTCAACGAAATTTCACAGTTTGATGCATATCCTATGCCACGTATAGACAATCTTCTGGTTCGCCTAGGGCAAGCCAAATATCTGACCACCCTCGACCTAAGTAAGGGATATTGGCAGATTCCCTTAACACGGGAATCTAAGCCCAAGACAGCGTTTAGCACGCCGATTGGGCTGTTCCAATTCAAAAGGATGCCCTTTGGTTTACATGGGGCAGCCGCCACATGCCAGCGGTTGGTAGACCACATTTTGCGGCCTCACCACGAATACGCCCTAGCTTATATGGACGACGTAGTCATATATAGCACGACCTGGGCGCAACATCTGGCTAGGGTGGAAGCGGTGCTGAGAGCACTACGGAGGGCTGGCCTCACCCTCAACCCTGAAAAATGCTTGTTTGCCACAGAAGAGGCCAAATATTTAGGCCATATGATAGGTAGAGGGCTGGTAAAGCCTTTAGCGAACAAAATAGAAAGCGTCAGGGATTTCCCTAGACCTACCACGAAAAAGCAGGTCCGAAGCTTTCTGGGGTTACTCGGCTACTATCGCCGATTCATACCCCGCTTTGTGGAGGAGAGCATGGTCTTCACGGCCATGTTAAAGAAGAATGCGCCCAACCACGTACAGTGGACCCCAGAGGCAGAAACAGCATTTGAGGCTTTAAAGGGGAAGCTCTGTAGCACCCCGGTGCTGCGGGGTATAGACTTTAATCTGCCGTTTATAGTCCAAACGGATGCGTCGGACACGGGATTAGGGGCAGTGATGTCCCAAGTTTTTGAAGGGGTTGAGCATCCGGTAGCCTATCTCAGCAGGCAGCTCTCCAAGGCAGAGAAAAATTACGCCACGATCGAGCGTGAATGCCTGGCGATAAAATGGGCCATTGAAGCTCTCCGTTTTTATCTAACGGGAAGGAAGTTTTTACTTATAACGGATCATGCCCCATTAAAATGGCTCCACTTAATGAGAAATAATAACGCAAGATTAACAAGGTGGCACCTAGCGCTACAAGCTTTTAATTTCACTGTTCAGCATAGAGCAGGGAAAACTCACGGCAATGCGGATGCACTATCGCGTATTACGTGCTGTCCGTCTGAGACTGGGGCAGCCCGTAATATTTTAAGGGGGGGAATCTGTCACAGAGCAGACTCATTAGTGACCCCTATGGAGACAGAGGATAGTGCAGCTCAGGGAAATAATAACGTTTTGGGAAAGCACATGGTGGAAAGTTGCCATGGGCAACGTAAGCAAGTGAGGTCACGAGCTTGGGAGACACACCCAGCCAATAGGGAAGCCATGGGATTTTCACCTGACTCTAATCAGCTAGGGAGTGGTGCAGCTAGGAAATACCTAGATAAACTCAACTCACAAGCAGTTAGGCAGTTCAGGACCAAGAGCAAGCTCAAGAGCCAGGCCAAGAGCCAGGATAGGAGCTGGAGAGAAACCCAGAGAAGGAACTGGACGCATGAGGAGGACGAGAGAAGCTGTGAAGAGAGCTTGTCTAATTACCCTATTGGAAGCTTGAACGGAGGTCTGAGTGAGTCCGAGGAATGCTTGAATGAAAGGTACAGACAGTTTGACACAGCAAGTGAGAGTGAATGTAACAGCCCAGATTGTAGCAGAGATAGAAGACAAAAGGTACAAGCCAGGAAGTTTTATTCCAGTGGAAAAAGGGGGAGTTCAGAGCTTGGAGATAAGGGACAGTTTGTGAAAGTCCAGAAACCCTCCAAAGCCAGCCTAAGGTGAGCAGAGAAACTCCAGTTCCCTTATAATAAGCAAAGGAAAGGCTTTTTACCTGAAGAAGTAAAACACTCTGAAAGGTACGGGAGACACAGAGTTTCCAAAGGGCTGCCGTCAGAGGTTCCAGCTGGTTCCAAGTTCCTGAATAGAGCAGAGCTCAGAGCAGGAGTAATTCCACCTAATAGTTGGACAGGGGAATTCTTTAACCTGCTAAACAGAGGTCAGCAGAGGGGAGGCTCCTACTACCAAAACAGGAGTAATTGTGGTAATCACAAACAGTTTTCCTTTAGTGGAAAAGAACGACGTCACAGCCAGGACGGACTGTTTGCCAAGCCCACACTGAGAGAAAGTACAGAGGTACTAATTCCTGTTGAGGAGCCGATGCAATGTGAATCTTCTATACTTGAAGGGAATATTGAAGAAATGGATTGTAGCCTTTCTTTGGCAGATAATATAATCTCCCTAAGATAAAGAAGAATAAGCAGCCTGACAAGGAAGCAAAGGCCTTATTCTGGGTGGCTACAGGTCTGTGTTTAAAGTACATTTCTGTTATTAAGAAGCTGAAAGAAAGCCATTTTTGTGTTCCAGTGTTTTCTGTTTTACCCAAGAAGGGTTTTGTTTTGTTTTGTATATATCTGAATATCCTATTTGGGAAAGGGAAATAAAGCCCTATTTACCTTAATTCGGTTGTCCACAACTATTTTTGTGTAACTGGCAGCAGCTACAACTACCAGGAGGCCAGTTACACTGGGGTCCAGTGCAATAGCTAAGCTCACCGGTAGGTGCACATGAGGGCCCGTGACAAAAGCTCTCGATGACACCATCCACACAGCCATGCATTCATCTCCAGGATGTGAACCTCTCTGCCTTGGTCTTTACCCTTAACAGGGAGAATTGAAGAGAACACCTCCTGTGCACCTAACTGCTTCACCCTCTGTCCCAGATCCATGAAGTCACTTTTGATACGTTCCGATGTATACCTGGCAGTATCATTTGTTCCAACATGGATTGGCAACATTGGGTAATAGTCAGTGGGCTTGAAGAGTCTCGGTAAACTCTCCGTAACATCTTGGATTTTGGCACCAGGCAGACAGCATACCTTTCTGGACATCAAGTCTGGTTGGCAGATGGACACCTCAGTACCCATCAGAAGAGAGTCTCCAACCACCACTACCCTTCGTTTCCTTGTGGTCACTGATTCTGCAACTTTGGGGTACCTGAGCTCTGGTTCTTCCCTTTCCAGGGATGCTTTCACCTCCTCCACTGGCATATTGAAATCTCCTATCAGTAGCACTTCCCCTTCCTCTTCCCCTTCCTCATGAGGGTCTCGAAACCATGAGATGGGCGGAATCCATGTTGTTGTGGGTCCAGTGAGTTGATTGTGTCCAGATGGTCTTGTAGCTGCTGTTGAACTATCTTTTCAATGATTTGGCAGTGAATAGGAGACTTGCTATTGGTCTGAAGGATGCAGGGTCAGAGTGGTCGAGGTTATGTTTCTTAAGGGTAGGGCAAATGACAGAGGTTTTGAGGCTGTCTGGCATGTGTCCTTGCTTGAGGGATTTGTTTGCTATGTGGGCTAAAGCAGTGCTTATGTCCAGTTTGGTTTTCTTTATCCACTCCACAGGGCAAGGATCTAGTGGGGAGGTAGTGGTGTTTAGGCAGGAGATGGTGGATTTTATCTTTTCTTTGGTGATTGTTGTTGGAGCTGCTTATATTGTCGAGCTAGCTGTTCCCATTTCATCATTTGGCTCTTTTTTCCATTTTCTGAAGGATTTTCTTTTAACTATAACAGCCTCTTTGACATCACCTTTAAGCTATGATGGCTGTCATTTGGCCTTCCTTCTATCTTTCTTATATCATGGAATACATCTGACCTGGGCTTCCAAGACAGCATATTTAAATAACACTCAGGCCTGATGTATTTATTTATTTTATTTTTGCTGGGCTTATATACCGCATTCCTCTGGGTCAAAGAGGTGTACATCAAATGGAGGATATAGTTATATAGTTGTTACATCAAGCAAGAGTTGGCTTATATACATGGGAAACATCAAATAGGGGTTACGTCAAAGGGGTACATCAAACAGGTGTTGGCATATATACATAGGTCAGATAGCATCCAGCTTATAACATGGGTAACAGTTTAACTTATAAAAGGGGGACTAACTTATTTACAAAGTGTGTCAGCTTGTGTTTCAGGTGGGGGATGTGTGTATTGGTTTCTGGCTGCATGGATTGGGGGGGGGGGTATTATGCAGTAGGGCCAATGTGTTTGATGAATAGGCATGTTTTCAGGCATTTGCAGAATGAAAAATGGACAAATGCAGTCTTTATTACCTCAGTAGGAACTTGTGGTTATTAATTCTACTGGACAGAACTTAAAGCTGGTGGTGTTTTTTATCTGTTCCAGTTTTGATGCCTCTTTGCCCTTAACACTTCCACCAGAGACTACCAATTTGAATATATGGAAAATATAAAATGGAATAGGTTCTTCTTTCTTGCTTAATCCAATTGTGTACTTTTTCTGTTGAAACGGTTACCAAGATGGCTGTTGTGGAGGCGGTTATTCAGCAGCATGGCAGAGATCTGGAAGATCAAGAGGATTGGAACTAATGCTGTTTGGTCAAAGGGAATTCCTTATCAGAGAATAAAGTGAAAAGATTAGAAAAAGCTTTTCTCATGCTAAAAATCTGAGGTTTTAAATTTTTCCCTGTAGTACTATGATCTCAGCTAAAGAGATGTTAAAGAAGAACTTTGTTGAAATTTTACATTTAGATTCTATCTCTCTAGCTTAAAGGTGATGTCAAAGAGGTTGTTAAGAGAAAATCCTTGAAAAAATGGAAAAAAGAGCCAAATGATGAAATGGGGAATTATAAAAGCACTGGCAAGTTAAATGCAAGGCATTGATAAGGCAGGCAAAGAGATAATTTGAGAAGCTTTCCATAGAAGCAAAAGTGCCTACCGCACAGAAACAGACAATGCAAAAAGGGTCTACCACTCAAAAATCATAAATAGATCCATCAACAGACCACGTGAGCTCTTTGAAATTGTTAAGAAACTGACAGCAACACCCAACCACTCTAACCAACTCCCGGACATTCCACCGGAACAGCTGGCTCAACAATATAAACAGCTCCAACAACTACTCAGCTCACCTGTGGAAGCAACTGCAATAACCTACCTTACTGGCCATGGTACAGAATGGAGGGCATTCGAGACAATCACCAAAGAAAAGATAGAATCCACCATCTCCTGCCTAAACACCACTACCTGCCCACTAGATCCTTGCCCTGTGGAGTGGATAAAGAAAACCAAACTGGACAGAAGCACTGCTTTAGCCCACATAGCAAACAAATCCCTCAAGCAAGGACACATGCTAGACAGCCTCAAAACCTCCATCATTTGCCCTACCCTTAAGAAACATAACCTCGACCCACGTGACCCTGCATCATTCAGACCAATAGCAAGTCTCCCATTCACTGCCAAAATCATTGAAAAGATAATTCAACAGCAGCTACAAGACCATCTGGACACAAACAACTCACTGGACCCACAAAAACATGGATTCCGCCCATCTCATGGTGTCGAGACCCTCATGATATCCCTACTAAACACCCCGATCAAAGGAATACGGACCAAACAGTTTGGATATGCTATTGTCTTTCTGGATATATCCACAGCCTTTGATACCATCTCCCACAGCATCCTCCTATGCTGACTACAAGAGATTGGGATCAAGGACATCGTATTACAGTGGTTCCACTCCTACCTGACCAACAGACAACAACTGATCCGCACCAGTATTCTATCTCTCTCCGGGTATTTGAACAGGCTTACTATATTATGTAGACTTGAAACCTTTGCAGTTGTTCCTTTTAGTTTTTTTTAACTATTTGCCTCATTTTATCATAGTCTTCTTTTTGAAAGTTAAATGCTAGTGCAGTGGATTGTCTTCTTATCCTCCCACCATTTATTAAATCAAATCACTATTGCCTAACATTTTTATCTTTTGCACGAGATCCTGTGTTCCACTAAGGACTAGATCTAAAGTAGCTTCCCCTTGAGTTGGTTCTTGAACAAGCTGCTCCATGAAGCACTTATTTATTTAATCTAGAAACTTTATCTCCCTGGCATGGCCTGATGTAACACTGACCCAATCAATACTGGGGTAATTGAAATCTTCCATTATTACTGGGTTGTAAACTTTGTAAACTTCCCTAATTTCTTTTAGTATTTCATCATCTGTCTGTTCATTCAGGCCAGGCAGACGGTAGTACACACCCACTGCCATTCCCTTCCCCTTTTTACATGGAATTTCTATCCCTAAAGATTAGAAACATAGACACATAGAAATATGATGACAGAAAAAGACCACATGGCCTATCTAGTCTGTCCTTCCATATCAACAACTACAACCGTTCCCTTTTTACCTTTAGAGATCCTCTGTGTTTGTCCCATGCTTTTTTGAATTCAGTTACTGTCCTCATCTCTACCACCTCCACTGGGAGACTATTCCATGGATCCACTACTCTTTCCGTAAAGATATATTTCCGCATATCACTCCTGAATCTATCTCCCTTCACCCTCATCCCATGTCCCCTCGTAGCAGAACTTGCTTTCAATTGAAAGAGGCTCTCTCCCTGAACATTTATGCCACGGAGGTATTTAAACATCTCTACAGTGTTTTTTATTTCCTGCAAAATCTTTATCCTGGTTGACTCAATGACCTCTTTAACATATAGTGCCACCCCTCCACCTATGTGATCTACCCTATCATTGTGATATAGTTTGTAGCCTGGTATCAAAGTATCACATTGATTATCCTCTTTCCACCAGGTTTCTGAGATGAAAATTGTTTCAAACCTTTGATTCAGGGCTATATATTCTAAATCACCCATCGTATTTTTTAGACTTCTTGATTTCTCATACAGACATTTCAAAGTTTGTTTTTTGTTCATATTAACAATTTGGCTATTGGATGACAGGGATCATTTGGCAGCTTTCAACTGTCACCAGTAGTCAGCCCGTAGCCTAAGCGTACGGGTAGATAGCCTGGAGACCCTTTATTGAAAGGTTAGAGTCAATGCTTTAGGGTTGCATTGCCTCCAGGGAGTTGTAGTTGTGTCCCTTTTCAATAAGATGCAGTTGTGAATTGAGTGGTTCAGGCAAAGACAGGCTTTTAATTCCCCTCCCGGGGCGGATTCAAACACAATGTAACTTAGGATCAGAAAGCCATACACTCTGGCACAAGGTAAGAAAAAGAACTAATAACAGCTTCCAAACTTAAACCAAAAGTAGCACGGTATTCACAGCATACAATCACTTTGTATAGGGAAAAGAAAATCATGTGCTCCTCAACTGCCAGTTAAACAGCTTCCTCAGATTCTCTGGCTCAGCACAATGAAATCACATCATCAGTAACCGTTAATGTACAGTCCATTTGATTACCAGACAATTCTTCTTCTGGAGGATCAATTAGCATTGACTCATGCTGACTCTCAGCTGAATACAACTTCTGCTTTGTATATAATGTTTCCAGACTTTCCTCCTCTTCCTGTTCCTGAGGCTTCCCTATTACAGCCTCCGTGAGATAGGGTTCAGCATTACCATACACTTTGGTATAGCCTAGAGGAGAGTCATACCCTTTATGGTTTCTATGAGAGAAGTTCTTATAACCACATTTATAATAATTAGACAGCCTACCTTCTGGCTTTGAGGCCAGGGAAAGTCCATGCACAGCTCTATCAGGACGGGGTTTAAAGCTCAGAGGTTTTCCTCTATATTCTGGCTGCTCACCTTCTTCCTCTGACATGCAAATGTCTTGTACCGTATACTTTTCACTCCTTGGAGCTTGTAAGTGCTTCCCAGCTATCCTTACTGGTAACTTTTCCCTCTGGGTGCCTTCACCATAGGATAATTGCCTGGTGTTCTTGCCAAAGGGTTTTTGTGCCCTGCTCCTCCAGTTATTCCTGCCAGTTACTTTCTGTCTTTCTCTCTCACATTCAGAATCAGAATCCACTGAGTCAGTCACATATGTTTTCTTTTCATACCGAGACAGACGCTGTTTCCAAGACCCAGACTTCAGCTCACACAGTCCTTCCAGCTGGTTCTGCTCTCTTCCATCTTTCTCTTGCTTCTGCTCTCTGTTCTCCTTGTCCTCCCTGTTCTCTCTTTCAAACTCTAATGAACGTTTCTTATACGTTTGCTTGGGAGCTAATCTAGTCCTTCCCCCTCCCAGGTGAAAGCTATTGGGCCCAGGAGATGGGGATTGTTTGCTAGCTGGGCGGGGTTCCTGCCCTCGTGGCTGGGATTGTTTATGTTGCTCCTGGCAACTGGGAGTCCTGAGCTTTTCCTTCCTGCCAGCAACAGACCTACTGCTCTCAGATTCCTCTGTTTCCATAGCAAAGGATGTCTCTTCCCCATTATACAACTCAGTGTGGTTTTTCCTTAAAGACATGTGGGTTACTTTTACCTTTTTGGAACCTCTCTATAGGGGTGCCCTGACTTCCCTGTTTTTCCAGTATCCTTCAAAGATACATCATTCTGAACCATGTGCTCTTGGATGACTGTCGGTTTTCCCCATTTTCTAGTTTAAAAGCTTCTTTATCACCTTTTTAATAGTTAAAGCCACCCTGGTTAAGGTGGATCCCATCCTTTTGGAAAAGCTCCTCCCTTCCCACGAATGTTGCCCAGTTCCTAACAAATCTAAAACCCTCTTACTTGCACCATCGTCTCATCCACACATCGAGACTCCGGAACTCTGCCTGCCTCTTGGGTTCTGCGTGTGGAACAGGAATCATTTCTGAGAATGCTACCCTGGAAGTTCTGGATTTCAACTTTCTACCTAAAAGCCTAAATTTAGTTCCCAGAACCTCCCTCCCACACTTCACTATGTCACTAGTACCAACATATACCAAGACAGCAGACTCCTCCCCAGCGCTATCTAAAACCTTGTCTAGGTGGCATATGAGGTCCACTACTTCGTACCAGGCAGGCATGATACCAGGTGATCCTCACGCCCACCAGTTACCCAGAAATCTCATGCTTAACGACTGAATTGCCAACTGTAATGGCCATCCTAACCCTTCCCTCATGTGCATATGGCCTGGAACATCCTCGGTGTGAGAGGGTATTACATCACTTGGAGGACAGGTCCTAGCTATAGGATTGCTTCCTGCCACACCAAGGTGATGCCCTCCTTCCACGTGACCTCTCTCCTCCATGGCAATAGAAAGGCTGCCATACTGGAGGTAGGACTTCTCTACTATATCAGATACCATCAGAACACCAAAAGAATTTGCTAAAACAAGGCTGGCCACATCAAGGAGGGCACTCTCCCCGGCAGCACCCGCTATATGGAACTCTCTCCCAGACCACATAAGATCAACCAAGAACCTCAAGGACTTCAGAAAACTTCTTAAGACAGATCTATTTACAGTACATTTCAAGGACCTCACATAAATTTTCTACCTCAAGACATTACAGGATCACGATCCTACCCCCAAGACATTACAGAATCTCAATCCTAGCATGCCTCTCAAACAGCCCCATTTTGTATATATGTATATAGCTCATTATGTAAATAGTTCACCGATATAATCTAACACACTGCCCCACACACTACACTTCTCAGTTCTCACACTGCATGCTACAAACCACACTTTATTATTGATTTTGATTGATGTGCCACACCGCCTTGATTTAACGATAAGGCAGTATACTAAATCCTTCTAAATAAATAAATACTATATCCCTGTAGGTCTCGTCTATATACCTCTCTGTCTGCTTCAGCTGCTCCACATCTGCTACTCCAGAAATTGGACTTGTTCCCTGATAGCAAAGTACACATAAGAACTCTCACCAACTGGGAGAAAGTCATACATGTAACACTTAATGCAGAAGAGTGGATAGCCCCCATTTCGCTGCTGGACAGCTGTCATCATCTTAGATTTACAACTTTTTTTTAGCTATTTAAATTTGTTAAGTTATGTAAAATTGCTAGTGGAATAGGGTTAATTGAACCAATACAATTATACCTAATACATATAAAGGACTTTAGTGTTCATCTCTAGGTGAATGCAAGGCTTAATGAATCTACTCTGAAGGCCTAATAACCTATTGATGAAGATAATCAGTTAAACTTGAAAGTGAGTTACATCACCCCCTTCCCCTTAAGTACTTTTGGTGGCTATAAATCAAGGATTATGCCTCAGATGAGTGGAAGCTGAGGTGGGTAGGAGGGATGACCTATTTATATATATACCTCTAAGGCAATCTCTTGATTTCCTGGGTGATTCACACTGCCCTTGTTTTGATAGAGGGAGTCTTTCAAGTTGCCCCTTTGATCTGTCACTTGGCTTTAATACCTAATTAAAACAATTTTAGAGTTCTCTTGCCTCCTAACTGGATGACCTCTTTGTAAAAGTTTTCTAGAAAACAATTTCTCTCTATATATACTGTGGTAATGAGGCTTCTGACAAGCATAGAAAAAGGGCTGGTTTTAAAACTTTTTCTTCTGAGCTAAAGCATGGCTCAGGCAGGCATTCATTTAAATCAGCACCTAGAGAACAAAGCCACATGATTGAGAGTGCTGAGTACAGACCACACTCTGCCTCCATGGCAACACAGAGTGCAAATGAGAAACACCTGGGGGGATGGGGCAAGGAAACGGGTCTCACACTAAAACATTTAAGCTCTCAGGATCAAAGGCAGAGAGAGAGAGAAGCAGGGAGAGAAGCAGAGGAAGGAACAGAAGAAGCAGAGTGAAGACGGGAGTCTTGGACAAGGCAGAGACGGAAGTCACGGCAGAAAGGCAAGAAGCCAAAGCCAAGAGAGTCCCGGCAGATTGGACAGTCTAGGAGAGAAAGACTGAGGAGTCTGACCAGAGGCTCTGGAGAATGGCAGAGAAAGTCTGAGCTTCGGCACAGAAGGGATTCTAACAGCAGCTCTTCTACCAGAGACAGCTGTACAGAGTTTGCAAGCCCTTGTGAAGGTAGGAACCCAAACTCTGGGAGAATTGTAGAATACAGCTCAGATAGCAGTGAGGCTGCTGAGAATTCAGAAGGAGAGATTTATCCTTCTGGAAAGCCTGAGAGAAAAACTGTTCCTAGAAGCCAGGGAAGACAGCAGAAACCTGTGAGTATCTTGCCCAGAAGTGCAAAGCCGTGCAGCTCATATAAGAAGCCTGAAGGGAGAAAAGGGAATCCCTGGGATGAAATGTTTAAGTTAATGCAACGATTGAAACCTGATTGTGCAAATAAAGATTCAGAGCTGTTTCAGGGTGAAACTGAAGACATGGAGATAGAGTTAATTGGATTGGAGCAGGATACAGAATCTCTAATGGATTGTTCAACGGTTTATGTTTCATAAGGGGAAAAGCTGAATTGCTAGCCAAAGAGAAAATTCAGAACTGTGATAAATGCTCTGAGGTTTTTGAATGCTGAAAGCAAAAGGAAAGGATTACAAATGTGTTTTGCTTAACACTGTTTGAAGCATTAGTCCTGTATGCTGAAGAAAGCTACTTGAGTTCCTTATTGTTTCTGTTATACCTTGTTCATGTTCTAAAGAAGATTTACTTTGCTAAAGTCTGATGATGCCAAAGAAAATTAATAAATTTCCTGTGAATTGCCTAAAACTACTCGGACTGCTTATTAACCACAACTAAAAAATCCCAGCAGCATTTGCTCTGGTAATAAGTCAGTTTAACAAGAACAGTTGGCACACAGTGTTCTTTATAGGCAGCTGCCTAGACAGGGTGCAGCGCCACAATACTAAAAGAATATTTACCCTATTCTACTCTCTCTGTGACACTGTCAAAATGATGTCATCTGGTGTGGCTGATGCATCCTTCTTGGATCTGCAGGATGCCTATACCCACATTCCCATCCATCAGGCCCACAGATAATACCTCCACTTCTGCATCCTGGGAAGCCACTACCAGTACAGGGTGCTCCCTGTTGGCCTATTCCCTGCACCAAGGGTTTTCACCAAATGCATGGCAATAGCTGCAGCACACCTCTGCAAACTCGAGGTGTGTGTCTTCCTGTACTTGGGTGACTGGCTCTTGACAGCACTCTCACAGCAGGAGCTGTTACGCTGCTATTCTTACTGGGCTTCTTCGTCAATTATGAAAAGTCACATCTATGCCCTACACGGTGCCTGGCGTTCATAGGAGCGGACATCTAAACAGCCCTGTTGAAGGCCTTTCTGCCAGAGCAGTGAATGAATACCATTAGCGCTCCAGGCAAGAGGGTATCAGCCTTTAACTGTGTCTCCTCCAGAATGACACACAGCAGCTACAACACATATGATTCCCCACACCAAGCTACACATATGGCATCTTCAGTGATTCCTGAGGAGTCACTGGAACCAGAACTCACAGCCACTCTCAAGTTGGATCCCTATTATCCCTGCAACACACAAGGGGATCACTTGGTGGACACAGTAGTTGAACATCTCTTAGAGTCGGCATCTCCAGCAGCCTCACCATCATCTGACTATCATAACAGATGCCTCCATGGTGGGCTGGAGCACCCACCTACTCTCCCTCCAAACTCAAGGCCTCTGAACGCAGGAGGAATGTCACTACCACATCAACCTCCTGGAGCTCTGTACAATCAGATACAGCCTCAAGACTTTCAAACAATGGATAACCCACAAGTCCATCCAGATCTAGATAATCAAGTAGCTATGTTCTACATCAAGAAGCAAGGAGGAATGGGCTCCCTTGTGCTCTGCAGGGAGATGCACAGAATCTGGACTTTTGCCCTGTGCAGTGGGTGCCTCCTACAGGCCTCCTACCTTCCAGACATTTATTTATTTATTTATTTATTTATTTAGAACACATTTATATACCGCTCTTTCCCAGGTATCAAGTGCGGTTTACATTGAACAGAAAAGTTGTTAAGGTACATGAAAGTACATGTCCTAGACGTTTTACATGAAACAGAGGTTAACTTTTTACATTTAACAGTATAATTAAGAATTCTAACAGTGATGTCATCCATCTTGATTAGTTGGATGTATCAGAACTTTATACAAATGCATCAACTTTATACAAATTTACAAAGTTGTTTTTTTTTTTTTTTTTTTTTTAACTTATGGATTGAATCACATGAGAATCACCTTATGATATCATATTATGTGCTTATATGATCGAACAGGTGTATATCTTACAAGTTTTTATCCTGTGTCAATTTGTGTGGTTTGGCCAACCAGGGGTGTATAATGTAAGGTAAATAGATGTGTTTTTAATTTTTTCCTAAATTCTTTGATATCGGTTAGTAGACGAATGCTATCAGGTAGGTTATTCCAAAGCGCCGGTGTGTAGTGTGAGAAGGCCCTGTTATTGGTTAGTTTTCTGGCTTTTTTATAATCTTTTGGTATTGATATTGTATTTGTATTCCTACTTCTTTGAAATCTCTTGTTTGATTCTGTGCAAATTAGGTTATTGAGTACTGATGGGGCAAGTTTATTTATTAGTTTGAAGGTGGTAACTAGTATTTTGTAGTGTATTCGTTCATGAATAGGCATGCAAAACCAGTTTACAGACAGCCTCAACCATCAACTAGACCCACACAAATAGTCTCTCAACTCTGTCATCATGGAATTTTTCTTCCAATGGTGTGGGTTCCCACACCTGGACCTCTTCGCTAGCAACATCAACACAAAGTGCAGCCACTTCTGTTCCAAGCACCCATCCACTCCCAGCTTTGTCTTGAATGCATTCATTGGGGGGACCTACTGCTCCTTTGTGCTTATCCCCAAACCAATTGATCTCCAAGATCATACAGAAAATAACCCACGACTGGGCAACCATCATCCTCATCACCCATCACTGTCCCAGACAAGTGTGGTTCCACTATATATACCATCTAACCAAGGGCTTACCCATCTGGCTACCTCTAGTGCCAGACCTCATCACTCAAGACAAGGACCGAACCCTGCAACCCAACCTGATAATGTTCATCCTCATGGCCCAGAAGTTAAGATGCTGACCCTCTCCTCCCTATACCTTCCTATAGGCACTCCTTGTGGTCTTGGGCAAGCCACTTAACCCTCCATTGCCCATGTTCCCTGTAAGTATTAGCGTATGTGTGTCATATCCCCTCGTGTTAAATGTATCTCCCAATTGACCGCTTTGACCCGGTGAAAAGCGGGATATAAATACAGCTAAATAAATAAATAAATATACCTCACTGCCAAATTGCAATATGTCCTCATGGCAGCCAGTCGGCAATCCATGAGGAAGTCTTATGGCCTCAAGTGGAAGCGCTTTGACGTCTGGTGCATCTTGATGGGACTGGATCCCTTCTTCTGCCCTGTCCCACAAGTCCTCCAGTACCTTACCACCTTTGTCAATGCTGGCCTCAGGATGACATCTGTACATATCCACCTGTCTGCTATCATGACTGCCATGGCAATGCCTCCATCTCTGTGCATCTGCTTGTCTCCTGCTTCATAAAGGGCCTTGCCTACCTGAGGCCCCCTATCCAGCAACCTGTTCCACTCTGGGACCTCAACATCATACTACAACAGCTCACGCAGGCTCCCTTTGAGCCTGTGATCTCTACTCCACTTAAATACATCATCTGGAAGACCCTCTTCCTCATTGCCTTCACTTCGGAAAGATGCATCATCAAGCTGCAGTCACTGGTTGCCTCCCCATATACACTCAGCTCTACTAGGACCGCACCAGCCCAAGACACACCCCAAGTTTGTCCTGAATTTCAACTCGGTACCAGCAAGAACATCTGCAAGGCTGTTACCTGGTATTCCATACACACGTTCCAAAGAGACTACTGCCTGGACCAGTATGTGCTTGCAGACAGCTCCTTTGGCTGAACCATTCTGACCATTCTGCACCCTAAGGGACAGTGTCATACCTAGGACTGGACCTCAGACCCACTGTAGGCACTACTATGGGGAAGGGCTGTGTCCCAATTGACAGGACCACTACGATTCCCTCTTAACCTGTAACAATGTGACTGACCCTTACATTCTAACCTGTTGAAAAAATTTTAACCTGCTAGACTTGTCATACTCATACCACTGTTAGATTTTGCATTATTGCATTCATGGCATTGTTACATTCATGCCATTGTGGTTTTATTCATACTATTATTGCATAGTTGTTGCCTTGTTGCATTCAAGCTATTGTAGTATAGTGGTTGTATTGTTGCCATCATGCTATTGAGGCATTGTTACAATTTCAGTTATAATGTCTTGCTAGTTCCCGACAACCTGCTCGTTTAATGATGAGATGCAGGTGTTAATAAATGCCATCTTTATACCTTTCCTTGGCTGGTGGTTCCCTTCTTAACACAGTGAAGACGCGGCCCCCAGCCATGGCTACAGATTCACCTAGTGTGGCTGATGCATCCTGCTGGTCCATGGAGAAAGTGGGGTTACTTACCTGTAATGGAGGTTCTCTGTGGACAGCAAGATAAGCACACCCTCTTCCCCTTGGACAAAGGTGACGTGCATCTTTGGTAGCCTTTGGTCCATCGTCAAGCTCCATCACCTCCCCTCAGCCACTACTAGGAACGGACTAAGGTGGGTAATGGTGGGCTCTGATGAGAGGCATCTTGGCACATGCTCAGAAAGGATTGGCTTTCTGAGCTCTAGGAGAGCACTTCTTTCTGTGACGCCATTGGAAGGACATCATGTGTATCACTGATGCTGAGAGCTAAGCTATCGATAGCTTAACTACTGACAGAATCTTCCAAGATGGACAGATCTCAGCTAAGGTGCCAGACTAAGACAAACCATCCATCTGTGCAGCAGCAGAATGGGATGGTATTGGCAGTGGAGGGTCACATTTCTGTGACAACGGCAACAACACTATCATTACCTGCGTTGAAGAAAGGCCTGGCAATCTATTTTCGTATCTTGATGCAAAAAAATAATGGATAGTCACCACAAAAAACATTGCACTATAGTGATGGAAGATGGCATCCCCAGGTTGAAAGGCACTCAATTGACTACTGTGGTTGAGCTGAAGACTTTTTAGAGTAAAACCAGCATTTATGATATGGTTGGATTAAAGCCCTCAGAACGTCTGACTGCTGATGTAACTGCGCATGAAATGAGAGTCAGAAGCTGCAAAGATGTCTTATATATTGCGATGGATGTCACTTTATCAACAATAAGCCGCCTGACTGAAGACTGAACAAAGTTTAGGACAACTATCCAGAGGGTCACATTAAGTCGACACTGACTTGACAGCACTTAACAACAATAACTGGCTTTCATTTAATTGAAAGCTGGCTCGCAGTGCTATGCCCTAACAGACTTAATAAAGCACTGAATTTTAAAATACAAAGATTTTATCAGTTTTAACCCAAACGATTCCCTTTCCCCCAAAATTTAGGGACTGTCTCAGGAGGTAAGTACTTACAAGTGCAGATTTCTTCCCAGCAGTGGTAGCCCTCTTGATAATCCTTCAAGCCTTGATCTAGCACTGTGAAGGTCTAAGCTAAATGCATAATGTGGAGCCCTGCAGTTAATCAGAGTGCTTTGTTGGTCCTCCAGGCATAATTTAGGTCCTTCCATCTAATCTAGGCACCTGTGCTCTGTTATAAGAACATTAGAACATAAGAATTGCTATACTGGATTAGACTAAAGGTCCATTAAGCCCAATGCCCTGTTTCTAACAGTGGCCAATTCAGGCTACAAGAACCTGACATATCCCAAAACTAGCCAGATGTATGTCACTTATCTCAATGGATAAGCAGTGGTTTCCTCTTGGACTACCTTAATAACCATTTATAGACTTTTCTTCCAGGACTTGGAAAGGCCATTGCTCATTCCTAGAAGAGCTATGGGATATAGGTTGACATTTTAGGATGTGTCAAGTACTTGTGACTCAGACTGGCCACTGAGACCGGATGCTAAACTCAATGGACATTACGTAAGAACATAAGAAATGCCATAGTGGATTGGCCAGTATCCTGTTTCCAAGAGTGGCCAATCCAGGTCACAAGTACCTGGCAGGTTCCCTAAAAGGTACATAAGTACTACAATGCTTGTCCCGGGGTAAGCAGTGGATTTCCCTGGTCCTGTTTAATATGGTTTATGGACTTTGTCCAAACCTTTTTTAAACTCAGCTACACTAACAGTGTTTACAATATCTTCCGGTAACAAATTCCAGAATTTTATTATGTGCTGAGTGAAAAAAATATTTTCTCTGATTAGTCTTAAATGGGTTACATAGTAGCTTCATTGCATGTCCCCTAGTCTTTTGAGTTTTTGAGGCAGTAAACAACCAAGCTATGTTTACCAAGTCCATTCCATTCATAAATTTATAGACCTCTATCATTTATTTATTTATTTGGTTCTTCTATACCACCCCTTCCAGAGATCAGGGGCAGTTTACATTTAACACAACATATTACAAAGAACAGAGGATGAACTATTTAAATAGATCCATAGGTGCATTTAACATGAAGTGAATGTTTTATATACACAGTTGTCTGAACTGACGACTAGTAACTATTTACAGTTTACTGTTTGTATGTATTTCTGTGAGTTTAGATATGAATAGCGGTTATTGATTGGGGGCATGCTGTGTCTCCCCTCCCTTTTCGAAGATGAAGAACCCTAACCTTTTAAGCCTTTCTTCAAAGGGATATCTTTCCATCCTCTTTACCATTTTGATGGCTCTTCTCTGTATCCTTTTCTAATTCTGCTATATCCTTTTTAAGATATGGCGACCAGAATAGCACATTATATTCAAGGTGCGGTCGCACTATGGAACGATACAGAGGCATTATGATGTCATCCTTTGTTTTATTCTCCATTCCTTTCTTTATGATTACCAGCATTCTATTTGCTTTCTTGGCTGCCACTGCACACTGGACAGAGGGTTATAGTGTAATCTCCAGGAACAAGCAGGAATAAGTCATCACATATGGGTACGTCGGTACCGACGGAGCCCGCGCGGGAAAGCTCCCCAGCTTTTCAGATCAAAAGCTTTTGGGGCCTCCCACTGCACATGCGCGCTGCCTTCCCGCCTTCCTGACCAGCTCTCGTCAGTTTCTTTTTTTCCGTGGAGCCAGCAGGTCGTGTTCCTGTCACCGCTGAAGAAATTGTTAATTTTATTGTTTTCTTTAGACCGCGTACCTGCCTTCCCCATTCTGAAACCGGTACTGCCGGTCTCTCTTTCTTTCTTTTGAAAAAAAAAAAATATATATTTTTCTTTTCTTCAGCACAGCTTGGTACTTTGTTAGGCCTTCAGGCCTACACAAATTCTCCTCATGGAGAAGCCTGTTCCTGGTTTTAAAAAGTGTACCAAGTGCAGTGCTGTCATTCCTCTTACAGACACCCATGAATGGTGTCTTAAATGTTTAGGACCTGACCATTCCATACCGGACTGCCCATCCTGCTCCCAGATGTCGAAACGTGGATTGCAGAACCGGGCCAACAAGTTCCATGTGTTGTTTCCTTCAGAAGCATCACAGTCATCCAGGTCTTCCTCTCCGGATGGATCTCAGGTAACCAAAACTCCAGTGGGCAAATCCTCTAAAAGCAAATCTCTTTCTAAAGATCGAGAGGCTCTCAATTCTGAGTTCGAGGATTCTGCCCAGGCCAAAAAACCCCGGCGGGAGGTTCCGGCCTCCAAAGCAATCATGGGGTCACAGGTTGACATCGATGGAGCGGCCTCGACAGATCACCTGTTGTACTGCTCTGGGGTACCGGCCCATACCGGCACCGACATCCAGGCAGCAGTGGCGTCTATGGGCAATACTGTCCAAGTCATGCAGCAGGCCATTCTGGCTTTTATTAATGCTGCTACGCCCTCGGTACCGCAGCCAGCGGTACCGGGTCCGGTTCCGGTAATGGCTTCCATACCGGAACCGAGGCCATCGTCTTCCAAACGCAGATTGGTTCCGCATGCCGGATCCGGGCTTTTGCCCGGTACCGATCCCATACCCGGTACGCCCGATGTCGATACCGAACGGTATGCGTATCGTGCGTTGGAAGCACATAGAGGATACTCTGCTTCTTCAGAGGATTTTAACTCCTCTGATGATTCTGATGAGTTCTCCCTTGATCTTCCTGAGGAGCCTTCTTCTCCTAACAGGAGAATGTCTCCACCAGAGGATTTGTCCTTTCAGGACTTCATCATAGAAATGGCTAAAGGTCTTTCTATTGCTTCATCCTCTGAAAAGGAACCCAGATCAAAGAAACTGGATATTTTAGGATACTCTAAGTCTCCTAAAGAGGCAGTCACCCTGCCTATCCATGAAATCCTTCAAGAACACTTGATGGACTTATGGGAGGCTCCTCTAACATTGTCTCCTTCTTCTCGCAGGTTGGACACCATGTACCGTGTCCCCCCTTCTCCTGGTTTCCAAAAAACCCAGTTGCCTCACCATTCTATTGTGGTGAAGTCTGCAATGAAGAAGATAAAGAGTACTAAAAGGCACTCTTCTACTCCTCCAGGGCAAGAATGTAAGACTCTAGACTCTTTTGGCAGGAAAATTTTCCAGGCTACTATGCTTATAGCCAGGATTAATTCCTATAGTCTTTACATGGGCATGTTTCTCAGTGAAATCGCTCTAAATGTTCGGCATTTTGCCCCCTTTATCCCTGAGGATAAGAGGGAGCAGTTCATTTCCTTAGTGAAACACCTTTTGGATATTTCAAAGTTCTCCAACAGGGCAGCTTTTGATTCCTTTGAGGGTGCTGGTAGGGCTTCGGGCATTGCTATAGCAGCCCGACGTCTTGCTTGGCACAAGGCTTCTGATCTAGAACCTTGGGTCCTAGATGGCTTACGAAATCTGCCCTGTACAGGTGAGAACTTATTTGGTGAAGAGTGGCAAATTAAGGCCACTCAAATGGATGCAGAAAATGCCACCTTAGATAGACTTTCTAAGTCTACCTCCACTCCTGCCAAGAAGAAGTCTTTTAAGAGGCCTTATTATAAGAAGTCCAGATTTTCCACAAATACTGGCCAACAATCCTCTCAGCCTCGTTTTGCTGCTAAACGTCAGCAACCTAAACAGGCAAGGTCAACATGGATTCAGGGAATACCACGGGGTCGAAACGCTCCTTACCTCACTCCTCAACAGCCTAAACTCTGGTATCGACAACATCAAACAAGGCTTTGTTCTCATCTTTTTAGATATTGCGGCTGCTTTTGACTCGGTATGTCACGATCTTCTCATTATCCGCCTAAAAGAGAAGGGCCTTTGTGGAAATGCTCTCGAATGGTGCATCTCATACCTCTCAGATAGATGGCAACAGGTCCGCTCAAATGGTGAAACATCAGATCCGTTTCACCAGGAACAAGGAGTCCCGCAAGGTTCCTCTTTGTCATTACTATTATTCAACATCTACATGCAACCCTTATGCAACATTATCAGGTCCTTCAATGTCAACTATATGATATATGCCGATGACGTGTTATTATATATGCCGTTCTGCATAGACAAGATCAACCTCACCCCCATAACCAACTGTTTTAACGCCATCTCAGATTGGCTACTGACTCAAAATCTCAGAATCCAGAATCTTTTTATTTCAAGGGACTCTAAGTTCACACCACCCACATTCTTTGAAGTTCAAGATGCCAAGCTACAAGTAAAATCTCACATCCGTTACCTTGGAGTTACCCTTGATCAGAATCTAGATATGAAGATCCACATAGCCAACACTGTAAGGGCAATTTATTTTAAAATTCGCTCCCTCAGACACCTCCGCCAACTGATTGATCCAGATGATTTCCGCACAGTCTACCAGGCTCTAATTATCCCACACTTTGACTTCGCAAACTGTATTTTACAGGGTCTCCCCCAAACTACTCTTATCCCGCTTCAACTAGCATTAAACAGCGCAACAAGAGTGCTTTTCGGGGCACCTAAAAGAGAACATGTAACACCTCTCCTGAAACAATTACACTGGCTCCCTATCCAAGCTAGAATTACGTTCAAAACTCTGCTAATAGCCTTCAAAGCTCACAAAGGACTTGCTCCCCCCTCACTATCGGAGTTGATCCAACCAATCCCTTCCAACAGGCTTAGAAGAACCACGGAATTAAACATGCTAAAAGTTCCAAAAGAGTCCTTAAGATGCATCTCCGCAACTGTAAACCGTTCCTTCAGTTTATGCGCTCCAAAACTGTGGAACACCCTCCCACCACACATTAGGGCCATTGCTGATCTCTCCCAGTTTAAAAAGGCCTTGAAGCATCACCTTTTCATCAAATATTTCCCAGAAAACATAATAACACAAGCTCACTCAAACAGCACCAATCACGCTCTTAACACGTAACCTCTGCTAACTCAGTAATACTTCATACCCCTCTCTCATACTAACAAGATTCTTTTCAGGAAATATTCTGTTCATATGTAAATAGTCAGTGTTTAGTTTTCTTTGTAAATAATTACCCTGGTTACCCAAGTTTTTATTCCTGTTCTATGTAAAGATAAAACGGATAATATGTATCTTATCTGATGTTTCATTGTTCTATGTAAACCGCGCTGACTGTAAATAGTGCGGTATATAAAAGTTGTTAAATAAATAAATAAATAAACTAATCCCTACTCAGTCTCTCGAGTTCATAGGGGCCCAGTTAGACACCATCACTGCAAGGGCCTACCTGCCTCAGGTCAGGGCCCAACGCCTGCTGAGTTTGGCCTCCCAAGCTCAGTCCAGCAGTCATTTGACAGCCCGGGAAATGCTGCGACTTCTGGGCCACATGGCCTCCGCGGTACATGTGGTGCCCTACGCTCGTCTGCATATGAGAGCAGCTCAATGGACCTTGGCCACCTAGTGGACTCAAGCATCTGGAGCGCTCTCCGACCAAATACTCACCTCAAGCCGTCTATTTTGGTCCCTCCAATGGTGGACATCCACCAACAATCTGTTGTTGGGGGCCCCCTTCCAACCTTTGTTGCCCCAAGCAACCCTCACAACAGATGCCTCCCAGACAGGGTGGGGAGCTCATCTTCAGAACCTCTCCACTCAGGGCACTTGGTCTCCACAGGAGGCCACCCTTCATATCAACCTCCTGGAACTGCGAGCAATTTACCTTGCCCTCAAGGTCTTCTGTACCCTCCTTGTCAACCTGACTGTCCTAGTTCAGAAAGACAATCAGGTAGCCATGTTCTATATAAACAAACAAGGAGGGACAGGCTCTCTGTCGCTTTGCAACGAAGCTCTCAGATTATGGGCCTTCGCCAGAGAGCATCAAATTCACCTTCTTGCAGTGTATCTTCCAGGAGTTCAAAACTCTCGTGCAGACAGACTCAGTCGAGTTCTGCTTCCACACGAATGGTCCCTACATATGGACCAGATACGCAGAATCTTTCAGGAATGGGGGACCCCGGACATAGACCTCTTTGCAAGTCCGTGGAATGCCAAACTTCCCCGGTTCTGTTCCAGAACTCAGTGTCAGGGAGCTCAGGCCCACGATGCCTTCCTCCTGCATTGGGGTCAGGAATTCCTCTATGCCTTTCCACCCATTCCTCTAATATCCAAGACTCTGTTCAAGCTCCAGAGGGATCACGGGACTATGATCCTCATAGCTCCCCGCTGGCCACGCCAGGTGTGGTTCCCTCTACTTCTGCATCTCTCCCAGGGATCCTCCCTGGACCTGGGAGCTGCGCCAGACCTTCTGTCTCAGGAGGAGGGGACTTTGTGGCACCCAAACCCCAAATCCCTACATCTCAGAGCTTGGTTACTGAAGGCCTAAGTCTTCAAGACTTTAATCTTTCTCAACCTGTGACAGATATCCTTCATGCCTCTAGGAAACCTTCCACGAGGCGTTCTTATGCTTTCAAATGGAAACGTTTTTCCATTTGGTGTGCTCAGCAGGGTCTTGACCCTCTAGCACTTCCTTTGAATTCCCTCTTGGACTATCTCCTGCATCTTTCAAATGCAGGCCTTAAGACGAATTCAGTAAGGGTCCATTTGAGTGCTATTGCAGCATCCTTAAAACCTATAAATGGACAACCTGTCTCCTCTCATCCTCTTGTTGCACGTTTCATGAGAGGCCTGACTCTAACTAAACCTCCCATCCGACCTCCTCCGGTAGCATGGGACTTGAACCTAGTTCTAGGTCAGCTTATGAAGCCACCTTTTGAGCCTTTGGACTCTACCTCCTTCAAATTTCTTTCCTGGAAGGTTGTTTTCCTTATTGCAGTCACTTCAGCTCGCCGCATCAGTGAACTGCATGCTTTAGTGGCTCATCCACCTTATACTAGGTTTCATCATGATAAGGTGGTCCTTAGGACGAATCCCCACTTTATGCCCAAAGTGGTCTCGCCTTTTCATCTTAATCAAGAGGTATATCTACCTGTCTTTTTCCCGGCTCCTCATGCATCCAGTGCAGAGAGGAACCTTCATACTCTGGATTGTAAAAGAGCTCTTGCCTTTTACCTCAACAGGACTCAACCACATCGAAAGTCTTCCCAACTTTTCGTGGCTTTTGATCCTTCTCATTTGGGACTTCCAGTCACCAAGCGTACACTTTCCAATTGGATCGCTCAGTGTATTTCTTTTGCTTACCAGAGTAAGAACATTTTTCTGGAGGGCCATGTCACAGCTCACAATGTGAGAGCCATGGCCACTTCTATGGCTCATCTTCACTCTGTGTCCATAGATCAGATCTGTCGAGCAGCCACTTGGGCCTCGGTTCATACCTTCACAGCCCATTACTGCTTGGACAAGGACTCCCGCCGGGATGCCTTGTTTGGTCAGGCTGTCCTCAAACACCTGTTCCATACTTAAACAACTCCTGCCCACCTTCCCTGGATGGATGCCTGAGATCCATGCGAAGATGGTTTACCCTTGGAGGGGGATCTCCCAGGCATCTTAGCTAGGGAGTCCCCATATGTGATGACTTATTCCTGCTTGTTCCTGGAGATAGCACAGTTACTTACCTGTAACAGGTGATCTCTGGGAACAGCAGGAATTAGTCATCACAACCCACCCACCTCCCCTGGGAGTTGTATCTCTATCTATCTATCTTCCTGTCCTCTCTCTCTATTGTCTCAGCTTTAAACTCGAACTGACGAGAGCTGGTCAGGAAGGCGGGAAGGCAGCGCGCATGTGCAGTGGGAGGCCCCAAAAGCTTTTTATCTGAAAAGCTGGGGAGCTTTCCCGCGCGGGCTCCGTCGGTACCGATGTACCCATATGTGATGACTAATTCCTGCTGTTCCCAGAGATCACCTGTTACAGGTAAGTAACTGTGCTTTATCCACATTGGTCTGACTCAGCACGGCTTTCTTATATCCTTATGTTCATATGACCTTCTAATGGTCTATCCATCTCTCACACATGTTTCTTGCTCTTAATGTATTTGAAAAAGATATTTATTTGCTTCTATGGGAAGTTGCTTTTGAAATTCTTGTTTTGCTTGCCTTATCGATACTTTGCATCTAACTTCTCAGGGCTTATGCTCTTTCCTATTTCTTCAATTGGATCTATTTTTCATTTTCTATATTATGTTCTTTTATTATAATAGCCCTTTTCACCTTACTATGTAACTATTCTGGTAGTCCTTTTGCCTTCCATCCATCTTTTATAATATATGGAATATATCTAGTCTGGGCTTCTAAGCTGGTATTTTTAAACAATGTTCATGTTTGATGTAAACTCTTAACCTTGTCAGCTGTTTCTTTTAGCATTTATTCTTACTATTTTCCTCATTATATAGTAGCCTCCTTTTTGAAATTAATAATAATGCTATCCTTTTTCTTAGCTAGGTTAAGCCTCTACAGACTCTCTGAAGGCAAAGCCTACAAAATGTTCCATGCCAGCAAGATTGGATTATGGGCTAAGATATGGCTTAGAAGTAAGTCTGTTGCTCCAGTTTCTAACCATTTCTGGAGAACACCAAAAACATTATGGACATCTACACATCCCATAGCCCTGTGAAAAATATGTAATGTTTATAGCAGTGGGGTATTATTCTGACCATACTTCCTCTAAACCCATATTCCATATTAGAATCTTAAGGCAGAAGCAAACCCACTATAGAACTATTCTTGAAGGATTCTAGAGACATGTTCCACTCATCCCTTGCTACAAGAAGTTGGGAAGAAAATTCTCCCTGTGTCTTGTATAGCTGCCTACAGAAAACCTGTTGTCCCACATTTGGCCTCTAAATATTTATTAATACAAATTTATAGTTATACTATATGTAATCATAGCCTTGAGCTGAAGCCCAGGCAAGTTACATTGGGGGAAGGGGGAGGGGGTATTCCAAGGCATTTACACATGGTTAGTTCCACGGGTGCCACTGCTGCATTCCCCAGTGCTGAGTGGTTAGCATTGAGGCATTCTGGGGTGAAGCGGAGCCAGAACCCATCACTAACCAGACAGTGGTGATACTGAGCGACATGCAAGTAAAGTAAGGCACAACAAATGCTGGCCTTATTTTAGCTGCTGAAACTAACCAGGCAGTGGAACAATATCTTTGTGCTTCTTACATTCTTTAGGAGGAGTAGCCTCATGTTTAGAGCACTGACTTGATAACAAAGCCATGAGGGTTTGATTCCCATTAGCACTCTTGTGGCCTTGGGCAAGTCACGTAACCCTCCATTGCCTCAGAAGAAAGGCCTGGTAATCTACTTCTGATCAACTACCAGGGAAACCAAAGAGCCATTGGGTTGCCAGGAGTAAGCATTGACTGGAGATCACACATTGCTTACTTTGTGTGCCTTAATTCCTGTGGCTGCCATATGACAGAGAATGCAGTAGGATCAGGGTCTTCAGTCCTGTTCTGTGTCCTCATACACTGGATATTGTTGCTGCAACTCCACTTTTCTAAACCATTTTGCTTCTACAACAGCAGTTTATTAGATCTCAGAAACATTTCAGATTTCTGTCATATGCCAGAGAGAGAGAATTCCATGTATTGAACTGTTTTTTCAATATTATATAATCTCTCTGTCAACCACCATTTCTAGTTTTGTATGCCAAATCTATTTATTACCTCTTCATAGCATCAGTCATTCAAGCCAAGGGTATTGAGTCCACTTCCAGGGCCTGTATCTCCACAATTGATTTCCTGCTTGACTGTTTCAGTTTGGGCCTCGGGCTAGCACACATCATCTGAATTGAGCATTTAGCTGTTTCCTTTGCCATTTTGGTTTTTATTCAACAGGATGGTTAATCAATAAATTTGTATTTCAAAGTTGGAGAATTGGAGCTGCCATGATGTGCTGCTTCAAACTGATACTGCACTGAATCACATAACCCCTTTGATTTTTGTATTTGAAGAGAGAGAACTTTCTTCAATTTCCATGGGATTACAAAGGAAGAATCCCATTGAGAACAATAAGAGGCCTACATTCCTTCAGAAGCTGTTCAAGAAACTTACATATTGTTTATCAAGAGATTTTTTGTCTTTTTCTATTTTAGAAATAGGTATGACGAAGACTTGGTTTTCCTTGTAATATTCTGATTTCTTTTACTCTTCTACTGATCTATATTTTTGTTTAGTTAGTAAACTTACTCTGGTTTAAAAAAACTCTTGGAATGTGGACTATCTTTTTGTGGGGTATGAGAGTCAGTGAACTCCTGGTCCTTACTTCACTCTTATTCCTGTTCCCATTCCAAGATCCCGCTCTTAGACACCACAGTTGTTGGGCCATATTTACACTGCAGCCTCTTAAGGTAAACCCCTTAAACATAAATAAAATATTCTTTACAGAATAGGCATTCTAAAAATAGTACATTTATGTGCATGGTCCCCCTTTGGGAGGGTTACTAAAGTGCACTACTACTTGTTTCAGGATAGCTTGCACCAATAAGGCTTAATTGTGCCTGGGGCAGGCTTAACTTTAAATTCAGACTCAGCCATATTGATGAGGGAAGTGTTCGGAGAATACTGTACCTCACTTGCGTCCCCTTGCACGAGCTGACAGAGTTCAGAATGGTGCTGTTGCACCAGCTCAGGAGCGATGTATTTATTTATTTTAATTTATTTGAGCAGATTTAGTATACTGCCAATTGATCTGCATACAGCCAGCACGGCGCTGCACAATAATCAGGAAATCCAGAAACAGCACGACGAATGATAAACACGGGACAAAACAAAAGAGGCTAGGAAATTCGTAGCACAACAATAAAATCCCTTATAGCGCCATCTATAATACCAGTGACACACGAGGGCAATGGATACCAGGGGAAGTCTCCACTGACTATGCCATAGCCTAAATCCCTTCAAAGGCTTTCCAAAAGAACCAGTATCACAAGCTAGTTTACATTTCTTTAGACGGGGCTCCCGACGGAGGTCCAGAGGCAGAAAATTCCAGAGCGGTGGAGCCATGACGCTGAAGGCAGCAGTAGGAGTTAACTCAAGCCTGAGCTGGGATGGTGATGGGATAGTAAGTTAGACTGAGAAGATCTGATAGTAAGATAGACTGATTCTAGCAGCCATATGCTGAATGAGTTGGACTCTTTCCAAAATGTAGGTAGGAACATCGACCAAGAAGGAATTGCAGATCGTATCATCACCTTGCTCCATCCTGCTATTTATCTCCACTGCCTGCTTTGTACTGTTCAGTACATAGTTCCACAAAGCCAATCCTCCTCCGAGCACTGCCGACGACGCTTCGTCTCCCTTCTTGCCAGTGCTGTTGTGCTTTAGGTGGGTGGGTACTTCCCTCCTTGCTGAAGCTTTGAAAAGACAGTCTGAGTTTCTGAAGTGCAGGCAGAGTTTCTAAAACGGGACAGGGAGAGGAAAGAAGGATTTTAATTCATAGATCCTGCTTGTTCTTTCGGCAGCGGCTGGAAAGGCAGTAGGCCTTGCAGGAGAGAGAGAGAGAGAGAGAGAGAACATGTGTGTCCCCTTCTTCAGTCACCAGAAGGAGGAAGTAGCAATGGGTGGTCTCTTATTTATTTATTTATTTATTTAACAGCTCTTATATACCGTGCTATTTGACATCAGTGCGGTTTACATTAAACAAAATACACTCAGATTTAGAGAACTTGTCCAAGTTACAGGTAACAGGGGAATAAAACAAGGATTAACTGGGGAATAGCATATAAATAATTAAATAAAAGCAATTACATCAGACTAGAGATCTTGAGTGGGTATAGAGACATGTCATAAATAACATTTAACAGAGCAGGTATATACAGTGAAATATCATAAGGTGGTCCAAGCCTGTCATCATGTTAATAGTGTCCCCACGCCATGTGGTTTGGGCTGGGGCTCTTTTAATTGTAAAAACATATGCAGTCAGCACTCATTGCCAAGCGCATAAATACTTTTGAAAATTAAAATCCATATCTTTACCCTCAATTTTTAAAATGGTTCATCTTTTCTTACTGAGAGCTATGCCTTCTCTTATAAAGGAGGGCAGAATCAGAAATGTATACAAATCTCATTTTCTGTCGCAACCTAAGGTATATAATGATTTAACACCACATAGGAGATCGCTCACATAATATATGTCTAAGTTGTGAAACCGTGTAAGTTAATGTGAATAGCCTTTCAGTACAAAAAAACATGTGTGCAAACATTATGGCAATGCAAATAATTAAGACATGACACTTACAAAAATAGACTCTGCAGTTTTGTACAATTTCAGTAGCAGTAAAATGCCAGATGAAATCTATGTTTTCTCCAAAATCCATTCTATGATAATAGCAATGGATGAGCAAATTTTCTACATATTTCTCTTTCAATTTAAGATATAATGTATGATATAATAGTTTTTGTCACTCAGGTGTCCTTTCAGAATCGTTTCGAATGAAAATAGCAGAAATAATTTAAAGAAATTTAGCAAGTGCTTTCTAGCAGTCAGTTCCTGTAAGCGTTTGTTGTTGCAACATAATGGCTGTTTTGTTTTAGGAAAGTGCCTGGTTTGTTTTACTCCACATCTGAGCTTCCAGCTCAGCAGGATCCTGCCGTAACCAGACTCACTGCCATTTAGAACAAGAGTTAAGACTTTCATTTAATTGGCAGGGGTTTTCCTTTGATTAGAGCCCGCTCTATAATTCAGCTAATAGAGCAGACTTGTCCAAAATAAGTCTTCAAGGGACACGAAGAGGGCAGAGTTTCAAAATATCAACAGGGGTCTAAGGGAAGAGCAGCATGAAATTCACTAGCTGTGGACGGTGAATGGCTGTGCATCTCTCAAGGGGAGAGAATCTAGTTCCCTCCCCAAGTCTTGCTGGGTACCTTCACACGGTGACCTTGCTGTACAAAATCTGTACTAAATCCCAGCCAGGTGACACTACAATTGAAGTATGGTAGGAAAGAAAAAGAAAAATGCATACTGGCCGCACATCACCCAGGATAAAAAGGTGCTCTCCCATAGCTTACGCACTAGGGCTAACGATGGTGGTTGCAATAGTGCAAACAATGCAGATGTAGATAGCATCCCTGCCACAGATAAAGACCATAGTGAGGGTGTTCATGGACCCACTGTGGCACGAGATAAACCACCGAAATTAATGAAAACGTTAAGAGGATTAACTACACTTAAGTGGACTTCTGCAGATAAAGACAAGATAATGTACTACTACTTTTATGCTACAAACCCTATTATTTAAATCGAGAGGGTATGCAAAGAGAATCCTCTAAAAACTGGAAGAAAGAGGAAAATTGCCACAAGAAAAACAGATCAAAGTAAAAAGTATGCTAATGATGCTTGAATCAACTAAGAACATCCATGGAAAAAGCAATACAGGGAAAACCTAGGTGAAAGTATCAGAAGAAAGGAATACACAGAAAAGGAAAGAGCAGTTGAGGGGGAGATGGAACTTAGAGATTTGGAACTACAGGAGAGTGAGATGAAAAAGGACTGGCCAACAAATCAACTGAAGAGGAGGAAAAAGGGAGGAGAAAGATCCAGAGGTGGAGGAATTCAAGATCAAACTAATAGTGCACATGGAAAAAGATGAATATGCTGGGTTCCAGGCAAGGGAGAATTAACCAATTTAAATTGAACACCTAAGTTTAAAAGTATGATAATTAAGTTGAACAAGGCCATATCCTGTATAAAGGAATCATTTGTTGACATCATCAAAATAAATCAAATATAATATTGTGCAGTTAAAATTATTACTGCAAGAATATTACCAACTAAAGTGCAGGGCCAGAAGAGAACAATAATGGTTCCTCCTTGGAATAAGTGCATCGAAGGAAAAATACAATCATTGCGTGTGGAGGTATCTCTGATAGATGGGTAGCTAAATGAATTAAGATCATCAAAGATATTGAGACAGATCCAAGAAGTCACGTTGAAGCATACTGCATTAACAGAAGAAGATCTGAAATGTATATGTTCCAACAATAAATGAAAAGTAGCAGCAGAAGCGCAAAAACTGCAAAGATTAAATAAGGCCATCATGGCCAGCGCTAAGAAAAGAAGAAATCTCAGTATAGCATGGATTGATTATAAGAAAGCTTTTGACGGCATCCCATGCTCTTGGATAATAAATTGCCTTGAGATGTATAAGACATATCCTGGTTTAATAGAGTACATTAAGTTCACCATGGCAATGTGGCAAGCCGTGCTATTTTTGAAGTATGAAGATGGTCAGTACATAGAAACATAGAAACATGATGACAGAAAAAGACCACAAGGCCCATCTAGTCTGTCCTTCCATAACAACAACTACAACAGTCCACTTTTTACCTTTAGAGATCCTCTGTGTTGGTCCCATGCTTTTTTGAATTCAGTTACTGTCCTCATCTCTACCACCTCCACTGGGAGACTATTCCACGGATCCACTACTCTTTCCGTAAAGAAATATTTCCGCATATCACTCCTGAATCTATCTCCCTTCACCCTCATCCCATGTCCCCTCATAGCAGAACTTGCTTTCAATTGAAAGAGGCTCTCTCCCTGAACATTTATGCCACGGAGGTATTTAAACATCTCAATCATATCACCTCTATCCCGCCTTTCCTCTAAGGTGTACATATTAAGATCCTTAAGTCTGTCCTCATATGCTTTATAATGAAGACTACTAATCATCTTAGTAGCAACCCTCTGCACCGACTCCATCCTGTTCACATCCTTTTGAAGGTGCGGTCTCCAGAATTGCACACCATACTCCAAATGAGGTCGCACCAAAGACTTATACAGAGGCATTATCACCTCCTTTTTTCTGCTAGCCATTCCTCTCCGTATGCACCCAAGCATCCTTCTAGCTTTTGCCGTCGCCTTTTCTACCTGTTTAGCTACTTTAAGATCATCGGACACAACTACGCCTAGGTCCCGCTCTTCTTTAGTGGACAAAAGTACTTCACCTCCTATGCTGTATTGCTCCCTTGGATTGCTGCAGCCCAAATGCATGACCTTACATTTTTTAACATTAAATCCCAGCTGCCAAATTCTAGACCATTCTTCAAGCTTAGCTAGATCCCTCCTCATGTTATCTACACCTTCCTGGGTGTCTACTTTATTGCAGATTTTGGTATCATCCGCAAAGAGGCAAACCTTACCCGACAGCCCTTCCGCTATATCACTAACAAAGATGTTAAAAAGAATCGGACCAAGGACAGATCCCTGGGGCACACCACTGGTAACATCCTTCTCCTCAGAGTGAGCTCCATTTACTTGTACTCTTTGTCGCCTCCCACCCAACCAATTTCTAACCCAAGCAGTAACTTTAGGGTCCATCCCTAGGGTGCTCAGTTTGTTTATAAGTCGCCTGTGAGGAACAGTGTCAAAGGCTTTACTGAAATCTAAATACACCACATCTAGAGCTCTCCCTCGGTCCAACTCCCTGGTCACCCAGTCAAAGAAATCAATCAGATTTGTCTGACAAGACCTGCCTCTGGTGAATCCATGCTGCCTCGGATCCTGTAATCCGCTGGACTCCAGAAACCTCACTATTTTCTCTTTCAACAGCGTTTCCATTAATTTACTCACCACTGAAGTTAAACTAACCGGCCTGTAGTTTTCAACCACATCCTTACTTCCGCTTTTGTGTAAAGGCACTACATGAGCCTCTCTCCAGTCCTTTGGCACCACTCCCGACTCCAACGAGGCATTGAAAAGGTCAGTCAGTGGAGTTGCTAGAACGTCCCCAAGTTCCCTCAGTATTCTAGGGTGTATCCCATCCGGTCCCATCGCTTTGTCTACTTTAAGTTGAGCTAGTTTCTCACGAACACAGTCTTCTGAAAATTGTTCAAGATGTCCCTTGCTTCTGTTCTTATTTGTGGGTGTTTTCTGAGGTCCTGCTCCTGGTTCTTCATCTGTGAACACAAAACAAAAATATTTGTTAAGCAATTCCGCTTTATCCTTATCAGCTTCTACATATTCCCCCCCCCTGTACCCTTGAGTCTGACAACACCACTTTTGCCCTTCCTCTTCTCACTAATATATCTGAAAAATGTCTTATCCCCCCATTTTATTGCATTGGCTATTTCCTCCTCCTTTTGAATCTTTGCCTTCTTGACTACTTTGCTAGCTTCTCTAAGTTTTTCCAAATACAGATGCCTGTCTTCCTCTCTCTGTGATCTCTTGTATTTCATGAAGGCCTCCCTCTTTTTCTTCACTTTTTCAGCTACTTCCTTCGAAAACCATAGCGGTCTCCTGTTCCTTTTGCCTTTATTTACCATTTTAACAAAAAGGTTGGTTGCCTTTAAAATACCCCCTTTCAGTTTTGCCCACTGTTTTTCTACATCCCCCAGCTGTTCCCATCCCACTAACGACTCCCTGAGGTATTGGCCCATCTTCGCAAAGTTAGTCTTCCTAAAGTCTAAGATCTTCACCTTGGAATGGATTCTAACAGCCCTAGTTCTAATACTGAACCACACCATCTGGTGATCACTGGATGCAAAATGATCTCCCACTACAACATCAGAAACACTTTCACCATTGCTAAGCACCAAGTCCAGTATGGCCCCTTCACGTGTGGGGTCTGTTACCAATTGCCTGAATAGTTCTCCCTGTAGAGAATCCAGGATCTCCTTACTCCTAGATGATACTGCAGCAGGAATGTGCCAATCAACATCTGGCATATTGAAATCTCCTAGCAGTAGCACTTCCCCTTTCCTAGCAATGCTGCGTATGTCTTCAATTAACTCTCTGTCCACCTCTTCCTCTTGTGAGGGAGGTCTGTATATCACACCAATGCAAATAGATTTCTCTTTCCCTCTTTCTAGTTTAACCCACAATGCCTCCTCTCTCCCTTTTAAGCTCTGTAATTCCAAAGCTTTAATAGTAGTTTTTACATATAGTGCTACTCCTCCTCCCCTTCTTCCTACCCTGTCCTTTCTGAATAAAGTATAGCCAGGTATAGTTACATCCCAGTCATGGTTTTCTGTGAACCATGTTTCTGTAACTGCCACTAAATCTAGGTCAGCAACTCCCACCAAAGCTTCAACTTCAGAGATCTTATTTCCCATGCTACGGGCATTAATACACACTGCTTTACATATGTTACCCCTGTTACCCATTTCCATAAAGGTATTTAATGTATCACTTACCTGGGGGCTTTCTTCACCCATCCCCAACGAATCTAGTTTAAAGCCCTCTTCAGTAGATTAGCCAGTCTACTACCAAAGATGTGTTGACCTTTCTTGGACAGATGGATGCCATCTCTGCTCTGCAACCCTTGGAACAGCATCCCATGGTCTAGGAAACCAAAACGCTCTCGAAGACACCATCCACGCAGCCATGCATTAATCTCCAGGATGCGAGCCTCTCTGCCTTGGCCTTTACCCTCAACAGGGAGGATTGAAGAGAACACCACCTGTGCACCTACCTGCTTCACCCTCTGTCCCAGAGCCATGAAGTCACTTTTGATACGTTCCGAGGTATACCTGGCAGTATCATTTGTTCCAACATGGATTAGCAACATTGGGTAATAGTCAGTGGGCTTGATGAGTCTCGGCAAACTCTACGTAACATTTTGGATCTTGGCACCAGGCAGACAGCATACCTCTCTGGACATCAAGTCTGGTCGGCAGATGGACGCCTCAGTACCCCTCAGAAGAGAGTCTCCAACCACCACTACCCTTCGTTTCCTTCTGTACATCATTCCTAACATCAAGATCCAGCAAGGAATATTTCAGGGAAATTCCCTGTTACCAGATCTGTTATATATGGTACTTAATCCAATGAGCACTCTCATCAAATCTTTGGGATATGGATTTAGTCTGAATACTAAAGAAGGTAACAACCCAAAGGTAACATCCCATTTAATATTTGTAGATGACCTGAACCTCTTCAGTTCCAGTGACCAACAATGAGCAGAGCAACTCTGTGTACTGAAAAGTTTTCTGATGACATCAGGATGGCTTTTGGCCTAGACAAATGTGCTAAGGCAACTTTTTTTAGAGAAAAATTGAGCACAATGGAAAACATCTCCCTGGCTGAGGGCTGTGACATCAAGGAACTTGAACAGGAAGCCATATATAAATATCTTGGAGTAGAGGAAGGAACAAAACTCAAGAAGAAATTACTGAGAGAAAGGATCACTAAAGTATACTAAGATATGCCATACTGGGTCAGACCGAGGTCCATCAAGCCAAGTATCCTATTTCCAACAGTGGCCAATCTAGGTCACAAGTACCTAGCAGTATCCCCAGAAAGACACAGGTTCCACAATGCTTGTACTGGGTCAAGCATTGATTATCCTGGGTCCCTTTTTAATAATGGTTTACGGACCTTTCCTCCAGGAACTTGTCCAAACCTTTTTTAAACCCAGCTACACTAACAGCTCTTACTACATCCTCCGATAACAAATTCCAGAGTTTGATTACACATTGAATGAAAAAATATTTTCTCTTATTTGTCTCAAATAGTTTACCCTGTAGCTTCATTCCATGTCCCCTAGTCTTTCTATATTCTGATAACGTGAGCAATCGATCTACGTTTACCCGTTCCACTCCATTCATTAATTTATAGACCTCTATCATATCTCCCCTCAGCCGTCTCTTTTCCAGGTTGAACAGCCCTAACCTTTGTAGCCTCTCTTCATAGGAGTAGCCTTCCATCCCCTTTACCATTTTGGTTGCTCTTCTCTGTACTTTTTCTAATAACGCTATATCCTTTTTAAGATACGGCGACCAGAATTGCACACAATATTCAGGGTGCGGTCGTACCATGGAACGATACAGAGGCATTATAATATCCTTTGTTTTGTTCTCCATTCCTTTCCTTATGATACCTAGCATTCTATTTGCTTTCTTGGCCGCCGCTGCACACTGGGCCGAGGGTTTTAACATGTTATCCAAGATGACTCCTAAATCTTTTTCCTGGGTGGTGGTTCCCAATGTGGAACCTTGCATCGTGTAACCATAGTGTGGGTTGTTCTTTCCTAGGTGCATAACTTTGCACTTGTCCACATTAAATTTCATCTGCCATTTGGATGCCCAATCTTCCAATTTATCCAGATCCTCCTGCAGTTTTCCACAGTCCTCTTGGGTTTTAACAACTTTAAACAGTTTTGTATCGTCTGCAAATTTGATAACCTCACTAGTTATTCCCTTTTCTAGGTCATTTATCAATATGTCAAAAATTAGCGGACCCAGTACAGATCCCTGGGGTACTCCACTATTCACCTTTTTCCATTGGGAATATTGGCCATTTAGCCCTACCCTCTGCTTTCTATCTTTTAACCAGTTCCTGATCCACAATAGTACACTGCCTCCAATCCCATGACTTTTTAGTTTTGCCAAAAGTCTCTGATGAGGGACCTTGTCAAAGGCTTTCTGAAAGTCCAGATATACTATATCAACCGACTCATCTTTGTCTACCTGTTTATTCACACCTTCAAAAAAACATATCAGATTAGTAAGACAAGATCTTCCTTGTCTAGAGCCATGTTGGCGGTCTCCCATTAGGCCATGACTATCTACATGCTCTGTAATTTTGTTCTTTATGATGGTTTCTACCATTTTCCCCGGTACTGATCTCAGGCTCACCGGTCTGTAATTTCCCGGGTCACCCCTGGAACCCTTTTTAAAAATTGGCGTTACATTGGCGACCCTCCAATCTTCAGGTATTACAGATGATTTTAATGAACATTCACAGATTATCAATAGCAGGTCTGCAATCTCATATTTCAGTTCTTTCAACACTCTTGGATGTATACCATCCGGTCCAGGTGATTTGCTACTATTCAGTTTATCAAATAGTTGTAATACATCTTCCCAGTGTAGTGATATTTCTCTCAATTCCTCCTTTAAATACCACTTCAGTCTTGGGTAACATCCCTACATCTTCCTCAGTAAAGACTGAAGCAAAGAATTCATTCAGTCTCTCCACTATAGCCTTGTCTCCTCTTACTGCCCCTTTTACCCCTCTATCATCTAACGGTCCAATTGACTCTCTCACAGGCTTTTTGCTACGAATGTACTTGAAAAAGTCTTTATTTCGTGTTTTTGCTTTGCTTCCGTAGCATGTTCCTTCTCAAATTCTCGCTTTGCCTGCCTTATCAATGCCTTGAATTTAACTTGGCAGTGCTTGTGCTGTTTCCAGTTTTCGTCATTTGGCTCTTTTTTCCATTTCCTGAAAGATGCTTTTTTGGCAGCAACAGCCTCTCTGATCTCACCTTTAAACCATGCTGGCAGTTTTTTGGACTTTCTTCCACTTTTCTTAATGCGTGGAATACAGCTGGTCTGGGCTTCGATGATAGTATTTTTAAATAACACCCAAGCTTGCTGTAAGTCTTTAACCTTTGCAACTGCTCCTTTTAGTTTTTTCTTAACTATATTCCTCATGTTATCATAGTCTCCCTTTCGAAAGTTAAAAGGTAGTACTGTGGATTTCTTTACTATCCCTCCTCCACTAATTAAATCAAACACGATCATGCTATGATCACTATTGCCAAGTGGTCCCAACACCCTTATGTCCTGCCGTGACACTGACCCAGTCGATACCGGGGTAATTGAAATCAGCCATTATTACTACTCTGCTGTGACTTTTGTTAGCTTCCTTGATTTCTTTGAGCATTTCATCATCCATTTGTTCATTCTGGCCAAGCGGTCGATAGTACACCCCCACTGCCATCACCTTCCCCTTCATACATGGAATTTCAGTCCCTAGAGATTCTACAGCAAATTTTGTTTCCTGCAAAACTTTAATCCTTTCTGACTCAATGCCCTTTCTAACATAGAGCGCAACACCTCCACCAATTTGATCAGTTCTATCATTACGATATAGTTTGTATCCAGGTATCACAGTGTCCCACTGGTTATCCTCCTTCCACCATGTCTCTGAGATTGCAATCATATCTAACCTCTCATATAGTGCTATATATTCTAACTCTCCCATCTTATTGTTTAGACTTCTAGCATTTGCATACAAGCATTTTAGAGACTGTATTTTATTAATATTAATCTGGCTATTGGTAGGCATGGATAATTTGGAATCCTTATGCTCTGTCTGCACCGTACTGAAAGGCATTTGGGCTACTATACTCTTTTTTGGAACCTCACTGCTTTTGGTAGTATCCTTCAAGGATACCTTCTTCCGAACCATCCGCTCTTGGGCGACTGTCGGCTTTCCCTATTTTCTAGTTTAAAAGCTTCTCTATCTCCTTTTTAAAGGTTAATGCAAGCAGTCTGGTTCCATTCTGATTAAGGTGAAGCCCATCCCTTCAGAAGAGCCCCTCCTTTCCCCAGAATGTTCCCCAGTTCCTAACAAATCCAAAACCCTCATCCTTGCACCATCGTCTCATCCACACATTGAGACTCCGGAGCTCTGCCTGCCTTTTGGGTCCTGCACGTGGAACAGGAAGCATTTCGGAGAATGCTATCCTGGAAGTTCTAGATTTCAACTTCCTACCTAAAAGCTTAAATTTAGCCTCCAGAACTTCCCTATCACATTTTCCTATGTCATTGGTACCGACATGTACCAAGACAGCAGACTCCTCCACAGCACCATCTATGATCCTATCTAGGTGGTGCGCGAGGTCCGCTACCTTCGCACCAGGCAGGCATGTTACCAGGCGATCTTCACATCCACCAGCCACCCAGCTATCTACATGCCTAATGATTGAATCACCAACTATAACAGCTGTCCTGACCCTCCCCTCATGGGCACATGGCCCTGGAGAAACGTCTTCGGTGCGAGAGAGTTTTACATCACCTGGAGGAAAGGTCCTAGTTACAGGATCACGTCCTGCCACACCAGGATGATGCTCTCCTGTCACGTGACCTCTCTCCTCCATGGCAACAGGGATGCTGCCAGACTGGAGGTGGGACTTCAGGACCCTATAGGTCTCGTCCATGTACTTCTCTGTCTTTCTTATGTCTTCCAGGTCTGCTACTCTAGCCTCTAGAGAACGGACATTTTCCCTGAGGGCAAAGAGCTCCTTGCACTTAGTGCATACGTAAGACCTCTCACCAACTGGGAGAAAATCATACATGTGACACTCAATGCAAAAGACTGGAAAGCCCCCATCTCACTGCTGGACTTTTGTCTGCATCTTAGTTTAAAGCTTGTGTTTAGGTCTTTAAATTCTGTATTTACTAAGGGTTGGTGTAGATGCTTATACTAATAAAAGTGTATTTAATAGCTCTAATATACCTTGTTCACCTGAAGCTTAATTAATCTCAGGTCCTCAGTGTATGACTGATTTGGATAAAGAGCTGCACCTGAGAGCAGCCCCTTTCCTCTAAGACGTGTAAGTACCTATAAAGCTACAATTACCCCAGGGGCGGGTGGGTGTTGGGGAGGGAGGGAGGGAAATAAGACCTATTAAAAGAGGGCTGTTACAAGGTACCCTGTCCTATACCCTCAGCAGGGGGGGGGGGGGAGGGGGTAGTCCCTCAGGTAGGCTAGAGCAGGAAAAAAAGTTTAAAACACAGCAGGTTCTGGGGACAGAGCAGGGAGAGATATTTAATTTAAAGTAACAGTTAACCTGGCTACCACACAAAGCCCAGTTAGTTGAGAGAGGCAAGGTAAGTTATACAGCTGAGAAAGCTGAAGTGCAAAACTAAAGGGAACAGGGAGGTGAAGTAGCACACCAATAAAGACAAAAAATAAATAATTAAATAAACAGCTAGAACTCTCAGCAAATAATTAAATAAACAGCTAGAACTCACAGCAAGTTATCACAGGAGTTAAATATCTACCTCTCTAGAAGAGCACTGTGAGGGCATTGCTCTTCCCAGAGCAGAGAGAGGCAAACAGAACAGACTATGCACACATGGGAGGAGACAGGAAGAAGGCTACACAATACCTCAGCAGGGGGTAGGGGGATAGTCCCTCAGGTTGGCTAGAGCAGGAAAAAAAAGTTTAAAACACCACTATTAAATACTATAGAAGATTAAAACACTACTATTAAATACTATAGAAGATTAAAATCATAATTGAAAAGTGCTTTAACATTACAGAGTAAGATACAAGCTATCATTCAGCTGGCAATTCCTGTACTCTTATACAGCCTCTTAAAGATGTATGGCCTGTCTGGACACCCAGAATCTGGATAGGCTGGATTTGCACCCAGTTCAGATCTTGCGGGGGCTATATGTCCCTGCTGGATCAGAATCAGATGCAACTGGCCTGGACGGGCAGGACCTGCCCGATTCTGGTTCCTTGGATGCCCTGCAACCCAGCCATCTGGACTCCATAAAGTGGCTGCGCTCACCTCCATACACAGATTAGCCTTCTTTCCCAGCCACCCAACCCCCAAACAGCCTGCCGAGGCCAAGGTCGGGCTGCAGAGAATCTCTTGTGTCCTTCCTATCATTTAAGGTGGTCCACCGTCACGGAATGCCGCACTCGGGTGGACTTATTCCCCATCTATCTCCCCGACCTCCGACATACAGGGCCATCACCAGAATTGGCCCTTTATATCTGGGATCATATTGCTGCCCCCACACTACCCACTCTACTCCCTGTCATTGCCTCTCCCACCCCCATCCAGAGCTCCCCACACCCTTGATGCCTGACCCCTCTAGTCGCCACTCTGCATGCCACCCATAGGCACCAAAACGGTTTACAAACAGGCTAACATACTGCAAGCAATAAAACAATTTACAAACAAATAAAAATATAATGTTCAACAAACATGACTTGTAGTCTTTACAACAGAGCGAGTTTTTGCTGCCGTTTGTTGGGTAAGCCTTTCTTTTATTCAATGTTGAGTATTGTACATTATGCCACATAGATAATTTCATGATTTCATCGTCTTTGCATTGCACATACTATTAGACTGATTTCGTGAAGTTTTTCTCCCCCAATTGAATAGCGGTATAATTCACAGCTATTTAAATTTTATTTCTGCCCCTTTACGTTAGTTTCACTATGGGTTGTTATTTTATATTTGTTTACACTCTCTTTGATCCTCCTCATCTCTTTTTCTGGCAATCTTTAGCCAGTTTATAACTTTGTAGTCATGTCCCTTATTAGTATGGTGTTTGGAAGCTCCGTTGGCCCAATATGTTTTTACTTGTCCAGCATATTGTTTTATATAAAGCAGAATATTCATTTTTACTATTTTGTTTTTATTATTTTAGTATTTATATGGTTTTTAGGATGATTAAACCTTATGTTTTATAATATATTTTTGTCATATTTTTATGAATTTATGTATGTATATTTTTACTTACTTGTTTATGTATTTATTGTACCTTTTTGAGGCTTGTCACCCCCTGAAGAAGGCCCCAGTGGCCGAAACGCATCAGAGCTTAATAAAGATGTGTTCTGACCTCCAGTTGTGTACCAGCTCCTTTGTTCCTCATAGAGATTGATTACACATACAGAGTTACTATCATAGGCCTCCAGGCCTACCATCAGCATCACTGGATCCAAATACACATAAAGTGGTCCCTCCTCTTCTCTCCTCCAGAGTGTATATATTTAGTTCTTCAAGTCTCTTCTTATAAGTCTTTTGATGCAGGCTCCAAATCATTTTGGTTGCCTTCCTCTGAACCGCTTCCAGTCTTTGTATATCCTTTGCGAAATACAGTCTCCAAAAATAAACACAATATTCCAAGTGAGGCCTCACCAGCGACTTGTACAGTGGCATTAGTACCTCTTCTTTTCTGCTGGTAATTCCTCTCTGTATGCAACCCTGCATCCTTCTGCCACCGCCTTGTCACATTGTTTTGCCATCTTGAGATCATCAGAAACAATCACACCGAGGTCTTTCTCCTGGTTTGTGCACATCAATCTCTCATCCCCTATCACATACAATTCCCTTGGATTTCTGTTTCCCAAGTACATTACACTGCACTTTTTCACATTAAAACTTAACTGCCAAGAGCATTAGACCATTCTTCCAGCTTTTGTAGATCTTTCTTCATGTTCCCCACTCCCTGAGGGGAGTCCACTCTTTTGCAAATTTTGGTGTCATCTGCAAAAAGACAGACTCTTCCATTCAGCCCTTCGACAATATCACTCACAAATATATTGAACAGTACCGGTCCCAAGACCGAACCCTGGGGCACACCGCTAATCACTTTCCTTTCACCCGAGTGAGTTCCGTTTACCATCACACTCTGTTGTCTGTCAGTCGACCAATTTTTGATCCAGTTCACCATCTTAGGACTCATCCCCAAGCTGTTGAGTTTATTGATAAGCTTTGCTGACATCTAGGTAGATCACATCCATCACATGCCCTTGATCTAGTTCTCTGGTCACCCAGTCAAAAAATTCAATCAGATTTGTTTGGCAAGATCATCCTTTGGTAAAACCATGTTGCCTCTGATCATGCAACCTGTTGGTTTCGAGGATGTCCACTACTCACTCTTTCAGGAGCACCTCCATTACTTTTCCTGCCACTGAGGTAAGGCTTACGGGCCTGTAGTTTGTCATTTCTTCCCTATTACCACTTTTGTGGAGAGGTACCATATCAGCCCTTCTCCAGTCCTGTGGAACTTCTCCTGTCTCCAAGGATCTATTAAAAACATCCATTAAAGGCCCTGCAAGAACTTTTCTGAGCTCTTTCAGTATCCTGGGGTGTATCCCATTTGGTTCCATAGACTTGTCCACTTTCAGTTTTGCAAGCTGTTCTAACACATCATCTGTTGTGAATGGTGTGGTATCTACTCCATTCCCATTTGTATATTTGTCAATCACAGGTGGTCCTTCTCCAGGATTTTCTCTAGTGAAAACAGAGCAGAAGTATTTGTTTAGCATTGCCGCTTTTTCAATGCCACTTTTCACAAATCCATTTCCAGCACTTTTGAGTCCTGTAATTCCACCTCTGAGTTTCCTCCTCTCCGGAATATACCTGAAAAAGTCTTATCTCCATACTTCACATCTTTAGACATCTTTTCTTCTGCCTTTGATTTTGCCATCCTTATTTCTCTTTTTGTCTCTTTTAGCTTTATCCTGTATTCTTTTCTATGTTCCTCTGTTTGCAAGCTTCTGAATTTTGTGTAAGCTGTGTTTTTTGCCTTTATTTGTGCAGCCACTTCTTTGGAGAACCAAATATGTTTCCTTTTCTTTTTGTTTGTATTTACTTTCCTTACATATGTATGCGTTGCACCTTTTATTGCTTTCTTTAGTTTAACCCATTGCAATTCCACTTCCCTTAACCCCTCCCACCCTACTAACTCCTTCTTCAAATACATGGCCATTTTACTGAAGTCAGTGTTTTTGAAGTCTAAGACTTTGAGTTTGCTGTGATTGGATTCCACCTTGGCTTTTATCTCAAACCACACCATGTGATCATCACTGCTGCTCACATGGGCACCCATCTGGATATTTGACACCCTATCTCTGCTGGTGAGCACTAAATCCAGTACGGAGCTCTCCATGATCGATTCCATCACCATTTGTTTAAGTAACGCATCTTGGGAGGCATCCACAATTTTTTACTTCTTTCCAGATATGCAGAAAGAATACTCCAAACCACATCAGGTAGATTAAAGCCACCCAGTATGATCACTTCCCCTCTTCATTGCTATCTTTGCAATATCAACAATCAATTTGCTATCCATTTCTTCGGTTTGAGTTGGAGGCCTGTAGACCACACAAGTATGAATGACAGTGCCATCTCCTCTTTCCAACACAATCCAGAGCACTTCTTCTTTTCCCCATGTCCCCTGCATTTCAGCAGCTTTAATATTGCCTTTGACACACAGGACTATTCCTCCTCCTTTTCTACCCTCTCTTTCTCTTCTAAATAGATTATAGGCAGCTATGGCTATATCCAATACATGTGACTAATTAAACCATGTTTTTGTAATGGTCACAATGTCCAAGTCCATTTCCACCTTTAGTGCTTCCAGATCAGGAACTTTGTTGGCTAGGCTTGGCTAGGCTTCGTGCATTTGTGCTCATTGCTTTCCAGTATTTGTTGAATGGCTTGCCTGCCTTTTGCGTGGGTGTTGTTCTACCAAGATAGCCACAAAGGGGGAAGTGATCATATTGGGTGACTTTAATCTGCCCGATGTGGATTGGAGTACTCCTTCTGCAAATCTGGCAAAATGCAAAAAAATTGTGGATGCTTTCCAAGATGCATCACTTAGACAAATGGTGATGGAACCAACCAGGGAAAGCTCATTGCTGGATTTAGTGCTCACCAAAGGTGAGAGCGTGTCCAGTGTCTGGGTGGGTGCCCCTGTGAGCAGCAGTGATCATCACACGGTGTGGTTTGAGATAAAAGCCAAGGTGCAGTCCGATCATAGCAAGCTCAAAGTCCTAAACTTCAAGAACACTTACTTCAGTAAAATGGCCAAATACCTGAAGGAAGAGTTGGCAGGGTGGGAGGGGATAAGGGAAGTGGAATTGCAATGGGCTAAACTAAAGGTGGCAATAACAGGGGCAACAGATAAATATGTAAGGAAAGTAAATAAAAACAAGAGGAGAAGGAAAACTATTTGGTTCTTCAAAGAAGTGGCTGCTCAAATAAAGGCAAAAAACACGGCTTTCACAAAATGCAAAAGCTTGCAAACAGAGGAACACAGAAAGGAATACAGGATCAAATCAAAGGCAGAAGAAAAGATGGCTAAAGATGTGAAGTGTGGCGACAAAACTTTCTTCAGGTAAGAACATAAGAACATAAGATATGCCGTACTGGGTCAGACCAAGGTCCATCAAGCCCAGTATCCTGTTTCCAACAGTGGCCAATCTAGGTCATACGTACCTAAGCCAATCTAGGTCATACATACCTTCCTCTATTCGGGAGAGGAGGAAAATCAGAGGTGGAATTGCAGGACTCAGAAGCGCTGGGAACGGACTCGTGGAAAGTGACATTGAAAAAGCGGAATTGCTAAACAAATACTTCTGCACTGTTTTTACTAAAGAAAATCCTGTAGAAGGACCATCTGTGACTCCCAAATATAAAAATGGGAATGAAGTAGATACCACACCATTCACAGAAGATAATGTGTTAGAACAACTTGGAAAACTGAAAGTGGTCAAGGCCATGGGAACAGATGGAATACATCCCAGGATACTGAAAGAGCTCAGAGAGGTTCTTGCAGGACCGCTAAAGGATGTATTTAACAGATCCTTGGAAACGGGAGTAGTTCCTCAGGACTGGAGAAGGGCGGATGTGGTACCTCTTCACAAAAGTGGTGACAAACTACAGGCCCGTGAGCCTTACCTCGGTGGCAGGAAAAGTAATGGAGGTGCTTCTGACAGAGCGAATATTGGACTTTCTCAAAACCAACAGGTTTCATGATCCGAGGCAACATGGCTTTAGCAAAGGACGCTCTTGCCAAGCAAATCTGATTGAGTTCTTTAACTGGGTGACCAGAGAACTGGATCAGGGACATGTGATGTATGTCATCTACCTGGATTTCAGCAAAGCCTTTGATACTGTTCCTCATAGGAGGCTCATCAATAAACTCAGTAGCTTAGGGATGGAGTGGAGGAGTAGCCTAGTGGTTGGGGCAAGGTACTTCAAGCCAGAAGGTCAGAGGTTCAAATCCTACTAGAGGACAGCAACCTTGGGCCAGAAGGACTGGGGTTTCTAGTCCCACAGATGCTCCTTGTGGTCTTGGGCAAGCCACTTAACCCTCCATTGCCCATGTTCTGTGTAAGTATTAGAGTATGTGTCTCATATCCCTGCATGTTAAATGTATCCCCCACTTGTGTTGTGACTGCTTTGATTGAAGGATAAGGCAGTATACAAAAACTGTCTAAATAAAAAATAAAATGGGTCCCAAGGTGTTGAACTGGATCAGAAATTGGTTGACTGACAGACAACAGACAACAGAAGGTGATGGTAAATGGAGCCCACTCAGATGAAAGGAGAGTAATTAGCAGGGTGCCCAAGGGTTCAGTCCTGGGCCCATCACTGTTCAATGCATTTGTGAGTGATATTGCAGAAGGACTGCATGAAAAAGTCTGTCTTTTTGCAGATGATACGAAAATTTGCAAGAGAGTGGATTCCCCTGAGGGAGTGGATAACATGAGGAAAGATCTACAAAAGCTGAAAGAATGGTCTAATGCATGGCAGTTAAGATTTAATGTGAAGAAGTGCAGTGTCATGCACTTGGGAAGCAAAAATCCAAGGGAAATGTACATGATAGGGGGCGAGAGGTTGGTGAGCATGGACCAGGAGAAGGACCTTGATGTGTTTATTTCTGAGGATCTCAAGGTGGCAAAACAGTGCGACAAGGCGGTGGCAAAAGCCAGGAAGATGTTGGGTTGCATACAAAGAGGAATTACCAGCAGAAAGGAAGAGGTACTAATGCCACTGTACAAGTCACTGGTGAGGCCTCACTTGGAATACTGTGTTCAGTTTTGGAGACCATATCTTGCAAAGGATATAAAAAGACTGGAAACTGTTTAGAGGAAGGCGACCAAAATGATTTGGAGCCTGCATCAGAAGCCTTATGAGAAGAGACTAGAATACCTAAATATGTACACTCTGGAGGAGAGGAGGGATAGGGGAGATATGATTCAGACCTTTAAATACTTAAAGACAAATATTGAACAAACAAACCTCTTCCAAAGATGGGAAAGCTGTAAAACTAGAGGGCATAACATGAAGCTGCAAGGGGGTAAATTGAAAGGGAATGTCAGGAAATACTTTTTCACTAAGAGGGTGGTGGATGCTTGGAATGCCCTCTCGATGGAAGTGGTGGGGGTAAATACAGTGACAGAATTCAAAATGGCATGGGACAAACACAGTGGATCCCTTTACAGCAACAGGATAAAATCAAACTAAACTTATCTAATTTTACAACATACAGGGGTGTCCCACACGGAGTGGTGGGTTTACTCCTAAAACAGACATGAGGAGGGGTGGCCTGCATGGAGCGGCAGGTGCACCTACTCTTGCCATCTTACTGGGCAGACTACATGGCCATACTGGTCTTTATCTGTCGTCATTTACTATGTTACTATGTTGCACGCCCCTTCCCGCTTGCCATTGATGTGTTGTTCAAGTGTGTGTCTGTTTCCAATGTTGTTTTTCTTTTGCTGGGAGTGACGTACTGAACTTGTCCTTCTCCATCCATCACCCCCTTTCCCTAGTTTAAATGCCTTCCACATAATGCCTGAAGTTTTCACTTAGGATCCTTTTCCCCGTGGCAGAGAGATGTAGTCCATCAGTACAATATAGTCTCTTGTTGATCCATGTTTCCCCAATCACCTATATATCTAAATCCTTCTTGTTTGCACCAGGATTGGAGCTATGTATTGGAGTTGTTTATGCGATGCAGCCTGTCTGCCTTCTTAACCATGAACAGGTTGAACTTCTGAGAATGCTATAGTGTTAACAATGGGCTTGAATTTCTCTCTCAGAGTCTGGAAGTTCCTTTGAACTGCAGAGGCACTGTTTCTAGCTAGGTCATTTGTACCCAAGTGGATGACAATATCAGTTTTGGAGTGCTCACTTTCTGCACTAATTATACCAACAATTTGGTTTGTATTTCTGCTGGCTGAAGAGCCTGGGAGGCATTTGACCATCCTCTCTCCTTTGAGCTGTGTTCCCAAGTTGGTGCCTCTGATGATGAAATCTCCAATGATGTTTTCTTCCTATTTGGTACATTATCAGTAGATTTGGCATTAAGTCTATCATTTAAGGGCACTTCAGTTTCCATCGATTGGGCACCCTCATTATCCAAGGCAGAGAAGACATTATGCGGGGATATCACTTGATGTGTAGGGTGTCTCTGCATTACAGGCCGCAACCTACCAGAGCCCACTGTGATCCATTTGTTCTTGGGTTGTTTGATTCTTTGTGGAAGCAGTTGATAAAGAAGAATTTCCAAGCACATCTTGGCAAACTACCCATACAAGTTATGATCTCCAGCAGGAGGCTCTCTTTGGCATGATGCAAGTACTACGCCAAGCATTAGCAGTACATTTGATTGGCTGAGATCATACTCCACAAACCCTGGCTTAGAAGTGAGATTCATGACTGTCACGGTGTGCGCAAAACTAACCAGTTTGGAGAAGTTGCCCCGAGACAGAGTTTCAAAACATCCTCAATGAGCATGCATGAAGGAGATTTGCATGCCCACTACCTCCATTGTAGGCAAATATATATTGCATGCATATTCATTAAAGATAATCTAAACACCTGACCTGTTTGAGGCCCTCAAGGACTGAATTTAGACAAGCATGCATCAGAGCAATGGTGTTCCTATGCAGTCCTCAAGGGGCCACAAATGAGTCAGGTTTTTAGATTTTTCATAGTGAAAATGCATGAGAGAGATATACATGCACCCCGCTCCCTCGGTATGCTAATTTATCTCATGAATATTTATTGAGGATAGCCTGAAAACACAACCAGCTTAAAAATTGCATTTGGGAGGCATTTCTCAGTAAGGAGGCATGAACTGCGGTTCCCTTTGGAGTTTCACCAGCTGTTATCACTCATGTGTGAAGGAAACATACTCTGGCTTAGGAGTGAGGTTCATGTCTATCATGGTATGTGCAAAACTAACCAGTTTTGAGAACTTGCCCCCGAGAGAAACAATTGATGCTGCCTACCCAGCTTATCTATCACTTATGGTTCAATGAGTAGAAATCTAATATAGTTATCACCTGCATCAGAGTTCTTTCAATGTTTGGTAAATCATGGCTTTATCATATTCTATTCTCTTAATAGGCAGCCTGACACTCCCCCCCCCCCCCCCCATGCTAGGAGCAGCCAGGGCATGAACATCTGAGGTTTGCTCCTGCTCCCCTCCCCCCGTTGTAGGTGCCTGGAGAGGAAGGGAAATATTTTAGAAAGGATTTTGGGGGATTGTTTAAAAAAAAAAAGAAATTGGGGTAGGGGGAGCTGCAAACGGGATGGGAGGCAGTTTTTTAAAGAATTGCCTTTTTAAGTTCTTCACAGGAGCTTAGGCCCACAATCTGCATGATTCATTTTGCATAATAATGAGCAGCTTTGCATGCATTTGCCTCACAGGCATTGTGCTATAAGATCATGTGAATTACGTGTTCATTGACAAGAATGTATGCTATTTGGCAAATGTCATGCATTATCCCATTAATACATCCTTTGTATTTTGGGCCTCAACTGCCAGACATGATCAATATAATGGATGTGACACTGAATGACAGGAACTGTGTAGTTAAAACTGCATTGGAGGAAATTGTGCCTCTTAGATCATTTTGCACTGGCCTAGTGATTAGTAAGATGTGTTTCTCTTACCATTTGAATGTTAGAAAGGAAAACTTCCATAGCTTAGAGAGGAGTTTGTAGAAATCAGAATCTGAGGTGGATAAACAGGGCTGAAGGAAAAGGCTAATAGATATTTATCGAAAATACAAGTAGCATGGGGGTAGTTTAGGGGGGCATTTCCTCTCCCCACAAACCATGTCTTGTCTGCCAGTGGTGCTCCCATCTCCTGTGCGCAGAAGAGAAGGGGATTGTTACCATTGTGGCAAAGTCCCCTTCAAACTGCCCACAGGAGATTGGATCCCCTCAGGCAGAAGAGAAGAGGGAGGTCAGCTGTCTGCCCATGGGAATCCAATCTCCCACAGGCAGAAGAGAAGGGGATGGCCGTGATCGTGCCAAAGAATCCTTCTATCTGCCCGTGGAAGATTGGATACCCACCGGAAGAAGAGGAAGGGATGGCTGTGACCGCTGTAAAGTCCTCTTCAATCTGCCCACAGGAAATCGGACAGAAGAGAAGGGAGAGACCATGATTGCATTCCAGAGGCCAGCTCTCTGCCCATGGGGATCCAATCCCCCGTGGACAGAAGAGAAGGGGATGGCTGTGATTGGGGCAAAGAACCCTTCCATCTGCCTACAGCAAATCGGATCCCTGTGGACAGAAGAGAACAGAGAAGCCGTGGTGGTGGTCTGCAGCAAAATAGGTTGTTTGGGGGAGGGGGAGTTCAAGTGAGGAAGAGAAGGCAGGGACAATATAAAGGGGCAGACAGCCAATTTAAAAAAGGAGGACGGGGATTTTAGGGCAGAGGGTGGGAATGCTAGGGGGTTGGTGAAGAGAGGAGAGTCTGGAAGGGTAACAGAGGAGCCAACAGGAACAGGGGTGGAGGGGGAGGGAAGAGTGCAAGTTGTTGCTAAAAGGTGCATTCTGCCCTGCCCCCCTCAGAACCCACAAAGGCACCCTGTCCCCACACACATAGGCACCCCATCCTCACATGACAGATGCTCACACACAGTCATCTCACCTACAAATCACATACATATACACACACAGGCACTCCACCTACGCACTGTGGTAGGTGACGGCCTATGATCCATGCTAATTGAACTAAGCAGACAGGCCTAAGCAGCTTGACCTGTAACTGAAGCCTGTAGTTAGGCCCAGAGGAATGAAAACCCCCCTGAATGATGACACCATAGAATTGAAACTTAACTCAGTTTAACTGAACATAGCTAAGCAGAAACGAAACTTAGAAAATATAGAAAAACAAGTTTAATTGGTACTGATAAGGTGTGCTATGCTTCTATGGAATTAATTAACTCTGCAAAAAGCAAGGTTACAGTGCCCTGCTTCCCATATGTTTTAACAAGCTAAGCGACCTTGGAGGAGAGATGTAACAAGTTAGAGACACTGACCATTGTAATTGGGACTAGAAGGGGGCAACCAGGTGCTGAGCCCAGACCAGGGTCCCGATTGGGTAGCCATATCAGTACCAGGACCAATAGATGGGTGAGAGGGGTTACTGGGACCAATGAAAAGTTTGCCTATGTCTAGAATGGAGAAGAACGCTATAAAAGTTGTTGTTTTGCTAGAAACCATTGCTCAGCCATTTTGAAATTGCTTATTGCTTGAGCCATGTGCACATTAAACTGGCTTGGATCCTTGAAACGACTCCTGGTTTTATTTATTGCATGCTTATCTGCTGCTACATTTCTTGGTGCGTTTGGCCAGGAAGTGCGAGTGGTGGATGGTGTTCAAGTGAATAAATCCACGTACTTCGCCTTGAGGTTTGGTCCAGTTGGAGCCATGGCAATCCGACGCAGGGGAATTTCCCTGGGCCCACCAATCCTCTTGAATCGGAGGGAGTTCTGCCTGGCCTCGGCAGGCACTGAATCCAGCTGGCCAACACCTCCGACCCGGGGGAGTCCAGGATCCAACTCAGAAGCTTGGGAACCAGATCTGGTAAGTATAGTTTTGAAAACCTGTCTAGACAGATGAGTTAGAACTGCAGTTTGAAACTTTGGTAAGAATTTGAAACTTGTAACTTGTAATCTCGAGAACTTGGAACTTGGAATTTGGTAATGAGAGCACTGATCCCCTCTCAAGGACGGTCCTATTACCCTTGCATGAGTATGCGCAAGGCGAAGCCATCGTCCTTTTTGTTTGGTAAGACTTAAGTCAACCTCGCATGAGTATGCGCGAGGTCCCTACATGAGTATGCGTGGGGAAAATTTGTTTGAAAATCCTTGCATGAGTATTCGCGAGGTACAGCTGTTAAAAAAAAAATCATGATTTAGCCTAGTCAGAACAGACAGGAACTTGGAATTTGTAATCTCGAGATATTGGAAATTGGTAAGAGAGCATGATCACCTCTCAAAGAAGGGCCGAGTAACCCCGAATGGGTATTCACCGGGTGAAACCCCCATCCTTTTTGTAATTGGGAAATTGGATAAGACTAGTCAGAATAGATAGAAAGGAATGCATTCTGAGATATGTTGCTAGCATGACTGTGTGAATGAAGTGTGAATGAGAGGTCTGGCAGCACGGACCAAGCGAGAGTGGACTCTGGACTAGCGCAGTTCCTAGCCGGGTGACTGCGTCTAGGTCGCGAAACGGAGGAAGCGTTTGGTGTATTGTCTGCCCTACTGTGTATCTGTTTTTTGTTATCTGTTGAAACCACGAGTTTCCCTTCTGTTATAAATGTGAGATTATTCTGTTGAGTAATTTGTGACAGTTCACTGATTAAGAAATTGTATTAATAGAGCAGAATGAAGACCCAAAACACCTACAGTCATTTTAGAAATCAAAAAGCTGGTCTCACCCAGTTGGTTTTAGCACAGTGAAAAAGCTGACAGGGGGCGTGTCTGAAGGAAAGAATGTACAGTGTCGTCTTTCTAAACCTGTGCAGGTTTAAATCTCAATGCTGTTAGTTTGTGCTTATTTCAGGATAATTGTACCTGTTCTGCTATGGTTATGTAATATATATATATCATTTAATAAGAATGTTTAGTCAGGATTGTGGGTCCCGATAGTTTTTTTAGTACTTAGCCTGGAAAGGGTTAAGTTCTTATTCAAATGCCGGCATGTCTCTGTCTGTGTCTCTGTGTGTGTGTGTGTGTGTGAAACTGTGATTATTTCATTTCCAGTGAGCGAAGGGGTGTGGCTCACACAGCTTACTAGGGAATGAGACAGCCATTCCCGATTGAGCAGTCTCTCTTGTTTATTTAAAATAAAGGATTCATTCAATCACAGTTTAAAAAAAAAAAAAAAGTTTATCTTGCGGAGTGTTTGCACTAACCTTTTTATGAACAAGTATAAGTCATTTGAAACTCTGTACTAGTTACTAATGAACAAATCAGTTAGCTACACTGACCTTTACAATATTGGCTTTTAAGATAAATTAATCTGTTTTTCTGTATTTGAAAAAAGGGAAAGGTGTGCTGTACTTTATGAAAAATATCCGGAATGTCTTTTGAATATTTGCTTTCTGAACTAAAAAAAAGTAATAATTTCTTTTGCAGAGACATGCTGATTACGGCTGGCAGATAGTTATTTTTATTCTAACTGTATCTAAATTGTTCCTGTTTGGAATAAGTTGCAATAAGCATAATGGATGTATGTGCTCAATCTAAGTGTTTCCTGCCTGCCCTATGTTTACAGAAATAATAAGTGTCTTTTCAAGTATGATCAAGAATTTCAGTAAGGGATTTACTGAAGACTATGAAATGTCTCTGTCCCAATCAGGAATGCTATGTGAAAGGGAGTGACTTCTGCTAGTTATATTTCCTTAGTTCACTATATTTTGCCCCAGAATCTCTAGATATCCTGTCTCTCTCTCTCTCTCTCTCTGTAAGTAGCTCCGTTTAGAGTGCTTAAGGGGGGGATGGAGCCCATTCCACCGATGATGTCACCCCCCGGTAGGCGTGAACTAATGTGCCCACAGCAGAGAAGTAGATCATTTAAAAAAAAAAAAATCAACCTCCTGGATAGAGCGTTGCTAGGAGAAACAGAACCCAGGAGAGGGGGGGGGACTCCTCCCTGGAGAGGTGGGGGGGGGGGGAAATCCACCCTGTAGATTCCCTAGTTTGCCAGCCACCTCTGCAGGAGGGGGATGTGCACCCCCTCTGAACCAGAAGTGAAAGTCAGCTGACCAGACTTGTTTAGAACTGAAAAAACTGCATTATACACTGAGAAGCCTTAGGATTTGATTGAACTAATGAACAGTATAATGCAGACCAGTAGCCCAGGAGAAGTTGTGTTTTTGTCAGTCAGTCCCAGAGAGATATAAAACAGAAATGAAACTGGATGGATTTGCGGACATTATAGTTACTGGAAGAGTTGATTTGAAAGTATGTGAAATGTAAGACTGAATGTGGCAGAGAAAGTGAATGTAAAATAAAGAGAAAGCAGATCAGCTTGGTGCTGCTTTCATTGAACGACGTGGAGGAGATTCTCCTAATCAAAGGACCAGAGAACGTGTAAGAGGCCGCAGAAGTAGCAGGCCTCCACTGGGTGCAAATCAGTGCACCCATTATAGAAAAAGAAGGACATTAGAGAAGTGAATGCCCGTATCTTGACTCCACCCCAGGAGGGGAGGAGGGAGTACTTGATTGCAGAGTCATAGAATAAAACCAAGCACAGTGTTTCAGCATGAGAGTGAAGCAGCTATAGCGTGAGTGGCAGCTGAAGAGGGCTACAGCATGGATGAAGACTAGGCCAGACCGGACTCTCCAGTTTCCCTGGGTCCCCAGGAGTCAGTCTGAAAAATAGGGGACCAATATATGGACTTTTATGGGGGATACAGGAGCAGAATACTAAAGCCAGTAGCCCCTGTGTTTTTCTAGATGCACCACCATTATCAGAGCTACTGGGGCTAAGGCCACAAAGCCTTTTCTGCAGAACCGCATGTGTGAACTAGAAAAAAAAAATAATAATAATGTACCAGTTCCTGTATATGCCTGAATGCCCTATTCCATTTTTGGAGCCGAGACCTGCTTGCAAAGCTTCAAGCACAGATATCCTTTGTTGAAGGGGGAAAAATGAAACTCAAAATCTGCTGGCCTGATGGTGTTAACTGTCCCCCAAGAAGAAGAATGGCGGTTCTATTCACCTGCATCCAAAGCAACAAGCTGTACACTTACCAACCTCATAGCCCCACCTGGAGGATGGGCAGAAGATAATCCACCTGGCCTAGCGAAGAACATAGCCCCTGTCATTGTCACCCTCAAGCCAGTCAAGAAGCCTGGGACAGGTGACTACCGCCCAGTGCAGGATCTAAGAAGAATGAATGATGCAGCTGAAACTATACAACCAGTGGTACCAAAATCCTTATATTCCCTTGGAACTGATCTCTGCTGAAGCTATATATTTCACCATTCTGGACTTAAAAAGATGCCTTTTTCTTCATACGCTTAGCCCAAATCCCCACTACAAGGAGGGGGGGCCAACTCATCTAGACAAGATTACCTCAAGGATTCAAGAACTCGCCTTACTCAGCAAAAAGATTTGACAAGTTATCCAGTAATTCCAGGAGAAAGAATTCTTCTCCAGTATGTGGACAACTTGCTTATAGCCACCAACTCAGAAAGTGAATTTCCACAAGCCACCAGTGAACTCTTGCACCTTTTTAATGAGGCTGGATACAAAGTCTCAAGAGCCAAAGCATAATTATGTCAAACAAGTTAAATACCTAGGATTCCAGTTGTCCAGCGGAATTCGATGCCTGGAACCCTTACCAGAACGCAAAGCAGCTGTATGCAGTATTCCTACTCCAACCACCAGGAGGCAAGTGAGAGCCTTCTTGGGTGCCACAGGGTACTGTTGTATATGAATCCCCAATTTTGCGCTGCTAGCAAAACCATTGTATCACATTGTATCAAGCTACCAAAGGAATGAAAAAGTCTCCATTGGAATGGGGACTTGAATAGGAATGCAGTCTTTTGATCTTTGAAAACCGCTCTGATGTTATCACCAGCTCTGGGTCTACCAGATGTCCAGAAAACCTTACAGTCTCTATGTTCATGAGTCGCAAGGAAATGTTCTAGGAGTGTTGACTCAATCTCTTGGACCTTATTTGAGAAGCTGTTACAGCTACAGCCTTCCTAGTAAGCAAAAACTAAAAGAAAAATCCCTTTGAGACAGAATCTTCAAGTTACTGTACCACACTCTGTTCTAACCAATATGAAATACAAAGGAAATTACTAGCTAACAAATCTATGAATGTTGAAGTATTAGAGTATGTTGTGTGAAAACCCCAGATACAACTGAAGGGTCAGTCAAGCTTTCAATCCTGCTATGTTGTTATCAGTTGGTCTTGACCCCCTGATCATGACTGTTTAGAAATTATGGACACTGTATTCTCAAGCCGCCTGGATTTGACTGATGTCCCTATGGAGAACCCTGAACAGACTTTCTTTGTGGCTGAAGGCAGTTTCATCATCAATGGACATTGTTGTGCTAGATATGCAGTGGTGACCCCTGATTTGGTAGTTGAGTCCTCAGCCCTGGCCCCAGAAACTTCACCACAGAAAGCTGAACTGATCGTCCTCACTAGAGCACTAACAATAGGAAAAGAGCCCTGTCTAAATGTGTACCCAGATTCCAAGTATGCCCTTACAACCTTGCATGCATATGGGGCCCTGTACAAAGAATGAGGGTGGATAACCTTAGGAAGCAAGTCCATTAAGTATAGCCCCAAGATATTGATATTAACAGATACATACTGCCTATAGATCTCAGAATTTAGGAAAAGTAGAATGTATGAATAGAACCCTGAAATCTCAGTTTATTTATTTTATTTATTTATTTAACATCTTTTATATACCGCACTATTGTCACCAGCGCGGTTTACATGGAACAAACATATACATACAAGGAACTGTAATGCATTTTACAAGTAACAGGGTTTTTGAAAACTTGGGAATAACAAGGTACAACTACATAGGCTAGCTAACTATTTACAGAATATTGAAATACATTAGTCACATTTGGATATCAGTTGGGAAATGTCCTGGTCAGAAAAGTGTCTGTAATATTTGTCTAAATATTGTCTAAACTTGTCTAAACTTTGCCAAGAGGTTTACCTGAAGTGGCCCCAGGTTCTTCCCATAGCCCTTCTTAGGATATACTTAGCCCCTGCTAAGTCTTTAGGAGTTTCCCTTTTTTGAGATTCTGTATGGGCAACCCCTGCCTATTGTATAGGAAATAAAAGGAGATATGAGACAGATAGGATCTGAAATTATTAGACATGAACTATTGGTTTTAAGTTCTGTTTTGCAGGAGTCTTCATACCTGAGTACAAAATCGATTACCCATCAATTTGCCTGCACCCCTGCATCCTTTCAAGCCTGGAGTCTCGGTGTGGATCAAAGAGTGGAGAAAGATACTGTTAGCCCTGCATTGGAGGGGACCCTATGTTGTCATCCTGTCAACTCCAACTGCAGTAAAAGTCGCAGAATTTGAACCTTGGATCCATCATAATCAAGTGAAGCCAGCAGCTGCTCTTGAACCTGATCACTGGACTACTGTACAGCATCCTGAGACTCCATTGCACCTCACCCTACGACAACAACCACGGACCTAAGACTTATTGGTCCCTCAGAAACTGCACTGTTTCAAGACTGTTTGTTTATCTGAAGGTAAGCCTCGCATCTGGAGAAAAAAACTGCAATCATCAGAAAGAGACTGTGTTGTGTTAAGAAATTGAATCTTCTAAGAGACTGTGTTTAAATACTCTGAAAAAGACTGTTTTGATCTTCTAAAGAGTGAACTGCTCTAAAGAAGCAATAATAGCCTAAGAGACTATGCTATGATATCTTAAGAAATTGAGACATCCCAGAGGACAGTGATACTTTGGAATCTACAGCCCTACTCCTGCCAAAAAGCTGGTAGGTCTACGTACCGCAGAAGCTTGAGGATCTACAATCAACCCTACATCTGTTATCTGTTGTGGAAGTCGACAGTTCCACCACTTTTCCAGAGACTATGCCCATTATGAATTATTATTATTGCTTTATTCTGGCAACAGTTTTGGAGTGCTTTGAAATGACTTTTGCCTTATCTCCCTGGGCAGCCTGTATAAGTACAACATGAACTGGACTGAAGGTCACTCAGACCTTGTTTTATCATTCTTCCTATACTTGCATTGGTATACTCTCCAATCCAAAAGTTGTTCTAGATCTTGACTTTCTACAAGGCTATGCAAGCCACCGTTGCAACTCCTCATGCCTCCCAGAACTTGTTTCTTGAACTTGCTGGAGCAATAGCATCTAGTCTCCACACTTCTGACTGTTTCTATTGTGGAGGAACTAAGATGGGAGATCAGTGGCCCTGGGAGACGCAAGAACTGAACTATTCTATCCTATACAATCAGACTGATTTACATAATACTACTAGTGAGTGGGTATTGGCCCACCCCATTGTTGACAGTTTGTGTTTTGTTTGGACTGGTCCACAATCTACTATGAAGGATGGACAGCTGGTCTGTCTAAATCAGAAGCTTTACGACAGCACAACAAAGATGCGACTGAACCTTCTAATCCTTTAGTTCTTTTTCCCACTCTTGCCAAACTATGGACTTTGACTATCTGCCTGTTGCTCCCTTGTTTCTTGCCACTTTGCTTGCGAATGATAACTTCAGTTATTAATAACACTGTAGAGCATAAGGCAGCTACAAAGATATTAGCTATGTGAACTTACTACCCTATACCACAGAGCGATACCTTTACCTAGTATTATGTGATTTGATTCTCACACCTTATTAACATGCGGGTGAGAATAATCAAAGGGGGGAATGTGGTAGGCGACGGCCTATGATCCATGCTAATTGAACTAAGCAGACAGGCCTAAGCAGCTTGACCTGTAACTGAAGCCTGTAGTTAGGCCCAGAGGAATGAAAACCCCCCTGAATGATGACACCATAGAATTGAAACTTAACTCAGTTTAACTGAACATAGCTAAGCAGAAACGAAACTTAGAAAATATAGAAAAACAAGTTTAATTGGTACTGATAAGGTGTGCTATGCTTCTATGGAATTAATTAACTCTGCAAAAAGCAAGGTTACAGTGCCCTGCTTCCCATATGTTTTAACAAGCTAAGCGACCTTGGAGGAGAGATGTAACAAGTTAGAGACACTGACCATTGTAATTGGGACTAGAAGGGGGGCAACCAGGTGCTGAGCCCAGACCAGGGTCCCGATTGGGTAGCCATATCAGTACCAGGACCAATAGATGGGTGAGAGGGGTTACTGGGACCAATGAAAAGTTTGCCTATGTCTAGAATGGAGAAGAATGCTATAAAAGTTGTTGTTTTGCTAGAAACCATTGCTCAGCCATTTTGAAATTGCTTATTGCTTGAGCCATGTGCACATTAAACTGGCTTGGATCCTTGAAACGACTCCTGGTTTTATTTATTGCATGCTTATCTGCTGCTACAACACCATACATAAGTGGACAACTCACCTTCACACCACACACACACACACACACACACACACACACACACATACAGGCACCTCACCTCCACAACACACCTCACCCTTTGCCCTCCCAAATGAAGCTGTCAAACTACACCCATGACAAGTAGTCAGAAAGGACTTCTTTTCCAAAACAATTGAAGTTTTGGTCATTAAACCTATGGAGATGTTCAAAGTGGTAAGACATTTGTGAGGACCAGGCAGAACCCGTGAATAAAAAATTGGGAATGCTAGATGCAGACTATTAGGCAGGTTATTTGTTGATCAAGGTTTCAATATTAAAAGCACATATTATTGGGTCATTGTAAATTATAGGTGCAATGATATAACTTCATGTGGCAGTAGCTATAAAGGAAGTTGAGGCAAATGTTAGTTTGGGATTAGAGGAATGTAAGCAAGTCTGTATGCTACTTGGTTCAGTGAACACAGCCTGGCAGCAGACCCGGCCCCCTCAGCAATGCTGAAGGGCTGTACAGGAAGATGATTTGATGGATGATGGATAATTTAAATGCATCTCTAATGTAGGATAGTTTTCCAGTGAAGTTGAAAGACGCTGAAGTAATCCTGTAATAGCCAGGATTCTGGAACTGTGGTGAGGATTTAAAAATAAAATAAAGCTAGCCAAGCCTAGGTTCAGAACCAAAAAAAAAGTATTTATTTTCATGAACAATGTGCCTGCTTGACCTTTCAGACTCAAAACAAGATTACAACTGAATCAGGGTATAACATGAAGCTGCAAGGGGGTAAACTGAAAGGCAATGCCAGGAAATAATTTTTCACTGAAAGGGTGGTGGATGTTTGGAACACCCTCCCGATGAAAGTGGTGGGGGCAAATACAGTGACAGAATTCAAAATGTCATGGGACAGACAAAGCGGATCCCTTTATAGCAACAGGATAAAATCAAAATAAACGTAACTATCTCTTATATCTCAACAAACGGGTATCCTACACGGAGCGGTGGGACCACCCCTAAACAAAGGGGGTTCACTCTAATATGTGGACATAGCCCCCCGCCCTTCTCTCCTTTCTCTGGAGAGTATTATAGAGGTAGTAGATGATCCTGTCATCTCTCCTTAAAAAAGCTTCAAGATGGCTTAGAACTTAAAATAAGCTTACAGTACATTATGGCATGGGTTACAACAGTCCAACAGACAAGCACACAATTCCACGTGCCACTCAACAGACCCAGTCAGAAAACGTGGAAGGCAAGGAAGGAACTCTTTATTAGCACTCTTATTTCATAAAGCCAGGCCCGACACAGGCCGTGTTTCGCTTATGCCTTCATCAGGGGCTTTGGCTACAACAACATATAAAAACAAGTTAAAAACATTTATAATATACAAAACAAATTGTAAACATGGGTATCACAAAGTGATAAAAGCACCTATTAACTTCATATTACATCAATAAATAACTTAAAACAACAATATATTAAAGTACAGCAAAAAGTATTTAAAAACATAAATAAATAATTATACCTAAAATATACCTGTAATCCATAATCATAAATACTGAATCATACATATATAAAACGAACTAAAATGCGACAATATAAAAAAACATAGAAAAATTATTATTACTTAATTAATTGACAAACAATATAACCTATACTTCTTCAAAAAAACGATGTGATAAAGGATTCTCTCATTATCCTTACCTGTATGGTTTTTTTGTACCTTGCCACACTGTAATTACTACAATAAAAGAAGAAAAGAGAAAGGGACCATTCTAAATGGGTACAGTCAACAAAGTCCACTGCTATACCACAAGTGAACAAAAATGAAAACCTCAAAATTTGAATAAAATTACCACCACCAAAACTTAGATCAAAACTTGAATAAAAAGTTAATTAAAAAGACACCAAGGAAAGCGCAACAGGATCATCAAGGAACCCTACCAATCATCTAATTATCATACTTAGATGTTTAGCTATACTTCCTCTTACCTATACAACCGATTTTCAAAAACCTCTTATTGTTAATATTCAGCACTACACCACTCTTAACACTTTTAATATGCTGGTCCCTTCGGCATTTACGGAGCGTAAATATTTATCGCAGTATAAAGGTCACTATCAATGTGGTAAGTGCTCGGTATGTGTACATGCCCTTCCAGTAAGGGGTCAATATATACATCCCAGTAACAACAGGGTCTTTTATTTGGACGATTTCACCAACTGTATGACGAGTCATGTTGTCTACGTAATCCGGTGCCCATGTCAGAAGGTATATGTAGGCATGACCATACGTTATGAAGGCATAAGCGAAACACGGCCTGTGTCGGGCCTGGCTTTATGGGTTACAACAGAACATCAGTCAGTACAATAGGATGCAGAACCTCCTTATGGCCAATTATGCACAATAGGCAACCAGAAATATCCACATCTTGCAATGAGTTTGAAAACTTGAGAATATCATTCATGTTCTTCAGGCCATCTGGAAATTTATTCCAGAAGGCTGATCCTGCACAAGAGTAACATTTTTTTCTTTTCACTCAGAGATTACCCCCCAGGGATTTCCAAAAGTTCCTTTTGTGATGAGATGTTTGGGAAATCCTATCTATCTAGCTAGCATATATGTTCTAATTCATATAAAATTATTTTAGCAGCTATAGGTGTTATATGCTATCATCAGGTGCTTCTACATGAGCAAATTAATTATTAGCCCTTGTACAGCACCTTTCAAAACACCATTTTTTTCAGAATAAATAATTCACCAGCCTTTAGCAAAAACCATAAACAGTTTTTATGTAGAAAATCTTCAGCTAAATATCTTCAATTCAAAAATATCAATAGATTATATACCTTGACTCGGCCTAAAGATTATCAAATGATCCAGCACAATAGAGCTTACAAGTATTATACCCATACACAATATGACAATAACAAGCTGCTTCCAAGCTGTAGGTCAATGTCTCAACAACCACAATCTTTCTTTTAACTACAATAAACAGAAGTGCTGTATGTAACAAGGGACTCCACCTTCTGCCCACTGCCAATGCTGAAATCCGCAGACTTCAAACTGAAAGTCAAACCGGAAGTCAGATATCTAGAAATAACCCTGGATCACATTCTCAATCTACAATCACACATCAGGAAGATCACCAGAGCTACATACCATAAAATAAAGACCCTGCAAAATCTCCGTCCACTTTTTAACCCTAGCAATTTTAGGACAGTATGCCAGGCATGAATAACTCCACACCTAGGCTACTGTAACACAATATATCAAAGAATCCCAGAGCATGCACTACAGATGGTACACTGCTGCATTCAACTGCTGCATCAACAAGAATATATCACCACCAACTTTAAAACAATTTCACTGGCTCCGTATAACATTCAGAATAAAGTAACATAGTAACATAGTATTTGACGGCAGATAAAGACCAACATGGTCCATCTAGTCTGCCCAGCAAGGCAGCAAGAGTAGGTGCACTTGACGCTCCGTGCAGGTCACTGTACCCACTGTTCCATGTAGGTCACCCCTATTTGTTCAGATATAAGAGATAGTTATTCTTATTTTGATTTTATCCTGTTGCTATAAAGGGATCCACTGTGTCTCTCCCATGCCAGTTTGAATTCTGTCACTGTGTTTGCCCCCACCACTTCCATCCTATCCACAATGATGCCTAGATCCTTTTCCTGAGTGATGGTTCCTAATGTGGAATTTTTGCATTGTGCAACTGTAGTCTGAGTTGTTCTTTCCTATGGCTGGTATTCTATAACCCAAATAGCGGGACTGGACATCTGGGATGGACGTCCAACCTGCGCTCAGCCCCGGAACGTGATTCTAGTCCCAGCACTCTGCACGTACACAGCATTTGTGTGGGGGGTACTAGATGGAGCAGGAGGGGGAGGAATGGAGATAGAGTGGGGGAATGGCAAGGTGCCTCAATATACAGAGTCTATTCAGATCAGGACCCTGTACGTCCACTGGCACACAGCTGCATGCCCAGTTAATTCCACCCTGAAGGTGGAATAAATCCCAGGTGTCCCTTACAACACCCGCTGCACTAAGAACATAAGATATGCCATACTGGGTCAGACCAAGGTCCATCAAGCCCAGTATCCTGTTTCCAACAGTGGCCAATCTAGGTCACAAGTACCTAGCAGTTTCCACAAAGGACACAGGTTCCACAATGCTTGTACTGGGTCAGGCAGTGGATGTCCCAGGTCTCCTTTAATAATAGTTTATGGACCTTTCCTCCAGGAACTTGTCCAAACCATCTTTAAACCCGGCTACACTAACAACTTTTACTACATCTTCCAGTAACAAATTCCAGACTTTGATTACATGTTGAGTGAAAAAATATTTTCTCTTATTAGTCTTAAATAGCTGTAGCTTCATTGCATGTTCCCTAGTCTTTCTATATTTTGATGGTGTAAACAATTGATCTACGTTAATCTGTTTCACTCCATTCATTAATTGATAGACCTCAATCATATCTCCCCTCAGCTGTCTCTTTTCCAGGTTGAAGAGCACTAACCTTTTTAGCCTCTCTTCCTAGGGGTATCTTTCCATCCCCTCTACCATTTTGGAGGCTTTTCTCTGTACCTTTTCTAATAACGCTATATCCTTTTTAAGGTACAGCAACCAGAATTGCACGCAATATGCAAGGTGCAGTTGCACCATGGAACGATACAGAGGCATTATAATATCCTTTGTTTTATTCTCCATGCCTGTCCTTATGATAACTAGCATTCTATTTGCTCTCTTGGCCGCCACTGCACACCAGATGAGGGATTTCAACGTGTTATTCAAGGTGATGCCTAAATCTTTTTCCTGGGTGATGGTTCCTAATGTGAAACGTTGTATCGTGTAACCATAGTTTGGATTGTTCTTTCCTAGGTACATAACTTTGAACTTGTCCACATTTAATTTCATCAGCCATTTGGATGCCCAGTCTTCCAATTTATCAAGGTCCTCTTGCAATTTTTCACAATCCTCTTGTGTTTTAACAACCTTGAATAATTTTCTGTCATCTGCAAATTTGACTACCTCACTCGTTATTCCCATTTCCAGGTCATTTACGAATATGTTAAAAAGCAGTGAACCAAGCACAGATCCCTGGGGTACTCCACTATTCACCTTTCTCCATTGGGAAAATTGGCCATTCAGCCCTACCCTCTGCTTTCTATTTTTTAACCAGTTCTGGATACACAATACTACACTGACTTCTATCCCATGACTTTTTAACTTTGCCTAGATTTTCTTATGAGGGACCTTGTCAAAGGCTCTCTGAAAATCTAGATACACTATATCGACCAGCTCACCTTTGTCTACCTGTTAATTTACACCTTCAAAAAAATATAATAGATTAGTAAAACAAGACCTTCCTTGGATAAAGCCACGTTGGCTTTCTCCCATTAAACCATGACTACCTACATGTTCAGTAATTTTGTTATTTATAATGGTTTCTCCCTTTTTGCCCGGTACCGATGTCAGGCTCACCAGCCTGTAGTTTCTCGGATCACCCCAATCGCCAATCTTCAGTACTACAGATGATTATAATGATAGTTCACAGATTACTAATAGTAGGTCTGCAATCTCATATTTCAGTTATTTCAATACTCTCAGGTATATACCATCCGGTCCAGGTGATTTGATACTATTTAGTTTATCAAATAGTTGTAATATATCTTCCCGGTTTATCGATATTTCTTTCAATTCTTCCGATGCATCAACTTTAAATACCATTTCAGTCATGGGTAGCTTCCCTACATCTTCTTCAGTAACGACTGAAGCAAAGAATTCATTCAGTCTCTCTGCTATGTCCGTGCCCCTTTTACCCCTCTATCATCTAATGGCCTAACTGAATCTCTCAGAGGTTTTTTGCTACAAATATACTTGAAAAAGTCTTTATTATGTGTTTTTGCTTCCATAGTAAGCTTCTTCTCAAATTCTTTCTTTCCCTGCCTTATCAATGCCTTGCATCTAATTTGCCAGTGCTTAGGTTGTTTCCATTTTTCGCCATTTGGCTCATTTTCCATTTCCTTAAAGAAGATTTTTTGGCTACAACAGCCTCTCTGACCTCATCTTTAAACCATGCTGGTAGTTTTTTGGACTTCTTTCCACCTTTCTTAAAGCGTGGAAAACAGTTGGTTTGGGTTTCCAAGAGAGTATTTTTAACGCACATGCTTGATTTAAATCTTTAACCTTTGCAACTGCTTCTTTTAGTTTTTTCTTATTTATTTAGACAGTTTTGTATACTGCCTTATCCTTCAATCAAAGTGGTCACAACACAATTGGGGGATACATTTAACACACGGGGATATGAGACACATACACTAATACTTACAGGGAACATGGGCAATGGAGGGTTAAGTGGCTTGCCCAAGACCACAAGGAGCATCTGTGGGACTAGAAACCCCAGTCCTTCTGGCCCAAGGTTGCTGTCCTCTAGTGGGCTTTGAACCCCTGACCTTCTGGCCTGAAGTACCTTGCCCCAACCACTAGGCTACTCCTCCCTAGTGTATCTTAACTGTTTTCCTCATTTTATCATAGTCTCCCTTTTGAAAGTTAAAAGGCAGTTTGTGGATTTCCTTGCCGTCCTTCCTCCATTTATGAAATCAAATGTGATCATGCTATGATCGCTATTGCCAAGTGGCCCTAACACCCTTATCTCTTGCACTAGATCTTGTATACCACTAAGGACTAGGTCCAAAATGGCTTCCCCGCTTGTCGGTTCATGAACCAGCTGCTCCAAGAAGCAACATTTATTTCATTTAGAAACTTTATCTCCCTAGCATGTCCTGCCGTGATAGTGACCCAGTTGATGTTGGGGTAATTGAAATTACCCATTATTATTACTGTATTGAAACTTTTGTTAGCTTCTCTGATTTCTTTGAGCATTTCATCATCCATTTCTTCATTCTGGCCAGGTGGTCGGTAGACACCCCCACTGCCATCACCTTCCCCTTTTTACATGGAATTTCAATCCATAGATTTTTTATCGTGAATTTTTTTTCCTGCCACACTTTAATCCTGTGTGACTCAATGTCTTCTCTAACATAGAGTGCATCCCCTCCACCAATTTGATCTACTCTTTCATTATGATATAATTTGTACCCAAGTATTACAGTATCCCAATGGTTTCCCTCCTTCTACCTGATCTCTGAGATTCCAGTCATATCTAAACTCTCATTTAGTGCCATATATCCTAACTCTCCCATCTTATTTTTTAGAGTTCTAGCATTTGCATAAAAGAATTTTAAAGGTTCTATTTTATTCATATTAATCTGGTTATCAGTAGTCAGAGGTAATTTGGAACCTTTAAGCTCTGTCGGCTCTGTACTTAAGGGCATTTGGGTTATTTTTGTCTTTATTGGAGCCTCTCTGTCAATATGCCCTAACTTCAGTTTTTGTTAGTATCCTTCACGGATACATTTTTCTGAACTATGCACTCTTCGGTAACTGTTGGCTTTCCCCTATTATCTAGTTTAAAATCTGCTCTATCTCCTTTTTTAAAGATTAATGCCAGCAGCCTAGTTCCATCCTAGTTAAGGTGGAGCCCATCCCTTCGGAAAAGTTGCTCCTTTTCCCAGAATGTTCCCCAGTTCCTAACAAATCCAAACCCCTCATCCTTGCACCATCGTCTCATCCACACATTGAGACTCCGGATCTCTGCCTTCCTTTTGGGTTCTGCGCATGGAACAGGAAGCATGTCTGAGAATGCTACTCTGGAAGTTCTGGATTTCAACTAAAAGCCTAAATTTGGCCTCCAGAACCTCCCTACCATACTTTACTATGTCATTGGTACCAAAATGTACCAAGACAGCACTATCTAACACCTTGTCTAGGTGGCACGTGAGATCTGCTACCTTCGCACCAAGCAAGCATGTTACCAGGCGATCCTCAGATTCACCAGCCACCCAGCTATCTACATGCCTAATGACCTTGAAAGGGGAATAATGAGTGAGGTTATCAAATTTGCAGATGACACAAAACTATTTAAAGTTGTTAAAACCCAAGAGGATTGTGGAAAAATTGCAAGAGGATCTTGTTAAATTGGAAGACTGGGCATCAAAATGGCAGATGAAATTTAATGTGGACAAGTGCAAAGCTATGCACCTAGGGAAGAACAACCCAAACTATGGTTACATGATGCAAGGTTCCACATTAGGAACCACCACCCAGAAAAAAGATTTAGGCATCATTGTGGATAACATGTTAAAACCATTGGCCCAGTGTGCAGCGGCGGCCAAGAGAGCAAATAGAATGCTAGGTATCATAAGGAAAGGAATGGAAAATAAAACAAAAGATATTATAATGCCTCTTTATCGTTCCATGGTGAGACCGCACCTTGAATATTGTGTGCAGTTCTGGTCGCCGTATCTTAAAAAGGATATAGCGTTATTAGAAAAGGTTCAGAGAAGAGCCACCAAAATGGTAAAGGGGATGGAAGGATACTCCTCTGAAGAAAGGCTAAAAAGGTTAGGGCTCTTTAACCTGGAAAAGAGACGGCTGAGGGGAGATATGATAGAAGTCTATTAATTAATGAACGGAGTGGAACTGGTAAACGTAGATCTATTGTTTACATTATCAGAATATAGAAAGACTAGGGGACATGCAATGAAGCTATAGGGTAAACTATTTAAGACTAATAAAATAAAATATTTTTTCACTCAAAGTGTAATCAAACTCTGGAATTTGTTACCGGAAGATGTAGTAAAGGCTGTTAGTGTAGCTGGGTTTAAAAACGTTTTGGACAAGTTCCTGGAGGAAAGGTCCATAAACCATTATTAAGAAGGGACCCAGGATATCAATGCTTGACCCAGTACAAGCATTGTGGAACCTGTGTCTTTTGGGGAAAATGCTAGGTACATATGACCTAGATTGGCCACTGTTGGAAACAGGATACTGAGCTTGATGGACCTTGGTCTGACCCAGTATGGCACATATTATGTTCTTATGTTCTTATGAATCACCAACTATAACGGCTGTCCTAACCCTCCCCTCATGGGCATATGGCTCTGGAGAAACCTCCTCGGTATGAGAGAGTTTTACATCACCTGGATGACAGGTCCTAGCTACGGAATCACTTCCTACCACACCAGGGTGATAGTCTCCTGTCACGTGACCTCTCTGCTCCATGGCAACAGGGAGTTTGCCAGACTGGAGATGGGAGCGCCTGGATGCCCAAGTCCCCAATTCTGCTGTCGCAGGTACGTCCGGGCCCCGTAGCGACAGAGTCGGGTTCATTTCCCACACGTCAAATTTCATTACCTCACTGGTTGTTTATATTTCCAAAGTATTAACAAATATATTAAAAACTAGTGGATCCAGCACTCCACTGAGAAAATTGATCATTTAGCACTACTCTCTGTTTTCTATATTTTAACCAGTTGCAATGGCTCCTATCCCATGACTTTCTAATTTCCTTAAGAATGTCTCATGAGGGACCATGTCAAAGGATTTCTGAAAATATACACTATATCCTTTAGCTCATCTTTGTCTGTTTATTCACACCTTCAGATAAATGTAGCAGATTGGTGAGGCAACATTTGCCTTTACTAAATCCATACTGGCTTTGCCCCATCAGACTATAGCTATCTATGTGTTCAGTATTTTTTTTTCTTTATAATGGTTTCTCCTATTTTTCATGGCACTGATATTAGGCTCATTGGTCTGTAGTTTTGTTGCTCATCCCAGAACATTTTAAAAAAATTCTGTTACATTGTGCACTCTCCAATCATCAGGTATTGTAGCTGATTTCAATAATAGTTTGCAAATTACTAATCTTAATTCCGCAGCTTCATTTTTGAGTTATTTCAGCACCCAGGGATGTATACCGTTTGGTCCAAGTGATTAGCTACTCTTTAGTTTCTTAAATTGACCTATAGAATTTTCCAGGTTCACTGAGATTTATTTCAGTTTCTCCATTTCTGGCACGGGTATCTCCCCTACATCTTCTTCAGTAAAGACCAAAGCAAAAAATTGATTGTCTCTCTGCTATGCCCTTGTCCTCTTTTAGTGCCCCTTTTACTCTTCTATCTAACTCGTTGACAGGAATTTTGCTTCAAATGTACCTGAAAAGAGTTTTATTATGAGTTTTGGTTCCACAGAAAGCTTCTGTTCAAATTATCTCTTTGTCTGCCTTATCAATGCTTTGTATCTAGTTTGCCAGTGCTTACATTATTTCCTGTTTTCTTCATTCAGATTTTTTTTTAAAGGCTTTTCTTTTGGCCATAACAATCTTTCTCATCTCACTTTTAAAAATTACCAGTAGTCATAACATAATAACATAGAATATGACGGCAGATAAAGACCAGTATGGTCCATCTAATCTTCCTAGTAAGGTGGCTAAAGTGGTTGTAACTGATGCTCCGTGCAAGTCACCTGCCTTTCTCTTGGGTCCTACACATGGAATATGGAGCATTTCTAAGAATGCAACCCGGAGGTCTTCACTTTCAGCTTTCTACCTAAAAGCCTAAATTTGGCTTCCAGAAACTCCCTCTCACATCTATTCACATAATACCTGTACTCCTTGTAACCGAGGCAAGCGGACCCGGTGCTCCAGGCCCCTACCTCTCGCACCCCCCCCCCCCACACAACACCCCGCCCCCACCCTGCCCCCCACAAAATACATAACACCATAAATTCATGGAACATAACTGGTCGCAGCTTTTATTAGCCATAACAATTTAACAAACCAACAATAAAAACTTCCAACCCCCAATTAGCGGCACCTGGCTGCACCAGCCCTACCTCAGCAAAGTGCCTGCCACCGCTAATGCCATAACTCGCCACCCAGCAAGTTACCATACCCCTCTCCCCGACTTCGCCATGCTAAGCAAAAGTCGGCCGAGGGATTGACCGGGTCAGGGGCACCCCGCCCCCGCCCAAGTGAAGCCTGCTGGTCCGGACCCCGGAAACCTCCGGGATCCCGCCCCCCCCAAGCTGCAACACTCCAAACACCCACCGCCAAACGTTAGGGAGGGAGGGAGGGACGCCGGCACCGACCGCAGCCTCCGCGCGACTGACCACCCGCTGCTCTAATTGGCTCCCGTGTGGCCGCGACCCACGGGAGCCAATCAACTCAAATGCCGCGCACGCGCGCCCAACCCGGGCCGCGTGCACGCTCCCCGCCTAGACCACGCACAGGGTCCCCGCGCCGGGCCGCGTGCCCGGTTAATATCGGCCGCCGGGACCCTGCCCGCGGCCTCGGGATAACCGAGGCAAGCGGACCCGGCGCTCCAGGCCCTTACCTCTCGCACCCCCCCCACAACACCCCGCACCCACCCTGCCCCCCACAAAATACATAACACCATAAATTCATGGAACATAACTGGTCGCAGCTTTTATTAGCCATAACAATTTAACAAACCAACAATAAAAACTTCCAACCCCCAATTAGCGGCACCCGGCTGCACCAGCCCTACCTCAGCAAAGTGCCTGCCACCGCTAATGCCATAACTCGCCACCCGGCAAGTTACCATACCCCTCTCCCCAACTTCGCCATGCTAAGCAAAAGTCGGCCGAGGGTTTGACCGGGTCAGGGGCACCCCGCCCCCGCCCAAGTGAAGCCTGCTGGTCCGGACCCCGGAAACCTCCGGGATCCCGCCACCGGCACATAACACAGTTCATGTGCCGCCCCCCCCCGGCCCCAAGCCGCGACCAGCGTGCATCAATGCCAGACATATATTCCAAAGCCTCCTGCCAGTCATTAAGGTGGAGGTCCATGCCCACAGGCGACCCATGAACCCCATCAGCCCGGTAGAGCCCCAAAACCAGCATCCACCCAGTCGTGCAAGATCCGCTACCCACCCCTCTCACAGACTCAACGACCACTCTGGCGAGTGTCCCAGGGCAACCCCCCAGACCAACGACGCTGATCCCGGCAGGCCGGCCTTGGAATGATGTCTGACCACATAACAATAACACCGGGGAACATCCGCAACACCAGTCCCAGATCATCTTGCACCGCCCGGATCAGCTGCATGCAGTACTAGGACACCAGGTCATAGCCACCCAGATGCACCAACATCCACCAGGTCCGCTACCCCCATCTGAAAAAGAAAGAGAGAGGTGAAGCCCCAACCAACATCATCCCGGCACCTACAGCCGAACGTACCCTTTAAAAACCGAAGTACGCCACCTCCCAATGCCTTGCATGACCTGTCCCAGTAACCCCGCAGACGCCGCACAGTGACAGCCCCAATCCGCAATGAGCGCGGAGCAAACGCAGTGGATCTTCCCCCACCGTGGAGAGCACCCGCCGCAACACCACAGCAACCTGGAAACGAGTTAAAACCCGAGCATCCGCGTGTACGAAAAAAAAAACAGACTGCGCCCGCCGGATGCACAGCGAAATACTGCTGCAGCGCCCGCACCGGGCCAGACCGCGCCGCAGCGCCCTCGCCCAGACACACCCACAAACCTTTTCCAAGCGGATCTGGTGTGGGCTTAGCCAAAAGGCTCCGCACCCCCCCTCTACCACCCGAACAGGGCACACCAGCAGCCCCCAACACCCCCCCCCCCGGCCAGAGCCCGCAACCAATTCCCCGATATGAAATGCCCCAAAGGCTAGGCAAAAACACCACCCGGGACAAGGAAGCCTCGTACTCAGCCGAAGCCACCTGCCTCAAGGCCCCGCAAACCCGCACCAGAAGCCCATGCGCGATCGGCAACCACGAATCGCACGGCGCCAGCTGCACCCGCTCCCAACCCAGCAGCAGCCGTCGTGGTAAACCCCCCCCCAGGCGAGGGGCCCCAACCCACCGCGCTCGCAAGAAGGGGAATCCCCACCAAATGCGTGCGCACCGCCGACCGAGAAACCAGCACCTTAGGCCGCCACAATATAATGAGCCACCAAGCCCTCCGGGACCCTCCCCGCCTGCCACCCGCAAGTTAACAAAAAGGCGACCACCCTGTCGCAGCCCCGCCGGTACGAAGCCCACGCCCCCGCAGACACTGCGGTCCTCAGCAGTTTGAGCAGCCACGAGGCCAATGCTCCACAAATTCTCTGGGACCACAGATCCGACCTTGTCCGCTGCGGGGGCTAGCACTCGAACCGCTCCCACGGAAAACGAGAAAAAGCGTCAGCAAGCTCGGTAGTGCACCCAGGTAGATGTCGAGCCCGCACCGCCACAATCAACTGCAAACATGCCAAGACGACTCCCCACATCCAGCCCGCTACCATCACGCACCACGGAGCGTATCCAATAATACCGCCGGATTAGCACACCACCAAAGCACCCTCCGGTTCCGCAGGCGCTCCGGCCACAGCACCAAAACGACACGAATCGGAGAGCGCTCCAAAATGGGACCATCCTGTCAGGCCCACCGCACGCCAAGACCCCGGCCAGCGATCCACGCACCAGGCCCCTCCGAAATACACACCCAAGCCCGCCCCCCCCCCCGCCACATCAGAGTACAACTGCAAGTCAACGCTGGATACCCCGAGCTCCCGCAAAACAGATGCCCCACTGAAGTCCCCCAAACGACCCCACACCCGCAAATCTGCCCGTATCGCTGTCGTCACCCGAATCCGGCGATGAGGTTTCCGACCCCCGACCAACGCACAGGCCAACCTTCTGGAAAACCCCCGCCCCATCGGAATCGTCCGACAAGCAAAATTTAAGGACGCCAACAAGGACTGCAACTCCCGCAAAGAAACCTTGCGGGCCGACACCACGTTGGCCACCGAAATCCACACGCGAGCGACTTTGTCGTGAGGCAAACGTGCCATCATGTCCACCGAATCCAACTCCACACCCAAAAGGTCAACCGTGTCATCGGACCTTCGGTCTTCCCGTCCGCCAAGGGGACCCCTAACTCCAGTGCCAGCTGCCCGAACACAGATAACAGCCCTTAACATTCCCCTGAGTGCTCTGCTCCTACAAACAAAATTCGTCCAGGAAAATGCACCACCGACGACATGCCAGATGCGCGAACCCGCAACGCCGAGTCACTGTCCACCTGGGCCAGCAAAGCCGACCGACCAGCCCCGCGCACCAGCAGAGCAGCATTAGCGACGGACGCATAGCGAACTGTACAAAAGTTACGCGGGATAGAATCGTTCACGTAAGCCCCGATCGGACAGGACAAATAGGAAGCCACCGGAATTTGGCCCGGCTCCTTCTTGGGAACAATACCCAAGGCGCAATCATCATATTAGAAAGGGAGGCTCCAATAAGGGGGCCGCCACCTTCCCCAACTGCCATTCGTTCAATAATTTGCCCTGGACCACCTCCGCCCAATGACGTACCAAAGGGGAGTCCCCAACAGACGGCGCCGACATCACCCCCCGCACCTGGATAACGAAGACATTCCGAAACCCAAACCCCAGAATCGCCGCCTCACGCCTCCTGGGCTAACAACTGAGCCACCCTAAACAAGGCCTCCACACGAACCGGGGGACCGGCCATGCCAGAGGCGCCCTTCTTAATGCACTTGACCGCGGCCTGGGGACCCTCACACAAGGAACAAGCATGCAGGAAAGTGATCGGCTTTCCTCCATCCTGTCCCCGAACTTTTCGTCGTAGCTCTGCCAAGCCCAGCCGTCGTGCATGGAATCGGCGTACGCTAACAACATCCCATACTGCGCCGGATCGTGCCTGCCCCAAACACTGGCCAACCGCAAAAAGGAACGCGTCCAGTTAACCACCTTACGCGCCACCTTCCTAACCCGACCGGCCTACTCAACGTCCTTGCTCGTGTCCCGACTCTCGCCCGAGCGCTTCCCCCCTTCTACCAAATGGCAGATCAATGTAGCGACGCTGCCGAGTTTGACGCCACAGCTTACGCGGCACCGCCACCCACAATTCCGGCAAGGAAACCACCGAAGAGGCCCCCCCATCTGCGCGTAAACCCTCCCCGCCAACAGGAGGCCGCCGAACCCCCCCCTCCCGACCCCCCGGACGAAACACTCGAGGAGGAAGAGGACGAGTACGAGTCCGAGCTGCGATGCCGCCGACACGACCGCCGGCGCTCTTTGCGTGAAGCCCCCCTTAGATCCCCCTGTGATGCCCCCCGCCCCCCATTAACTCACCTGGCTCAGCAGCCCTCTCACCAGCCACCGCAAGGTCCTCGCCAGCAGCATGCGCGACAGCCCTGGAGCACCCATTGGCTGACTCCGCTGCCGCTCCACGCTGCGTCTGGGCCCCAGTCGAAGGACTCATCCGACACTCTCTGCCAGCCGCACCCACAGGCCACGAGGGCTGCGCCAGAAACTGCCCCTGCGGAGACAAAAAGGGGAAACATGGGGGGAAACCGACACCGGCCGGGCCGGAGACCAATGACCTCCCCACCCAGCCCTAGATGTACCCCACCCCCCAGACATCCACTGCTCCCAAGGGGAAGCGCCCCCCGGTGTGCCACTCACCGGGACCCGGGAACCAACCCCGCCGCCCCGCCACAGCTAGCAAACCAGGGAGTCACATCAGGCCTCAACCCCCCCCCCACGGCCCGTCGCCCCAAAATCCCCTTCCCCCCCCTTCCCCCACATCCCCCTTCCCCCCCATTCCCCCCCTGCCCCCACAACCCCCGCCCTCACCCCCATCCCCCTAGCCACCCCCACTTCACCCCCAAATTCCCCCACCTGCCCCCACATCCCCTGCCCCCACCCCCACCCCCACATCCCCCGCCCTCACCCCCACCCCCACATCCCCCGCCCTAACGCGCGCCGCCGCTCCAGCCCCTCCATGCAGCCCCTCCCCCACCCCCTGGGATCCACCGTGAGGGTGGGAACCCCTACCGCCGTTGCCCTTTACCCCTTACCACAACGCAACCCCAACCCCAAGAGCCCGGCCCCAATTAACCCCCCCACCCCACCCAGCGCCCCCCCTAGACCTCACCCCCCCCTGCCCCAGCTTTAGCAGGGGCCTCAGTTAAAGCACCGTGATCCAATAGTTGCTACCATGTCACTATGACATAAAACACTATTCATAAGTCCATCAAATTCAGGTCTCTGGTGCACAGTAGAACCCACATGATGAAACCTTTTAAATTCTGTTATACTACCTTAAAAACCATGAACCACAGCTATGTGTGCAAATACCTCCAATACACAGGGATCTGAAGACACTGCCTAGACATCCTGGGGATTCAATTTTGTATAAATCAATTTAAGGACCCCTGAAGTGTAAAACTGACCCTGAGAAGAAACGAGCAAGGTAGGGACTCCTGGCACGCGACTCTCCCCACACTGCTCACAAACCGCTCATGAACAAAGAGCTCTGTCATTCCAGCAAGCAAAACGTTGGAATCCTTCACTCGTGGCCTCGCGCACCTTCTTCCCTTACCTCATTCAACAATTCAGGGTTCATATCAGTACATAGCTAAAACCAATTACAGTCTTCGCGCCGGCAACGCCGGCACCGACTGCAGCCTCCGCGCGACTGACCACGCGGAGGCTGCTCAGCCCCTACCCCCCCCGCTCCCAACACCCGCTGCTCTAATTGGCTCCCGTGCGGCCACGACCCACGGGAGCCAATCAACTCAAACGCCCCGCGCGCGCGCCCAACCCGGGCCGCGCGCACGCTCCCCACCTAGACCGCGCACAGGGTTCCCGCGCCGGGCCGCGCGCCCGGTTAATATCGGCCGCCGGGACCCTGCCCGCGGCCTCGGGATTACCAGCATGTATCAAGACAGCAGGTTCCTCCTGAACACTGTCTAGAATCCTATCTAGATGATGCATGAGGCCACCAACTTTGCACCAGGTAGGCAAGTGACCAAGCAATCCTCATACCTACAAACCACCTAGCTACATACATTCCTAATGATTGAATCACCTAACTTTTCCCTCCTGAACAGAAGCCCCTTGAGACACATCCTCAATGTGAGAGGATATTGAATCCCTTGGACTTCATTCGGGTACCCCTTGCACACCAAATGCAATCTTTGAGAGATAAGTCATAAGACAAAACCAAACAGTGAACATCCAGAGACAAATGAAGAGACCTGATCTTCTGTAGCAAAAATGAAACCTGAACAACAGCAGGACTGTGGCCTAATTACAGGATCATTTTCTGCCACACCAAAATAATGTCCTCCTTCCAAATGACCTCTCTCCCTTAAGGCAGCACTGAGGCTTCCAGGAAATGGGAATCTTTTAGTATGTCCATGTAGCTCCTCAAAGTCTGCTACTCTAGTCTCCAAAGATTTGACTTATTCTCTGACAGCCAGGATCTTTTTGCACAGAGTGCACACATATGATCTCTCACCAACTGGGAGATAATCATACAACACTGGATAGCCCCTATCTCACTGCTGGACTGCTGTCTGTATCTTTGTATTAGTGACTAAACAAATATAAAGGACTTTAGGATTATTTGGTAGATTTTATTTTATTTATTTATTTAATTTATTTAACATTTCTTATATACCACCTTTCATGATATCAAGGTATATAAGGTATTTAAGGTATTATTTGTGTTTGCTTCCCAATGAACTGTTGATACTCTGTTAAAAACCTAAAAAGTAAAATGAGAACTAGTTTTACTTTTTTGATGACATCAAAAACAGACTTTTAAAAATAAACCCACAAGCTTCCATCTATCCCAAGCTTTAATTCACCAAATTTGCCAGCAAAGCAAAGATCACTTACCCACAGCAGAGAATACAATGACTATCTGGTATTATAGTCAGAATTTAGAAAATGCATATTTTGTAAAATAATTAACACCTTTGTTTTCTTTCCTTTTTTTTTTTTTACTTCTTTATTTATGTTTTCAGACAAATTACAACAAAAAACCAAAAAGTTACAATTACAGTGATACTTCTCTTTAAACATAAGAGCAAGAAAACAAGGCCTTAACAGCCTACCCCAACATTAACCCTCCCTTCACCATGCGATCATCATAGAAAGAGACTATAAAAAGTTAAGAAAGAGGCCTATGCAAGGGCTATGACACAACCAAGCAGCCCTCTACCATGTGGAAACATAATTGATTAACTAATTACCCTTTAATTTACACCATACCATGCTTTTCAAATATAAATATGTAGGGGTTTCCATTTAAGCAAGGTAGAAGGCATGGGAGTTATACCATAGCGTGGCATTTATTCATATTTACAACATAAGCATAGACGGTTCCACCATGCGTGCCAGTTAAGATCTGCCGTATGTTTCCATTTGGCAATAACGAGATGCAGCGCCACTCCCATCATGAAGTCAAATAAGAAATGACAATCCCTCTGTAATGACGAGATGCCAATTGTTGACCGGAAAACTATAATAGACCAGGAGAGAGTGGCCCTGAATCCCAAGACTGAACATTAGGGCAGTCATATACCACATGTCTTAAAGTGCCAACATCACTCTGACAAGACCAACATTCATTTCCAACTGATTTGTCGCACTTGGAAAACTTTATTGGGGTAAAATGAGCTCTGTGTGTAAAGAAATATAGAGCTTGGGAGATAGAAGCAGACTGAGAGACTAATTAGTTTGCCCCAGAATTTCACCCACGATTCTGGGGAAAGGGTCTCCCCAGTGTCATGTTCCCATATCCGTTGAGCACCAATGGACTGTGGGGTGGGGTGATGGGCAATCAATTTATAATAGTAAGAAACCACCCCTGAAGCTTGTTGGACTGAACCTATGATATTCAGTAACCCCCATTCTTCAGGTAAAGATTTGATATCAATAAGGGATTTCTCTATGCAATGTCTCAGCTGAATCCACTGAAAGTACAAGGATTTAGGCAAGTCAAACTCATGCTGTAGACATACAAAGGGCTTCCACCTGCCTTCCAATATTAATTGGCCTATGGACCAAATGCCCCTGCTAAACCATTGTTTCCATGCAAACAGACTTTGATGAATTTTAAAAAAAGGACTGTACCAGATGGGGGTGGATTTCGACAAGCATTCCTCCCTAGGAATTACACTCGCTAACTGCTGGAAAGCCCTTTGGGTGTCTGTTATAACCCTATGAGACTTCAACCTCTCAGAAGACACCATGCCAGGGAGGAGGCTCAAGGGGAACGGAGCAATCAATCTTTCTTCCAGATCAAGCCACACTGGGCATTGCCCCTTATCTCCTCCACCCATTTTGAACCTTGTTTTAGCAAAAAAGCACAGTGGTAGGCCTGAAAATCAGGAAAGTTCACACCCCCCTCCTCTTTTTTAGACTTAAGTTTCCTAAGAGCAATTCTAGGCAGTTTATTTTTCCATAGAAATTGGACAAGAGTCCCTTCAAATTGACAATATGCTTTACTTGAAAGGAAAGTTGGCAACATTTCTAACACATAGTTTACCTTCGGAGTGATAGTCATTTTTATTGCTTCAAGACGATCCCACCAAGAAAGATAGACCGGTGACCATTTCACAGTCATATTTTGTACCGTGGAAAGGAGCTCCCCTTTATTATATTGCAGAATTTCACTAAGTGGATGACAATAGTGAACTCTTAAGTATTTCACCATTTTGGGTTCCCACACAAAAGGATAGTCTTCCAAATCCGCACTACAAACTCGTGAATTTAAAGGGAACGCTACAGACTTTGACCAATTAATTTTGTAGCCTGATAATCCTGCGTATTGGTCTATCAACTCTAGAACAGCCGGAATAGAACTGAGCATGGTGAACAGCAGTAGATCATCAGTGTAAGCATAAAGTTGAATTTCAGCGTCTGCTATGGGCATACCTTTAACCGCAAAGCTTTGTCTTAACAATAGGGCCAAAGGTTCCAAGGCCAGATTGAAAAGGATAGGTTAAAGGGGGCAACCCTGACGGGTGCCACGCCCTAAGAAAAAATCTCTGGACTGAGTCGCATTCACAGAAATATTAGCACTTGGTCTCGCATAGATAAGTTTAATTAATTTAAGGAAACCCTCACTAAAACCAAACCACTTCAAGATGGAAAATAAGAAAGACCACTCCAGTTGGTCGAACGCTTTCTCTGCATCTAATGATAATCCCACCAGTGGGCCCTCTGCTCCTTCCACACCTTCCAAAACATGACAAAACACTCTGGCATTGTCGGCTGTAGAGCGTCCCTCAGTAAAGCCACATTGATCCGGGTGAATCAAAGATGGAATCAAATTGGAGAGATGACCAGCTAAAGTGGCAGCAAATATTTTATAATCTGCATTTAGTAACAAAATCGTGTGGTAATTACTAACCTTCTGAGGGTCTCTCCCAGGTTTTTCAAGAGCTACAATATTCGCAGAGGCGAACGCTCCAGTCTGGGCCTTCGTTTCTAAAAGAAGCCTATAATATTGTTGAAGATATGGGCCTAACACTTTGGAAAAGGTTTTATAAAATTCAAAGCCGCAATGGAACTACAAAAAGTAGGGCAATCTATGTTAGGAGCATAGATATTGATTAAGGCCAGTTCAGTAGATCCTAAATTAATGACAACCATTGCCCACCGCCCTTCAGTATCAGATCTGCTTTGTAGTACAGTAGGGGATAAAGATTTCCTTACTAGGATGGCTACCCCACTTTTTTTATGATTGGCAGCTGAAAAAGACACTAATGAAAAGGGGTTTATGTCTAATTTTAAAGATTCTTTCACATTCAAATGTGTCTCTTGCAGAAAAAGGATGTCAGCACTTTCCTTGCGCCCATATAAAAATAACTTTTTCCTCTTAATTGGATTGTTAATGCCCTTAACATTCAGTGAGACTATCTTAAAGGAAGACATATTGACAATATAGCACACTGTGATAGACAAATGTTGCAGAAACATACCAGGTTGTAACATATGATTTTACATTGTTAATCCACATCTTTAAAGCACTCAGAATGATAACTACATTAATAGCCCAAAGGAAAAAACACATGCATAAAAAAACATTTCTTAGCCTAGCCCTTATAGAAGATCACTGAAAAGAAAAACACATGATTCTAAATATCAAAAGCCACCAAAACCCTGGGGGCTATAACAAACTCTGAACTTAGCGGGTGAGCCCAAAGGGACAAGACAGGCACGGGGTGTGTAACTAACTAATTCACTTCAACACCTCTGCCACTTACAGCTTCTTATACTGACCACTACCCACCCCTGGAATAGCATCCCCAAACCCGAGTCTCTAAAACACTAAAGCAAAACTGCCCCTACCAATACATTGTATGATCGCTGAAGGCTACATGTAGATAAGTAAGGGCCATTTTGCCTAACAATGCCCTGACATCCTCCAAACCACCACAAACACCACAGATAACACAAAACACAAAAGAAGAAACAAAGAAACAAAAAGAAGGACAGTGTGACCAGAGTAATATCCTGGAGTTGCCCCAAGAGAGCCACATTGAATATCAACTCTGCATGATTAAATCGCAACTTCACGACCTCAGACCCGTCAAAACACCCATATGAGAAAGCATTGAAGAACCTCTGCAAAGCTTATGTCCACCTCTGATTGCAAGGCAGGTTTTTACCGCATCAACACCAACTCTTTGTCCTCCAAAAACGTGTGCAACTCCCCTGGATCATCAAAATTTCTGGTCTGGTTGTGCAGCGTGACTATCATGCGAACAGGATAAAGCAGCCCGAAACGGGCCTGCAGCTGTGATAAGTGTGGGCGTAGCGCCAAGAAATTTTTTCTCCAGTCTACCATCGCCTTCACAAAGTCATGGAAAAAGATTTGTGCCCCTGATATTCCAAGGGAGAGTGTATTTTGGCTGCTTCCACTATTTGCGTGACTTGTTGAAATTGCAGAACTTTTAGAATGATTGGGCGTGGATGCTTGCCCGAAACCACACACTGAGTAGGCACTCGTTGGGCACGCTCGATCTCAAAAGGCATAGCAAACTTCACTTTCAGCACACCCAGGATCATAGATTGTAAAAAGGCCAGCATATCTGGACCTTCAGCTCCCTCGGGAACTCCCAAGATTCTAATGTTATTTCTTCTAGCGCGATTGTTACCATCTTCCAACTCTCTTTACAATGACCTGATCAGCTTTGCTTGCTTCTCAACGGCCCTGAACCACTCCCCATGTGTTGCCACCACATTCTGCACCTTCTCCAATCTCACCGTAATTGACTCCAAGCTGTTTTTCAAGGCATTGATATCCTCCTGCATTGGGTTTGGCGAGTCTCCATGTGATTTAACCATGTCTTTAACAGCATGAATCTCAGCAAGAAGTTCCTGCAAAGCCTCAGGACCATCTTGGATGACCGCCATTTTGTGAAGTGAGAGAGGCTCCATTTTGGTTCTCTTTGCATTGGCGTTTTGAGTTCCTTGGTAATCCAGATGCGTCAGTTTGGGGCCAGACATATCCAAAGTCGACTGATTCCAAAATAGGTAGGATCTGCTTAATTAAAGGCTGAAGAAGTCAGGATTCTTGACCATTACCCTCCGGAGCATAGCTCTTGCACATCCATCTTGCCCGAAGTTAGGCTCTGCCCCCCTTTCCTGTTTTTTTTTTCTGGCGTCTCCTGACTTTTCTTTGTTTTTCTTTCCAGAATTTCCCCCTCTCCCCTTAATAATCACTTTTCTTTATCTCCCCTTTTCTGCTTCTTCAAACTCTACCACTTCACACCTCTCATTCTTCTGCATCTTATCTATTTCTGCCCCCACTCCTTTCAATCCTGGACAAATACATGAGGGTTAACCTGCATGAAACAGCAGTTACTAAGTATCTTACTGCTGTCACTTACCATATTGTTTCCATGTTACTCCACAATTACATCATACTAGTTTTCTCTTTCTGGTATCTCGCTCTCATTCAGTTTCCTCCTCCGAACCAATTGTCTTCCCCTTTTTCTACCCCCTCCTAACCTTCTCCTCATGACCCTCACTGGCTATCTCACTTCCCTCCTTACGCTTCCCTGTCTCTCTCTTTCTGCCCTATTTTTATTTTTTTATTTTTATTTTTATTTTATTTGCATTTCTTATATACCGCACTATTTGCGATCAGCGCGGTTTACATAAAACAAAAGGTATCCGACAATGAACAAAAGTCAGGTCATTACATTGAACAGGAACAAGTAACTTGGAAAACAGGGTAAACTATATACATATGCGTAGCATTGAATAGGTAACTATATACATGTCAGATGGAGTTATTGGGTATTGATCATACTTGGTGGCTGGGGTTCGGGGCAGTCAGTGAGATATTTGATAAAGAGGAAATGTTTTAAGGCCTTCCTGAACTGGCTCAAGTTAGGGATTGCTCTGATGTATGGTGGTAGGGAGGTCCAGAGACTTGGGGCACATAGTCTAAAGGCTCTGTTTGATGTTGCTTTGGAGCATTTTGTTATGTCTCTCGGTATCACTAGCATGTTAGCTACTGAGGTTCTTCTTAGCCTGTTGGGTATGGGTGGTCGGATGAGGTCACATAGTGAGGAGGAGGAGAACCCCTTGATGGCCTTGAACGTCATCACTAGGGTTTTAAAGCTTAACCTGGCTTGAATGGGGAGCCAGTGAAGCTGTTTCAGGAGGGGTGTGATATGTTCTCTTCTTGGCGTGCTGAGGAGAATCCGTGCTGCACTGTTCATGGCAAGTTGCAGGGGATGTAAGGTGGCTTGAGGGAGTCCTTGTAGGATGGCGTTTGAGTAATCAAAATGAGGAATGATGAGGGCTTGATAAATGGTGCGGAAGTCGCTTGGTTCAAGTAAAGGGCGTAGGTGTCTAAGGGATTTAATCTTGAAGTAAATCGCTCTTACAGTGTTGGTTATGTGTTGCTTTCATGTTGAGGTTCTGATCCAATGTGACTCCGAGGTAACGAATAGCTGATTTTACTTGTAATTCAGCGTTGTCCACTTTCAAGTAGCTGGGTGGTGTAAACTCAGGATTTCTGGAGATGAACAGGACCTCCGTTTTCTTGTGTTGGATGCGCAGATTCTGAGAGAGGAGCCATTCGGATATGGCGTTGAAGCACTCAGTCAGAGGGGTAAGGTCTGGGCAATCCATGGATATTGGAAGGAACAGTAAGACATCATCTGCGTATATCATACAACTCACATTGAATGATCTGATGATATTACAGATAGGTTGGATGTAGATGTTAAACATAAGTGATGGTAGGGAAGATCCTTGAGGAACTCCTTGACTTTGTAAGAATGGCTCGGAAGTGGACCCATTTGCTCGGACGTATTGCCATCTGCCAGACAGGTAGGATCTGCACCATTCAAGCGCTCTTCCACCAATGCCTTTCTCTCTTAGCCGACCTAGGAGAATTTCGTGGCAGACAGAGTCGAACGCCGCCACTATATCCAAAAATACGAGTGCAAAACCTTGGCGTGGGTTGTCAATGCCTGAGATTATGGTATCGAAAAGAGTTGTGAGTAGTGTTTCGACTCCATGTGACTCTCTGAATCCATGTTGAGATGAATCTAGAGGGGCGTTGGTATCGATATGATCTTGTAACTGTTTGTAGACTGTCTTTTCGATGATTTTAGCAAGCATCGGGATGCTGGAAATGGGTCTGTATGACTCCACCTTTTGAGGGTCTAACTTGGCGTTCTTCAGGAGCGGTCTAACGGAGGTCTGTTTGAGCGTGGAGGGGAAAGACCCAGTGCTAAATGATAGGTCTATCATTTTTGCTAAGATCGGGGCGAGGTCACAACGTAGATCCTTTATCCAGAACGCTGGACAGGGGTCTGAGTATGCAGTGGAGGTATTTAGGGTTGCGATGGTGTCTTCAATAGTTCTTTTTGATGGTGTGACAAAGGTGGTTAGGGATGCTGAGAACTCTTGTTCGTTGGAGGGGTCCGGTAACATCACTTTGTCAGTCTTGCACAGTTTAGATTGCATAAAGATGGCGTAGTCCTGCGGGTGTATGGTTCCAGGGTGTTCCGGGGTGGGTTCTTTGGCAAGAGATTTGACCAGGTTGAAGAGGTCATGCGGCTTGTTTAATGACCGTTTCAGGGTGTCTGTGTGGTATTGTTTCATCCTGTCAGTGACAGCCCTGCGATGTGTGTGTAAGTGCTGGGTATATGCTGCTTGGTCACTGGTAGTGCGTGACTTCCTCCAGCGCTTTTCCAATCTCCGTAGGTGGGTTAGTGATGCCCTTAAGTCAGCTGTGAACCATGGTGCAGTTGATCTTTTGTTTGGGGCTTTAGTTGTTGGGGGACGGACTGCGATTGCGCTGAGCTTGCTATTCCATGTGGTGATTAGGTCCTCTAGGTTTTGTGTATTCTTATCAAGGAGTTTGTTTGTTTCGGCTAGGATACGTTCTTTGTTAAACGGGTGAAAGCTTCTGGTGGTTGAGCTTGAGGTCATACTTGTGTCCACAATGGGTCTTTGTGGCTTGATGGGGATCGGAATCTGGAAGGTGATGAGCTTGTGATCCGACCATGGTACTGCTGTTAGTGATAACGTGAAATTTTGTGCTTGTTGAAGCACTGTTTGTGGGGCGAATATGAGGTCGAGAATGTTGCCTTTTGTGTGTGTTGGTTCTTGTACCAATTGGGTATATCCCAAGATATCTAGGGCTTCTATGAAAGTAGCTGCTTGATTGTCCTGTAAGGATGGCAGGTTGAAGTCACCTAGGATCCAATTTGGTTTGTTTGTTCCTTGGGTGTTGGATGCTATGTTTATGATGTTGGAGAGGTTGTCTGGATCTGCAGAAGGCGCTCTGTAAATCAGGTTTATAGAGCAAGTGTTGTTAGAGATAGTTATTGTTTCAAGGGTATCGATGCTGTTGGATTCTATCATTTTGAATTGAAGGTCGGATCTAGTGAAGACGGCAACGCCTCCTCCTCTTTTGTTCTGCCTGTGGCTGGTGAAAGCCACAAAGTTAGGTGGTAGTAGTTGATTGAGTATGGTGTTATCTTCCGGTGAGAGCCAGGTCTCGGTGATCATAATAATGTCTAATTTATGATACGTTATTGTTTCAGTGATTGCCGGCCATTTATTGCGAAGTGAGCGAGAGTTAATGAGTGCGCACTTCAAGCTGCTGGTATATGTGCTTTTACTTTGCTTGGTTTTCGAAGAGTTTTGTAGTGGGATATGTATTAAATGGTGGCGGTGTAGATAGCTAGTTCCATGATAGTGGTTGTAGGAGTCACCAGGCCATCTTCTTCCACCAGTTGAGACTGTTGGGATGTGATTTTGTGTTGTAAGTAGTGCCAGTGAGCTGGAGGGCAAAATTGTAAGTAGAAGGTAAAGACTCATTAGGGTGAAGATTATGCGCTCCATTTTGAGACTTTCTGAGCCAGTACAGAAGAGGTAGAAAGTTTGTGTAAGGAGCAAGAGTTGGAGTGGCCGCTGGCTAAGGATGTTTTGCTCGGGCGGTTGTTTCTACTGTGACACAGGAAGAGAGGGTAGGTGTCCTCTCCTGTTTGCAGGTTATAGCAAAGGAAGAAATCTATTTGTCTTTCAAATCCTCTCAGTTCCATGTTCCTTAAATCTTTTCTTTCTCATCCCTCTCCATTCTGTGGCTACCCACTGAAATGTTCCTCCCTTCCTTTTGGTCATTCTCTGATCCTCTCCCCTTCCTTCCTACCTTGTGTTTTTACCCTTCTCTGACCTCAGTGCAATAAATACTGTGTTAGAACGCCGCATTAAGCTTCAGCACACAGCATTCTAATGTACATATTAAAAACTATTTTAATGGCATGCAAAATTACTGCTGCATTGAAAAGTATATACTGTCAGAAAGAAACAGCGCTACATTGGAAGTAAAACATCCCCTTTTTGTCAGTGCAACCAGTAAGTATTGGCTCACACACTTACAGAAAGGAGATATAAAAACAGACCTCCATGACTTCTGCTGCCTCTTCTCTACCCTCATTCTGCTAAATTTCCTTAGTGGCCCATGGGCCCTGGACTCCTCTTTGATCCACTCCATAAAAATGCCCTGGTGGCCCAGTGGGTCCCGCACCTCCCAATATTCTCCCAACATTCTTGATACCCCTGATCACCTGATTCTCTTTACTACCTTATCTCTCTGACACTCCTTATCCCCCCTGACTCTCAAATCCCCTTGACAGTCCCAATCTCCCTTGACTCATCCAACTGCCTGATTTCTCCCACATAATCAAGATCTCCCCTCAATTCATCAACTTCCTCCCTAACAGTCCCAAACCCCTTCTCAGGGTTATCTGGTCCAGGACACCCCTGGTCAGAACACCCTGGGTCAGGGCTCCTTTGCTCAAACACCCCTAGTTAGGCTACCTCTAGATTGAGCACCTTGGGTCAGGGAGGTCCTGGCCTTGGCAGCCAGAGTCAGGGCACTCCTGCTCTTGGCACCTTAGGTCAGGAGGCCCTCTACCAGAAACTCTTCAGGCCCTATCCTTCCCATGCATCAACCCTTTCAAAATGCTGGGAGGCAGGAGCAACACACTCATTCTAGTCTCTGGACGTACCATCTTCCAAAATGTTGCCTGACCCATAGCAATGTATCCCAAAGCATTGTTAGGGGGTTGGTCTGACCCTAAGGCAGTGCTTCCCTTTCTGTGTATCACGACACACCACTGGGAGTCTGCTACTGCAATTCCAGAAGATGTAGGCACTGGAGGCAGGAGTGAGTGGATGTTGTTCCATCCTCCCAACCTTTAGAGGTGGGCGGAAAGTCAGGGGTGCTGGGGATGGAGTCCAGTTGGACTACCGGGGTGTTTTGTCAGGTCACGGAAGGGTGTGGAGTAGTTGTTATTTTTTCTTAGGGAGGTCAGGAGTGTAGGGAGACTGAGGACCAACATTTGCCACCAGTGACTGTTTATGTGGGATTGAGGAACAAAGAAGGCTTGGCCCAGTTTAGTCACCGGGGATCTTGAGTAATCTGAGGTGAAGCTCCATGATTCACTGCACATTGCATTTTCCTTTACACTGATTTTCCAGTTCTAAAATGTCTCAGTATCAGGGCCTCTGTGTCCCTATGTCTATCAGCAGCAGCAAGCAATGTAATAAAAATCAGTGGTAAGGAAACACTCTTAAACACATCAGGTCTCTTGCTGAGAAGCCTCTGAGAGTGTATCTAGTTAGGAAGTGTTGCAAAATAAATGGTTATTTGGGTATTGAAGCAGAAAGTAAGGCCTAATAGGAAAACTACTTATTAAACACTTTCAGCTCTAGTGACTGTGGATGGCAGAGGGAAAAGGAGAAAAGGAGCCTTTGAATTAGAAGCTATAAGTTTTCTTCATTCTCTCATTCCAGGAGAAAAGTAACCCATTTCCCCACATATCTACTACCACCCTTCCCTGTAACAGCATAGAACTGAAAGTGACCCAATCAGCGCATGGATATAAAACAAGTCAAATATCTATAAAAATCAAGCAAAGCACAAAAATAAATAATGGTAGGCTGGACAGCAGCAATTGCTATGGCCGTATAATTATACACAGATATGAAACAAATTATTTGAAGCGCTGAAAGCACTTTGAATTTATTTGACTGTCAGTCCGCTGTGAGTTGGTGCTCTTTGCACCTTTCAAGATGCCACATAAACGGCCGCATTGGGGTCCAAAAGGATCATTGGTTTTACTTCTCACCTTCTTTGCTGCTTGGTTCTTCTTGTGGCCCTGCACAATAGGGGTCCAGCTGCCCTGCTGTCCATGATTAACAGCATCCCCTTTTCTGCCGCCGTCCCCATTGCTACCACCGCCCCCCCCCCCCCTCTCCAGGACGTGCAGCAGCGGCAGTACATAAAAGGGGCACTGCGGCACTGAAGTTACTTTCTTTTAAAATGCCAATGCCATGGCTATCGTGCTTCTGCTTCTGTCCGCTCCAATTCATCGGCAGCATTTCTGATTCACCAGAGGGAGGTGGAAGCAGAAGCACGAACGGCACTGCGGAAGAGAAGGTAATTCCAGCGCCGCGGTGCTGTTTTTATGTATCGACGCTGCTGCATGCCTCAGAGAGGGGAAACTGCGGCGGTGGAAAGGGAAGGGCCTGAGGATGAGAGGAGAGGCACTGACAAGAGGAGGGCCCCACCAGAAAAGTTTCCCCGGGCCCCATAAGGGTTGAAGCGGCCCTGTGAATAAATGTAACGGATGCACGTTCCACAGCACTCTATTTCTTCTCTGGTTTGTTTTATTTTTTTCATTTTTAGGCAGTCTTAGGCACCCTTTTCCTAAAGTTAGCATGTGACTTAGCATGAGGTGTTAGCACATGGGCACAGCAGCTGTTATTACATACTGGCATGACAACTAGTGTGCATTCACTGACATGTGTATCGCATTACCGGAGCTGTGAGCAGGAGCCCCTCCTTCCTCCTATAGCCTGCCAATGAGAAGCCATCAACAACGGCTTAAACCGCCGCTTCAGGGGCGCGCAGGAGAGCAGCGTTGTCAACCGGAGCTGTGAGCAGGAGCCCCTCCTTCCTCCTATAGCCTGCCAATGAGAAGCCATCAACAACGGCTTAAACCGCCGCTTCAGGGGCGCGTAGGAGAGCAGCGTTGTCAACCGGAGCTGTGAGCAGGAGCCCCTCCTTCCTCCTATAGCCTGCCAATGAGAAGCCATCAACAACGGCTTAAACCGCCGCTTCAGGGGCGCGCAGGAGAGCAGCATTGTCAACCGGAGCTGTGAGAAGGAGCCCCTTCTTCCTCCTATAGCCTGCCAATGAGAAGGCATCAACAACGGCTTAAACCGCTGCTTCAGGGGCGCGCAGGAGAGCAGCGTTGTCAACCGGAGCTGTGAGCAGGAGCCCCTCCTTCCTCCTATAGCCTGCCAATGAGAAGCCATCAACAACGGCTTAAACCGCCGCTTCAGGGGCGTGCAGGAGAGCAGCGTTGTCAACCAGAGCTGTGAGCAGGAGCTCCTCCTTCCTCCTATAGCCTGCCAATGAGAAGCCATCAACAACGGCTTAAACCGCCGCTTCAGGGGCACGCAGGAGAGCAGTGTTGTCAACCGGAGCTGTGAGCAGGAGCCCCTCCTTCCTCCTATAGCCTGCCAATGAGAAGCCATCAACAACGGCTTAAACCGCTGCTTCAGGGGCGCGCAGGAGAGCAGCGTTGTCAACCGGAGCTGTGAGCAGGAGCCCCTCCTTCCTCCTATAGCCTGCCAATGAGAAGCCATCAACAACGGCTTAAACTGCCACTTCAGGGGCGCGCAGGAGAGCAGCGTTGTCAACCGGAGCTGTGAGCAGGAGCCCCTCCTTCCTCCTATAGCCTGCCAATGAGAAGCCATCAACAACAGCTTAAACCGCCGCTTCAGGGGTGCGCAGGAGAGCAGCGTTGTCAACCGGAGCTGTGAGCAGGAGCCCCTCCTTCCTCCTATAGCCTGCCAATGAGAAGCCATCAACAACGGCTTAAACCGCCGCTTCAGGGGCGCGCAGGAGAGCAGCGTTGTCAACCGGAGCTGTGAGCAGGAGCCCCTCCTTCCTCCTATAGCCTGCCAATGAGAAGCCATCAACAACGGCTTAAACCGCCGCTTCAGGGGCGTGCAGGAGAGCAGCGTTGTCAACTGGAGCTGTGAGCAGGAGCCCCTCCTTCCTCCTATAGCCTGCCAATGAGAAGCCATCAACAACGGCTTAAACCGCCGCTTCAGGGGCCCACGCCTGAGGGCCCTTTGGCGTAGCCCTTAGGCGTTGGACCATGGTTTTTGTCCTGAAGTTAGCATTGAAGATGTGGTCTGGATTGCCATACGCATATATTATGGTAATCTGCTGTTCCCTTTCTTCTCTTTGCCTTATCTTTTTGACTGTTTCTGTTCTCTATTCTGTCCTATCTTATAAATGGCGTTCCTTTCATATTTCCTCAAATGATATATTATTGTAAACCGCTCTGATGCTTCGGCCTGAGCGGTATATCAAATTTAATAAACATAAACATAAACATATTATGGGGCATGAAAGGGGCAGGTTATGAGCAGAGACTAGGCCTGCATTGGCAATACATTTACCAAGTGGTAAAGCACATTTTTGTGCCGTAACTACTGTATATGGGAACATGCTGGGAGCACCGCCAGCAGGTAACTTAGGGCTTTCCACTTACCGTGCATTCATTTTTGCATCCTCCGCATGTAAATACAAACCTTTACTGAACTTTAGTGAAAGGGCCTCTTACATTTGTGTGATGGGTTCCAGGTCTCCTAACATCAGAATCTTCTTGCATCTATTATTCTAAGCATAAACTCTCTTTTGCAAGTCTCTGTGGGGCAAATTATATAAAACGATTTTAGCGGGTATGTGGTAATACACATGTGTAAAATGGCCTCTTATAAAATTACCTTAGGCATAAAAGTACACAAGGTGGCATGAGCGTATGCAGGTTTACTGGGGGTGTCGTCTCAGTGGAATGCAGGTGGAGTTGCTAAATGCATGCTTGGATTATAAACTAGGGGTGGCATTTTCTAAGGTTTTTACACGGGTAACTGCCCGGGATTTTCAAAAGGCACCTACATGAGTAGGTTAATTTGTATGTATTCGTGTACTCCGTGCGTGGTCATTTAGATCTGATCCTGAACAAGTATAAATGTTGGTGACTCCAATGTAGCCCTAATTACTCTTGGATAGGCCAGTATGGCTTCATAATCTAGGTGCTTTCTTGCCTTCTAAACGTAGGCACCTTGAAATAAAGTTGCTCTCCACATGCAATGGTATGTGCACCAATATGCTCTTGCCATAAAAGACTTTTATTTCTCAAACTTAGGGACTCTTTTTCTAAAGCCTGTTAGCAGGTTATGGCTACAGGCATTGGGAATACTAACACCCAGTAGTGTCCTCCTTTGCATGCTAAAATGCATGTAATTGGCGATCGTGGAATGGGGTAGGGAATGAGTGAAGAATGGGCATGGAGAATGCTTTGTGGTCAGCGGTAATGCGACTCCTAACGCGGGTTCACCTAACCATTCTTCTAGAGAAGTTCTTAAATGAACCTGGCACATTAGGAAAACCCTTCGCGCATTAGCTGCTGCGGACATACTGAACACGCCCCGACAGCTCACCTGCGGACTTTGCCATTAACGCGCGTGAGATCAGCATGTTAACAGCAAATCCCTAGCAGGCTTTAGTAAAGGGGCCATAAGTCATTTTTATTCCAGTCCTGACTCATTCATGATCCACATCCATAGAATCATGAATGAGTCTGGCCTGAGAATGCAAACTGCAGCCAGACGTTTTTAACTTTCTGATATTTAGGTTTAATCCTGTGACTCTCTCCCTCTCCAGCTGCTAATGATTTGTGCAGGAGCTCTATTGAATATATCATTTCCCCCAGGCTGAATAAAAGAAGTAAATATTTGCATGCCAATACCTGTGAAACCCAAAACTGAGAATGTCTTGGTCAGGTTTTAAAGACATTTTTCCAACATTCTGCACCTCCAGTGTAGTTACTGTACAGTCTGAGGCTTAGCCTTCTCTAAGGGTTCAAAGACAGGACAAATATTTCTTATTCTACTAGCAGCCAGGGCACTAAGATCCAAATATTCAAAGGACTTATGCTCCTAGCTTTGAGATTTATGGGCTCCATATTCCAAAGCAGTTGCACGGTTTACAGATTTGTAAACCATGTAACTGCTATACACCCCGATGCATCGTCGCAGGGCCGGCCCGTCCATTGAGCAAGAATGTTTTTTGCACAGGGCCCCGCGTTTCAGGGGGCCCCACGCAAAGAACATTCTGCTTTAAAAGTGAATTTAAAAAAAAAAAAGCTGTCTGCTGCCGCAGCAACGGCAGAATCGAATATCCCGCGGGGCCCCCCACTGCCGACAGAGCCTGCCCTCCCTGCATCAGCTCCGTCTCCGCAGTCGCACCAGCTTTCAGAGGGTAAAGGGAGACTAGTTTCCCTTTCGTGGCTCGGTTAAGCCCGCAGGGACTTTCCCATCAGCCCCCGCGGGCTTAACAGAGCCACGAGGGAGAAACTCTCTTTTCGCGCTCTGAAAGCCGGTGCGACTGCAGAGACGGAACTGATGCAGAGAGGGCAGGCTCTGTCGGGCAGTGGGGGGCCCGCAGGATATTTGATTCTGCCGTTGCCGCCGCGGCGATGGCAGCAGCAGCAGACAGCGCTTTTTAAAAAAAAAATTAAAATTTTCCCTAGGCTGTTGGGGTGGGGGTTAGGACTGGAAATGGGCTAATGGGGTTAGGACTGGAAGAGGGCTGATAGGGGGTTAGGACTGGTAATGGGCTATGGGGAGCTAAGTCTGGAAATGGGGTGATGGGGGATTAGGACTGGTAATGGGCCATGGGGGGGGGCTAAGACTGGAAATGGGCTGATGAGGTTAGGACTGGAAGTGAGCTGATGGGGGTTTAGGACTGGTAATGGGCTATGGGGGGGGGGGTTAACTGAAAATTGGGTGATGGGGGTTAGGACTGGAAAGGGGCTGATGGGGTTAGGACTGGGAGTGGGCGGATTTGGGGTTCGGCCTGGTAATGGGCTATCGGGGGGCTTAAACTGAAAATTGGGTGATGGGGGTTAGGACTAGAAATGGGCTGATGGCATTAGGACTGAGAGTGGGCTGATGGGGACTTAGGACTGGTAATAGGCTATGGGGGGGGGCTAGGACTGGTAATGGGTTGGGGGGTTCCTAGGACTGGAAATGGGCTGCGTGGACGGGAAGGCTTGAACTGCAAACAGCTGATGGGGACGGGGGCTTGGAATGGAAATGGGTTGAGTGGAAGGGGGGCTTGAACTGCAAATAGCTGAAGGGAAGGGGGGCTTGGAATAGAAATGGGTTATGAGGGGAGGGAGCTAGGACAGGAAATGGGCTGATGGAGGGGGCTAGGATAGGACTGGGAATTGGGTGTTGGGGGGAGCTAAGATTGGAAATGGGCTGTGGTGGGGGCTTGGATTGAAATGGACTCATGGAGGGGCTAGAACTGGAAGTAGGCTCATGGGGGGCTTGGATTGGAAATGGGCCGAGTGGAGGGGAGCTAGGATTTGACATAGGCTGATGGTGGGGCTAGGAAAGGACTAGAAATTGGCTGATGGGAGGCTGGTATTGGAAATGAGCTGACGGAGGGACTTGGCTAGGACTGGAAATGGATGGGGGAGCTAGGACTGGAAATGGGCTGATGCGGGGACTAGAAGGGAGCGGATACTGGGTGGGACTAGAAGGGAGGTGATGTTGGGGGAGATTAGAATGGGATGGAGCTGTGAGAGTGAAATGGAGAGGGGAAAAATATTTTGTGTGGGACAGAAGAAAAATCTACAATTGGCTGGGTATTGGGAGAGTAAGTGGGGATTGAGGATGGAGGGGTAAAATTTGAGTGGATGAAATAGGAATGAGGAAAGAGCAAAAGGAGAAAGATTAGTATGTTAAAGCAGATGTAGAGAGAGAATGGAAAAAAATTAGAAGAGAGAAGAAAGGACAAATGGACAGAAGACGATGGAGAGTTAGCAGAAGACACAAAGAAACCAGAAGAAAGTGGCTGGAGCAATTGCAACTGAAAAAAAATGCACAAAAGGTAGAAAGATATCTCTTTATTTTGAATTTATTAACTGGAATATGTCAGCTCTGGGAAATGTGCATCATTAACGTCTGCGCTTTGTTTAGTACAAGAGGAAATTAATTTATAGTTTTATTTCTACAGTGTTGTTGTACATTCCAAGTTTGGCTTTTGGGGTTCCCAGTTTAATTGTCTTCCTGTTTCTAAATTGTGATTCCTTGTTTGGTGATGGTCTATGTTCTGCATGTGTAACTGAGCTGAGGTATTCTGTTTATATAATTCCTATTTGACATTGCCAGTTGTTCTCTTTCCCAAGTAGGTCATGTATTGTTATTCTCTGAAATGTATTGGTTTAATATTTGCAGTGTTGCCTTTTGATAGGTAGGGTATGGTGCTTTGTGAGTCCTGATAGTGCTGTTAGGATACGGCGGGTTAGCTATGGGTTCTAAATGGGCAGTGTTTGTAAAAATGCAATGTGTGCCTTTGAGTCAGTCTTGACTCCTGATGATCCAGAAGCTCCTGGGTTTTCTTGGCAGTCACCAGAAGTAGATTGCCAGGCCTTTCTTCTGAGGCAATGGAGGGTTAAGTGACTTGCCCAAGGTGTGCTAGTGGGAATTGAACCTGGGTTGTTTGGTTACCAAGCCAGTGTTCTAGCCACTAGGCTACTCCTCCACTCCAATGTGCCTGCTGGTTGGCACTGGATTATAGTAATGTAGAAATATTTTAGTCTTTCTTTATTCATATACTCATTAAGAGGCAGGTTTACTAAAGGTTAGTGTCTTGTAGCATTATGCAAATATGTATGCAAATGAGGTCCCTTATGCAAATGAGGCCCCGCACCATGTCTCCGCACATGGCCCCGCAGCCCCCTTGGGCCGCCCCTGCATCGGAGGGTTCTGGGGCAGTACCCAGGGATAACTGGTCAGTAGTGATATTCAGCCACTGACAGGCTATCTCTCAGTGGTGAAAGTTAGAGACAGCAAAAACTGTCCTAACTTTTGCCGCTGAAGATAACTGGCCAGCGGCTGCATATCACTGCTGCCCGATTAGCTTCTGATTTCCATGGCAAAAACGGATATTCAAAACCGGTGGTTGGATATGGTCCAAGCAGTGAATATCCAGGTTAACTCTTCAGCAGTGATGGTTAGGTAATGTGCTTGCGCTAGCCACAGCAGTTGAATAGCAGGCCCTATGCACCTAAATCTGCCTCTTTAAAAATGTTCTAGGACTAAGTGGCTAAATTTACACTCAGAATTTCACTAGACTCCTAATTTTAACAGTATAAAGAGTGGGTGGCAACAGGCGCAGATTTAGTGCAGGGAAAATAAACTAGAAACTTGGCATGGCTTCACAACACTAGGTTCATAAATCTAGGCAAATAAAATGGCAATCTTAAATGGATAAGCCTAACTTTTAAGCTGCTAAATTAAGTTGAATTTTCAGCTGACAACTTAGGCTCTTAATTTTGGCAGAAATTTAGGAGCCCTACTTAGGTGCCTAAATATGGGACTTCAGTTTTTTATGAGTATTAAGAACATAAGAAATGCCTTAATGGGTCAGACCAAGGTCCATCATGCCCAGTATCCTGTTTCTAACAGTGGCCAATCCAAGATCTTTCCTCCAGGAACTTGTCCAAACCTTTTTTAAACCCAGCTACACTAACAGCTTTTACTACATCCTCCGGCAATGAATTCCAGAGTTTGATTACACGTTGAGTAAAAAAATATTGGGCTTCATGAGTCTTTTTTGCTAAAGTGCTGTAAGCTGTTATTGCAGGAATTACTGTAATACGCGGCAGCCGTTACCAGACAGTCTCAGAACTCGCCTTGCACAAATTCCACAGTAACTGCTTGCTGCTGCCGGGGGCAGGAAAGTGTTGAAGAATCTGCTAACCGCAAGCAATATCCATGCCCAATACTGACTAGCATAAAGGTACACACTTGGCATGAGGGCATGTTCTTTGTCATTAGACATAGCTGGGACACAGCTTGAATGGAGTATGAGTGATATTTTAAGGTACACATATAGATTATAAAATACCTTACTTTGCACACATATGTGTGTAGAGTGTGCATGGTCATTAATATCTACTGTACTTGTGAGCCGGTGTATTTTATAAAGACGAGTACTACCTACTTGTCTTTATTTTATTTTTTATTTTTTTTAAAGTATCAATAATCTTTATTACGAAAGCAACAAGAATTACAATCAAGTTCACATCAAGGGGAAAGCAAGAAGGAAATACAACAAGAAATAAATTCTTACATATTGTCGTGCACTTCCCTGGTGGCCAGTGGTCGTAAGGGTAGGTGGGACACAAAAATTATTTTATTATGAGAGGAGGGTCTTTTAAGAGCCAGGTGTAACCTGGTCTTAGCAGTTCAGCTCCTAACTAAGAAAAATTGTGAATGCAGAGTAGAGGGTTAACAAGGCATTTATTTCCCTTTACGCATAAGATTCAGCTGGGTTACAACCTAAAGAAAAAGTCCTTAACTTCAGGACTGAAATCAACTCAGGTTAACGGAAAAAATGTTATGCTTCACAGTTGTAACAATGCTTAGTTAAGCTTTTCCAGAGTAAAGCAAATGTTTCAGCACTCTTCTTCCATTTAGCAAATGAATAACATTCTGAAGATAACATATCATTCACAGGTTTAACAGTGACTCTGCACTGCCTGAAATACACAAAGAACAGTCCATCTCTTCCTGAGATAAAAGGCTTGGCTCTACAAGTTCCACTTGCATGTATCAGTGGTTTCACTGGCTATAATTTCTGGCCAGGCCCTACTCCTGTTCTCTAGATGTTTAAAGAGTTCCTCTAGTGTTTGCCAATGAGCATGGCCTACCCTCGGGGGTTGGCTACTTGGCTTATGAGAGGTAGCTTTGCTTTCCTTTCTCACAGGTTTAGCATTACTTTCAAAAGGCTTTTTATAAGGTAAGGTTTTCTTCATAGAAACAGAGTCAGCATACCTTGGCTTCGAGCAGCATATAGAACTGGGATTTCCTCCTTCCCGCAGTTCTTCAGGAACACAATCCCTGTGCCAGTCTCCTCTCTGAAAGCTTCTGTTACCTTTCGGTTTAGCACCAGGTTCCTCTGGTACAAGCAGGCTTCTTTCTTTCACTCTGCTTTGCCTCCAAAGGTGATTGTTCCTTTGCCCAGCACTAGTTTCCCAAGTGCTTCTTTCTGCTTGGTCCTTGCGTGTGGTACTTCTCTCTCGTAAAGCTTCAGCTTTACCTCCAGCTCCACACCTGCAAGCGCTGCTCTGCCTTCTGCAGTCTCCAGTCTTCCGTTTATAAAGCTCTCCTGTGTTTGAGCTTTCCGGGCTGACTGTCAGGTGCTCCCGATTAGCTAAGTGTGTCCACTCAGGCTCTGTGAGTGCACGCCTGCTCCCTCTAGCTGTTCTGTGCAGATATTGCATCTTGTGCACATCTTTTTCCTCATGAAAAACAGCTTCTTCTCCTGCATTTTTGCTTTCATCAGCCCCTGCTGCATGACAATACATGAACAATAAAGAAACAATATAAGTATACACCAGGCCTGTGAAAATATAATATTAGCCCTATTTACTAGAAGAGGAAGAAGAAACATCTGACCAGATTCTTTACTGGACAGGAACACTTCCAACTGATCAGATTTCCATAAACACATACGTAGTCTGCTCATAAATCAAAATACACTTACACGGGTACTTTAAGAAAAAGGAAGCACCTATTGCCAGAGCATGGGCTTTTAACAAAAGAAAAGCTTTCCTCCACCTTCGAGTGAGTCTACAAACATCTGGAAAAATCTGAATCGAGTTACCACAAAACATGTTATTCTTCTTAGAAAAATATAACCGCAAAATTAAGTTTTTATCCATTAAAGATACAAAGGAAACAATTAAGGTAGTGCGCTGATTAATCTCATCAATTGAAGACTCCAAAAAAGCAGAGAGATCCAATGTATGAGGTGGAGATACATTTCCAGCTTCCCTGGCTATAGGAGAGGAGGCTTCCGTGGTAGCTAATACAGGAACATAATAAACAGAGGAAAGTTTTATAGTGTTAACATCTTCAATCAACCGGGAGGTGAAACCCTCAGAAACATGACTTCCTGGTCGGGTAGGGCAGACCCCAGCGCAACAGGAGAAGTAACAGAAACAGTACTTACGGAACCCAAGGATAAATCCTGCTCCTTGTGTTCTGCCTGGGCACTCTGAAGATGACAATCCATAGGGCCCACAAGCTTAATGATCTTAGAGCTCAAAGCTGGAAACACCTCCTTCCTCCTTTTACCCATGGGATCCCAAGATACTCCACAGCACGCCTCGTTACTCCAAAGGAGCTCGAAAGGGGCGTGGCATGCCCATTTGGTCATGCCCCTTTGGTCACGTGACCACGGGTGCATGCCCACGGGTCGCGTTCCGTGGCGGGCCAATGATTTTATATTGGTCAAGGGGGGGGGGGTGGATCTGCAGCGCTCCTCCTCTGACAGCGAAACACACAGGCCAACAACACTTCCTCACCTCCCGGGGTCTCCACGGTGGGCCAATGATTTTATACCGGCCCGGGGGGGGCGGATCTGCAGTGCTCCTCCTACGATGGCGAAACACATGGGCCAGCAACACTTCCTCACCTCCCGGGGTCTCCATGGCGGGCCGATGATTTTATACTGGCCTGGGAGGGGGGCGGATCTGCAGCGCTCCTCCTCTGACGGTGAAACACACGGGCCAGCAACACCTCCTCACCTCCCGGTGTCTCCGTGGCGGGCCGATGATTTTATACTGGACCAGGGAGGCAGATCTGCAGTGCTCCTCCTCTGACGGCAACACACACTGTCCAGCAACACCTCCTCACCTCCCCACCTACTTGTCTTTATAACATAGCACCTATATAGGTGTCTCTGTAGGTGCCTACCCATGGTGCTCTGTCCTAAAATTACCCTCATCATGCGCAGATCATGCAAACCAAAATGGATGCAAAAAGGACCTCCTTTTTTAGAAGTTAGAATACCAACCCATGTTTTCATTTCAAAACTGATGTATAAGTAGGAGGTGGTAAGTGTGACCGTCTTTTATATATGTCTGTACCTCGCTGCGTACACCTTGTAGCACTCTACAAAATGATTAATACTAGTAGTATTAGCTGGAACAGGGGCTTTTCACTTACATTGTGGTAACTGGGAATTTTAGAGAGTGCTTATGGGCCCGATTCAGAGACGCGGGTTGAGGGGCTGCAAGTCCCCGCTGGACGTGCAGCCCCGCAAGCCGTCAGGACCCTATTCCCTCTTCTTCTCTCCCTGGACGTCCTGTGCAGATAGACAGGGAGAGCCAGCAGGGAACAAGAGGGGACGGGGTTGGGGCGATGTGGGAGTGGGCCAGCCTGGCCGATTCTGGTCACAGCCCTGTACATCCTGCCAGGTCAAAAGGGACGTGCTGCTTATTCCACCTCAAAGGTTGAATAAGCAGCACTAATCCAGCAATTCGGTCCAGGGATCCCTTCCAGGGCCGGGATCAATTACAGGGGGGATCACCGCCGCTTGATCCAGGCCCCGGCTAGTCAGTCGTGGGTCAGGCGGTGGGGAAGAGGGGGGACCAAGCCACGGCAGCCAGGGGAGACTGTGGGGAAGACATCCCCGCAGACAGGCAGGGGGATGCTGGGCCATCCTCGGGTCCAATTCTGTGTACCGCGGTTCAGAATCCGTTTCTAACAGGCCAGTCTTCCTTGGGGAAATCTGGACGGCCTGTTCGTCCCCCTCTCTGAATCGGACTCCATGTGTCTTTATAAAATACTAGCACAAATTCCATAACATTAGCACCTTGAAGGTGCAAACTTTATGCCTTTTATTTATAATCAACATGTATGCTTCATAACACTTCCCATGCTTCACCCAGATCGCACTCCCTGGCAACCACTACAGTAAAGGTGTACATGTTCATGCCAACGTGCATACTTTTATGCCTGTCTGAAACATTTTGAAGCACTGAGGTCTTTTTGCCTGGGAGACAAGTGATGAAAATGTGGTGGGAGCTTTTATGAAAGTATGACAGTGCCCTCCTCTCCCCCCAGGTATATGATGTCTCCCTGAGATTTTACTAAGTGTTTATATTTTGTTGTTCCTGTTTTTGGATATTACATTGAATTTATTTTTAAAAATGTATGTGCGTATATTGCCAAATGCATACAAAAATGGCTTTATAAACTTACCCACTTACCATGCAGTGTGTGCAAAACATTGCCACACTTTAGTAGAACCACAAAAACAGGATACCGTTATGACCCCCGAGAATGTTTAGTAAATTTTTTGTCGGACATAAATCGTGAGGAGGAGGCACTATGAACCATCCCCCAGACACGATACATATCCCTTTTATTCAACCACAAAGGTTTTAAATGTAACTCAATAATCAAAATAATTTCATCAAGAAAGAGAAATAGAACTACACTTATCTGAAAACATGTGCGACGTGCACGTTTCGGGGGGAAAAAAAACCTGCATCAAGTGCTCACAACTCTACTTGCATAGAACAAAATCCACCATGCAACTGTCAAAAAACGCAGAACTGTTGGCTGTTAAAAACGAGGATACTAACTTGAGATTGGCTAACAAGAACATGCCTATCAAACCCTAATCTGTGGGGATTCCCTCCTTGTGATTGGTTGTTTGGTTTGATAGGCATGTTCTTGTTAGCCAATCTCAAGTTAGTATCCTCGTTTTTAACAGCCAACAGTTCGGCATTTTTTGCCAGTTGCATGGTGGATTTTGTTATAGAAATGCCGGATATAAAAGGATGCACACAGGCAAAAATAATTCCTTGTTATAGGTGCAAAATGCTGGATTCTGAGTTAGGGGTCATCATCCAAGAAAAACATCTTGGAGTCATTCTGAACAATACCATCATTTATTAAAAAACAATACAAAACAAAACAAAAAAACAGCAAATAGAATGCTAGGGATTAATCAAAAAGGAATGGAGAACAAAACTGAGAATATCATTAGGTCCCTAGTACAACCATACCTCTAATACTGGTTGCCTCATCTCAAAAATGATATAGTGGAACTACAAAAGGTTCAGAGAAGAACAACAGAAATGAAAAGAGATAGACTCCCTCTCTTATGAAGACATGCTAAACAGGGCTTTTAGACTTAGTGAAAGAGAAATAAGAGGGAATGTTTAGAAAATCATGAGTGGGGTGGAATGCTTAAATAGAGAACGCTTTTTAATTTTTTTTTTTCATTATTTACCAAACATAATTCTGTCGGCACTGGGGGTAGAATGTGAGCAGGAGGTGGCAGGAATGAGATTTGTCTAGGATGCTTCATATCTCTGCACAGGGCCTGTTAAGATTTGCCATACTGGGTCAGATTAGTTGTTCATCAAGACCAGCAGTGACCAGTCCATGACACTTGCAGAATCTGAAAAGGTAGACAAATTCTATGCTGCTTATCCCAGTGATAAGCAATGGATTTTTCCCAGTCTGCTTTAATAATGGTTTATGGACTTTTCCTCCATAAAATTGTTTAAGCCTTTTTTAAACCCAGCTGCATTAAGAGCTTTTTCTACATACTCTGGCAATGAATTCCAAAACTTAACTGCATACTGAGTGAAAATGTATTTTCTCCGGTTAAGCTTAAATTATATGTCCTACTCCACCCATTATTTTGCAGACCTCTGTCTAACTGTATCTCCCCTTAGCTGTCTCTTTTCCAAGCTGAAGAGCCCTAACATTTGACACTTTCCTCACAGGGGTATCCTTCCATCCTCGTTCTCATTTTGATCATTCCTCTGTACCTTTTCTAATTCCACTATATCCTTCTTTAGATATGGCGACCAGAACTGCAGTACACAAAATCTTCAAGGTGCAGTCACACCATGGAGTGATACAGAGACATTATAATATCCTTGGTTTTATTCTCCATTCCTTTTCTTATGATTCCGAGCATTCTATCTGCTTTCTTGACCGTTGCTGTACATTGAGCAGAGGATTTTGATGTATTATCCTTGATGATGACTTCCAGATCCTTTTCCTAGGTGGTGATTCCTAAAGTGGAACCTTGCATTGTGTAACTGTGGTTCGGGTTGTTTTAACTAGGTGCTTAACTTTGCATTTGTCCACATTAAATTGCATCTTCCATTTGGATGCCTAGTCTCCCAGTTTCTCAAGGTCCTCTTATAAACCTTTGCAGTCTTCTTGTGATTTAACAACTCGGAATAATTTTTTGTCACCTGTTATTGAAATCATTTGGTATAGGGGTAAAGATCCTAAGTTGTTAACGCAGAGCTATATTTTGAAACAATTGTTCTGCATCAGGGACTAAATTCCAGTCGACACTCCACAAAACAGATCTGCTCTGGGAGGTGAATGGGGTGCATAGGTAGCTGCATACTACATGTTATAACATCAGAGTATGCTCATATCATCAAAAATGGCTGCACACTTTTTCATCTACTATAAATAATGCTTAACACTGGAGTTGTCTTTTATGATCTGTATATTATAGTCATGTAGTCAGAACTCAGTTTTTCAAGGGGCCCAGGGTAAACGTGTGGACAATAAGCATGTGGCCTTCCCCTCCCCCCCCCCCTACCCGAGCAACATATGTCACTTATCCTTGGCATGCATACTTCTCTGTCATCTTTTCATGATGTGTATATCTTTTATGATCGGGAGTGGAGGAGTAGCCTAGTGAGTCTAAGACCCCATAGGCAGTGGAATGTGGTGGGCCACAGGGGCCATGGCCCCAGCAATATTTTGCCCAACACAGCATACATAACTAGAGAGCTTGGGGTAGGATTTAAGATTAGTTTGTTTGATCCCTCTGACCACAAAGATGTTCCACTGCCCCTGCTAGGACCTGAAAGACCAGGGTTCAAATCCCACTGACACTACTTATGACCTTGAACAAGTCACTTAACCTTCCATTGTCTCAGGTACAAATTTAGATTGTAATCACTCTGGGGACAGGGAGATGCCTACTGTACCTGAATGTAACTTGCCTTGAACGTCAATTAATACCAATAAGTAATGGTACAGCTTTTAGTGTGCATGCCGTGATGCCTGAACATTGGGGAAGGCTGTGACTTCTTCTGCTGGGGGGGCTTCAGGATCCTCACCAGCCATGGTGATTTGCAATTGCACCTGTAACTGCAGGAGCCTGAGGTGCCCCTCCAGACCCAACTGTGTCTACAGTTGATACATTAATTAGTGGCTGTTGCTGAAGATTTGTTTGTGAGTTAGTGGTCAATTAGTATTGCTCTTTCCACTTCTTTATCTTCTACATCTACTTACTCTCCTTTGTGTTATAATACTTATTTTGTACCCTTTCATCTCCTCTCTACCCCTCTCTCTGTAAGTCTGTCTGCTCTTTCTCCCATCCTCCTTGCACTTCCTCTGTGCCAGTGTGGCTCTAACTGTATCTGTGGATATGTCTCTTCACCTGTTACTGAACAAGCATCTCTATGGTTTTAAGTGTCTCATCATGTGGCTGTGTGTCAGGGCTAGCCTTTCCACTAGGTGGACTAGACATCCATCTAGGACAGCAGAAGTCAGAGGGTGCACAACATCTCTCCTCTCTCCCCTTGCCTTCCCTTTCTCTTGTTGTAGCTGTTGCCCTTCCTCATTCTTATCTGGAACCCCGACTGTAAGTCCATTCAGTATGACAGTAGGCCTGCTTCCACTCGTGTGCATGTGCTCTAGGCTGGCTCCATCCTGCCCTCATTGACAGGCAGTTTTTATATAAAGGAGCCAGTCTAGAGCATGTGTGAGTAGAAAAGTCCCACTGCCAAGCTGAATGTATTTGCAGCCCCAGCTATGGATGGCAACTGAGGTAGGCCAGCAGTGGCAGCAAGAGAAAGGAAGGGGAGAGAGGAGTGATTCAGGACTACTGGAGGGGGGTCAGGGAAGGCAAGGGGTGATTCCGGACACCTGGGAAAATGAAGCAAGGAAGGGAAGGAGATGTTGGACACCTGCGGAAGGAAAGAGGAAATGCTGGAGGCATGAGGGGGCGTAAGCTTGGTAAGGGTTGATGCTATGGGGAGTGCATGGATGAAGATTTTCCTAGGGTGTCAGATAGAGGCATACACAAAGATGGACACACAGTGGAAATGGCCCAAGACTATGTCCGTCTCTGTGTATGGCTGCATTGCTTGATGTAGGGTTGCTGTTATTGTAGACTTTAAACAAAAAAATGTTGTGAACCAGTGGTTCCTGTGTGCTCTGGTTCAGAGGAGGGAGCAACAATGGATGAGGAGAAGAAGGAGATACTCTTTCCAGAGGATCTACAGGCCAAGATCTCAGTTCCTAGATATGAGGTGCAATGCTTAGGTTCTGAAAAGAGGCCAATCTCTACCAATGCCTGCATACCTGAAGGTCACCCAAGACCTCACCTCTTTGATCACAGGCAGTTTCTAGACTACTCTGGAAGGCACAATGGGCACATACCAGTCAGCCTTCTCTCTCTGAATTGGTCAGTTTCTAAACACGTTTACCAGGGATGCCAATCAATATGTTGCTTTTCTTGAGGAGCAACAGAATTAACATCAAACAGTGGCATAATTTTTGAGGTGGCTCAATTTCTATTTGTTTTGGGGGCAATTGCACACATATTGCATTCAGGCCTTCTGTAGGGATGGAGGACAACTATCATTACCACAAAGCCTTTTATTCCTTCCACATCTCAGTGTTCTGCAATGCCATAGATCTCATCCATGATATGTACCATCTTTTCCAATCCCCTGTCATGGTACCTATATTTGGTACGGTCTGGCATACATGATTGCTTTGAGAGTGGCACAATCACCAGGGAGGACATCAAGATAAGCAGTCATCTCTCACACTCATCATCTTCCCTAATGCTCCTCTCCACAGAATCCTCTCAGACCTCTGCATGCTAAGTTGAGGAAGAACCAAGAAAGTCCCAGCTATGCTTACTAACCTCATATACCATCATTCTCCACTTTGCTGTTTTTTCCTCTGCCTTATCCTCTGCATGTAGTAGAGGCTATCCCAAAATACATAGCTTATGACTCCCCATTCACTGCAATATGGCCAACAGGCATATCATGGCAATCATCAAAAAGACTTTTGGTTTTTGAAAGACATGCTTAAGGTTTATGGTTTAATTAGCATTTCATATATCACCCTTCAGTAGATACAAAGTGGTTTACAATCAATAAAAACAAATTTAAAAGTAAATAATAGTAAAGAGAAAGTTACCTCTTACCTCTACCTCTACCTTAACTCTAAGTCTGACATCATCATAGCTGGTCTCCAAAGGCTGTATGAAATCAAGACTGCTTTGAATGTTTTCTATAGAACAAACATAAGATTGTCTGAATTGCAAGCAAACTAAATTTATGTTAGTGTTTTATCTTTATTATCTTTTTATTTTTTGTCTTTTTTGTCTTTTTTATCTCTTTTTTGTCGGGCTTCACAAAACAGGGAAGAGTAAGTCACAGGGGCAGCGAAGTAAGTATACGACAAAACTGGTGGTACACGAGCTGTCCCCTGAAAAACTATAAGAACGGCCAGTGGTTGGATGGTGCCAAATCTCACCCTCCAGAGTGTTGGCACAAAATTGGCAATTCTGACAGGCCACATGGCCTCTGCCAGTGGATGATCTTGTCGGTCGGTCAATTGGCATAGCTGAATGAACAAGGTGATCTCTGAGATTGCGACCTCTAGTGAACGCAAAACAGACCGGTGCCTGAAGACAACGATGAAGGCTGAGAATGCTCCAATGTCGTTGGAACATCCTGACTGCCTCAGAAGAGTAAACCATGAAGGGAAGGATACCCACAATCCTATCCCTCTCATTAATCAATGCTTCTGTCCAGTTCTGTAAGAGCCATTCCCTATGGGTATATCTGGCTCGAGTGTATGCCCGCTTAACAATCCTTCTAGGATAGCCCCGTGCTAACAGTCTTGCCCGTAAATCTGTCGCCTGTCATTTATACTAGTCTGTGATGGAACAGATACGATGTATTCTCAAAAATTGTCTATACGGGAGACCCCGTTGCAAAGGAGCTGGATGGTGACTATGGTACCGAAGGAGACTATTGCATTGACTGGACTTTCTGAATAAAGTGGTGCTGAAACCACCCATCGATTTGACAATCCAGATGTCCAAAAATTCCAAATTGTACTGGAATTTATTTATTTATTTAGACATACTTGTATACCACCTTATCCTACAATCAAAGTGGTTACATCACATCACAATTGGGTAACATTTAACATGTGGGTGCTTTACAACATTTAACATGAAGGTATTTAACAACATTAAGACAACACAATATGAGGGTTACATTTATCATGATGGTGTTGTGAGTCTAACTGGGTTGGTTAAGTATTGAGCTTGCAGTGGAGTTTACGCTGCAATCCCACTCGGGTGGGGGCTGTTGTGTATCTGGTTGGGACTGTTGTCTATCTGCTCATAAGTTTCTGTGAAGAGCAGGGTTTTAAGGGCCTTGTGGAAGTCTGTGATGTCTTCTAATTCCCTTAGGCTCGTTGGGAGGGAGTTCCATAGTGTGGATGCCATTAGTGATGGAGCTCTTCTTGACGTATTTTGTTTAGTCTTGTGATATCCTGAAGGTGTGCTGATCATGTTGTCATAATTGTTCCTTCTTGGTCTGTTACTGGAATTGTATTCCAAATTGTATTACTTGCTTTGCTGCCCCTGTGACTATATCGGCCGCATGACACGCATGGTTAAGATCTGCTTAGGTGAACATGCATCTCACATATGGACTTCTGTACTTTCTGCCTCGCTGGTGGAACACTGCATCTCTTTAGGTCACACTTTTCAGGATTTTAAGTGGAGAGTGATAGACTTGGTTTCAGAGGATCCGAGAGGTGGTAATCGGATACAACGTCTACAGTGGTTAGAACAAAGATGGATGGAGACAAGATGGCGTTCTGAGCAGTTGCTCGCAGCACAGCTCTGTGTTTTTCCCTCCTCCTTTCCACTAGGGATTACCTTTTGGCGCTGCTTTCATGCCGCATTCCAGTAGGAAAAGAAAGGCAAAGCTGGCTTCTGAATCAAAGGAGGGGAGTTCCGTTGCTGAGAAAGCTGCGTTCTCCGGACCCATGGATTCTTTCGTGGTTCCGGCCAGGGCTGGTATTGTTGCTCCGGTGAGTCCGTTATGCACTGTTGAGGTGGAAGGAAGGCCCTACAGTGCTGAGGACTTTGAGGTCTCTCGCACGCCTCCAGTTCAGCCTGAGCTACAATCTTCTCAGCCGCAGCCCGGGGTTGGTGGTGAGAAGTCGGTGCCCCCCCTGATGGAGTCGTGTGCTGAGCAGGTCGGCGCTGTGGGAAATGTGCAGACGCCGACCTCTAAGGCGAATGGCGCTGGAGGAGATAGGAGTGTTATGCAGCAGTCATCGGATCCTGTTCACCACCCGGGAGAGTTGTCTCCTCTTTCTCTGGGGTCTGTGCAAGGTACTTTTTCAGAAGGATCGGGACATTGTTTGGTGAAGCCTACGCAAGTGACTCTTGATTCTCTCTGGTCTGCTTTTTCTAAGATGTCTCTGAATATTAATCAGCAGTGGCAGTCTATTGTGCAGCAGTTTCAAACTTTTGGGCAACAGCTGAAGTTATATGAATCGGGACAAATTGCTTGTGCTGCTAAGGTGGCCTCTTGTGAGGGCCGTCTGGTGCAGCTCGAAGAACTTGCTCAAACATTTCCAAAGGACTCTGCTATATTATATAGGCGATTGGAATTTCTTGAGAATGTTGCTAGGAGCCGGAATCTTAGGGTATTAAGTTTTCCTAAGGTTCCCTCGGTTACACCGATGGAACTGTTTAAAAAGTTTATGTTGACTACTCTTAAAATTCCTGTTGAATCTCTTCCCCCTATTTCCAAGGCCTATTATCTACCTACTGCTAAGTCTGCTCCTGTAGTCCATAAGGAGAATCAGGCATTATCTGTTGATAGTCTTGACCTGTCTGCCTTCTTAGAAAGATCTCCATCGGCGGCTGGTATGGCTGCGACCTTACTGGTCACCTTTGCTTTGGAGGCGGATCGGGACTGGCTATTAAGGTTATTTTTTCAGTCGCCCTGCAAGGTTTTCCTTGATTCTCATTTACGTATGTTTCCTGATGTTGGTAGGGCCACACAAAGGAAGAGGCGTCAGTTTTTATTATATCGTCCCGGGGTGGTACAGTTGGGTGGTTTATTTTTCCTTCGGTTTCCTTGCAAGTGCTTGGTTAAATTAGATGGGCATAGTTACCTTTTTTTTTAACCTTCCCAATTGGCCAGTTTTTTGTCTTCTAGGCTAGCTTTGGTGCAGGACCCTTCTCATATAGCTCCTATTAATAACTCTCATGTATAGGGGAGTTAGTGTGAAATAGGTGTAGTGTACCGCCTTGGTGTCTGCTCCATTACCTTTATGGCTATGTTTGTAATTTATCCTTTGTTTTGTCACCCATCTTGTCTACTTATTTGAGGCCTATTCAGGAATTCATTTGTTAGTATCTTTCTTCTGATTTTTTCTCCTGTTAAACATGAGGACGATGGATTGTTTTCCTTGTACAAGGGTTTTCTTGTATTATAGTGTGAAATTGCATAAATAAATAAAGAAAAAAAAAGAAGAAGAAAAAAAGAACAAAGATGGATTTTTCATTTATGGACTGTAATTCCTGATGGTTTGAATTTGGAGCAGGAATGGGAGAGTTTATGAGGAGTGTTGGATGTTTACCTATTGTGGTATCTATTTACTCATTCATTTTGAATTCCCTGGAGCTCTTCCTTCTTTTGGTGATGTCATCCTGATCAGCCAATCACAGTTTTTGCAAGCGTTACATTTATGATTCACAGGACCTAGTGTCTTTTGGAAATTCCGAATCCTTTCTTCTAAGCGAGTCGCACTTGAAGCAGGGCTTGTTGGCCCAAAACACGCATGTGTTATATGAATATTGCTGACATGTGGATTCTGGATCAATGAAGCTAAGTTTAGCTATTTAGAGTTTTGTTTCACTAGGGATTTCAAATTGAATAAAAGGGGTCACACTTGCATCAGGTTGCAGTTACAACAATACTCTTCCCTGTTTTGTGAAGCCTGACAAAAAAGATAAAAAAGAAAAAAGATAACAAAGATAAAACACTAACATAAATTTAGTTTGCTTGCAATTCAGACAATCTTATGTTTGTTCTATAGAGTTCAGTGATTGTTCTGTTTTTTGAGGTTTTTTTGCCTTGTTGAATGTTTTCAAGGCAGATTCAGCATGAAGATCTAAGAGAAAGTTGTGTCGTAAATTAAGGGCCCTAAAATATAAATCCAAAAGCCGAGTGGATTCCAAACCAGTTCAGGAAACTAATGGTATGGTACATCTGTAGTCGTGAAGGGATCACAAAGTACACCCAGATGGCTGTGGAATAATTGCAGAAGATGGGCAAGTAGGTGTACCAGAATAGTAGGCCTTTCAGTGAAGGCCAGAATCTTAATATGGATATGGTATAATATTGGGAGCCAGTGATATTGAATTAACAATGGGGAAACATGGTCCAATTTAAAATGATATTCTGACTGCTATATTTTATATGGTTTGAAGCCATTTCAGCTCCATAGAATGGATACTGGCATAGATGACACAGCAGTAATCTAAACATGCTGTGATAAGAACATGGGCTACAGTGGATTGTGCTGTTTTATGGACATAATGCATAGAGTTGGTGAGGGGCAAAGAAGGTAGAGCTGACTACTGCAGAAATTAAGGGACCAGTATTCAGAGCGATTAACAACATTACTTGCGGTGAATGGGATATTCAGTAGCACAAACTTGGTATGCCTGTGCTGCTGCTAAAAGCCTGGATGTAACTGTAAGGTCCCTTTTCAGCGTATCAAATATCTCTTTCATCAAAAGAACTATTTTTTGTCAGACTCTGTTCTAGCACTTCTACAAAGCAGTGCTCTTATTCACCTAAGTCCCTTTTATCTTCATTAAACACTGTCAACCTCAGTTGCAAATTTTTAATTAAAACTGGTGCAACCTGACACGACTCTGTGTTTCAGATTACATAATATGAAACATTACCAATCCTGCTTCAGGGGGTTAAACAGTTTACTCCTGGGGTTGTTTTACAATGCATTTTTAATTGCAGTTTATGTTCACCCAAGGAGTGGAGGAGTAGCCTAGTGGTTGGGGCAAGGTACTTCAGGCCGGAAGGTCAGGGGTTCAAATTCCACTAGAGGACAGCAACCTTGGGCCGGAAGGACTGGGGTTTCTAGTCCCACAGGTGCTCCTTGTGGTCTTGGGCAAGCCACTTAACCCTCCATAGCCCATGTTCCCTGTAAAATAGTTACCTCCAAGTTATAATGCCCTGTTCAATGTAATTTCAATTTGTTCAATGTAAACCACACTGATGCAGAATAGCACAGTATATAAGAGAATATAAATCAATCAATCATATTTTAAAAGATCTCAATGTCCTACCAGTATACGATTTGGGGCAATCACACGGTATCATGTACACCATGTAAACAAATTGGCAAGTCGTTTCATGCCGCACAGTATATTGACGCTTTGTAACAGGGTCCTGCTACTGGATCCCTTCAAATGTTTGTTGGCAATAATGGCATTGATGGCACTTAATGTGCCTTACATGCTTTTGTGCTTGCAATATAGAAGACGTATCAGTTTTAACTATCCAATTGGAAATGTTCTCACCCTTGGCGTATGCTACAATAGGAATCTCTCTAAAAATGTGATGTGTCACTAATAAGTCCCAATATTTTAGAAGAATATTTTTACTTTTGTCATTTGTATAGATTAAGGTTGTATGCAATTAATCTTTGATCTTGATCTTTTTCTTTATACAATAATAAAAACAAGCATTGAGAATACAATGCTCTTTTATAGGCACTCTCTTTGATATGCTTGAAAGAGAAATTAGACTTACCTGCTAATTCTAGTTCCTTGAGGAACTCCAGTCCAGTCCCAAAACCTCTGGGTTGTGCACCTCCTCAAGCAGCTTGGAGACTAAGCATGTCATTTTTCTGATGACACTGGTATACTTAAGTAGCTGGCACCTCCCCCAGTTCCCAGTAATCTGTTGACAAAGCAGACTCACATTAGCAACAAATAAGTAGTTCAACAATAGTAATAAATGAACTATCACTTACAAACTGATAATTCGATAAACACCTTCCCTCAACTGGGAAACCCCCCATATCCCTTGAACGAGAAGGCACCCATGAAGCTTCTGAACAGTGCCAAATAGCACCAAGCCCAATGGCCTACCACACCTTTGACTACTCTCCTGGCCCCCTTGTCATGCTACCCTCGCCCTCCCCCCCCCCCCAGTCACTGCCAACGCAAAGCCCCTGGGATCCCAGGCGAAGGAACAGAAGAAACTCCTTAAAAACTGGAAGGGCGGGATCTGGGACTAGATTGGAGTTCCTCAAGGAACTACAATTAGCAGGTAAGTCTAATTTATCTTTCCTTATTGTCCCTCCAGTCCAGTCTCAAAACCTCTGGGATGTAACATAGCAGTATACTCAATGGGAGGGACATGCAACTGCAGCCTGAAGCACTGCAGATCCAAATTGGGCATTCCCCGCTGCCTGGACATCCAGACGATAATGCTTCGCAAAGGTATGTCGCAAAGACCAGATTGCTGCCCTACAGATCTCCACCGGAGGAACCAGGCTAAAGTCCACCCACAAAGCCGCCTGAGCACTGGTGGAATGTGCCCGCAAGCCCACCGGCACACCCTACCTTTCAGGATGTATGCTGAAGTGATGGCTTCTCTAATCCACCGGGAAATGGTGGCCTTAGCGTCCGCCTCTCCTCTTCGCGGCCCCCCAAAAAGAACAAACAAGCGATCCGACTTCCTAAATGGTGCTGTGCAGCTCAAGTAATGCAGCAGGATTCTCTTAATATCCTAGAGTTGCAACTCCGAGCTTGCAGAGACTCCTGCCGGAGGCTGCAAGGTGGGCAAGGCAACTGCCTGGTTCACATGGAATATTTATTTATTTATGTATTTGTTTAGCTGTATTTATACCGATACTACCTTGGGCAGGAAGGAAGATACGAGTCAAAGAATCACCTTCTCCCTGAAAAAGGAGAGGAAAGACTCCCAACAAGATAAGGCCTGAAGTTCTGAAATCCTGCGTGCCGAGCAGATTGCCACCAAGAATACCGCCTTCAAGGTCATGTCCTTCACTGAAGCCCGACTCACCAGTTCGAAGGGCTCCCCTGCAAGTGCAGTAAACACAAGGTTGAGATCCCAAGGCGGAACCACCAACCTCCTTGGTGGTCGCAAATGACTCACCGCCCTCAAGAACTTGAGCACATCCAGGTGCATACCCTGTGCCACCCCTTGAACCTTACATCTGTAACAGGAAATTGCAGCCAGCTGCATCCTCAGGGAGCTTGCGGCTAAAACCCTGTCTAAACCAGCCTGCAGGAAGGCCAACACATCCGGAATAGATGCCGAGTCCAGCCAAAACTGCCAATGCTTCAAATATATGCCACACTCTGACATAAGCTAAGCACGTAGACTTCCTCCGAGCCTTCAACAAGATGACTATCACTGCTGCAGAATAGCCCTTCTTCCTTAGCCTTGCCCTCTCAAGAGTCATGGCGTAAGCAAGAATCAATCCACCTGAGGCATGCATACCGGACCTTGCATCAGCAGATCCTCTCAGACGGGAAGACACCACAGGCTGTCCACCAGAAGCCGCATCAGATCGGCATACCACGGACGTCGTGGTCAATCTGGGGCAATCAGTATCACCAAACCTTGGTGAGCCTCTATCAGTTGCATCACCCGACCGATGAGCGCCCATGGAAGAAAACATATAACAGTTATCCCGCAGGCCACTTCTGAACGAGGGCATCCAGACCCTCTGACATCCTTTCCCGCCTTCTGCTGAAAAACCGGCTTGCCCTGGCCGACTGGAAGGTTGCCATCAGATCCATCACTGGACAACGCCAACGAACCGTCACCTGCTCGAACACTTCCTGATTGAGAGTCCACTCGCCATGGTCCACCTGTACCCGACTCAAGTAGTCGGCCGTGACATTGTCCACCCCTGCAACGTGTGCTGCCGACAAGGCCTGGAGATGATTCTCCACCCAGGCCTCAACCTGCTCTTGGCCACATTGACCACCATCCCAGACTTTCTAGAAACTGCATTACTTCGCCATGGCCCTCACGCTCTCTCTCTCGGACTTTGCCTGGATGAGCCAATCGTCCAGGTACGGGTGTACCAGCACCCTGTCCTTGCGGAGTGCCGCCACCACTACTACCTTGACCTTGGTGAAAGCCTGCGAGGCTATTGGCAGACCGAACGGCAACGCCCAAAACTGGAAATGTCCCATCGGTACCGCGAAGCTGAAGAACTGCTGGTGCTCGGACTTGATGGGAATATGCAGATACGCTTTGGACAGGTCTAGTGACGTCAGAAACTCCCCACTCTGTATCGCCACTATGATGGACCGTAGAGTCTCCATGCGAAAATGTGACACTCTGAGGCAGTGGTTTACGCCCTTGATATTGATAATCGGGTGAAAGGAGCATTCCTTCTTGGGCACCACAAAATAAATGGAGTATCGACTGCACCCAAGTTGGCCTCTGGGTACCAGTACCACAGCCCTTAGCTGTAACAATCTTGCTAAGGTCTCCATTACCACCGCCACTTTGCCCTGTGCCCTGCAAAGAGACTGGACAAAGGAGTGGCTGATTGGGCATGCCCCCTCGAGGGCATAGCCTTCTCAGATGACCTCCAGGAGCCATCGGTCCGACGTGATCTGGAGGCAAGCAGAGTAGAAATCCCGCAGCCAGCCCCTCATGGGAATCAACCCCACCTGGGCCCCCCTCATTTCATTGGGTCTTCTTAGGCCCCGAGGAGGAAGGGGATCCAAACCCCTTTCCTGCTCCCCGGAAGCCCCGAAAGACATGCCCACGAAAGTCAGGCTTACCTCTCTGATAAGGACCAAACCTGGAGGGTCGAAAATATCTGAATTCTCTCGCCTGCCCCTTCCCTGATGAGGCAGGGCGGCTCTGCTTCTGCTTATCCTCGGGCAGGCGGCCCTCCTTGGATTCCACCAAATCCTTAACCGACATCTCCAAATCCTCCCCGAGGAGCAACTTGCCCTTGAAAGGGAGCTAAGACAGGCCTTGGAGGATCCATCTGCCACCCAGTTCCTTAGCCACAGACAGCGACAGCTGTCAAGAGCCCCATGATGAGACTGTAGTGGGAATCCGCTAGATACGCAGCCCCCAGATCCAACTTTGCCAGCTCCTCTGAGGAGTCCGCTCCCGGCTCCCCCTGTTGCACCTGTTGGGCCCAGCGGAAGTATCCCCTCGCCACCTAGGCCCCGCAAATAGAAGCCTGCAGGGCCAGGGCATTGATATCAAAGGCTTGCTTCAGCAAGGTGTCTACCTTCCTGTCCTGGGCATCTTTGAGGGCTGCGCTACCTTCTACCGGGATTGTTGTCTTCTTGGTGATCACAGGCACTGCGGCGTCCACTTTGGGAGACTGAAGCAACTTGCGCTCTTGCTCTTGCAAGGGGTAAAGCTGCACCATGGTCTGTATCCCCCTGAGACCAGCCTCTGGCAGACTCCACTCCTCCTGGATAATCTGCTTAACCACTCTGTGTACTGCAAAGACCTTCTGTGGCTTCCGCACCGCCTGGAGCAGTGGGTCCTCCAGTGCTTGATCCTCTCCCGGCTCACATGCTGGCATATTCAGCGCCTTCAAAGACTCTCCAATGAGAGCCACCAATTCCTCCCTGCAAAACATCCAGACTACTCTTGACTGGTCTTCTTGCTCCTGGTTCTCTCCTTCCTCCAGCTCCTTCTTGAGGTCGAGCCCTGCCTCTAGATCTTCCAGATCTGGTACATCCAACCCTGGGGATTGCACCTGCCCCTCCTCCGAGGGTCACGCCTTCTTCACCCGCACCTCAGTCGTAGACCTGCCGTCTGCAGAAGGCCTCTTTGCCCCCATGTCTTGAGCGAGCAGGGCGCCCTGCTGTCCCTGCTGACGCAGACAAAAGGCCCTGTGGAGCAACAAAACAAACTCAGGCAAAAAACCTCCCAGAAGCCCTGGCCCGCTCTGGTGCAAAGAGGGCTTGGGTTCAGACAGAGGTGAGGAGGCTGATTCTAGCACCTCCAACACCCCCCTGCATATTGGCTCTCCCCAATTGGGGAAGGAGACCCCTCCAGACCTTCCTGAAGCACCTTCTTCACTATAGCAATCTCATGAGCGCAGCCCCGACAGATTCCTTTGTTGGAAACCACTCCCTGCCTTGTTCCACAAACCAGATACTGAGGCCTAGAAGACATAGCTCCTGGGAGGGGGCCTGAGTGCCAGGGAGGGAACCAGTCCCTGCCGCCCCTCATCCCAAGCGCAGGACTTCCAAGACTCTGGTGAACAGATTGGAAGAAAAACACAATTGAACAGGAAATAAAGAAAGCAAATAAAATAAAACCTAAGGATCACCTGACCCATCTTCTTCGATCTCTGGGGGGAGGGCGCCACCTGCGCATGCCATTTCCCTCACTCTGCCACGTGGCCCGGTCTGCAGCCATCTACTGTTCCTCACAGCAAAAGCCACGTGTTTAACATCTGCTCCTGTGAGTTCCCAGCCCTAGAGGAGTCCCCCCCAGCTTAACTCATGACCCGGACCTACTATAGCTCTGCTCTCTCTCCTCCTCCTGCTCGTGCCACTTTTCCCTTGCGCTCAGCCCGTGATCGAGGGCTTCGGCACTGGGGGGAAACAAGGACATTGCCTGTGCCCACCTGCGGCGCTATCGGCAGCTCCTCACCCACTCACGGGTTCAGGATCTGCCTTCTCCCAGCACAGTCTCAGAAGCTTCACCGCCTGCCCCACAAGACCTGGGGATGGAAGGGACCCTGAAGCTCCTGCTTTCTCTCCCTGTTTCTTTTCTTTATTTTTTTTTCCAGCAGGGCTCTGCCCTAACACTCAAAATAAGATAAAACTAATTATAGAAGAAAGCTAACTCTCCTTAGTTGTTCCTTAGTGAGTCCAGCCCCTGGCTCACAGCCTCCTCCAGTTGCTTGGAGACTGAGCTTACTGGGGTCTGGTAGGTGGTGCCAGCTGCTTAAGTATACCAGTGTCATCAGAAAAATGACATGCTCAGTCTCCAAGCTGCTGGAGGCGGTGCACAACCTAGAGGTTTCCGGTCTGGATTGGAGGGACGCTAAGGAAAGGGACCTTATAGTTACATTGATGTACTGAATATTTAGGTCCTCTGATACCACTATTTAAAATTTCCACTAAAGATTCTGATGCTAGCCAGTGTGAATGGAAGGCAGCACCCATGGATAACTGTGGTATATGCCTGTAAGGAAAGCCTGTGCCATGGGACAAGTCTCAAATGACTTTTTCTCCCTCCTGTGGATAAAATTCAGACCCACATGTACTTTCAAAGAAGAAATCCTTGTTTACTTTCTCCCCCCACCCCTTCCTCCCCACCCCCCTACTTTACCCTCTCTGAAGCTCTGCCCTGGATCTCAAAATCATCCACCCAATCAATGTGCAAGAAAAATGTACCTCCCTATTGAAGCCTCCGGACCCCAATGCATGTCCTCCTAGATCCATCATATCACCAGGAGTTCCAATTCTTAATGGGGCAGGAGTAGCTTCAAACTATTCCTGCTCCCCTGGAGTTTGCTAATACTCTAGCAATGAAATTTAATTACAGTTCTCTTCTTATTGCTAATGCTCTGAGATTTATTGTGCATGACGAGGTTAATTGTGATCTGATCTGTGTTAAGCGTGAAATATTAATGAACTGCTTTACAAGAATTTACTCCATATGTTTTGCAATATTCTGTAGTGCTGCTATTTTAATGCTTGTTTAGCACCAAATTGAGAATTTGATGAGTACTAATCTGAAAACATTGCTTAGGGGGTCTTTTATTAAAGGACACTAGCTGTTAATGCATTTTCTGGAGAGTGCTAAATGCGTATTTGGACATACATTGCTATCTAGCGCAGGGCCATGACAGCATGAGACAAACCCTGCGCTAAATGTGCAACCTGCATTAGGGTCATGAGTGGGTGGATTGGGATGTGGACATAGTGAGCTCAGTGCAGAAAGCACCATTAACTGCATTATTGTACTGTAGGTTCACATAACGCTACCTCAATAGGTGAAGCTAAGTGCACCGCGCTAATAGGGACGCTCTAGGGGACATTAACTGACAAAGAAATGTTTTCAACACCCCAACATTTAGCGTGGTGGTGTTGCCATAGTTCTAGCACTATTGGCACATTAAGTTCAATACCTTAGCTCTCTTTAATAAAAGACCCCCTTAGTAAATAGGACCGTTTGGAGTTCTTGTATAAGCCTCTCTTATGTATGAAAGTATGTTCATTGAGGTACTTGGATGTGATGTATGCACAGATGCTGCCACCGCGGAAGGACAGAGCTAGGATGTATGTTATAGATGTATGTTATAAAAGAGCATGTGTCCATGCAAAACCCCTGTACTAGAACCCAGTGCTTAAAGCTCCGGTGCAGGGTTTCATAGCATGACTTTAATGCTGACTCCTTGCGCTGGAATGCAATATTCAAATTACCCAGTGCACAAAAAGTAAGCATTAAACTGGGGGAGCAAGTCAAACATACGAGCACACAAGTCAGTGGAAGTTTGGCATGCTGTCCCAGAGAAACAGGGTCATCTGAGGTGAAGTTTGACACTTTACCTCAGATTACATAGGCATCGAGGTAAGCCCATGATGCCACCAGTAAACTATATGGGGTCTGCTGCTCCTTCCAGACACCAACCCCCTGAAAGAAACAAAGTTCTTAGTGGCTCAGCAGCCCCAATCCCCCATCCACACGATAGAAAATTCTCTGGTGGCCCAGCAGCCCAAATCACCCCATCCACTCACCCACGCAATAAAAAAAATCCCTGGTGGCCTGGCGGCCCCAATACCCCCTCACACCCACTCACCCAATAAAAAAAATTCCCTGGTGTCCCACTGGCCCAGATCCCATCTACACAATAACAAAAAACCACGGCATTGGGTAAAATGCTGCCATTTTTCAAGATGGTAGCCCAGGGGTAGAAGCATGTGGGCAACGCTCCTCCTTTAGATTAAAGGGGAGTGGGTGGTGAGGGGTTCGGGCCAGTGGGTCATCGGGGCTTTAGTTTCTGTCGGAGGGGGGGGGGGGGTCATGTTGGGGAGGAACACTGGCTCCTTGACAGTATTCTGATGGATTTCTCTGATGCCTGGATCATCCGAGGTGAAGTGTCAGACTTCACCTCAGATGATACTTTTTCTCCGGGCTAGATCTTTATGTCTGCCCGAAGCTGGTGTGAACATCCAGCGTTAAAAATCAGTGCCAAAAACTGCGCAGCTTTTTACATCAAGTGCAATTACTTATGCAGTGTTTGCATGTGAAGTGTGCTGCAGTTTGGTACAGTTATTTTTGGGCATTTTTCCATCCTTAGCTTGCTTTCTGCATCAAAAAGCAAGCCTAGCGTGGGAAAAGCACCAGAAAATTCTATGCTATGCTTTTCTGCATCAATCTGTCAGGTTGAAAAGTTCCTCAGAGCAAGTACAACATTGGAAGCTCTGAGAGAGGCAATTTTTCAGCATAAAGGCATAAAAAGTGCCTATGTTGCGTTTAGAACTGTTTTCCACCCAGTCCTTGTAACACACCCAGTCAGAATATTCAGGATATTCACTGTAGATATGTATGAGAATGACCTGCATGCACGGCCTCCTTTCTAGGACAGCAACCTTGGGCCAGAAGGACTGGGGTTTCTAGTCCCACAGGTGCTCCTTGTGGTCTTGGGCAAGCCACTTAACCCTCCATAGCCCATGTTCCCTGTAAAATAGTTATCTCCAAGTTATAATGCCCTGTTCAATGTAATTTCACTTTGTTCAATGTAAACCGCACTGATGCAGAATAGCGCGGTATATAAGAGAATGTAAATAAATAAAATAAATAAACTAGGCAATTTTATTTCATGTAATTTATTGTGGATATCCTGCAAATCAGACAGGTCAGGTCAGGCCAGGAATGGGTTATAAATTAGGTGCAATAGGGATGTTCATGTAAAACATTTTCATTTGATCGTTTGGTCATTTTCAGAATTTTTTCCCAATTTTCACACATTGTTTTGCTTTGTTACAAAGTTTTTTGTAAATATTTTTTTGGTGATGATTTTGTCGTGCTTCAGTTTGAACACATTAGTGAAAAAGGAACGCAATCCGTTGTAATAAATGAATAATATTTTTAATGTGATAGAGCTTTTGAACATAGAGAAATCAACCTAACATTCACTAATTCATAGGCTAATATATATTAAATCAATATTGTGTACAGTAACAAACCAAATGCATGCTGAGGAATGCACATCCCTAAGGCTCAACTTATGCACCTATGTGCCTTCACAGTCTAGGTATCCTGTTATAAAGTTACCCTTGGATAAAAGTCGGTTTTACATGAAAAACAGCTATTATAATTACCCCCAAATGGTCCTATTTACTAAGCGACAATACCACATCAACATCAAGTCTCAGCGTTACCAAGGTAAAGCAAAATGTGCTACTTTACTATATGAGAATTTGGCATGGAAGTCACTAACCAGGGTTAATGAATCATGTAGTAAATGTACTTTTGTGTTGCTGCAGCTGGAAATATTGTATATCCAGGGTTATAGCAACATAAATCTTTTAAAGGGCCAGGCTGATGATTTAAAGAGTATCCCCCAGCCTTGATGGCTTTTTTTTTACCCTACAACTGGAATCCCTTTTTATAAAACTAACCACCTATCCTGCCGATCATATTTCCATAACTTCCCACTCCCTGTTTAATGTACACTTCCAAGTTTAAGTTACAATGTAAACAGCTTTGATTGAAATGATAAAGCTGTATATAAAAAACCTGTTAAATAAAATTATTCTTTGTCTTCTTCTTTCTGTGATCTCTTATAGTTTATGAAAAATAATCTAATTTCCCTTCCTTTTTCAACTATTTCTTTTAAAAACAATAGAATCCTCCTTTTACTCTTACTTTTATTTCATTTCCTAATAAGAACATAAGATACGCCATACTGAGTCAGACCAACGTCCATCAAGCCCAGTATCCTATTTCCAACAGTGGCCAATCTAGGTCACAAGTACCTAGCAGGTCCCCCCCCCCCAAAAAAAAAAGGATCCAGAATGTTTGTATTGGGACAAGCAGTGGATTTCCCGGGTCCCCTTTAATAATGGTTTATGGACCTTTCTTCCAGGAACTTGTCCAAACCTATTTTAAACCCAGCTACACTAACAGCTTTTACTATATCATCCAGTAACAAATTCCAGAGTTTGATTACACGTTGAGTGAAAATATATTTCTCTTATTAGTCTTATATGGATAACACTGTAGCTTCATTGCATGCCCCCTAGTCTTTCTATATTTTGATGGCATAAACAATCAATCTACGTTCCACTCCATTCATTAATTTGTAGACCTCTATCATATCTCCCCACAGCCATCTCTTTTGCATGTTGGAGTGGAGGAGTAGCCTAATGGTTAGAACACTGGCTTAGGGACTAGGGTTCAATTCCCACTAGCACTCCTTGTGGCTTTGGGCAAGTTACTTAACCCTCCATTGCTCAGAAAAATTCAAGTTATCAATGCCCTTGTTTAATGTACATTGCCAAGTTTAAGTTGCAATGTAAACCACTTTGATTGAAATGTTAAAGTGGTATAAAAAACTGTTAAATAAATAAATGTTGAAGAGACCTAACCTTTTTAGCCTCTCCTCATAGGGATATCCTTCCATCCCCTTTAACATTTTGGTGGCTCTTCTCTGTACCTTTTCTAATTCCGCTATATCCTTTTTAAGATACAATATTTGAGGTGTGGTCACACCATGGAACGATACAGAGGCATTATAACTTTTGTTTTATTCTCCATTCCTTTCCTTATAATTCCTTGTATTCTATTTGCCTTCTTGGCTGCCACTGCACACTGAGCAGAGGGTTTCAACATGTTATTCATGACGACACCTAAATCTTTTTCCTAGGTGGTTGTTTCTAATGTAGAATCTTGCATCATGTAACCATAGTTTGGATTGTTCTTTCCTAGGTGCTTTACTTTGGACTTGTCCACATTAAATTTCATCTGCCATTTGAATGTCCAGTTTATTAAGGTTCTCTTGCAATTTTTCACAGAACTCTTGGGTTTTAACAACTTTGAATAATTTGATTACCTCACTCATTATTCCCATTTCCAGGTAATTTATGAATATGTTGAAAAGCAGTGGACCCAGCACAGATCCCTGGGGTACTCCACTATTCATCTTTCTCCATTGAGAAAATTGGTCATTTAGCTCTATCCTCTGCTTTCTATAACATGCATTGCCCTTAAAATATCTCTTTTCAGTTTTGCCCACTGTTGTTCTATTTCCTCTAAGTACTCTTATCCAGCTTAGACTCCTTGAAGTATTCCCCTATTTTATCAAAGTTACTTCTCCTGAAGTCTACGGCTCTCACTTTTCAGTGAACCATCTCTACTTGTGTCCTACTACTGAAGTTCAACATTTGATGATCACTGCACACCAGATGATCACCAATTACAACATCAGAAATATTCTCCCCATTTGTAAAGACTAGGTCCAGTATCACCCTTCCCACATAACTTAGTCGCATAGTATATGATGGCAGATGAAGACCAACATGATCCATCTAGTCTGCCCAGTAAGCTGGCTAGAGATGTAGACTTGCATCTGCTGTTCCATGCAGGTTACCTCCTCTAGTGTATTTATGAAATTGTTTAAGATTGCTTTGATAACATCCTCTTGCCATATAAACATCCTTCTGACTTTGGTTGCCACCTTCTCACACTGCTTCATCATTTTGAGATCCTCAGACATTATCACCCTGAGATCCCTCTCCTGTTTCATACATACAAGACAACCAGTTCCATGGTCCATTTCACCCCTTGGGATCCATCCCCCAGGTTGCTCAGTTTATTCAGAAGCCTCCAATAGAGAACAGCAACAAAGGCTTTGCTGAAATGTAAGTAGAGCACAACTATTGCATCCTCTTGATCTAGTTCTCTGGTCACCCAGTCCAAGAAATCAGATTCTTTTGGCATGATATTCCCTTCCATGTTGCCTCAGAACCTGCAACCCTTGGATTCTAAGAAAACCACTATTCTATCTTTCAGCAGCATCTCCATTACCTTTCCTATTACCAAGGTAAAGCTTACTGGCCTGTAGTTTGCTACCTCTTCTCTGTTGCCACATTTGTGAAGAGGAACCACATTAGCTTTTCTCCATTCCTGTGGAACCTCACTGGTTTCCAAGGATCTATTAAATACATCTTTTAAAGCTCCTGACAAAACACCCCTGAGCTCCTTCGGTATCCTGGGATGTATCTGATTCGGTCCCATGGTCTTTTCTACTTTCAATTTTACAAACTGTTTATAAACATCTTCTTCAATGAATGGTGCAACATCTACTCCATTCGCCTTGTTATCTTTATCAGACATGTATGACCCTTCTTCAGTTGTCATTACCAAATACCAGAACAATTCTCCCTGTAGAGATTCCAGGATCTCCCTACTTCTACATGACACTACAGTGGGGATATCCCAACCGAAATCTCTTACTAATAATACTTTCTCTTTCACAGCAATATTCTGAATGTCATCAATTAGATCTCTCTCTACTTCTTCTGCCTCTGAGGGAGGCCTATTTATCACACCAATTTAAATAGATTCTCCATTCTCTGTTTCTAGACTGACTTACAGTGCTTCCTTTTTCCCTTACAAGTGCTACAGTTCTGTGGCTTTAATATCATTTTTTACATGTAGTGCTACTCCTCCTATCTTTCTTCCTATCTCGTCTTTCCTGAATAGTTTGAAGCCTGGTATGAGCATATCTCAGTCACTATTTTCTTAATTCCATGTCTCTGTGATTGCCACTATATCCAAGTTGGCCTCTTCAATTATGGCTTGTAAATGTGGAATTTTACTTTGCATGCATATTTTTCTAGATACTGCCTTGGGTGCTTTCTTCACCCATCCTTGACAAATCTAATTTAAAGCCCTTCTCAGAAAGTTAGTCAGTCTGTTGTAGAAGACACTTATTCCCTTCTTTGAAAGGTGGATGCCATTTCTGCTCTACAACCCACGAAAAATCATGCCATGACCCAGGAAGCCAAAATGCATTTGACTACACTATCCATGCAGCCAGGGATTCATCTTCAGGATGCAAGCCTTTTTGGTTTTGGCTCTGATCTTCAACAGGGAGGACTGATGAAAACACCATCTGTGCATCTAACCACTTTACTTTCTCTCCAAGAGTCATAAAGTCATTTTGATATGCTCAGATGGAATCCTAGCAGTATTATTTGTGTCAACATGGATAAGCAGCATCAGATAATAGCAGACTTGAAGAGTCTTGGCAAACTCTCTATAATGTGTTAGATCTCAGCATCAGGCAGACAGAGCACCTACAAGGACATAATGTCTGGATGGCAGAGGGATGTATCTGTACTTCTCAGAACTATAGATGACAGCACTTACAGCTGCCCCAATGCATGAAGAAATACCTGCTTGAAAGGCTAACTGTCAAGACCAAGGTCTGCCCCACCCCCACAATGATCACCCCATCCCCCAAATATCATTTCTGCCCAATCATCTCTGTCGCCTTCTGATCTCCCACCCCAAAGGCACAATTCCTCCCCTGGCCCTCCCCAATAGCCCATCCGCCCCAGCACATCTGATCCCCCCATTCTGACAGCATCTGATCCCCCTGTGAATACCCACTCCCATCCCCTCCATGGAGGATCCCACCCTACCCCAACCCTGGGTTCTACTGGAATCCCTAGTGTCTAATGGGAGAAGGAGCAATCCCCATAGATAGTACCACGAGAATACTGCTAGGGGTCTGAGTGCCATTTTGAGACCCAGGGCCATAAGAGCAGGAGTGAATGGGGAACACTTCTATTCCCACTCAACAGCAGGGACCCCAGTAAGAAAGTACATCCAAATCCTATTGCCCTCATCACAACCTCCCAAGAGCAACACCCTAATCACATACCCCTGAAAAGATGTCTCACCTGATCACAACACCCCTAAAGAAACCCCATGCAAGAGACTTTCCACCCAAGAACATAGCTCTCCCAGAGTGTCCTCGGAGCACATATCCCCCTTAGACCTTAATGCAGCCCTCCCCACACCTCTTACTCCATCTTCAGACAGTTATTTGGAAAGCCCTGGTTGTATAAGGGATGGGGCAGGAGTGTTCCCCCTTTGCTCCTACCCAAATGCTGCCTGGGTTCAAAATGGCAAATATGGCCTCTAGCGGTAATCTCACAGTACTACTGCTAGGGCTCATTCTACCAAATGATGGCAATCATTCCTTATTTGGCACATTGATCCATAGCAGTAGTACTGCTAGAGGTTATATTTGCCATTTTGAACCTGGGCAATAAAGGGGCAGGAGCAGAGGGGGATCTATCCTGCCCTGTCCACCAGATTATCAGGGCTACCCTATTAAGTGCTGAGGGAAAGTTGTGTTAAAGTCTTGGGGTATGTCTGGGGAAGGTGTGATCTGGTGGGGATAGAGTTTGTATGTCATGAGACTTTTCTTTTTGGTCACTGTGGTCACGTTACCTGATGCTGAGTTGGGTGCACTTATTGTTGCCTCCCGAGGTGATGTTAAATGCGCCTGTGTTATCAGCAGCCCTGACCAGGGTCATATTTAAGATTTTGCTGCTGATAGTTAAGACCAGACAGCAGACCCAAGAGAGAGCTGAGGAAGAGGGGATTGTGTCAGAGATCCTAAAGATTGGAGAGCCAAAAGAAGAGCCGAGGAAGACCACAGTGCCACAATTGTATGCCTCTGAAGCAGCACATACAGATGACCATAAAGCGAGCAGGACTAGGCATTGCATGGCTTGGATATTTGGCACCTTAGGCAAATGCCTATGTTGCCTATGCATAAATCCAGGCCTTGCCCTGACAGTTATTGTGTGGTGATATATCATGTGCCGCCAGTGCCATACATGCCCTGTGTCCATTCATAAGAAACCCTGTTCCCACCTCAACCCGTGCTGAGCAGTTCGCATGGGAGTTTTATAGCTTGGCTGTTTTAGCACATGGTAGCCATTAGTGCAAGCCTCTGTTAAGAGGGAGGAGTGGCCTAGTGCTTGGGGCAAGTCACCTCAGGCTAGCAGGTCAGGGGTTCAAATCCCACTAAAAGACAGCAACCTTGGGCCGGAAGGACTGGGGTTTCTAGTCCCACAGGTGCTCCTTGTGGTCTTGGGCAAGCCACTTAACCCTCCATAGCCCATGTTCCCTGTAAAATAGGTATCTCCAAATTATGATGCCCTGTTCAATGTAAAACCACCTTGATATCATGAAAGGCAGCATATAAGAAATGTTAAATAACTAAATCACAAGCTATCTGCTTACTGCCTTTTAGTAAATATCCCCCTTGATGAATTATGTGAAAAGCTTTTGTCTTTTTACCCTTTCTCTTGACTACAAGTCATCCTGCCTCCTGGAAGATGAGTGTTGGTGCACTGATACATTTGCATGCTATCCTCATGTTAAATCAAGCCCGTCATATATCTCTATTATATCCCATTGCTGGATGTTTTTTGGTATATTTAAATGAGCTTTTAGGACATCTATAGCTGTTTTAATTATTGCCCTTCTTTTAAAGTTACATGAGAATGAGAGTTAGTTCGGATCACTTTGTCTTCACTGTTCCAGATGCTAGTGGCATTATCATAGCAATTATGTTTACTTTAAAAGGGTAAAATGAGTGCGCATATTACAGTTAGCTTAACACTATTTTATTCTGGAAAGGCTATTTAGACATATGAAGGACCTATGAACCACATTTTTATCTAAGATATGATTATTTTTGATTTATGAAGTTAATGAACAACTCTACGTCATGTATTTTCTAAGTTCCAAATGTGAGCGAATTGACCTTTTAATGAGCATAAGTTACAATATTTGTGAGGCCATCTGTATTTCATAAAACATGCTTTTCATCAACTACATGTAACAATTTCTCAAAGTCATGACTGGTTTTCTAGTGATCATGTAAAGATGTCATGGACAATTCTTTCCCATTTCATTCGACACAGAGGATTTGACTATAAACACAGCTCCAGGTCCTACTTCAAAATCAACTCAGGAGCAAAAATCACTCCAGTCACGCGTCCAAAAGTAGAAATAGTTTCTATCTCAGAGACGAATCATTCACATACCACTTCAAGAATGCAACAAGCAATCAGTTTCCTGAGTGGTGCATTACAGCTTTTAGGGGCTGCTTTAAGATACTACAAGAAGCACCTTTGATTATTGGAAAGTGTAGGCCTCAGTCTGACTTAATCCATTCAGCTTGACCTTTGAATGTGCACATTGGATGCCAATAAATGAATGCATAACACAGCAGGAGATGATATGACTGGCAATAGATCTAGATTGATGCTGGGAAATGCTGAAACAGGGCCAGTGCAGGGTTATGTTCTATGCCCCTCCCCTGGGATAACCTATGGTTCTGTGTGCACACACCCCTCTCCCCTATCTTCCATACTCCAGCAGTTCTCCTTCCTTTCCGTACCCTACCCTCATAATTCAGCATCTCTCTGTCTCTCTCAAGACTCCCCCTAGGCTTCAAACAGTCTCTCTCTCTCTCTCTATCTCCCCCCTCCCCGCTTCATGCAGTTGCTGTCTCCCTCACGGATTCTTATGCCTGACTGCAACTCCTGAAAAATACAGCATTTCAGTCTTCACCAACTACTATCAGCTTTCTGCACAGTTGAGCCTTGTGGTGGAAGAGGTTTGGGCTGATCTTGCGGTTTCAAAATGAAGTAGGAGAGAATTAAAATAATCTGAATTTAAACCAGGAGGGACCCTGAACTAGTAGCCAATCACTGGTCATTTTGAATAAAGTAAGAATAGCCCCAGATGTTGAAATTTCAGTCTTTATTACCCTCCACTAAAGAGAAAGAAATCAGTGGAAACACTAGTGGGGACATTCTGAATTCCATTTAGCGAGTCTGGATGTCCGATCCGGATGTCCAGACTCGCTAAACGGCTGGGCAGTCTGCTGGGGACAGCGCTCTCTGTACGAACAAGCAATTTGTATGGGGAGCTCTGTTCAAGGGAGGGAGGGGGCGGGACAGAGGTGGGGAGGGGGCGGGCAGTGGGAGGAGAGTAACCCCGGACGTACAGCGACGATTCCACCATAGAGGTCAGGGGGTGCAGGGGGATCCCTGCAGCCCAACCCTGGCCATTGTAAGCCAGATCAGAGTTTGGGCTGTGGGGAAAGAGGTTTTATTTCTGTGGCCGGGGATCATGGCTGTTGAATGAGGCCATGGTGCCATGGCAGTGCGGCTGCATTTAGGGGCCTGGCTAAGTTAGCCAGGTATGCGGGCCATCAGAATCGGGGCCTGGCCTGCACATCCAGGCTGTAGACCCGATTCTGATCCCACGGGCATGTCTAGCCCCCGCACAATCCGAATCAGGTCTACCACTGTATGGCACAATTCTGATCAGCTGTATAGGGGGGAGATGGCCAGCACAGAATGCCCCTCTGGATTAATAAGTAATGAGTATGTGTATTTAATTAATTTTTGTGGCTCTAACCCTGGCATTTGCACCCATGCACAAGTCAGTTGCCCACACTATTTGCACAAACTATTTGCTCAATCAGAAACCATTTCCACATGGGTTAACGGCAAAATTTGGCTGCAGCTTTATTAAGTATTGACAGATTGAATCCACAATAGCTCCATTAAATTGTAACATAGTTTTCATGTCCTATTATGCCCAGTACAGATTCACTTTGTAGTATCTCTGTATCCTAATCTGTGATGCTGCCAAGCTAAGGCCCTAAAATTCCTTAAACAAGGATCTTTTTTCTGAACCTCTTCTGCACATGGGTGTGATGCCCAAGTACTTGGAATATACTCATCTGGTTCTATTCCTCCCCCCCCTCCCTTTACTAGGGGAGCAAATCTGGCTTCTTGTGAGGTCAGAATCTCCTTTGACCTCTGCCAAGCTATTACAATCCCCTTATCCTCCCCAGCTGAACCCAAAATCCCTGAAATCCCATCCTTCACTAGTCTGCTCTTGCCCTCTGAGCAGGACAGATGGGTAATCAAAACCTGCTCAGTGCCCCTGATTTGCAGTCCACTGCCTGAGCCAGCCAGCTGCCACAGGTATGTGCCTCCTGATCCTTTCCACACCTTGATTTCTCTACCCCTTGATCTGTCCCATCTAAACCTAACCCACTTCTTCATCTATCGACCTTTCCTCACCCAATGGCAATCTCCTGGTGGTGTTTATCCAGGTTAAGTGACCCCTCCTTCGGTTGAATAGTGGGCATTATTAACCCTGGCATTCACACTCATCCAGTCAATCACCCCTCAAACACACACACTATATGTTCAATCAGAAACCATAACACCATGAGTTAGTGGCAGAACTTGTCTGCAGCATTATTAATAATTAACTGATTGAATTCAGAATAACTCCATGATACTATAACATTGTTCTCATGATTGGAATCTTACAGGACTAGATGGTGATGATCAAAACTGCTCGGTACATATTCACTTTCCAGTATCTCTATACCCTAGCCCATGGTGCAGCCAGGCTGAGGCACCAAATTTCGTTAAATAAGGAGTCACGGGCACAGAAGAGCAGAGAAGAGAGCACAAAGAGGAATGAAGGTGTCTTAGGTTCAAACTTACAACTTGAACTTCTGAATAACTATGCAAACCCTGCCAGCACTGCATTGGCTCAGTAGGAGAGCAGCTCTGCCTGCGAATAAGGGATAGGGGAGCCACATACTTCAAGAGGGATGGAGATAAGTTCCAAGAAATGCATCAACATTCTAGCAACACAACATCAACAGAGCCAGGAGCACCTGCAGTTCAGTGTTGGGGACCTACAGCTAGAGAAGCTACCAGGTCTAATAAACAGAGGAACCACAGGACTTCAGTAGTGACCAGTGCCACCAGACCCAGGAATGAATGCAGGGGCGGTATCAGGGAACCTGTACCTGTACAACCAACAGTTCCATATACATGGAGACGTATAGTTAGAGAGAGGTTCCAACTCAGGGCAACCACAAGATGTAATACAAGTGGAGTGGTTGAGCAGCTTGGGTGATCCATCCCAGCACCAGGGAGAGAATACTTAGAGTGAAATGTTAAACATTGTAAAGTAGAAGGAGAAAGAACTAATCTAGTTGATACATAATTTAAAGGAAGAAAAAGGAGACAACAGCTTGCAATGTAGTTCTTATTATTCTGCCAGTTGTGAATTTTGCTATTGGTATCAGTGACCTTGAAGTATAAGTAAAGCCTTGGGTTAGGACACAAAATATGGACTGGACTGTTATTTTGAGAAGGGAAGAGGTTTGAATGGAGTTTAAGTACCAAAGCCTCCTAGTGTATACTGGTCCCATTCAACAAACCTGGAAAAAATTAGCTTCAAGAGTGGAGCTTTAAGGACTGCATTTCTTCTGGAATGACTTGACCACTGTCCACCATAGAGCACAGAGGACACTTTTAAGGACTACACATGGGCAGAGGTTTTCATCCTCTCATAATTTAGAGATGATCTGGGTGCATCTCATTCCTTTAAGAACAAACTCACGGTCTGCTTCATATACTGGCATTTCAGCGTTTATGACCAGCATTATTATCCTGGTCTTTTTATCATTGATGGTGTTGTATGTGATTTTAACTTCAATTGATATATATGTTAACCCCTTTTGCCAAAATGTGGCCAAGTCAGGTTTCTAATAAGATCTTCTTCTCTAAAGAACTTTATTTGGTGTGGCTCTGGTTCCTCTCTGTTCTTCTTTCATGGTCATTTTAATTTAAGACATTTTTTCCAGATTTTAGGACATTTTTCAATTCATGTCACCACTGTTTTTTTTGTTTATTTTTAGGTGGGCATTGTATGTACACCAGACCCAGGAATGAATGTAGGGGCAGTATCAGGGAACCTGTAACTGTACAACTCAATACACTGAGTTAGAGAAAGAGAGAGGTTCCAACTCAGGGCAATCATCAGAGGTAATGTAGACGGGAAATTTTTTTTAAGCATGCGCATCTTTTGTGAGTGCATTAATTCATAGGTATCTGCTTTCACAAGCAATTTGCACACACTTTTAATTTTTAGGCATCCAAACAAACTGAAATGCACATCCTTACAGTATCATATTGCATCCCTTAGTTCTACAGTTTCTTACCTTTAGAAAGGCTTCATTTGTGCCTTAGTATTTTACAATACAGACTATATTTAGGTTCCCAAGTCTCATCTTCCATGTCTTATGGTAGAGACCTTGCATAATTTGGGTTGCTTTCCTCTAGCCTTTTTATCATTTTTGTGATGTGACCTCCACAACTGAACGCACTACTCCTAGTGAGGCCTCATCTATAATCTGTTAAGCACAGTTAGTCAAATCCCGGGCATCAGGTCACCATGGTGCATAGAAATTGCACCCTGGTGACTGGGATTTCATGCCATTAAAAGTTTTAACATCCCATGTCTCTCACATTCCTTTTTGCAATGACAGCGAAAAGGCCTTGTTGCTTTCTCACTACAAGCAGCTTTGCAAAGAGTTTGACCCACACAGTGGAGGAAGTTCAGACTGATCTCATGGTTTCAATCAAATTCATTTGACACAACTTGCCTCTTATAAAAAGCATATTAACTCATATCTTGCAATTTACCAGATTGTAGGTAGTTTATTATCTTTTCCTTCTGTACCATCTCCATTACATTTCTTCATAGGCAGCAAAATTGAGTGGGCAACCTATGCCTAAAAGACAGGCAAGGAGCTAACTGGGCAGCAGCTTCCAGCGTGTGCGGCGATCCCTGGATATTCAATGTCGGGCCACATATGACCCCAGTATTGAATATCTGGGGTTAAGGGTCGTTGGGCAGGGCTATGAGCTTTAACAGCGCATAGCCTGTCCACATGAATATTGGGTCCAAAAGATATATTCAGCCCCATTATATGGCTAAACCCCTCACTTGGTTTGCAGCTTGTCGTGCTGTGAGGGCTTGTGTGCATTACTGATGCTGAGGGCTAAGCTATCGGTAGTTTAACTACTGGCAGGGTCTCCCAAGATGGACAGGTCACAGCTGAGGTGCCAGACCAAGACAAACCACCTATCTGGGCAGCAGCATAATGGCACAGTGTTGGCAGCGGAGGATCACATTTCTGTGACAATGGCAACAACACTAAACTGCGCAGAGAAAAGGCCTGGCAATCTACTTCTGTATCTTGCCATGAATACCCAATGGATAGTCACAACAAAACAAATTGCACTATAATGCTGGAAGATGAGACCCCCAGGTCAGAAAGCACTCAACTAGCTACTGGGGAGGAGCTGAAGATCTTTCAGTGTAAAGTCAGCATTTATGATGTGGTTGGATCAAAGCCCTCAGGACATCTGACTGCTGATGTAGCTGTGCATGAAATAAGAGTCAGAAGCTATAAAGATGTCTTACATATTGGTACATGGAACGTATGAAGCATGAACCAAGGGAAGTTAGAGATGGTTAAGAATGAAATGGAATGTGTACAAATTGATCTGTTGGGTGTCAGCGAACTTAAATGGACTGGCATCGGGCACTTTGCATCAGATGATCATATGGTCTACTATGCTGGAAATGAAAGACAAAGAAAAAATGGTGTTGCATTTATAATTAAGAAGAAACTTGCAAGAACTGTAATGAAATACAATGCAGTCAGTGAACACTTAATCTCTGTTCATCTATGAGAAATGCCTGTCAACACAACTATAATTCAAGTATGTTCCCCAACAACAGCTGCAGAAGAGGATGAAATTGATGAGTTCTATGAACAAGTACAAGCTTAAATTGACAGAACATGCAAACAGGATAACCTGATAGTCATGGGTGAGTGGAACGCAAAAGTTGGCAACAAAGAAGAAGGCAAAATGGTTGGAAAATATGGATTTGACAACAGAAATTGAGCTGGAGAAAGACAAATTAATGCTGCAAGACCAATGATCTATTCATCTCAAACATCTTCTTCCAGCAACAAAAGAGGTGACTGTACACATGGACTTCACCCAATGGATTGTACAAAATCAAATTGACTACATCTGTGTAAGTCAATGATGGAAAAGCTGAAGCTGATTGTGGTACAGATCACCCACTACTAGTATGCAAACTCAAGCTAAAGTTGAAAAAGAGCAAGCCACTCATGAATGTATCAAAATATGACCTTGAGAATATACCACTGGAATTTAAAGACTGCCTGCAAAATTGATTTGCTGCTTTAGATACAAATGACAGAGATCCAGAACAGTTATGGAATGGCATCAAGAAGGTTGTGCTGGAAGAAAGTGGGAAGTCTCTACAAAAGGTGCAAAAGCAAAAACTGCCAAAATGGATGACAGAAGAAACTGAAAATTGCCCAGAAATGCAGAGAAGATAAAGCCAGAGGAAAAATAAAGACAATCACAGAACTCAACAGAGTTTTCCAACGTGAAGCAAGACAGGACAAGGAAAAGTACCTCAATGACATATGCAAGGAAAAAGAAGCAGAAACTATTAGAGGAAGAACAAGATCGGCTTTCCTAAAGCTACAAGAGTTAAAGAAAAAGTTCCAGACTTGAATTGGAATGTTACAAGATGCTCAAGGTTCTATGTTGAATGATGCTGAGAAGCTCAAGAAAAGGTGGATATAATATACAGAGTTTTTATATGATAAAGCTCAAGTGGACCAACAGCCGTTTCAGCCTGTATCTTATGATCCGGAACCATTGGTGATAAAAGAAGAAGTCGCAGCAGCATTGAAAGCCTTATCAAAGAACAAAGCACCAGGCACTGATGGCATTCCCATAGTAGTATTACAGAAATTGGATGCAGCTGTTACCATACTTACAAGGATCTACCAGGAAAATTGGAAGACAACATCATGGCCAACTGACTGGAAAGATCTGTGTTTATACCAATACTAAAGAAAGGTGATCCAACTGACTGTGGAAATTATCACACAATCGCTCTGATCCCACATGCCAGAAAGATTCTACTGAAGATTAATTCAACAAAGACTACAACCATACCAGGAACAAGAACTACCTGAAGTGTAAGCAGGGTTCAAGAAAGGGCGAGGAACGAGAGACATCATTGCCTATGTGAGATGGATCCTTGAAAAGACTAAAGAATACCAAAAGGTTATCTATTTGTGCTTTATTGACTACAGCAAGGCTTTTGACTCTGTAAACCATGAGAAACTTTGGACCACATTAATAAGCATGGGTATACCAGAACACCCGATCGTTCTCTTGCACAATCTGTACATTGATCAAGAAGCAACAGTTCAAACGGAACAAGGAGAAACAGAATGGTTTAAGATAAGCAAAGGTGTACGAAAAGGCTGCATACTTTCCACTTACCTGTTTAATTTATATGCAGAACAAATCAGCAGAGAAGCAGTACTGTATGAAGACAACAGAGGTGTGAAGATTGGTGGAAGACTCATCAACACCCTTCGCTATGCTGATGATACCACATTACTGGCTGAAAGTGAAGATGATCTGAAACATTTGCTTCTCACAATCAAAGAACATAGTCTCAAAATGGGTCTGCACCTTAATGTAAAGAAGACAAAGATCATGACCACTGTCAAAATCAATAAGTTCATTGTTGAAGGAGAAGAAATTGAAATCATGGACAACTTTAACCTTCTTGGATCAACTATCAATAAAGAAGCAACAAGCAGTCAAGAAATCAGACGATGCATTGCTCTTGGCAGAATGACTATGAAAGACCTAGACAAGATTCTAAAGAGCAGAGATGTCTCTCTCCATACAAAGATTTGACTCGTTAAAGCCATGGTATTTTCAATAACATCATATGGATGCGAAAGTTGGGACAGTTAAAAAGATAGACAGGAAGAAAAATGATGCCTTTGAATTATGGTGCCAGTGGTGAAAACTACATATACTATGGGCTGCCCGAAGAACAAGCCAGTCAGTACTAGAGGAGATCAAATCTAAGCTTTCTTTAGAATCTCAGATGCCAAGACTTTGACTTTCATATTTTGGACACATCATGCGAAGAGAGAGATCATTAGGGAAAGATATCATGTTTGACAAGCTAGAAGGTCAATGCAAAAGAGGAAGGCCAGCAATGAGATGGATCGATACAATGACAGCAACTATGGGTGCCAGTCTGTCAACAATGAGCCTCCTAACTGAAGATCGAACACAATTTAGGACAACTATGCAGAGGGTCGCCATGAGTCGACACTGACTCGATGGCTCTTAACAACAACAACAACAACATATGACTAAACACATAACGATTACTTTCAACTGCATTACCTATAGTGCTAAATGGTTTATTTAGAATTACATATTGCTTTTTCACAGATGGAATACTCCAGTTCCAGTACTACAACTACTCATTATCATTTGTAAAGTGCTACAAGACATTCACAGCACTGTGCACATACATATATGAAAAGATAATCCCTGCTGAATAGAGCTCACAATCTATCCATGCTGGACAAATACAAGAGTCTAGGGTACAACTAAAGGGAAATGGTATTGCACATATAGGCGTCGTGGGCATTCCAGGGCTTGTCATGGGTGGCGACAGTCACTAACAAGGCAGCGGTGATATTGCACCGCTACCTGGTTATTGACACATGGGTAAAGCTAGGTGCAGCAAAAGCTGGCCTAACTTTACCCGTAGGAGCTAACAGGGCAGCAGCTCAATATCACCATTACCCGGTTAGCTTCTGCAGCTGTGGAGGCTGTGTGGCGACCAGAGATATTCAATGCTGGGACCACATATAACCTCAGCATTGAACATCCAGGGTTAAAGGTCGGCAGCAATGGCTATGTGCTGCAGCAGCACATAGCCATCCCAGAAGAATATCAGGTCTATGGGTTTATAGCTTGGATTTGAATAGAACCAGAGGTGTAGTCTGATGTACCTGCTCAAGTAGTTTGTTCAAGGTATATGGTGCATTAAGGTAGAATGAACAAAGTCTAGAGTTGGTAGAGGAAGAAAAAGACACAGATAAGAGGGATCTGCCTGATGAGTGGAGTTCTCGAGGAGGGATTTAGAGAAAGATAAGAGAGAAGAGGTAATGAGGAACCACAGAATGAATGTAGGAGACAATTGAACTGGATGCAGAAACTGATAGGGAGCCAGTGAAGTGACTTGAGAAGAAGGGTTACATGAGCATAGTGACATTGAAGGAATATACACCATATAACTGAATTTTGAATGGATTGAAGAGGAAAGAGAAGATTCAGGGAGAGACTAATGGAGAGCAGATTGCAATAGCCTAAATGGGAGGTGATTAGAGAGTGGATAAGGGGTCTTGATAGGAAAGGAAAGACACATTTTGCTGATGTTATACAGAAAGAAACAGCAGATTTTAGCTGTTGGATGTGTGCAGAGCGAGACCCCCAAGGTTGCAAGCTGAGGACACTGGGAAAATTAATACTACTACTACTAATCATTTGTATTGCGCTACAAGACATTCACAGAGGCAGTCCATGGCTCAGAGCTTACAGTCTAGTCAAGACAGATAACACAACAACTGGGGACTAGGATATATCTAGGAGAATGGTAAGGAACACATAGGAGGTGAAGAGGAGACTAAGAAGATCAGGATTCAAAAGCAGTCTCAAAAAGGTGACTTTTTAGCCTGGATTTGAACAGAGCCAAAAAATCACCTCTTTGAGACTGCTTTTGGAATGGTAGTGTCATCCACAGAAAGAGAGAGAGAGGAGGAAGAGGGTACGTGGGTTTAGGGGAAATATAAAGAGCCCTGTCTTGGCCATGTTCAATTTCAAATGGCCACAGGACATCTAGGCAGAAACATCAGAAAAGCAGGTTGAGATATGGACCTCGATATCTGAGAGATTTCAGGTGCAGAGAGGTAAATTTGAGAGTCAATAGCATAAAGATGGTACTGAAATCCATTGGAGGAGATCAGGATACCAAGGGAATGAGTATAATGAAAGAAAAGAAGAGGTACCAAGACCGAGACTTGAGGTATACCAATTGAAAGTGGGATAGCAGTGGAGGAAGGTCTGACAGGACACATACTAAAGGTGTGGTGGGAGAGAAAAGAAAACTATGACCGAACAGGGCTCCTAAATCCAAATGAGAACAGGATATTGAGGAGAAGTGGTGATTAACAGTGTAAAAAGCAGCAGATAAGTCAAAAAGTACAAAGATCAAGTAAAGGCCCTTGGATTTGCCCAGGGACCAGTAAATGAAGACTTTGGTAAGTGCTATTCTATAGAATGTAAAGGATGAAAGCCAGATGGCAAGAGGTCCAGAATGTCTTGAGAGGAAAGAAATGTGAGACAGCAGTGTTGAACAACACATTCATGTAGTTTAGAAGCAAAATGGAGGAGGGAGGTGGGCCGCAATTGGAAGGGTAAGTAGGATCTAGTGAAAATGTTTTGAGGAGAGGTATAATTACATTTTGGAGTGGAGAAATAGCCTAGCAGAGTGGAGGAGTAGCATAGTGGTTAGGGCTACAGCCTAGTACCCAAGCAATTTGGGTTTGATTCCCACTATTACTCCTTGCGACCTTGGGTAAGTCACTTTACCCTCCATTGCCTCAGAAAAAAAAGCTTTGTTAGTCATATCTTGCCATGAAAACTCAGGGGCTTTTGGATTGCCAGGAATCAGCCTTGACCTGAGGGCACTTAAAAAAAATCATAATAATTGCAATATGTTTGATGACCTCTGGAACTATTGTGGTGGAAAATGATAGGTTGAGGATATGACAGATGGGAAGGGACAATACTGGAAAAGATAGAGCATAGTAGACAGGTGAGAATAGGATCAGAGCAGAAGGTAGTGAGTTTGGAGGATAAAAAGATATATGCAGTTTCTTCCTCAGTGATTTCAGGAAAGGAAGAAAAAGTGACAGAAATTGAAAGGTTTTTAGAGTGAGGAGTGGGAAGGGGAGATAAAGGTGGTACTTTGGAAAATTCAAGGCTGATCTTGTGAAGTCTTTAATGGAAGTAGTCAGCAAAGGTCTGGGCAGAAAGTGAAGGAGGAGTCGGGGGCAGAGGCACTTTGAGGAGAGAGTTGAGAATTGCAAAGACTACTACTACTACTAATTAGCACTTATAAAGCACCATGCACGCAGCACTGCACAGCTAACCTACCAGAGGTGGCTAACACAAGAGACAGACAGTCCCTGCCAGTCAGAGTCCCACTCATTGGAGCTTACAATCTATTTAGAACGGTACAGAGCATTGGTCAGTTCTGGGGAAGATACGGTGTGGTACCGTCTGGTACAGCTTGATCAATAGTTGGTTCAAAAAACGTTAACGGGGGTTAGGGTAGGAAGAGGATGAAAGTCAGGATCTGAATGTAATGGTGAAGAGGTGGGACTTCAACCTCAACTTGAAGAGGGCCAGGGAGGGCGCCTGCGCACAGATGCAGGTAGGCTGTTCCAGGCATGTGGCGCAGCAAGGTGAAAGGAGTGCAGTCGGGAGTTCACAGTACAGGTGAAAGGCATTGAAAGAAGTGATTTGTTAGCGGAGTGCAAATTTCAAGAGGGGACGTAGGGGGAGATAAGAGATATGAGGTATTGAGGGGCCATAGAGTGAATGCATTTATAGGTCAGCAGGAGAAGCTTGAATTGGATGCGGATTTGGACAGGGAGGCAGTGAAGTGACTTGAGGAGGGGAGTAATGTGGGCATGGCGAGGCTGGCAGAAGATTAGTCGAGCAGCGTGATTTTGTATAGATTGAAGTGGAAGGAGGTGGCTCACGGGGAGACCAGCGAGGAGTAGGTTGCAGTAATCAAGGCGAGAGGAGATTAAAGAGTGGATAAACGTTTTGATAGTGTGTTCAGAGAGAAAGGGGCGGATCTTGCTGATGTTATAGAGGAAAAAGCAGCAGGTCTTGGCTACAAGCTGGATATGGGCGGAGAAGGAGAGAGAGGTGTCAAAGATAACCCCTAGATTGCAGGCATAGGGAACAGGGTGGATAGTAGATCCATCCACGTGGACTGAGAGAGGGGGAAGTGGGGGGGGAGGAGTTGGGTGGAAAGACAAGGAGTTCAGGCTTGGCCATGTTCAGTTTCAATCGACAATGAGACATCCAGGCAGCGATGTCCGAAAGACAGGCAGAGATCTTGGACTGGGTTGCCAGAGAAATATTAGGTGTAGAGAGGTAGATTTGGGAGTCATCAGCATAGAGATGGTGCTGAAAGCCATGAGAAGAGATAAGCATGCCAAGGCCTTGGGTATAGAGGGAGAAAAGGAGGGGGCCCAAGACAGATCCCTGGGGAACACCTACCTGGAGCGGGGTAGGGGAGAAGGAGAGGCCGCCAGAGCATACACTGAATGAGCAATGGGAGAGGTAGGAGGACAACCAGGATAGTAAGGAGGGAGGAGTGGCCTAGTGGTTGGGGCAAGGTACTACAGGCCGGAAGGTCGGTGGTTCAAATCCTACTAGAGGACAGCAACCTTGGGCTGGAAGGACTGGGGTTTCTAGTCCCACAGGTGCTCCTTGTGGTCTTGGGCAAGCCACTTAACCCTCCATTGCCCATGTTCCCTGTAAGTATTAGTGTATGTGTCTCATATCCCCTCGTGTTAATGTATCCCCCAACCGCTTTGACCCGGTGAAAAGCGGGAAATAAATGCAGATAAATAAATAGTACGGAGTCCCTGAAGCCCAGCGAGGAGAGGGTGGTGTGGAGAAGGTCGTGGTCAACAGTGTCAAAGGCAGCAGAAAGGTCAAGAAGGATGAGGATAGAATAGAGGCCCTTAGATTTAGCCAGGAACACGTCATTGGTGACTTTTGTGAGTGCCATTTCAGTGGAGTGTAGGGGGCGGAAGCCTGATTGTAGTGGGTCCAAGAGGGCCTGGGAGGTGAGGAAGTCGAGGCAGCGATGGTGAACTGCTCGTTCTAATAATTTGGATGTGAAGGGAAGGAGGGAGATGGGTCGATAGTTAGAAGGGCGTGTGGGATCAAGTGAGGGTTTCCTGAGGAGGGGCATGACAACAACATGTTTGAAGTCAACGGGGGAGAGTTGCAGTGGAGAGTGAAAGGTTGAGGATATGAGTGATGGAGGGGACAATAGTGAGGGAGATGGAACGTAGGACATGGGTGGGGATAGGATCTGATGAGCAGGTGGTGGGTTTGGAGGAGGAAAGAAGAAGTGTGGTTTCTTCTTCAGAGATCGGGGGAAGGAGGAGAGGGTGGCATGGGGAGTATGGATGGGGGAGGGGAGGTAGATGAGGGGGTAGGGAATTGGAGGGTAATTTTGAGGATTTTGTCATGGAAGTAATCGGCTAGGGTTTGGGCAGAGAGGGAGGGCGGGATTTGGGGCGGGGGGACCTTGAGAAGAGAATTGAGGGTGTTAAAGAGACGGCAAGGATCAGAGGCAAGGGAATTAATCAGATGGATGTAGTAATCTTGTTTGGCAAGTGCTAAGGCTGACTGGAAGGAGCCAAGCATGAATTTGAAGTGTAGAAGGTCTTCTGGGGAGCGGGATTTGGACCAGGCTCGTTCAGCAGAATGGGCACAGATGCATAAGTAACGGATTGTGGGTGAAAGCCAGGGTTGGGGAGTAGATTGTTTTACAGGACGTGAGGTGGGAGGGGCAAGAGTCTCAAGGGCTGAGGATAGTGTAGCATTGTATGAGGATAATTCTTCATCAACGGACTCAGAGTTTAAAATGGAGGAAAGAGATGGAGAAATGGTGGAGGAGAGAGTCAGGGGGTCAATATTATGGAGGTTTCTAAAAAGGTCGGGGGAGACAGGACGGGGTTGGGATGGTGGGAGCTGAAGAGTAAATGTTAGGAGGTGATGGTCAGATGAGGGCAGGACTGAATTGCGGAAGTTTGAAGGAGAGGAATTGGAGAAGAGTATTAAGTCAAGGCAGTGGCCGTGTTGGTGCGTGGGGACAGTGGAGCAAAGTTGGAGGTTGAACGAGGAGGTAAGAGCGAGGAACTTTGAGGTATGAGGGTCAGAGGGATTGTCGGTGTGAATGTTGAAATCACCAAGAATAAGAGTGGGGGAGGAGGGATCCATGAAGGCAGAAAGACAGGAGTCAAAGTCGGTGAGGAAGGTTGATTTGGAGTTGTCGGGTGGGCAATAGATAACAGCTACTCGGAGGGGAAGTGGTGTGAGGAGGCAAATGGAGTGGACTTCGAAGGAAAGGGGAGAGTGTGATTGGGGTGGTAGGAGGGGGAGAGTAGGAGGCCACCGCCACCATCGCGACCAGTAGAACGAGGTGTATGGGAGAATTGGTAGCCCCCATAGCAGAGAGAGGCAATGGATGCGGTGCCATCTGTGGGGAGCCATGTCTCGGTCAGGACAAGAAGGTGTAGGGCGTTGGAGATAAAGAGATCATGAATAAACGTGTTTTTTTTAATGACTGAACTTGCGTTCCATAGGGCGCATGAAAACGGGAGAGCGGAGGGGGGAGGAGAGGGATCTGGATAAGGTTGGATAAGTTACGTGTGGATTTCTTATCAGAGTAGCGTGGGGGCCCATTTTGTGTGGGTTTCTTATCAGAGTAGCGTGGGGGTGTATTTCATGTGGATTTCTTATCAGAGTGGCGTGGGGTCTATTTCTTGGGTAGTAACGAGATTTAAGGGAGTAGGGTGTGGGTGGGTATGTCTGGGTGTCTGTGCTCTCCAAGAGGGACATGAGGGAGGGGAAGTGAGGGATAAATTGGTGGTATCAGGTAGGTTCTGTGAGGGAATATTTTTGGGGATAGGATTGGAGATGATATCTATGGATGAGTAATTGTGGGATGGATGAGGGAGGGCGGAAGGAGGGAGGAGTGGGATGTGGATGAGATTAGATAGGGTACGTGAGGAACTTTCTTTAGTGTAGGAGAGAAATCGGGGAGGGGGGGCAGGGTTGGGGTTGATATTACCTGACAAGAGAAGGAGAATGAGTATTAGAGAGTGGAGATAGTATGGCGGAAGCGAGGATGGGGTTGCCTTAGAGAGAGGAGGGTTGGTTGAATGTGGGGGATGGTATGAAGAAGCTCAAGAGCAGGTGCTAGGCAAGGGGGCAGAATGGAGGGAGAAGTAAGGAAGGTAGAGAGGGGGGCAGGTTGAATGCGGGGGGTGGTGTGAAGAAGCCCGAGAGTAGGTGCTAGGCTAGAGGGCAGAGTTGAGGGAGAAGTGAGGAAGATAGGGGGAGAGGAGGGAGGATGTTGAAAGGAGGGGAGGCAGTTGGGGAGGAAGAGGATGAGAAGGACAATGAGGTATGGGACCATGGTAGTGGGCAGCAAGGTCTGAGCAAACAATGGGTAGCAGTTCTAAGTAACAATGGGTGGCAGTTCTACGTAGAGAATGGGTAGTAGTTCTAGGCAGCAATAGGAAGCAGTTCTATGCCGGCAGTGGATAACAGTTCTATGCAGGCAATGGATAACAGTTCTATGCAGGCAATGGAAAGAAGTTCTGTGCAGGCAATGGAAAGCAGTTCTGTGCAGGCAATGGATAGCAGTTCTGCGCAGGCAATGGATAGCAGTTCTGTGCAGGCAATGGAAAGCAGTTCTGCACAGGCAATGGATAGCAGTTCTGCGCTGGCAATGGATAGCAGTTCTGAGCAGGCAATGGATAGCAGTTCTGTGCAGGCAATGGATAGCAGTTCTACGCAGGCAACGGATAGAAGATTCTATGCAGGCAACGGATAGCAGATAGCAGTTCTGTGCAAGCAATGGATAGTAGATTCTATGCAGGCAATGGATAACAGTTCTATGCAGGCAATGGATAGCAGTTCTGTGCAGGCAATGGATAACAGTTCTATGCGAGCAATGGATAGCAGACTCTATGCAGGCAATGGATAACAGTTCTACGCAGGCAATGGATAGCAGATTCTATGCAGGCAATGGAAAGCAGATAGCAATTCTGTGCAGGCAATGGATAACAGTTCTATGCGGACAATGGGTAGCAGATCTAGACAACAATGGGTGGAGGAGTGACCATGCTTACTCAGTTCCAGGGAGCTGCGGTGAGGTGGAGGAGCAGGATAGATGGGCTATGCCAGAGCGCCCCCGGGCCCGCGCCTAAGGGCCACGCCAAAGGGCCCTCTGGCAAGGCCCTCAGGTGTGGGCTCACCGGGCATCAGAGCGCCCACTGGAGAGCATGCCGTTTAAAGGGCCAATCGCCCTTTGACCTTCTGGCGGCGGCAGCGTGAATGATGGTGTCCGCTGGAGAGCACACCGTTTAAAGGGCCGATCGCCCTTTGATCTTCTGGCGGCAGCGGATGATGAGGGTCAGTTTCAAGAGAGTTTATCAGATGGACATAGTACTCTTGCTTGGCAAGTGCTATGGCAGACTGAAAAGAGGGCATGAATGGAGCAATAGCATCCAAAATGGAGGAGAGTATAGTGTTATAGGAAGAGATTACCCATGTGCCTATGAGGGAAGAGTTAGGACAGCCGTTATAATTGGTGTTCAATCATTAAGCATGTAGATAGCTGGGTGGCTAGTGGGCATGAGGATTGCCTGGTAACATGCCTGCCTGGTGCGAAGGTAGTGGACCTCACGCAATACCTAGATAAGGTCTTAGATAGTGCTGGGGAGGAGTCTGCTGTTTTGGTACATGATGGTACCAATGACATAGGAAAATGTGGTAGGTAGGCCCTGGAGGCTAAATTTAGGCTTTTAGATAGGAAGCTGAAATCCAGAACTTCCAGGGTAGCATTCTCTGAAATGCTTCCCGTTCCACATGCAGGACATAAAAAGCAGGCAGAGCTCTGGAGTCTCAATGTGTGGATGAGACAATGGTGCAAGGATGAGGGTTTTGAATTTGTTAGGAACTGGGGAACATTCTGGGAAAGGAGGGGCTCTTCCAAAGGGATGGGTTTCACCTTAACCGGGATGGAACCAGGCTGCTGGCATTAACCTTTAAAAAGGAGATAGAGCAGCTTTTAAACTAGATAATAGGGGAAAGCCGACAGTCGCACAAGAGCGCATGGTTCAGAAGAATGTATCCTTGAAGGATACTACCAAAAGCAGAGAGGTTCCAGAAAAGAGTAAAGTAGCGCAAATGCCCTTGAGTATGGAGCAGACAGAGCTTAAAGATCCCAAATTACCCATGCCTACCAATAGCCAAATTAATATGAATAAAATACAGCCTCTAAAATGCTTGCATGCAAATTCTAGAAGTCTAAAAAATAAGATGGGAGAGTTAGAATATATAGCACTAAATGAGAGGTTAAATATGATTGGAATATCAGAGACATGGTGGAAAGAGGACAACCAGTCGGACACTGTGATACATGGGCACAAACTATATCATAATGATAGAGCTGATCAAATTGGTGGAGGGGTTGCACTCTGTGTTAGAGAGGACATTGAGTCAGAAAGGATTGAAGTTTTGCAAGAAACAAAATTTACTGTAGAATCTCTATGGATTAAATTCGATGTAAAAAGGGGAAGGCGATGGCAGTGGGGGTGTACTATAGAGCGCCTGGCTACAATGAACAAATGGATGATGAAATGTTCAAAGAAATCAAGGAAGCTAACAGAAGTTACAGCACAGTAATAATAATGGGTGATTTCATTTACCCTAATATCGACTGGGTCAGTGTCACCGCAGGACATGCTAGGGAGATAAAGTTCCTAGTTAAAATAAATGACTGCTTCTTGGAGCAGCTGGTTCATGAACCAACCAGAGGGGAAGCCATATTGGACTAGTCCTTAGTGGAACACCAGATCTGGTACAAGAGATAAGGGTGTTGGGGCCACTTGGCAATAGTGATCATAGCATGATCGTGCTTGATTTAATTAGTGGAGGAGGGATAGTAAGGAAATCAACAGTACTATCTTTTAATTTTTGAAATGGAGACTATGATAAAATGAGGAAAATAGTTAAGAAAAAACTAAAAGGAGCAGTTGCAAAGGTTAAAGACTTGCATCAAGCTTGGGTGTTATTGAAAAATACTATCTTGGAAGCCCAGACCAATTGTATTCCATGCTTTAAGAAAAGTGGAAGGAAGTCCAAAAAACTGCCAGCAGGGTTTAAAGGTGAGGTCAGAGAGGCTGTTGTTGCCAAAAAAACATCTTTTAGGAAATGGAAAAAAGAGCCAAACGACGAAAACTGTGAACAGCACAAGCACTGGCAAGTTAAATGCAAGGCATTGATAAGGCAGGCAAAGGGAGAATTTGAGAAGATGCTTGGTGCAGAAGCAAAAACGCATAATAAAGACTTTTTCAAGTACATTCATAGCAAAAAACCTGTGAGAGTCAATTGGTCCATTAGATGATAGAGGGGTTAAAGGGGCACTAAGTGGCAACAAGGCGATAGTGGAGAGACTGAATGAATTCTTTGCTTCGGTCTTTACTGAGGAAGATGTAGGGATGTTACCCATGACTGAAGTGGTATTTAAAGGTGTGGAAGAATTAAAAGAAATATCGATACATCGGGAAGATGTATTACAACTACTTGATAGACTATCATTAAAATCATCTGTAATACCTGAAGATTGGAGGATGGCAAACTTAACACCAATTTTTAAAAAGGGTTCCATGGGTGATCCGGGAAACTACAGACCGGTGAGCCTGACGTCAGTACCGGGAAAAATAGTAGAAACCATCATAAAGAACAAAATTGCTGAACATGTAGATAGTCATGACTTAATGGGAGACAGCCAACATGGTTTTAGACAAGGAAGATCTTGTCTTACTAATCTGTTATGTTTTTTTGAAGGTGTGAATAAACAGGTAGACAAAGGTGACTCGGTTCATTTAGTGTATCTGGACTTTCAGAAAGCCTTTGACAAGGTCCCTCATCAGAGACTTTTGGCAAAACTAAAGAGTCATGGGATAGGAGGCAGTGTACTATTATGGATCAGGAACTGGTTAAAAGATAAAAAGCAGAGGGTAGTGCTAAATGGCCAATTTTCCCAATGGAGAAAGGTGAATAGTGGTGTACCCCAGGGATCTGTGCTGGGTCCGCTGCTTTTTGACATATTCATAAATGACCTGGAAAAGAGAATAACGAGTGAGGTTATCAAATTTGCAGATGACACAAAACTATTTAAAGTTGTTAAAATCCAAGAGGATTGTGGAAAATTGCAAGAGGATCTTGATAAATTGGAAGACTGGGCATCAAAATGGCAAATGAAATTTAATGTGGACAAGTGCAAAGTTATGCACCTAGGGAAGAACAACCCAAACTGTGGTTACACGATGCAAGGTTCCACATTAGGAACCACCACCCTCATAAAGATTTAGGAGTTATTGCGGATAACATGTTAAAACCCTCGGCTCAGTGTGCAGCGGCGGCCAAGAGAGCAAATAGAATGCTAGGTATCATAAGGAAAGGAATGGAAAATAAAACAAAGGATATTATAATGCCTCTGTATCGTTCCATGGTGAGACCGCACCTTGAATATTGTGTGAAATTCTAGTCGCCGTATCTTAAAATGGATATAGCGTTATTAGAAAAGGTTTTGAGAAGAGCCACTAAAATGGTAAAGGGGATGGAAGGATACCCCTATGAAGAAAGGCTAAAATGTTTAGGGCTCTTTAACCTGTAAAAGAGATGGCTGAGGGTTGATATGATAGAAGTCTATAAATTAATGAATGGAGTGGAACGGTAAACGTAGATTGCGTTATCAGAATATAGAAAGACTAGGGGACATGCAGTGAAGCTACAGGGTAAACTATTTAAGATTAATAAACGAAAATATTTTTTCACTCAACGTGTAATCAAACTCTGGAATTTGTTACCGTAGGATGTATTAAAGGTTGTTAGTGTAGCTGGGTTTATAAAAGGCTTGGACAAGTTCCTGGAGGAAAGGTCCATAAACCATTATTAAAAAGGGACCCAGGATATCAATGCTTGACCCAATACAAGCATTGTGGAACCTGTGTCCCTTGCGGAAACTGCTAGGTACATATGACCTAGATTGGCCACTGTTGGAAACAGAATACTGGGCTTGATGGACCTTGGTCTGATCCAGTATGGCATATCTTACATTCTTATGTTCTTATGAGAGTGAAAGAATTAATGAGCCATAGGAAGGCTTTAAAAGAAAGGTAAACCCCAAGGTGAGTATGTGAGGGGAGGGTGGGAGGTAATTAAAACAGTCGATATTTGAGAAAGGAAGATACCAATTTTAGTTCTATAGAATGACAGGAAATAGCAGCAGAAACCACAAAGCTTGGAAATTACAAAACGGATGCAAATAAATACTACTTTCAATGCAAACAATAAATAAGCAACAATTAGCTAAACCTTTAAGTCCACTAAGAAGCCTAAACAAACAGAGGCCAGCATAGAGGCTTGCAAGGAAGGTTCTCACACCAAACTGAGAGAATTCAAAAGGAAGTCCTCAAGCACATGGACCTAGAGAAATCAGGTCCTACACAATGGCTCAGCAGAGGGTGATACCACTCCACGCTCAAGCAGAGACTCAAGGTACAGATGTCCAAGACATCAAAAAGGGTAGATAGAATTTGTCACATTCCTCCTCGCTTCTCACCACCACCAAAATATTGTCTATTAGACAACTTTTTGGTGGTGGTGAGAATCGAGGAGCAATGTGACACATTCTGTCTACCCTTTTGATGTCTAGGACATCTGTACCTTGCCCACTCACAATCTTAAATGACAGAGGTGTAAGGCAGGGGTCTCCAAATCCAGCCCTGGAGGGCCACAAACCAGTCAGGTTGGCAGGATATCTGTAATGTATATATATCTCATGCATATTCATTAGGGATATCCCAAAAACCTGCAGGGTTGCAGACCTCCAGGACCAGATTTGAGAAGCTCTGCTTTAGGATATCTTTGTGCAGTTCCTTTACCTGAGTTGGAGGTCTATAGGCAACAGCTTTATAGATGGACATGACATCTCTTCATTCCTAGATGATCCACGACACTTCCTCCTTTGCCCACCCCACTTGCATCTGAGTTACTTAAAATTTATTTTTGCTATGAGGGCAATAATATAACAGGGTGCTTAATCCAAGGGAGCCAAAAAAAACACACATTTTAAGCCTATATTATAAAGAAGGTGCCTACTTTTCTTTATAAAATACTAGCATAAATGGTCAAAAATGCACCTCAATTTAAGGTATATTCCTTCGCAGCGGTTCTAAAGCCTCACCTACTTTTTGCAGGTACTCCTATGAGCATAGTATTCTATAATCTACCTTTGTACTTGTGTACCGCACCTTCTCTCTTACCAAACTCTGCTCCTGTGCTTACACCCACTGCACAAGTATGCACAGTGCAGACAATGTGTGTGTTCTTAAACTAGCTGACATTCTGTAAGAGATCATGTACAGGCTTAAGTGGCTACTTAGCATGAGTAAATGACTACAATTCCATTCATGGGACTACTCTAATATCAGTGATAGATAAGTCTGCCTCTACCAAATTAGGGCTTGTAGATATGGAATTTTATTGCGTAGACTGACTGGATTTGTGTTCAGAGCTCTCTGTTTTTCTGTTCTTTGGCTTGCTTATATTCTCCATAGTCTCATTTCTGGTCTCCTCTTCTGCTTTATCACTGATGAGTGAATGAGTGTATTAACAACAAATGCTTTTTTAACTAGTTTTTGTTTTATTAGGAAGGTCTGGATCCAAGGAAACTCCTCATTAAGGAGATCATTTTAAAAATCATGCATGTCTGCAATGCTTCCAAATAGCAGTGTTTATATATGTAAAAACGCTGCATGTATAATTACTGATTTTGTGAGGATGTAGAGATTTGAAGAGGCATGCGCTGGTTGTAGTTTGAGCAGGCTAATAATATGCATGCATTTCTCATTTTAGAATGGAAGTATACAGATAGTTTAAAGAATTCCCCCACTGGCATTTACAACCACTCCAAAGAATGCATAACTGTCAGTTTCCTTCTTGTATGGACCTAGGATTTCTATCAGTGATGAGAAGGCAATTATTTCACTCCCAGTATTGGGCTTCCTCCTTCACTCAGAACCTTCCTTGATAAGTCCTGAATCCTGTGCCATGATATTTTTGGAGGGAGGTGATGTGGTCCTTGAGATGAAGCTCAAAGAAACCCAAAATAGAGAGGAAAAAGAGTTCCAGATTAGATCTGAGTGCAGATTGAGAAAATACTAGACCAAAGTCACCTTAAATAATATGTTTCCATGGGGCTACTCAACTTGGGCTCTGCTTGTAGAGTCACACCCAGGCTACTTTGTTCTTCCCTTTTCTCTTCGCCATAGGAACAAAGACAAAATCTCTTCTTGAGATCTCTCAGCTCCTTCCTCTCCTATATGGCTGCCGTTCACTGTTCTCAAAATATTAGGAGTTACTCACTAACAAAAATTGAACATCCTATTGTATCGACCTTTAGTAGGGGGGAGGGGGGCCGTGACACCATATCTTAAAGGAACGTATAATTTCCATTCTACTTTATAGGTTTCCTTGTGACCCTTATGCAAAGTCTGAACAGCGATGGTGGGCGGCAGGCGGGGCTGCGACCCTGGATGTACAGTACCAATTCTGAGGTCGGCCCTGTATGCCTGGGGTCACACAGTCTGGATGCGGGTGGACAGTGGAGGTGGGTGGAGACAGAAAGGTGAGGAGTGCAGGGGATTCCCAGTAGCCTGACTGGCCATGGAAGGCCGGATCGGGAGTTGGGATGCGTGGAAAGGATCTTCTTGGCGGTGGCTGGTGATCAAAAGCTCCTGAATGCTATGGCACTGCAGCTCCATTGAGGAGCCTGGCTGAGTTGGCCGAGTAGGTGCCGGACATGCAGCCAATCAGAATCAGGGCCCGGCCTATACGTCCAGGTCGGTAGACCCAATCCCATGGGAATGTCTAGCCCCCATGGGTTCAGAATGGGATGCTACTGCTGCATGCCTCAAATTTGACTGTCCGTACAGGGGCAGGACATTTACAACTGAATTGTCCCCCGTGACTGGATATCAAGCAAGGAGTAAAATGCTTAGGCATAACCCTGGACCAACAGCTAAACATCACATCATACATCAGCATAACCACCAGAGCAATATACAGCAAAATAAGAATTCTTCTGACCCTAAGACCACTATTAACAGCATATGACTTCCGTATAGTATTCCAGGCCCTAATCTTCCCACACTTTGACGTCTGCAACAGTATTACTAAGGACTGGCCAAATATACTTTACATCAGCTTCAAATGGCACAATACACAGTTGCCTGACTAGCAGGAGCGCCAAAAGCTGACCACATTACGCTAATACTCAAACAATTGCATTGGCTGCCACTAACAAGCCTCATCGGATACAAAACATTAATAGGCACATGCATGATCAAACTTTTTCATTTCTCATTTATTTAAGATTTGATATACTGCTTAATGTGGGTACAGCAAAGCGGTTTACAATGGAATACAATAAAAACTGAAGCAGAAAATGAAAAGAATGCCAGTATGTATAGGGCAGATGGTAAAATGAAACATGACAAAGGCGGTGCAGTTCCTTTGGAATCCGGGATGGGTGGTCAATCTGGCCAAGTTAGTTGCAACCCATCCAGCAGTTGGTATACCTTGGGGCGAAGTTCACTGCATTAGTGGGTCTCATCTCGCTTTCAGAGGACAAGATATGATAGATCCAGCATCAGATTTGTCAGTTTCTGGCTATGAGAGAACCAACAGCATGGCATTATCTGCAACTGTTGGGATCCATGGTGGAAGCAACCTTTCATCGACTTACTTGAAATCCATCACTCATGAGACACCAAGCAACAGAAGCAAACAATAAATGCATGCAAAACAAGCTAGCCCTACCATCAGAAATAACAAAAAGCAATCAAACTATAAACAATAGAGCATTCTCAATGTACATGCCGGACCTCTGGAATGCTCTTACCAAAAAACTAAGAAGTATCACTGAACTCACAATGTTCCAGAGAAAACTAAAGATCCACTTATTCAGAGTCAAAGACTAAACAAAAGCCTCCAAAGAAACAAACACTAAACACTTACCCAGCATATGCATTCACCTAAGACCTCACACCAGCAAAGCCCCAACAAGTTATGTTTACAAGAAATCTACCATTAACATGTTCTTAGTAGACCTTTCTTATAGACATGTAAATACACTTAATCATTATAATCCTCTAGTTCAAAGTTCCATGTAACAAAGTCAGAATTTTACAGGTAACCAGTGAAGTTTGATGAGTAGTGGTGTAATGTGATCAATACAGGAGGAGTGGTGAGTATAGAGACAGCAGTATTTTGAAGGAGTTGCAAACGATGAAGTTGATCACCCCTCCCCATGCCTTTGTTTAGAGGTGTACCCACCACTCCGTGCAAGTCACCCCTATTTGTTGAGATAGCAGAAACAGTTAAGGTTATTTTGATATTATCATGTTGCTATAAAGGGATCCACTGTGTCTGATCCATGGCATTTTGAATTCTGTCACTCTATTTGCCCCCACCACTTCCATTGGGAGGACATTCCAAGCATCCACCACTCTTTCAGTGAAAAAGTATCTCCTGAAGTTGCCTTTCAGTTTACCCCCTGGTAGCTTTATCCTCTAGTTTTGCAATACATGATCTACAGATAGGTCTTAAACCTGTGACCTTTTATTCAGATACACACTGGTTTTGTGTTTTAAGTCACAGAGCTACCTTAAATAAACTGGAACGTTGATGAAGACATACTAGACTTCAATGATTTGGTTGTAATATACATGTAGGAGTTTTAATGTTATTTTAGTGCTGCCAGATCAGTACCAGTGGGAATCAAACCCATAAAGTGCTGGGGGATTAAGTAGTTGTGCTAACCACTAGATCATTCCTCCACTTAAGAGCAAATGTGGGAGTCACCTACTCTTGCCATCTTGCTGGGCAGACTAGATGGACCATGATGATCTTTGTTGTTGTTAAGTGCCGTCGAGTCGGAGTCGACTCATGGCGACCCTCTGGATAGCTATCCTAAATTGTGTTCGGTCTTCAGTCAGGCGGCTCATTGTTGACAGACTGGTACCCATAGCTGCTGTTATTGTATCGATCCGTCTCATTGCTGGCCTTCCTCTTTTGCGTTGACCTTCTATCTTGCCAGGCATAATGTCTTTCTCTAATGATCTCTCTCTTCGCATGATGTGTCCAAAGTATGAAAGTCGAAGTCTTGTCATCTGAGCTTCTAAAGAAAGCTTAGGTTTGATCTCCTCTAGTACCGACTGGTTTGTTCTTCGGGCAGTCCATGGTATACACAGTATTCGCCGCCAGCACCATAATTCAAAGGCATCAATTTTCTTCCTGTCTATCTTTTTCACTGTCCAACTTTCACATCCATATGATGCTATTGAAAATACCATAAAGCCAGAAAATGATACATTGACTCTGCTATAATTCAACTTCTTTTTTAATTTTTTACTTATTTAATTTTTTTGTTATTTTTTGTATATAATAGAAAAATTTCTTGTTGTTGTATTGCCTCCGGTCTCAGATAAACGGTCTTATTTGACACTTTATTATGGGTAATGAACCTCGCCCAATATAGTGTCCGTTCACATCAATGACCTCAGGCTTATCACATCTCAAACTCACTTTTCTTATTGCGTTACTCAAATATTTAAATAATCAATGAACTCTTTTATAAAAGCTTGATTTCAATCGCCACACCACTAATCTTGTATGGGATGGTATCCTTTTTCGGTTCAGTGCCCCTGTCCAATTTATTTGAAAAGGGTTTTTTTCAAATATACCCATGCTTCTTAATGTGGCCCAGAGTTTCTCATGGTTTACACAGTCAAAAGCCTTGCTATAGTCGATAAAGCACAAATAGATATCCTTTTGGTATTCTTTAGTCTTTTCAAGGATCCATCTCACATCCGCAATGATGTCTCTCGTTCCTCGCCCTTTCCTGAACCCTGCTTGCACTTCAGGTAGTTCTTGTTCCAGGTATGGTTGTAGTCTCTTTTAATAATCTTCAGTAGAATCTTGCTGGCATGTGGGATCAGAGCGATTGTGCGATAATTTTCACAGTCAGTTGGATCACCTTTCTTTAGTATTGGTATAAACACAGATCTTTTCCAGTCAGTTGGCCATGATGTTGTCTTCCATATTTCTTGGCAGAGCCTTGTGAGTACGGTAACAGCTGCATCAGATTGCTGCAATACTTCTCTGGGAATGCTATCAATGCCTGGTGCTTTGTTCTTTGATAAGGCTTTCAATGCTGCTTCAACTTCTTCTTTCATCACCAATGGTTCCCGATCATAAGGTACAGTTTGAAACGGCTGTTGGTCCACTTGAATTTTATCATATAAAAATTCTGTATATTCCTTCCACCTTTTCTTGATCTTCTCAGCGTCATTCAACATAGAACCTTGAGCATCTTGTAACATTCCAATTCGAGACTGGAACTTTTTCTTTAACTCTCGTAGCTTTAGGAAAGCCGATCTTGTTCTTCCTCTAATAGTTTCTGCTTCTATTTCCTTGCAAGTGTCATTGTAGTACTTTTCCTTGTCCTGTCTTGCTGCACGTTGGAAATCTCTGTTGAGTTCTGCGAATGTCTTTCTTTCTCCTCTGGCTTTAGCTTCTCTGCGTTTCTGGGCAGTTTTCAGAGTTTCTTCCGTCATCCATTTTGGCCGTTTTTGCTTTTTCACCTTTTGTAGAGACTTTTCGCTTTCTTCCAACACAACCTTCTTGATGTCATTCCATAACTCTTCCGGAGCTCTGTCATTTGTATCTAAAGCAGCAAATCGATTTTGCAGGCAGTCTTTAAATTCCAGTGGTATATTCTCAAGGTCATATTTTGCTGCATTCATGAGTGGTTTGCTCTTTTTCAACTTTAGCTTGAGTTTGCATACTAGTAGTTGATGATCTGTACCACAGTCAGCTCCAGGTTTTGTCTTTGTTGATGTTATAGAGCTTTTCCATCGTTGACTTCCACAAATGTAGTCAATTTGATTTTTATATAATCCATTCGGTGAAGTCCATGTGTACAGTCGCCGCTTGTGTTGCTGGAAGGTGTTTGAGATTAATAGATCATTGGTCTTGCAGAATTCTATCAGTCTTTCTCCAGCTTCATTTCTGTTGCCAAGTCCATATTTTCCAACTACTTTGCCTTCTTTGTTGCCAACTTTTGCGTTCCAGTCAACCATGACTATCAGGATATCCTGTTTGCAAGTTCGGTCAATTTCAGCTTGTACTTGTTCATAGAACTCTTCAATTTCATTCTCTTCTGCAGCTGTTGTTGGGGCATATACTTGAATTATAGCTGTGTTGATAGGCAATCCTTGTAGATGAATAGAGATTAAGCGTTAGCTGACTGCATTGTATTTCATTACAGTTCTTGCAAGTTTCTTCTTTATTATAAATGCAACACCATTTCTTCTTTGTCTTTCATTTCCACCATAGTAGACCATGTGATCATCTGATGCAAAGTGCCCCATGCCAGTCCATTTCAGTTCACTGACACCCAACAGATCAAGTTGTACACGTTCCATTTCATTCTTGACCACCTCCAACTTCCCTTGGTTCATGCTTCATACGTTCCATGTTCCAATGTGTAAGACATCTTTACAGCTTCTGACTCTCATTTCATGCGCAGCTACATCAGCAGTCAGACTTCCCGAGGGCTTTGATCCAACCACATCATAAATGCTGGCTTTACTCTGAAAAGTCTTCAACTCTTCCCCAGTAGCTAGTTGAGTGCCTTCTGACCTGGGGGTATCATCTTCCAGCACCATAGCACAATTTGTTTTGTTGTAACTATCCATTGGGTTTTCATGGCAAGATACAGAAGTAGATTGCCGGGCCTTTCTTCCACGCAGTTTAAGTTTGGTGTTGTTGCCGTTGTCACAAAAATGTTATCCTCCGCCGTCAACACTGTCCCATTCTGCTGCTGCCCAGATGGGTGGTTTGTCTTGGTCTGGCACCTCAGCTGAGACCTGTCCATCTTGGGAGACCCTGCCAGTAGTTAAACTACCGATAGTTTAGCTCTCAGCATCACTGATGCACGCAAGTCCTCACAGCACGACAAGCTGCAAACCAAGTGAGAGTGATGATCTTTATCTGCCGTCATATACTATGTTACTATTATTGATATCCTTTAAGCCAGATTGGCCAAGTGATTTACAAAGACCAAGATGAAAGCTATTGGTTTATGTTATATTTCTTTCTTATTGATTGAAGACGATTTTAATCCAAGATTTAAATTCACCAATACCATTCACTGTATTCAATGAAATTTTCAATAAAAGAAAATTAGGAATCTTTGCAAACAAATAGCTCTTACTTGCTTTTGAGACCTAAGTGACTATATATATATATATATATATATATATATATATATATATATATATATATATATATATATTGTCATGGGGCTGGAGCCATGGAAGCTGCAGCTTTAGAAAAAAAACCTGTTTTGCATAGAGCTGAGGGTGTGCAGAGAGTGCAGTTGTATCATAGCACAGCCAGAGGGGGCAAGAGTAATCCCACAGAGGCTGAAGCAACGTGCTCAGACACTGATTGTATATGTGGCAATCAGTGGCACCTGAGGCCAAGCCCGGGACGTTCAAACCAAAACTCCCTTTATAAGGAGAAACAGAGAGCAGCAGGGGAGAAGGTGGGAAAGAAGGTGGAGAACCTGCAGGACGTGCAGGACGAGAAGAACGTAGAGAATGTGGAGCAGGAGAGATTCCACACAGAGCCAACCCAGAGGGACAGAATCCAGAGGAAGTTTACTCAGACGGATAGAGTCCAGAGGGGCAGAGCGCAGAGGGACGGAGTCCAGAGAAAAGCTGCCAGAAGAAACAGTTTGCCTGGTAGGAGTGACTCTCCCAGCCCAAGTAACCTTGTTGGATCAGGATTACAAGGAACAAGGAGGAGAGGTTCCTATTATAAAGATACCTTTTCAGAGAACCACAGAGAGTGGGAATCCTTACCAAGTTTTGCTGAATTCCACGGAAGCAAAGCACTGCACAGAAAAGCCTATCTCCCGAGAGAGGTACGTCAGAAGGAGGGCTCTAGGTGTGGCAATTCCAGGAAGCCAAGGTATGCTGAATCTTTAATTCTAAAGGAAAGCCTTGCTAATAGAAACCCTGTTAAAGCAGCTATTCCCTATAAGGGGAGGGGAAGCAAAGCAGAGCTTTTTAAGACAATACCTCACAGCTTAACAGGAAAGTTTTACTGGAAGCAAGATAGACCCTGTAAGTTTATAACAGGGAGTGAAAACTACTATTCAAAGGAAGAAGCCAGTGACGCAGAGTCTATGGAAATTGAATGTGAGAATATTATTCCCATGCCTCAGGAGGAATCCATGGACTGTAATTTCTGTTCTGCAACTAGTATTGAATCCTTGCTAGAATTGTAAATAGAAAAGAACTGTGCAACAGATGGTGAACCTTATAACCGTTTGTTTGCTGAATTGTTTAAATTGCTTTGAACTAAAAGAAGCCTCAGCTAGGACTTGCATTCAACTGTGAAGCCTATAACAGTTATCTGCTTGAATATTGGTGGCATCCCTTTTTGATGAAGAAAGGACTGTCTTTATTTTCTACTTGTCTTAGTGAATCATTGCGTTAAAAGGGAAATAAAGCCTTGTTACCCTACACTCTTGGCTTGGATAATTTGTGCTCTCAAGGAGCTAGAACTTCAAGGGCCAAAATGCACTAGGCCCTTAAAGTCACATTGCTCCTTAAAAATAATAAATGCGCCGGATGCCCTTATAGCCACTGGCCACTGGGGGCACCTGGCGACAATATATATATATCTTTGAGGGCTAAAAATATATTTGGCTTTCAGAGTATCCCTAAAGAATATACATGAGCTACATCTGCACATGGCTGGTGTATGAATATTAGGTGCTCTAGGCAAACTTTCATTCTTGTGTCCCCCTCCCCCCATCTGGTATCTCCCCTCCAACATTGTTCCATCCTTGCCCTTACCAACACAACTGTCATTGCTGTCGCATTTGTCCAGAAACTACCAGCTGGGGCAGCGACAATGGCCATAAAATAGAAGTGATGCCACACTAGATCTGAACGCTCAGTCGTGTCCAACCTCCTCTGGCTCAGCCTCCATGTTTGTGGGCTGGACTTTCAGACTGTAGTGCACAGGGGTTCAGGGGTCCCGAGTTGCCCTTCTTTTCTCATTTATTGCCATTACTGCTGCCATCGCAGCTCCATGGGAGGTAGCAGCTGTGCGGTCAAAGCAGTGGTAACGCGGACAGGGTTAGAGGAGAGCTGCTACTGTAGGGCTTTTTGGGTGGCACTTTCTGACCCACCCAAGTTTGACACTCTAGATGACTGCCTAGGTTGCCTGACAGTAGTGCGGGCCCTGGATTTGCATACATTGGTGATAATATGTTTGCAGATCTACATCATCATATTCATTATTACTCAACTTCCTTTTCAGGACATTATTAGGAATGTCCTGAAAATCTAGCTGTTTTGCAGCCCTCAAGAACTGAGATAAGAGATGGCGTGGGCGGACAAAGAGATGCATGATGTTCTTGCTATTGCAGAAAACTATTTATATATGATAGTAATGTTGTGAATTGCGGGCCCAATATTCAAAGACATTTGCACAGTTTACAGGCCTGTAAACTGTGTAAATGCCGCTAAGTGTGATATTCAGCAGCACTGACATGGTTGGTACTGCTGGATATCCCCAGATACCACCGCTATATGCCCCAATGCTAACTGCTCAGGCATTCCGGGGCGTTCCAAGGTCGGGACCCATCGTTAACCAGTCAGCAGCAATATTGAGCCGTTGCCCAATTAGTGACCCACAGGTAAAGACAGGTGTGATAAAGGCTGGCCTATCTTTACCCATAGGAACTAACTAGGCAGTGGCTCAATATCTTAGCTGCCTAATTAGCTTCCAGGCTGTGCAGCTGCCCCAGATATTTAGTGTCGGTGGCAGGATATGACCCTGGCATTTAATAGCTGGGATTAGCTTTCAGCAGCAACAGCTAGACACTATAATCGTGCTAGCCACGGCGGCTGAATATTGGGCTCTGGATGTTCAAAGGATTCATATATATTCCAATTTTTAAATTTTTTTTATTTTTCATATTGCACTTATTTCCTTCTTGTTCCATATAATATGCTAGACTACTTATTTTTGGGAATTGTCAACTGGCTCCATTTTTCATAATGGGCTGATCCTGCACTGATTCTCTCTTATTTCCCTCATGGATTTACAGTCCTCTTTTACATGGAAAAATTATTATTGAAATTTGAATAGAGCACAAATCGATATCCTTTTGGTATTCTTTAGTCTTGTCAAGGATCCAGCTCACATCCGCAATGATGTCTCTCGTTCCTCGCCCTTTCCTGAACCCTGCTTGCACTTCAGGTAGTTCTTGTTCCAGGTATGGTTGTAGTCTCTTTTTAATAATCTTCAGTAGAATCTTGCTGGCATGTGGGATCAGAGCGATTGTGCGATAAGTTTCACAGTCAGTTGGATCACCTTTCTTTAGTATTGGTATAAACACAGATCTTTCCAGTCAGTTGGCCATGATGTTGTCTTCCATATTTCTTGGTAACAGCTGCATCAGATTGCTGTAATGCTTCTATGGGAATGCCATCAATGCCTGGTGCTTTGTTCTTTGATAAGGCTTTCAATGCTGCTTCAACTTCTTCTTTCATCACCAATGGTTCCCGATCATAAGGTACAGGTTGAAACGACTATCATGCTAGCTGGTGCATTTCACTAGTGCTGGTTTTTGCACAAGCAGAATGCTGCTGCAATCTGCATCTCAGTCAACATGCTGCTAGCACCTATTCCATAGAGCCTGAGTAAGATGACTTGAGGACATGCTTAGTGAGCTAAATCGGTCAGTACCTGCCTCTTTACTATGCAATACATGCTGTAGGGAGGGTTAGAGAATGGTATGGAGGAGAAAGGCAAGGACAAGATAGAAAAAAACAGAAAACAAAATAGAAACAAGGAAGTTTGCAAAGACTGAAGAAAAAGGCCTACAGTATAACCTGAAATAATGATAAAACAGTCTAAAGATTCTGAAAATCCAATTATATAAATACACAAGAACAGAGAAAATGAATAAAAAGGATTGGGTCAATTCTGAGCCAGCATGGAGACTCAAGTTTAGCACCATTTAGGTAGTAGTGCTATCTATATTATATTAATATTCTACCATGTTGCATCATTTGTACTGTACTAACATTGTGAATAAGGGAATTGGATTGTGTTTAGCTTATGCCTTTTCTCAGAAGCTCAAGTTGAGTTACATTCAGGTATAGTATTTATTTTAAAAGCAGTGTCTTTAATTTCCAATGTCTAAGAGAGAGAGAGAATGTCTGGGGGAAGTGAGTTCCAGATGGTAGGTGCGAAAAAGCAGAACGTTCTGTTGGAGGAGGATGCGCTGGTGCAGGTGATTGTTGTTGGTCCTGTAAGGAGTGTGTGATGAGTGCTTCTGTGAGATCACTGAATTGTGGTTTGTCAAGTAGTGACTGAAGGGCATATGCAGATATCTGTAGGATTATTCTGAAGGATGTTAGTGCCACCTTGTATTTCACTCTGCTGTGTATGGGAAGCCAATGAAGTTGCTTCAAATAGGTATTACGTGATCCTGACGAGTGTTGCCCATGATGAGTCTGGCTGCCAAGTTCTGTGCAAGCTGTAAAGGTTGTAATGAGGATTTTGGTAGGCCTTGATAGAAAATGTTGGTGTAGTCGAAGATGGGGATGATGAGTGCCTGGTAGACATTTCTGAAGTCCTTCTGGTCTATAAGAGGCCTGAGGTTTCTCAGGGTTTTGATGCATAGAGGTGCTTGGGAGACATGTTTGATGTGGGTGTTGAAGGTCAAGTTCTGATCAAGAATTATGCCCAGGTATTTCACTTGGTGTTGTACCTGCAGTGTTAGGTTTGTAAGGTTTATTTTATTTGACAGAGAGAAGGTTGGGTGCCTGGGGATGAGCAGGACTTCTGTCTTGTTAGGGTTGATCATTAGGTTGTAGAGGCTGAGCCATTGTGTTACTGCCTCTAGGCATCTGCTGATTTTGGAGTGGTCAGGGTTGCTGTTGGAGAAAGGGGTGTAGATGAGGATATCTTTTGCGTAAAGATGGTAAAGGATATTGTGGTTTTGGATGACCTCGAAAAGGGGTTGGATAAAGATGTTGAAAAGTAAAAAGGATAGTGCAGAGCCCTATGGCAGACCTTGGAGGAGTTAGAAGGGTCTTGAGGTCTGTGATCCTACTCTGACTTGTTGAGAGTGGTTAGAGAGATAGAACTGGAACTACTGTGATGTGAGCTGAGTGTGTATAACTGAGTCAAAGGCTAAGGATATGTTCAGAAACACCAGGATGAAGCCTTGTGTGATTTTCTCAGTGCCTATGATTTAGTGTGTTAAGGAGAGATACCAGTAGAGTTTGTGATAAGGAAGCTTATCATAGCTCAGGTAGAAGCTATAGAAAAGGTGAAGTGACTCTGAACAAGCAACCTGTCAGTTCTGGTAGAAATAAGAAAACAGAATTTTCTTATAAAAGACTACCAGTCCCAGAATGCACCAGGTTTCCAACAGCCATTAGAGGAGCTGAAGTGGGGAAACGTGTGTTCAATCAGGAGGGCTATGAGGTAATCCCTAAGCATTCATCTCAAAGGGCAGGGCCTGATTCAGCACAGCTGCGCTGTGTTAGGGGGGAACACTCATCTAAGCAGAATAAAGGTAGAGTTTATTCTACAGAGAATTATCCTCATCATCTTCATGATCAGCTTGGATATCCTCATCCTCAGTTTCATCTGGAGGATCATCAGAAGCAGAAGCCAAACCGGACGGACAGAGAGGGCAAGAAACTCTTTGGTAGAAAGAGGAGAAAAGCCTTTGGGAGGTTTAAAGGAGTTCATAGCAGTACGTATACTGGAAGGCATTCCAAGGGCCAGCATACACCATTGAACTGGGGAAAGCCAGAGGAATGGTGCTGCAGAGCTAGGAATCTCCAGACGGTACCTGTGAGGGAGACGGCTGCACTTGGAAGGGACCCTAAGACCCGTGCCAGAAGGTATGTGAAGAGAGACCCAGTGTCCAGGGATCTGGATTGGAAGGCTGGACATAGGAACTGGACTACATACTGGCCAGGCTATATAGAGAGGAACTCTAACAGCAATGGGAGCTCAGGTATGAACACTGATCTATGCCCTAGCTATAACCTTGAAAGAAGCAGGGAAACAAGTATTCTCCTGAAAGTGCTCCATTGAGAAATTCATCTGTGCCAATCCAGGATATTGAACCCATGATTGTTGAAGAAGGGGGAGTGATTGCAGATGAAGGATGTGTTTACATGGATTGCTCTCTGTCTAAACTCCTTTGGTGATTTTCTGTTATAAAATACAACAACCATCACAAAGAAATACAAACTTGTTCTTTAATCTACTCAGAAAAGCTCCTGAGTAGGATTTTTAGCCACGCAGTAGAAAGCAAGCCAGCTAAGGGGTTTCAGCTGGGTAACTGCTAGCAATTGAGCCTTATCTAATTGCTTGTGAGCTCTGAGGGAATCACTTCTGAATCTATGTGGGAAGATATAAGAAGTTAACCTAAAAAGAACAGTTTTTCCTTTCTTTGTGGATTTTGTTTGTTGTTTGATACACTGCTAAGAAAATATTAGCTAAAGCCTACAGAAAAGACCAGTTTGTTACCAAACAGGTCTTTATTTCTTTTGCTTTGATTGCCTGACAAGTTCAAATGTTGTTTTCCTGATTTTGTTTTTCCAAGTTTAACACTGAAAGCAAGTAACCTGATTTATGTGCTACCAAGCATATCTGTGTTGGGAGAAATAACCCCATAAATAAATATCTTATTGGCTTTACCCTAAAGCACAACTAATTATTGTGAGCAGCTGTGTCTGGTGTGAATGAACTGCATTGCCCACAATCCCTTGCAAATCATATTGATATATGCACTTGCCAAGACTGTGAACATTATCACCCAGGCAGCCGTCTGACAAGTTCCAGTGCTGTGGAAAGGTTGAAGCCATATTGGTGCTCATTAAGGAGAGAGTGGGATTCTATGAAATCTTGCATTTGTAGTTGGACTGCTTTCTCAATGATCTTAGCAAGAGATAGGATGATTGAGATAGGTCTATATGAAGAGGGCAGAGCTGGGTTTAGTGTGTGGGATTTCAGTAGTGGTTTGACCGAAGTTTGTTTCAGGTTGGTGGCATATCCAAGGCCTAGTGATGAATGGACAATATGTAAGATAAGTGTTAAAAGCTCTTGCTTTGTGCTTTTAATCCAGGGGAATGGGCATGGGTCCAATGAGGAACTGGTGCTGTTTGGTTTGATATGCTGCTCTGAGCTGTTTGGAGGAGATGGGGCTAAAGGTTGACCATGTCTCTGTATTTTTTTCTGTCCCCAGAGGGCTTACAATCTAAGTTGGTACCTGAGACAATGGCAGATCAAGTGACTTGTCCAAGATCACAATAAGCCACAGTGGGATTTGAACCATGGTTCTAGCCCAATGATCTAACCCAGAGGTACTCAAATCCAGTCCTGAAGGGCCACAAACCAGTCAGGGTTTCGTGAATATGAATATGCATGAGATAGATTCAAATACAATGGAGGCAGTGCATGCAAATATATCTCATGCATATTCATTAGGGATATCCCGAAAACCTGACTGGTTTGCGGCCCTCCAGGACTGGATTTGAGTACCTCTGATCTAACCATTAGGCTACTCTTCCACTTCATGGAGGAGTAGCCTACCTCTCAGACAGAACCATGCAAGTGAAAATCGGATCCACCAATTCCAAACCATTTAACCTAAGACAAGGCATTCCACAAGGTTTGACCCTATCGGGCTTGCTATTTAACATCTATATATAGCCCATTTGTAATCTACTAAGAAAATGGAACATGCACTTTCACCTCTGTGCAGATGACATCATGTTTATATGCCATTCAACACACTCAATCCGGACTTCACAATCATATCAGACATCTTGAATGTTGTCACTAACCTTCTTGATGAATTAAATCTTGCAGTGAATAAAAACAAAGCTGAAGCATTACTAATCTTCAGAGACCAAGCTTTCAATCCTCCAGCTAAGCTCACACTACATAACGCTGAAATTAACATAAAAAGGAAAGTCAAGTACCTTGGTATAACCATCAACAGCAACCTCAGCATGCTTTCGCACATCAAGAATGCAGCAAATACAGCATACTGGAAACCTCTATGCCCACTTCTATAAGACAACAATTTCAGATCAGTTCTTCAGGCCATCATTACACCCCATCTTGGCAACATTCTCTATCAAGAGCTCTCAAAACAGGCATTATATCCACTCCAGCTAGTGCACAACACTGCTGCTAGAATCCTAACAAGAATATCAAGTCGTCAACACAAAACTCTAATTCTTTGAAGTCTGCACTGGCTCCCAATTGTCCAATGGACTAAACACAAAACCACAACCACCATCTATAAAATCCTTCACAATCTCTCAGCTCCCTGTCTTGAGGATCAAATCTTGAAAGCATCCACAACAAGACTCAGAAGATCAGCAACTCAGAGTCTCCTGGCCATCCCTCCTTTCAAGACCAAATGTACGCAGCAGATAAACAACAATGCCTTCTCGCTATATGCCCCAATGATTTGGAACTCCCTACTTGAAGCCATCAGATAAGTTCAATCTACTAAAGATATGAAGAAATGATTAAAAACGCACCTCTTCATAGAACATTTCAGGCCTAATGACATTATCTAAATGCATATACCATAACCACCCATCCACCATTGACTCAGTTATAACCCCCACATTGAATTCCAAGATATTTACCCCTCGTTCTTTGTAAAGACAATCTCTTATGTTTATACTGCTGTTCAATGTAAACTGCCTTGGCTCAAAGGCGGTATATAAAAAACTGTTAAATAAAGTAAATAATGGTCAGTGTATCCTGTCTGTGTTATTTGAATGTTCTACGATGCTATTTTAATGGCATTGAGGCACATTTCACAATGGGACATCCAAGTGCAATCTGGGATGTCAAAGCCAGAACATCTGAAAAAAACAGGCACGTGCAAGTTCAGGCATGATTTTGGAAATGTGGACGTGCCCCATATGCACATGTATCAAATGTCTAGATAAATGTCCCCAGGAGAGCTCTTCAGACCCAAGATATCTAATAGCATATTGGTTAGAGTAGTGACTTACAGATCAGAGTGGTCAGCATTCAAATTCCAGTATAGATCTTTCTGATCTAAAGCTAGTCGCTTAATTCACTGGACCTCTTGAGGTGAGAAAAAACACTTTCCAAATGCTTATTCATGCCTGGAGCAGATATAAACATGGGCATGCCTACAAACATCCTGCAACATTTCTGAGATGTCCAAATCATGATTAAATCTTTTAAAATAACCCTCATTGTATCATATTATTGCTATCTATTGCTTAACTCCAAGTTTATCTCACTGTTTCACTTGTCCACTGGAGGAGTAGCCTATGGGTTAGAGCACTGTCTTGGTACCCACAAGACCAGGATTTGATTCCTACTAGCACTCCTTGTGGCCTTGGACAAATCACTTAATCCACCATTGCCTCAGAAAAATCCAAGTTATCAATGTCCCTGTTTAATGTACATTGCCAAGTTTAAGTTACAATGTAAAGCACTTTGACTGAAATGATAAAGAGGTATTAAAAATACTTGTTAAATAAATAAATTATGCCGGCATGGAGTCATCTTGCTATTATTATGCTGCTACCAAAATGTCAGAAGAGACCTTCACAAAGGTAGTTAATAAAACCTAGTAAATAAAATAAAAACAGAATAATAAAGTGGTATAAAAAAAACCCCTGTTAAATAAATAAAATAAAATAAAGTAGCTGTTTGGCAGCTGAATAATTTCTTTAGCCTGACCTCGCCCCACCCTGAACCTCTTCCTTTCTTATATGGATGCATGCATCAGGCCATTTAGCAATTCAAAAGCCCGATACTATCTATATTAGATTATTATTATTATCTATGTTCCCTGTAAAATAGTTATCTCCAAGTTATAATGTCCTGTTCAATGTAATTTCAGTTTGTTCAATGTAAACCATCTTGATATCATTAAAGGCGGTATATAAGAAATGTTAATTAAATAAATAAATATTAGTTTTGAAAGTATATTGATTCACAAGTTAGATGTTCTCTGGCCCATATGTTTCCTTTTCATTTACTCTACAACTTTCTGAAATCCAGAGTAAATCAAAAATTATCAGAATCTTTTACTTAACCCTCCATAGCCCATGTTCCCTGTAAAATAGTTATCTCCAAGTTTGTTCAATGTAAACCGCACTGATGCAGAATAGCGCGGTATATAATAGAATTAAATAAATAAATAAGGTTCCACACTTTTTTCGACCTATCCATCCACTACTGAATTGCAACCCAGCATTCTAAGAAGTGTTGTCAGCTTCTTGAAAGACAGAGGACTTGGTATAAAAAAAAAGATAACATACAAAAAAATGCATTTTTTCTTTCTCTCTCCCCCTTCATTTGGAAATGAAAGCAATCATGTGTGACGTATTGAGGATGAAATTATTCAAGTAGCTGACATCTAAGTACTCCCAGCGTTCTGTTTGCTCTGTAGTTATTTCCATGTCATATAAGTCTGTCAGCTTGCAGATTGTTCATCAGTTTTTACAAGGTGAACAACTATTTTACTTTTCTCATCTAAATAAAAATGGAAGTCATTATAAGATCAATTGGAAAGCAAGATTCAATAATTGTATACCAAAACTCCATCAAATCATCAAGTAGGCAGAGTCCTAGCAAGTGGGACAGGCAAGACATATGTTTATGTTTATGTTTATTTGAATTTGATATACCGCTCAGGCCGAAGCATTAGAGCAGTTTACAATAATATATCATTTGTGGAAATATGAAACGAACGCCATTTGTAAGATAGGAAAGAGTAGAGGACAGAAACAGTCAAAAGGATAGGCAAAGAAAAGAAAGGGAACAGCAGGTTACCATAATATAAGCGTATGACAATCCAGACCACATATTCAATGCTCATTTCAGGACAAACGCCATGGACCAACGCCTAAGGGCCATGCCAAAGGGCTCTGTGGCGAGGCCCTCAGGCGCGGGCCCGCCGGTGGAATGGCGGTTTAAAAGCCGATGGAGTGGGGGTTCTGTTCTTAAGTCTACTTGTGGAGGGTGGGGGGAAGAAATCCTCTCATTCTCAGTACTGAATTAGTGGGGTTTTCTGTGTCGGATGGTAATAATTGAAATCATTGTAGGTTTTGGTAAAGGACCAATAAAAAGCTGAATTACATTTGTTTTTCAGATGGTTTAGGTCATTTACTCAGTTACATAGTCTCAGAAATCCATGTTCTACTACAACATCTTTATTGCTGGTTCAATAAAATTGTCAGGGTCACTTATTCTTCAAATTACTGCATCTCACCTCTAAGGAAGTATCAAAACTTGTTTCAAAAACTCTTGATGATTTATTTCACATTGAACTTAACTATTATAGTGTAACTCAGGTATTAGTTAAAAATGATACGGTGATATGATTAGATCAAACAGAATTTATATGTTGTCTGCAATACAAAATCCAGCATCAAACATGACGTTTAAAGGATGATATTTAGTGGCAGTAGGCAACAAACGTAAAGCCATTGCCACTTTAAATTAAGACCAGATATTCAGTGCCAGAGACATACTGTGATAAGGAAGCTTATCATAGCTCAGGAAGGAGCTATAGGAAAAGTGAAGTGACTCTGAACAAGCAACCTGTCAGTTCTGGTAGAAATAAGAAAACAGAATTTTCCCATAAAAGACTACCAGTCCCAGAATGCACCAGGTTTCCAACAGCCATTAGAGGAGCTGAAGTAGGGAAACGTGTGTTCAATCAGGAGGGCTATGAGGTAATCCCTAAGCACTCATCTCAAAGGGCAGGGCCTGATTCAGCACAGCTGCGCTGTGTTAAGGAGGAGCACTCATCTAAGCAGAATAAAGGGAGAGTTTATTCTACAGAGAATGAGCTTGAGCTTGATCATCTTCATCATCAGGAGGATCATCAGAAGCAGAAGCCAAACCGGACGGACAGAGAGGGAAAGAAACCCTTTGGAAGAAAGAGGAGAAAAGCCTTTGAGAGGTCTAGAAGAGTCCAGAGCAGTACGTATACTGGGAGGCATTCCAAGGGCCAGCATACACCATTGGACTGGGGGAAGCCAGAGGAATGGTGCTGCAGAGCTAGGAATCTCCAGACGGTACCTGTGAGAGAGACGGCTGCACGTGGAAGGGACCCTAAGACCCGTGCCAGAAGGTATGTGAAGAGAGATCCAGTGTCCAGGGATCTGGATTGGAAGGCTGGACATAAGAACTGGACTACATACTGGCCAGGCTATATAGAGAGGAACTCTAACAGCAATGGAAGCTCAGGTATGAACACTGATCTATGCCCTAGCTATAACCTTGAAAGACAGCAGGGAAACAAGTATTCTCCTGAAAGTGCTCCATTGGGAGATTCATCTGTGCCAATCCATGATATTGAACCCATGCTTGTTGAAGAAGAGGGGGTGATAGCAGATGAAGAATCTGTTTACATGGACTGCTCTCTGTCTAAACTCCTTTGGTGATTTTCTGTTATAAAGTACAGCAACCATCACAAAGAAATACAAACTTGTTCTTTAATCTACTCAGAAAAGCTCCTTTGTAGGATTTCTAGCCATGCAGTAGAAAGCAAGCCAGCTAAGGGGTTTCAGCTGGATAACTGCTAGCAATTGAGCCTTACCTAATTGCTTGTGGGCTCTGAGAGAATCACTTCTGAATCTATGTGGGAAGATACAAGAAGTTAACCTGAGAAGAACAGTTTTTCCTTTCTTTGTGGCTTTTGTTTGTTGTTTGATATATTGCTAAGAGAATATTAGCTAAAGCCTACAGAAAAGACCAGTTTGTTGCCAACCAGGTCTTATTTCTTTTGCTTTAATTGCCTGACAAGTTCAAATGTTGTTTTCCTGGTTTTGTTTTTTCAAGTTTAACACTGAAAGCAAGTAACCTGATTTATGTGCTACCAAGCATATCTGTGTTGGGAGAAATAACCCCATAAATAAATATCTTATTGGCTTTACCCAAAAGCACAACTAATTATTGTGAGCAGCTGTGTCTGGTGTGAATGAACTGCATTGCCCACAATCCCTTACAAATCATATAGATATATGCACTTGCCAAGACTGTGAAGATTGTCACCCAGGCAGCCGTCTGACAATACCCAGCCATAGGCATTGCATATCCAGTGTTTTAGCTAACTGGGCAGTAATATTCAGCCACTGCCCAGTTAGCTAAACCAGCTAAAGTTAGGTCGCCTTTTATGTGCCTAACCTTAGCCAGTTTAAGTCCATTGGCAAGTGGCTGAATGTCACTGTTGGAAGATTAACTTTAGCGCCACCCTGGAATATACCCAGAATACTACAATGCTATGCAGTTAGCATTAGGGCATGCATGAGGGTTAGGAGGGGATATTCAGGGGTACCAAATGGCTATTTGCTGCTGAATATCCTGCTCACTGCAATTAAAGCTGTTCAGGTCTGCTAACTGCAATAATCGTTTTGAATATGACTGCTTTAGAATTTATGAATACACATGAAGCAGTTGACATTAATAGAGTTACTTGGAAGATCAAGAGCTTACTGGGTGGGCTGTTGCTGGAGCTGTGCCACCGAGCGGAGGGGAGTAACGCCAGTCGGAGAGTGATGGCTGCTGCAGGCATCTTTGCGGCCACCCCCTTCTCCCTGTGATGTCAGCCAGTGAGGTCTTGAGACAGCATTTAACCTGGACCAGAGGCCCTGGGCTGGTGGAAGATTGGGAGTTTACTCTGTGGGCTGTTGCCGGAGCTGTGCCACTGAGCGGAGGGGAGTAACGTCAGCTGGAGAGTGAGGGCCACTGCAGGCATCTTTGCGGCCACCTCCTTCTCCCCGTGAAATCAGCCGGTGAGGTCTTGAGCCAGCATTTAACCTGGACTAGAGGATCTGGGCCGGTGGAAGATCGGGAGCTTGTTGTGTGGGCTGTTGTTGTAGCTGTGCCATGAAGCGAAGAGGAGTAACACCAGCCGGAGAGTGTTGGCCGCTGCAGGCATCTTTTGCAGCCAACCCCTTCTCTTTGTGATGTCAGCTGGTGAGGTCTTGAGCCAGCATTTAACCCAGACCAGAAGCCCTCTGGGCCATGGCCCAAAGGGGCATGCTCAAGGAGGCAGGATATGCCCCTTTGGTGCCCCTTCTGCATTCTGTAGGTTCTGAGTTGGGTTACCACCATTGCGACTCTCCCTAAGAAGGTACTGTTATTATGGCTTAATTTGAAGTTATAGATTTATTTCTTATGGGGAAACGGAAGGCAAAGAAATCTGTGCCTTCAGCAGTGCCTCTGACTCAATTCTCTAGTAAAGTGGTGGGGCTATTAGAAAAACATTTTAGCGCTGTTATTGGCCAGCAACTTTCCCCTGAAGGGGCATCAATCAGCTCAGCGGAAAGGACTCCATCCCCATTTCCCAACTCGCAACTGTCCTCTACTGCTGCCTCGTTTGTCTTCAGTTATGAGTTCCCCTTTCACCCCTGGTCCTCTGCTGAAGCCTGTTTTATTTGTAGAAGGGGCTTCTGTTTTAATGGAACCTTTTCAGGACATTACCTCAAAAGATTTATGGCTTGCTATTATGAATATTGATTCAAAGTTATCTAGCACTGTTCTGTCTTTGTGTGTTTTTACTCAAGAGTCTATTCAGAAGAATCAAGAGGTAGATAATAGGTTGATGGAATTTTCTAATAATGTTGCTAGATTGGAAGGTTAGCTGCACATTGCTATTGAAGATTCCTTGTCTGTGCATTGCAAGTTAGAAGCACTGGAAAATTTTACCAGAGCTACTAACCTAATGTTTTCTTAATTTTTCAATAACATCCCTATTGTCTGCAGAAATTCTTTTGGATAAATATTTCAATGAAGTATTCTTTGTTTCTGACAAGTTTCCTATCCAAAAATGTTTCTATTTGCCTAGTAGAAAGGAGGACTGTGAGGGTGAAGGGATAGACATTTTGTCACCTGATGCCAATCAGGATTTGACTAATTTCCTAGAGGATCCAACTGATGAGATAGCTAAGAAGTCTACTTTATTGGTTTCTTTTTTATCTGTTGATGATAAAGTCAAGGTCTTGAAATCCTTCTTTAAGTACAAATATACAAATTTCTGTGGTCAGAAATAAATGTGTTCCAGATATTTCTAGGAACACTCAATTGCAAAGAAGAAATGTTTTGGCCTGGAAATCAAAGGATGTTGAATTGGGTGCAACTTTCTTGCAACCCATGCAAGTGTATTGTCTCTTAGCATGGGATTATGTATACCTTTTATGAGTCAACCCAACTAGAAACGTTTTTTTTTTTTGGATAAGAAAGGTTAGGGTAATGGGTCCATAACAAGTTTTTGCCCATAGTTGAAATAGGGGTCTCTCCCTTTGACCTCCAATTTTGTTACCTTTGTTTTTGATTGCTATAATGTACTATGCTCACCCCCTTTCCCTTGATGTGGACTTGTACTGAGAATGGATATTTTGTTCTTTTTTATATTATATTATATTGCCTAATGACATGTCTTATGCATTTATCTGACCCAATACAAGCATTGTGGAACCTGTGTCTTTTGGGGAAACTGCTAGGTACTTATGACCTAGATTGTCCACTGTTGAAAACAGGATACTGGGCTTGATGGACCTTGGTCTGACCGAGTATGGCACATCTTATGTTCTTATGTTCTAAAAAGCAAAATAAAAAACAGTTACTCGTGTTCTACTGTGTTGGAAACACAGAGAGCTTGGTCTGGTGGAAGATTGGGAGCTTGCTGTGTGGTCTTTTCTCATAGGTGTGCTACGTTCTACTGTGTTGGGAAGATTGGATAGGCTATATGGTCTTTATCTGCCATCATTTTCTATGCTTCTGACTACTAAGCTCTGTAACCCCTTCCATTACCTTAAAGATACTCTGGCTTCTCCCACGCTTCCTCAAAGTCACATACAGTCCTTGTTTGCACATTTACACACATCCATCACCTTTTTTCATAAATATTTCCTTAGATTATTCCTGAGTCTGCTTCGTTTCAACCTTTCATCCTATGCCCTCTTGTTCCAGAGCTTCCTTTCACATTTTTATTTTTATATTCCATAGTGGGTAAGACCAAAGATCTATCAAACCCCCTATCCTGATTCCAACAGTGGCCAATCTAGATCACAAGTACCTGTCAGGTACCCAAAAGGAAGACTTATTCCATGCGGCTTATCCCAGGGGTAAGCAGTAAACTTTCCTGGTCCACTTTAATAATGGTTTATGGACTTTATCCCCAGCAACTTGTCCAAACTAACAGCTTTTATTTCATCATCCGGCAATGTATTACAGAGCTTAAGTATGCTCTGAGTGAAAACATTTCTCCGATTAGTCTTAAATGTTCTACATTATAGCCTCATTGTGTGTCCCCTGGTATTTCAACTTTTTCAAGGAGTAAACAACTGACCTATGTTTACCTGTTACACTTCACTCATTATTTTACAGATCTCTATCATATTTCCCCTCCACTGCCTTTTTTCCAAGCTGAAGAACACTAACCTTTTAAGCTTTTCTTCATAAGGATAGCCTTCCATCCCATTTATCATTTTGATTGCTCTTTTCTGTACCTTTTCTAATTCTGCTATAGCCTTTTTAAGATATGGCGACTAGTACCACACACAATATTCAAGGCGAGGATCAGTCCGGTAATCAGATGACGGAGATAAATTGGAATCTTTGAACTCTGTCTGCTTTTTATTTACAGACAACTGGGTTACTTTCACCTTTATTGGAACGAGTCTATCAGGATGCCCTAACTTCCCAATTTTGATAGTATGCTTATGTTTATGTTTATTAAAAACTTGCTATACTCTTCTCTGCCATACCAACAACAGAATGGTTTACAATGCTAAAATGAAAAAGAAAGGATCGCCAATTAAAACAGAAAAGAATAGAGAGCAAATCATACCTAATAAAACAAACCAAAACAATAAAAACTGTTACAAAAGCAGAAATATGTAGAGTGGAGAGCTGTCCAGGTCAAAAGCAAAGGCAAACGCAAAGTATCCTTCAAAGATACATCAATCCAAACCATGCACTCTTGAGTGACTGTCGACCTTCCCCCATTATCTAATTTAAAAGCTGCTCTGCCTCTGTCTTCACATGAACACACATTATTAGTAATGAAGCCCCATTGCATAATGTGGGAGTTGCGGAAAAGTAAGATTCATTAACGGCAGTCCTATGTGTGCAATAGGACATTGGAGTGGAGGAGTGGCCTAGTGGTTGGGGCAAGGTACTTCAGGCCAGAAGCTCATGGGTTCAAATTCCACTAGAGGACAGCAACCTTGGGCTGGAAGGACTGGGGTTTCTAGTCCCACAGGTGCTCCTTGTGGTCATGGGCAAGCCACTTAACCCTCCATAGCCCATGTTCCCTGTAAAATAGTTATCTCCAAGTTATAATGCCCTGTTCAATAATTTCAGTTTGTTCAATATAAACCACACTGATGCAGAATAGCATGTATTATAAGAGAATATAAATAAATTATTAGTAACTTGAGCCATAAATCAATAAAAACAAGTTATCTCTTAAATAGAAACATAGAAACATAGAAACATGATGACAGAAAAAGACCACAAGGCCCATCTAGTCTGTCCTTCCATAACAACTACAACAGTCCACTTTCTACCTTTAGAGATCCTCTGTGTTGGTCCCATGCTTTTTTGAATTCAGTTACTGTCCTCATCTCTACCACCTCCACTGGGAGACTATTCCACGGATCCACTACTCTTTCTGTAAAGAAATATTATAGTAATATTATAAAGTAGAATTTTCACAGAAAGACTGGCATTTCTTTTGACGACATGGGCTTTTCTTCACTAAAAGGTATCAAAGCCTACAAATATTTCCGTTTTCTTCTAGATCAATACAGAAAATTTTAGGAACAATAGAAATGATTGTGATGGAAAAAATTTAGCTTCCTTTAACTAAAAGTGTTCCAATCCATTGTAAGGTTTGAAGAGGGCAAAATGGCATCTGGAATCAGCATGGAGTAGACATCTCTTTGTTAATAACAAGAAGCTTCTCGGAAGGTGCTCAGAGGTTTAAGAGGAGTCTGTAATCAGGGAGAAGAACCGGTATTACTCCATGCCTGTTACTAAGGTTCAAAATAAATTATATTTCAAATTGTCACAAGTTTGCCGAACTGAACATTAAGAAGATAATTCTCAAAAACATTTCTGTGGGTAATACAGTGCTTTGTACATGGGGATGGGATTCTACAACATTTCCCACTCAATATGCAAGCAAATCTTTTTGCATTCTGCTTGTTCACATGTAAGTTTATCCAGGCTTAGCAGAGGTATTCATAGGACTGGGGATGGGAAGGGGTTTGTATTTCACGTATACCTTTCAAAATAAGACCAATGCATGGGTGCATAAATTAACCCTGAAGCAGGTGTACAGTCAATGTGTGAGCCTTAGGGCCCCTTTTACTAAAACGTGCTAAGGATTTGTAATTAGCGTGCCAAATAAATGCGTGTTAGTTGCAAAGCCTCCGCATTAGATGTCAGGGGCATGACCTGCACATTCCTGGCAGCTAATGCGTGATGGGTTCACGTAACTGCACGCCACCAATATAGATTCACTTAATGACTCCTATAGAGGAGTCATTAGGTGAACCCACATTAAGAGATGCGTTGCCACTAAGTGCACGGCATTTGCCCTGGCGCTAGCGGTAATGTGTTTTCCATGCCCACTCTCTGCCCTTTCCCAGCTCTATCCAAAGATCGACTATTAGCATGCATTTTAGTATGTGGTAACAGACATGTTTGCCAGCTGGTGTTCCCGACTGTTAGTTGCTGTGCATTGAAACGTGCATTAACCAGCTAACAGACTTTTGGAGAAGGGGCACTTATTTTTGCTGGGATAATAAGAAAACAATCTATCCAGACTAAAGTCAAAGTTTAAATAGCCAGAAATTTATAGTTTTCTGGTTAGGTACTAATAATGGATCTAAAATATGCTTTTAATATGTGTAAGAAAATCTATAAATAAATGTCAATCAACTGATCTAAGAAAAGGTGAAAAGTCTTTAGAAAGTGGGCTATTTAAATCATCTATATGGTATTAAAATCCCCTAAAATAATTATATTCTGAAACTTCAAGGAGCCAGTGAATAACCATACAAAATGCTGCTAAAATAGAGGACAGTGAGGTTTCTGGAGTCCAACTGATTGCAGGATCAGAGGCAACATGGCGTTACTAGAGGCGGGTCTTATCAGATATATTGCAATTGGCCCAAAATGTGGCGGCTAGGATCATCACACGAACAAGAATCACTCAGCGCATCACACCTGTACTGATCGATCTACATTGGTTACCAGTTGTGGCCAGAATACAATACAAAACTTTGGTCACCACATTCAAGCTCATACATGACATAGCACCCTCATTCCTCTCAACACTGATCAACAAGCAACCTACCAACAGAGACAGGCGAACTATTAACTCTGACACATTACAAGTTCCTAACAATATCAGATCAGTAAAAACAAGCACCAGCAACAAAGCATTCTCATTCTCAGCCCCGATAACCTGGAATCATCTACCACATGAACTGCGAGCTATAAAAGACATAAATGACTTTAGAAGGAAAATAAAAACTCATCTTTTCAAATGTCACTATAACCTGATGTAAAAAGTGAAACCATTATGCCGACCTGTGTAAATGTAAATAATAGAGAACTGTGTAAATGCCGACCTGTGTAAATGTAATTAATAGAGAACTGTAATTATGTAAATATTGTAAACCTAATTTTTGAAGTATCTAACCCTGCATGTTGTGCCTAACCCTAAATCTATGTATATATGATCCAACTTTCCTGTCTTGATTTGACATATCCCACATTTGTAATCAAACCGCTGCTGATCGCTGGAAGTAGCGGTATATAAGTGTAAACTAACTAAATAAATAAATAAATAAATCTAATTCATTTCTTTGACTGGGCGACCAGAGAGTTGGACCAAGAGAGAGCCTCCTTTGACACTGTTTCACACAGGCGACTTACTGTATATGTAAATTGAGAACCCTAGGGATGGACCCTAAATTGACTGGCTAGATTAGAAGTTGGTTGAGCGGGAGGCAACAAAGTAGAGTTCACTCTGAGGAGTGGTTTGCTGCAGGGATCTGTTCTTGGTCTGATTCCTTTTAACATTTTTATTAGTGATATTGTGGAAGGGCTGTCAGATAAGGTTTGCCTCCTTTACAGATGATACCAAAATCTGCAAATAACACCCAGGGAGGAGTAGATAATGCTAAAAGGTCCAGGGCCATGCATTTGGGCTGCAAAAAGCCAAGGGAATGGTACGGTATAGGGGTGAAGTACTTCTGTCCATGAAAGAAGAGCGGGACCTAGGCATGATTGTTTCTGATGATCTTAAAGTGGCTAAACAGGTAGAAAAGTCGACAGTGAAAGCTTGAAGGATGCTTGGATGCATAGGGAGAGGAATGACCAGCAGAAAAAAGGAGGTGATAGTTCCCTCTGTATAAGTCTCTGATGTGACCTCATTTGGAGTATTGTGTGAAATTCTGGAGGCCACACCGTCAAAGGGATATAAACAGGATGGGGTCTGTGCAGACTGGCTACCAAAATGGTCAGTGAGCTTTGTCATAAGGCATATGGGAACAAACTTAAATATCTCAGTACTCTGGAGGAAAGATGGGATAGAGGAGATATAATAGATACTTTTAAATACCTTCATGGCATAAATGAACAATGGAAAGAAAGCTCTGCAACAAGGGGGCATAGGATGAAGGCAAAAGAGGATATACTCAGGAGTAAAATGCGGAAATATTTCTTTAATGAAAGAGTGGTAGATGCATGGTATGGTGTCCCAGTGGAGGTAGTAGAGACGAGGACTGTAGCTGAATTAAAGAAAACATGGGACAAACATAGAAGATCTCTAAAGGGAAAAAAATGGACTATAGCAGAGTTGGTTGCTGCTGTCATGTTTCTATGTTTCTCCCTGGGGAAAAGTCGAGAGTGAAAAAACCTAATTGATCATGAAATTGGGATATCAGAAATGAAATCTCAAAACCTTCTTTATTATCAGTATCAGCCTGGAGAAATTCTATTTCAGCTCAGCTGTAAAAATGATCACTACCCCTCACCTCATTTATCCTCCCAATCTTGGCTAGTTTAAAACCTCATAGCCTGCTGCAGGTTAATTCAATAAAATAAGGACCAACTATTTTGGGTCACCAAGTTTCAGCTAGAAAAAAAAAATCAAAAATATTTTGCACAATCATATTTGGATGGAACCATACTGACTACCAAACACACATTAATAATAACCACATTTGAGAAGAGACTTTAAACGAATTGTGCTTAGATTCTGAGGCTAAACTATGTGTAATCCTGGTGGTCTTGCTGAACACCTATTCCTAACCATTTGATCCATCTTAGCAATGGTATAAAGATGCCCTATATCTCCTTTCTTTCTCATACTGCCCGCATCCTCATAATGGAGTAATTACAGAGCACATTATTATGCCAAACCTAATGGTCACCAAAATCTTACCCATCAACATTTCTTCCAAATATTTCGTCCCATACACTGTCCAGGTACTAATAAAGGGCACTGTACCAGTAAAAATAGGTGCACATGTGCATATATTATAGAATGCATGCATAAGTGTCAGTTCCACCCTCGCTTCACCCCTTCTCCACCCCTGGGAACGTCTAAGTACTCATATATCCTCAAGTCATTTACTAATTTACTCCCAAGTGTGCTTCAGCTTAGACCACACTAAGCCCTGCATGTTACTAGAAGCTGTGGCTTTGCTTTTATTATTTATTTTTTTAACTTAGTATATGAGCAAGAAAGCTGAGAGAAGAGGCCTGGTTCCTGTCACATTTTTCTAGCATGTGTCTTCGGGAAAGGTGTATTGTTTGACAGAGATTGGGTCTATTTTCAATGTTCACTGTGACAGCTTGATCTCACTCTTTCTTTCTGTGACTATAAGAGTGTGGTAGACAGAGCAGCACAACAATTGAAATGTAGCTGGTCGTTAGTGAACGCATGAAGGCAAATTTTAGATAGTAGACAGCGGTTAGAAATGAGACGTAGAGTTGGAGACATTTAGTTTCAGTGTTTTGTTGGAAAAGGCTTTGCCAAATGTGGAGGCTTTGCTAAAATGGCAGAGCCTTTTCTAAGATATATATAAGGATGTTCAGGGGTGTACGTGCCTTTGCCGACATGTAGTGCTGGAAGAGCCATTTTTCATGTCTTTATGTGGGAAAAAAAAATGGAGGCAACTCAGAAACATACACATGTAAGTATTGCATTCAGGACCAGCACCACCATTTGGTGAACTAGGCAGTAGCCTAGATCACCGGCCCTCTGTGGGCATCCATTGCTGCCGCTGCCATTCCTCACGGGGACCTTCAGTGGCAGCCTCAAACAGCTCTGCAGTGCTTACCTTAAAACTTTGGCACTGTGGGGCTGTTTGCTTTAGTCCTCACCAATGCATGATGCTGACTTCCGTTTTGCATGGGGGAGAAAATGGCTTCTGCCTCTATACAAAAGGAAGTTGGCATTGGTGGGGGCTAAAGAAGTTAGCTCTTGGTGCTGAAGATTTAAGTTAAGTACTGCTGTAGGTCCCAGAGAGGGGCGGCAGCAGCAACAGTGGGGGCTGAAATGGGGGGTGGAGTGGGCAACAAGGGATCATGTTTGCCTAGGGTGTGTCATCGCCTTGTGATGGCCCTGGCCTCACTTATGAGTGTAAGCTTGTAGTTTACAACTTACTCGTGTAACTTACACATATAAGTTGCTATGATAGAGTAGATGACATTGGTGGACGGATGGCTTGATATGAGAAAGATGGCATTGAATCAAACAGGATAAAAATTTTGAAGGAAACAAAATACACTGTAGAATCTCTATGGATAGAAATTTCATGTAGAAAAGGGCAAGGGAATAGCAGTGGGGATATACTACCATCCTCCTGGATAGAATGAAAGGATGATGAAATGCTAAAATAAATTATGGAAATTAGCAAAGTTTACAACACACTGATAATGGGAGATTTAAATTATCCTGGTATTGACTGGATCAATATCATATCAGGACATACTAGTTTCTAGATGAAGTATATGACTACTTCAAGGAGAAGGTGGTTTAGGAACTGGCATGCAGATGTTTTGGCAGGGGATGCGTCTTTCAAGATGGCGGCAGCAGCCTTAGCTGTGTGAATACGCTTTTCCTATGGGAAGGAAACGAAAGGGCAAAACCGGGCCGTTGCCCTCACTGCCCCTTGTTGCCTCGACGCCAGTTTAAGCTGTGACGGGTCCTATGGACACTTACTTGTTGCATTTAGCACAGAATTCAGGATCTGGTGGAGAGTGCCGAGCTGTGGTTTCACCGGAACTGGGATGTTCGGCGTCCGCTTCAGCGTTATCTTTCTCCCCAGTATTGAGTCCAGCGCCGAAGGTCCCACGCAGCTCCCTGTTGCCAGAGGTCTTCCTGGAAGTGCTTTCCCCTGTGTCGACATGAGACATTGTTACTTCACGAGGGCCAGGAGAAGGAAGGCTGGTGGAGCGAGAACAGCAAGCTGGTGGTGAGCTTGTCTCTTCACAAGCTTCGGTGCTAGTTGGAGGTGTGTCGGCAGAGAGTTCATCTGTTCCTGCGAGACGAGTTGACCCGCTGACATCTATGGAGGCTGAAGGTTCGCTTTCTGAATCAGAGGTGACTTTTTCATTGCAGCGTCCTACGGACTTTACCTTAGAGGCGATATGGAACGCTATTGCCTCTTTGGGTGAAGCTTTACTCCCTCAGATTTCCTCCTTGGTTTCTAAAGTGAAATATGTGACGAGCTCGGTTACTGATCTAGAAAGGAAACTTTCGGATATGGCAGTGACTGTGGGAGGTCTACAAAATAGAGTGACTAATGTGGAAGATCAAACTGATGTCTTTAAAAATAATTTTTTGTCGGTGCAATATAAAATGGAACAATTGGATAATCTTTCTCGGGCACATAACCTGCGTGTTGTTAATTTTCCCAGGGTCCCCTCTGTCTCTGCAAGGGATATGTTTCAGGAATATTTAAGTGAGGTATTAGGGGTTTCCTCTGAATTAATGCCTCCTCTGGTTAAGATCTATTATCTCCCTAAGGGGAAGAGAATATCTGGTGGGGCCCTAGGGGTTGGATTGGGTCAAGGGGAAGAATTGAATGTTACAAATCTGATAGAAAATTCTGGGCTTAACTCCCAGGAATCTTTCACTTTACTTATCACTTTTGCCTTATTGTCTGACAAAGATTGGATGTTGAGGCTGTTTTTTCGGAAAAGGAAGCTTCCCTTTAGAGACTTAGCTGTTCGTATGTACCCTGATTTGGCTCGTGACACCCAGAAAAGACGGAGGGAGTTTCTCCTGCTCCGTCCTGGAGTTTTACAGCTGGGAGGGCTTTTTTTCCTCAAACATCCTTGCAAGTGCCTGGTGAAATACCAGGCGGTTTCTTATTTTTTTTGAGCCCTCACAGCTGTTAGCTTTCATTAGCGCTAGGCGGTTAGACTCATCAAGTGATCCTCCTTAAACTCATGTTGTATTTGTTCTGAATTTTGACTGCTGCCTAGTTTTCTTATGCATTTGGTAAAAGTTTATTATTATATAAGAGCACCCCCCTTTATCGTGGGCTAGGGAGGTTGGCACTGTTTGTATATTTCTTATTGTATTGGTCATGGGAACGTGCGTATTTTCCTATTTTGTCATATGTTTTGTTTTCTGAGTGTCAACCTGTTCTGCAGGGAAGAATTATGTTTCTTTCTTGATTATATTGTAAAATTTCATAAATATAAATTAAAAAAAAAAAAGGAACTGGCATGCAGGAACAAGAGTAGTAGATGCCACAAGGACAGTTTCTGAATTCAAAAAAGCATGGGACAAACACAGAGGATCTCTAAAGGTAAAAAGGGAACTATTGTAGTTGATATGGAAGGGCAGACTAGATAGGCCATGTGGTCTATTTCTGCCATCATGTTTCTATGTTTCTAGATCTAGTCCTCAGTGGAATGCATGATCTATTGCGAGAGGTAACTGTTTTGGGGCCACTTGGCAATAATGATCATAACGTGATCATATTTGATTTAATAAATGGAGGGAGGATAGCAAGGAAATTCACTGCACTAGCATTCAATTTTCAAAATGGAGTCTATAAAAAATGAGGAAAATGGTTAAGAAAGAAAAGGAGCTACTGTAAAGGTTAAGAGTTTACATCAGGCCTGGGTTTTTATTTATAAATGCTATCTTGGAAGCCCAAATCAGATGTATTCCATGCTTTAAAAGAGGTGGAAGGAAGGCCAAATGACAGCCAGCAGGGCGTAAAGGTGAGGTCAGAGAGGCTGTTACAGCTAAGAGAGAATCTTTCAGAAAATGAAAAAAAGAGCCAAATGACAAAAACAGAAAAAAGTGTAAGTACTGGCAAGTTAAATGCAAGGCATTAATAAGACAGGCAAAGAGAAAATTTGAAAAGAAGCTTGCCATAGAAGCAAAAATGCATAAGAAAAACATTTTCAAATATATTTGCAGCAAAACATCTATGAAGGAAGCGGTTTGACCATTAGATGATGAAGCAGTAAAACGTGCACTGAGCGAGGACAAGGCCATAGCGGAGAGACTGAATGATTTTTTTGCCTCAATCTTTTTTTTTTTCAATTTATATTTTATTAAGATTTATACAGAATTATACAAAGGCAACATAATTATCACAGGACAATTAAGAAAAACAACCTAGTCCACATCACGGGGAGTATCAGCAAGGGTCAGAGATGGAGCCCTAAAAATTTCAAAAACTCTAATTATTACTTACAATGCTAAATAAAAAACAAAAAGGAAAACAATCACAATACATACTTATACATCTGCTGTTTCCTGTGGAACTAAACCTTTTAGAAATGTTTATAAAGAACCAACATCAGTGAAAACATACTTAGTACCCCTGACTGTGACCAGGCATTTGCAAGGAAACTTTAAGAAAAATGTTGCACCAGCAGCAAGTACCCGTGACTTAAGAGTCAAAAGGCCCTGCGCCTAGCTTGAGTTTGCCTGGACACATCTGGAAACATATTAATTCCCCCCCCCCCCCCACAAAAATCAGCATTCTTATTGCGAAAATAAAGTCACATAACAGTATTTTTATCATTTTCCGAGGAAAAGGACACCAGGAGTATAGATCTAGTCTCAATTAAGTCTTGAGAAGATTCTATAAAATTAGTAACATCAAGAGAATCTAAAGCCACTGTTGAAACAGCAGCTTGCCACCCACCAGTAACTAGTGGTACCGTCTGGGGCAAATAGTACATTCTCGAAATTAAAGGCTTAGTATTTACCTGATAACCTCGTATTTCTATCAAATATTTATCAAATAAATTTGTGGTGATAATAATCTAGTACAAGGAAAATTTAAACATCTAACATTTACCGCCCACAGACTATTCTCAAGCAGTTCTTGCTGAGTATGCAATATTAAACTATCCTTCATAAAGGACAAATTAGAAGACTGTAACAGAGAATATTGCACATCCAGTTTCTGACACTTGTTATCTAAAGCAATAATCTGAAGATCATGTTGAGTCATTTTAGCCACTGAGTCCCGTGAAAAATCATTAATCTGAGTTGCAACAGAGGATAAAAAACGTTCAATCCGGGAAAGAACACACCAAATATCGGCCAAAGAAACAGTCTGAATATCTTCAGGAGAAACAGATGAGCCATCATGTTGAGCCCCTCCGGAAACCACTGGAATCTGAAGGACTTGGGGCAAAGAAACTGCCACAATGTCCGACAAGCAGCTGGAAGAAACCACTGACGATGTTGGTTCCAGACCCCGGGGGTGCACTTCCTCCACGGGTGAAGAATTCACTAGATGGGAACTCTTTACATTAGCATGTGGAGCAGAGTTAAAACCCCCTAATGAACTAGAGGAGATATCAAAAGAGACCAGAGACTTAGGAACGGCAACAGACAATTTCCCATTCCCAGAGACAGAAACAACATGCTTATCCATAGGGCCAGAAATCTTAACAGCCTTATCGCGGTTGATAGTACTCACATTTAACTTTTTCTTACGTTTGCCCATTCCAAGCCTCCAGACTCAATGCTCCTGGTGCGCCTAAGGGGCGCACAAGGGGCCTAATCAACCCCTTTTAACGAACCCCTTCAAACACAACCGCGACCGGGCAACCGCGGTACAAGCCGCGGATTTAAGGCCCCAGAGATGACGTCGGGACCAGGCACTGCGTCACACCGCTGCTCCAGAAAGACCAGACTCCCCCGAACTCGCAGGAAAGACGCAGGACACGTTCGGGCAGCAGCTCAACTCCTCACATCCACTCCCGAAGTGCAGATCACACCCGCCTCCTTTTCAAGCCCCGGAGATGACGTCGGGACCAGGCACTGCATCACACCGCTGCTCCGGAAAGACCAGACTCCCCCGAACTCGCAGGAAAGGCGCAGGACACGTTCGGGCAGCAGCTCAAATCCTCACATCCACTCTCCTTTGCCTCAATCTTTACTGAAGAAAATTCAGGAAACTTACCCTTGCCAGAAATGATATTTAAAGGGGATATATTAGAGGAATTGAAACAAATTTCGATAAATCGGGATGATGCATTACAGCTAATTGATAAATTAAAGAGCAGCAAATCACCTGAACTGGATGACATACATTCCAGGATGCTGAAAGAACTGAAATATGAAATTGCATTACTACTAAGATCTGCGCAGACTAGAGAGGAACTGAAGACGTTACTAAAGACTCACCTTTTCATTGAACATTACGGTTCCAATGAAATCACATAACATCCTACAAAATAACCAACATCTCTCTCTCCTGAAATAAATTAATCTCCTTCCCTTCCATTTCTGTTAACTCCAAGTTACATCTCCCTTAGGTTTTTTGCAACTGCATCTCAACTGAGATTGTTTGCTGTTCTCGGTAAACATTTTGGCCCAAAGGTGGTAGAAGAAAACATGTTTCATAAATAAATAAATTCTACTAGTAATCTGTGAACTATCATTAAAATCATCTGTAGTAGCCAAGGATTGGAGAATGGCCAATGTAATGCCAATTTGTTTAAAAGGATCCAGGGGTAATTCGTGAAACTACTGACTGGTGAGCCTGACATCAGTACTGGTAGAAACCATTATAAAAAACAAAATTACTTAACATGTAGATAGTCATGGTCTAATGGCAAAAAGCCAAAACACATTTAGTCAAGGAATGTCTTGTCTCACCAATCTATTTTTTTTAAGATGGTAATAAACAGGTAGATAAAGTTAAACTGGTTGATATAGTGTATCTTGATTTTCAGAAAACCTTTGACATAGTACCTCATGAGATAAACCAAAGAGGACCCAGATAATCCATTGCTTGCCCCAATGCAAGCATTATAGAATCTGCGTGTCTTTTGGGGAAACTGCTAGGTACTTGGGACCTGAACTGGCCACTATTGGAAACAGGATAATGGGCTTGATGGACCTTGATCTGACCGAGCATGGCATTTCTTATGTTCTTATGAGATACTCTTGGGGAAATTAAAAAGCCATGGGATAGGAAGCAATGTACTATTGTGGATTAGGAACTGGTTGAAAGCTAGAAAACAGAGAGTAGGGCTAAATGGCCAATTTTCTCAATGGAGAAAGATGAATAGTGGAGTACTCCATGGATCTGTGCTGGGCCCACTGCTTTTTAACATATTTATAAATGACTTCGAAATAGGAATAATGAGTGAGGTGATCAAATTTGCAGATGACACCAAATTATTCAAAGTTGTTAAAACACACGATGATTGTGAAAAATTGCAGTGGACCTTGATAAATTGGAAGACCGGGCATCAAAAAGGCAGATGAAATCTAATGTGGACATGTGCAAAGTTGTGCACTTAGGAGGTCATTTTAAAAGGCTTAATTATACAAATACAGCATTCACAATTTCCCCCCCTCCTCCCCACCTCCCCCCCCACCAACCCCCACCAATCCCCTAACCCCCGCAGCCTCTCCCTTTGGCATCAGACCCCCCTCAGTGAACATACATAATGATTGCAACACCCTTCTTGTTCCAAAAGTTTCCCACTCCTCCTATCCCTTTCCCCATCCTAACCCAACTGAAGCACTTCATTCCGGACACGGGGCCTCAATCTGTTGAGGTTCCCGGTTTGTATATTGTTTTGCATGATTTGTACTGTGTGGACTTTAATAAACAGAGTTTTCAAAAAAAAAAAAGGCTTAATTATGATATAGGATGTCTGAAAACATGCATGCGGATGTCAAAATCAAGGAGACGTTTCTGCCGTCATTCCAGAAGTGACGTTTGCAGACGTCTCCAGTGCATGAACCTGCAAGCAGGTAAAGCGACGTGGCGGATGCGCTATGAACTTACAAGTTTCCGTTCAATTTCAGGAATTATGAGGATGTCTGCAGGCACGTCCATGTTTATACCTGCTGCAGGCACAAAGAGGCATCAGGAAAGTGATTGTTTCGGCCTTAAACCATCCAGAGAGTGTAAGGATAAATGACTAGTCTAAGATCACAAAGACCCACACTGGGATCTGAACCCTGGCCACCCTACCCTTAACCCCTTACTTTTACCATTATGCTATTAGACATCCAGGTTCCAATGTGCTATTCTGGGGACATCTATGTAAACATCTCTATAGACGTCTACTGGGGGCATCCACATTTCTGAAATCATGCCCAAACTTGCATGTGCCTGCATTTTTTTCAAACATTCTGACTTTGACATCCTAGATTGCACTTGGATGTCCTATTGTAAAATGTGCCTTTTAGACATCATCGCTGAGTGTCCCCGTGCGGGCTTTGTCGGTGACATTCACTCATATGTGAAGACTGCATTCCTGCTTTTCCTGGAGATATGGGTGTACCCTCTTCCTTTCTGAAAGGTGTGTGAAAATAGTCTTGGCAGATACAGAATCTGAGAGATCCACATGGATAGGATTTACATCTGCATCTAATACTGAAGAGGTTGCAGTTATTATGCCAACTGGCGAAGAGGTAGAAATTAATACTGGATTGCCAAGGCCAAGAGCACCACACAAGTTAAAGAGACAAGATAGGGTGGAAAGGATACTGCTGGCCTTACATCATCTCCTGTGCTCCCTCGCCATGGATCCAGCAGCAGCACCAAGAGTAGGAGCCCCCTCCCCCAAGAAATACAGGGAAATCTAATAAAACCAACATGTGTGGAGGCATTTTCAAGTGCTTATGAACCCACAGTATGCAGAAGCACATTTGGAGAGAGAAGCTGATGGGTCATCTTGCAAACAGTTCAATACTGTATCATTTAGAAAAACAGCACCCTTTCCAGCTCAGTACAAAGGAGGATGATGAGTCTAGGCTGGGGACTCCATCCAGAACAGAAATAGTATTGGTGAATAAGGTACAGAAATAACAAAATGTCTTTCCCAAGCAGAAATGTCATCCTCCTCCACCAGATAGATGTCATATCAGTAGGCCCGACATGCATACCATGGAAGAGGTGGGGCTGCATTTGTCAGCAATATCAAGGGCAGGTAGCAGACATCATTGAGAGTGGTGACACGATGCATCAAGAACATAGTAGCCCTGTATGACCATCCCCTGAACATGGTTGAGAATGTGGGTTTAGGAGTCTGCTGTATCTCTTAGCTCTCATTTACAGAGTGTCTTTCAGGATAATGTTTAGTTAGTGGGTGATCCCTAGTCTGCTCGCCAGCTGCAGGCAGATCTGGCAAAAGCGGAGGCCAGTACTAGTGTACATTTCAGCACTGCCATCTGGACTAGTCAGAACTTTACACACACTTACTGAATCAATGTTGCTGCCACAACCTCTCCCTGACAGCACACTGGACATAGCCGAATGAGGCTAGAACAAGCTGCAGATATAACAGGGGAGCCATAGGAGGGTATTGATGGCTGTGCTGTACAGCAAGGTACATAATGGATGAAAGCAAGAAATGATTGCAGTTCTGCAGGGATGGCACTTGGTGAACAAACAAACACTGCACTACCAGGTTTCTTTGTAACAGATGGTGGGATGAGCATGGCTAAGGGAATGAAAGAGGCCCCCTCTTTCGGGGGATCCGATGCTTTGCACACTTGCTGCACTTAGTTGTCAGAGGCTCCCTAGTCCTCTGGGAACCTCTTGGGGTGCAAGGGAAATGGCATCCCTATCCTGAGGCGATTAAGAAGTGGCAAAAAAATAGTAGGGTACTTTCACCAGAGTATGAAGGGTGGGCGTGAGCTGTATGAGAAGCAGGAAGCCATGATAATCTGGTAGAAAGATACAAAAATTATCCGTGTTATATTGGGTGTACTCACCTGATTAAAAGGAGTTTCCAGGAGCATCTTGAAATGTTTCCTGTAGACATTACACCTTTTGAACTGCAGAAAAAGGCCTTCTTTGATTAATACATGTGTTGAGATAAGCATTAGCAGTGAATCTGGAAGATGGATAAGCTCCGAAATACCCTGGCATCGGACTAAGGTTTATTCTTTTCATGGTATGCACAAAATTAACCCATTTGGAGACATTATCCCAACAATTAAATGGATATCAGATGCAAGCTCAAAGTTGCAATTCAGTGTAAGAGAAAACAAAGTTTCATGACCCCTTTAGTAAAACTCATTAGTTGGTAAATGTGCTTTTTAATGAGCAGCAACTGGCCGTTGGGAACACTAACAAAAAAAAAGCATATTTTCCACTGCATGCTAAAACACATGTAATCACGGGATGGGATGAGGAATGGGCGGAGAGTGGGCGTGGAGTGAGGACTATCATGAGTGCCAGGAAGCTCTAGTGGAACGCACTTTCAAGTGACCAATCACGTGTTAGCTGCTGGGATCATGCGTGAGCTGCCCCCAGCAGCTAACATGGAGGCTTTGCAATTAGCATGCATTTGTTTGACAGGTTAATTGCAAATCCTTTCCAGGGGTCCTCAGAGTGACTACTAATCTTTATTTATTTATGTCTCTCTCTGTCTATTTATTTCCTTATTTTGATTGCACAGGTATACACAGAAGATGCATCTAGAGGGTGAATATCCCTTCTACGGTTCTTATACTATATTGTGGATGTGAACCCTCAGTAGTTTTCTTGTGGTGGCCTGACCCTATCCAAATCAATTTGGTGAGGTATTTCAACGCTGTCCTTTTATGCTGATCCTAGTGTTTTTCTCCCCATGGGCATTTCTGTTTAGCCACCTCTTTCTTTACTGATAGGGTGGTATAATATAAATAGACATATTTTCATTTCATTTTGACAATGTAACATTCTCGCTGCAGATCTACAGCGGCTTAGCTTCATTTTGTTTTTGACATCATCGCTATTGTCTCTATAGACGTACTGACAATGAGATGGGTTTCTTCAGTCATTTATCCAGAACTTGACAGAAAACATATGAAACCAGATCCAAATTATATTTTCTGCCACTTAGTCTTGACTAAAATAAGGCTATACATTTAGCAAGTGCATCAAAGTCTGACAATGTCTATAATGTATTCAGCAACTTAAACACAGCTGTGTTACAATCTAAACATTGAAAAAACACGTGAATCCTTGGCATCAACAACTATAGAGTAGTGACCAAATAATGTCATGAACAATGAGGTCTTAATTTGTTTATCAAACATTTTCTACTCTTTACTCCAAATGCTAAGGTTCAGGGCTAGATTTATCAAAGAGGTCTACCACCATTAATAGGTGTTATTAGTAAATATGTCCCATTACATGAAATGGAAGCTACGGAAAATAACACACATTAATGAACTTTAAGAAAACCAACCAAAACTGCCTTTTGATTGGACAAATGTGTTTGGATGCATGGTTCCATATTTTTGTGATGTTATGCCAGTCTAGAATTGTAATTTGCAACCTACATACATGCATTTGAAAATCATCTGCACATACATCTCTGTCAACGGACCATGCACTTTGCATATGCATTATCACTGGATGGCCAGTTGAGGGTGACTAAAAAAAAGCACAAACACATTTTAAAAGCAACTATATGTATATTGCTTTCCTCCTCTGGGAATATCTGTTTTTAACATGGAATTCATGTTGTGAAAGCCTGCACATATAGTGGGGGGCATTCCGAGCAGCGAATAGCAGGGTTGGACATGTGGACTGGACATCCAACCCGTGTTCAGCTCCTTACCCCTATTCAGCTGCCAGCACTCCCCGCATGTACACAGCATTTGTGTGGGGAACACGTTACATGAGTGGGAGGGGAAAGTACAGGGGCGAAGCGGGGGAGTGGCCAAGCTCCAGGACATACAGAGGCCATTCAGGAAAGGCCTCTATACGTATCCAAGTGCTGACATGGATGGCCAGCCTATTTACTCTGAGGGTGGAATAAGTGCTGGCTGCAGCTCAGTTGGTGGGCTACAGTTCTCCCCCCCCCCCCACACACATCACACAATGGGCCAGAACTGAGCCGGGTGGCACAAAATTTATTTATTTATTTAACAGGTCTTCTATACCGCCTTATTACATTCAAAGTGGTTTACATGGAACAGTTATAGCAACATGCTTTACATCGAACAAGGTTATTCAACTTGGAGGTTAAATTGGGGTAAATAGGCAATTAACAATTGCTAACTCTATACAGGATCTGTAGTAGTGTCTTATGGTCCAGTTTGTCATCAATCGTCATCTTCCGGGGTAGTTCCAAAGTATTCTAGGAAGAAGTGGGTTTTTATTGCCTTTCTAAAGTCCACTAGGTCTTTGATTTCACGTGTTGATGTGGGGAGATCGTTCCACAGCTGGGGTGCAAACAGGGAGAAGGCTCTGTTGCAGGTGGATTGGTTTGCTTTCCTGAAGTTTAGTGGGGTCTCCAGGATGTTGTTGTCTGATCCTCTTCTTGTTATGGTTGGGGGTGTCTTCTTGATCAGTGGTTGGAGAGTTATTTGGGAGAGGTTGTTTAGTGTTTTAAAGATTATTATTATGTTTTTGTACTTGGTGCGTACAGCCACAGGGAGCCAGTGCAGCTGATGGAGCGTGGTGGTTATGTGTTTGTATTTTGCTGTTCCGGTGATGATTCTGGCCGCTGTGTTTTGTACCAGTTGTAAGGGGAGAGTTGTTTTCTTTGGGAGTCCATGGTAAATTGCATTGCAGAAATCTAATATAGGCATTGTTATGGCTTAGCATACAGTTTGGAAATCTTTGTCAGTGAGCAGTGCTTTGAGATTGCATAGCATTCAGAGTTTGTGGTAGGCTGATTTGGTCGTCTTCTTGATGTGTGGCTGGAAGCTGAGTTGCTGGTCAAAGGTGACCCCGAAGTATTTGACTTCTTGTTTATTCCTTATGGTATGGTCAAAGATTTTTATTGAGTCCGGCAGTGAGAATATCGTACTTCTGGTAATGTGCGTCAGCTCCGATTTTTTGTAGTTTATGAAAAGGGATTGATTGTTGAGCCATTCTGACATTGCTTCTAAGCATGCTGTGATTTGTGAGCAGTCTGGATGTTTGATGTTTATGGGGGTGAATATCAAAATGCCCCTGTGGGCCCCCGCTGATGGGTGGACAGCATTCTGCAGGAGCTGAGGTCGGGCATGCTATTCTGTGAGGCCAGCTAGTCGTGCCGGTGCCATGGTGATTGGACGCCACTGCACTGGCATGCCAATTGGAGTGTGGTGTGTTGGGGATGGGCAGTCTCGGGGACGTCTTATAGTTCAGCATACGGTGCACGTTGGGCTATCTGCCTGATTCCACAATTGTGGGTGCATATAGATCCTGCGGTTGCAGAATCGGGTCCAACTTGGCCCAGTCCAAATCGTAGGTGTTCAGATGACCCATTCGGAATCAGCCTCAGTATGTTTAACTGCTCTAAAGGGGAGTATTTTAAATTGCAGCAATCTGCCTAGGTCAGAGGTTTTCAACCCAATCCTCGGGATACACCTAGCTAGTCAGGTTTCCAGGATAACCACAATAAATATGCATGAGAGAGATTTGCACATAATGGAGGCAGTGTATGCAAATCTCTCTCAAATATATTCATTGTGGTTATCCTGAAAACCTGACTGACTGTGCATGCCCTGAGGAATGGGTTGAGAACCACTGCTCTAGGGAAATGATTTTGAAAAGAGGTCTCTGAATGCATTAAATAATGTGACCCTTATGAATGGGGCAAAGAGGTTGCATGGGCAGGACATGCCTCAATTCAGGCCCTGTGCATGCACTGCACCCTCCCCATCTAACCCACCCAATGCTCCTGCAGGGAGCCCGGTGCCGTGGCATCCCATCGCCATGGTACCGGGATATCATGCAGGAGCCCCAATCTGCCACATAGGTTAAAAAATAGGAATAGGAATTACACTTACCTGTTAATTGTGGTTCCTTGAGTGATTCCAGGTTAGTCCTCAACCTCTGGGTAGTGTACCTCCTCCTGAAGCTTGGAGACTGGGCATGTCAAAGTCATGACATCACTGGATATAGCCTGCGGGACTCTCCCATCAGCCCCCAGTGAACTACTGACAAAGCAGACTCAAAGGAACAAAAAATAAGTATTTTTTTTTAAACTTAACATTATATTCAAGGTGAAGCATAACATATAACATCTCTAGCTACTACTCCCCCTCCCAAAGGAAAAGGACTGCTTCCTGCATTCTCTCCTTTCCGCCGAATGCCTAGCCCTAAACAATCTAGCTCAATATAGTAATATATATAACAATAATATAATATACCATAACATAGCAATGTCATAGTATAATAATATAATCATATGGCGCAAAGCAAAAAGAAGTCTTAAAATGACTGTACACCAATGAAGGTCATTATCTACCTTTAACCTTGCACGTCCCCGATAGGAAAGACCACTGCTAAGACCCCCTCCCCGGGCAGGAATGAGAACTAAACTGGAATCACTCAAGGGACCACAATTACCAGGTAAGTGTAATTCCTATTTCCTTATGGTTCTTCCAGCTTAGTCCTCAACCTCTGGGATGTATCAGAGCAGTAATCAATGGGAGGGACCTTTCCAGACGGATCTCAACACCGCCTCCCCGAACGTGGCATCCTCAGCCACCCGAACATCTAGGTGGCAGTGCTTACTGGAAGCATGGAGAGACGACCCTGCAGCCGCTTGACAGATGTCTGCTGGCAGAAGCCAAGAATGTTCCGGCCAGGAAGTCTCTTGTGCCCCAGTAGAGTGAGCTCATAAGCCCACTGGGACTGTATGGTCCTGAAGAAGATAAGCTGATGCAATCGGCGCTCTAATCCATCTAAACGTGGAATCATTTGCCGCCGCAACACTCTTGCAGTACTCTCCTAACAACCCGAAGAAAGATGAGCCGACTAGCGCAAGGTTTCTGAAACCTTTAAACACTGCCAAAGTGCTCTCTGGACGTTCACACAGTGCAAGCTATGGCCCAATAAGCTCCCCTTTGCCGAACCTAGCGCTGGAAGAGAAAAAAAACGTTTGATCTAGGCAAAACGTAGAAACCAAATTTGGCCAAAACGATGGAACTGGCCGCAAGGTCACCTTTCTCTGGAGAAAAACCCAATTTCTGCAACTCAGAAATTTGCCCTGCCTAGCAGAGGCCACCAACCATACTGTCTTCAAGGTTAAATTCTTAACCGACGCCTGATGCAAGGGCTCAAATGGCATGCTAGCTAATACCCCTAAAAACAAATTGAACTCCCTCGGAAGAATGAATATTCTACGAGAGGGCTGCAGCCTGGTAACCACCTTGCGAAATCGTACCACATTGCCATGTGTACGAGAGTCACTCTCTGTACTGTGCCCCTATAGTAAGACATAGCTGCTAACTGTAGTCTCAAGGAACTGACTGCTAACCGTTTACCACAACTGTCCTACCGAAAACTTAATACCAAGGGAACTGACACTGTAGTTGCGCGAACGTGCCTCTACAAGTGCCAGTCCTCAAAGATGCGGCATAGACGTACATATGCAAGGATCGTATACTTTTAAATATTTTCTTTTTTTTTTAACATTGCCCTTTCAATGGCCACATCGGTAAGTGAGAACCGATCCACCTGAGGCTTTCGGAGGGCCCCTGTAACAACAGATTCTCCAACAGCAGGAACCTCCAAGGAGTCCCATCGATCAACCGTAAGAGGTCAGCATCCATCGGGCGACTCAACAAGCCCGAGTCCCCCAATAAGACCTTTCCTCGATGCGCCTCGCTACACTGAACCACTCGGTCTATGGGTGCCCCCCGGTGGAAAGACATAGAGAAGACTGGACCACGGCCCCCGTAGTATCAGTGCGTCGATGCCTATCGACATCCGTTCGCGTCCTCTGATGATGAAGCGACCCGATCTAGCAGACTGAAACATCGCCATGAGGACCATTATTGACTGTCCCCATTTGCAACCGATCCATGCAAACGCCTCCAGATGCAACTCCCTTTCTCCGGCCTCTACTTGGACCCTGCTGAGGAAATCCGCCGCCACAATGTCCTTTCCCACAATATGGGTCGCCAAGATCGCCGGAAACCGAGGCTGCATCCACGCAATCCGATCCTCTACCTCGGCCTCCATGGCCACATTTCCAGCTCTGTCCTGCTGATTGAAGCAGGCCACCGCCACGGATTTGCCGGACCGCACTTGCACCGCTCGACCTATCACTGTAGCTTTGAACGCCTGCAACAGCAGGCATACTGCTCGCAGTTCCAGTCAGTTGAAGGACCACTGGGTCTCCTGCGTACTCCCAGAGCCCTGCACGAAAAACCTCCGCAATGTAGCTGAGTTCAAAAAAGGTTTGGGCAAGCTCCTGGTGGAAGGTCCATAAGCTTTATTAAAGAGAAATTAAATAATTTATAAAAATTGTTTTTATATACACCATCTATCTACAATTCAAGAGGGTCTACAAGGCACATAATCTAAAAGAGTGTCACATCTGTTGAACATTCAATGAAAATGCACATGACTCCACTGTTTGCTCCGCTACACGCATTGAGTAGCCTATTCGTTTCTTTGGGAAAATGCTAATCTGGATTGGCTACTATTGGAAACAGGATACTGGGCCAGACGAAGCTGGGAACTGACCCCGTATGGCATCTCTTGTGTTCTTAAGAACTGGACCCCCACAAGTTCTCTTCTTTTGATGTAACAGGCTGAGCCTAACCCTAGAGACCTAGGCTGGTAACTGAACATGTATACGCATATGTCCCTAGAACATAACATAAGAACATAAGATATGCCATACTGGGTCAGACCAAGGTCCATCAAGCCCAGTATCCTGTTTCCAACAGTGGCCAATCTAGGTCATATCTACCTAACAGTTTCCCCAAAAGACACAGGTTCCACAATGCTTGTACTGGGTCAAGCATTGATATCCTGGGTCCCTTCTTAATAATGGTTTATGGACCTTTCCTCCAGGAACTTGTCCAAACCTTTTTTAAACCCAGCTACACTAACAGCATTTACTACATCCTCCGGTAACAAATTCCAGAGTTTGATTAAACGTTGAGTGAAAAAATATTTTCTTTTATTAGTCTTAAATAGTTTACCCTATAACTTCATTGCATGTCCCCTAGTCTTTCTATATTCTGATAACGTAAACAATCGATCTACGTTTACCCGTTCCACTCCGTTCATTAATTTATAGACTTCTATCATATCTCCCCTCAGCCGTCTCTTTTCCAGGTTAAAGAGCCCTAACCTTTTTAGCCTTTCTTCATAGGAGTATCCTTCCATCCCCTTTACCATTTTGGTGGCTCTTCTCTGAACCTTTTCTAATAATGCTATATCCTTTTTAAGATACGGTAACCAGAATTGCACACAATATTCAAGGTGCGGTCTCACCATGGAACGATATAGACGCATTATAATATATTTTGTTTTATTTTCCATTCCTTTCCTTATGATACCTAGCATTCTATTTGCTCTCTTGGCCGCCACTGCACACCGGGCCAAGGGTTTTAACATGTTATCCACAATGACGCCTAAATCTTTTTCCTGGGTGGTGGTTCCTAATGTGGAACCTTGCATTGTGTAACCATAGTTTGGGTTGTTCTTCCCTAGGTGCATAACTTTGCACTTGTCCACATTAAATTTCATCTGCCATTTTGATGCCCAGTCTTCCAATTTATCAAGATCCTCTTGCAATTTTCCACAATCCTTTTGGGTTTTAACAACTTTAAATAGTTTTATTTATTTAAAATATTTTCTATACCACGCTCTTTATTATCAGTGTGGTTTACAATTAACAATTCTCGAACAGTCATCTGCAAATTTGATAACCTCACTCGTTATTCCACTTTCCAGGTCATTTATGAATATGTCAAAAAGCAGCGGACCCAGCACAGATCCCTGGGGTACACCACTATTCACCTTTCTCCATTGGGAAAACTGGCCATTTAGCCCTTCCCTCTGCTTTCTATCTTTTAACCAGTTCCTGATCCACAATAGTACACTGCCTCCTATCCCATAACTCTTTAGTTTTGCCAAAAGTCTCTGAAGAGGGACCTTGTCAAAGGCTTTCTGAAAATCCAGGTACACTATATCAACCGACTCACCTTTGTCCACCTGTTTATTCACACCTTCAAAAAAACAACAGATTAGTAAGACAAGATCTTCCTTGTCTAAAGCCATGTTGGCTGTCTCCCATTAGCCATGACTATCTACATGCTGAGTAATTTTATTCTTTATGATGGTTTCTACCATTTTTCCCAGTACTGACGTCTTCAATTCTTCCGCACCTTTAAATACCACTTCAGTCATGGGTAACATCCTTACATCTTCTTCACTAAAGACCGAAGCAAAGAATTCATTCAGTCTCTCTGCTATCGCCTTGTTGCCTTAGTGCCCCTTTAACCCCTCTATCATCTAATGGATCAACTGACTCTCTCACAGGTTTTTTGCTACGAATGTACTTGAAAAAGTTTTTATTTCGCGTTTTTGCTTCTGCAGCAAGCTTCTTCTCAAATTCTCCCTTTGCCTGCCTTATCAATGCCTTGCATTTGACTTGCCAGTGCTTGTGCTGTTTACAGGTTTCATCGTTTGGCTCTTTTTTCCATTTCCTGAAAGATGCTTTTTTGGCAACAACAGCCTCTCTGACCTCACCTTTAAACCATGCTGGCAGTTTTTTGGACTTCCTTTCACTTTTCTTAAAGCGTGGAATACAGCTGGTCAGGGCTTCCAAGATAGTATTTTTCAACAACACCCAAGCTTGATGTAAGTGTTTAACCTTTGCAACTGTTCCTTTTAGTTTTTCCTCAACTATTTTCCTCATTTTATCATAGTCTCCCTTTTGAAAGTTAAAAGGTAGTACTGTGGATTTCCTTACTATCCCTCCTCCACTAATTAAATCAAATGTGATCATGCTATGATCACTATTGCCAAGTGGCCCCAATAGCCTTATCTCTTGTACTAGAACTGGTGTTCCACTAAGGACTAGGTCTAATATGGCTCCCCCTCTGTTCGGTTCATGAACCAGCTGCTCCAAGAAGCAGTCATTTATTTCATCTAGGAACTTTATCTCCCTAGCATGTCCTGCCGTGCCACTGACCCAGTCAATACCGGGGTAATTGAAATCACCCATTATTATTACTGTGCTGTACTTTTGTTAGCTTCCTTGATTTCTTTGAGCATTTCATCATCCATTTGTTCATTGTGGCCAGGCGGTCGATAGTACACCCCCATTGCCATCGCCTTCCCCTTTTTACATGGAATTTCAATCCATAGAGATTCTACAGCAAATTTTGTTTCCTGCAAAACTTTAATCCTGTCTAACTAAATGCCCTCTCTAACACAGAGCACAACCCCTCCACCAATTTGATCAGCTCTATCATTACGATATAGTTTGTACCCAGGTATCACAGTGTCCCACTGATTGTCCTCCTTCCACCATGTCTCTGATATTCCAATCATATCTAGCCTCTCATTTAGTGCTAACTATTCTAACTCGCCCATCTTATTGTTTAGACTTCTAGCATTCGCATACAAGCATTTTAGAGACTGTATTTTATTCATATTATTTTGGCTATTGGTAGACATGGGTAATTTGGGATCTTTAAGCTCTGTCTGCTCCATACTCGAGGGCATTTGGGCTAATTTACTCTTTTTTGGAACTTCACTGCTTTTGGTAATATCCTTCAAGGATGCATTCTTCCGAACCATCCGCTCTTGGGCAACTGTCGGCTTTCCCCTATTATCTAGTTTAAAAGCTGCTCTATCTCCTTTTTAAAGGTTAATGCCAGCAGCGTGGTTCCATCCAGTTAAGGTGAAGCCCATCCCTTCCGAAGAGCCCCTCCTTTCCCCATAATATTCCCCAGTTCCTAATAAATCCAAACCCCTCATCTCTGCACCAAATTTGAGCATGCGCGGCATTCTTTGGAAGCGATGTTGAAGTGCTGGTATGGCTGCCGCTTGAATAAATTCCCCTGATGCAGCGATTCGTTCGCGAAACGTATGTGAGCTCTACGGTGACGTCGGGGTAGCAGTTTGCGGTCCATTCCCCTGATTTTTTTCAAGCTAAGTTTTGCAATTTGGGGTTTGGCTGCAATTGCGTTTGAATTCAATTTGTAATTTTTGCAACAATTATGAACTTTTGCTACGTTTAAAAATGCATATGGTGGAGGAGGCAAGTGGTCATTGATGTTAATGGGCTTTTGCTTGGCAGTAAATCTTGACTTGCATCTCGATTATGTGTGCCTTTGCCTGTGTTGGCTGAGACCTTGCCACCTCGTTCCATATTTGCATAAACAGAGTGCAAACTTACATGTTGTTCTAATGAAGAAACAAATGGTGTTGTGGTAGAGTGAGTCTTTTGTTTTGATTGATTTCTACACTCTATAACTTGACCAAGTAGTTTTGGACTTTGTGCATATGCTGCTATTTTAAAAATAGTAGTAAACTGATATTTAAAATCACCAAGGTCCAGTTTGGATCATTGCTGGCTGTCAAAAGTTTAATTTGAGGAAGAGCCAATATTCAGGAGTACAATATTTTGCGATTCATTAAGCAATGCATATTTCCATTGACCGAGTGACTCTTTTTTTTTTCTTGGTAGACCAACGTGCTGCTTACAAGTCACTATATTTGTGTTATAATAGTTATGACTGGCATTTTTTTTTCAATTTACTTGTTTGCATGTTCAAGCTGTGATTGTTTATTTCTCCGTCCTAGGCTTGCTCTAAAGAATAGACGGACCTTAGATGCTTTCGGCACTGATACCTCAAGAAACCTCAAAGATTTCATACCAAAGCTGGATCCAAGGTGTAGAATTGTACCCCGTCTTGAACCACCTCATCTAGAAATTAAATGTGAACACTTCTATTGTGGAAAATGGCTTAATGTAACAATCAGAAGAGCTCTTGTGCTCCATTTGAGCAATATTTCAATAAGAAATGCTTTTTTAAATTAATATGGTTGATCCTTGATTTAGCTATGTCAATGAACAATTTATAAGGAACAGAAAATAAATGAAAATATTCCTGAGCACAGTTAATTAAAATAAATCAAATTCCCCTGAAAAAAACGTTAAATGAGAGATTAAACCATCCCTCTTCTGTGCGGCCCGGCGTTTTCCGTTACCCCGTGGTCCGCTGCAACCTCTGCCACGAGGCATCCGCCCAGCAGAAAAAAATGGCGCCGTTTTCAGACAGGCTCGCTTGGCGCCAAAAAACTTTCTGCTGTTGTACTAGAATTAAGCACTCTTTCAATCCTTCCTCTCAAGCCCAGCACTAGAATTTAGAAGACCCACTGGTATTATCCGGGAGAGCATCGCCACCAAGCCGCGATGCTGCCTGGTGCTGCTGTGAGCCACCGACACGGCACGCACTGCCCTGCCAGCTGAAGAAAACCAGTCTATAACGAGGCTCCCGCCATGATGGGAAGCCGCCGCTGCGCACACATGCAGTGTGCCGGCCTGGGCCACAGAGCTCTCCCCGTACTGTCCTGGGGAAGAGATCCTCAACGGACAATGAGTGCGGGAAATTAAACAGAAAGGTAAAGAAGCTAGGCGGGAGCTGGTGATTTCAAAGGGCCAGTACTACAACTTAAATTTACTGAAGTTAAATTACATTCAGTTATATTAAGTTACTAAATTATATTAAATTACATTAAATCTCAGTAAACTAAATTATAGTAAATTATGTGAAACTGATTAAGCTGACATGAATTAAACTAACTTTAAATGAACCAGACTAAAGAAAGTAAATTTATGAAACCCAGTAGTTAATCTCTGGTAGGTTGAATTAGAAATAAATTAAAATCAAATCAAATCCAAATGAAACCCAAAACCTGACAAAATGTTCCTAATCTGTTTCCCAAGTGAGCCCAACACCTAGGCTCACTACGTCTTCCTGCTGCATGGAGACTGGACACACTGGGGGCTGATGGGAGAGTCCCTCAGGCTATATCCAGTGATGTCATGACTTTGACATGCCCAGTCTCCAAGCTGCAGGAGGAGGTACACTACCCAGAGGTTGAGGACTAAACTGGAAGACGATAAGGAAATTGCTTTTCTCCACCGCCCGACCCCTGCAGTGGCTTGCCAAGGCTCGGATCAGGCTACGGGGAAACCCAGGCTGCCGTTCACTTATTTTGGGGTGTCTTCCATGGCTGGCTGGCAACGTTGCGGTGACTAATTCCACCTCCGAGGTTGAATAAGTCCCCCATTTATCCCCTCAGAGCTGAACGTATAGGGCCACGACTGGAATCAGCCCTGTACATCCGGGTTGTGCACCCTTCCCTATCCCGCCCACTCTCCTACCTGTTGCCACCCCCTCCTGCCCCCATTTGGAGCTCCCCCCACATATGCTGTATACGTGCAGGGAGCTCCTGATGCTGAATCGCAGAACAGTGAATAGCAGGGGTTATATATCTGAACTGGACATACATCCCCATTATTCCCTGTTTAGAATGACCCCCTAAGTGTTTAGGTAATGGACATCAAAGTCAGGCAAATTAGCAGCAGGTGCAACGGCTTTCAAGGGGTGCCTCTAAAGCGATGATAAAACAGTCATTAAGAAGTTACTGACATGTTCATGGGCTGATAGCTAGGTGGTTGTATATGTTCAATTGTCCAACAAACCTGCCATTAACAGCATTAATGACCAATTTCAAGGACAGCTCTGGTGAGGTTCACAGGCGCTACTGGAAAACTGTTCATTTCTGAGCAGCTAATGAGTGATTTCTTTTCACGTCAACATTCAGAAATTGTTTCATATGGTTTATAATACACATAGCCATACAAACAATAATTAGAAAGGACAGAATGATGGGGTGAACTGCTTTTGCCTGAAGGTGGAGTCATGCAATGTGAGTTAAATATTGTAAATAAATAGAATTGGATTAATTAGCAGATTCCATATTTGTCAAATTTACATAGAACACCAAAGGTCATTGGTTAGCATATTTGCAAATACATTGTTATCCATCTGAACTCATTTTGAATAGCATTTTCTACTAATTGATACAAAAACAAAATAGAAATATTTGCAGTACTCTGTAACACATTGTTTTGCAAAAAATTCTACTTCATTCTGTTATGTGTGGCTCTTGTTACTTTCATTGCACAGTGCCTAAAAATGGCATTTTGATATAGGGGTGTAGTAAAATGGGCTGAGATGTGCAGTAGTAAATGGGTCAGCAGGAGGTCCACCAGTATTTCACAACTGGCCTTTAGTTCATATATACAAACGTATAACCACAGATTAGTGCACGTTCATTCTTATGAGCTGCCATGCATTAGATGAGGATATCAGCAAAATGGCAGCCAGGTCCCACAAGCCTAATTTCAGAACCACTAACACATTTCTCCTGCCCCAGCTAATGATGAAGAAGAAACATAAAGGATTCTAATTCTAAGCAGTTAGCACATGGATTATTATATACTGTTAGTGGATGAGCTCAGTAACCATTGCTGCATTGGCATACTCTAATTCACTTGGTAACTTCACATCATTCTATAGAATGGGAAATGAGCAGGTTTTGGGTAGGGAAGCGTTACAAAATCCTCCACTTGAATGCATGCAGCCCCGCTCCATGTGCAAAAGCCCTAGTACGCTGATCTTTTTATGAATATGTTATTATATATTGTGCACATCACTATATATTTTAGACATCTGCAAGCACTGAATGGGGTGAAGTACAGGATGAAATACAGAATCCCAAATAGAAGAAAATGAGACATAACTTTGCCAGATAGCACAATGTAAGCCATGCCAACACATATTACAGGACCCTAAGGCTACCCACAAGGGAAAGACATTAAAAATAAAAGGCATTGGATCATATACACTGCATTCATGCTTTCCTATGAATACAGTGTATATGATCCAATGCACAAAGAAAGAAAAAAAGAAAACGTGCCGAGGCACGCTACATTGAAGAAACAAGCCAAAAATTGAAAACATATATCAAGTTGTATTGACATACTGTAAACTGTTACAAAAAAAAAGAGAATGACAACTCAAAAGAAGATTGCTCCTTCAATGGCCTAACAATAAAAGTACTGAAAGGAAATCAGAAATGTATAAGACAGGAAAATGCTTGAAATTAGAATGATCAAATACTTTGACACTAACAGAAAAGGACTCAATAGAGACATTAGCTTCATTACCTGTTTCAGATAATGGACCTTGGAAGTACAAGATGTCACCTCTGTCACCCATCTTAGGTTGAACTGTAATGACATATACAGACAACCTAAGATAAAACAAGATCTTTGTAATGTAAATAGTCAGTCTCCCATTCCTTTCATTGAATTGTAATGGCATATGCAGACAGCCCAAGACCTAGATGAGTTTGTGCTATTTAAACCCAATGTAACGTCTTCACTGACCCGATGATCAGAGAGGATAACTCTTGAAAGCTACATTCAGTCAGTTGACTATAAAGTTATCACCTGGTTGCCCCCTTTTTTCCGCATATCTAAGTGGACTAAGATGGCAACTACAATTCTTTGCTTAAAATTACCTCCAAAATGCTGTCCTATTTTTCGTTAGCACACAACCTGATGCTCCTGACCACCATTTTAAAGGAGACAGTATAGTCTTACAAACTCAAGGAAAGCTCTCCCCTAGTCAGACCCTCACTCCTCAGAAGGCTGGCCAGAAGACTTGGCAATTTCAGTGAAAGGGTTACTTGGCTTTTTTTTGTTTGGCAGCAGTCTGTGATTGAAACAACTGCATGCCCTTGTGTCTTTAAGATGAGGAAAAGTGGGTACTCCTCCTTGTAAGATGGACTTGTCTGGTAAATTCTCATTGATGGCCAACATCTTCTGTGAGTTTGTAACTCTTTTCAGTTCTCGTTTGCTGTTCTAGATCTTTCTGAGGAAGCTCTTTTTAGTGACAGAAACAATTAAATAGCCAGGTCAAAAAACTGAGAAACTCAAGAAACAGGGAAATCCAACCTGCCAAATTGAAAAACTCAAGGAATTGTAAAATTCAGCTCGTGGATATATTTCCTTATAAGGTGAAATTAGACTTACCTGCTAATTGTTGTTCCTTGAGGATTGAGGAACTCCGGTCCAGTCCCGGAACCTCTGGGGTTTAGTACCTCCTCCAGCAGCTTTGGAGACTGAGCACATCATCTTTTTGATGACTCTGGTATAAATAGCCGAGGACCGCCTCCTCTCACCAGTACCTATTGACAAAGCAGACTACACAGGAGGCCAAACAAGTAGTTAACATTCATATATAGATATCTATTCAAATTCTTCAACTGACTATCTCTACCATAAGTATAAACCGAACTTTCTACTTTAAGAAGGTATAAAACTACCTACTACCCAGGACTGCTCCCCTTGCCTCCCTTTTAAAGAAGCATGCACTGCTCTGATGTACTTCATGAAAGTGAAACGTGACTTATAACTTGGCTACTGCCATTCCTACCTTACTATATCACACTAATTCTTATAATAGCAACAAAGGTCTCAGACTCTCTGGGCAGCAAAATGTTCAGATTTTTTTTAATGATCTCTGAATTATGCCCCAATTGCATCAATCACCTTTTATAGTTGCCTTGAGTCCAGTATTTTAGAAAAATTGTAAGAAGTGCTTAGCTTAGCTTGCAGTGTTGTCCTCAATGCCACCTTCCGTGCTATTTTTTAGTTTCACCCGGATTCGGTTTCTTCAGGGGGTCACTCTGAAAGCACTGCAATACAAACAGACACACTAGCTCATTATGTACTCACTTTCTGGCTAGCTGTCAAATTCATAACCTTTCATAGACAACATCCTTCAAATGAAACCATATACCTTTTATTCAACAGTTTCAAACTTGTAAGCAGGAGAGTCTTCCTCCATGTTTTAATTCTGAGCCTGCCGGCTTGCCTAAAGACGCCGCGCATGCGGGCTAGTCTTTTAAATTCCCGCCCCTAGGTGGGAATCCTCGAATTAGAGGGAGGGACCTCTTCACCTATAAACTCTCTTATGTCAAGCGCAAACTTCCCATTCTATTCGCGCGTTTAGTCCCTCCGGAATTACTGATCGCAGCCTATAGATCCAACGTTGCTCATACCACAACAGGATTTGTTCTTTCGACTTGCCTTTATGACCCACTGAAACCTGATCAATACAGAAACATCAAACCTCCTCAAAAGTATGGTTAAACTGAAGACAATGATCTACTAGGGGTGCCTCGCGTTTCTGACATTTCAATCTACTTTATTGTTCATTCATTCTTCCTTTTAGCTCTCGGATAGTTTTTCCTACGTATATGAGATCACAAGGGCAGACAAGACAGTAAACCACGTAGGTAGACGTACAAGATGTTTGATTAGATAAATTATATGTTCTTCCATGATATTGAAATTCCATCAATTCCCTGGTAATAGTACATATTTCACAATCACCACATTTTCTATGCCCATTCAGCAGCAAATGTAAAGGTCGCAATACTGCTGGACTTATTAATTCTTTCAAATTTTTGTGGCGCTGCCAGACGCAGTGAACCATTTTGTCCTCTAAGCCAGGAATACTATTCAAAACATTGTCATGACGTCGTATAATCCGTTTCATTTGGGAACTATAGGGCGAATATTTAGTAACCAAATTAATATGTGAACTTGAATCAGTTATTGAAGCCATATTATTCCTTGGATACAATAATAAATCCCGGTTGATAAATAATGCTCTCTTATAAGCTCTATCAACAACCCGTGGTGGATAACCACGATTATAAAAATTATGTTTCAAGATCTTAGATTGTTTTTTAAAATTCCTGGACATCTGTGCAATTCCTCCTATAATGTATAAACTGTGACAGCGGTAAACTATCACGTAATTGTATGGGGTGCGCACTACTGTAATGCAAAAAGGTATTTCTGTCTGTGCCTTTTCTATGGACAGAGGTGTGCCAACCCCCCGCTCCTTTCCTAATGGTGACATCCAAAAAAGTCATATACTCCATATGTTGGGTAAAAGTAAACTTAATTCGTCCATCTCTGCTATTAATCCAGTGAACGAATTCCTGTAAATTTCTCTCTGTCCCTTCCCATAATAGAAAGATGTCATCAATATATCGACACCATAGCCTCAACCTGTTTTTATAAGGCTAGGTATCTACCCACTGTTGCTCAAATTGTTTCATGAACAAATTGGCTATGGAGGGGGCACATGTGGCTCCCATTGCCACTCCTGATAATTGATGGTATAAGGTGTCCTCAAAAACAAAAAAATTATTAAATACTGTTAGAGTTGTTATATCTGATAAAAATGTTAACAAACTATCCGATAAATCCCCTCTGGCCTTAAAGCTTCCATCACACTATCATGTGCCGCTGACTGTGGAATCACTGTGTATAAAGATGTTATGTCCAGAGTGGCCAAAATAATATCCGGTGACTCTGCTAACTGGGCATGTCCAACTAGGATCCCTTTTAAAGAAGCCAGCAGATCAACCCTCTTCTGTGTAACTCCCCCAACTCTATCTCTCCCTGTAGAAACTACTCTTAGCACCACTCCGTTTCAGGCTACAGTCTCATCAGGGTGGGATCCGGGACTGGACTGGAGTTCCTCAAGGAACAACAATTAGCAGGTAAGTCTAATTTCACCTTCCTTATCGTCTCTCCAGTCCAGTCCCGGAACCTCTGGGGATGTAACAGAGCAGTAAAAATTAACGGGAGGGACCTGCCAGACCAGCCTGAAGCACAGCCGATCCAAAACAGGCATCTCCTGCCGCCTGAACATCCAGATGGTAATGCTTGACAAAGGAACTCAATGTTGACCAAGTTGTCGCCTTACAAATCTCAATGGCCAGCACCAAACTATACTCTGCCCACAAAGCAGCTTGCGCTCTCATCGAATGCGCCCTCAGCCCTTCCGGAATGGACTTTCCCTTCAACAGGTATACTGACGCTATTGCCTCTTTGAGCCATCTGGAAATGGAGGATTTAGCCGCCACCTCTCCTTTCCTAGGCCCCCTAAACAACACAAACAACCTATCCGATTTGCGGAAAGAGGACGTAATCTCCAGATACTTCCTAAGAGTGTGTCACACATCCAAGAGCCGCAACCTCCCATTAGAGTCGCCACTGCTCTGGAAAACTGGTAACGAAACTACCTGATTCATATAAAAGACCTATACCACCTTGGGCAGAAAAGATGGTACCGGTCTCAAAACAACTTTCTGTTTGGAAAATGACAGAAAAGGTTCATGACACAACAAAGCCTGTAACTCTGAAATCCACCTAGTGGAACAAATAGCTACTAAAAACACCGCTTTTAGCGTAAGATCTTTAAGAGAGGCCTTCCTCAAAGGCTCAAAGCGTTCTCGGATCAACGCTTCTAACACCAAATTGAGGTCCCACGTCGGCAATGTCACTCTGCAAGGTGGCCTCAAGAGCGATACCGCTCTTAAAAAACTTTTTATATCCACATGCGCCCCCAAAACTTCGCCTTGCACCTTCCCGCGATAACAGGACAGCGCTGCCAACTGCACCCGCAGAGACCTAGCCGCCAAGCCTTTTTCAAAACCGTCCTGCAGGAAAGAAAGAATCTGTGATATCGAAGCCCTTGAAGACTGAACATGTTTGTCCGAACACCATGCCTCGAATTTCCGCCACACTCGAACATACACCAATGTAGTAGTCCGCTACCTGGCTTTCAACAAGGTGGAAATCACCACTGCGGAATACCCCCTGGATCTTAGTCTAGCCCTTTCAAGGGCCAGGCCATAAGCTAGAACTGATCCACTTGAGGCATGCAAAGCAGTCCCTAAATTAGCAGATCTGTCCGGAGCGGAAGACGCCATGGCCGATCCACCAGCAGGCGAACTAGATCCGCATGCCATGGTCTCCTTGGCCAGTCTAGCACGATCAGGATCACCAGACCTCGATGCCACTCTATTCGCTGAACCACTTGACCTATTAAGGCCCATGATGGAAACACATACAGGAGACCTTCATCCGGCCACCGCTGCATTAGCGCATCGAGGCCCTCCGGCATCCATTCCCGCCTTCTGCTGAAGAATCGACTGGCCTTTGCAGACTCAAACATCGCCATAAGATCCATTATTGGCTCCCCCAGCATTGCACTATCCGTGAAAACACCTCTGGTTGAAGAAACCACTCTTCGGGGTCCACTCGATGACGACTTAAGAAGTCGACCTCCACGTTGTCCACTCCTGCCACATATTGTGCCAACAGAGCGAACAGATTTTTCTCAGCCCAAGCTAATAGCTGCTCAGCTTCCTCTTCCAACTGCACACTTCCCGTGCCTCCTTGTCGATTGATGTATGTTACCGTTGCTGCATTGTCCTAAAGAACTCAAATTGCCTTTCCCTGCACCCAAGTCTGAAATGCTTGGAGTGCCAAAAGGACCACTCTCATCTCTAGCCTGTTTATGGACCACTCCTTCTCCAGAGAGCTCCATTGTCCCTGTGCAAACTGTCCTTCGAAATGCACTCCCCATCCCAACAGACTGGCATCCGTTGTCAACGGTATCCAGGATGGGGATTCTAACGGAATTCCCTTCTCCAGACAGCCCAGCTCGAGCCATCACTGAAGAGCTACCCGCACTTCCGATGGACAGGGGAGCCTTTGAGAAAGCGAGTCCGACTGGTGTGATCACCTGCGAATCAACATCCTTTGTAAGGGCCTCATATGGGTGCTCGTCCATGGGACAAGCTCGAGTGTAGCAGCCATGGTTCCTAGAAGCTGCAGATACTGCCACTCTGTGGGAGCCCTGCTGTTGATAAATTTGTGTATTTGAGACTGCAATCCCTGCGCTCGCCCCTTTGGAAGAAACACCCTTCCTTTGAATGTGTCGAAATGAGCTCCCAGATAATCGTGGCTCTGCAATGGTAACAACCTGCTCTTGGGAAAATTGATCATCCAACCCAGGCTCTGCAGAAATTTCACCACCCGGGCCGTGGCTGCCTCGCTCTTGGCCCTTGACTTTGCACGTATCAACCAGTCGTCCAAATAGGGATGAACCAGAACTCCCTCTTTGAGCAGTGCCACTGCTTCTGCTACCATTATCTTGGTAAACGTCTGCGGTGCCGTAGCCAGGCCAAACGGTAACGCTCGGAACTGAAAGTGACCCATCGGTACTGCAAATCTTAGGAATTGCTGGTGCTCGTGCTGGATCGGGATGTGAAGATAAACCTCCGACAAGTCCAAGGGCGTAAGAAACTCTCCCTTTCTGACCGCCACTATTACCGACCGCAGAGTTTCCATATGAAAATGCATCACCCGAAGACAGCGATTTATCCACTTTAAATCTAAAATGGGCCGAAAAGTTCCCTCCTTCGGAACTACGAAATATATGGAGTATAGACCGCAACTGTACTGATCAGGTGGCACCAGCACTATGGCACTGAGATGCAAGAGTCTATTGAACTGCCACTCGCTTGGCCTTCGCCTTGCAAGGCAACTGGATGCACGAACTGACCACTGGACGTTGCAACTCTCGAATCACCTCCAACACCCACTGATCCGATGTGATTTGGACCCAGGCTGGATAAAAATCCCATAGCCGCCCTCCTACAGGTTCCAGATCCACCTGGGCCCAACTCGCTTCATTGTGACTTTCTAATGTTTGAGGATGCGGGAGAAGAGAACCCTCTGCTTGCCCCCTGAAACCCTCGAAAACCTTGATTTCTAGTGGGAAACCGACCCTGATGATATTGGCCAAAATGAGGAGATCTAAACCGTCAAAACTCCCTTTGCTTTCCCTTTGGTATTGTAGTGGGCCTACTCTGCTTCTGTTTATTCTTTGGAAGACGCCCTCCCTTGAATTCTCCCAGATCCTAGATCCTTTACCAGCTTATCTAAGTCCTCTCCAAACAGAAGCTTAACCCTGAAAGGAAGCTTACTCAGACGAGCCTTCAAGGACGTGTCGGCCGCCCAGTTACATAGCCACAAATAACACCTCACTGCCACTACCAAGGCCATGCTCTTTGCTAACCCTCGTATAAGGTCATAATGAATATCCGCAAGATAGGCCGCCCCAGACTCCAACCAAGCCACCACATCCTCTTGATCTACCACCTGATCTATTTTAACGCGCTGTGACCAACGAAGGCAAGCTCTAGCCACCCATGCCCCTGAGATAGAGGCCTGCATCGAAAGAGCACTGATGTCAAACACTTGCTTCAACAACGTGTCCAATTTCCTATCCTGGACATCTTTAAGAGCTGCACTACCTTCAACTGGGATTGTCGTCTTCTTGGTGACCGCCGAAACTGTGGCATTGACCTTTGGCAATCGAAAAACAGCTCTCGATCCTGATCAGACAGGGGATAGAGACGAGCCATAGCTCTGGAACCCTTAAGACATGCCTCCGGCATATCCCATTCCTGTTGAATCATGTCCTGCACTACTCTGGGAATTGGGAACACCTTTTGTGTCTTGCGGAAGGCCTGCAACAATGGATCCTCTAATGCAACCTCCTCTGTCGGACTATTAGAAGGCATGTTTAGTGCCTTAAGCGTCTCTGCAATGAGTGCAGGCAACTCCTCCCTCCTGAACACTCTAACTACCCTAGCTTGCTCTTCTGGTTCCGCAAGCTCACCTTCTTCTAAATCTCCTTCCCCATCAAAATCTGGATCATCCTCAGTAGCATCTAAAGCATCGAGAAGCTCCGATCGCTCCAACATTTCTCCCCCGCGCCTTGACTTCTTAGAGGGAACACTGCCTGCTCCTACACTAACTGGGTATCCCAGCCACTTGTTTCTCTGTTCCCCTTCCGCGGGACCACTCTCCAACCCCCGCTGCCTCAAGCAAAATGCCTAGTGAAGCAATAAAAAGAAGTCAGGAGGAAACATTGCCGGAATTCCTCCGTGACCTAGCCCCTGTAGCTGAGCAGGCCCTGCCTCTGATGAGGGTCCCGCTACTGGATCCTGCGATGGCGCAGCTGGAACCACGTCCTCCAACCGCCCCATGCTATGTTCCTTCTGGGCTTCAGCTTCCACCTCCAAGCTTTGCTCCATTAAGGCTGCCTCCTGGGTGCAACCTCTACAAATGCCTGTGTCTGACACTGCTCCTCGCCTTGTACCGCACACCAGACACTGGGGCCTGGAAGGCATTCCTCCTTCCTGGTACACCTCCCAGAAATTCTGCTCCAAACAATTCTGGAACTAAAAATTCCCAAAAACCAAAGTTCAACACCTACTTGAACAAAACACCACAGCACACACCTCAATAAAAACGTCTTTTTCTTTTTTTTTTTTTACAAATTGTCTGAACCAAAACCAGACAAAACACTCTTTAACACAATGTTTAATGCAATCCTACATTGGTTCCTCGCTATCACCACTGCCCCGATGCTAAACTACAGCCGAAAAAGCAAAAAATCGACAGCCCTTCCTCCTGCATGAAAACCACGCGGTCAGGCTTTGGCCTGCACAGCAACGCTTGTACCCGCTAAAAACGGCCTGTTCTCTCTCTCTTACCTCCTCCGACAGAGCTCCCCGCTGCCAATGTTTCCGTTTGTCCAGTGTGGCTCTCCCCAGCGCGCTCAGCCGAAATCGCGGCTTCAGCGCTGAAGGGGAAAAAACAACCGCTGCTTGTGGCCCTCTTGCAGATCACCTCCCAAAGAAACTCTGCCCCAGAGTCCATAGTCGTCTACCGGTTCCTCACCCATTAGTCTGGGTTCAGGAACCGGGAGGCTATCCACTTCGGCAACTCCCTCCTCAAAGGCCCTCCGACGAGTAGTGCAAGGGGGGGGGGAGGGCAGGGGAACCACAGAGAGAGAGAGAACTCAGATGAAGGGAAAGAGAAAGAGCAGACCCGATCCCTGCAGCTTCTCAATCTCTTATCTAGGTTTTTTTTTGTTTAATAACTCCTTATTAAAGATCACCTAAACCCTACACTACTCCTTAGTTGTCCTCCGGTGAGTCCTGGACTACAGGCTCACTACCTCTCCAGCTGTTGGAGACTGAGACTACTGATGAGAGGAGGCGGTCCTCGGCTATTTGTACCAGAGTCATTAAAAAGATGACGTGCTCAGTACCCAAAGCTGCTGGAGGAGGTACTAAACCCCAGAGGTTCTGGGACTGGACTGGATGGACGATAAGGAATGAAAGATTTGTGAGTCTTTCGAATAGTCTAGCTTCAATACAATTTACTGAAAATAAGTAATTACTTTTGGACTTTATGGGCTATCTTCTTGATGTAAGTAATTTGCTCTAAGTGATTTTAACTGCAATTTAAAAATATGTAAATATTTGGAACTTTGGGCAAGGATAATATTTGAGAGAGGGTTGAGCCAGCTGGTGTTGGAGATCGATGAATTATTCATATGAATTAATTTGAGCTATTGTTAAAAAGAATTTTGAGAATGATTAAAGTATATATGGTCATTGCAACCATCCATAGGATGGTGCAGGAGTTGTCCAGTGGTAAATGATAAATGTTTTTTGAGAATTCAGACTGTATCTGAGATGGTATGATTCAACATTAGATATACTGAAAGAGTGATATCTTCTGAATCAGGCACAGAAACATTAGTGTGCCTATATCAGCCAATCCCCTGATGAAGACAATGCTGAAACACGGCCGTGTTGGGTGGCCTCTTGCAGTTCCCTCTGAGGTGGATGTCTAAATAAACTGTGTTTATTTAATACTTTGCTCTAGATTGGTGGTGCAGTACATGCCAGGACAGGACTCCAGTGGAAGAGGTTATCCTTGCCCAACCACGGCTGATAGAAGATTGAGTCGGGGTGCTGGCATTTACCCAGGTGTCATCACATCTATGGACTACCATTGGCTACACACTCATCCACCTTGTAGTGGGCCATTGAGCAGTCTGTATGGCAAACTCATGTACATAAGAACATAAGATATTCCATACTGGGTCAGACCAAGGTCCATCAAGCCCAGGATCCTGTTTCCAAATGTGGCCAATCTAGGTCATACGTACCTAGCAGTTTCCCCAAAAGACACAGGTTCCACAATGCTTGTACTGGGTAAAGCATTGATATCCTGGGTCCCTTCTTAATAATGGTTTATGGACCTTTCCTCCAGGAACTTGTCCAAATCTTTTTTAAACCCAGCTACACTAACAGCCTTTACTACATCCTCCGGTAACAAATTCCAGAGTTTGATTACACGTTGAGTGAAAAAATATTTTCTTTTATTAGTCTTAAATAGTTTACCCTGTAGCTTTATTGCATGTCCCCTAGTCTTTCTATATTCTGATAATGTAAACAATTGATCTACGTTTACCCGTTCCACTCCGTTCATTAATTTATAGACTTCTGTCATATCTCCCCTCAGCCGTCTCTTTTCCAGGTTAAAGAGCCCTAACCTTTTTAGTCTTTCTTCATAGGAGTATCCTTCCATCCATTTTGGTGGCTCTTCTCTGAACCTTTTCTAATAACGCTATATCCTTTTTAAGATACGGCGACCAGAATTGCACACAATATTCAAGGTGCGGTCTCACCATGAAACGATATAGAGGCATTATAATATCTTTTGTTTTATTTTCCATTCCTTTCCTTATGATACCTAGCATTCTATTTGCTCTCTTGGCTGCCGCTGCACACTGGGCCGAGGGTTTTAATATGTTATCCACAATGACGCCTAAATCTTTTTCCTGGATGGTGGTTCCTAATGTGGAACCTTGCATCATGTAACCATAGTTTGTGTTGTTCTTCCCTAGGTGCATAACTTTGCACTTGTCCACATTAAATTTCATCTGTCATTTTGTTGCCCAGTCTTCCAATTTATCAAGATCCTCTTGCAATTTTCCACAATCCTCTTGGGTTTTAACAACTTTAAATAGTTTTGTGTCATCTGCAAATTTGATAACCTCATTTGTTATTCCACTTTCCAGGTCATTTATGAATATGTCAAAAATCAGAGGACCCAGCACAGATCCCTGGGGTACACCACTATTCACCTTACTCCATTGAGAAAATTGGCCATTTAGCCCTACCCTCTGCTTTCTATCTTATAACCAGTTCCTGATCCACAGTAGTACACTGCCTCCTATCCCATGACACTTTAGTTTTGCCAAAAGTCTCTGATGAGGGACCTTGTCAAAGGCTTTCTGAAAGTCCAGATACACTATATCAACCGACTCACCTTTGTCCACCTGTTTATTCATACCTTCAAAAAAACATAACAGATTAGTAAGACAAGATCTTCCTTGTCTAAAGCCATGTTGGTTGTCTCCCATTAGGCCATGACTATCTACATGCTGAGTTATTTTATTCTTTATGATGGTTTCTACCATTTTTCCCGGTACTGACGTGAGGCTCACCGGTCTGTAGTTTCCTGGATCACCCCTGGAACCCTTTTTAAAAGTTGATGTTACATTGGCGATCCTCCAATCTTCAGGTATTAGAGATGATTTTAATGATAGCTCACAGATTACTAATAGCAGGTCTGCAATCTCATATTTCAGTTCTTTCAACACCCATTGAATATATACCATCTGGCCCAGGTGATTTGCTACTCTTCAGTTTATCTAATAGTTGTAATACATCTTCCCGAGGTATCAATATTTCCTTCAATTCTTCCACACCTTTAAATACCACTTCAGTCATGGGTAACATCCCTACATCTTCCTCAGTAAAGACTGAAGCAAAGAATTCATTCAGTCTCTCCGCTATCGCCTTGTCACCTCTTAGTGCCCCTTTAACCCCTCTATCATCTAATGGACCAACTGACTCTCTCACAGGTTTTTTTGCTACGAATATACTTGAAAAAGTCTTTATTTCACGTTTTTGCTTCCACAGCAAGCTTCTTCTCAAATTCTCCCTTTGCCTGCCTTATCAATTCCTTGCATTTGACTTGCCAGTGATTGTGCTGTTTCAAGGTTTCGTCGTTTGGCTCTTTTTTCCATTTCCTGAAAGATGCTTTTTTGGCAACAACAGCCTCTCTGACCTCACCTTTACACCATGCTGGCAGTTTTTTGGACTTCCTTCCACTTTTCTTAAAGCGTGGAATACTTCTGGTCTGGGCTTCCAAGATAGTATTTTTCAACAACACCCAAACTTGATATAAGTCTTTAACCTTTGCAACTGCTCCTTTTATTTTTTTCTTAACTGTTTTCCTCATTTTATCACAGTCTCTCTTTTGAAAGTTAAAAGTTAGTACTGTGGATTTCCTTATTATCCCTCCTCCACTAATTAAATCAAAGACGTAACAGGTGTTCCTCTCTCCTCAGATTGTTTCCTGTATTGGAAGCCGAGAAAGCATTCTTAGTAGCCATCATCTGGCATAGTACTACACAGAGCAGACTCATCAACCCTTGCCCCCCTCCCCTCCTAATATCCAGCCAAACAGTGTGAGGGAGCAAACTCCTGCAGATAAATGCAGGTGCTGCAACATTTGTTCACAAACCCGATGAGCACACTCCTGACAAATTTGATTCCTTGAAAGGGTCTGTGCACCATACCCATATCCTTTAGATGGCTTGGAGCAGTTGTAGTGTATGAAGTAGCATCCCATTTGCTGTCACTGAGCTGGCTACTTTGCATTGGAAACATGTGGTCTTCCTACACGACTCCCCCTCCCCTTTCTAAAATGGTTGCAGCACACTTTTATATCCCTTATGTATGCCTACCTGTGGCCCATTTCAGAATGAAACATGTGCAAATTGGGGATGTGCAGGCACTACTCCTTATGCACATTTATACAATGGGAAGAGAAATGTTTATGTATTTTCTTGATATACCACCCAGGCTGAAGGGCATCAGAACAGTTTACAATCACTACTGGATACTTTCCCACATCCCCAAAGGACTCACAATCTATGTGTACCTGAGGCAACGGAGAGTTAAGTGGCTTGTCCAAGGCCACAAGGAGTGCCTATAGGACTAGAAACCCCAGTCTCTCCAGCCTGAGATTGCTGTTTCTAGGTGGGAATTGAACCCCTTGCCTTCCAGCCTGAGGTACCTTGTCCTAACCACTAGGCCACTCCTCATTTTAGAAAAGCTGTAATTAAAATGGTCTCAGGCCAAGTCTTGGCACCAATACAAAGGTTACTCACCAGAAAGGCAAGGGCAAGGTTGAGATGGAACGCCTGTTGTGGGAGGTGCTACAGGACCACAAGGAGGTCCGTATGGAGAAATTATCACTTACCATTAATTTCTTCCTGGAAACCTGCTAGACCAGTCCAGACAAGTGGATATAGTCCCCCTACCAGCAGATGTCAGAGTCAGAGACAATTAAAAAAATACCAGTAGCCTGATAGGCTGTTCCCTGGTAATATCTGGCTACCTCCAGTAGAGGGCGCTCCAGTATTGTAACAAGCCATAATGGAAAAAGAGATGTAACCATGAAGCAAAAAAAAAAAAAAACATAAATATTTAGAAGAGGCGATAGCACTCCACTGCAAAGCCTTGGCTGCTCTGCAATACACCTCTGAACCAGATAGTCAGAATAGGGAGGGTCCTGGACTGGTCTAGCAAGATTCCAGGAAAGGAATTTATTTATTTTATTTAACTGTATTTATATCCTGCTTTTCACTGGGTCAAAGCGGTCAATTGGGGGATACATTTAACACGAGGGGATATGACACACATATGTTAATACTTACAGGGAACATGGGCAATGGAGGGTTAAGTGGCTTGCCCAAGACCACAAGGAGTGCCTATAGGACTAGAAATCCCAGTCCCTCCGGCCTGAGATTGCTGTCCCCAGGTGGGACTTGAACCCCCAGCCCTCTGGCCTGAAGTACCTTGTCCTAACCACTAGAGCACTCCTCCCTTACCACTTTAATGGTAAGGGAAAATTTCTCCTTCCAGTACATCCTGCTAGACCAGTCCAGACAAGTGGGAAGTACCCAAGCTAACTGCCCTTTGGGTGGGAAGACACAGCCGCCGAGACAACCTTTGCCCCGAACTGCGCTTCTTCCCGAGCTTAAGTATTGAGTCGATAGTGATGCACAAAAGTGGACAGGGAGGACCACATGGCCGCCCGACAGATATCAAGAGGATGAACCTGACAGCACTCCGCCCAAGACATAGCTTGTGCACTCGGAGACCAATAGGAACAGGTTAAGTATGTATGCCAATTCACTTGCAAACCGCAACCACTGAGCGATTGCGCACTTGGAAGCAGCTTGACCCTTATGGGGTCCAGAAAAAAGCACGAAAAGATGATCCGAGGCACGGAAAGGATTGGTTACCCGAAGATACCTTCGAAGGATTCTGCCAAGATCCAGATAACGGAGTCCCTTATTTTCGCCTGCACACTGATCCTCCGAAAAACACAGTAGGAAAATCGGCTCATTGACATGAAAAGACGTAAGTACCTTTGGAAGGAAAGAAGGAACAGTATGCAAGAGGACCCCTTCATTTGAGAAGGAAAGATAAGGGTCCCTGCAGGACAGTGCTTGTAATTTGGATACTCTCCATGCCGAAGTCATTGCCACTAGAAACACTGTTTTAAGCGTTAAATCTCTCATGGTGATATGCTTAAGCGGCTCAAAAGGAGCCCACCTCAAAACCCCTAAGATGAGGGACAGATCCCATGCTGATACCAGAGGCCAAACTGGAGGACAAACCACCTTAACCGCCTTAAGGAAACGGGACACATCCACATGGGATGCTATAGAGCGACCACCAACAGGCCCCCGAAAACAAGTCAACGCAGCTACTTGCACCCGGAGGGACCCCAGCGCTAACCCTTTATCCAGACCCTCCTGGAGGAAGGTAAGAATCTTCGGGATTCCTGTCTTCCAAGGAGAGATACTCTGCTGCGTGCACCAAATCTCAAAGACGTGCCAAACTCGGGCATATGCTGACGAAGTCGATGGGCGGCGCGCCTTTAGAAGGGTTGCAACCATGCTACTCGAATAACCTTTACCACTTAGGCATCAGCATTCAAAATCCAGGCCGTAAGCAAGTAGCAAATCGGATCGTCCATCAGAATTGGGCCTTGACTTAGTAGACCCCGACGAGCACCCAGATGCAATGGTGGTAGTCGAGTTAATCGAACGAGGTCCGCATACCAAGGTCTCCGAGGCCAGTCGGGAGCTACCAGGATCACACTCCCTCGGTGTGACAGAATTTTCTGGAGTGCTATGCCAATGAGAACCCATGGAGGAAACACATATAGTAGCTACCCCTGTGGCCATGGTTGAGCCAGGACATCCAATCCAGAGGACTGAAACTCCCTCCTGCGACTGAAAAAGACCGGTACTTTGGAATTCATTGCCGTCGCCATTAGATCCATTATTAGTTGCCCTCATGTTCAGATAATTCTCTGAAAAGCCCAAGGGGCTAGCTCCCACTCTCTGAAATCGAGAGTGTGTTGGCTGAGGAAGTCGGCTTGCAAGTTTTGCACCCCGGCAATGTGTTGCGCCGAGAGAGCCTTCAGATGTGCTTCTGCCCAGGGAAGAAGAAGGGCCATTTCCCTGGATACTCCTAGGGACTTGGTGCCGCCCTGGCGGTTGATATATGTCACTGTTGTTGTGTTGTCGCATAGAACTCGTACCACCCGTGCCTCAAGGAAAGGCAGAAAATGCCGCAATGCAAGGCGAACCGCCCGTGCTTCCAGACAATTTATGGACCATTACGCCTCCTGAGTCGACCACGTGCCCTGCGTCGATTGATGCTGACAGAGAGCACCCCAGCCAAAGAGACTTACATCCGTTGTCACTAGAAATCAATGAGGAGTCTCCAGGGAAACACCTTTGATTAGATGATGGGGTGCCAGCCACCACTGCAGGCTGTGTAGGGTCTCCGGGAGGAGCGGCAGATGTATGTCGTAGATTTCCTACACAGGGGACCAGTGCGAAAGAAGAGCCCTTTGGAGTCCCCTCATGTGCCCTGTGGCCCAAGGCACAATCTCAATAGTGGCCCCCCTGGACCCCAGAATCTGTAGGTAATCCCAGACCTTTAACTTTTCCAAGCATTCACGGCTTCACAGAAACAACCGCTAGCGTGAAGGAAAAAGATCTTCATGCTGGCGGTTGTACAGAGGGAGCTAGGGCCTCACACGGGCTTCCCCCGCTCCCTCTGAAGCACCTCAAGACAGCCACGGAACTGGTCGAGGGGGGGGGGGAGGCTAGGACTACAAATGGGCTTTGATGGGAGGGAGGGGGGGCCAAGGACTGGATGGGCTGTGATGGGGTATACCTGGACTGGAAATAGGCTATGGGGGTGGATCTGGACTGGAATTGGGCTATGGGGGGGGGTTGTACCTGGACTGGAAATGGGCTATGGGGGGGACCTGGACTGGAAATGGGCAATGGTGGGGAAACCTGGACTGGAATTGGGCTATGGTGGGGGAGGGGGAACCTGGACTGGAATTGGGCTGTGATTAGGGGGGCTAGAACTGCAAATGGGCTGTGATGGTTGGGGGGGACTTGGACTGGAAATGGGTTGTGATGGGGGGCTAGAACTGCAAATGGGCTGTGATGGTGGGGGGACTAGGACTGCAAATGGGCTGTGATGGTGGGGGGGGGGGCTAGGACTGGAAAGAGGCTGTGCTGGGGGGGGGCTAGGACTGGAAATGACCTGTTATGGGAGGGCTAGCACTGGAAATGGGCTGATGAAGAGCTGGAATAGGACTGGAAATGGGCTGATGGGGGGAGCTTGGACTGCAAATGGGTGATGGTCTAGAATAGGACTGGAAATGGGCTGATGTGGCGGCATGGGAGAATGGGACTAGAAGGGAGTGGATGCTGGGTGGGTCTAGAACTATAAGGGAGCTGATTTGGGGGGAGGACTAGAAGGGGATGGGGGTGGGGAATGAAAATGGAGAGGGGAAAAGATATTTTGTGTGGAAGAAAAGTCTACAATGGGCCGGGTATTGGGAGAGTAAGAGGGGATTGAGAATGGAAGGGTGAAATTTGAGTGGATGATAAAGGAATAAGGAAAGAAATGGGGGAAAGAGCAAAAGGGAAACGATCAGTATGTTAAAGCAGATATAGAGAGAGAATGGAAAACATCTAAAAGAGAAGAAAGGACAAATGGATAGCTCTCAGAAGACAGAAGAAACCAGAAGAAAGTGACTGGAGCAATTGCAAATGAAAAATAAAATGCCCAAACAGAAGGTAGAAAAATACTTTTTATTTTGAATTTATTAACTGGAATATGTCTGGTCTGGGAAGTGTGTATTGCTAACATCTTTGCGTTTTTGTTTAGTGCAAGAGGAAATTACTTTATAGTTTTATTTCTCCAGTGTTGTACATTTCATGTTTGGCTTTTGGGGTTCCCAGTTTAATTATTACCTGACCAAGGGAGTTAGCCTACACTTATCCTCGGTAATTTTTGTGGGTGGGGCTGGAGTGCAGCATGGGTGGGACTGGGGGTGGGGCAGGGGTGGGGCTAGGGGCGGAGAATGGGTGGGGCATGGCGAGCCACAGGTGTCGGGTTTTTCTCGGTGAAAATGTTGGCAACCCTACTTTTATTTTCATTTCTTTCAGCTTTAAACTAGAATTCTTACTGTCCCTTTTAGACAGGCCCCTCCCTCTCAGTCTAGTGTTAGGATCTCCTATTGGCTAACTTCATCCATCCATCTTAATGCTGACCTCTGATTAGTCAGTATAGCCTTTATTTATTTGTTTATATTCTCTTATATACCGTGCTATTCTTCATAGTGTGGTTCATATTGAACAAACTGAAATTACATTGAACAGGGCATTATTTATTTATTTAGCTGTATTTATATCCCGCTTTTCACTGGGTCAAAGCAGTCAATTGGGGGATACATTTAACACGAGGGGATATGAGACACATATGCTAATACTTACATGGAACATGGGCAATGGAGGGTTAAGTGGCATGCCCAAGACCACAAGGAGTGCCTGTAGGACTAGAAATCCCAGTCCCTCCGGCCTGAGATTGCTGTCCCCAGGTGGGACTTGAACCCCCGGCCCTCCAGCCTGAAGTACCTTGTCCTAACCACTAGACCACTCCTCCCTATAACTTGAAGATAACTATTTTACAGGGAACATGGGCTATGGAGAGTTAAGTGGCTTGCCCAAGACCACAAGGAGCACCTGTGGGACTAGAAACCCCAGTCCTTCCGGCCCAAGGTTGCTGTCCTCTAGTGAGATTTGAACCCCTGACCTTCCGGCCTGAAGTACCTTGCCCCAACCACTAGGCCACTCCTCCACTCCATTTATCCTACCTTTGATCTCTTATTGGCCAGCTTCAGTTTAGCCAGTCTAACCAGATCACTTCCTAGACTTTTAGCGCCCTATTGACCAGTTCCTATACTGTCTCCTCATTGGCCAGTTACGTTACTGACACTTCATTGGCCAGTTACCTGTGTCTTCAGCAAGAGCATTTTTATCTACTACTGCCAGAAATCAAACTGCAAAGCCCCAGCAGGTAAGGGAAATTACAATGATTAAAGTTATTTTCTTTAAAAAACAAACAAACAGACTTTTATTTTGTAGCCTACTGGCTACAATAGGGAACTAAAGGCCTACCTGCTCAAGGTATATTATGGGGAAGATGAATAATTAGTAATCTTTACCAGTATGTAAATAGTTCTAGTTATTTGATGTCTCCTATGTCATTGTTTGATGTATTGTGTGATTTATTGTAAATGTTACCTGCTACCTGCTTTGACTCTCTAGAAAAAGCAGAATACAAATAGTCTAAATAAACAAGTAAATAAATAAACCAACCAACTTCTTTCACCTGCATATGTGGGGGGAGAGGAACACATATTAGTATTGCATCAGGGTGTTTCAGGTGCTGTTTGTGCCTTGATAAAGAAGAACTTCCAAGCCCATCTTGACAAACTACCCATACATGTTACAGTACATCTTATGAACTCCAGCAGGAGGCTCTCTTTGGCATGATGCAAGTATTATGCCGAGCATTAGCAGGAAATTTGAGAGACTAAGATCATATTCCTCATACCCTGGCTTAGAAGTGAGGTTCACGACTGCCATAGTATACGCAAAACTAACCCATTTGGAGAAACTATCCTGATTAACACCATATATGCACCTCCACACACACAGACATGCAAACACAGCAAGCAGGGAACCAACTAAACGGAGGCCACAGAGAATACTGGGGCACACAAAGCAGACAACAGGGAACTGGGCAGGGGCACAAAGGACAGAGTCAAACCAATAATCTTTCCACACTATTCGGTATACCGCCAGACATATTTTTTTAGTGTGCATTAGAACTTTTTGACTTGCACAAATTGGTCAAGAGGACATTAATTTGTACTTTAATCAAACCAATTTTGTGTGAACTAACAACTAGTTTTATTAGTGTGCACTACATTATTAGCATGCATTAATGTCATTAATGCATATTGAGGCATTTTTACTAATGCAAACGGATAGTATGGGGTCCCACACTAAAACTCTCATGCTAATAGCACAGCTTGCAATAGGACAGGGACTGGGTATATTAGGGGCAGAACTTGGGTGTTGACAGCACCATGTAGTTAGCAGGGACATTTTGGGGTTGCACTAACTGCAAATGTCATTAGCCTGGGTGGCTTTAAGCGCATCCACCTGCAAGTTATTTATTTTATTTAGTAATGCTTATATACTGCTTTTCACAAGGTCAAAGCGGTGTGGCATATATTTTCCTTGTTCCCAAAGGGCTCACAATCTAAATGTTGTACCTGAGGCAATGGAGGGTTAGGTGGCTTGCACAAGACATGCCTGTGGGACTAGAAACCCTAGGTTGCTGTCTTCCAGTGGGATTCAAACCCCCTGCCCTCTGGCAAGCTGCCCAACCACTAAGCCATTCCTCCCTCATGATGCCATATATTTGCAATGTCCTAACAGCAGGCAGACAGACTCCACCCCCCCCCCTAAAGCTAGCACAGGTCTCTGCTAGTTTCATGGCTCAAAAGCATGCTACCAGCACACCCCTTGGTAAGCGAGCCCCATTATTTATCATGCGTCCTACTTTATGCAACGAGTCCTAGCTACAAATAATACGTGTTAGCAGAATTAACACATGCCAATGCAGTAGAACCGCTCTACTAGCTCCCGCTGTAAATCTTTTAAAGAATGTGAATGCCTAGCAGAGAAGGGAGAATTCTGGTCTGCACACTGGAAGAAAGTGTCCAAGCATTTCTAAATATTGTATTTTTGCATTTTGTCTCTGAACATGACAGCTTTTGATTCTGTTTTTAATCTCTCTGTTCAAAGTCAAACCTGGACCTCAACTGGATGAGAACAGAATGCTCGGAAAGTAAGAGAAATTGAGCCTACATAAAGTATTCCACCTACGTAGGACCTTTAAGCTTTTCTTTCCATCGCTCCTCAGGACCCAAACATTGTGTGGTCTCCTTGCATATAGTTATATATCTACCGTATTTTCCGGCATATAAGACGACTTTCTAAGCCCTGAAAATATGCTCAAAAGTCGGGGGTCGTCTTATACGCCGGTACACGTTCTGCGACATGGCTCTGTCTCGCTTTGGCAGGGCCGTATTTACCTATAGCCAGCTACGCCATGGCGTAGGGCCCACAGCTGGCAAGGGCCCACAAAAAGCTGCCGCCGCGGCAGTATGGACTGTCCCGTGGGGCCCCCTCTGCTGAATCCCTCCCTCCCTCCCTCCACGCCGGCTGAGCCCCTCCGTGCCGGCTTTGAGAGGCGCGAAGGGAGAGTGTTCCCATCAGCCCCTGCGGGCTTAACAGAGACGTGAGGGAGACACTCTCCCTTCGCGCCTCTCAAAGCCGGCACAGAGGGGCTCAGCCGTCACGGAGGGAGGGAGGGATTCAGCAGAGGGGGCCCCGCGGGACAGTCCATGCTGCGGCAGCGGCAGCGGCAGCAGCCAGCATTTTATTTTTTTTATTAAATGTTACATGAGCCGATGGGGGGGGGGCTGGGACTGGAAATGGGCTGGGGGGGTTAAGACTGGAGGTGGGCTGATGGGGTTAGGACTGGTAATGGGCTGTGGGCTGATGGGGGGTTAGGACTGGTAATGGGCTATGGGGGGGGTAGGACTGGTAATGGGCTGTGGGCTGATGGGGGCTGCCTGGTAATGGGCTATGGGGGGGTTAGGACTGATAATGGGCTATGGGGGGCTAGGACAGGAAATGGGCTGATGGGGAGGGGTTAGGACTTGAGGTGGGCTGATGGGGTTAGGACTGGTAATGGGCTGTGGGCTGATGGGGGGGGTAGGACTGGCAATGGGCTATGGGGGGCTGAATGGAAATGGGTTGATGGGGTTAGGACTGGTAATGGGTTATAGGGGGGGCTTAAACTGAAAATGGGGTCATGGGGGGTTAGGACTGGAAGTGGGTTGATGGGGGGGCTAGGACTGGTATTGGGTTGGGGGGATGCTAGGACTGGAAATGGGCTGATGGGTGGCTAGGACTAGAAATGGGCTGATGCAGGGACTAGAAGGGAATTGATGCTGGGTGAGGCTGGAACTAGAAGGGAGCTGATGTTGGGGGAGGATTAGAATGGGATGGGGCGGGGGGGGCGGAGCTAGCCACTGAACAGAATGGACGCCTGAATTTTTGCTCCCGTTGCTGCCCAAGAATCCTGAACATATCCCGGTATTCCATTGAAGTTTGTACCCCCTACCTACATCAATAACACCGCAATACAGCTGGATGGCATCCCTGAAGCCTGCCCGGCTGGAATTTCCACAGGGATCCGGCTCAGCAGCGAAACGATCCAAACCCGAAGTGGGTTCCCCGCAGAAAATGGCCGCGGGAGAGAAGGAGGGAGTGACTGCCGGTGGCCTACGTGAAGTGCTACAGGAATTGAAATGCGTTAAAGAAATGATTGCAGCCAATTCTAGTTCACTGAACATGATTCAAGAAGACTTGCTGGAGGTAAAAGAGAAACTCCTCACCATCACCACTCGACTTAATGCAGTTGAATTACAAACCCAGAAGCATGGCGTTGCATTAGAACAGCTGGGCCCTTTGGCCAAACGAGTCCGGCACATAGAAAATCTGATTGAAGATCAAAATAACCATTCCCGTAGAAATAATATCCGCCTTGTTGGAGTCCCTGAAGGCGCTGAAGGTACCGATCCGATTGGATTTCTGGAAAAAACCATACCGGAGATGCTGCAGCTTGTCTTTGCAAGGCCTTTTGAACTAGAACGGGCCCATCGAATCCCAACACACAAAGCTGAAAACACACGCTACCCGCGCCCACTCATAATGAAGGTACTGAGATACCCACAGGTCCTACAGATCTTTCAAGCTGCACGGAAGGCCGGATCACTGCAAATCCAGGGACACAAAGTAGCACTTTATCCGGATTTGAGCAAGCAAACGGTAGATCGGAGAAAAGCGTTGCTGGCCTGTAGACCCATGCTACAAAGTGCACAGGCAAGATACGGGCTATACTACCCAGGAACCATGCGGGTCACGCTGCATAATGAAACGAGGAATTTTGTTGATGCTGAAAAACTGAAAACTTTCCTACAAGAAAAATGCGGTATGGAAACCTGAGGTCAATCTTCTGATCTCTCACGCAGTGTAGAGAACTCAGCATATACTCAGGGGGTGCGGCCGTGCGTTCTCACAAATTTTAGAACGCCTTAAGCCTTGTTAAACACCTCATTGATTGTATTTCTGTTGTTCTCAATAGTTTTAATTAAACAGATATTTCTGCTTGAAATGTAGGGGTGGCAACGGGAGGTCGGGGTTGGTTACTGTTTCAGTGGATTGTGTTCACCTTAGCGATACAATGTTTGCCAGTTATGCAGTTGTTTGTGTCAGTCCAGTCCAGTACAAAACCCTCCACATACACGCAAATGCAAGTATGCGGCAGGCCTATCCATAGGATAGCTTTCACCTATAAGACAGCTTACTCCAACGTTGATGTCTAGTGATCTTTTAATGCTTTCGTTAAATGTAAAAGGTATTACTGGCCCTGTCAAGCGAAAGAAGATTTTAGCGTACTGCCAGCAAAAAAAAGCAGATATTGCCCTCTTACAAGAGACACATTTACCAGATACTGAATCGCAGAAAGTAACCTCTAAATACTTCCTGGTGGCGGCCTCGGCCTCTGCCACTCAACGCAAAGGGGGGTAATAATATTAGTGCGCAAATTCCTGCAATCCGCCATTACCGACACACGGATTGATCCGCTAGGTCGATGGGCCAGAGTGACGATGAAAATAAATCAACAGCTTTACACATTCTTCAATATTTACGCGCCCAACCTCGATGACCCTAACTTTTTCAAACTGATAGCTAAAGAAGTTACAGCCGCGGCTCACACCAATATCATATTAGGGGGCGATTTTAATGTCATCTTGGATCCACTGTTAGATCGCACGCCCTATCGGGCTGTAGACAAAGTCAAATCGCAGGCGATTCTTAAAGGCATCATAACAGAGCTACACTTGGTAGACCCCTGGCGCCTACTTCATCCCCAAGAAAGAGACTACACATTTTATTCCATCCCACATAATACCCAAACAAGGATCGATTTCTTCCTACTGTCCACAGAGCTGATGCCCCAAGTGTTGTCCGCAGAGATATATGCTACAACGGTATCGGATCACGCCGCTGTCTCCCTAGTGTTGAATACCAACGTTACACAGCATGTTCCGCCAAGATGGACATTTGATAAATCCCTACTAGCAGATGACTCCTTTTGTACAGCTACTGTCAGGGGAAATTGAGACCTATTTTAAATATAATACACCCACTGATACCTCCATCTGGAGCTGGTGGGAAGGTTTTAAAGCGACCATACGAGCTCATATTACCACCTACACCATTAGACGGCGTAAAGCCAGGAAAAAAGAAAAAGATGAATTGGAACTCCAAATAAAAGCTGGGGAAAGGTTACTAGCCAAAAGAGCTGACTCAATGATATTGATTAGACTCCAAAAATTGCGATACCAATATAATGCTCTCCTCAACAAAGAAGCACTGAGTAGTATCCAGCTACAACGTAGTATATACTACTATGACAGCAACCGCTCAGGATCCCTCTTAGCTCGGCAGCTCAGACCAAAAACCAGCAAGACCGCTATAGCGGCGTTGCAGGACAATTCCGGGGGCCTTCTCCTGAGATCTGACAAAATACTAGACCGCTGCAAAGAATTCTATGAGGAACTATATCGCTCAGATACCCAATGTAGTGACAGAGCCTTTGAAGATTTTGTCTCCAAGATAGTAGGACCCACATTAACCAGTCATCAAAGTCGAACGCTGGAACAAGAGATCTCAGTAACTGAAATACAAGATGCGATCAAACAGATGGCTCGTGGCAAAGCCACCGGTCCAGATGGTATCCCGCTGGAATTCTATAATAAATATTGCATTCAATTGGCTCCCATGCTACAGATCTACTACAGTGGCCTGCAAGATGAATCTCCAGAGATTGGAGCCCTGGCAGAGGCTGTGGTGGTAATTCACCCGAAACCGGGCAGGGATACACAAAAGATAGAGAATTACAGACCCATCTCTCTCCTAAACTCTGATTATAAAATCTATGCTAAAGTGCTTGCTAACCGATTAGGACGGATCTTAAAAGATTTGATACATGAGGATCAATGTGGATTTATACAAAACAGATCCACTACAGATAATGGAAGATTATTGGCACATGTACTGGCATCTGCCAAGACCAAGGCCGAGCCCCTGATAGGGCTAGCATTGGATGCCGAAAAAGCCTTCGATCGACTGGAATGGTCCTTTCTATTTCGATCCCTACGGTGGTTTGGGATAGGAGAAAAGTTCCTAAAACGCGTTGAATTGTTATATACCAAACCCACAGCTCGAATAGCGGTCAACTCACACCTCTCAGCCCCTTTTCAGTTGCAAAGAGGGACCAGACAGGGTTGCCCCCTGTCGCCGATGCTTTTTAATTTAGCCCTGGAACCCTTATTAATAGCGCTCCGACAGAAGGAAAACATAAAAGGAATTGAGTTAGCTGATGGTCCCTGTAAATTGTCAGCATATGCCGATGACCTGCTCATTTTTCTACAACCATCAGACCTTCCTGAAACACTGCAACTCATAGATGCATACTCAGCGATATCCGGATATAAAGTAAATTTGAATAAAACAACAATTATTCCTCTGAATGAACAGGTCAGCGAAGAAATGATGCGTGGATACCCCTTTCAATATGAGAAGTCATCCTTTAGATACCTGGGCGTGACCTATGGCACCACCTTGGAAGAGACTGTCGCAATCAACATTAAGATGTGTCAAGAAATTGTACATGATAACATCTGCAAGTGGACCCCCCTTCATTTGAGCTGGTGGGGCAGGCTAGAAACGATAAAAATGATGTTGGTACCAAAACTCAGCTATATATTAAGTATGATACCCTTACGTTTCCCGCCAGCCTTTTATAAGAAAATGAATAGTCAACTGATAGCCTTTCTATGGAACAACCGAGTACCCCGAATAGCTGCCTGGAAACTGAAGTTACCTAATACACAAGGAGGTGTCCATTTCCCAGATCTCGGCTGGCTACACACTGCCTCTCTTTTAAAGCAGGGTGCTCAATGGGTCGACTCTGACGACACGGATAAAGGACCTAGATGGCTGAGTGTGGAGCGGGCCCTACATTCCCCCCTGCCCACATGGCTACTGGTAGGCACAGTAGTAGACCAGACTGCACCACATAATGCTATTATCCGAGAAACACAGCATGCCTGTCGATTGTTGGCATCATGTATCGATGGAGGGGATGACTTTGCCGCAGATATGCCCATATGGCTGAACCCACGCCTTATCATCGGAGGGAAGCCTGTCTTATGGAAAAAATGGGTGGAACATGATCTTATCACCATCGGACAACTGATCAATGGAAGTGCATTTAAAACCTTTGACAGATTAAGAACGGAATTCCGATTGCCTAATACATGCTATTTCCAATGGTGTCAGCTCCGATCCTGCATGAGCAAAGCGGGTGTGTCACCTGTCTTGATACGTACAGGATGGCCACTGCGACAGAAACTTCAAGAATTACAAACAGATGCTAAAGCTGTTTCAAGATGTGTTGCGATTCTCCGATCCAAAAGTGACAAGACATGTTCTAAGATACAGTCGGTGTGGGCTACTGAAACCGGTCAAGATCTACCTCCGGAAAATTGGGACACTTTTTGGGGAACTCAAATACGTGCCACGAGAGCAGCGTCTCTCACACAATCTATGTACTTTATAGCACATCGAGCGCATATTACACCGGCTAAGAAAATGAAATGGACACTACAGGAGGGAAATCGATGTTGGTCCTGTAACATGGAAATTGGGACACTGGCACATATGTTGTTCCATTGTAAATCCCTGGAAATATATTGGAACAGAGTTTGGGAACGCATATCACAGATCCTCAACTTACAAACTCCTATCACTTATCGGATAGTGATATATAAATCCATAGCTCTGGAACCTACTCTGATGAAATGGGATGGTAAACTGCTGGACTTAATGCTCGGGATAGCGCTTAAAATAGTTCTAATACACTGGAAGAATCTCGACAAAGCTTGTTTCGAGCATTGGTGGAGTCTCTTAATCCTACATAAGACCTACGAAGAGATCTATATAGCCAAGAACCCATGGTCTGGTAAACTAAGTAAGAAATGGTCAGCTTTACAAAATTATGTTTGATGAAAATGATTGCTGGAGGCTGCCTTGTGGAATGGTCTCTGCTGTAACCACATTGAACGGAGAGAGGGAGGGTGGCGTGCTGGCATGGACTGATACTAGTTCTTGTTAACGTTATTGTACTGTCTTGTTCAAGTTATTATATTCTTTTGCTATTTTGATCAATAACATCTGCTTGTATCCTGCTATATCACGATCGTTTGTATTGTTATTTTATATGTTAAAACTGAATAAAAACTACTATTAAAAAAGAATGGGATGGGGCTGGAAGAGTAAAATGGAGAAGGGAAAAATATTTTGTGTGGGAGGGATAAAAAATCTACAATTGGCCGGGTATTGGGAGAGTAAGTGGGGATTGAGGATGGAGGGGTAAAATTTGAGTGGATGAAATAGGAATGAGGAAAGAGCAAAAGGAGAAAGATTAGTATGTTAAAGCAGATGTAGAGAGAGAATGGAAAAAAACTAGAAGAGAGAAGAAAGGACAAATGGACAGCAGACGATGGAGAGTTAGCAGAAGACACGAAGAAACCAGAAGAAAGTGGCTGGAGCAATTGCAGCTGAAAAAAAATGCACATAAGGTAGAAAAATATCTCTTTATTTTGAATTTATTAATTGGAATATGTCAGCTCTGGTAAATGTGCATCATTAACGTCTGCGCTTTGTTTAGTACAAAAGCAAATTAATGTATAGTTTTATTTCTACAGTGTTGTACATTCCAAGTTTGGCTTTTGGGATTCCCAGTTTAATTATGACGTCAGGGCCAACAGCGCGCAGCTGATCCGGCGTGCTCGTTTTTATCTTTTCTGGGGGCCCACAATTTTTGTTGGCATAGGGCCTCACTCAAGATAAATCCGGCCCTGTGTGTACCGGTACTTCTTATCGATAGCAGCCGCCAGCCGCTTCACCAAGGATCATATGCTATCTCCTTTCACAAGAATTATAGTTCTGGAGAACTTCAGATCTATATTAAATACCGCCTGCTTTTCACAGTTTGAATCAAATCTGATGTTTTTTTATTTTTTTTGGTGTGCGCTGGAAGAGGGGTAGTCTTATACGGCGAGTATTGGCCAAACCCTATATTTTAACAGGAAAAGTAGGGGTTCGTCTTATACGCCCAGTCGTCTTATACACCAGAAAATATGGTATATCCCTTGAATATGTCCACTAAATGTGTGCTGGGTGTCGACTTCACAGAAAAAAAGCACGTATGTGGTCAGAACCCACTGCCAAAAACATAAATGTTTTAAATTATGGCCCTATACAAATTATCCTCCTAAAATTGTCAGAAGACATACTGCCAGGACTGAAGTAACAGCAGCATTTGCAAAAGCATGTGATAGCCTGCGCTTTATCATGAATGCTTTTAATAGAAAGGATGAAAATACTTGAATGAAAGATCTGATTAAAATAATAATATGATTAATGGATTTATGTTGAACTGGAACTTGACAAATTATGAAAATTTCATGAAAAATTATGACTACTAAATGTTTGACCTGCTTGGTGGCATTATTAAGAAAGCTAATGAGACAATTATCAGGGGCCTCGGCATGGTAATATAGTTTAGAGATGAATGTTCTGCTGAATTTGAAATCGTGAGCATGCAAAATTTAAATGGTAGCTAAACATTTTGAATTAAAACTGCACAGTAGGTATTCCAAAGAGAAACCACTTCTTAAGAATAATTTATGCACTTCACAAGGTAGATAAAGTATATAAAATTATACAAATTAAATATTATTTGGTTTAGTTAGGTAGATAATGTGATTCAGAATTGCTTAAATGATTTTATTAACCTGCTATTATACTCAGGGTCCTCAATCTCCTGTGATATTCCAGCTGTGGGAAGGGCCACAGGATCTACCTTTTGCAGCATTCTGATACTGTCCCTCCCACCCCTCTTGATCAGTAGCATCATTTGTACCCCCCCTCCCAGAGATGCCTCCGACCACCAATCTGCTCCTCCTGTCCCCCCTCCCCCAGCACTTATCCAGGGTTTCACTATAGCTTGAAGCCTAACGGTCGTCTCGTAGTACTCAAGCTATGGGCTGGAGCCTCTTTTTTGAACCCAGGACAACAATGGGACAGGAGTATCCAGGAAGCAGGCCTGTCCCACCACTAATCTAGCTACAAAATGCCCAGTAACTGCTGGGGGGTCAGGGGAGTCTGATATATCTTTATGGGGTGCAGTGATGCTAGCAATTAAAGGGTAGGAGGGAGGATCGGAGTGTTCTTCATGGTGATTGGGGGGGGGGGAAGTATTGGGATGCTGATGCTGATTGAAGGGGGTGAAGCTCAGGGCTCTTTTCTTTGACCATGTAGTAACTAAATCGGAAGATTGCACTGATGCACTTACACCATTCTAAGAGTCTACCCTGTGCAGGAACTGTAGAGCAGATGCTGGGCATATCCCTAGCACCACACAGGCTTTGCACTTACCGCACATTAATTCTGGCACCTAATGTGGTAATTACAAAAGCTTACTGCACTTTAAAAAAAAGGACCTCTAAGTCAGCTGGTTAGTTGGCTAAGCTTTGACTCCAAAACCTGGGCAGCCTATGTCTAGCTTACTATTATTTAATGGTTAGCTTTTGGTGACGTAATCCAGGCAATTGCCTTCATTTAAAAAAATCCTAAAGTCAGCAACTGAAAACGTAGCCTTTTTTTAAAAAAATGCACACCAGTATTTACTGAAACCACCCATAACCTCAGCTGAATGGAATCACTATTATCTATCATGTTCACGCCTAACAATCCTGAGTAACAAAACTTGAAGTTACAAAGATATAGATCTCATTTCTGAAAATGTCATTTTGTCTAGTTTCAGATAAAACAGCATATAGTAAATATAGTATTTCAGCAGTTAGCATGTGAAAGGTAGACAGGAGTGAAAGCATACGGCCAATCAAACTGCTGTTTTTGACTCCTCTAATCTTCCGCATGCTATCTGACATCAAACCACTACTGTACGAACAGATAAAAGAAACCTACAGACTTTGAAATCATGTTTGACTACATGATAAAGCATCTAACTGTTTGCATTTATGGGCTGCCCATTTTCTAGAAAATAAATGATGATGTAAATGGGCCTCAGAAAATCCGCAGAGTTTTTTATGTTGCACTAATCACCACTTCCAGTTGTACTATACCAGCCATTGACTCAATGTCTGTTCTGCAGTCCTTTCGGTGACTGAATTAATGACTTCTTAAAACATCCAATCAATTTTCAAATCATCTTTATATGTTTTTGAAGGATTTTTCATTGCATTTAAAAGACAGTTCAAACTATGATGTTGGCTTCATTTTATTATCTACCTTTGCACTATACATATTAATGAGGGTCCCCCATTACGCATAAAATAATATCTTTAATACTTCCCTAGCAGCCTTGGTACACCTGGCACAACCACCATCTTTTGTTTCCTGCTTCAAGGGCAGGCAGTATCCAATATTCTTTCACACAAAATGCTCTTGTCAGTGTTCTCCTGGTGCTATTTTATCTAAAAAGAGAGCACATCACAGAGAACATTTGAATGATTCCTCCTTCACTGTCATGCCATATTGCAGGTGTCAGGGATGTGAAAATTCAGCTTCATGTTACTGAAGTTCAATGGCAATGTGTGCTTTACAGATTTTTTTCTATGATGATTTCATCTGTATTAAATTGTCAAAAATGGAAAAGATTTCTTTATGGAAAGAGTGGTAGATGCACGGAATAGTCTCCCAGTGGAGGTGATAGACACAAGGACTGTATCTGAAAGTATGGGACAAACACAGATTATCTCTAAAGGAAAACAAGAGACTGTGGATGTTGATATGGAAGGGCAGACAGGATAGGTCATATGGTCTTTATGTGCTATAATGCTTTTATTTTTCTATACTCACCAAAGTTCTCTGCATTTCCTGTTTTTCTTCTGATCTATTTTGGTTCAAGCTTCTTTTTTCTTCTTCATTTTTCTTATTTCTCATTCTTATAGTCACTCCCACATTTCTTCCCCAGGATCCATTTTATGTCCTTGGCATTTACCAACCAACAAACCAACATAGACCATACAGCACCATAGCAGTGTAAGGTATACACCGGCTGGTGCTCTAGACCAGTGGTTCTCAACCCAGTCCTTGGGGCACACTGATCTGGTCAGGTTTTCAGGATATCCACAATAAATATGCATGAGACAGATCTGCATACCAAGGAAGCAGTGCATGCAAATCTGTCTCATCCGTATTCAGCTGGCACAAAACACAGCGGCTAGAGTAATCTCGCAAGTCCCAATCAAAGACCACATTACCCCCAATATTAAAACAGCTGCACTGGTTACCAATTGAGAGTAGAATAAAATTAAAAGTTATTCATACTATTTTCAAATTCCTCCGCACAGAATCATCCACTTGCCTGAAAGCACTTGTACGAGTCACCCCGGAAAACAGACCATGAAGAACCAGCAATAAAAATTCTCTTGAGGTACACACTGACTTCAGAAGTTGCAACTCAACAACGTCCAAGAGAGCCTTCTCCCGTTATGCCCCTCTCCTATGGAATTCTCTTCCTGCCATCATAAGAGACACTAAGGAGCCTAAATCTTTCCGTAAACTGCTAAAAACCTTTTTGTTCAAGGAACACTTTGGCAAACTAATCACATAGTCCAAAAACTCTCCAAGTAAAGCAACAGTCCTGCTCACGGTTCAAGATGCTTCCAAGATCAGTGTGTTTAATCATCATGCTTAGTACCCTATATATAGTTACTGCTTAAATCGGCAGATTGCTATGTTAAGTTGTTTCTTCACCTAATCCCCTTCACTTCTTGTTCACAGTGCTACGTTTTATTTTGTTAAATGTACTTTTTAATTCTTTGAGTTCATTGTAAACCGCTTTGATTCACGAAAGGTGGTAAATAAGCACAAATAAATAAATAAATAAATATTCAATCATTGTGGATATCCTAAAATACTGAGTGGATGGGTGTGCCCCGAGGACTGTGTTGAGAACCACTGCTCTAGAACAGCAATCCTCAGCTCAACAGTCCTGATTTTCACAGTGAATATGCCTGAGATACAATGAAGATAATGCCTTCAGAAATAACTCATGCATTATTCATAACTGATATCCTGAAAACTCAACTGGTTGGATGAATTTCAGGGGCTGGTTTGAGATTCACTTGTCTAGGGGTTAACAACCGTTGTTACAGTGTAAATTGTTAACCTCCTGATATGGGCATTTGCTATAACAATGATTAGCCACATGCCACATCACCTACTCTCCTGGACAGCTCTGATCTCTCAAATGAAGACCTCTCATCCCAGTAGCCTAATATGGATAGCAATTGATGCACCTCACCCTTCCTCTATAGATGTTTTTGCATAATGTGAGACACCGAAACCATCAAGACACACTTCCAGGTCATATGGAGGACCCAGCCTTGACTGCTGCAGCACATATGAAAGGAAATGCAGTAGCAAGAGGGTACATGATAACATATTAAGCATACATAAGAAGCATATGATAGGCCTCAGGGAAGGACATCTTGACACCATGCAACCACAACATGGCCTGCCACAGTGCAGCAGCAGATGTCCAAGCTGTTGGCCAAGGCGTACGAGAGCCCCCAAAGTGTATACTTCAGATAGGGAGGACCATGACCCGTAGAATGTCAGCAAGGGAGGTCCAGAGTCAAGGAACTATAATCTCTAGGATGATATACAAGAGAGGAGAGCAGCAGCCATCTTGGTGGGGAATCTGCATGGAATGGGGCACACAAAAGGTAGATGGGTAGTCTATGAGAATTAGAATTATAGGAGACCCACCATATGCTACTCTTTGCATGCAGCCATCTATCAAGCCCCCTTAGTATCAATGCCTCTGATGCCAGGTGCCCACAGCAAAACTGAACATGTCCTGCACCATCTCCTAAGACATGCATGTACCTGATGACTGAGCACACAAGGAACAGTGTCCCGCTATCCAGAGCACACATTTCTTTGGACTAGGATGGCATATTCCTACCAAATAGTGCACAGTGATACAGTACAGGGTCTAAAACGTGAAAGAAAGTGCACATATCATGCGATGTTGAAAAGCACAGTGCCACAAAGTGATTGATGTAAGAGTGCCATGTATCACATTACTCCATGTAAGTTGCATTCTTTTGTAGCCTATAAGGTTGATGCCTCAATCACCATCAGCGCTATCATGGAGGAAGGAAGCATAGCAGCAGCAACATTTCTTCCACTTGAGTTCAGCAGATAATGCAGAAGAGGAAGAAGACACCCTGAAGTGGGCTACATCTCCAGTGAGGAGGAGGAGGGAATGGAAGAAGACACCCTGAAGTGGGCTACATCTCCAGTGAGGAGGAGGAGGGAGAGGAAGAAGAGCCTCTAGCTCCTTACCTTGACACTGGAGGGGTGTCAGCATGGGGTTTTGTACAGTCTGCAGTCCCAACAATGTCCCAATGGGCACCAGTTAGACCCTGGACCAGATAGGGTGTGGCCTGACACAGAAGATGCCCATGCAGAAAGGGAGAGGGAGTTCATGGTGATGGTGGAGGATGTAGTCAGGTGGTAGGGGAAGGTGGAGGTTCATCTGGTGGGAGGGAGATGGAAGGTGGGGGATGATAGGAGTAGTTGAGGGGTGGGAGGAGGTGAGTGAATCATTTATTTATTTATTACATTCTCATATACTGTGCTATTCTGCATCAGTGTGGTTTACGTTGAACAAACTGAAATTACATTGAACAGGGCATTTATATTTATTTATTTAACATTTCTTATATACTGTCTTTCATGATATCAAGGCAGTTTACATTGAACAAACTGAAATTACATTGAACAGGGCATTATAACTTGGAGTTAACTATTTTATAGGGAACATGGGCAATGGAGGGTTAAGTGGCTTGCCCAAGACCACAAGGAGCATCTGTGGGACTAGAAACCCCAGTCCTTCCGGCCCAAGGTTGCTGTCCTCTAGTGGGATTTTAACCCCCACCTTCCAGCTTGTGGTAACTTGCTCCAACCACTAGGCCCCTCCTCATTTATATCTGTTGGTGACTCAACATATCTAGATTACCTCCCTGTTGGACTAGATGGGTCCCCATGAAATCCCCAGGGAGCTTGAGGACCCTAGAGTTCTGTCACACCTGGCAACTTTGCAATAAGAGATGGAGCAGGGCTTCACTGCTTTCAGAAGATCCTAGGACCTCATGTTGATCCGTCTAGAGAGCCTGTGAGCAGAGATACATGTGATGCTAAATGTCATTCATCAGCTGCTGGCATGAACTGTACAGTATCTCTGCTCTGGCAAGTCCAGATGGAGAGGGGATGAATAACATACCTGAGCCAATGAGGTTGAGAAGTCTGTGTAACAGGGGAAAACTGTAATATCTCACAAACCCATAAGTGTCCCTCGTGGCACCAGAAAAGAAATATTTTTCTAACTTGTTACGTCTGATCTATGATGTTTGGTGATTTTAAAATCATTATCATTTTAGCAATCCAGCTATCCACCACCTGTGGGCAACCACTTCTGTTTGGTACCTTGGCCGGGGCATCTGAGTGTCATTCCCCCGAGTAGATAGTCACTATGTATGCCATCATTGATTGTGCACATCATATGTGAGAGAGACACAATACTGACAATCTTACAGTGTCTCATCCCAGAAATGGGGCCACATGTACTTATACGCTCGCTATTGAGATGCAGGGATAACCCTTCTGGAGACACTTCACACATGAGACCACTGATCACATGACTCCCAAGGTGTCATAGGGGGCTCAATATAGGTGTGCATAGGCAAACATTTTACCAACAGCTCATGCTTTCTACAGGTGCACAAGTACCACCATGTCAACACACGTACGCCTAGCCAATGACATGGCTCACGCTGTTGCAGGCCTACACCATATTCAGCCACCTGCTGTGACCTTGGGAGAGTGGTGTTTTTAGGCACTTGATATACCGTCCTTTACTGAGAGGTTTACAGATATAGTCTAACAGGCAGCTCTAGCATGCCATGATAGCACATGATGTGGAAAGGGCTGTACCATCATTTAATGTGGATAGAAGGCCATTTTACAGTCCACCATGCACTCATTTAAAGTCCACCTCACATGTACACAAAAGACTCTCTTCTGTGTAAACCAATGTATGTTTTCATCATTCCCTTAAAGAATTACCCTAGTCCCCTGTTTGTTGTGTTTGTTTGTCTGAACAGATTTTAAGATCTCTGGAGCAGGGACTGTCTCTTATGTGTGTATATATATAGCATTGCGTATGCTAGTAGCACTATATAAATGATAAGGAGTAATAGTAATAGCAGTAGTAATGAAGATGGCTTCCAAAGATCAGTGTAGGATACATGCTTATTAAGGGCGTGGTCACAGTGGAACCACATCAAACTGACATTAATCAGTACTTGAAGTAAGGTGAATATACAGAATAAATGGCACAGGTCAGGCTACAATTCAGAGGCTCTGGCCCACTGCCCATATATACAGGTTAAAATGGGCTGTGGGACCCTAATGAGCATAGAATGTACAGAATAAATACAACTAAAAGCTTGGCCTCCACCTCTATATATACAGTAAGTTAAAATGGGTAGTGGGAGCCCTGAAGAGCAAATATATATAATGTCAAAAATACATCATATCTGTTACCCCATCCATCCTCCTACCCTTCCCTAGCTCCCATCACTCCCCCGTTATTTCACCTTCTGTAGGAGGAAAAAAACCCAGTTAGATTGTAACTTCAAACTGTGGAGCACAGAGATCCATCTCATAAACATTCCTTCTTTCTGCAACACCCATAGTCAGACATTGGAAAGGGGCCAGTTTCCTGTGGATACATGCAGGTGAAACCTTTTCAGGCAAGTGACCATCTCAAGAAAAATAAGGTGAAATCCTCATACATGTGTGAATTTGGATGGTCCAGTGCTTTTCAAAAAACTCCTACAGATACTCAGGGACTACTTTACCCAGTGTAAGTCACAGCACAATCTGGCCTTGAGCTAGCCATTTTGCAATCAACCATGTGTAGGTTAGATAAATAGGATCTACCCATCTGTAAAATGGCCATTGCACACATTTATTTCCCATATGCGAGGCCATTTGTAAAAGATTTCAGAAAGAATAACATGTTCACTGATGACAAGGAGGTTCTACCCCTATACAGATATATAAAACAGGAACACACATGTGTAGCTGCCCATTTTAGAAACGTTGTGATTTGTGCTGATTCTGAGTTGGTCATGTCACCCAAGCATAAGAAGCTTATCAGGAAAGATAATTTCTGCCAAGGGGTCAGGGAACTCATGCTGAGGGAGGTCCTCAAGCACCAGCGTGTTCTCTAGGGCCATGCTGGTGTCCGCATGAATGGCTACCAGAAGCAAAAAAAATCTGGCTAGGCATGTCACCTACTGAGTGCCATATATCACAGAAAAAGGGATACATAGGGTCAAAAAGGAAGTGCAGAAAGGTGGAGTGTCAAACCAAGAAGGTGGCCATGGTGACTAGTCCAGAAGGGCAGCTGAAGCCCCTTTGTAACCTTGAATGACAGGTGCTGGAAACCATAAATGAAGAGTCAGTGAGAGGAACGGGGAGAGTTAGACTCCTCAAGCCCTCACCAGAACAAGTAGATGTCTCTAACACACCTTGCATACTCCTATCCTACCTTCCCCTGCATGCTTCGCTACCTGTTGTTGAGGTTTGCCCTGCACCTAGTGCTGTTGATGGCGTATGCAGTCACCAATCACTCTAATCTCACTGGTTTCACCCATAATGGGAGTATATGTTTCATGCCTTTCTAGCAGTGTGTGCAGTGGGAACAAGGTGGTCACTAGGCCTAAAAGAATGTTACTGTCATAGTGTGGTGTAATCTCACCTCCCAGCAGTTGTTATGCTGTGATGGTGTTGCGGCTACCTTGGTAACATTTCCTCCAATTTTTCACACATTTTTTGTTTTGCTCTGTTTACATTCCAGTTAGTTTCTGAGGCACCTTTGACTGTGCAGTGACCCCAAATATTCAATGCCAAGGCCACATATGACCCTGGCATTATCCACGTTTAATGTTCAGCACCAGTGGCTAGCCACTGTAATCACGCTAGCCGCTAGCGCTGAATATTGAGCCCACAATTATTAACTAATGGTATATGGTAAATAATGTCAAAAAGTAAAAAACATCAAAAGGAAATACAATCCAAACCATAGAAGTGATTAATAAAACTTGAATTAAAACAAGGAGTGAATAAGATAAGGCGAGGATTAAAGACCCAATTTTCGAAGGCAGTTACCTGGGTAACAGCCCATGTTATCTGTGTAAATGCCTTAGCCAGGATTTTCCAAGGGCACCTACATGGGTAGTGCCTTTGGAAAATCCTGGTTAAGTCTCTAATGTGCCCAGATGCTATCCAGGGCATATTTGGGGGCATTCCAGTGCAAAGCAGAGGTGGGGAATGGCACTAAGTGGGTAGCAGCGATTTTTGATGCGCCTGCTTAGCACTCTGCACCTTAAAGATAGACAAAGAAAACCCTCACCTATCTTTAAGGTGCTGGGGCTAAACGGGCAGCATCGAAAATCACTGCTACCCGGTTAGCCTCGGCGGCTGCTGGTCTCTGCGGCATGACCCGGATTTTCATTTCCGTCGCCGCAAAAATGAAAATCCGGGCTAAGGGTGTCCGTGGGCAGGCTATGCGCCAACGCGGCGCATAGACAACCTAAATGAAAATTGGGCCCTAAGAGTACAAATAAACCAAAGAAATACATAAAATTACTGTATAAAACTGTCAAAATAGCATATAATCAATGTAAAAAGTGCTGTCTGCAGATTTGAAAGGGCATTATTACAAAATACTTATGTTTCTCATAAAATATTATAACACACAAAGGTTTTTATATACTTTCGATGATGCGGTTTGTCACCCTGCTCTATTTACTCTTTGTTCCTTTTTACGACCTCTAGACACTCAAATAAAGGTCTTTACATATGTTCCATGGAGTGATTTGTCACCTTGCTCTTTGTATCCTTTGTTTCTTTTTGCAGGTGGTTGTGTTTCTTTTGGACTGCTCCACAGAAGAGACCAACTGGAAATCCACAGGAGTGCAGCAACCCTCTGGAAAGTGAAGTCCAGCACAGTCTGTGGTAGCCATGGAAGTGGATGGCACTCAATCCAATATGGAGGACCAAGTGTCTAGATATATAGGACATCAGTATATGGTGGCCGAGGACCATGCTGAAGTCCAGGTGGAAGGCAAAGATGATGTGGAGGAGGATGGTATCCAGCTTCCATTGCCATCGCCCCTTGATGATGATCAGGAGTCTGGAAGTTGTATCAGCAGTTGTGGACCTGGAAGAGCCTTGTGCCAGTTGGAACACTCATTAGTTAGGGGAATGGATGCTGCAGTAGAATCAACAGCTCCAGGCTCAGCGGGCAGATAAAATTCAGCTGCTGACCATTGAAGAGTGCAATATGTATCTGAAAGAGAGACAGTTGAAGGTACCAGAGGCTTAATTGCATAGGTAATTGTGTGACTTCATCCAGCTTCATATCATGCCCCCCCCCCAGCAGCTCAGCCAACTGCTGCAGCACCATCTGCTCGCCCAGCTTCCAAGCCTATATGCGTGACACAGACGAGGAGAGCACCCAGTCTCCACTACCACCTTCGGCTACAATGCATCAGAGCAGTCCAGGACATGCCGCCCTCTTCTCAAATTTTGGTGCCTGTTCCCCGTGGACAGAGAGATCCCCTTGGATTCCCCCCTTCTTCCATGAGGCCCCCCCATCTCTCTCGTGGGCTGGATGATGTCTCCAAAGCACTTCAGAGAGCATTGAGACATCATCCAACAGCCATCACAGCAACATATTCATGGTCATGAGTAGGGGTTGGGTGAGAAGGGTCAAAGAGGCAGGGATAGGGAGGGTACATGGGAAGAAATTATTTTCTTATCCTACTATGTGCACCCTGAGCAGAGGTAGAGCAAAGAGCAGGTGCTGTGGGAGTAATTGGAAAGGGCATATCAGGCTTCTGCTGTATGGTGGGTTGAAGGTGGGGGAATGTGCTGGTGGGAGGAGGGAGTTGAAGGTTGTGCCTCTGAGCTGGGGATAGGGTGGAGATAGAGTGTTGCATTGGGCTGGTGTACATATTTTCATTAGGAGCAATCCATTACTATTTTCACAAGAAATGCCTGTGTATCAGCTCATCTCCTGTAGTCACATCCAGCTGGCGTAGATGGCCTGTGTCCTTTTGCTTAGGGTATTTGGCTTCTTCTATGTGTGGGGCCATTTTCTGTCCTTCAGGAAGGGCTTGTTGCTGCCTCATTGCTGTTGGCCTATTAAATAAATTTAAAAGAAATTCAACATTTTGCCTGCTTAAAATTAATTGATGGGAAAATTAAAAGTTTTACACTTTTTCTCATTCTTATATAAGAGATGCCCCCAGGTTTGACTGAGGGAGTAATAATATGGCCAACATTTTCCTTTTGTCCTTATGAGCTAATTGGCTGGCAAAGTAAAAGTGACGATAGTAGAGAAAGGCTGGAAATATGGCCAGTCGCTATGTCAGTAGGCTTGGGAGCATGTATGGGGTCTTTTCCTGCACTCCCACCATGGATGTGAGAATTTGGAAGAGGGGGGTGGGAGGGGTTATTTGGTCACAGCTGAGGCGGGAGTTTGGAGAGACTTGTTGCCTCCCAGGTCAGTCAAGCATGGGTAGAGATGAAAAGGAGGAGACTGATGAGGGAAGGGGTGACTAGCATGTGATATCATAGAGCCACAGGATTGAGTCTGGCAACACTGTAGGCTATGTGGGGGTGGAGGTACCATGGCTAGATTGGCACCAACTAGTCAGATGACGTGGGGATGAGCAGTGGGGAAACTGGACCAGAGGGGGTTGATAAGATGTGTTCATCGAGTTGGATTTGTGATATTTAATAAGTGCTGCGCCCACTTGCTCCACCATTCAGCTGTTGTCAGGTCATTTATTAGGGGCTGAGATGAGGGACTGTGAGTGTCTATACTAGTAATCTTTGAGTTTACCTTAAACTGTGGGATTTAAAAGGAATTTGGACTAACAGTCCTTTCTTTTGCAGACTATTTAGCCCTTTGCTTGGTGGCCAAGTATGACCTCTAGTACTGACAAACAAATTCAGTGTGTTCTTGTCCTGTATCTATTACATTCAGCAATTGTTTCAAATAGAGAAAAGGTAGTCGAATGAGACACTTTAATTTGATGTCCTTCAAGCTTGTCTCTCTCCACTCAGCAAATAGAGTGGGGTAGAGTTGTGAAGCTTACATTCTCTTCTAAGTGCCAGTAACTGTCAGCGTAGTGGCTGTTGTCCATTTATCAAGCTCAAGAAGGGTGCTTATTCCTGCTGGATTAGATTGTAGTTGAAGGAAAAGTGAAATGGACTTTATGCAAGACCAAATTGTTTGGAAGAAAATTAGTGGTTCTCCTGAAACGTTCTGCAAAGGATTCCTTTGTCGTTAATCACAAAATTGTTCTCTGCATTGATAACTTTGCTACTTCTGTGCCATCCTGATACTGACTTTACACCATACACTGTAACAGTGAGACCAGCTTTAAAAAGGGCTCAGACATGTGAAGGGTAATTTTGCAAGGGTCGCCTAGTTGAATGTGTGCTGTCGTGTGTGTACTTTGCACCTATCTCATAAAGTACATGCTAACTTTATGATATAAAATAGGGCCATAAGCAGTGAAAAAAATGGATAAAAACTAGGCACTAAGTCTTATGCTGCCCTACGGCAGGTGCAGATGCACACGCCTAGATTTTGGAGGAGCGCTGCAAATTATAGTATTATATAACATCTACCCTCCACTGAATCTACTCCTGCACTGAAACTACATGTGATCAAACTTACGCACAAACTTCCCAAAGATCACAAGTAAATGCCCATCAGTACATGCAAGTCATGGAAAGTACATAATTTGGGTGCATTTACGGCGCATGCATTAATACAGCTCATTATAAAACTATGTTCTTACTGGCACGTGGCAAACATATAAGCCCCTAATACCATGGATTTTCAGGAGCTGTAAATCCATCCAACTGCTCTAACATGAAGAGGACTTAGGACAGCAAACCAAAATTGTCCATTTAGCAGCAATATTCAGTGATTAAACAGATAATTCACGTATTTAATTATGTAATATGTAAATGCAGCACTGCTTTCATATGCATTTCACTGGCTCCCTGTCCATTTCCGCATTCAATTCAAACTTCTCTTACTCACATATAAATGTATTCATTCTACACCTCCTCACTCCCCTTCCTCTCTTATCACTCCTTACACCCTTCCTCGCGAACGCCGCTCCTCTGGCAGATCCCTTTATCTGTGCCATTGCATTTGCCAACTTTGATCATTCCATCTTGCTGCACCATAGGCTTGGAACATGCTACCCGAGTTAGTATCCTTCTCCACTTCAATAAAAGTTTCTTATCTTCAGTAGCTCTTCATACCCTAGTGACTCTCATGATGTCCAAATAGCATTTTGCCAAAAGCTTTGTCAGGGGATTGCCTATCTAAACAGTGCACTATGAAGAAAACAGAAATGTAATGTATAAAAACCATTCTGTCCACAGTCAGCTATAAAGGCTACATTGGCAAACCCAAGTTAGTATGGTAGGCTCCTTCTCTGGCCCTATTCAAATCCGCACAAGAAAAAATTAAACCTGTGCATCCAAAAAAACCCAACACTCGGCCTGAAACTTGACACCAGTGCTGAAACGTGGAGAAAAAAGACCTCAGTAAATATTATCACCAAGCTGACTCAATGGCTCTTTGTCAAAGTAGATGTAAAAAACAGTATAAACTAACAATACATGCTACAAAATGACACTATCATAGGTCAGAAAAAAAGTCCAAATGGCATATACAGCAACAGCACTATGCATATGAAGCAATAGCACTATGTCAAGTCCCTTACCATTACCATTCTCTTGTGGAGTTTGCCCTCCAAATCTGCACTATGGTTCCTTGACTTCACATTGCTCTCATCTTATGTCAGACTCTATTGTACTGGTTAAACCCACCCTCTTCCCCTTATCATTTTCTTATCCTTAGTTACAGCAAGCGATTCTCTCCCACCTTTTGCCCATGTTTCCATTGTCTTATCCTTAGTTAAGTTATTCCATTCCCCTGCCCACGTTACCCTGTTCTCGGAAATGTTAAAGTTAAAGCCATGCTTTATGCAAACCATGTTCTCTATAATGTTAAAGTTTTGTACCGTGTAAACGGCCTTGACCTTTGGAAATGTTGTATATAAACCTGTTAAATAAATAAATACATATAAGAAACTATTGTAACCATTGCACATCTAATTGTGTTTATAACATAGCTTATAAACAAAGGCACATTAGGAAGCTGTATGATTCTTTCTGAAACTAGAAGGAGTTGAAAATATAACGGAAGTGTTCACAGAAAATGAACAGGGGGATGGGTTAGATCTAAGCCCCTTTTTTTAAGCGCCTTCAAGTCAGTGCTGATTCCTGATGATCCAGCAGCCTGTGGGCTTTCTTGGCAACCTATGACCAGAAGTAAATTACCAGACCTTTTCTTCCAAGGCAATGGAGGGTAAAGGGACTTGCCCAAGGTCACTAAGAGTGCCAGTAGGAATCAAACCATGATCTCTTGGATAGGAGGCTGTTGCTGTAACCATGAGATTAACCCTCCACTCCATGCCCATGACTAATGCAAAAGGAAAGCAGTTGTATTCACTTTACTAACAAGGGCCATTTGCGTCATCCAGACCCATCTCTTAGACAAATAGGAAACCAAGGAACCATTTTACTAAAGGCATGCGCTTACAACGCGATTAGTGACAATATCAACATGCGTAAGTTCCAGCAGTTAACGTGTAATTACAAACCCTAACAGGTGTGCGATTTAAGGTGGGTCCACCTAACGACAGCCAGCCACAGTTGTAGTCAATATTATTGGCGCCTTTGCAGTTCAACCCCTTAATGTCCAATTTATCCTTTAAAGAAGTGGCCAGTGATATAAAAAGATTTGATATGGTTCAGAGGAAGGCGACCAAAATGATATGGAGCCTGCGCCAGAAGACGTATGAGAAGAGACTTGAAGACCTAAATATGTATACCCTAAAGGAGAGGAAGGACAGAGGAGATATGATTCAGACCTTTAAATACTTAAAGGATATTAATGAACAAACCTTCTTCAAAGACAGGGAAGCTGTAAAACTAGAGGGCATAACATGAAGCTGCAAGGGAGTAAATTGAAAGGCAATGTCAGGAAACACTTTTTCACTGAAATGGTGGTGGATTTTTGGGATGCCCTCCCGATGGAAATGGTGGGGGCAAATACAGTGACAGAATTCAAAATGGAACAGACACAGTAGATTCCTTTATAGCAACAGGATAAAATCAAAATAAACTTAAAAATGTATTGTATCTCAACAAATAGGGATGACCTGCATGGAGCGGTGGGTACACCCCTAAACAGAGGCATAGGGAGGAGTGACTTGCATTGAGCAGCAGATGCAACTACTCTTGCCACCTTGCTGGGCAGACTAGATGGACCATGGTGGTCTTTATCTGCCGTCATTTACTATGTTACTATGTCTGTACTCACATGACTTGAATCAACCAAAGACTGATGGCTCTAATGTTTAAAATGGCCAAATTCACTCTCTGTTCCATTTTCACAGAGGTAAAGACAAGAGAGCTGCCTGAGACCATCAGAAAAACCATTATCACCAAACATTAATCTTCAATGAGGTACAAGGCCATCTCCAATATCTGGAGATTCCTGTGTCTATGATTCGCAATGTTATTAAAAATGTTTATGTTCGTAGTACTGTCAAGAACCTTCCATAATGTGGTGCGAAGAGGAAAATTAATCTAAGAAGTTTATGAACTGCACACTAATCAAAGAAGGACTTAATGGGCGAAGGCCAAGGAGGACCCCACTGCTCAAAGACAGACATAAAAAGGCACACCTGATCTTTGCCCAAACCCACCTTGAGAAATCAAAATCTTTCTGGGAAAATGTTCTGTGGATAGATGAAGCTCTTTGACAATACAGACCTGCGATACATTTACAGGTGAAGAAATGAAGCTTATAAGGAAAAACACCCTTCCCACAGTTAAATACGATGGAGGTTCCATAATGTTGTGGGGCTGTTTTGCTGCCTCAGGAACTGGAGGCCTGGAATGTATTAAAGGAATCATAGGCATTTTGGAGCGAAATGTGCTACCTAGGGGCATGTTTACTATAAACCGCTAATTTGCGTGCCGCAAAATAGCGCACTAAAAGCGGTACTTAAGAGCGCTTAAACGCCCCGCAAACGTGCGATGAAGCCCCGCACACTTGCGCGTCACAGTAAAAGGTGCCGCACAAGTACGGGCCCGCAAATGTCCGATAGAGACGTGGAAAGGCTAACGGAGGGCGGAGGAAGGCCCCGGAGGGGCGGAGAGAAGGGGTTAATGGGCGGGGAAGGGGAGGGGAGAGGCGCCCCGCACATTATCGGTGCTGAATTTCCAAAAAAAAATAGCGCGAGTGAATCACTCGCGGTAGAATGCATTTAAAGGGAAGAGAAACCATTTCCGTCAGCAATGTACAGCAAAACCGGGGAAACCTGAAAAACGTGAGCAGTGTGATACATGTGCACAGCCCAAAAGAAATAAAAATAGAAAAGGGCCACAACAAAACTTGTAAAAATAGTAATTCAGCTGGGGAACAGTTATAGTAATGGGCAAAACCAACAAACGCACCCAGGAAAGCTCCAGCAAAAAGAAATGTTTTTTGGAAACGTGTACGGAGCGGAGACTCTTCCAAAAACATTTCCTTTTTGTTGGAGCTTTCCTGGGAGTGTCTTCTATGGCTGCCCATTAATATCACTGTTGCCCAGCGTGGTGATATTGTGTCCCCCATTTGCCGTGGTCATTTCCGGGGTTTATGTGCATGTTTGTCACCAGACAGGGTGCATGTGCCCACAGTAAAAATGCGTAGAGCAGGGTTTGTGACTCCATCCTGTCAGGTTTACTACCTCCAGGGGCTGCACTGTCTCTGTGGCCATAGTGTGGTGCAGCAGACAGAGCCATTACCTCTAGGACTAGAGAGCCAGAGGTTCAAATCCCAGCTGGGGCACTTGCCAGCCCAGTCCCTATATTTTACCCACCACTAAACAAAGATAGCGCAGACACCCCTGTATTGCAGGGAACATAAGCATGGGGGAAACACCCATATTTTACCCAACACCGCACACACACCACAACAATGGGCATTACCTACAGCCAAGTCCCCCAAATGCAGTCCCGTACTGCCACATTGCAATCAGGTCATCTGCTTTTTCTGAGAGAAGCTCATGCCAGCATGTTGGCGGACCAGTACATGTGGTGCAGGGGGCAGTGGCTGCTAGCCACAGAAGACAGAGGCCTAGCCATGTGCAGGCTGGCACAGTCCACTGCAACAGACAGGCCCTGCCGGATCCACAGGCATGGACGTTCCAGGGAATCCAGCCAACCTGTGGCTACACAGTGGTGCAGTGCACACAGACAGTGCATGCAAGAACAGAAGATCACAGGTTCAAAGCCCAGCTGGGGCTACCACCACTCCTGTCCACATATTTTTCCCACAACTACACAGTGATAGTAAGGACAAACCTTTCGTGGCGAGGACATATGCAATGGTACTACGTCTATCTTTTACCCCACTGAGCACAGACAGAGCAGAATCTCCCAAATGCAGTCCTGGTGGGCCACACACCAGTCAGGTTCCATGCTGCCACTCATACAAATGCCTGTGCTGTATATCTATGCACCACCCCCATGGCATGTAGATGTAGCTCATGCATATTCATGAGGAACAGCAGGAAAACCCGAACAGTGCGATGGAAACCTGGACTGGAGTTGGGAATCTCTGCCATAAAGCAGCAGCCAACAGGGCCAGACACACCCACACACACACCCACAGGCCCCATTGGCCAATGTCTCCTGAAGAGGCAGAACATTAGACCCTGCGTGCATCTCCCAATACTAGCACCTGCATACCTTAGCAATGTCACCCTACACCTGAGGTATACGGTACACAGCTCTGAGACGCTTGCTAGGAGTACTGGCAGATAGATATCCATACGTTACGCACATACTGCTAGTTGACCCCATCCGAACAATCTGTTCGGTGTTTGCGGTGCGTGCTCCAGCCCTTGCCTCTGACGGTGTTTACCACCCTCGGGAGTGACCCCCAGCAGTTCTGCATAGCATATCCATGCCTTGCCGTGCCCAGCACCGGTTTGGTGGGCAAGGCTAATTACCTCCTCAATAGTAGCACCATGATGGCATAGGTGTGGACTTGTGTGTCTGTCTATACAGTGGGTGTTGGCTGCAAGCCCCTTCCACAGCCCACACTGCCAACACTGTTGCCAGTATTGGCCTGCCAATGTGCATAATGAGTAGCAAGGGACCATGGGTATATCTCAGACAGAGTGGACTGACCAGGATGCAGCTGCACAGGGCATAGGGCACTGGCAGGGGCATGGTAGTGCCCGGCCAGCACCTACACAGACAGGGTGACCTCTGTATGTGCTGCTGGGAGATCACTCTCACCCTGAGTGTGCAGTGACGGCAGCATGGCTAGGCACCCCCATAGTGCTATATTGTGATTCTCCCATGTGATATGTATGGGTGTCCTGTGGGGGCCTCTTCATGGACTTATCTGCCTGTGTGTGCTGCCACCCCAGTTGTGGGTGCATGCATGTCCATCAGGACCAGCCAGCAGACTGTTCACAGCTAGTATGTGTTGTGATGGAGTGCCTTGCAGGGTGCAGCAGCTGATGGCTTGCTGCAGGTGAATATCAGACAGTGGTGGGGTGCATCTGTGAATATCCAGGCCTAATGTCTGTCTGATATTGTGTTATGGATGTGTGTGGAGCTGCTTGGACTGCCCTGTAGGGTGTCTGTTCCCTAGCAGGACTGGGGTTGATGGTCCACTGTACTGCCATCAGTGCAGGGGTGGGGTGGGGATCTGTTGAGAGGAAGCCCTGTTTTATCCACTGGGGGGGGGGGGGGGGGGGAACCCAGACAGCGATCTCCAAAATGTTTATGCAGCACCTACCTATTCCACAGGTTATTGCTGCTTTGGAGCTCTGACATGGCCGCATTCAGCCATGGCTGGTGTTGTGGACCTGGTCCTGGGCGCAACATCTCACACTCACACTCAGGGTGAGCACAGTAACCGCACAATGTGATGGTGTTTAGCTACTCTTTGCCGTTTGTCCACCCACTCAGGACACCCTACCAGGCCGAGGTGCTGTGTGGGTGCACACGGACACTTCCCCCTACCAGGCCGGGGAGCTTTAGGGGTGCATTTCCCATCCTGTGTTCAATCGTGGACAGCTGATTTGCATGTGCAGTGCATCATGGATACGGGTGGTTCACAACAGCAGACTGTCAGTGAGGTGACGTACAGGCTATCTGCAGCCAGCCAGGGGCTGCTTAGAGCTGTAGCCCAATGGTTATGTCACTGACTATGCAGCCAGATGTCATGGGTTCAAACCCACAGTGGGGTTTTGTGATAGGGGTGTCCAAAGAGTTATTTTAATTTACTGTACATATGTTGCTGCCAGCAATGACACCCTCAGCATACTGTACCCATAAGGTGCCTCTGAGGGTGCTTTATGGGGCGCCCTATAGGGCACGTTACGGTTGCCAGCCATATAGGGTGCACTATACATTATCCTGTGTCGCAACATACATGCTGCCCTATAGGGGACATTCTAGGTTGCCTTGGCGGACGGTGCACTGTAACATGTGCCTTATGGGCCGCCTTATATTAATATGCTGTGAGAGTGCGTTTGCTAGTAGTTATCACAAAATAAAATTAAAAAGCCTCCTACAGCACTCCACAACATATAACATACTGCCTCAGCTAGCCTTTTTCACTGGCCATTGTGAGGGATTGAACCCCTGGTCCCTGCACCATTGCTCAGTGTTTTCACCATTGTGCTATGGCTCCATTCCTATTATTTGCACATCAGCGCGCCACTTATCCCACCCACTATTGGGCTGCCCCCTCACACATCAGCGCGCCGCCTTCTGCCCACCGGCTCGCCGCCTTCTGTTGCCCAATTTTATCAGCGCGCCGCCCTCTGCCGCCCAACCTTAACAGCGCGCCGCCATCTGCCGCCCACAATGAACAGTGCGCCGCCTCATGCCATATAACAAAAGAGTGCGCCGCCTTCTGCCGCCCATAATCAATATGCCTCCTACACCACTTTTGCCCATAAAAGTTGATGCCTCAGCTGGTCTTTTTTGTTGAGCGCAATGGGGGTTTGAACCCATGGCCCCTGCACCATAGGTCAGTGTCTTCACCTTCGTACTACAGCTCTATTGTTTGGTTATGCAGCATCGCCCCACTTAGCCTTCCCACGTGCTAATGTGGGCCCCGCACATTAGCGCGATGCACACATGTACGGTCGGGTTTTTTTCTTTTTTCTGCCTGAACCGCCCACTCCTTATATGGCACACGCACACTAACGGGGACCCGCACAGCAACAGAGTTTAGTAAACATACCCCCTAGTGTTAGAAAGCTAGGTCTGGGTCAAAGCAGGACAATGACCCAAAACATACATTCAAAAGTAAAAAAGAATGGTTAAAAAGGAACAAATTCACTGTTTTAAACTATCCAGCAATGAGTCCTGATCTCAATCCAATCGAGAAGCTTTAGAACGAGCTGAAATCTGCCATTGCAAAAGGAATCCTGGAAACATTCATGAGTTGAAACATAAGAACATAAGATATGCCATACTGGGTCAGACCAAGGTCCATCGAGCCCAGTATCCAGTTTCCAGCAGTGGCCAATCTAGGTCACAAGTACCTAGCAGTTTCCCCAAAAGACACAGGTTCCACAATGCTTGTATTGGGGCAAGCAGTGATATCCCGGGTCCCTTTTAATAATGGTTTATGAACCTTTTCTCCAGGAACTTGTCCAAACCTTTTTTAAACCCGACTACACAAACAGCTTTTACTACATCCTCCAGTAACGAATTCCAGAGTTTGATTACATGTTCAGTGAAAAAATAGTTTCTCTTATTAGTGTTAAAAAGGTTACCTTGTAGCTTCATTGCATGTCCCCTAGTCTTTCTTATTTTGATGGCGTAAACAATCAATCTACGTTTACCCGTTCCACTCCATTCATTAATATATAAACCTACAAATCACAGTTAAAGAGTAGGAGAAACTACCAACAGACAGATGTCCAAAATTTACAGATGGCTACTAGAAATGTTTGGAGACTGTCATCACTGCCAAGGGTTGTGCAACCACATATTAGTGAAGGGTGCCATTAATCCTGTCCAGGTCATATTTTTATTTTTTTTCTCAGAAATTACTACATCTGAGCTGCGCAGACATCTTTTTTTTTTTTTGTTTTATATCTTTGAACATACTATTCAAATATCATTATGACATACAGTTGGAATATTTTGAATTATTTCTCAAGATATTGTACACAACATACCTAAAATGCAAGGATGCCAATAATGTTGACCACTACTGTATGATACTGTGCACTTGCAGTAATTGCTACATTGCTACTGAGAGCATGGCAATTGTCCTTGCTCTAGGACAATGTGCTCTCTAAACCCACACTCCACCCTTAACCCACCCATTTTTTACCTTGTAACTGAATGGCCAATTACTGTATATTTTAACGATTGGTAGATGGCATGCACGTTAGCCTGCATGTTACCATGTACTGCTGCCAGCTACTAACTGCTAAAATGCATGTAGTCGGTTAGTAGTATTTAGTTAAAAAAACAAACAAACAAAAAAATCTTTCAAGGAGTGAAGGAGTAGCCTAATGGTTCAAACATTGGCTTGGTAGCTGAGAGGCCAGGGTTCAATTCCCATTTGCATTTCTTGTGGCCTTGGGCAAGTCCCTTAGCTCTCCATTATCTCAAGAAATTCCAACTTATCAATGACTCTGTCTAATGTACATTGCCAAGTTTAAGTTACTATGTAAACAGCCTTGACTGAAATGATAAATAAATAAGTCGTTTAAGGCAGTTTTCTTATTGATGTCTTTAGCACCTTCAGAATTAGTGAAGTAATAGCAAAACAACAAACAAAGGCATACCAAAGACAGTGCTTCAGGATCAAAGGACAGCAACAAAGAGGAACGAGTTAGGCTTAAAGTTGGAACATTCCAAACAGCAAAAATGTGCAGAGTTTGGTATGGCTGGCAAAAATAAAAGTGACAGAACTTTACACAGTGAAAGCCCTAGAGAAATGTCTAATGGGATCCCAGGTAGAAGGGATATTGCTAAGATATCAAGATGGTGGGCATGTTTACTAAATGTCATCATGAGTTAATGTACGTTAACATGCCCTAAGAGCCACTGCACCCATTTATTTCTATGGGTGTAGCAGCATTTAGAGCACAGTAAAATCTGTTAACACATGTTAACCTTTAGTAAACATGCCCCAATTTTATTAAAATATAGGAAATGGTTCTGAAGGCTGCTGATGGTTTACATTACATTCATTCCATGTTGGGCCAGCAACACCGGCTAGGAACCTGGACATGCTAAACAAACAAAGATTGTAGATAGTGTTCAAAGAGAAACAATGAACAATCTGGTTGATGTTATCATTGCAGGGTGCCAAAGGACCAAAATTTGGATCATTGGGCACTTTTACATTTACTGGGTCAAGAAGAGAGCAAGTTACTGTATTAAATTCAATGGAAAACACTTGGGTTTTCCTCAGTACTAAGTGGAAATGCAATGGTTATGCAAAAGAGGGATTGCCTGGAACTAGTTATTACCTGTGCCATTGGCTTGGACCAAAGGTAAATCCACCCCAGTTGTGCACCTGCTACATCTACCGTGTAATGACCTGGTGAAGACCAAAAGAATTGACTTAATCATCAAAACGAAAAGAGAGCTGGCAGCAGTAAAAGCTATCTGGAGACAGATTGGCATAGTCTAGTCCTAGAAGGGTGTCAGGGATCCAAAAGGGATTGAGAAAAGCAGAAGAAGGCTAAACAAAGAAGTAGGCAACTTCATGAAGACATTGTGCGGAACAGTTATTAAACACAAAGGTTGCCAGATGGGGTCCACTTATCAAAAACTGGATTTGATGTTTATAAGCAAGATGTAAAAAGGCAAATAGTTTGGTTCTTAGTTAAGTTGTTATAGTCAGGCCCAGCGGGGCATCACCGGTCCTCCTGGTGATGAGACCTCACCAGCAAACACAAAAGGTACACCATAGACTTTGGGGGGTCTGATACCAGATAGAGTGCTAAACAGGCCCATGTGCTGTTACAGGATATCTGGGCTATCAGAAATTGAGGCTCAATCCTTGAAAGAGGGGCTGGTAAGCAAAGGCACTAGTAGGCAATGTGGGGTTGGGGGTGCAAAAGTACAATTGGGACAGACTGATGGCACAGAACATTGGTCAGCTTAGGAACCAGTTGTCTTGACCACAATGTGGTTCTGTACAGGCTGAAGCTCGACATGAGTCAAACAGTATCAGGTCATACTATGGTACCCCCTCATGCTGGTCCCTCCCCCCATACCCTTGCTGTTGTATATTATTTGGAGAAGTATAATATACCTCTGGCCATATATTCCCATAAAGACATATTAGGGATAATTTTATAAATCATTTTTTACATATATATGCAACTATATCATTGTAAAATGCCTCTTATAAAATGATTCCCTTTATACAAGTACCCACTATGACAAGAATGCACACAGTTGTATGTGACCTGGGTGCAGGCGTGTTCTGGGGGAGGTTCAGGTGGAACATGAGGGGAGTCACAAAATTCACATGTAAGTTATAAGGAATGCATATACATGCAGACATCAACCATATACATTTATATCCGCCCCCACAGCCACATTTTGGATGTGATTTTGTCTGATTTTGTGTTGGTATTTTATAAAGACACAGGTAGCTTTATCAAATAAGCATCTACTTGGCCTCCAAACCTTGATGATCTGTTATAAAGTTATCCTTATAATGTTGTTTATTATTGCCATCACTTGATTGGGCAAGGGACATGTTGTGGAGCAAGAAGAACTTTAGGGATTGTGATTTGCTCGCTATGAGAGCCGAGTGTGGTGTACTTAATGTTAAAGTTCATTAACAGCTCTATGCTAGGCACCGCCACTTATAAGAATGATTAATAGAGACCCAATCTTATCATTAAGATTTGCTGGGCACTTCCAAATCATTCAGGTTGGTTACTGTTGGATACAGGATGCTGGCTCAGTGAACCACTGGTATTACCTACGATGGAACTTTTTATGTTCTTATGCTTCCTATCTGCAAATTAATATAATGCACTTCTGTCCTTCCATGCAGACTCCATATAAGGCAAATTTTCAAACACTCTATTTCTTTCCTGATGCCCTATAGAAAACCAAGACCACACTTAAAAGGACAATGGGTTCTCCATTTATCAAAGGTGATCCTTCGCTTGCTGTAGCCAGCATCACATCCAGCTCTTAGGTGCTAGGAAACAGAAGGAAAAGATTTAACAAACAATTGGTGGTTTGGAAGAGTAGCCTAGTGGTTAGCGCACTGGCTCAGAAACCAAGCAACCAGAGTTCAATTCTCATTAGCCAGCCTTGTAGCCAAGTTATCAGTGTATCAACCTCTTGCAACTGCCTCATCACCCTGCAAACTGTTGTTGTTGTTAAGTGCTGTCGAGTCAGTGTCGACCCTCTGGATAGTTGTCCTAAATTGTGTTCGGTCTTCAGTCAGGCAGCTCATTGTTGACATACTGGTACCCATAGCTGCTGTTATTGTATTCATCCATCTCATTGCGGCCTTCCTCTTTTGCATTGATCTTCTATCTTGCCAAGCATGATGTCATTCTCTAATGATCTCTCTCTTCGCATGATGTGTCCGAAGTATGAAAGTCAAAGTCTTGTCATCTGAGTTTCTAAAGAAATCTTAAGTTTGATCTCCTCTAGTACTGACTGATTTGTTCTTTGGCAGTCCATGGTATATGCAGTATTTGCCGCCAACACCATAATTCAAAGGCATCAATTTTCTTCCTGTCTATCTTTTTCACTGAGTACAGACACGTGGTTGAAGTAGGAAGGATTCTTTTATTGATTATGATTAACCCAAAGAGCCCGACACAGGCCGTGTTTCGAAATTTACACATCCTCTGACAAAAGAGGAGTTCAAAATAGAAGACTTCTCAAATCGTGATACTACTCATGTGATTTACGTTATGCAGTGTCCATGTGAGAAATTATATGTAGGAAAAACCATTAGAAGTATAAAGGTACGAATAATTGAACACAAGAGTTGTATAAGAAGAGGAGTAGTGGAAAAACCTCTTGTGGCTCACTGGCAGGAGATAGCACATGAGATTAGTGATATAAACGTTTTTGTAATAAAGAAAGTAAAGCTCAACTGGAGAGGAGGGACATTAATAGAACAATAATGAGGTTAGAACAAAAATTTATATTTAAATTAAACTCTCTATCTCCAAATGGATTGAATTTAGATACAGATCTATCAGTATTTCTTTAATATCACAATATGTGGTCATAAGATCAGTTTATTGAGGTATTTTAGTCATCTGGTTCTTGTTGTTTTTTTTAATATAGATCAATCCATGAAGCTCATTGGAGAGAAGAATAAAGTATAGTAAATGATTAATGTCTTCTAGAAACATTGATAATTTCCCTTGGCTAGGTTAATAAAAATTAAAAGTTTTGATGGTATAAATTGAAGAGTGAGATAGGGATTGAAGAATGGGTCATTTTTAATCAGGTTTAATTATTTCATGTGAAAATATAAAGTTAATTCGAGGAGTATTGAGAATGATCTGCCTTTGGACAGCTATAGAGGCTGGTAATCTACCTAGAAACTAATGACTGGTTGAGGAGTATTGAGAATGATTTGCCTTTGGACAGCTATAGAGGCTGGTAATCTGCCTAGCAACTAATGACTCTTTGAGCATGACGTCAATTTTCCTGCTCTTAACCAGCTATGCAAGGCTGGTAATCTACCTAGCAACTAATGACTCGGGAGGAGAATTGAAAATGATCTGCCTTTTGACAGCTATAGAGGCTGGTAATCTGCCTAGCAACTAATGCCTCGTTGAGCATGACGTCATTTTTCTCGATCTTAACCATAGCGCAGATGCGGGCGTTTTTTAGTGATAGAAGTGATGGTGAAAGCATCAGACAAGCAGTTGAAACACAGCAACGTCTGAAGTTTACCTAGCAAAGTATATAAGAAGGTAACCCTTTAAAAAGTTAATGTTTTTCAAAAGAAACATTGCACACATTTTAGGTTTTATTTCTTTATATTGTAGATAGGTTTATGTATGAGAAGATTTTGGAATCAAGAGATATAGTTCTCCTACTCACTCCTGCTCCTCTGGTAGGGTTAAGAAAATCAGTACACCTAATCTAATAAATGAATGGTTCACATATACTTTGTACTCTCGAGTTCTGAGATCAGACTGTGTGAGAAAATAATTAATTTCTCTCTTTTTCTTTCATTCAGCATATACAGCTATTGTGTTGAATTTGCCATACGATTAAGGTATATACATGGTTGTTATGGACACCCTTTCATGGATCGTCAGTTTCATTACCTTTTATGTAATTTATTTAGGGTCATCGTTTTATGAATCGTCAGTTTGATTATCTTTTAATTAATTTATTTATTTATGGATATTCTTTTATGAATCGTTAGTTTTATTATTATTTATCTTATTTACTTAATTTGTTCATGAATCATTTGTTGATGTTTATGTATTTATAAATTTTGATCCTATAATTTATAATTCCAGCATGATCATATTAATGTATGTGTTTTTAAATGTTAGTATGATGAGATGTGTGAGTATATGGCCTGGAGTCTTAAATGCCTTTTAAGGTTTTAATTTTTTAATGTTTTAATTTTTTAATTAATTATTTAGTAATATTTTGAGTGTTGATTCATATTTGTGATAATATTTGTGTTTTATATTATTTATGTTTATTTATGGATGTAGCATGCCTAAAAGCCCCTGATGAAGTAAAGTCGAAACACGGCCTGTGTCGGGCTCTTTGGGTTAATCATAATCAATAAAAGAATCCTTCCTACTTCAACCACGTGTCTGTACTGGGTGCTTAGAGTGACGTGGTATAGTGCTCCTTTGGTGGACCCCTATCTTTTTTACTGTCCAGCTATTGTATCCATATGATGTTATTGAAAATACCATGGCTTGAATGAATCAAATCTTTGTATAGAGAGAGACATCTCTGCTCTTGAGAATCTTGTCTAGGTCTTCCATAGCCATTCTGACAAGAGCAATGCGTCGTCGGATTTCTTGACTGCTTGTTGCGTCTTTATTGATAGTTGATCCAAGAAGGTTACAGTTGTCCATGATTTCAATTTCTTCTCCTTCAACGATGAACTTATTGATTTTGCCAGTTGTCATATTTGTCTTCTTTACATTAAGGTGCAGGACCATTTTAAGACTATGTTCCTTGATAGTGAGAAGCAAATGTTTCATCTTCACTTTCAGCCAGTAATGTGGTAACATCAGCATAGCAAAGATTGTTGATGAGTCTTCCACCAATCTTCACACCTCTATTGTCTTCATATAATCCTGCTTCTCTGATGATTTGTTCTGCATATAAATTAAACAGGTAGGGGAAAGTATGCAGCCTTACCTTTGCTTATTTTAAACCATTCTGTTTCTCCGTGTTCCGTTCGAACTGTTGCTTCTTGATCAATGTACAGATTGTGCAAGAGAACGATCAGGTGTTCTGGTATACCCGTGCTTCTTAATATGGCTCAGAGTTTCTCGTGGTTTACACAGTCAAAAGCCTTGCTGTAGTCGATAAAGCACAAATAGATATCCTTTTGGTACTTTTTAGTCTTTTCAGGGATTCATCTTACATCCGAGATGATGTCTCTCGTTCCTCGCCCTTTCCTAAACCCTGCTTGTACTTCAGGTAGTTCTTGTTCCTGGTATGGTTGTAGTCTCTGTTGAATAATCCTCAGTAGAATCTTGCTGGCATATGTGATCAGAGCGATTGTGTGATAATTTCCACAATCAGTTGGAGCACCTTTCTTTAGTATTGATATAAACACAGATCTTTTCTAGTCAATTGGCCATGATGTTGTCTTACAAATTTCTTGGCAGAGCCTTGTAAGTATGGTAACAGCTGCATCAGATTGCTGTAATACTTCTATGGGAATGCCATCAATGCCTGGTGCTTTGTTCTTTGATAAGGCTTTCAATGCTGCTTCGACTTCTTCTTTCATCACCAATGGTTCCGGATCATAAGGTACAGGTTGAAATGGCTGTTGGTCCACTTGATTTTTATCATATAAAAACTCTGAATATTCTTTCCACCTTTTCTTGATCTTCTCAGCATCATTCAACATAGAACCTTGAGCATCGTGTAACATTCTGATTCAAGCCACCGCCCAAACTACCCCACCATCCCACAAACTACCCTCACCCCCACATATACACACATCGACAACACATACATGAAATCATGCATGTGCACACAAGCAAGCATGCACTTTCACACATACCAGCCCACAAATACACATAAACATAAAATAGAGATACACACAAAAAGAGGCCTATTCCCTACTGGATATCTAGCTCCTGTATGGCCACTCAGAATAAGGGGCGTACAGCGGTAGACCTGATTCTAATCTCGCGGGGGCGTCTGTATGAACAGGCCTGGCCCTAATTCTGAAGGGCCACATGCCCTACAGATCCCCGTCTAACTCAGTCAGGCTCTTGAATGGAGCCACAGAGCCATGACGTCCGGTCACTATGGCACCGCGGATCCATTCAGGAGCCGCGAACGCCAGCTACTGCCAAGAATTTCCTGGGCATTTCCTTGGGTGATGACCCTTGGGCGTGTCATCACCCCAGACATACAGGGTCAATTCTAAGGTCGTCCTTGAACGTCCAAGGTAGGCCACCTCAGAGGTGGAATAAGTCCCCAGGAAACGGGGTTGCAGCGGCAGCCAGCAGGGAAGAAAACACTAGGCGTGCAGGAGATTCCCCACAGCCAGACCCCCAATCTAGACTCCCATGGCCAGGGTCCAGCTGTGGGGAATCTCCTGCATCCCTCCCAGTTTTGTCCCCGCTGGCAGCTTCTGCAATCCCATGTCCAGGGGGACTTATTCCACCTCCGAGGTGGCCTGTCTTGGACATACAAGTCTGACCTCAGAATTGGTCCTGTATGTCCGGGGTGATAACCTGCCCATATCCCGCCTTCGCTCCACCTTCTGCCCACCCCCTCCCGCCCCCATCTAAGGCTCCCTGTACAACTCCACTCTCTGTAAAGGGAGCCTTTGTGCGAGATTGGCAGGGGAACGAATAGCGGAGCTGTATGACGGAGGCAGGGCATACATCCCCGTTATTCGTTGCTTGGTATGACCCCCAAAACAGAGATATGCACACAGATGCAACACATATGCAAGATACACACAGACACACAGATAGGCATGTACAGGCACATTCACACACAGAGGGGTTGGAAAGAATTCCATTAGCCATGCTCTGCCTGCTTTCCCCACTTCTTTGCATATAGCCCCACTCTTCCTCCCTTTCTTTCTACCCTGTCTTTCCTGAATAGATTATAACCTGCATGTGCATGGAAGGCGGATGGACAGAGGAGAGGGTGACTGGAAGGGAAATGACATGGGAGGGGGCACTGGGACTGAAAGTTCGCTGATACCTGGGATGGCATTTGGACTAAAAGGGGCTGGATGATGGAGAAGGAGGGGGACTGGAAGGGAATAAGACACCAGTGGCAGTGCTGGGAATGCAAGGGGGTTGACACTGGATGGTACTGGGAGGAGAGGCTGTAAAGGGAGATGATACTGGGAAGGGTTACTGGGACTGGAAAAAAGACTAATGGAAGAAAATGAAGAAAGCAAAAGGAGAGACAAGAAATGGCAGATGGACTATAGACCATAGAAAGAGAGCTAAGAGAAGACAGAGGAAAACAGAAACCTCAGATCGAGACCAGAATGATCAAAATTGTCAGACAACAAAGGTAGAACAAATAATTTTATTTTCAATGTAGTGAATAGACTTTGTGCTATCTTTATATTTCACACAGTATGGGGAACTGCATTTCTTATCTGGTGTGGAACCGCATGCAGAGTTTGGCTTCTTAGGGTTTGTCAGACGGCTGCCTGGGTGAGAATCTTCACAGTCTTGACAATGCATATATTTATATGATTTTTGCAAGGTATTGTGGGTAATGTAGTTCATTCATACCAGACACAGCTGCTGACAATAATTTAGTTGTGCACAAGTGTTAAAGTCAATAAGATACTTCTTTATTTATGGGGTTATTTCTCCCAGCACAGATATGCTTGGTAGCACATAAATTAGGTTACTTGCTTGCAGTGTTTAACTTGGTAAAACAAAGTCAAAAATCAAATCAGGAAAACAACCTTCAAACTTGTCAGGCAATTAGCTAATGTTTTCTTAGCATATCTCTAACAAACGAAAAGCCACAAAGAAAGAAATAAACTGTTCTTGTAAGGTTAACTTCTGATTACTTTCCACACAGATCCAGAAGTAATTCTCTCCTAGCTCACAAGCAATTAGGTGCAGCTCAATTGCTATCAGTTATCCAGCTGAAACCCTTTAGCAGGCTGGCTTTCTACTGTGTGAGTCAAATCCTGCTTCAGGAGCTTTTCTTAGTGGAATAAAGAACAAATTTATATTTTCTTTGTGATGGCTGCTGTGCTTTATCACAGAAAGTTACCAACGGAGTTTGGATAGAGAGTAGTCCATATAAACAATATCTTGATCTGCTATTATTTCCCCTTCATCAACAAGCATAGGGTCACTATCATGAATTGGCACAGATGAATCTTTCAATGGAGCACTTTCAGGAGAACACTTATTTCCCTGCTGTCTTTCAAGGTTATAGCTAGGGCATAGATCAATGTTCATACCTGAGCTTCCATTGTTGCTATAGTTCCTCTCTATATAGCCTGGCCAGTATGTAGTCCAGTTCTTATGTCCAGCCTTCCAGTCCTGATCCCTGGACACTGGATCTCTCTTCACATACCTTCTGGCATAGGTCTTAGAGTCCCTTCCACGTGCAGCCGTCTCCCTCACAGGTAGCCTCTGGTGATTCCTTGTTCTGCAGCACCATTCCTCTGGCTTTCCCCAGTCCAATGGTCTATGCTGGCCCTTGGAATACCTCCCAGTATACGTACTGCCTTGGACTCTTTTAGACCTCTCAAAGGCTTTTCTCCTCTTCCTTCCAGAGGGTTTCTTTCCTTCTCTATCCGTCCGGTTTAGCTTCTGCTTCTGCTGATTCTTCAGATGAAACTGATGATCCTTCTCTGCATATCCAAGGTGATCATGAAGATCATGATCATGGAGCTGATGCTTGTCATCTGTAGAACAAACTCTATTCTTATTCTGCCTTGATGAGTGCTCCTCCCTAATACAGCGCAGCTGTGCTGAATCAGGCCCTGCCCTTTGAGATGAGTGCTTAGGGATTACCTCATAGCCCTCCTGATTGAACACACGTTTCCCCACTTCAGCTCCTCTAATGGCTGTTGGAAACCTGGTGCATTCTGGGACTGGTAGTCTTTTGTGGGAAAATTCTGTTTTCTTATTTCTACCAGAACTGACAGGTTGCTTGTTCAGAGTCCCATCATCTTTTCTATAGCTCCTTCCTGAGCTATGATAAGCTTCCTTATCACATACCCCCCTGCTTAAGTTATTACGGACTGGTTTTACTGGTGAAACTTCTTCCCTACAGTCCGTAATACGGGAAAGTGCATCCGCATTCTTGTGTAACTTCCCGGCACGATGTTCAACTTGAAAATCAAACGCCTGTAAGGCCATGTACCAGCGTGTCAACCTGGCATTGTGGTTCTTCATTTGCTGCAACCACTTAAGTGGGGCATGGTCCGTGACCAACTGGAACTTTCTCCCTGTAAGGTAAAACCTTAACGCCTCCACTGACCACTTGATAGCTAAACACTCTTTTTCTATTGTGGAATACTTTTGTTCAGCCGGTGACAACTTCCTGCTCAGGTACATCACAGGATGCTCCTCCCCATCATGGCACTGGGATAGGACCGCTCCTAGCCCTACATCCGATGCATCCGTTTGAACCAGAAAGGGTTTCTTGAAGTCCACCCCTTTCAGTACAGGTCCTGTACACAATTTTTCTTTTAAGACTGAAAACGCTTTTTCAGCTTCAGGTGTCCACTTTAGCTGGTTTGGACAATTCTTCCGCAGCATATCCGTGAAAATGGCACTTTTCTCTGCGAATTGCGGTATAAACCTGCGGTAGTATCCAATAAGTCCTAAGAAACTTCTTAGTTGTTTCTTTGTTGTTGGAGGAGGAAAATTCCTGATGCTATCTATTTTACTTATTAGAGGTTTAATTTTTCCTCTTCCCACTAGGTGGCCTAGGTATTTTACCTTCCTATTTGCAAAGGCACACTTCTTCGGGTTTAAAGTGATTCCCGCTTGCTTCATGGAGCACAAGACTGCCCTGATCCTCTTCAGATGCTCCGCCCAGGTGTTACTATGGATTATGACATCATCCATATATGCAAAAGCATAATTTTGGTGGGGTCGAAGTACCTGATCCACTAACCTTTGGCAGGTAGCCGCTGCTCCATGCAGTCCGAAAGGCATCCTCTTGAACTGGAAAAGGCCAACGGGGGTGCTGAACGCAGTCTTCGGCTTCGACTCCCTGGTGAGAGGGATTTGCCAATATCCTTTTGTCATATCAAGGGTGGTTAAGTATTGAGCCTGTCCCAGCTGGTCCAACAGCTCTTCAATTGTTGGCATTGGATATGCATCAAAAACTGATATGGCGTTTACCTGCCGGAAGTCAATACAAAATCTTAAAGATCCATCAGGCTTCGGCACCAGGACTATGGGGCTATTCCAGGGACTCTTTGACTCCTCTATTACTCCCATGTCCAACATCTCCTGGACTTGTGCCACTACTTCCTGTCTCTTGGCTTCAGGCAAGCGGTATGGCCTTTGACAAACTAATTTCCCAGGTGGAGTTATTATTTCATGGGCAACCAAATGTGTCTCCCCAGGTATGGGTGTCAACACATCTGGGAATTCTTTAAGCAGCTTCCTAATTTCTTCCTGTTGTACAACTGTCAGGTCCTCACCTATTTGGGGCTCTGATTTTTCTTTACAATCAGATACCTGGGGTCCCAAATCTTCCTCTTCATTCACCTCCCTCTCTCGGGCACAGGTGGCAGCTAGGCTTTTAACCCCTTTGACATCAGTAGAACCAAAGCCTTTGGTTCCACGTTCAGAATTCTCCAGGGACGTGACCTCCTCCACAGGTGGAAAACCCAGCCTCTCACAGATCAATTGGGCAATTTTGTCTCCTGTCTTCACGTGATAATCATTCTGTCCAAAGTTAAATAACAGAACTTTAATATTGCCCCTGTAATCGGGATCAATTACTCCCGCACCCACATCGATGAAATATTTAAGGGCTAATCCGGTCCTTGGGGCTACTCTCCCATAACATCCAATAGGTATTTCCACTTGGAGACCGGTGTCAACCAGGGCTCTCTCTTGGCTAGGTACCGTCACATTTTCTATGCTGCACAGGTCAAACCCAGCAGCTTGAGGGGTTGCCCGCTTAGGAGCTTGGGCCTTCTCTGTGACCCTATGGTACTTTAGGACAAATATCTGCTTTGGGGTAGCTTGGTCTTCTGGACGCTTAACCATCTTTTTAGCTGGGGTCTGAGGACTTCCAAATAAAGGCCCGGGAGCTATTACCATTAAACCTTCTCCCTCCTTCTTTCCTAGTCCTTCCACTAGACCCTGCTTAAATCTTGGCCAGTCTCTTCCTAGAACCAAATCAACGGGTAGCCTAGGCACCACTGCTAACAGGACTTCCTCTTGTCCCCCCTTTAGCCTATAGGTGGGATATGATGTTGCAGCACCATGAATGCATCTGATGTGAACTTGGCTTTCAGGGGTTCTAGGCACAAATCCTTCTTGGGCCTCTATCCTCTTCCAAAGCCTTTTTGACATCATACTCTGGTCTGCCCCAGAGTCTAATAAAGCATTTGTGGTAATTCCTTGCACATCAACCATCAAAAGAAATCCTTCTTTGGGCTGTTTTAAATCCAGACCCATTAAGCTAGTGTGTGTCTGGCATCTTTTTTCTAAATGTCCCCATTTTCCACACTTGAAACATTTCTTTCTATTCCACTGTGTCATCTGGTTTGATACAGTACATTCATTTTCAGAAACATTTTTAATTATTTTCTTTTCTGATACAGCACATCTAGCCTCCTCATCCATCTTTAGAGGGCCACCCATTCTATGGCAAGCCTGTGTGGCTTCCAAGAATCTCTCTGCTAGCATGGTTGCCTCTCCAAGATTTTGGCAATTTTGTTGTATAAGGAAAGTGTGCAAATCTTTAGGCACCCCAGACATAAATTGTTCAAGCATTATAATATCTAATAACATTTCTACCGTCTTTTGCTCAGGCTCCAACCATTTTACAGCTAAACCTCTGATTCTCTGACTCAGAGCCCTGGGTGTTTCACCCACTTTCAATGTAGTAGCTCTAAACATTCGCCTATACTCTGAAATTGACAACCCTAGGCGATCTCTAATAGCAGCCTTTACATCCTTATAAATCAAAGCCTGGGCTGCTGGCATTGCTCTATAAGCTGCAAGCGCCTCTCCAGTTAATGAGGCTGCCAGCCTTACTGCCCACTGGGTCTCTGGCCATGCTAATGCCTGTGCCACTCTTTCAAAAGACTCTATAAAATCATGTTATAATGTAAGCACACCAGTGTTTTCTGATTGTGCAGTTCTTTTTTTTTTTTTTAATAGTAGTTTTTATTCAGTTTTAACATATAAAATAACAATACAAACGATCGTGATATAACAGGATACAAGCAGATGTTATTGATCAAAATAGCAAAAGAATATAATAACTTGAACAAGACAGTACAATAACGTTAACAAGAACTAGTATCAGTCCATGCCAGCACGCCACCCTCCCTCTCTCCGTTCAATGTGGTTACAGCAGAGACCATTCCACAAGGCAGCCTCCAGCAATCATTTTCATCAAACATAATTTTGTAAAGCTGACCATTTCTTACTTAGTTTACCAGACCATGGGTTCTTGGCTATATAGATCTCTTCGTAGGTCTTATGTAGGATTAAGAGACTCCACCAATGCTCGAAACAAGCTTTGTCGCGATTCTTCCAGTGTATTAGAACTATTTTAAGCGCTATCCCGAGCATTAAGTCCAGCAGTTTACCATCCCATTTCATCAGAGTAGGTTCCAGAGCTATGGATTTATATATCACTATCCGATAAGTGATAGGAGTTTGTAAGTTGAGGATCTGTGATATGCGTTCCCAAACTCTGTTCCAATATATTTCCAGGGATTTACAATGGAACAACATATGTGCCAGTGTCCCAATTTCCATGTTACAGGACCAACATCGATTTCCCTCCTGTAGTGTCCATTTCATTTTCTTAGCCGGTGTAATATGCGCTCGATGTGCTATAAAGTACATAGATTGTGTGAGAGACGCTGCTCTCGTGGCACGTATTTGAGTTCCCCAAAAAGTGTCCCAATTTTCCGGAGGTAGATCTTGACCGGTTTCAGTAGCCCACACCGACTGTATCTTAGAACATGTCTTGTCACTTTTGGATCGGAGAATCGCAACACATCTTGAAACAGCTTTAGCATCTGTTTGTAATTCTTGAAGTTTCTGTCGCAGTGGCCATCCTGTACGTATCAAGACAGGTGACACACCCGCTTTGCTCATGCAGGATCGGAGCTGACACCATTGGAAATAGCATGTATTAGGCAATCGGAATTCCGTTCTTAATCTGTCAAAGATTTTAAATGCACTTCCATTGATCAGTTGTCCAATGGTGATAAGATCATGTTCCACCCATTTTTTCCATAAGACAGGCTTCCCTCCGATGATAAGGCGCGGGTTCAGCCATATGGGCATATCTGCGGCAAAGTCATCCCCTCCATCGATACATGATGCCAATAATCGACAGGCATGCTGTGTTTCTCGAATAATAGCATTATGTGGTGCAGTCTGGTCTACTACTGTGCCTACCAGTAGCCATGTGGGCAGGGGGGAATGTAGGGCCCGCTCCACACTCAGCCATCTAGGTCCTTTATCCGTGTCGTCAGAGTCGACCCATTGAGCACCCTGCTTTAAAAGAGAGGCAGTGTGTAGCCAGCCGAGATCTGGGAAATGGACACCTCCTTGTGTATTAGGTAACTTCAGTTTCCAGGCAGCTATTCGGGGTACTCGGTTGTTCCATAGAAAGGCTATCAGTTGACTATTCATTTTCTTATAGAAGGCTGTCGGGAAACGTAAGGGTATCATACTTAATATATAGCTGAGTTTTGGTACCAACATCATTTTTATCGTTTCTAGCCTGCCCCACCAGCTCAAATGAAGGGGGGTCCACTTGCAGATGTTATCATGTACAATTTCTTGACACATCTTAATGTTGATTGCGACAGTCTCTTCCAAGGTGGTGCCATAGGTCACGCCCAGGTATCTAAAGGATGACTTCTCATATTGAAAGGGGTATCCACGCATCATTTCTTCGCTGACCTGTTCATTCAGAGGAATAATTGTTGTTTTATTCAAATTTACTTTATATCCGGATATCGCTGAGTATGCATCTATGAGTTGCAGTGTTTCAGGAAGGTCTGATGGTTGTAGAAAAATGAGCAGGTCATCGGCATATGCTGACAATTTACAGGGACCATCAGCTAACTCAATTCCTTTTATGTTTTCCTTCTGTCGGAGCGCTATTAATAAGGGTTCCAGGGCTAAATTAAAAAGCATCGGTGACAGGGGGCAACCCTGTCTGGTCCCTCTTTGCAACTGAAAAGGGGCTGAGAGGTGTGAGTTGACCGCTATTCGAGCTGTGGGTTTGGTATATAACAATTCAACGCGTTTTAGGAACTTTTCTCCTATCCCAAACCACCGTAGGGATCGAAATAGAAAGGACCATTTCAGTCGATCGAAGGCTTTTTCGGCATCCAATGCTAGCCCTATCAGGGGCTCGGCCTTGGTCTTGGCAGATGCCAGTACATGTGCCAATAATCTTCCATTATCTGTAGTGGATCTGTTTTGTATAAATCCACATTGATCCTCATGTATCAAATCTTTTAAGATCCGTCCTAATCGGTTAGCAAGCACTTTAGCATAGATTTTATAATCAGAGTTTAGGAGAGAGATGGGTCTGTAATTCTCTATCTTTTGTGTATCCCTGCCCGGTTTCGGGTGAATTACCACCACAGCCTCTGCCAGGGCTCCAATCTCTGGAGATTCATCTTGCAGGCCACTGTAGTAGATCTGTAGCATGGGAGCCAATTGAATGCAATATTTATTATAGAATTCCAACGGGATACCATCTGGACCGGCGGCTTTGCCACGAGCCATCTGTTTGATCGCATCTTGTATTTCAGTTACTGAGATCTCTTGTTCCAGCGTTCGACTTTGATGACTGGTTAATGTGGGTCCTACTATCTTGGAGACAAAATCTTCAAAGGCTCTGTCACTACATTGGGTATCTGAGCGATATAGTTCCTCATAGAATTCTTTGCAGCGGTCTAGTATTTTGTCAGATCTCAGGAGAAGGCCCCCGGAATTGTCCTGCAACGCCGCTATAGCGGTCTTGCTGGTTTTTGGTCTGAGCTGCCGAGCTAAGAGGGATCCTGAGCGGTTGCTGTCATAGTAGTATATACTACGTTGTAGCTGGATGCTACTCAGTGCTTCTTTGTTGAGGAGAGCATTATATTGGTATCGCAATTTTTGGAGTCTAATCAATATCATTGAGTCAGCTCTTTTGGCTAGTAACCTTTCCCCAGCTTTTATTTGGAGTTCCAATTCATCTTTTTCTTTTTCCTGGCTTTACGCCGTCTAATGGTGTAGGTGGTAATATGAGCTCGTATGGTCGCTTTAAAACCTTCCCACCAGCTCCAGATGGAGGTATCAGTGGGTGTATTATATTTAAAATAGGTCTCAATTTCCCCTGACAGTAGCTGTACAAAGGAGTCATCTGCTAGTAGGGATTTATCAAATGTCCATCTTGGTGGAACATGCTGTGTAACGTTGGTATTCAACACTAGGGAGACAGCGGCGTGGTCCGATACCGTTGTAGCATATATCTCTGCGGACAACACTTGGGGCATCAGCTCTGTGGACAGTAGGAAGAAATCGATCCTTGTTTGGGTATTATGTGGGATGGAATAAAATGTGTAGTCTCTTTCTTGGGGATGAAGTAGGCGCCAGGGGTCTACCAAGTGTAGCTCTGTTATGATGCCTTTAAGAATCGCCTGCGATTTGACTTTGTCTACAGCCCGATAGGGCGTGCGATCTAACAGTGGATCCAAGATGACATTGAAATCGCCCCCTAATATGATATTGGTGTGAGCCGCGGCTGTAACTTCTTTAGCTATCAGTTTGAAAAAGTTAGGGTCATCGAGGTTGGGCGCGTAAATATTGAAGAATGTGTAAAGCTGTTGATTTATTTTCATCGTCACTCTGGCCCATCGACCTAGCGGATCAATCCGTGTGTCGGTAATGGCGGATTGCAGGAATTTGCGCACTAATATTATTACCCCCCCTTTGCGTTGAGTGGCAGAGGCCGAGGCCGCCACCAGGAAGTATTTAGAGGTTACTTTCTGCGATTCAGTATCTGTTAAATGTGTCTCTTGTAAGAGGGCAATATCTGCTTTTTTTTGCTGGCAGTACGCTAAAATCTTCTTTCGCTTGACAGGGCCAGTAATACCTTTTACATTTAACGAAAGCATTAAAAGATCACTAGACATCAACGTTGGGATAAGCTGTCTTATAGGTGAAAGCTATCCTATGGATAGGCCTGCCGCGTACTTGCATTTGCGTGTATGTGGAGGGTTTTGTACTGGACTGGACTGACACAACAACTGCATAACTGGCAAACATTGTATCGCTAAGGTGAACACAATCCACTGAAACAGTAACCAACCCCGACCTCCCGTTGCCACCCCTACATTTCAAGCAGAAATATCTGTTTAATTAAAACTATTTAGAACAACAGAAATACAATCAATGAGGTGTTTAACAAGGCTTAAGGCGTTCTAAAATTTGTGAGAACGCACGGCCGCACCCCCTGAGTATATGCTGAGTTCTCTACACTGCGTGAGAGATCAGAATATTGACCTCAGGTTTCCATACCGCATTTTTCTTGTAGGAAAGTTTTCAGTTTTTCAGCATCAACAAAATTCCTCGTTTCATTATGCAGCGTGACCCGCATGGTTCCTGGGTAGTATAGCCCGTATCTTGCCTGTGCACTTTGTAGCATGGGTCTACAGGCCAGCAACGCTTTTCTCCGATCTACCGTTTGCTTGCTCAAATCCGGATAAAGTGTTACTTTGTTGCCCTGGATTTGCAGTGATCCGGCCTTCCGTGCAGCTTGAAAGATCTGTAGGACCTGTGGGTATCTCAGTACCTTCATTATGAGTGGGCGCGGGTATCGTGTGTTTTCAGCTTTGTGCGCTGGGATTCGATGGGCCCGTTCTAGTTCAAAAGGCCTTGCAAAGACAAGCTGCAGCATCTCCGGTATGGTTTTTTCCAGAAATCCAATCGGATCGGTACCTTCAGCGCCTTCAGGGACTCCAACAAGGCGGATATTATTTCTACGGGAATGGTTATTTTGATCTTCAATCAGATTTTCTATGTGCCGGACTCGTTTGGCCAAAGGGCCCAGCTGTTCTAATGCAACGCCATGCTTCTGGGTTTGTAATTCAACTGCATTAAGTCGAGTGGTGATGGTGAGGAGTTTCTCTTTTACCTCCAGCAAGTCTTCTTGAATCATGTTCAGTGAACTAGAATTGGCTGCAATCATTTCTTTAACGCATTTCAATTCCTGTAACACTTCACGTAGGCCACCGGCAGTCACTCCCTCCTTCTCTCCCGCGGCCATTTTCTGCGGGGAACCCACTTCGGGTTTGGATCGTTTCGCTGCTGAGCCGGATCCCTGTGGAAATTCCAGCCGGGCAGGCTTCAGGGATGCCATCCAGCTGTATTGCGGTGTTATTGATGTAGGTAGGGGGTACAAACTTCAATGGAATACCGGGATATGTTCAGGATTCTTGGGCAGCAACGGGAGCAAAAATTCAGGCGTCCATTCTGTTCAGTGGCTAGCTCCGCCCCCCTTCCTGATTGTGCAGTTCTGTTACTTGTAAACCGCACTGAAAACAAATAGCGCGGTATATAAAAGATGTTAAATAAATAAATAAATAAATCAACATTATCATCTGGAGTTAGCTTCCCAAAACTAAATGCCCCAATCCCTTGATTGAGTCCCACACTGTCCACATGTGGTGTACCAGTATTCACTGCTTGTCTTGCATCTGTTCCACTTTGGTTCTTCAGCTCAACTAGGGCTTGCACCAGATCAAGCACTGGCTTCTGCTGGTCCATTAAGGCTCTCATAGCAGTGTCCTGAGCCTGCTGTGCTAGCTCCTGCTGCCTGCTGAATTGGGCTGCCATCCACTGAGCTAGTTCCTTTGGATCCATCATGAACCCTGTAAGAAATACAAAAAAAAAAAAACACAGTGCATCACCTTCCAAACAGGTGTTTTTTTCTACACTCTTTTTTTTTTTCAATTACCCTGTGCTTACTCCCATCCACCACTAGACATGCCCAGGTACTTATTACCTTGTCTCAGTGTTGAATCCAGCTCTGCACAGGTTCTTTTCCTCCTGGGACAGCTTACTCTCCTCCAAAGTGCAGTTGAGGGAAAATCTTTTTTTCCAGCTTTAAACTTGAACTGTAGTTGTAATCCTCAGCAGGTAAATCCCCTTTTGTGCAAAAGCAATCCGAAAAACTACGCCATTTGTCAGACGGCTGCCTGGGTGAGAATCTTCACAGTCTTGACAATGCATATATTTATATGATTTTTGCAAGGTATTGTGGGTAATGTAGTTCATTCACACCAGACACAGCTGCTGACAATAATTTAGTTGTGCACAAGTGTTAAAGTCAATAAGATACTTCTTTATTTATGGGGTTATTTCTCCCAGCACAGATATGCTTGGTAGCACATAAATTAGGTTACTTGCTTGCAGTGTTTAACTTGGTAAAACAAAGTCAAAAATCAAAATCAGGAAAACAACCTTCAAACTTGTCAGGCAATTAGCTAATGTTTTCTTAGCATATCTCTAACAAACGAAAAGCCACAAAGAAAGAAATAAACTGTTCTTGTAAGGTTAACTTCTGATTACTTTCCACACAGATCCAGAAGTAATTCTCTCCTAGCTCACAAGCAATTATGTGCAGCTCAATTGCTATCAGTTATCCAGCTGAAACCCTTTAGCAGGCTGGCTTTCTACTGTGTGAGTCAAATCCTGCTTCAGGAGCTTTTCTTAGTGGAATAAAGAACAAATTTATATTTTCTTTGTGATGGCTGCTGTGCTTTATCACAGAAAGTTACCAACGGAGTTTGGATAGAGAGCAGTCCATATAAACAATATCTTGATCTGCTATTATTTCCCCTTCATCAACAAGCATAGGGTCACTATCATGAATTGGCACAGATGAATCTTTCAATGGAGCACTTTCAGGAGAACACTTATTTCCCTGCTGTCTTTCAAGGTTATAGCTAGGGCATAGATCAATGTTCATACCTGAGCTTCCATTGTTGCTGTAGTTCCTCTCTATATAGCCTGGCCAGTATGTAGTCCAGTTCTTATGTCCAGCCTTCCAGTCCTGATCCCTGGACACTGGATCTCTCTTCACATACCTTCTGGCATAGGTCTTAGAGTCCCTTCCATGTGCAGCCGTCTCCCTCACAGGTAGCCTCTGGTGATTCCTTGTTCTGCAGCACCATTCCTCTGGCTTTCCCCAGTCCAATGGTCTATACTGGCCCTTGGAATACCTCCCAGTATACGTACTGCCTTGGACTCTTCTAGACCTCTCAAAGGCTTTTCTCCTCTTCCTTCCAGAGGGTTTATTTCCTTCTCTATCCGTCCGGTTTGGCTTCTGCTTCTGCTGATTCTTCAGATGAAACTGATGATCCTTCTCTGCATATCCAAGGTGATCATGAAGATCATGATCATGGAGCTGATGCTTGTCATCTGTAGAACAAACTCTATTCTTATTCTGCCTTGATGAGTGCTCCTCCCTAATACAGCGCAGCTGTGCTGAATCAGGCCCTGCCCTTTGAGATGAGTGCTTAGGGATTACCTCATAGCCCTCCTGATTGAACACACGTTTCCCCACTTCAGCTCCTCTAATGGCTGTTGGAAACCTGGTGCATTCTGGGACTGGTAGTCTGTTGTGGGAAAATTCTGTTTTCTTATTTCTACCAGAACTGACAGGTTGCTTGTTCAGAGTCCCATCATCTTTTCTATAGCTCCTTCCTGAGCTATGATAAGCTTCCTTATCACAGGTTTCATTTTAATTTTTTATACATATATTTATTTTTACTTTAGGATTTGGTCACTTATTCTGTAGTTGGTGAGGGTCTGTGTTCTGAGTGTGTGTTCAAGGCCAAGTGTTCTGTTGGGAGTTTGTACGTAGGTATCTGTACTGTAGTAATTTGACTTGTACAACTTTCAAATAGGTTTTGGGGCCCATTGCAGTATTTATAGTGCTGATTTTTTCTGGGTAGGCCCCTTATTGTATGAATTTGGAAATGTATGCTGGTATGGTATGGTAGATTTGGCCTTGTAGATCTTCAGTGACTTTGGCAGTGTTTTATATTAGTTCACAATATGCCTGTCACTGGAGAATGTTTGTCGTTGTTAGTGAGATGAACAGAATCAGATTTTTTTTTTTTACTCTCACAGCCTGTTTGTATGATGCTAAGTATTTACTGCTAAGTATTTTTATTTTGGTTATGAATTTGCTCTTTCACTGCAATTTTCTTACAACACTGGATTTGAAGGAGAAAAGCTAATATCGCTTGAAAAGGGTTCACAAAGCGGTTTGGGGAAAAATGAGGGTAGGGTGCAGCCAACATTCATAATAATGAGGGAGGGGCGCCGATTTATAGGTTGCAGGGAGGCGCTAGAAACCCTAGTACCGACCTTGCACTAGACCACTCAAATGCAGTGTATTTCAAGATTGTATTAATGTATCTCCTTTCTCTGATAAAACTTTCCTTTTAAGAACTTTCAAATGTTGCCATCTTGGACATCAAATCGGGTTTAGTGCAGCAGGACTGTGCTTTGACAGCTTGGCAGGTACAATCCATCTCTATAAGACTGAAAGAGAAGGACACCATATAAGAAATAAATGCACGAAGACTGGTTATCTTCCCTATATGACTTAAATGAATAAGGGTTGGAACACTGAGAATCAGGAATACATTTTTTTTTTAAATCGGATCCATATTTGTTGAAAATACCTAGAAATACATTTCAATGTCTCATGCGGCACCGAGGACATGCTGATCTTAGACAAGCTGAATTTTAATTGACTCCAGTAAATGGTAAATTGACATTTGTGAAATTGAGTACCCAAGAGATGAAAAAGGCAAATTGACAATTTTTTTCTGGGGAAATTGTAGAGCTTCTGTGAATTCAATGAGCTGCCGATCAATATAAGACATTGAGTGGATAAAGGTGTGTCGCTGAATGCTGGGAAGCATGAACGGTGTCTAGCAAACGTGACAATCTGAAAAATAAATAGACCTGAAATGCTATTGGAGAGCTGAATGTCTACAATTTATCAATGTAAAATATGTTAAAAATAACATAGGGGGTTTTTCCCTTTCTTGTGTTTACGGAGAAAAATACAACAACAAATTAATAAAATCCCTATTTCATCTGGTAGCTAATAAAAATAAAGTCTACAGTTTATATGGATAATAATTATTAATGATAGGAAAAGGATCAAGACTCCTAACATGATGCTTCTTCTGCTACTAGTGCAATTTGGGTTAATTTTAAAAGGCATTTCTATGGGGGGGCGGAGCCTGATGTCCAGCGGGTAGGACGCTTTGCGTTGAAGCTCCCGAGAGGCCTACTTAGAATCCTGACTTAATACCTATACAAATTTACTATTTCGCTCCGAGCTGACCGGGGCACCTCGGGGGGGATGGCGGCCCATAAACCAGCGCGCTTGGACTTCGGGTCTCCTTCTTCTTCTCACGGAAAACGCTCCAAAACAGAGGTGTCCTCCCCACAGAAGATGGTCCCATTTCGTGAAAACCCCGAAATGCACCTGGAGATTTTGGAGGAAATACGCGGCGTGAAGGAATTGGTGCAGTCCAATGGAGAAGCGCTTCGAGCCATGCGAGAAGACTTTGGAGTGCTCCAGGACCGACTTGAAAGTCTTTCATTACGGCAGGACAACATGGCGGGGGTCCTCGACTCGCACGAGGTGCGCTTGGGCAAACTGGACAAGGCTGAGCGCCAGATACAGAATCTTCAAAAGGAGTTAGAAGATAGCAATAATCGAGCCCGTCGCAACAATGTGAGGCTCCTCGGAATGCCGGAGGGGGTGGAAGCAGGAGATATAAGAGAATTCTTGCTCAAAACTCTTCCCTCCTTGCTGAAGATCACTTTTCACAGAGAACTGGAAATCGATCGAGCACACCGTGTTCCTGCTCACATGGCGCTCAACCGCACGACCCCCCGGCCTATTATCTTTAGCTTGCTACGATATCAACAAGTGGAACAAATTTTACATGCTGCCCGAGCGAATCATCATTTGGAATTTGAAGGTCGTAAGGTCTCCTTCTTTCCTGATTTGGCAAAGCCTACCGTTGACCGTCGGAAGAAACTCCTTGCTTTTCGCCCTCGACTTCAACAGCTACAGGCTCGCTTTGGCCTGTTGTATCCAGCGAAGCTCCGAGTGACTCTCCACAACCAAACCAGGACGTTCGAAGATCCTGATCTACTATCAACATTTTTAGACTCCAAAGAAGCAGAGCAGATGCGCTAATCCCAAATCTTGGACTCTTATCTGCCGGCTCTATCCGCCATTTTGAAGGGCCCGATGCGGCGGTCATAGCCAAGCACAGAAATAGCCTGGACTTTCTTTCTTTCTCTATATGACTTTTGTTTTTTTGGTCTCCTATCCCTTCATGATGTGTGCCTCGGTCGGATTCGGAGCACGCACAGTCCTACAGGTTATGTGTTTTTTCAATTTCGGCCTTCTCTGGGGTTTCTCCCCGCAGACACATGGTCGCCAGTAATTTTGGGGTTTTGCTTCTCCTCTACCGTACTGCGGTTTTCTTTGTTAATGTGGGGCGCTTCATTGTATTATATTAGCTTATTTTTCCTATGTCATGTGTACAGCCAGATACAGTCAGTTTGAGGGACATAGTGAAATTATGTGTGCTATCATGCTCAGAACTTTAACTTTTCTGAATGGCCTTATGTAAAATCTTATCATTCATCGTCAAAGGCATTAATGGTCCACTCAAAGGAAAGAAAATCCTTAGCTATCTTAGCCATGAGCATGTTGATTTAGTGTTTCTTCAGGAAACGCATTTAAACTCTGCAGAAACACTGAAACTCAATGCTAAGCCTCACATGGTAGCTGCCTATTCTCCCACCGTTTCCAAATGGTACGGGATAACCATTCTGGTTAAGAAGTCTTTGCATGCTACTGTACCTGATATTAGCGCTGACAAGGAGGGTAGATGGGCCCGTGTACACCTTGAGGTTGGAGATAGTGAATTCACGTGTATTTGCATTATGCCCCGAATGTGGACAACCCTGCTTACTATGCAAGTATTGCGCAGTTGGCCTTGGCCTCTGCCAATGCTCCATTAATACTTGGTGGCGATTTTACTCAAGTGTTCCCTCAATCTTTTCTTCTCAAACAAGGTGCTCGTTGGTTGGAAGATCCAGTACCGAGTAGACCTGTGTGGCTAGATATAGAAGCGGGCCTTTGCAAACCGATTCCTCTTACCTTTCTCCCTGGTATGACTCTCCCATCAGACTCCCACTATCTACCAATGCTTTTAGACACTTTAGGTGCCTTTAATACTCTTATGCAATCTTTAGACTCCCGACTCTGGTCAGTGCAACTTCAGCATCGCCTTCGGAGCACTAGAGTACTCCCGCCATCGGCATTCCCTACATAAGGTTGATTGGAGACTTTCCGATCTCTCGGTAGTTCACCGGGTGTAGCATCCAATTTTATTAAACCTTATGTATGCTATAACTAGAGATACCCCTATAGCGCAGAAAGTATGGGAGAGAGAATTGCATGTGACTTTGACCTCGGAGCAATGGAGCCTTATCTGGAGTAGAGGGACACGGGTTCCCGATCCGCCTCACTCACTCAGACCCTCTTCTTTCTAGCCCACCGGTGTTTTTACACTTCTCACAGATTAGACAAATGGAACACTACTCAGGGCAATGGTTGCTGGACACGTCCTGCGGCCATTGGTTCATTGCCTCATGTTATGCATGAATATCCCGCACTACAGTATTACTGGCGTCGGGTCTGGGGTCGTATTTAGTCTATCTCGCACTCTCAGGAGCCCCTTTCTTGGAGGATAGTGGGACTTCGCCCAATTGCGGGGATCCCCTCTCTCCCAAAAATGGCTTATCTCCTTTCGAACTTTATGCTTGGCATTGCTATTTCCCTAATTAAGTAATACTGGAAAATTAGCTCCCATCTGAGCCCCAATGAATGGTGGAATCATGCCTGTCTTTACAGTAAATATGAACAAATACCTCGTTTGTTCGCTTCCTCCGTTCAGACTCCTTCTCATTGGTCTCAATGGAAGCTGCTCAATGACTATGTACATTTTGCTAAATGCTCTCATCTGACTGTCTAACTTTGTATATATCTCTGTCCCATGATCATGCTGTATTGTAGATACTCTTTTGATCGTTTGATGTATAATCACTGTTAATTGGAAGCGCTCACATGCTGATATAATCGGGTAGAGAAGAAGCATCGGGGTGGGGGGTAATGGGTTTACTTTTCCTTATTGTATACCTGTTTTGTCTCTTTTGGTGTGTTGTTTCTTTTGTTTGTTGCAAAATGAAAATAAAAGTTTAAAAAAAAAAGGCATTTCTATGGCTAAAACAATGTACTTGTGTGATTTCCATGAAGTAATTTTCAAAGGGAAAATATGGGGGGCTTTTACTAAAGGGTGCTAGGGTGTTGCATTTAATATGCCAAAAGCACCACAACTATGGCACATTAGGTGGGACACCATCGTGTTAACTGCCTGGGGTGTTGAAACCATTTTCCCAGCAGTTAATATAGAGCACTTTCAGCTAACGCGGGCCACATTAGCCTGGCTGCACCTATTGAGGTGGTGTTAGGTAAACCTTCACTAACACAATTAGCTCACAGATTGAACCCAGCATCAAGAGCTCTAAGCTCACCACGCTCACTTTCCATCCCTAGCCTGCTCACTCACGCCCCTAATGCAGCGTGAGCGCAGGAATTGTCCTGCGCTGTCATGACCCCGCTCTAGTTGACAATGCATGCCCCAACACATGTTCAGCATGCACCAGAACACATACCACCAGTTGGCACCATTTAATAAAAGACCTGCTATGTGTATGGTCTAATTTAGAAAAATTGGTGCAATTTACACACAGACCTGATGCACACAGTAGATAATCTGCTATAAAGTTTACCTTCCAGGTGGCAATTTTTAGCAATCCCACTAAGTGCACGGTACATAGTTTAGGCAATTTTAATATTCCAGGTGATCTTTCCTCTTAAACTCCTATTCAGTAGAATTTTTTTGAATTTGATGCAGACTCTTGTTTCTAAGCAGCTGGTGAATTTTTAGACCCATGAGAAAGGTGATTTACTTGATTCAGTTTTTATGCCAACAAAATCTTTGGTTAATGGGGTGCCAAATGTGGCCTTTCAACATGTTCCATGGTTGGATCATTTTTGTTCATTTTTTTTTCTTGGAAGTCTCTAATTTTGAGGATAGAAAATAAGTTTAATCCCAACCCTAGAGAAATTAGAGGGGCTATTGATGTGAATAATGTTTGCAATGCTGGGAAGAGCAGCCTCAAAATTTAGCTGGTGTCGACCTGCTTGCTCAAATCCTTCTGCTGAATTATACACTGGTTGATGTGCTAGACCATTTTTAAACATAATGTGCATTTGTTCTGAGGTGACATAATTCTGCTCCATGGTACACTGAAGCAATTAAAAAAGCTAAAAAGGAATTGCAATCAATTGAGCAGCGGTAGAGAGGAAATCTAAGGTGAAGAGTAAAGATTAGCTTTACTTGGCCTTAGAGAATTACCGGCAGTTCGTTAAAACGATTAAATCCACGTATAATTCTTGGAAGATAAATCTGACAGTGAGCCGTCTTCAGGAGCTTTTTGCCCCTCTTCAGTATTTAACTCAATAGAGAGTTTCTACCCAATATGAAATTTTTCCTTCGCCAGGGGATTTTACTCAGCTTTTTGAAGAGAAACAGAAGGCTATTGTAAGGCATGCCTTGACTTGAACAGGCATTCTATGCATCTGTGGGCTCATTTGTCATTGGTTGATGCCCCCATTGTTGAGAAACCGCGAAAGTGTGTTGCATGTACTATTTCAAGGTTGGGTCTCATTCTTTCTAGCCCTACAGTTGTGGTCAACATTATTGGCACCCTTGCATTTTAGGTATGTTGTGTGCAATATCTTGAGAAATAATTGAAATATTCCAGTTGTATGTCATTATAATACAGTCAAACCTCGGTTTTCATGATTAATCCGTTCAAAAAAGTCTGACTAAAACCAAAACGGACTAAAACCGAAGCAAGATTTCCCATAAGAAATAATGTAAATTCAATTAATCCGTTCCAGACACCCAAAAATATTGACAAAAAATACATTTTATAGAGAATAACTATATTTTTACATACAGAAAACAATGAGAAATACATATACTGTAAATGACTAATGAAATGGATAAATGAACATTTAACATCACATTTAACTTTATTGAAGACTCTTGTTGAGGGGAGAGGGAGGAGGAGAGGTTATTGTTTGGAAGGGACACTAATCTGATCGCTGACTCCGTCTCAACAGCGTACCCCGCAAGAGAAAGAACTGCCTGCCACATTCATTCAACATCTCCTGCTTACCCATTCAACATCTCCTGCTACCCTGCTACCTCCGAGCCTGAGGGGGCGCTCCAGAGAACAGGCAGGCGGTGGAGAGATCGGGGCCTTCCTCTCTGCAATCCTTGCATCTCTGGCTCGAGGATGTTGCTCACCTGACTTTCGCATCTAAACACGCGATCGATGAGTCCGGGGGGGTAGTGCTGCCGGGACTGGGCAGGCAGTGTATGCAGACCAGCGCGAAGGTGTATGTACACTATTGCAGTACTGTTGGTTTTCAGATCTGGCACAGGCGATCGGTGAGTCCGGGGGGGGGGGGGTAGTGCTGCCGGGACTGGGCAGGCAGTGTATGCAGACCAGCGTGTATTGCAGTACGAAAACCGAGGCGATAGACGAAAACCGAGACAAGATCTCAGTCTGAAAAGACGTCGAAAACCGAAACCGACGAAAACCGGGGCAACCGAAAACCGAGGTTTGACTGTATTTTAATAGTATACTCAAAGGTATACAACAGAAAAATAATGTCTGTGCAACTTAGACATAGCTATTTCTGAGAAAACAAAATATGATCCGGACAGGGTCAATGGCACCTTTCACTAATATTTGGTTGTGCAATCCTTGGCAGTGATGACATCATCCAAACATTTCTTGTAGCCATCTATAAGTTTCGTACATCTATTTGCTGGTAATTTCTCCCACTCTTCAACTGCGATTTGTTCTAGCTCATGAATGTTTCCAGGATTCCTTTTACCAGCGACAGATTTCAGCTTTTTCCAAAGGTTCTTGATTGGATTGAGATTAGGACTCATTTCTGGCCAGAATAAAACAGTCTTTTTTTTCCTTTTTTAACCCTTCTTTTGTACTTTTGGATGTATGTTTTGGATCATTGTCCTGCTGGAAGACCCATGACTTTTGACCCAGACCTAGTTTTCTGACACTAGAGGGTATGTTTACTAAAGAGCGTTAAGGGAGCCATTATGCCGTTAATGCCTGATATCAGCACCCTTATGTTCTTAATGCTGCGAAAAGCTGCATTACTGGCTGTTAAAGGCTCCTGCAGCATAAAGGGCACAGTAGGTGGAAAGTGGGTGTTAACAGGGCAGAGAGAGGGCATTAAAGAAAGTCACCGACCACATAACCCCAGTATTAATGGACCTGCACTGGCTCCCAGTGGCCGCCCGCATCATCTACAAACAGATCATCACAACGTTTAAACTCATCCATGGCATCGCACCATCCTACCTCAATAACCTAATCACTATCCAACCATGCAACAGGAGCAGGAGAACTATGAATCTCAACACCCTGTGTATCCCGACAAGCATTCGATCTGTCAAAGCCGAAACAAGCAAGCGGGCATTCACATACACAGCGCCAATTCAATGGAACCAACTACCGCATGAATTAAGACACACAAACAGCCTGACTGAATTTAGACGAAAGCTTAAAACATATCTGTTTCAAACCCACTACAACCTGATCTAACTGCAATACCCTACCTCAACCAGATGAACTTTACCGCCCACGACAGCATAAAATCTAGTAGCATATAGTCATGTATTAGCCTGTACTCTTTGGAAGTCAACATTGTATATAATGTATATTTGGCCCCCCAACCTACTGAAATCAAATGTATACCCTGATCTGTGTGCTATAATAATCAACTGTATATTGTATCCAACTGTTTATCCCGCGTTACGTAAATTATTGTCTAATCAAAATGTAAAACTAAAAATCTCAATGTATTATACAATGCATTATGATTTCTGTAAAGTAAACCGCTGTTGATCGTAGGAAACAGCGGTATACAAGTATTTACTAAATAAATAAATAAACAATGGGTTTTCCCTTAACAGCTGTTGCACTAATGTGTGTTAAAGCTCTTTAACACTGGGAACCCTAAAGTCGAGTAAAACCTCGTGGAAAGGGTATATTTTGAGGAGAGAGAGCCTATTTTAATGTCTGCAATGTGATGCACAGTCAAGTGAGCCCAAGATAGTGATAGTAGTGCTTAATTAGGAGCAACAGCAGTATGAAAGGGCACTATGTTGATGGTGCAAATGGAGCAAAGGAGGTGGCATGTGGGCCATGCAGTGGGGGTTTCTGGTGCACAGGGCAGATCAGGCAGCTGCCCAGGTGGCACATAAGAACATAAGATCATAAAATATGCCATGCTGTGTCAGATCGAGGTCCATCATGCCCAGTATCCTGTGTCCAACAGTGGCCAATCTAGGTTACAAGTACTTAGCTGTTTCCCCAAAAGACACACAGGTTTCACAATGCTTGTATTGAGGCAAACAGTGGATATCCCAGGTCCTCTTTATTAATGGTTTATAGACCTTTCCCCAGGAACCCAGCAAACCTCCATTCAAAACACACAGCCCCAATCAGCACCGGCAGCAGGTAGCAGAAGGTGAGCCCCTCCTTCTCTCCACCACCAGTCACCAATCAGAGCTGCTGCATGGGGAAGCAAAGAACAGCGCACTGCCATTCAAAGCACACAGCCCCGATTAGCACCAGCAGCAGGGAGCAGAAGGTAAGCCCCTCCTGCTCCCCACCACCAGCCACCAGTCAGAGCTGCTGCACTGAGAAACAAAGAACAGCACACCGCCATTCAAAGCACACAGTCCCGATTGGCATTGGCACAGGGATCAGAAGGTGAGTCCCACCTGCTCCCCACAAACAGCCACCAATCAGAGCTGCTGCACTGGGAAACAAAGAACAGTGCACTGCGGGTGCGCCTGCACCTGGTGGGCCCATGCCTGAGGGCCTTGCTAAAGGGCCCTTTCACATGGCCCTTAGACAGGGACCTTCATTGATATAGCAGAATACCATGAACTTACATAGCCAGCGAGACAACACACGTCTAAGAAATGACCTTCAAGATACCAACGGATGAACCTCAACCTACATATACTAATTCCTCTCTGGTAAGCCAGCAATCACATAGCTAACCATGATACTACACATTCTCATACTCCACTTGGTGATTACTCTCTCTCTGCTTGCCTTCCTAATATCCAGGTGCTAGCTATGCATTGTAACCCCCATTCCAGCCCTCTACAAACCAACGTCCCTACTCCTCACCCCTTGCCAAAAAATAATGCTCCCAAAAGCAACACGCAGACTTCTGCAATTAATACAGTTCAACACCAAGACCCAAGCACCAGACTCAAATGCTCTTACTACCCACTCAATTGCTCACTTATTAATGCCAGCTCAGTTCATAACAAAATCCAAACGTTATTAGACTATACAGCTTACCAACACTGACGTAATGTGCATCAGTGAAAGTTGGATCACAAGCTCCGACAACATTCTCCTCAACCACTATTGACACCCCAATACATGCTGTTTAAACATTCCAGAGCATATGGAAAAGGTGGAGGAGTTCTAGTTCTGGAAAGGAAACACTTGAACTTCTCCATGCTCAACTCGCAATCTCTACAAACAATAGACTTCCTAACCATCTCCAATGGCAACCACACTATATGCTTGACATACAGAAAACCTACTGCCAACACCGATGAACTCACAGTTATGCTAGATGAGGTATGCACTCACACAGAATCCAAAAATCCCCCACTTCTTCCACATGGAAGACCTTAACCTCCCACTCACAACAACAAAGCATTCTAACGCATTCATGAACACCATGGAAACTCTACAACTCTGAAACTTAGCTAGATAATTGATGCACCTATGCACTACAAAGGTTCTTGACTTCATATTTGTACCCGGCACATTACAGACTTAAGTACAAAGCTCTCCTGATGACATTTAAAATTTTTCATTATCTCTCTGAATCCTCACTGGAAGATATCTTACATTGGACGCCTGACAACAGAGTGAAAAGAAAAAATATGGCAAGCACTCTTGCCATCCCAGCCCTAGCTAGTAAAAGCTCCCAATTCACCAGAAACAGAGACTTTTCCCCATTGCTATGGAACTCCCTATCTGCTCCTAAATGTCTCATTTCCGATTTGCCCACATTTCGTAAGGCAATGAAAACACATCTATTCCACCTTGCATTCGACCATGTAACTTAACTCTTTGTCTGTCCATTCTATACTCAAGATTCCGTCAGCCTGTAAATAGTTCACCATTCTTATATGCCACTGTTGTATGACTTATTATATCAAGCTTTGTTCACATATTTAATATAACCTGTTATTTTGCATTAAATTATGTTCACATCTTTAATGTAAATTGTTCCATTTATTTATTTAGACAGTTTTGTATACCACCTTATCCTTCAATCAAAGTGGTCACAACACAATTGGGGATACATTTTTTTTAACACGAGGGGATATGAGACACATACACTAATACTTACAGGGAACATGGGCAATAGAGGGTTAAGTGGCTTGCCCAAGACCACAAGGAGCACCTGTGGGACTAGAAATCCCAGTTCTTCCGGCCCAAGGTTGCTGTCCTCTAGTGGGATTTGAACCACTGACCTTCCGGACTGTGGTACCTTGCCCCAACCACTAGGCCACACTGTAAGCCACACTGATTATGAATAGTGTGGTATATAAAACCAAATAAATACAGAAAGCAGATCTAAACATCCAAATTAACCCTGTTCCATGATCAGATCATGCTATGATCTCAATCAGACTCCCAAATCATATCCACCTACCAAAAATACCCCAACAACAACAGCACAGACGGTGCTTCAAGGCATTCAACCCACAAACTTTCCTTGATGATATTTCATCACTTATCAAGACCGACATACCAGACCTAGATAGTTACATCAGCACATGGAACTCTGTAATTAATGATGCAGCAATATTCAAAGAACGACAATCTACAACTCACCCTAAATCTACCCACCATCCCTGGTTCTCCAGTAATCTCCACCAGCTCAGACGTGATCTCAAGCTATTGGAAAGAAAATGGAAACATTCACAGGATGCAACCATTAAGCAACAACTTCTTACCAAGCAGCACGAATACAGCAAACTATGCAACAACTGCTGAAAAGAGTACTACATGAACATCCTCATGAAATCTCTCAACCGTCCCAGGAAACTATTCTCAATTGTGTCCCACCTGACCAGTGACCCCAACTTAACAGTCTCAACAAACTGAAAAGAACTACTAGACCCACAGGTTATAGCTGACTTCCTTTCCAACAGGCACCACCCAACAACCCCACAACACAATGACCCACCACATCAAATATTAAAGAGAGAACTCCCAGATATTATCAGCAGTATCAACACTACAGCATCCCCATTGGACCCATGTCCAGTGACATGGATAAAAGCCCTTTGAGCCACATTTACCCTGACTATTCTAAAGATATTTCACATCTCCCTCTTGCAAGAATACCTATCCCCAGCTCTAAAACAGGCTTCAATATGCCCTATACTAAAGAAACCTTCTTAGGCAGAACACACCCTAATTCATATAGATCAATTGCCAGCATTCCATTCCTGGCTAAAATAATAGAGAAAACCATATAGCAACAGCTCCAAGATCATGTTGATTTACATATTCCATTGGACCCGCAACAGCATGGCTCCCTCCCATGGCATGGCACTGACATACTCTTCACTGATCTCTTCAATCGGCTCATCATAGGCTTAGACAAAACCCGTCATGGATTTGTGATGATCTTCCTAGGCATCAGTGCTGCGTTCAATTTGGTATCACACTCCACCATGCTAGACAGACTCAGAAGCATAGGCCTGATCAACAGCACATTACATTGGTTCATATCATACCTCTCAGACAGAATCATGCAAATAAAAAGTGGATCCACCAATTCCAAACCATTTAACCTAAGACAAGGTATTCCAAAAGGTTCAGCCCTGTCTGGCTTGCTACGTATTTAATATCTACATGCAGCCCATATGCAATCTACTAAGAAAATGGAGCATGCACTTTCATCTCTATGCAGATGACATCATGCTCTACACGCCATACAACACACTCAGTCTGGACGTCACAATGATTTCAGACGTTTTCACCACAAGCAAACAGCTTTTTACCAAAAAATATTCAATGAAATTGTATATTAGTAGTTTCAAGACAAATGCAAGAAAATATTTAGTGTGGTTAGTTAAATTGTGAATGTGCGGATGCAAAATGCATTCATAGCAAGCAACTTTGCAGGGTAGTTTGCATGGGAACAAGGAGTTACGTATGTTCACATCTATAAAGAACACTCAATTGAGTCCTGGTTTCGGCCTCTAGGGACAGTAGATTTAAAACTAAACCAGGACTCACATAAGAACTCCTTATAGATGCAGGGCTGCCTTGAGCCCCTGCACAATGGGGGCCTAGCTGCCCTGTTGCCCATAAGTAAAAGGAGCTTTGTCCCTCTCTTCTGCTTACAAGGGAAGTGGGCAGCACTTTAGTGAACAGACCGACTTCTTGCTTCCAGTCTGTTCACTAACGCGCCGCTCATTTCACTTGCAAGCGGCTTAAGGGAGCAGAAGGGAGGAACAGGGCTGCTGACTGTGCTGCTCCAGGGAAGACCCTGTCAGTGGGAGGAAGGGGTTGAAAATGGGAGGGGGGCCGTGAACAGGAGGGGAACCATTAACATGGGAGTCACTAACAGGGGGGGGGGGGGGGGAGGCATTCACAAATGTTTTGCCATGGAGTTAAAGAAACTCTGTAGCAATGTGAAAGTAATAACCTCTTCCCATGCAAACAGTCCATATGTGGTGCATCCATTTTAGTTGAACTACCAGCATGCCTGCACCATAGCAAGGTGATCCATTAACTAGTGGGGTGCACTGGTAAGCCCCTGAAAGAGGTGAATTTGTCCCTAGGGACAGGGAGTCATTCTTAAATTTTTACAAGCTGAGCAATCTGTTACACCCATCAAACATAGCTTTTATCAGCTAGATTAACTCAGAGACAGAGACAGATTTCCAAGCAACTTCCATATTCTTCACGTTAGGTTGCCTCAACAGCTGCAGTAAAAATCAACTCATGCTTTACTGTATCTCTTGCACAACTTTTACATTGATCAAGAAGCAACAGTTTGGATGCAACAAGGAGAAACAGAAAGATTTAAAATAAGCAAAGGAGTATGACAAGGCTTCACACTATGCCCCTACCTGTTTAATTTATATACAGAACAAATTGTCAGAGAAGCAAGATTGTATGAAGACAACTGGGATGTGAAGACTGGTGGAAGAGTCATCAACAACCTTTGCTAAGCTGAAGACACCACAATACTGGCTGAAAGTGAAAATGATCTCAAACATTTGCTTCTCAAGATCAAGGAGCAGTCTTACATAAGAACATAAGAAATGCCATAATGGGACAGACCAAGGTCTATCGTGCCCAGTATCCTGTTTCCAACAGTGGCCAATCCAGGTCACAAGTGCCTAGCAATTTTTGAAAAAGACACACAGGTTCCATAATACTTGTATTGGGGCAAGCAGTGGATTACCTGGGCACTCTTTAATAATGATTTATGGACCTTTCCTCCAGGAACTTGTCCAAACCTTTTTTAAACCCAGCTACACTAACAGCTTTTACTACATCCTCCAGTAATGAATTTCAGAATAGTTTCTCTTATTAGTCTTAAGAGGGTTACACTGTAACTTCATTGCATGTCTCCTAGTCTTTCTACTTATTGATGGTGTAAAGTATCGATCTACGTTTACCTGTTCCACTCCAGTCATTAGTTTTTAGACCTCTATCATGTCTCACCTCAGCCGCATTTTTTCCAGGTTGAAAAGCACAAACCGTTTATGCCTCTCCTCACAGGTCCCCTTTACCATTTTGGTGGCTCTTCTCCGAACATTTTCTAATTCTGTTATTTCCTTCTTAAGATATGGCAGCCAGAATTGCACACAGTATTCAAGATTGCACCATGGAACGGTATTTTTTGTTTTATTCTCCATTCCTTTCCTTATGATCCCTAGCATTTTATTTGCCTTATTTATTTATTTATTATTTTTTATTTATTTAGACAGTTTTTGTATACCGCCTTATCCTTCAATCAAAGCAGTCACAACACAATTGGGGGATACATTTAACATGCGGGGATATGAGACACATACACTAATACTTAAAGGGAACATGGGCTATGGAGGGTTAAGTGGCTTGCCCAAGACCACAAGGAGCATCTGTGGGACTAGAAACCCCAGTCCTTCCGGCCCAAGGTTGCTGTCCTCTAGTGGGATTTGAACCCCCAACCTTCCAGCCTGAAGTACCTTGCCCCAACCACTAGGCTACTCCTCCCTTCTTGGACACTGCTGCACACTGGGTGGAGGGTTTCAATGTGTTATCCACGATGATGCCTAAATCTTTTTGCCGGGTGGTGGTTCCTAATGTGGAACCTTGCATCCATGTAACCATAGTTTGGGTTGTTCTTTCTTAAGTACATACCTTTGCACTTGTCCACATTAAATTTCATCTGCCATTTTAATGTCCAGTCTTCCAATTTAACAAGATCCGCTTGCAATTTTCACAATCCTTTTTGGGTTTTAACAACTTTGAATAACTTTGTGCCATCTGCAAATTTGATAACCTCACTCGTTATTCCCATTTCCAGGTCATTTACGAATATGTTAAAAAGCAGCAGATCCAGCACAGAACCCTGGGGTACTCCACTATTCACCTTTCTCCAATGGGAAAATTGGCCATTCAGCCCTACCCTCTGCTTTTTATCTTACACAATAGCACACTGCCTCCTAGCCCATGACTTTTTAACTTTGCCAAAAGTATCTCATGAGGGACCTTGTCAAAGACTTTCTGAAAATCCAGATTCACTGTATCGACTGAATCACATTTGTCTACCTGTTTATTCACACCTTCAAAAAAATTTAACAGATTAGTAAGACAAGACCTTTCTTAGATACAGCCATGTTGCCTTTCTCCCATTAAACTATGACTATCTACATGTTCAGTAATTTTGTTCTTTATAATGGTTTCTACCATTTTGCCCAGTACTGACGTCAGGCTCACCAGCCTGTATTCCCCAGATCGCCTTCAAACAATTTTTAATAGTATTTCACAGATAATAGTAGGTCTGCAATCTTGTATTTCAGTTCTTTCAACTTCCTCGTGTATATACCATACAATCCAGGTGGTATTCTACTGTTTAGTTTATCAAATAGTTCAAACATATCTTCCCACTTTATCAAATTTTCTTTGAATTCTTATGATGTAAATACCATTTCAGTCATGGGTAACTTCCCTTCATCTTCTTTAGTAAAGATCGAAGCAAAGAATTTATTTAGTCTCTCCTGTAGTGCACTGTTTACCCCTCTTAGTGCACCTTTTGCCCCTCTGTCATCTAATGATCCAACTGACTCTCTCACAGGTTTTTTTTGCTATGAATGAACTTGAAAAAGTCTTTACTATAAATTTTTGTTTCCACGGCAAGATTTTTTTCAAATCCTCTCTTTGCTTGCTTTATCAATGCCTTGCATCTAACTTGCCAGTGCATATGTTGTTTTCAGTGTTTGTCATTTGGCTTCTTTTTCCATTTCCTGAAAGATTATTTTTTGGCTACAACAGCCTCTCTGACCTCAGCTTTAAACCATGCTGGAAGGTTTTTGGACATCCTACCACCTTTCATAAAGTGTGGAATACAGCTGTTCTGCATTTCCAAAGTAGTAGAGGAGTAGCCTAATGGTTAGAACACTGGATTGGGAAACAAGAAACCAGAATTTGATTCCCACCAGTGTTCTTTGTGGCCTTGGGTAAGTCACTTAACCTTCCATTGCCTCAGAAAAATCCAAGTTATCAATGCTCCTGTTTAATGTACATTACCAAGTTTAAGTTATGTAAACTGTTTTGACTGAAATGCTAAAGCAGTACAAAAACATGTTAAATAAATAAATTATAAACATGCCCATGCTTGATGTAAATCTTTAATCTTTGCAGCTGTTCCTTTTAGTTTTTTCTTAATTATTTTCCTCATTTTATCAGTCTCCCTTTTGAAAATTAAAAGGTAGTACTATGGATTTCCTTGCTGTCCTTCCTCCGTTTATTAAATCAAATACTATCATGCTATGATCACTATTGCAAGTGGCCACAACACCCTTATCTCTTGCACCAGATCTTGTGTTCCACTAAGGATTAGGTCCAAAATGGCTTCCACTCTGGTCGGTTCATGAACCAGCTGCTCCAAGAAGTAGTCATGTATTTAATCTGGAAGCTTTATCTCCATAGCATGTCCTGACTCAGTCACTACCAGTATAATTGAAATCACCCTTATTATTACAATATTGTAACTTCTGTTAATGTCCCTGATTTCTTTGAGCATTTCATTATCCATTTGTTCATTCTGGCCAGGCAGTTGGTAGTTCACCCCCACTGCCATCGTATTCCTCTTTTTACATGAAATTTCAATCCATAGAGACGTTACTGTGTATTTTGTTTTCTGCAACACTTTAATCCTGTGTGACTCAATGCCCTCTCTAACCTATAGAGCAACAAGTACCTAGTCAATACCAGTCTTCACAGCTTCCATAGCCTGCATACAGCTAAGCTTTAAGCTTTCTATCTTTGCCTGTTGCTAATATAGAATTTAACTGTTTGTTATACATTACTTTTTGGGAATATTCTGACTACCTACTTTCCTTGTGTTGCCCTTAAATCAGATATTTGATTGTGCCCACTGTTCATGTAAGGCCTACTGGCCAGGGACACTTAGGTTCCCACCCACCCCAGGGCTGCATTGCTTATATAGTGGTCACACACATTGCAATCTATCCTTTTTAATTTGGTTTTAAACCAACCTTTTCTTCTTCTTCTCCTTCTAGGACTGCTTCATCAGCAGGTCGTGTATTCAGTGCTTTCATTCTGAGACAAATCATTTGGAACCTAAGAGCTTGTCCTATGTGCCTCAAGTCAGCTGCCATGCATAAAGAATTGACTCTACTAAGGGAGGAACTAGCTGCCATGCATAAAGAATTGACTCTACTAAGGGAAGAACTAGCTACAATGAAATGCACCTCTTCTAGGATACAAACAGAAAAAAGTCCACCACCACTCCCACAAAGAATCAAACATCCCAGGAACAAATGGATCACAGTGGGCTCAGGTAGATTGCGACCTGTAACGCAGAGACATCCTATACATCAAGAGATATCCCTGCATAATTTATTTATTTATTTACATTCTCTTATATACCGCGCTATTCTGCATCAGTGTGGTTTACATTTAACAAACTGAAATTACATTGAACAGGGCATTATAACTTGGAGATAACTATTTTACAGGGAGCATGCCTTCTGTGCTTTGGTTAATGAGGATCACCAATCCATGGAAACTGAAGGGCCCTTAAATGAATCAGTCAATGCCCAATCTCCTGCTAAAGCACCAAATATGAAGAAAAACTCACCAAACAGAAAACTACTACTACTTGGAGATTCCAACATAAGAACATAAGATATGCCATACTGGGTCAGACCAAGGTCCATCAAGCCCAGTATTCTGTTTCCAACAGTGGCCAATCTAGGTCATACGTACCTAGCAGTTTCCCCAAGGGACACAGGTTCCACAATGCTTGTATTGGTCCAAGCATTGATATCCTGGGTCCCTTCTTAATAATGGTTTATGGACCTTTCCTCCAGGAACTTGTCCAAACCTTTTTTAAACCCAGCTACACTAACAGCCTTTACTACATCCTCCGGTAACAAATTCCAGAGTTTGATTACACGTTGAGTGAAAAAAATATTTTCTTTTATTAGTCTTAAATAGTTTACCCTGTAGCTTCATTGCATGTCCCCTAGTCTTTCTATATTCTGATAAGGTAAACAATCGATCTACGTTTACCCGTTCCACTCCATTCATTAATTTATAGACTTCTATCATATCTCCCCTCAGCTGTCTCTTTTCCAGGTTAAAGAGCCCCAACCTTTTTAGCCTTTCTTCATAGGAGTAGCCTTCCATCCCCTTTACCATTTTGGTGGCTCTTCTCTGAACCTTTTCTAAAATCGCTATATCCTTTTTAAGATACGGCGACCAGAATTGCACACAATATTCAAGGTGCGGTCTCACCATGGAACGATATAGAGGCATTATAACATCTTTTGTTTTATTTTCCATTCCTTTCCTTATCATACCTAGCATTCTATTTGCTCTCTTGGCCGCCGCTGCACACTGGGCCGAGGGTTTTTAACATGGTATCCACAATGACGCCTAAATCTTTTTCCTGGGTGGTGGTTCCTAATGTGGAACCTTGCATCGTGTAACCATAGTTTGGGTTGTTCTTCCCTAGGTGCATAACCTTGCACTTTTCCACATTAAATTTCATCTGCCATTTTGATGCCCAGTCTTCCAATTTATCAAGATCCTCTTGCAATTTTCCACAATCCTCCTGGGTTTTAACAACTTTAAATAGTTTTGTGTCATCTGCAAATTTGATAACCTCACTCGTTATTCCACTTTCCAGGTCATTTATGAATATGTCAAAAAGCAGCGGACCCAGCACAGATCCCTGGGGTACACCACTATTCACCTTTTTCCATTGGGAAAATTGGCCATTTAGCCCTACCCTCTGCTTTGTATCTTTTAACCAGTTCCTGATCCACAATAGTACACTGCCTCCTATCCCATGACTCTTTAGTTTTGCCAAAAGTCTCTCATGAGGGACCTTGTCAAAGGCTTTCTGAAAGTCCAGATACACAATATCAACCGACTCACCTTTGTCCACCTGTTTATTCACTCCTTCAAAAAAAACATAACAGATTAGTAAGACAAGATCTTCCTTGTCTAAAGCCATGTTGGCTGTCTCCCATTAGGTCATGACTATCTACATGCTGAGTAATTTTATTCTTTATGATGGTTTCTACCATTTTTCCCGGTACTGACGTCAGGCTCACCGGTCTGTAGGTTCCCGGATCACCCCTCGAACCCTTTTTAAAAATTGGTGTTAAATTGGCGATCCTCCAATCCTCAGGTATTAGAGATGATTTTAATGATAGTTCACAGATTACTGATAGCAGGTCTGCAATCTCAAATTTCAGTTCTTTCAACACCCTTGGATGTATACCATCCGGCCCAGGTGATTTGCTACTCTTCAGTTTATCTAATAGTTGTAAGACATCTTCCCGATGTATCGATATTTCCTTCAATTCTTCCACACCTTTAAATACCACTTCAGTCATGGTTAACATCCCTACATCTTCCTCAGTAAAGACCGAAGCAAAAAATTCATTCAGTTTCACCGCTATCGCCTTGTCGCCTCTTAGTGCTCCTTTAACCCCTTTATCATCTAATGGACCAACTGACTCTCTCACAGGTTTTTTGCTACAAATGTACTTGAAAAGGTCTTTATTTCGCGTTTTTGCTTCCGCAGCAAGCTTCTTCTCAAATTCTCTCTTTGCCTGCCTTATCAATGCCTTGCATTTGACTTGCCAGTGCTTGTGCTGTTTCCAGGTTTCATCGTTTGGCTCTTTTTTCCATTTCCTGAAAGATGCTTTTTTGGCAACAACAGCCTCTCTGACCTCACCTTTAAACCATGCTGGCAGTTTTTTGGACTTCCTTCCACTTTTCTTAAAACGTGGAATACAGCTGGTCTGGGCTTCCAAGATAGTATTTTTCAACAACACCCAAGCTTGATGTACGTCTTTAACCTTTGCAACTGCTCCTTTTAGTTTTTTCTTAACTGTTTTCCTCATTTTATCATAGTCTCCCTTTCGAAAGTTAAAGGGTAGTACTGTGGATTTCCTTACTATCCCTCCTCCACTAATTAAATCAAAGGCGATCATGCTATGGTCACTATTGCCAAGTGGCCCCAACACCCTTATCTCTTGCACTACATCTGGTGTTCCACTAAGGACTAGGTCTAATATTGCTTCCCCTCTGGTCGGTTCATGAGCCAGCTGCTCCAAGAAGCAGTCATTTATTTCATCTAGGAACTTTATCTCCCTAGCATGTCCTGTTGTGACACTGACCCAGTCGATGCCGGGGTAATTGAAATCACCCATTATTATTACTGCACTGTAACGTTTGCTAGCTTCCTTGATTTCTTTGAGCATTTCATCATCCATTTGTTCATTCTGGCCAGGCGGACGATAGTACACCCCCACTGCCATCGCCTTCCCCTTTTTACATGGAATTTCAATCCATAGAGATTCTACAGCAAATTTTGTTTCTTGCAAAACTTTAATACTTTTTGACTCAATGCCCTCTCTAACATAGAGCGCAACCCCTCCACCAATTTGATCAGCTCTATCATTACGATATAGTTTGTACCCAGGTATCACAGTGTCCCACTGGTTGTCCTCCTTCCACCATGTCTCTGATATTCCAATCATATCTAATCTCTCGTTTAGTGCTATATATTCTAACTCTCCCATCTTGTTTTGTAGACTTCTAGCATTTGCATACAAGCATTTTAGAGACTGTATTTTATTCATATTAATTTGGCTATTGGTAGACATGGGTAATTTGGGATCTTTAAGCTCTGTCTGCTCCATACTCGAGGGCATTTGGGCTACTTTACTCTTTTTTGGAACCTCTCTGCTTTTTGTAGTATCCTTCAAGGATACATTCTTCCGAACCATGCGCTCTTGGGCGACTGTCGGCTTTCCCCTATTATCTAGTTTAAAAGCTGCTCTATCTCCTTTTTAAAGGTTAATGCCAGCAGCCTGGTTCCATCCCGGTTAAGGTGAAGCCCATCCCTTCGGAAGAGCCCCTCCTTTCCCCAGAATGTTCCCTAGTTCCTAACAAATTCTAACCCCTCATCTCTGCACCATTGTCTCATCCACGCATTGAGACTCCGTAGCTCTGCCTGCCTTTTGGGTCCTGCGCGTGGAACGGGAAGCATTTCGGAGAACGCTACCCTGGAAGTTCTGGATTTCAACTTCCTACCTAAAAGCCTAAATTTAGCTTCCAGAACCTCCCTACTACATTTTCCTATGTCATTGGTACCGACATGTACCAAGACAGCAGACTCCTCCCCAGCACTATCTAAGACCTTATCTAGGTGGCGTGTGAGGTCCGCTACCTTCGCACCAGGCAGGCATGTTACCAGGCGATCCTCACGTCCACCAGCCACCCAGCTATCTACATGCCTAATGATCGAATCACCAACTATAACTGCTGTCCTAACCCTTCCCTCATGGGCACTTGGCCCTGGAGAAACCTCCTCGGTGCGAGAGGGGTTTACATCACCTGGAGGACAGGTGCTAGTTACAGGATCACTTCCTGCCACACCAGGGTGATACGGAGGCACCAACTTGGAGAACACAGTTCAAAGGAGAGAAGATAGTCAAATGCCTCCCAGGGGAAAGGGGAGATATAATTCAGACCTTTAAATACTTAAAGTGAAATAATGAACAAACAAACCTCTTCCAAAGACGGGGAAGCTGTAAAACTAGAGGGCATAACTTGAAGCTGCAAGGGGGTAAATTGAAAGGCAATGTCAGGAAATACTTTTTCACTGAAAGGATGGTGGATGCTTGGAATGTTGGGGGCAAATACAGTGACAGAATTCAGAATGGCATGGGACAGACACAGTGAATCCCTTTACAGCAACAGGATAAAATAAAAATACACTTAACTAACTAATTTCTCAACATACAGGGGTGTCCTACACGAAGCGGTGGGTTCACCACTAAAACAAAGACATGGGGAGGGGTAGCCTGCACGGAGCGGCAGGTGCACCTACTCTTGCCATCTTACTGGGCAGATTAGATGGACCATACTGGTCTTTATCTGCCGTCATTTACTATGTTACTATGTAACCCCTCCACTAATTTGATCTATTCTATCTTTGAAATGTAATTTGTGCCCAGGTATCACAGTGTCCCACTGGTTGTCTTCCTTCCACCAGGTCTCTGAGATACCAATCATATTTAACCTTTCATTTAGTGCAATATATTTAACTCTCCCATCTTATTTTTTAGACCTCTAGCATTTGCATACAAGCATTTTAGAAGCTGTATTTTATTCATATTAATCTAGTTATTGGTAGGTAGGGGTAATTTGGAATCTTTAAGCTCTGTCTGCTCTGTGCTAAGGGCATTTAGGTTACTTTAGTCTTTATTGGAATCTCTCTGTCAATATGCCCTAGCTTCTATCTTTTGATAGTATCCTTCACAGATACGTTAGTCTGAACCATGCATTCTTGGGTGACTGTTGGTTTTCTCCTATAGTCTGGTTTAAAAGCTGCTCTATCTCCTTTTTAAAGGTCAGTGCCAGCAGCCTAGTTCCATCCCGGTTAAGGTGGCGCCTATCCCTTCGGAAAAGTCCCTCCTTTCCCCAGAATGTTCCCCAGTTCCTAACAAATCCAGAACCCTCTTCTTTGTACCATTGTCTCATCTATGCTTTGAAACCCCGGAGGTCTGCCTGTCTTTTGGATCCTGTGCGTGGAATGGGAAGGATTTCTGAGAATGCTACACTGAAAGTCCTGGATGTCAACTTCCTGCCTAAAAACCTAAATTTAGCCTCCAGAACCTCTGTACCACACTTTCCTATGTCATTTGTACCAACATGTACCAAGACAGCAGACTCCTCCCCAGTGCAATCTAACACCTTGTCTAAGTGGCACGTGAAGTCCACTACCTTCACATCAGGCAGGCATGTTACCACGTGATCCTCACGTCCACCAGCCACCCAGCTATCTACATGCCTAATGATCAAATCACCATTAGAGTTGTCCTAAACCTCCCCTCATGGGCATATGGCCCTGGAGAACCCTCCTTGGTGTGAGAGGGTTTTACATCACCTGGAGGACAGGTCCTAGCTACTGGATCACTTCCTGCCATACCACGGTGATGTTCTCCTGTCATGTGACCTCTCTACTCCTTTGCAACAGGGAGGTTGCCAGACTGGAGGCGAGTACTATATCCCTGTAGATCTTATCTATATACCCTTCTGTCTTCCTTATGTCCTCTGTCTGCTACTCTAGCCTCCAGAGATTGGACTCGTTCCCTGAGAGCAAAGAGCTCCTTGCACTTAGTGCACATGTAAGACCCCTTGCCAACTAGAAGAAAATCATACATGTAACACTCAATACAAAACACTGGAAAGCCCCCATCTCACTGCTGTACTGTTTTCTGCATCTTAGTTTTAAGGTTTTATTCAGATATTAAAGTTGTTTACTTACTTAGGTTTGCAGGGGATACTTATACTAATACAACTATACCTTATATGTTAAATGGACTTTGTTCACCTTAAAAATAATTAATCTCAGGTCTTAATAAATGTATTCCTGATGAGGATAACCAGCTCCACCTGAAGGTGATTATGGGCACCTCCCCCCTTTAATAGTTTTTAGAGCCTATAAAGCTAAGATTATCCCAGGAGTGGGTGGTAGTCAAGGTGGGAGGGAGGGAAAGAAGACTTACAAGCTGGCTTGCTATACAGTGTTCTTACCTGTGCTTCTAAGGTAAAGACTTACCAGTTACCCGAGTGATTCACACAGCCTTTGGTTTGATAGAGGGAGCCTTTCAAATTACCCCCTTGATCTGTCATTTGCCTTTAACACTTATTTAAAGCAACTTCACAGATCTTGTGCTTCCTAACTGGAAGGCTTCTTTGTAAAGGTCACCGGAAACAAGTTTAATTCTTTGTACTAAGAGACTATTTATTCTATTTGTATGCTAAGCTATACTCTGATTTGACTTAAATAAAAAAGCTCTCTAGAAACAAAGGATTGGATTTTCAAAGGCATTTACATAGGTAATTGCTCTAGTTACCATAGTAAATGCCTTATCTAGGATTTTCAAAAGGCATCTACATGGGTAGTGCCTTTTAAAAATCCCAGAGAAGTCCCTAATGCATCCAGATGTTTTGCGGTTAGCATTGGAGCGTGTTGAGGGCATTCTGGAGTGGAGCTGGGACAGAGGAAAGAGCTAAGTGGGTAGCAGTGATTTTCAATGCTACCTGCTTAGCCCCTGCGTCTTAAAGATAGGTGAGGAAAAACCTTGCATATCTTTAAGGCGCAGAGGGCTAAGTGGGTAGCATTGAAAATTGCTGCTACCCACTTAGCCTCAGCAGCTGCTGGAGCATCCAGCCAAACCCGGATTTTCACTTCTGTTGCGCAGAAGTAAAAATCTGCGTTAAGTGGGTCGGCGGATAGGCCATGCACCAACATGGCGCATAGCCTGCCTAAATCAAAATTTCATTAACTACTCTATTTTTCTTTCTATGCTAATCTATACTCTGATTTTATTTAAATGAAAAGCTCTCCAGTGGTACTAAGACCTGACTGACTCAGCTAACACACTAAATTCTAAAATACATAAATGTATATGCTTTAACCCAAAGATTATCATTTTCCCAAGATTTAGAATATATTCCAGAAGATAAATACTTACAAGTGCAGATCTATTTCCAGTTGTAGTAGTCCCTCAAGTAGTACTTCAACCTTTTACGCCTCTCCATCCAGGGGTATCCTTCCACCTCTTTTAACATTTTTGTTGCTCTTTTCTGTACCTTTTCTAATTCTGTTATATCATTTTTTTAAGATATGGCAAGCAGAATTGCACACATTATTCAAGGTGTAATCGCACCATGGAACAATACAGAGGCATTATAATATCTTTGGTTTTATTCTCCTTTCCTTTCCTTATGATTCCTAGCATTCTATTTGCTTTCTGGCCACCACTGCACATTGGGTAGAGGGTTTCAATGTATTATCCACGATAATACCTAAATCTTTTTCCTGGTTGGTAGTTTCTAAGGTAGTACCTTGCACTGTGTAACCATAGTTTAGGTTGTTCTTTCTTAGGTGCATAACTTTGCACTTTCCCACAATAAATTTAATCTGCCATTTGGGCATCCAGTCTTCAAATTTATTAAGGTCGTCCTGCAATTTTTCAAAATCCTCTTGCATCTTAAAATGGGCCTGCATTTTAATGTAAAGAAGACAAAGATCATGACAACTGGCAAAATCAATGAGTTCATCACTGATGAAGAAGAAATTGAAATAGTGGACCTCACTGAATCAATAATCTGACCTGATTGGATCAATAATCAATAAAGAAATCTGATTAGATCAATAATCAATAAAGAAAGAGCAAGCAGGACCTAGTCAAAATCCTCAAGAGCAGTGATGTTTCTCTCCATACAAATATTTGTCTTGTCCAAGTGTCACCCGTGAAGGTCCCCAGAGGCTAAAAGCGGGGGTATTTCACGGGGCGTCTTCTTAAGTAGCAGAAAGGTGTTGCAGTGCCCTCTGGGAGTTGTAGTCCCCCAAGCTAATGAAAGAATTAAGTTGTAGTTGAGCAGTAAGGTTTTAAGACAGGACTTTTTATTCCCCTTCCCGGGCGGATTTTCAAAGCAATGGAAATAAGGACAAAAGGACCATACAGCTGGTACAAAATAAAAGGAACAACCGGAACAAAAATACTGCTTATCTTCAGCTTAACAGTGGAACAGAAAAAGGTAATTTAAACAGTCCTTTTCACTCAAGGTAAGTTTCTTCACTTCCTTTCCTTATCAAAAATTTCCAGAAACCTCTTCAGCATAAAGAAGTGATTTCATCAGACAAAGTTAATGTACAATCCATACAATTATCAGAAGCAGGTTCCTCATTTAAATTACATTGCATTTCTTCACGTTCCTCTTCTGTATAAAGTCCTTTTGGATTGTAACTCACGTTATTCTTAAACAGTCTCTCTCTATGGCTAAGAGAGTTCCTCTCCTCCTCACAGCTAGAGTAGAATGGGAAATTACCACACTCTCTGGAGTTGCTATTTTGAGAGCCACATAACTCCTGGTAAGTACAGGAAAAGTCTTCACTTTCTATGTCTCTTCTATTAGAAGCAATACCCCTACCTTCACAGTCTCTCTGCTCAGAGTTTCTCGGTACAGCAGAGCCTGGCCAGGACGAAAGCGTTTTACTGCTTTTCTCTTTCTCTTTTCCCTTGGGCCTGAGACTCCCTTCAGGGTAGAAGCTCTCTCCCTCCTTGTGCCTGTTACTTGGTAGGTTGGCTTTCCTAAGCCTGGGTCCAGGAATGTCTCCTCTGCCCCCTTCTTGGTAAAGTTCACTGGGCTTCTGTTTAGCCGTGCACTGCTCTCTGAAGCAGTTCTTCTGAGTTCTTTCAGCTGCCCTGGTTCTACCGGGTTTCCAAGTTCCTCCCGTCCTCCAGTTACCAGCTGTTTTCTCCCAGCTACCAACGGCTCTTGAATTCCCTCGTGGTCTCCCCTCACTAACCTCTGGTAAGTGAATTTTATCTGCGTGTGTCTTAGTGTTTGCTTGGGCTCCGCCCCCTCCCAGTTGCCCCTCATTATCTAATGAGCTGTGAGCTAGCTTGCTATTCAGGCATGCTCTCACACCTTGTGATGCAGTCTGTGTATGTTGCCAATAGCAACTCTGGGCCATGTGCTGCACTGAGCTGTCAATGTCAAATCTGTTTTGCTCAGATTTACCTATCTCCATAGGCTCTGACTGATCTACCCCATGACACAAGCCATGGTATTTTTAATAACATCATATGGATGCAAAGGTTGGACAATAAAAAAGACAGGAAGATAATCAATGCTTTTAAATTATGGTGCTACTGAAGAATACTGTGTATACCATGGACTGCCTGACGAACAAATCAGTCAGTACTAGAGGAGATAAAAATGTAAGCTTTCTTTAGAACCTTAGATAACAAGACTTCAACTTTTATACTTCGGACACATCATGCAGAGAGAGAGATCATTAGAGAAAGCCATCATGCTTGACAGGGTTGAAGATCAACATAAAAGAGTAAGGCCAGCAATGAGATGAGCTAAAACAATAACAGCAATATTGGATGTCTCTCTATCAACTATGAGCCATCTAACTGAAAACCGAGCACAGTTTAGAACAACTATCCAGAGGGTCACCATGAGTCGACACTGACTTGACAGCACTTAACAATAACAACACTTCCTGTACTAGATAAAACTGCTTGGCTGACAATCCTCCACAGTGTCACCTGAACCACAATCGGAAACTGCTGAAAGCACATGCCTCCTAGGAAAATGTGGGCCCACCATGCCTGGAAGAACATCGTCAAACTCTACTCTCTCAGAGAAAGTGTTCAAGTACAGTTGTGGTCAACATTATTGGCACCCTTGCATTTTAGGTATTTTGTGTACAATATCTTGAGAAATAATTGGAAATATTACAACTGTATGTTATCATAATATTTTAACACTATGTTCAAAGGTATAAAATAAAAAAAAGATGTCTGTGCAACTTAGACTAGTAATTTCTGAGAAATAAAATATGACCTGGACAGGATTAATGGCACTCTTCATCAATATTTTGTTGCACAACCCTTGGCAGTGATGACAGCCTCCAAATGTTTCTTGAAGTCATTTGTAAATTTTGTACATCTGTTTTCTGGTAGTTTCTCTCACTCTTCAACTGCAATTTGTTCCAGCTCATGAATGTTTATAGGATTCCTTTTACCAATGGCAGATTTTAGCTCTTTCCAAAGGTTCTTGATTGGATTGCAAACAGGAATCATTGTGGGCCAGTTTAAAATAGTTCATTTATTCTTTTTATACTATTATGTTGTATTTTGTATCTATGTTTTGGGTTTTTGTCCTGCTGAAGGACCCATGACCTTCGACCCTGACTTCTTGGATTAATTTTCCTCTTCCTTCTACATCCTGGGAGGTTCTTGACAGTTCCATGAGCAGAAAACTTCTTAATAACATTGCAAACTGTAGACACGGGAATCCCAAGGGTCTCTGGAGATGTCCTTGTACCCCTTTGAAGTTCGATGTTTGGTAATAATGGCTTTTCCATTGATCTCAGGCAGTCCTCTTGTTTTCACCATTGTGAAAATGGAACAGGGAGTGAATGTGGCTATTTTAAATATTAGAACCATCATTCATTGTTTTTTTCAAGTCATGTGACAATTGATCACAGATATGTCTAATTTTACTGCAGTGGGAATGTGGTTCTTCTGTTATAACTGATTTGAACTGTTTATAATCATGTCCTTTCAATGTCTCAGTTTTATACTATTTCCTACTATTTCCTTTTTTTAATTGGTCTTGTTTTATTTGATTCTTTTATGTGTCAAATATGTGTGCATATATAACCCAAAGCCATTTCACTGGCCGCTTTTTTTCAGAAGATATCGGTTGAACTGCAAAGATGCCAATAATGTTAACCACAACTGTATGTCTTTTTTCATTTCTTTCAACCTCCTAGCTTGCATATCCATCCTTGTTACAGGAGGATGTAGTAAAAACTATTAGTGTAGTTAGGTTTAAAAAAGGTTTGGACTAGTCCCTTGAGGAAAGATCCATCAACCATTATTAAAGAGGATCCGCAAAATCCACTGCTTACCCTGAGACAAGCATTGTGGAACCTGTGTGCCTTTTGGGGAACCTTCCATGTTCTTGTGTCTCGGATTGGCCACTGTTGGATACAGGATACTGGTCTTGATGGATCTTGGTCTGACCCAGCCTGGCATTTCTTATGTTCTTATATCATGTTCAATAAAAAGAAAAAGAAAATTAAAAACATTTAGAATGGAATAGCAATACGTTGATGTACAAAGAAGGTTCAAACTTAGACTGTAAGCCCTTTGGGGACAGGAAAGCAACTACTGTATCAGAATATAACTCATCTTGAACTTCTGAGAAAGTCATGAGCTAAATCCAATTCCCAGTTGGGCTAACATGTTCACTGATGAGGTGGATGAGAAGGAGATCTGATGTAGGTGAGCAAGAGTTTGTCTTATGTTCATAACAGATCAGTTTGTAGATTGATGCCTTTCCTCCACCCTTCCAATAATTTCTTCTGGTGCTGCAAGCTGCAGTAGAAGTTTTTCCACTTATTTGATTTTTTAATGAGGTTCAGATGCTAGTTCTAACATAAGAATATGGCAGATTATTTTTATTTACTGAAGCCAATGGATATTTTTCTCTTTGAAATGTTTCTAAGTCTTGAATTTGGGTCAATCAAGTCCACCGTTACTCGTATAGTGAAAATAAGTAGTTCTGAAGCTGGCACTTGCTATGTCCATTTATGATCATTAATCATTCTGTACCCAAAACACATATGCTTCAAGAAAATGTATTATCAATATGAAAGAAATGATGTCTTTGTGGATCGCAAGCAAATTATATTATTCAGAAAAGTTGTGAAAATGGGACAAGGATGGCAAGAATTATTGCTTTAAAGTATGTAAATACATGAACTTATAAAATTACTGATTGCTGTTTGCAAGACTTTTGGTGAAACACCTTTTCTTGGGATATGAAATTACATAGCATTGCACTTTACAAATGAATCTTTGTATGAATTTCCTTGCCATTTGTGCTAATAAAATTAGTTAAAGAAAAGCAAGGAAATAGTTGGAGAGTGATTATACATTTATAACTCTAATTAATATTTAAAGATTCAGGCTTTTGGAGTTACTGAGACCTCTTCCTTAGGCAATCCTAAGTAGATCCAAGAGCTGAAACAGACATTAGCTATAAAGCAACAGCACCTCTAACTAACAGCTTTGATGCTTTTCTCTTAGTGTTATTTCTGGGGGGATGGTATGGGATATCCTTTGCTGCTGCAGAGTTTTAAAATGGTTTTCTTTTAGAGGTAGGTACTTAACTGTAGGTATATATCAGATTCCGCTAGTAACTAGAGAGCTCAGGCAAGCCTAAGATTGCCCATTTCTCAGGAGAGGGGATAGGGCCGCATGACTTTAATCCTAGTGGGTCATGCAGCCCACTCGCAGCATGACAATCAGAGGGGACCACCTGGCCTAATCCATGGCATTGTGGTCACACTATAGCAGTTGTTCACAACCCAGTCCTCATGACACATCTAGCCAGTTAGGTTTTTAGGATAACCAAAATGAATATGCATGAGATAGAGATTTGCATACAATGGAGACAGTGCATGCAGATCTGTTATTCATATTCTTTGTAGTTAATATGAAAACCTGACTAAGTGTGTCCCGAGGGATTGGGCTGAGAAACCCTGAACTGTATACTGTAGTAAGGGATGATGGGGGGCTGTTGACTGCGCTCCGGCATCTATCCTGCCAGATCCACCATTCCCTGAAAGCAAACACTGGCATGGCATTGTGCCAGCCACTTTAATATAACCTCCCTCTCAGGCCATCTTAGACTAGGGACATGAGGAGGGCCTGGAAACAACTAAGGAGCCATGGCAAGTGACCCTGACCTCTTTTGGGTATAATACAAAAAATAAGAAGGAAACCAAGCCAATTGCTCTCTGGGTATGGCTTCAGTTGATCACGTATCCAAATAATACAAACTTATTCAAAGTTGTTAAATCGCACGTGGATTGTGAGAAATTGCAGGAGGACCTTGCAAAACTGGAGACTGGGCATCCAAATGGCAGATGAAATTTAATGTGGACAAGTGCAAAGTGATGTACAGAGTGAATAACGACCCAAATTATAGTTGTACAATGCTACGTTACACAGTAACAGTAACCACCCAGGAAAAGGATCTAGGCAGTCATGGACAATACATTGAAATTTACTGCTCATGGTGTGGTGGTGGCCAAAAAGGTAAAAAGATTGTTTGGATTTATTAGGAAATGAATAAAGATTAATAGAAATAATACCAGAATGTCTCGGTATCACTCCATAGTGCAACCACAACTTGAATTTTGTGTGCAATTCTGGTAGCCACATCTCAAAACAAGACATAACTGAATTAGAAAAGGTACAAAGAATAGCAACCAAAATGTTAAGGGGGATAGAATGATCCCCCCGCCAGGAAAGGCTACAGAAGTTAGGGCTGTTCAGAATGGAGAAGAGATAGGCGAGGGGGACATGATTGAGCTTTATAAAATGCTAAATGGAGGTGAACTGGTAAGTGTGAATCTACGCTTTCAAAAAATACAAAAACTAGAGGACAGGCCATGAAGTTATTAAGTAATGCATTTAAAAAAATAGGGGAAATATTGTCTTTTACTCAATGCATAATTAAGTTCTAGAATTTGTTCCTGGAAGATATAGTAAAAACGGTTATCATAGCTCTGTTTAAAAAGCAAATTTCAAGAGGAAAATTCCATATACCATTATTAAGGTGGACTTGGGGTAAAAATCACTGCTTATTCCTGGAACGGTAGGCAGTATGGAATCCTGCTACTTTCTGAGATTCTGCTAGACACTTGTGACCTAGATTGGGCACTGTTGGAAACAGGGCTAGTACAAGCAGATGAGTCACCCTGTGCAAACCTAATCCCTTGTGCCCCTCACCCTCTGGCACCAATTGCTGCTGCTGCACCCTCTCCACAACATGCAGAGACAGCAATGACTGCAAAAGGGCCCGGCACTACTTACCTTGAAACTTCAGCACTGCAGCAGGACTGTTTGCTTCCTCCCTCTATGATACCTGACGCTGACTTCCTTTTCAAACAGGAAGTTGGCATCAGGTGGTCCAAGGGGACAGAAGCAAACAGCCCCGTGGCACCGAAGTTTCAAGGTAAGTGCCCTGGGGCTGTTTGCAGCCATTGATGCTTCTGCAGATCCCCAGAGGAGTAACAGCAGTGGGTGCCCCTAGTTTGCCTAATTGTAGCGCCAGCCCTGCTTTATTTATTTATTTATTTATTTAACAACTCTTTCATACTGCCATATCTACTAGTCACAGTGATTTACATGGAACAAGCATAACAAAGAACTTGAACATTACATGGAACAATCTGTTTGAAGGAATAATAGACTAAGCAAACAATAACTCTGGAGAACTATGAACAAAAGAACTTATTAACATTGTAGCTGGATTGTTTTAACAGTTTATTTGTGTCCACGGGATGTTGAGGAGGTTGTATCTGAGTCAAAGTATTCTTGAAACATCAGTGTCTTTAGCCTTCGGTGGAAATCTCCAATGTCTCATAGGGAGTGGAGGTCATGAGGGAGGGTATTCCAGATGATGGGAGAGTAATAACAGAAGGCTCTGTTTGAAGTAGAGCTACTGGTATGGGTGATTGCTTGGGATACTACAAGTAGAATGTTGCTGATTCTTCTGTGGGTTCTCTGGCTCTGGGGTATGATAAGCATGGACTGCAAGGGTGTAGGCTGAAATTTGTAAAATCACCTTTAAAGCTCTTAGAGCCACTTTATATTTCACTGCTTTCTATTGGAAGCCAATGGAGATGCTTTAAGATAGGTGTTACATGGTCATGTCTCAAGGTACTTGTGATGAGCCTTGCTGCTACATTCTGTGCCAGTTGTATTAGCTGTAACGAGGATTTTGATAGATAATGTTAAGAACATAAGAACATAAGATATGCCATACTGGGTCAGACCAAGGTCCATCAAGCCCAGTATTCTGTTTCCAACAGTGGCCAAACTAGGTCATATGTACCTAGCAGTTTCCCCAAGAGACACAAGTTCCACAATGCTTGTACTAGGTCAAGCATTGATATCTTCGGTCACTTCTTAATAATGGTTTATGGACCTTTCCTCCAGGAACTTGTCCAAACCTTTTTAAAACCCAGCTACACTAACAGCCTTTACTACATCCTCCGGTAACAAATTCCAGAGTTTGATTACACGTTGAGGGAAAAAATATTTTCTTTTATTGGTCTTAAATAGTTTACCCTGTAGCTTCATTGCATGTCCCCTAGTCTTTCTATATTCTGATAATGTAAACAATCGATCTACGTTTACCCGTTCCATTCCGTTCATTAATTTATAGACTTCTATCATATCTCCCCTCAGCCGTCTCTTTTCCAGTTTAAAGAGCCCTAACCTTTTTAGCCTTTCTTCATAGGAGTATCCTTCCATCCCCTTTACCATTTTGGTGGCTCTTCTCTGAACCTTTTCGAAAATCGCTATATCCTTTTTAAGATACGGTGACCAGAATTGCACACAATATTCAAGGTGCGGTCTCACCATGGAACAATATAGAGGCATTATAATATCTTTTGTTTTATTTTCCATTCCCTACCTTATCATACCTAGCATTCTATTTGCTCTCTTGGCCGCCGCTGCACACTGGGCCGAGGGTTTTAACATGGTATCCACAATGATGCCTAAATCTTTTTCCTGGGTGGTGGTTCCTAATGTGGAACCTTGCATCGTGTAACCATAGTTTGGGTTGTTCTTCCCTAGGTGCATAACCTTGCACTTGTCCACATTAAATTTCATCTGCCATTTTGATGCCCAGTCCTCCAATTTATCAAGATCCTCTTGCAATTTTTCACAATCCTCTTCGGTTTTAACAACTTTAAATAGTTTTGTGTCATCTGCAAATTTGATAACCTCACTCGTTATTCCACTTTCCAGGTCATTTATGAATATGTCAAAAAGCAGCGGACCCAGCACAGATCCCTGGGGTACACCACTATTCACCTTTCTCCATTGGGAAAATTGGCCATTTAGCCCTACCCTCTGCTTTCTATCTTTTAACCAGTTCCTGATCCACAATAGTACACTGCCTCCTATCCCATGACTCTTTAGTTTTGCCAAAAGTCTCTGATGAGGGACCTTGTCAAAGGCTTTCTGAAAGTCCAGATACACAATATCAACCGACTCACCTTTGTCCACCTGTTTATTCACACCTTCAAAAAAACATAACAGATTAGTAAGACAAGATCTTCCTTGTCTAAAGCCATGTTGGCTGTCTCCCATTAGGTCATGACTATCAACATGCTGAGTAATTTTATTCTTTATGATGGTTTCTACCATTTTTCCCGGTACTGACGTCAGACTCACCGGTCTGTAGTTTCCCGGATCACCCCTGGAACCCTTTTTAAAAATTGGTGTTACATTGGCGATCCTCCAATCTTCAGGTATTAGAGATGATTTTAATGATAGTTCACAGATTACTGATAGCATAATGTTGGCATAATCAAAGATGGGAATGATGAGTGCTTGGCAGATGTTTCTGAAATCACTGAGTTCTAGTAGTGGTTTGAGGTTCCTCAGAGTCTTGATACAGTAATATATTGTTCTGGTGACCTGGTTGATTTGGGCATTGAAGTTCAAGTTCTGATCCAGGATTATGCCTAAGTATTTTACTTGGTGCTTTACGTACAGTGTTAGGTTTGCAAGTGTTATGTTGTCTGGCAGAGAGAAGGTAGGGTGCCTGGTGATATGTAAGACTTCTGTTTTGTTAGGATTGATGAACAGGTTGTGGAAGGTCAGCCATTGCGTGATTGCTTCTAGACATCTGCTGATTAGGGACTAGTCTGAGTTGCTGGTGGTGAAGGGGGACTAGATAAGGATGTCGTCTGCATAAAAGTGGTAAAGGACTTTGTGACTTTGGATGATCTTGCAGTGGGGTTGGATAAGGTGTTAAAAAGTAATGAGGATAATGCGAGGTCTTGGGGTAGGCCTTAAAAGAGCTTTAAGGGTTTGGAGATTTGTGAACCTACACGCACTTCTTCTGAACAATCAGTGAGATATGACTGGGATCAGGATAGTATCTTGTTCCCGAGACCAATTTCATGGAGGTGTGCAATGAGTTGGGTTTGTGTCTGAATCAAAGGCAGCAAGTATATCTAAAAGGACCAAGATGAAACCGTGGGTGGTCTTTTCTGTGCCTCTGACTAGATTATCAAGTAGTGATATTAAAAGGGTTTTGGTGCTGTGGAAGGATTTAAAGCCATGCTGTTGCTCATCAAGGGGGGCATGGGATTTAACAAAATCCTGCATCTGAATTTAGACTATCTTTTCTAATATCTTGGCAAGAGATGGGATACGTGAGATGGGCCGGTATGAGGAAAGAGAAGATGGGTCGAGTGTAGGTGATTTCAGCAGTGGTCTGATCGATGCTTGCTTCAGGATGGTTGGCATGGAACCAAGCTCAAGGGATGACTAGACAATGTGTTGGATTAGTGTATACAGCTCTTGATAGGCGACTTTAATTCATGGGAATGGACATGGGTCTAATGGAGATGTAGTGCTGTTTAGGTTCACTTCTATGTTCTCAAGCTGCTTAGGGGTGATAGGGCCAGTGGATGGCCAGGTCTCAGAGCTCTGGGCATTGGTAGAGGTGATTGTGTAGTTCAGTGAAGTATTGGTTGTAGGGGCAGCTGCTTGCTTGTCTTGTAGGTTCTGGGCCATCATATTCGGTGAGATGGATGCGGCAGGTTTCGTGCTAGTGGGTGTTTTAATGAGCTGTTGCTCAATGTCAAAAAGCTGTCTGGGTTTGTTTAGAGAGGAGTTAAGTAGATTTGTGTAGTGTTCCCTTTTCTTTAGTTAACGTAAGGGCAAAGCATTGCTTTAGAGCCCTGGAGTATTCCTTTATAATGTCTTGTGCCTTGTGGTGTCTCCACCTGTGTTCGAGACGTCTGAGCTTGTTTTTCATAAGTTTGATCTCTGGAGTGAACCATGGTGCAAGGCGGGGCCTTGACAGATGGGGACTTTTCTTCTTGAGACTATTGTTGGGTTTAGTTGCATAGAAGGAGATGAGGTTGTTCCATTGATTGATGGTGCTAGCTAGGTTGTGTTGGTCAATGTGCTCTGTGTTGATTTGCATTAGTGGTTGTACAGTATAGTGGTTAAGAATGCCCCCTTGCCAAAAGATCAAAATCTTCGGGTGTGCTTCAAGGAATGTTTGTTTGTATGTGATCATTACTTCTGAATAGGAAGAATGCAAGAAGTCTGTGATCAGATCAGAGACTAGAGGAGCTTCGGGTCATTGAGGAGAGGTCATGATGAGGCCAGTTTGCTGGTGTGTATATGAGGTCTAGTATTGCACCCTTGCAGTGTGTTGTTTGTGCTATAATTTGGTTGAGCTGTAGTGTTTCTGTGGCTTGTAGAAAAGAAGATGCTTATTTGTTTGACAGTGTTGGTAGATATAGATCAATAAGTAGAATAAACCATTTATTCTTATGATGCTGTCTGCATGCTTCCTCAAGGAGTGGGAAGAGATAGCTAGTTCCTGAGTGGGAGGGTCTGTATGCTAGGCAGATGAAGAGATGAGTGTTGGAGATGGGTATGGTGTCCATGTCTTGGGAGGAGCTGTGGTGAATGATTTTGAATTGTAGTGACTCCTTGGCTATGATGAGTATCCCCCCCACCACCTTCTTTTGTTAAATCTTGGCCAGTGGAAGAGTTGGTAGGTATGGTCATTTTGGTTTAGGAGGACGCTGTCTGTCTCCTCAAGCCAGGTCTCTGTGATGCATGCAATATCTATTTGGTTGTCCTTTACATGATCAACTAGGATGGGGATCTTGTGGCGTATGGATCTTGCATTGATGAGCATACATTTGAGAAGTAGATAAGAGAGTGATTCTGCTTGGTTGGGGAAGAGTATTGGGTGGATCTTGAGGATGTTGGAAGGGTTCTTGGTGTGTGGCTTGATTAGGAGAGGCTATGGATAGTAGGGATGATTGCTGCTGATGTGAATGCTGAGCTGTAGGTGATTATGTATATAATGATGAGTAGAATGAGAACTACTGAGAATTTGTGATTCATGTTGGAATAAGTTCTCGGGTGAGATGTTTTGCTTCAGGGAGCTACTAGGAGAGCTGGTGTGAGAGGTCACTAACAGAAGAACTTGCTAGAGTTTCAGAGGTAGAGATTACCATTTCTGTGCTGAGTTATGCTGCCTGTAGTCTTCTCATATGTCCGGATGGTCTGAATGTGGGAGGGATGTTGTTGGATGAGTCCTTCCTGACTGTTTTATTGAGACTTGATTAGGCTCTGCGGTACTGGCCTGTCGGTTTGTTGGATCCTTATGTTGTTTCAGTCCCCGCCTAAGGGCCATGCAAAGGAACCTCAGGCACTAATTCGACAGGTGTGGATGCTCCTAGCAGGACTTTACTTTTGAATTTGATGTCAGAGGAGGTGATCAGACAGAGAGGTGGAGCTCACTGCCTCTCTTCTGGTTCCTGCTGCCTGCTGCTTTAGTGTTCGTGCTCCAGGTGGTTTGGCTGTGGAATTGGGGCCAGCAGAGCTGTTTCAGCAGGATACTAGGGCAGGCTGAGAGATACCGGGCTGTTTCTTTCTTCGGCGCCCAGTAGAATCTGGGCCGGAGGGTCGCTGTCTCTGAGCCTGATGGATCTTTGGCCTGTATGGCAATTGTTATGTGGTTATGATCAATCTTCATCAAAAAGTAATGGCAGTGAATTTATTTCTTGAGTTGGGCACAGGCTCAACCTGTGGGAATCTCTTGGTCTGTGTCATAGAGTGCATAGCCGGGGGGGTTGAGTTGCTACTAGACAGGAGTGCCCACAATTTAAATACGAGAAAAGAACATGACAAGCACTAGAATTGCTGAAGATAAACTTTAATGTTACTGTACTTCCATGAAAAGCATTCAAAGCAAAAAGGGCAAACAAGGATTATTGGAACCAAAGAGTTTGACAAGTAGCTGAAATCTGAGGCACCAGGAAGCAAGACAAATAAAATAGGAACCAAATGCAGAGCCTCAGAAACTAGATGGATGGACAAATACAATGAATTAGTGAGGAAAAAACCCAGAAATTGCCATGACTGCCCTGGGCTGGTTCCAGGTAAATCAATCAAGAATCAGGAACTAAGATGCTCAGAACTACAAGACATAGCTAGGAATGGACTGGCTGTAGCCAGACTCCTAGGAGGCAGAATAGTTCCTCCATGAAGCTTGGTGCTCTCCAACCAAAAGGGCACCCGTTCAAGACCAGCCCATTTCAAAGTCTACTGTTCTAGTCCCTGATATTTCAGCCTAAGCTACAGTAATACAGTTCCAGAAGGGAGACATTTTGGTCTGTCTTGGTTTTGAACTTACATCCTCAGAGTTGCCAAGTTACCCATTTCCAGGAGTGAGATTTCTGGCCAATTCTGGTTTCACATGTGCATTGCAATGCAGCATGGGATTTGTAGTCTTGGGAATCAGTGCTGCAGGTCCCATAATGCATCATAATGAGATTGTCAGAAATCCAGGACTGGGTTAAAATCTCACTTGTGGAACTGAGTAACTGGCAACTCTGTCCTCTGTATACAAGTATGAACATATTTCTGCATCCTGTAAGCCAATAGAAAGTGCTCTCATAGGGTGATGTCAGGTGGTTTTGGGAAAAGAGGGAAATGATAGGGCCACTTGGACTAGGGTCCCCTTGCCATTTCTGTGGGCTTGGATAGGAGACAGCTTGACTGTAAGTCCTAATAAGGAGGGGTTGCTGTGCTGCTCATGAATATCTAGATATTGTACTGTTGAATATTTATCATAAGTAATAATTGCAAAGTGTTTTTATGACAAACACACAAATATTCCAAATCATGGTGGCAAAATCTATTTATAGTACAAGTGGAATCTGGTGCCCTAAAACACTATCTCCTTATAAAAATTGCTTCTGAGATTAAATTCTGCCGCTTTGAAAAATAATCCTCTTCTTCCCCCTCCCCCACTAAATCTATTTGCTCTCAGTCACATACACCAAGAGGTCATGGGCACAGCAAAAAGACCAGCAAGACATATTCTCCAGAGGTCCATGATACCAAGTTTGCAGGACGTGAGATATTTCTGTACCTCTTTCAAAATGGAATCCGTGCCATCAACTGTGTTTTTCCCCTGACAGGTGTGGGACAGCTGCGCTGCAGTAATTGGAATTAGAAAACTGAGCAGTAATTACAATGATTAATGCTTAACATTCACATGGCAAAGGCAGTTTTGATTTTTCATTTGCAGGGCCTGGAAAAATGATTGTCCAAAAGCACAGCATCCCTTGAGTAAAAGAAACGCTATACTGGCTAGAAAGTTATGTAGATACATGGCGTATGTGCCACCTTCCTTCTGTGAAGTAAGTCTATAGCACCTGATATTCCAAAGTGGCCAGCCATCCAAGTAGTAGCCGGTCCAACCTTGCCTAGTTTCTCAGATCAGGCTCATTTACGGCAGCAAAGCAATAGGAATTTGCAAGCAGAGGAATGTGTAACTTTAAGGAATGTTACCACGCAAGTGAATTATGGAGGACAATTTTATAACAGGTCCCCTTTGTGAGAAAGGCAAAAAGTCAAAGGTTTTGACTTTTTATCTCATCCGCTATCTGTGCAGTTTGCACAGTGCAGTCAGAAGGAAATACATTTCTCTATTGTTACACAGAGTCTGGTCTCCTAGGGTGTCCAGTTCAGTTTTTGTCTACAAATTTCTTTGTATAATTTGTATCCGGCCAAGGTCTGACCTGTTATGTATGTGACTGAGGTTTGTATATTATGATAGCATGTGTGTAATAAACCAACTTGTTTTGTATTTCCAGCAGAAGGGACATTGGTATTCTTATGGTTTAGCACTTTTATTTATTTATTTATTTATTTAGTAGATACTTATATACCGCTACTTCCAGCGATCAGCAGCGGTTTGATTACAAGTTTGGGATTTGTCAAAAAATCATGACAGAAAGTTTGGGGCATAGATAGAGAGAACAGGGGTAATACACAGCACACATATTAGGGTCTATATTTAGACCATAATTACTATCACAATCGATTATATATTTATACAAGCAATTATACATTTACACACGCGATTATCCGACATCTATGTACAGTTTTACATACAGCTATTCACTCTCTTTTATCTTCTTGGCCTTACTTATGTATATAGTGACAATTGAACAGGTGAGCAGTTGTACATACAGCTATTCACTCTTTTTATCTTCTTGGATTTACATCTGTATATAGTGACAATTGAACAGGTGCGTCTTTAATTTTTTTCTGAAATCGGTTATGTCTTTAATTGCTCTCAGCTCGTGTGGGAGCTGGTTCCATAAAGTGGGGGCAGAGAAGGAGAACGCTCTGCGACTAGTACTGACTTTTACGTGCCTAATGCTGTTTGGGACTATTAGTGTGTCTGAGTTTATGGTTCTCCTGCTTCTGGTGGTAGGTTGTATGGAGATCAGGGTGGAGAGGAATGAGGGGGCCAGGTTTTGAATTAACTTGAATGTCGTTACCAATGTTTTGTATTGAATCCTGGCAGCAACTGGGAGCCAGTGCAGTTCCATCAATACGGGTGTGATATGCTCAGTGACGCTTGTTCTCATGATGATCCTTGCTGCTACGTGTTGTGCCAGTTGTAATATGTTAGTGGTTTTCTTTGGTAGACCCTGCAGGATGGCGTTGCAGTAGTCAAGGTGGGGCATGATGAGTGCTTGTGCAACTGATCGGAAATCACACGAATCCAGTACATTCCTCAGGGGTCGTAGTACTCTAAGCTTGTGAAAGATGGCTTTGTTGGTGTTGCTGAGGTGTTTTTCCATTTTCAGTTTGCTGTCGATTGTGACTCCTAGATATTTTATTTCTTCCTTCGAGTTGTAAGTATTATTGCACAGTGTGATTGCTGGAGGTGGTTCAAAGTCAATTCTACTGGACATAAACATTACTTCAGTCTTCTTATGATTAATTGACATGTTGTTTTGCTTTAGCCATCCCAACATCTCTCCCATGCAGGTTTCAAGCTGGTTGTAAATCGGGTTAGTGGTCTCTAGTTGGGTGTACAACATGATATCGTCTGCGTATATGTGGTAGTTGATGCCGTATTTCCTGAATATTTCACTGAGGGGCTGCATGTAAATGTTAAAAAGTAGTGCCGAGAGTGCCGAACCCTGTGGTATGCCTTGGGTTTGGGTGAAGGCTTCGGCTTTTTCTCTGTTGAATTGGACCTGCGGTTTTCTGTCCGTTATATAGGAGGAGAACCATTTCAAGGTGGTTCCTAAGATTCCAATTGATGCCAGCTTGTTAAGGAGGGTTAGGTGATGGACAGTGTCGAATGCAGCGGAGATGTCGATGAAAATGAGGATAAACATTTTCTTCCTGTCTTCCAGACCCTTAAGGAGGTTGTTAAACAGGGCCAAAAGAAGGGTTTCGACCCCATGGTTTTTTCCTGAATCCGTATTGCTGTTTGTCCAGTGTTTCGTTGTCATCAAGGTGCTCTTGCAGTTGGATGAGGGCTGCTTTTTCAATGATCTTTGCTAAAAAAGATATGCTGGAGATTGGGCGGTAAGAAGATGGGTCTTCTTTGTTTAGCGAGTTGTTTTTTAGTATCGGTCTAATTATAGACTTTTTGAGTTGGTTAGGCATGATTCCTTGTGAAAGTGATTGGTTCACAATGTGTGAGACTTGGTGGCCAATGTCCTTTTTTGCTGCTTTGATCCAGGTAGCTGGGCAGGGATCAAGCAGGGAGGTGGTGGTATTGATACTGGTTATTATTTCAACCGCTTGTTTATCATCAATTTTGCGAAATTCATTCCACATCTGTTCTTGCTTCACTACAGTTTTCAAATGGGGCTTGGGAAAACATAGTGTGGTTGATGTTGTGGTCAGCTTGCTTTCGTAGTAGTTTGCTAGGGTTTGGGGTTGAATAGTATCACTCCGCTGTTCTGGTTGGTTTGTTTTGGTTAGAGTTTTCACTAGTCGAAATAATTCCCGTGGTTTGTTGATGGCTTTATTCAGCAGGTTGGTGTGGTGTTTCCTTTTTGCTTCATCTACCTCATCTTTGTATTTTCTAAGGATGTTGAAGTATTCAGCTCTGAGTTCCAAAGTTCTGTTACGTCTCCACTTTTTTTCACACCTTCTAAGTTCTCTCTTCCTTTTGGTTAGCGCAGTTGTGTACCAAGGCTCTGATTGTCGTTTGCCTGAGCTAGCTGTGTTATTCCATTTCGGGGTTGCTGAAGCCTGAATCCCTTCGTTCCAGCTATTTGTTAGTACATCGAGGTCTGTAGATTCCAAATCAATGTGCGCCCTGATGTTACTTGTGAGACCATCCAGATCAAGCTTATTGAAAGATCTCTGCTGATGGGTTTCTCGTTGGGCTTCCGCATCTTTCGGTACCAATGGGAGTTTTATCCGTATGTCTATTTGGTGATGGTCAGACCAGGGTATTGCCTTGATATTAATCAGGGGTTTAACATGGTTGGGCTGTTTGTTTTTCGGAGTAAAGACCATGTCCAGCGTATGTCCCTTTTCATGAGTTGGCTCATTTATTATTTGATGATATCCAAGTTGCGACATAGCTTCGAGGAAGGTGTTGGCGTGCACTGCTGTTGTTGACGCTAGGTTTATGTCCCCGAGGATGATTTGGAATTTCCTTGGCTGTGTTGAGGAGATGTTTTCCAATGCTGCAGCAAGTACTTCATGGTTTGGTGAGGGGGACCTGTACATTAGGCAGATGGATATTGCTTGGTTCTCCACTTTGAGCAGGTCAATGTCTGGGTTTGATTCCAGGGACGTGCATGAGAGTTTCAAGTGTGATTTGGCAATTATGAGCACTCCTCCACCTCTTTTGTTCGATCGTGGACAGTTATACAGGTTGTAGCCTGGTCTGTCTATCTGGTTCAGTAAGACAGCATCGGTGTTTGTTATCCAGGTTTCTGTTATACAGAGGATGTCTGGTTGCTCATCTTTGATTATGTCACAGATAATGTGGGTCTTGTTTCTGATTGATCGGGCGTTTACGAGAGTGATGCTACATTCCACTAAAGGATCTGGTGGTGCCAGGCTTTGTTGAGCAATGAGCCGGGGGGGTTTCCTCATCTGTGGCATTTTTGATTTCGGCTTGTGGTGCTTTGGTGTACTCGCATGTTTTCTGCGTGCGTGCACTGGATAGGTTATAATTGTTGGTACTATACCGGTGGTGGGGTAGGTTGAGGGAGGGGGTTTTTGGGGAGTTTGGATGGCATAGAGGATGTAGAGTGGGCAACATATAAGTGGGGTAGATTGGTATATGTTTGCTTTGGTTGTGTATGTTGAGATTAGAGTGAGCAGACTAATTCCTAAGACCAGTTTTAGTAGATGCATGTTTAGGTATGGGTGAGTAACAATACAATACAACTTGCCTAGTATCTAATGCTAATCTAGGACAGATGCAAAAAGGTTACGGTATCAGCAGGTAAACTTAGTGCAGAGGTACAAGTTATAGTATCAGCTGGTAATAGTATCAGAGTGACATCAGGTAACAATGGATCATCAGTACGTTTACAAGATTGTCAAGTAACTCATGCAGTGTTGGTAGCAGTACATGTGGAGAGGCAGCATGTAACAGGCAGAAAGTAACAGTATGTAATAGCCAGTAACAGTATCTAGCAATAGGTAGGTAGTCTACTTAGCAGGGGGATATTCAAGGTATCTAGTAGTCCGAGTTTGCAGGTAAAAGTCAGTTCAGCAGGTGTTTAGCTGGTTTTAATTGACTTCGGCATCAGTAGACTTTGTGGGTGTTGACCTGTCAGTCTTCTAATGGTCCGGTTTTGAATTAACCAGCTAGGTTTGTGTTTTATCTATGCACATCAGAGCAGTTTACATATATATTTATATAAACAAACAGGTACTTTTTACTCTCTTGTATCCAAAGGGCTCACAATCTAAGTGTACCTGAGGCAATGGAGGGTTAAGTGGCTTGCCCAAGGCCACAAGAAGTGGCCATGGGATTAGAGGCCCCAGTCCCTCTGGCCTGAGGTTACTTGTCCATATGCAGGAATTGAACCCTCAGCCTGAGGTAACCTGTCCCAAACACTAAGCCACTCCTCCCTAAAACTTGGTGTAATATTTGCATTCCGCCTTTTCATAGATAGGGCTGTTTCTGTGCGCTTTGGGAATGTCATGGTTGCTACAAAGGTGATGGGTGCATTTTTTTAGGGTTTTAGTGTTACACTACAGGGTAAGGAGTTATGTTGTTGTAACTGAATATTCCCTTTGATGGTTGGTGGTAAGGGGTAGCTTCCATGCAGTACACATGACATAAGAACATCAGCTGTGCTATGCCGGATCAGACCAAAGGTCTATTGAGCTCAACCTCCTGTCGCCAAATGTGTTCAGTCCAAGTCAAATACCTAGCAGATCCCAAAGAATATATCCAGTCCTCGTTACTTACTTTCAGTGATGAGTAGTGGCTTTCTCAAGCCTGTTTATTAATTGCTAAAGACATATCTTCTGGCAACAAATTCCATTGCTTACTTGTTCGTTGTGTGAATGAATACTTTCTCCAATTTGTTTTAAATCTGCTGTTAGTTTCATGAAATGTCTCCTAGTCTCTAGGTGATGCAGAATGTAAATAGGGCTTCTGTCCCTAGATATTTATACGTTCCACATTTAGGGGCTTGTTTTTGAGATAATTAGAGGTTATTTGAAGCTACAAACAAATCCGTGTTTGGTGTTTTTGCACCACAGGCGATATTGCTGGATTCTAGTGGAATTGAATATGCAAGTTTGTGTCAATTAGTAGTGGTCAGAATAGAGAACACACAAAAACGTAGTAGAGGATATAATACAAGCTGGGGAAGGGAGACAGAGTACTAGCAGAAGTGAGATTTTTTTCTGTATCTACATAATAAACTATTTTTGTTTAATGTCAATTTAAGAGGCACAACCTTCTTTAGTCCTTATACTATCAGGCACATTTGAGAAAACATATTGAATGGGGTATATGTATACGGCTCCATGGTAATGCACATTTTTATGCAAATGAAGCCCAAAAATGAGTGTATACACATTGCCTTCCATCCCGCTGGAACTGCCCAGTCTATAAATAGAATTGATGTTAAAATGATCCCTCTTACATGATGTTGTATGAATTTCCATCCACAATTCTCTTTCATAGATTTAGACCCTGATCATTCTTATAAATATGAATATATTATGACCAAATAAGAAAATATATAAGAAGAAAAGAACGTAAGAGAATATGAGATACAATTGTGATGAGGGTAGGGTGCTCTTAATAGGTGGAAATAGGCGAATAAGAGGAAGAAAATATTGAAGCTCAAGAGCAGATGTCAGGGTAGAGGACAAAATGGCTGGAGAGGTGAAGAATGTAAGGAATCGGTGATTTTGACTTTGGTTTGAGATTATGTGAATGAAGGGAAAGACTAAGGGGAGTTAACATGGAGAGGAAAAAAGTAATGTGGAGAATTGGGACTGGATGGTGAAGTGAAGCCACAGATCTGAGGGATTACAATATGATATGGTGAGGCACGAGAGAAAGCCCTAGTTGGCTGAAGTATACCTGGGAATAATAGTGTTAATGAGCCAGAGGAATGCTAGATGTGAAATTCAGATCATAAGGTGGATGGGCGAGGGTAGGGAGAGAGGAACTTAAAAAGTCAGCAGATCAAAAGGGATGTACCATGTTTAGTAATTATGGTCAGGGTTCATTTTCTATTTAGTGAGTAAGTGGAAAAGAAAGGCACAGAGAGAACTACCGTAGCACATTCAGTAAAGAACCAGAATGAAAGCAGAAAGCAAAAGGTAGGACAGCAGTCCAGATTCCAAAAAAGCAGAGCAAACTACAAATACATGCAAATAAATAAATGCAGACACACAAAAAACTCACACAATAAAATAAATAGCAATAAACTAAAACATAGTATAAGAACAGGAGTAATATACGGAAATATTTATTTACAGAAAGAGTGACAGATGCGTGGAATAATCTTCCATTGCAGGTAGTAGAGACCAGGACAGTATCGGAATTCAAGAAAGCATGGGTCAAGCACAGAAGATCTCTAAAGAAAAAAAGGAACTATAGTATTTGATATGGAAGGGCAGATCAGATAATCCATATGGTCTTTTTCTGCTAACATGTGACATGTTTCTATGTAACAAAAGATATACCATACTGGGTCAGACCAAGGATCCATCAAGACCAGTATCCTGTTTCCAACAGTGGCTAATCCAGGTCACAAGTACCTCTCAGGTTTACAAAAAGTACACAGATTCCATGCTGCTTGTCTATTGGGTAAGCAGTGGACTTCCCCGGTCCTCTTTTATAATGGTTTATGAACTTTTCCTCCAGAAACTTGTCCAAATCTCTTTTAAATCCAGCTACACTAACAGTTTGATTACGTGTTGAGTGAAAAAATATTTTCTCCGATAAGTCTTAAATGTGCTGTATTGTAACTTCATTGCATGTCCTCTATGGCCACCATGCAATGTGTGGAATATTTCCATAGATGTTACACACACATCCCAGTTGGGATCATATTGATGTCATTGGATAATGAAATATGCCTCATGTTTGAGACAGGATAGAAATATTGGCATTTTGCCTTACTCAAAATTCGACTGCAAAATCATTGCTGGCATACATATTCATGGAGACGGGCTTACATAAAGGGTACAAAAATGTGAACTCACACACCTGGGCATGGCCCCAAGGCACAAGGGATAGGCAATCGATGGAAGATAGATAGCTAAAGGACATGTTTAGACATCACAATCCACTGGTGACCAGATATTTCAACAAAATGACCACTTCATTGAGAAAAGGCCAAAAGGCCCTCCATTGTGTACTGACAAGTACAAAATCATTTCAAAATATACGACAGTTTCCTCCATCCATACAGGTCTTTATTTTTCAAAATCCTTTTATCAAGCAGTTATGGATACAATGGAGAAGGAAAGAAAGACTTCAGTCTATATATTTAGTCAATTCCAAGGCCTGAAAGCTGTAACATCACTGATCAAAAAACCTTCCATCAGCTAATTCTTTTCTTTAACATTCATGCAATTTTCACATAATTTTATCATTTTTCATCAACCAAATACCATATTTAAAAACATGCCTGTCTTGCCACTGTTTCTTCTTGGTTTTCTGACAACTTCTTACATGTTAATCTGTCCAAAACTTCAGCCATCTGGTTCACTGCTGGTGCTCCTCTTCCCACTCTTGCTCCTTCTCTGTCTGTTGGGCCTATTCCTCTTGTCTCTTCTATGCGTTATCTTGGGGTTACTTTGGATTCAGCTTTAACCTTCAAAGAGCATGTTTCTTCTATTGTTCAACGTTCTTTCTATACCCTGCGTCAGCTCCGTGCTATCCGGCCTTTTCTTTCCTTTTCTTCTCTGACCACACTTCTTCTTTCTCTTGTGGTTTCGCGTTTAGACTACTGTAATGCTTCTCTGGCCGGCCTCCCTCTTTCTCAGCTTCGTCGTCTTCAATTGGTTCACCATACTGCTGCTCGTCTTCTGACTAATTATTCACGTACGGCTCATATCACTCCACTTCTTACTCGTTTACACTGGCTGCCTATCCCTTTCCGTATTCAATACAAAGTTCTGATCTTTGTTCACAAAGCTCTCCACACTGGTGTTCCCCTTTACCTCTCTGATCTGGTGCGTTTTCACTGTCCCTCTAGAACGCTTCGGTCGATTCACGCTAACCGCCTCTTTCTCCCACCTCCTTCTCGGGCTCACCTCGAATCAACACGCTCTTCTGCTTTTTTCTTTCTCGGCCCCCGCCTTTGGAACTCTCTTCCCTCAACTTTACGCATGGAGTCATCTTTTAAAACTTTTAAGGCCTCCCTCAAAACTCACCTCTTCTGTGTTGCTTTTGATGTTCCTTCCCCCCCTGCCCACAGTTGATTGCTCTGTTTCTCTATTCTTCCTTTTCTATCTTTGCTGTCTCTTTTATGAATAATTGGCGTTCTTTTCTGTTTTCTCAGTAGCCTGTTTTTTATTGTACACCGCTGTATGCCTTTTTGGTCATGGCGGTATAAAAAGTTTTATAATAAAGATAAAGATAAAGATAAAGATATCAAATGGTTTCCACTTATCTTTTATGCAACGCATTTCATTAGCCTGCTCTCACTCCAGTGCTGACAGTGTTTCTCAAGGGCTGCATCAGGGAGTATTCCTTAAAAGATAAACAAAACCATCGTAACAAACTTAAAACATGTGAAGCCCATAACTGCATTTGTCAACTTCAATCCCCACCCCAAAAAGAACCATGCGAATGTACACATCCATACTCAGTCACCAATTATAGGGACACACACGCTGTCAAAACATTACTAAATGGCAGCTTGCACCCTGAACTGGTGCATCATCAAAACCAGATTAAAAATTGTTCTCAATGGAGCGCTATTCAGCACTCACAACCATAGTGCAGTGTATAAAACACTCTAGCTTAACAGAAGCACATTCATCAAGCTACAAAGCTCAAATATACCTCATATTGTGTGCCCAAGGTAAGGACAATGGTGAGAGGTGGTGATGAGAGAGGAACAATATAGCACACACTGAAGGCTCCATTTGGGTGGATTGAGGAGGCTGGAGCAGGATAGGATGAAGGCATCAGGATAGACCTGCTTACCCCATAGATATATGGGGAAGACACACTCAAGGCTAGAATGTGGTGGTACTTCCAGTAACACTCCACAAATGGTGCAGTGGCTGTGGAGAAGATGTAGGTGAAAATCTAGATTCCTTCTTTCCCACATCAACTATGGCTATGATGTGAGAGCCTTCCCAAAGCTCCCACAGGCCACACACGGCAGGGTGTGTGTGTCCTTGTTGGAGGCACATGTTGGATCTGTTGTAGGTGTGGCTAGGTGCCATAGGCAGCCACCGTACTGTGGCAGCATCAAGGTAGTGGTTGCGTGTGAGTCTGTACATGTCACCAGTTACGCTCATTGGAAGATGATTACCATCCTTTAATTCTTGCTATCTGTAACCCACCCACTATGGGAGGGAATCTACAATTGTGGCAACTGTCTGATGGATGGGTGTGTAGACTTCCAGTGCCAACTCCCTTTCCTCTACTAGTGTGTAGGCCAAGGTGGAGTGTGTGTGGACACCTTTCAAATAGGGCAGCAACAGGCACCTTCAGCCTTTTGCCCCCTCTATAAAATCTTCTGCATGTTTTAAACCATGATAGTCATCTACTATTGTCATGCGCCACAAAGTTGACAACAAACCTTTATACTAACAAATTAGAAGTCTCTGGCACATGTCCTGTCCTTGAATGTGGAGCCTAATAGGTGATGGATTAGATAGCTGGTTTCTAGAGTTTGTCTTGAGGATGTCTTCAAATGCTTTGACTGCAGTTGCTCTTTACACCCTGCAAGAGGCTGCCATTTTACCATCGTGCTTAGTCTAGGGTTAAAGTTATGCTGGTGCTTCTTCTATGTGGTCTATGCCCTAGCTGCATGATGACTGCAAGCAAGTCATGGCCTGTCTCTGTACAGGTCTTTATCCTTTGCTACCCTCACTCATATGAGAAGCTACCGCTATATGTTACATAATCCTCAGGTGCTGTGACTTACCTTATTGCTCTGTTTACTCTTGCTACACTCACGGCAACACTTCAGGATGGGCCTTCCAGATGGCGGTGAATTTCATCTTGTAGGCCTCCAGCTCTCTGTGTATGCCAAAGCATCTAGAAGAGAAGAAAGCTCACTGGCATTGAATTATACCTGCCACCCTCAGACCTACTTTCCCCACTATAGCAATCCACTTCTGTAGAAAGCATCTGGTTGAGTGAGCACTGCGGCATCTGGATTTGCGAGGCAGGAATTATTCTCCTGCCTTTAAAAACTGAGAGCAAGTATTTAGTGATGAAAAAGATGTCCTGCGCTTCTGGATGAGGTTTTAGCAGCAACATCTCCTTGAATGTGCCCTCTATGAGAACAGAGCAGATAGCAGAGCATAGTGCATTTATTACCTATGCCACTGTGGTGATCCTTTCATCTCCCTTGCCTCCCTATGGTGGCATCTCAATATGGACCTCAGCCACCTTGCTCTTCAATCATATGCCTGCTTTGTGAGATGTCACTACCTGTGCAATTTGCAGACCATGACATGGTATTCCCACATTTTAGTGTATGTGTCTTTGTGGGTGTGCTCTTGCTTACTTCATTGGTGTCATCCCAGGTCTTTTATGCTATTTTATTATTTCAGTCAAAGCAGTTTACATTGTAATTTAAACTTGGTAATGTGTACTGTACATTAAACAGGGACATTGATAGCTTGGAATTTTCTGATGCAATGGAGGGTTAAGTGACCTCGCCCAAGGTCACAAGGAGTGCTAGTGGGAAATGAACCCTGGTCTCTTGGTTCCCAAGCCAGTGCTCCATTCCCTAGGCTACTCCTCCTAGATGGTAGCCGAACCAGTGTAAGAGTGAGTGGAAAAAACAAGGTTTATAATCACTATGCCAAGACCATCTGGAACCTCTCTCACACCCTCTGTGCTGCATCAAGGGGAACTCTAAAACTATTGGGCCAGTACAGCTTGTGCACATTACAGAGCCCCAGAAGCACCAGGAGGTCACTCTCTGCCTCAGAGAAATTATGCTGTCCCTGGCTGCCAGGAGACGCACTATTAGCTACTGCAGTCTGTGGGGACCACAACACACTTCTTCGGGAAAAGCCATGCCATGCACATGTGGAGTGCCGTGGGACGTGTGCATTTTGCATTCAAATGGCATTTACACATATAAGCTCCATGTGCACTGTTCAGAAATATGCTCCTTTGCGCATGCTTCAGTCCATTAGCGGCCTCTATATTTTCCATGTATATTTGGATCTGCTGATAGAGATACCCATGCACCCCCATTTTAGAACAGAGTTGTACATCTTTGCCGCCTGATTTTACACATGTTCATGCTGCTATTTTACAATACATACACATGTACAGTCAGGGCCGGATTTACCTTGAGTGAGGCCCTACGCCAACAAAAATTGTGGGCCCCCAGCAGGGGCGGCCCAAGGGGGGTGTGGGCCTCATTTGCATAAGGGGCCTCATTTGCATAAATATCTGCATAATGTTACCATATACTAACTTTTAGTAAACGTGCCTCTTAATGAGTGTATGGATAAAGAAAGACTAAAAGATTTCTACATTACTATAATCCAGTGCCAACTGCCAGACACATTAGGAACTACTACAAACACTGCCCATTTAGAACCCATAGCAAACCCGCCGTATCCTAACAGCACTACCAGGACTCACAAAGCACCATACTCTACCAATCAAAAGGCAACACTGCAAATATTAAACCAATACATTTCAGAGAACAACAATACATGACCTACTGGGGAAAGAGAACAAGTGGCAATGTCAAATAGGAATTATATAAACAGAACACCTCAGCTCAGTTACACATGCAGAACATAGACCATCACCAAACAAGTAATCACATTTTAGAAACAGGAAGACAATAATTAAACTGGGAATCCCAAAAGCCAAACTTGGAATGTACAACACTGTAGAAATAAAACTATACATTAATTTGCTCTTGTACTAAACAAAGCGCAGACGTTAATGATGCACATTTACCAGAGCTGACATATTCCAATTAATAAATTCAAAATAAAGAGATATTTTTCTACCTTTTGTGCATTTTTTTCAGCTGCAATTGCTCCAGCCACTTTCTTCTGGTTTCTTCGTGTCTTCTGCTAACCCTCCATCGTCTGCTGTCCATTTGTCCTTTCTTCTCTCTTCTAGTTTTTTCCATTCTCTCTCTACATCTGCTTTAACATACTAATCTTTCTCCTTTTGCTCTTTCCTCATTCCTATTTCATCCACTCAAATTTTACCCCTCCATCCTCAATCCCCACTTACTCTCCCAATACCCGGCCAATTGTAGATTTTTTATCCCTCCCACACAAAATATTTTTCCCTTCTCCATTTTACTCTTCCAGCCCCATCCCATTCTAATCCTCCCCCAACATCAGCTCCCTTCTAGTTCCAGCCTCACCCAGCATCCATTCCCTTCTAGTCCCTGCATCAGCCCATTTCCAGTCCTAGCCACCCATCAGCCCATTTCCAGTCCTAGCAACCCCCCAACCCAATACCAGTCCTAGCCCCCCCATCAACCCACTTACAGTCCTAACCCCCCATCACCCCATTTTCAGTTTAAGCCCCCCCTATAACCCATTACCAGTCCTAACCCCCCATCAGCCCACTTCCAGTCCTAACCCCCCATCAGCCCACTTCCAGTCCTAACCCCCATCAACCCATTTCCAGTCAGCCCCCCATAGCCGATTGCCAGTCCTAACCCCCCCCATCAGCCCACAGTCCATTACCAGTCCTAACCCCATCAGCCCACCTCAAGTCCTAACCCCTGCCCATCAGCCCATTTCCTGTCCTAGCCCCCCCCCATAGTCCATTATCAGTCCTAACCCCCCATAGCCCATTACCAGACAGCCCCCATCAGCCAACAGCCCATTACCAGTCTTAACCCCCCCATAGCCCATTACCAGTCCTAACCCCCCCCAACAGCCCACAGCCCATTACCAGTCCTAACTCCATCAGCCCACCTACAGTCTTAATCCCCCAGCCCATTTCCAGTCCTAGCAACCCCCCCAACCCATTACCAGTCCTAGCCCCCCATAGCCCACTACCAGTCCTAATCCCACCAGCCCATTTCCAGTCCTAATCCCCATCACCCAATTTTTAGTTTAAGCCCCCCCCATAGCCCATTACCAGTCCTAAGCCCCCATCAACCCACTTCCAGTCCTAATCCCATCAGCCCATATAGACTTAGCTCCCCCAGAGCCCATAGCCCCCCCATAGCCCATCACCACTCCTAACCCCCCATAGCCCATTACCAGTCCTAACCCCCCCAACAGCCCACAGCCATTACCACTCCTAACCCCCCCCAGCCCATCACCAGTCCTAACCCCCCCAACAGCCCACAGCCATTACCAATCCTACCCCCCCCCAGGCCCTCACCAGTCCTAACCCCCCCAGCCCCCCACAGCCATTACCACTCCTAACCCCCCCCGCCCATCACCAGTCCTACCCCCCCCCCCAGCCCACCCCAGCACAGCGAATTTTTTTTACAAAAGAAGCTGTCGCTGCCTCTGCCGGGGCCGGGGCCGTCGCGGCAGAATTGAGTGTGCCGCGGGGCCCCCCCTTCCCAGCAGGGCCTGCCCTCCCCGGTATCACCTCTCTCAGCTGCCTCCCTCCAGTCACACGCGCCGGCTTTCAGAGCGTGAGGGAAGAGTTTTTCCTTCGCTGCTCTGTTTAAGCCCGCGGGGGCTGATGGGATTCCCATCAGCCCCCGCGGGCTTAAACAGAGCAGCGAGGGAGAAACTCTTCCCTCGCGCTCTGAAAGCCGGCGCGTGTGACTGCAGGGAGGCAGCTGAGAGAGGTGATACCGGGGAGGGCAGGCCCTGCTGGGAAGGGGGGGCCCCGCGGCACACTCGATTCTGCCACGGCGGCCCCGGCAGAGGCAGCGACAGGTTTTGTTTTGTTTTTTAATTTTAATGATGTATCAGAATGTTTTTTGCGCGGGGCCCCCTGAAATGCGGGGCCCTGTGCAAAAAACATTCCCGGTGGGCCCTTGCCAGCTGTGGGCCCTACGCCACGGCGTACGTGGTGTATAGGCAAATCCGGCCCTGTGTACAGTATATTGCTGTGAGACTTCAAAAACATCCATTTGGAGGGCCGAGATATGTTGATTTTAAAATGGTTTCACACGTGCACACCCGCTCTTCTAAAAAAAAACATATAGGAGTTAGTGAGTTGTACTGACTCACAATTATGTGCTTGTACTATAGAAGTTTCCAGGGCTTTTAAAGAGGTAGACAGAATTTGGGCCTGGCAGGAACCACCACCCAGGAAAAAGATTTAGCCATCATTGTGGATAACATGTTAAAACCCTCGGCCCAGTGTGCAGCGGTGGCCAAGAGAGCAAATAGAATGCTGCGTATCATAAGGAAAGGAATGGAAAATAAAACAAAAGATATTATAATGCCTCTATATCGTTCCATGGTGAGACCGCACCTTGAATATTATGTGCAATTCTGGTCACCGTATCTTAAAAAGGATATAGCGTTATTAGAAAAGGTTCAGAGAAAAACCACCAAAATGGTAAAGGGGATGGAAGGATACTCCTATGAAGAAAGGCTAAAAAGGTTAGGGCTCTTTAACCTGGAAAAGAGACGGCTGAGGGGAGATATGATAGAAGTCTATAAATTAATGAACGGAGTGGAACGGGTAAATGTAGATTGATTGTTTACGTTATCAGAAAATAGAAAGACTAGGGGACATGCAATGAAGCTACAGGGTAAACTATTTAAGACTAATAAAAGAAAATATTTTTTCACTCAACGTGTAATCAAACTCTGGAATTTGTTACTGGAGGATGTAGTAAAGGCTGTTAGTGTAGCTGGGTTTAAAAAAGGTTTGGACAAGTTCCTGGAGGAAAGGTCCATAAACCATTATTAAGAAGGGACCCAGGATATCAATGCTTGACCCAGTACAAGCATTGCGGAACCTGTGTCTTTTGGGGAAACTGCTAGGTACGTATGACCTAGATTGGCCACTGTTGGAAACAGGATACTGGGCTTGATGGACCTTGGTCTGACCCAGTATGGCATATCTTATGTTCTTAAGTGAAGTGCTGCTGCAGTGGATGGGCCTCAGAGGGATGCACTGGCCCCAATTGCTATCCATGCTGCTAGAGGCTCATCAATATAATCAACCCAATTGTATTATGGTTCATATTCTATTGTAAAAGGGGTAGATCTGATCTGACAAATGAAGAGGGATTTTTTCTTGATTCGTTGCTGTTTCCCGGCTGCTATGGTCATTTGGTCACAGATAATTCCACGGTGCCTATGGTGCAATGCCATCTGACCACAAGCAATTGAGCATTTGCAGAAAAGGGTGAATGCGGAGGTCTCTAAGTTTGTCCACCGCTTGCAAGGGCTTGTCATGGCTCACGACTTAATTACTGTGGATTGCCCAGGGCTGTTTCGCCCGGATGGCGTTCACTTGTTGGATATTGGCCAGGATATCTTTTTAAGTTCAGTTCAGGATGTGTTGGAGGGGTGCAACAAAGCATTTCAGGCTGTGGCATTGTTGGGGGGGGGGGGGGGGCGGGCGGAGACATGCAAGGTACAGTCTCTGCTTTTGGCGGAATTTAGAGGTGGCTGACCTCCCTCTGGGGTTAATTCCTTCTCCCCTCCCCGACCCCTTGAAAGGACAGGGAGGAGAACAGGGATAGGACAACTAGAGGATTCCTGCATCATGGGTATCACCGCCATGTTGGGTCCCAGTTGCACTGAGTCTCCCATAGATGGATGCATGCTTCTGTCTGGCATCACTGCAGGCTGGGGAGTGGGGGGGAGGGGGGGGGCTCAGCAGAAGAGGGGAGTACGGAAATATAAAGTAAAGGGGCTAGGACAATGCCTTCTAGCCTACCCTGTGAAATGGTTGGATGTTTAATTAAAGTTATGGCCAATTCTTTGCCAAGCACCTCTCCAAGGGAATGTTATTTCAGTTTTAGCAGGGTGCAAGAGTGTAAGGTGGGCGAAGGATGGCGAGGGCAAGTTCCTATGTTATGTGCTTTTGTTATAAACATTTCTGGGACTTTTAAAGAGCTAGACAGTAGACTGCAATCAGTTGAAAGAAAGTTTGCTTCTTTTGAGCCTCAGTTTAGTTCCATTCAGGCTGTTGGTATTTCCTGTTTTCAGTGCAGCCTCGGCCTTCATTATAAACTGAAAATGCTGGAAAATTCCCTGAGGATTAATCTGAGGTTCTTAAATTCTTCTAAGATTTATTTACCATCTCCAATGCTATTACTTAGGGAATATTTTAAAGGTGTCCTTCAATTATCGAGTTCTGATGATATTGTTATTTCTCAGTGTCGTTATTTGCCTCCCCTAAACAAGAGTCTGGGACCATCACCTCTGGTGGTGCCCCAACACCTGATTCAGGGAAGCAATTGATCTTACTGCATTTCATTAAGATTCATTTGATTCAATCACTCAAAGCTCTACTCTTTTGGTTGTATTTTCTTCGGAGAATAAGCTGCTTGCTTTGGGATCTTATTTTCGAAAAAAGGAGTTAAATTTTTGTGGCGTTTACTTTGCCTGCTTATCTTGAGAAATTTATTCAATCTAGTAATTGATCTTTTTTATTTTCATTTCTTTGTCTAAAATTCATGTACTAATCCTGCTATATAAGAAATTTGGGCTAGGTAGAGCATGAATATTCTCTGCCCTTTTCTATATTTAATTTTTTTCCTTTATGTAATCACTTGCTCTTCTCATAAAGTGGGCTTATGGATATCTAGTGAGGATGTTTTTCTTATGTAGTTTCCATTTTTTAAATTTATTATTGAAGTTGTAATTTTTGAAAATCTAATAAAAGATATGAACATAGATTCGCAGACGTTTTCATTTCCACCTCACTTCTTCCATATAAATGGCCTTTTTAAAATGTGCCTTCACCAGTAAGTGGCCTTTTCTGACTTGGCCCGTAGGATAGAGTGGAAGGTATAAATGGAGTATAAATATCCTGCATATTCAAACTCTGGTCAACGTGTAATCAAACTTTGGAATTTGTTACCGAAGGATGTAATAAAAGCTCTTAGTTTAGTTGGATTTAAAAGAGGTTTGGACAAGTTACTGGAGAAAAAGTCCATTAACCATTATTAAAGTGGGCCAGGGAAATCCACTCTTTACCCCGGGACAAGCAGCATGGAATCTGTGTACCTTTTAGGAATCTGCTTGGTTGCGATTGGAAAGAGGATACTGAACTTGATGGATCTTTGATATAGTCTAGTATGGAATATTATTTATGTTCTTTTATGAGTACCTGTGATCACTCCTCCTCTTATAAATTCCAAATATTTGTAAAGACATGTCTAATGGTTTTTTTTCTTGATTATCTTTGAAGTAACTATTTCTATATGATATTTAAAAAAATAACAGATATCTATCTCTATTCATCCTCTGGCACTGGAACTGGGTTTGGGTCAGGGCCGGCCCCAGAGCTGGTTCAAGGTGTTGGTGCCCTAAGCGAACCTTAAGCCTTTTGCCTTCCCCTGGCTGTTAGAATCAATTGTTTAGCATTGAATGTTTTGCTGTTTGCCAACCCAAGAAGCTTTCACCCTAGGCAGCCACCTAATTTGCCTAATGGTTGGGCCAGCCCTGCTTTGAATATACCAAGCTTTTGATGTTTTAATACTATCCTGTTGGAAATGACAAGCTGCTACTGGTTCCTGTGGTCAACACGTGCTTGTGGTTTTCCTTTAACTTTTTATAGCTTGTTCATAGCAATCCTCTAAAATTCAGCCAATCTGTATTTCAAAGGAGAATAGAATCACAGAAACATATATAGTACTGGAAATTCACAAAACAAGAAAATTGCACTAAAAGGGCTTCTTTCTCTCTTCTGTCTGTTTCTCCCACCCCACTGTGTCATTCACTGCAATGACCGTCATAGACTGTTCTTTCAATTGCCTTGGAGGTGGTTAGAGAGCAGTCAAAAGTATCGCACGTGCAGCCTTGACAATGCCCACAGATTTAAAATATCCAATCAATAAAGAAAGAAAAAAGTAACTCAGTAAAAATAAAATTCTAGTAGGGTATTAGATTAGAACTTGAATCTCAGGCTGGGTCAGGTCATTACCACCAAGCAAAAACAGCAGTATGCCACACAGATTAGCAGGAACAAACCAGTCCAAAAATGTGGGCAGGATGTACACACAAACAGAATTTTAATTCCCACAGAAGAATTAAAAAGGAGCATTGATAATTTAGTGGTCATTGCATATGAAACAGGACATATCATGAATAAAGAGAGAGAATTTTTAATTGTAGATAAACCCATTATGCCTACAATTTATATTATTCCAAAAATCCACAAGTCCCTTAACAATCCCCCCGGTCGTCCCATCATGTCAGCCATAGGATCATTATTAGAACCTATTTCCCAGCTATTGGATGTCATCTTAAGACCACGCGTTACTAAAATGTGGTCATATGTCCGAGACTCCTCTCATGCGATAGAGATCTTATCCGCATTTAACGACTTGGGCCCTGACACTATTCTTGTTACATTAGATGTGGAATCACTATATACAAACGTACCACAATGGGAAGCATTAAACATTATTGGACAATGTCTTCTTTGCAGGCAAGATCACAGACGCATATCCACTTCATTTTTCTTGGCACTGGCTGAAATAGCATTGTGCAAAACCTTTTTCTGTTTCAGAGATTTGTTCTATCAACAGATTAAGGGGGTCACCATGGGGTCATCTATGGCCCCCAATATTGCTAACCTTTACATGTTCCAGTTTGAAGAAAGTTTTCTAAAAGACCACCCCTTCAAAGATAGGGTGCGTTTGTGGATAAGATACATTGATGATATTTTGGTAGTTTGGGACGGATCAATGGACCAACTGTCTAACTTCAATACATGGATCAATGGTTTAGATGAAAACTTGTGGTTCCAAATCACCTATTTATTTATTTATTTACATTCTCTTATATACCGCGCTATTTCCCATCGGTGCGGTTTACATGGAACATTTTTACATATTTCAAACTGGTTGATCTGTGTTTACAATTAACAGGTACACGAACTTGGATCGAAACTTGGGTAACTACATCTGTATTATTCAAACTAGATGAACCTTTTGTTTTGACTAGGTTAGCTAGGTGAGTATCCCCTATTTAGATTTGTTGATAAGAAAAGAAGGTAATAAGTTCATGACAACATTATATAGGAAACCAACTGATAGGAATCAGTTACTACATTATACTAGTTTTCATAACCCATCTCTGAAAAATAATTTACTGGTGGGACAGTTTTTAAGAGCCAGAAGGATATGCACATCGATTGTTGATTTTGAGCAACAGGCAATATATTTGAAAGAAAGGTTTAAGGCACACCTATATCCTAATCAATTCATTGACAAAGCTTATACAAGAGCCCACAATTCATCTCAAGATAAGTTATTAGAATTACAAGACAAGAAGAAAGGTAATACTAAAATTGTATGCCCCTCCTATATTCTCTACAGTCCCTTAACAACATAGAAATTCTTAAAAAGGAATGGCATCTCATTCAAGCTATTCCAGGTTTCAAGATATGGGCTTTATGGTGGCCCACAAACGGAACGTGAATCTCCGAAATCTTCTGGTTCCTTCAGCTTTTACTGAAAGAAAAAAATTATCTGTACATAAAGGACAATATCAATGCGGTCATTGTTCAGTTTGTATACACGTGTTGCCAGTACGGAATAATTTCACTCATCCTGTCACTCGAAAGAAATTCTTTATTGAAGATTTTTCAAACTGTGACATGTCACATGTCATTTACATTATTACATGTCCATGCAATAAATTGTACATTGGCAAGACTATACGCACCATACGTGTACGCATAGTGGAACACAAAAGCTGAATAAAAAGGAAGTTAGCTGATAGGCCACTAGTTCAGCACTGGTTAGAGATGGATCATAAGATATCTGATTTAAATTTTTTTGTCATTAAAAAAGTAAAACTAAACTGGAGAGGAGGAGATATTGATAGAACTATGTTACAGTAAGAACAACGATACATTTTTCAGTTAAACACTATGGCCCCACAAGGTCTTAATTTGGAAAGAGATCTTTCTGTTTTTTTATAGTAGCCCTTCCTTTTTTAATAGGTTCTTTTAATAGGTTTTTTGGATTACACTGCATCGTTTTTGAATTATTTATTTATTTATGTTTTTATCTATAGCTTTATTTATTTATTCAATTATTCATTTATTGTTTTTTGCTCCACCGCGATTTTATAATGTTATCTCAATACACATATTAGGTGCCTGTCTGCATATGTGACCAATATTTTATATAGGTGATTCAATATGCATAAGTCCTTTTTTTCCTGGGTGAAATAACGACGAATATGGTAGTGTTTGGATACATCATTTATAGTACAGGTCTCTTGCCCCTTATCTAGAAGGTCTCTTTGTAAATTTCTCTAGAAACAATTTATTGCTCTAAGAATACTGATCCTGTTTTTCCTTTTATGCTAAGTTAGATTTTGAGTGGATTTAAATTAAAGCTCTTTGCTGACACTAGGCTCTGACTAAGTATTAAATTTAAACTAGCAGTTCTCTGCTAGATTCTGAATTTAAACTGAAAGCTCTCTGCTGAGTCTTAACTTAAACTGAAAACTAACTACTGAGTTTTTAATGTAAACTAAAAGCTCTTTGCTGATACTAGGCCTGACTGAGTATTATATTTAAACTAGAAGCTCTCTGCTGGGGTTTAAATTTTACCAGAAAGCTCTCTGTTGGGTTTTAAATTTAGATTGAAAGCCCTCTGATGGGTTTTAAATTTAAAATAAAAGCTCTCTGATGGGTTATGAATTAAAAATGAAAGCTCTCTCCTGGTTTTTAAATTTAAACTGAAAGCTACCTGTTGAGCTTTTAATTTAACTAATAGTTATTTGCTGATACTAGGCCCTGACTGATTTAACAAATACACTGGATTCAGTTTAATCAGCTTTAATCTAAAGAATTCCCTTTACCTCAAAATTTGAAAAATTCCCAGAAGTAAATACTTACAATTGCAGATCTCTCTCCAGAAGTAGCAGTCCCTTTTTGTAGTCCTTCAAGACGCAAGTACGCATAGCACCAAAAACATAAATACTTTTGCGTTATTTGTGCTTACACATATGCTTTTAGGGCTTGGAATACACTGCTCACACTGTATATAGCTCACCACAAAATCAAATGTAAAAATGTAAATATTTCCCGTACACAGCCCACACTGTATATAGCTCACCACGCAATCAACGTCACACCACTCACACACACACGTATCCATTTATCACTGCATGCCCACATCCAAGCACCCTGACACTTGATTTGTTTGATGTGCAATCCACTTTGATTTCAGGATAAAGCAGTATATAAATCCTTTTAAATAAATAAATAAAAAGAAAAAGAAATAATTTGGCAGAGTAGGAATGAAGTTGTGATGTACACATGTATTTTATCAAATGACTGCATACATGAAGTCCAAAAAGCTGCCAGCATGGTTTAAAGGTGAGGTCAGAGAGGCTGTTGTTGCCAAAAAAGCATCTTTCAGGAAATGGAAAAAAGAGCCAAATGATGAAACCTGGAAACAGCACAAGCACTGGCAAGTCAAATGCAAGGCATTGATAAAGCAGGCAAAGGGAGAATTTGAGAAGAAGCTTGCTGCGGAAGCAAAAACACAAAATGAAGATTTTTTCAAGTACATTCGTAGCAAAAAACCTGTGAGAGAGTCAGTTGGTCCATTAGATGATAGAGGAGTTAAAGGGGCACTAAGAGGCGACAAGGCGATAGCGGAGAGACTGAATGAATTCTTTGCTTCGGTCTTTACTGAGGAAGATGTAGGGATGTTACCCATGACTGAAGTGGTATTTAAAGGTGCGGAAGAATTGAAGGAAATATCGATACATCGGGAAGATGTATTACAACTATTAGATAAACTGAAGAGTAGCAAATCACCTGGGACGGATGGTATACATACAAGGGTGTTGAAAGAACTGAAATATGAGATTTCAGACCTGCTATTAGTAATCTGTGAACTATCATTAAAATCATCTCTAATACCTGAAGATTGGAGGATCACCAATGTAACACCAATTTTTAAAAAGGGTTCCAGGGGTGATCCAGGAAACTACAGACCGGTGAGCCTCACATCAGTACCGGGAAAAATGGTAGAAACCATCATAAAGAATAAAATTACTCAGCATGTAGATAGTCATGGCCTAATGGGAGACAGCCAACATGGCTTTAGACAAGGAAGATCTTGTTTTACTAACCTGTTATGTTTTTTTGAAAGTGTGAATAAACAGGTGGACAAAGGTGAGTCGGTTGATATAATGTATCTGGACTTTCAGAAAGCCTTTGACAAGGTCCCTCATGAGAGACTTTTGGCAAAACTAAAGAGTCATGGGATAGGAGGCAGTGTACTATTGTGAATCAGGAATGAACGGAGTGGAACGGGTAAACGTAGATCGATTGTTTACATTATCATAATATAGAAAGACTAGGGGACATGCAATGAAGCTACAGGGTAAACTATTTTAAGACTAATAAAAGAAAATATTTTTTCACTCAACGTGTAATCAAACTCTGGAATTTGTTACCGGAGGATGTAGTAAAGGCTGTTACTGTAGCTGGGTTTAAAAAAGGTTTGGACAAGTTCCTGGAGGAAAGGTCCATAAACCATTATTAAGAAGGGACCCATGATATCAATGCTTGACCCAGTACAAGCATTGCGGAACCTGTGTCTTTTGGGGAAACTGCTAGGTACGTATGACCTAGATTGGCCACTGTTGGAAACAGAATACTGGGCTTGATGGACCTTGGTCTGACCCAGTATGGCATATCTTATGTTCTTAATTCATGAATTCTGCAGCAAGGGCATATCAAGATATCTAACCCCCCCCCCCCCTTTGCAAACAACAGAGTAATCCAAAGCAGGGGAAATGATTCACTTATGTGGACAGCATGCAAGGGGACCTGCCAGGATACTTAAATCCCCCCTGGTATGCACAAAACTCACCCATTTGGAGAAGTTGCCCCTGAAGAAACTAAGTAATCCAACCCTGGCAAAAAATGTACTTTTCAGTAAGATTTAACTATTTGCCTTAGGACAGAGTGATTTAAGGAAGATACCTCATGGCAAGAAAGTCTCTTGGTCCAAGGAATGGAGTTGTCTGTGCTCCTTAGGGCCTAGAGGAGCTTCTGGCCAATCACTGGAGAGCAGGAGCTCCTGGCCAATCACTGAAGCTCAGCCATAACCTGGTTGACAGGGCGAGGCAAGATATATTGCCCCGGAAGTTTATTGAACATGGTCTGCAGTCAAGGAAACAATCATTAGAGAGCAAGGGCTCAAAGGTAACTCTGGAGACTTGGAGAGGGATGTAAGGAGGGAGTTTCTCTGGAATATGTAGCCTGCAGTCTAGTTAGAGCCTTCATTCCAGAGTCAGCCTGATCCTATCAGAACTCCATAATAGTATGTGTGAGAGGCTGACTGCCGTAGTCTGGTAGAGAATGCATAGAGATTGCTCTCTGCACCTGCTTGTTAAGAAGGCATGTGTGAGAAGTGCAGATAAGGCTGACAGATCCACATCCGGAGGGTATGAAGAAGGAAGTATACTCATATCCCTTGTCTTTTCCATGTTGACAGTGAACACTAATGAGGAATAAGGGCTCTTGTTTTCATCTTGCCCAGTCACTTGGTTTGCAGCTTGTCGTGCTGTGAGGGCTTGCGTGCATCAGTGATGCTGAGAGCTAAACTATCGGTAGTTTAACTACTGGCAGGGTCTCCCAAGATGGACAGGTCTCAGCTGAGGTGCCAGACCAAGACAAACCACCCATCTGGGCAGCAGCAGAATGGGAGAGTGTTGACGGCGGAGGATCACATTTTTGTGACAACGGCAACAACACCAAACTTAAACTGCGTGGAAGAAAGGCCCGGCAATCTACTTCTGTATCTTGCCATGAAAACCCAATGGATAGTTACAACAAAACAAATTGGGCTATGGTGCTGGAAGATGAGACCCCCAGGTCGGAAGGCACTCAACTAGCTACTGGGGAAGAGCTGAAGACTTTTCAGAGTAAAGCCAGCATTTATGATGTGGTTGGATCAAAGCCCTCGGGAAGTCTGACTGCTGATGTAGCTGCGCATGAAATGAGAGTCAGAAGCTGTAAAGATGTCTTACACATTGGAACATGGAACGTACGAAGTATGAACCAAGGGAAGTTGGAGGTGGTCAAGAATGAAATGGAACGTGTACAACTTGATCTATTGGGTGTCAGCGAACTGAAATGGACTGGCATGGGGCACTTTGCATCAGATGATCACATGGTGTACTATGCTGGATATGAAAGACAAAGAAGAAATGGTGTTGCATTTATAATAAAGAAGAAACTTGCAAGAACTGTAATGAAATACAATGCAGTCAGCGAACGCTTAATCTCTATTCGTCTACGAGGACTGCCTATCAACACAACTATAATTCAAGTATATGCCCCAACAACAACTGCAGAAGAGAATGAAATTGAAGAGTTTTATGAACAAGTACAAGCTGAAATTGACAGAACATGCAAACAGGATATCCTGATAGTCATGGGTGACTGGAACGCAAAGGTTGGCAACAAAGAAGAAGGCAAAGTAGTTGGAAAATATGGACTTGGCAACAAAAATGAAGCTGGAGAAAGACTGATAGAATTCTGCAAGACCAATGATCTATTCATCTCAAACACCTTCTTCCAGCAACACAAGGGGCGACTGTACACATGGACTTCACCCAATGGATTATATAAAAATCAAATTGACTACATCTGTTGAAGTCAACGATGGAAAAGCTCTGTAACGTCAACAAAAACAAAACCTGGAGCTGACTGTGGTACAGATCATCAACTACTAGTATGCAAACTCAAGCTAAAGTTGAAAAAGAGCAAACCACTCATGAATGTAGCAAAATATGACCTTGAGAATATACCACTGGAATTTAAAGAATGCCTGCAAAATCGATTTGCTGCTTTAGATACAAATGACAGAGCTCCAGAAGAGTTATGGAATGACATCAAGAAGGTTGTGTTGGAAGAAAGAGAGAAGTCTCTACAAAAGGTGAAAAAGCAAAAATGGCCAAAATGGATGACAGAAGAAACTCTGAAAATTGCCCAGAAACGCAGAGAAGCTAAAGTCAGAGGTGAAAGAAAGACAATCGCAGAACTCAACAGAGATTTCCAACGTGCAGCAAGACAGGACAAGGAAAAGTACTACAATGACACTTGCAAGGAAATAGAAGCAGAAACTATTAGAGGAAGAACAAGATCGGCTTTCCTAAAGCTACGAGAGTTAAAGAAAAAGTTCCAGCCTCGAATTGGAATGTTACAAGATGCTCAAGGTTCTATGTTGAATGATGCTGAGAAGATCAAGAAAAGGTGGAAGGAATATACAGAGTTTTTATATGATAAAGATCAAGTGGACCAACAGCCGTTTCAACCTGTACCTTATGATCGGGAACCATTAGTGATGAAAGAAGAAGTTGAAGCAGCATTGAAAGCCTTATCAAAGAACAAAGCACCAGGCATTGATAGCATTCCCACAGAAGTATTGCAGCAATCTGATGCAGCTGTTACCGTACTCACAAGGCTCTGCCAAGAAATATGGAAGACAACATCATGGCCAACTGACTGGAAAAGATCTGTGTTTATACCAATACTAAAGAAAGGTGATCCAACTGACTGTGGAAATTATCGCACAATCGCTCTGATCCCACATGCCAGCAAGATTCTACTAAAGATTATTCAAAAGAGACTACAATCATACCTGGAACAAGAACTACCTGAAGTGCAAGCAGGGTTCAGGAAAGGGCGAGGAACGAGAGACATCATTGCAGATGTGAGATGGATCCTTGAAAAGACTAAAGAATACCAAAAGCATATCTATTTGTGCTTTATTGACTATAGCAAGGCTTTTAACTGTGTAAACCATGAGAAACTCTGGACCACATTAAGAAGCATGGGTATACCAGAACACCTGATCGTTCTCTTGCGCAATCTGTACATTGATCAAGAAGCAACAGTTCGAACGGAACAAGGAGAAACAGAATGGTTTAAAATAAGCAAAGGTGTAAGACAAGGCTGCATACTTTCCCCCTACCTGTTTAATTTATATGCAGAACAAATCATCAGAGAAACAGGATTGTATGAAGACAACAGAGGTGTGAAGATTGGTGGAAGACTCATCAACAATCTTTGCTATGCTGATGATACCACATTACTGGCTGAAAGTGAAGATGATCTGAAACATTTGCTTCTCACAATCAAAGAACATAGTCTCAAAATGGGCCTGCACCTTAATGTAAAGAAGACAAAGATCATGACAACTGGCATAATCAACAGGTTCATCGTTGAAGGAGAAGAAATTGAAATTGTGAACAACTTTAACCTACTTGTATCAACTATCAATAAAGAAGCAACAAGCGGTCAAGAAATCAGACGACGCATTGCTCTTGGCAGAATGGCTATGAAAGACCTAGATAAGATTCTCAAGAGCAGAGATGTCTATCTCCATACAAAGATTTGACTTGTTCAAGCCATGGTATTTTCAATAACATCATATGGATGTGAAAGCTGGACAGTGAAAAAGACAGATAGGAAGAAAATTGATGCCTTTGAATTATGGTGTTGGCGGCGAATACTGTGTATACCATGGACTGCCCGAAGAACAAACCAGTCGGTACTAGAGGAGATCAAACCTAAGCTTTCTTTAGAAGCTCAGATGACGGGGGCGGAGCCTGATGTCCAGCGGGATGGTCGCATAACGCTGAGGCTCCCGAGGGGCCTACTCAGAATCCTGAATTAACACCTCACATATTTGGAACTTTTACTCTGATCTTGCCGGGGCATATTGGTGAGATGGCGGGGACCAAACCAACGCGCCTGGAATTTGGGTCTCCAGCGGCTTCTCACGGCAAACGTTCCAAAACTGAACCTCCGTCCCTGCAGAAGGGGCAGGCCTTGTGCGAGGGCCCCGAAATGCAGCAGGAAATCCTCGTAGAGATTAGAGGGGTCAAAAACCTTGTGCAGGCAAACGGTGAAGCACTCCGAGCGCTGCGGGACGATTTTGGTGTGCTGCAAAGCAAGCTAGAAGGGCTTTCTTCGCGTCAGGACAAAATGGAGAGCATATTGGACTCCCATGCGGCCCGGTTGTCCAAACTCGACAAAGTTGAACGACAGGTGCGGGCCTTGCAGAAAGAGGTGGAAGATGGCAATAATAGAGCGTGCCGCAATAACATACGACTCGTGGGCATACCGGAGGGAGCGGAATCGGGAGACATGAAAGAGTTTTTATGCAAAATCCTCCCTTCCTTGCTCCAAATCACCTTTACCAAAGATTTGGAGATTGATCGCGCTCATCGTGTACCCACCAGCATAACGCTCAACAGGAAGACCCCGCGGCCTATCATTTTTCGACTATTGAGATATCAACATGTGGAGCAAATTCTAAGTGCCTCTCGGGCGAAGGGCCATATGGAGTTTGAGAGCCACAAGATCTCCTTCTATCCCGACTTGTCTAAACCCACAGTCGACCGCCGAAAGCGCTTTCTGGAATTCCGGCCGAGGCTTCAACAACTACAAGCACGCTATGGCCTGATGTACCCGGCCAAGCTCCGAGTCACGCTTCACAATCAGACAAGAACATTCGAGGACCCTGATCTACTAGCGGAGTTTTTGGATTCCAAAGAAGCCGACTTGATGCGCTGACTTCCAGAATATTCCTGCACGTCTCCTTATATCTGCTGTACCGGCCATATTGGATCTGCCGCAGCCTAGCAAAGAGTCTGGCGTGGGCAGTCTGTTGCCTTACTCTTGATGGTATCTGTGACCAGACTCCATCTACCCACAGTAGCCTCGATGAGTATCAGAGACAGTGTTATTATGGACTCTGGTGTTTCTTTTCCTTTTATACATGTCTTCTATTTCCTCTCTGGGGCCTCCTCCCGCAGACATCTGGTCGCCATATTCTTTGGGGGTTTTGCTTCTTCTCTAAGATTCGTTGGTACAGACTTTTCAATATGGGGTGTATTAGCCAGAATACTCGGTGATTATGACATTGTTGTACAGATTCTGCTTATGTTCTATGTTATCAAGCGCCCCTACCTAAAATGTCTACTACCGATTGATGACACCATGTAAGATTTTTCATTGAACGTAAAAGGCATCAATAATCCGATAAAACGGTAGAAAATCCTAAGCTACCTCAGTCCGGAAGCAGCGGATCTGATTTTCTCCAAGAAACGCATTTAAATTCGAAGGAAACTCTTAAACTCAATATTAAACCTTACATGGTGGCCGCTTGTTCCCCAGCCGTTTCTAAGAGATGTGGGGTTGCCATACTGGTTGGGAAGTCTTTGCATGCTACTGTTGTTGCGACTAGCTCAGATGCAGAAGGTGGATGGTCTGGAGTTCACCTCAAGATGGGTAGCCTAGAAGTTACATGTATATGCTTTTATGCTCCTAATGTTGATGACCGTGCATTTTTTGTTACCATTGCTCAGGTGGCGCAAGCTGCTGCTAATACTTTATTGATCATATGGGGGGATTTCACTCTAGTCCTTGATCCCCTGATTGACAAACAGCCGCCTAGGACGAGTGGTCCCCCCAAGAGTCACGCTACGCTTACCTCCCTGATCAAGGATTTTGCTTTAGTTGATCTATGGAGATTACTATGCCCTAATGAGCTTGATTTCACCTTCTTCTCCTCCCCTCATAAATCTCAGTCTCGCATAGACTTCTTTCTAATCCCAAACCTGTTAGTTCCTTAGGGGACACTGCACAGATTTACTTCCTACATATTTCAGATCATGTTGTCATTCCCTTTCAAGGGGATCTGGACACCCCAACAGCGTTTCTCTGCAGCTCGTTGGAAAACCTTTCGGATTTACAAAAGGAATTTGCGTTACCAGCGAAACACTACTTTCAATTGATGCAGCTTCAACACTGCCTCAACAGTGCTCGAATCATGCCGCCCTCTGCCCCTACTGAGCATGGGCTATTAGAGATAGTTCACTCCATTAGTAGTACACATGGGGTAGCCTCTAATTTTTATAAAATACTTTGTCAGGGTGCAGACACGGACACTTTTAGAGCCCAACAAGCCTGGGAGCGCGAACTGCAAACCACTATAAACCCTCTGCATAGAGCGCTTTTTGGAGTAAAGTAGTGCGGGTCTCCCGGTCTGCCTCTGTTACCCAAACTCTCTTCTTCTTTGCACACAGATGCTTTTCTACCCCAGGAAAGATAGCCAAATGGAACCCAAATGCTAGGGACCTGTGTTGGTCTTGCCATACTGCTGTGGGATCCTTCGCTCATGTTATTTATGAATGCCCTCAACTGCAGGTCTATTGGGGGCGGGTCTGGGGTCGTATTCAATATATCTTACACTTTCATGAACCTCTTTCTTGGAAGGTCGTGGGACTCCGCTCTGTGGCGGAGGTCCCCTCTCTTCCTAAGAAGGGTCGCTTTCTCCTTGATTTCCTGCTAGGTATAGCCATATGCTTAATCACGAGGAATTGGAAGGATAGCTCTCGACTTACTGTCAATGAATGTGGAACCTAGCCTGCTTATATAGTAAATATGAGCAGATATCTCGGAGAGCTATCCCCCATGTCCAAACTCACTCTTGCTTGCCTAAATGGCAGATGCTTAATGATTATGTATAATCTGCTCATTGCTCCAACATGCCTGTATAATGTGCACTCATCATGTTTTAGATCACCGTTAGGTTTGTAATACAATAATGTAAGTACACGCCCGCTTCGGGAATGCTTAGTTTTCTAGAGAAGAAGCAGGGGGGAGGGGGGTGGTAGGGGTTTACTTTGGTGTATGTATCACACGTTATGTGTTTGTCTTTTAGCTGTATGTCTTCCTTTCCTTTGTTGTTATAAAACGAAAATAAAGAATTTAAAAAAAAAAAAAAGAAGCTCAGATGACAAGACTTCGACTTTCATACTTTGGACACATCATGCGAAGAGAGAAATCATTAGAGAAAGACATTATGCTTGGCAAGATAGAAGGTCAACGCAAAAGAGGAAGGCCAGCAATGAGATGGATCGATACAATAACAGCAGCTACGGGTACCAGTCTGTCAACAATGAGCCGCCTGACTGAAGACCGAACACAATTTAGGATAGCTATCCAGCGGGTCGCCATGAGTCGACTCCGACTCGACGGCACTTAACAACAACAGACATCCCCACCCCAGGTATTTGTAGTGGGGACACCTATGTGAACATTGACGCAGGCGTCTGCAATGGGGGCATCTATGTTTCTAAAATCAGGCTGAAACATAGACATCCCTGGCATTTTCCTGCATGTTTTACCCTGGACATTTTAGATTGCACTTGGACATTCTTTCTAAAATGCCACTTTATAAGTGTGCAATTTTCAACTTGTTTCTTCTGCTGCAGTTTTTCTTAATCTGGTTTCTCAAGTCAGTACTATAAGAATAGTAAGCCTTGTTAGTTTAGTACTTGCTCTTTATCCGCTGGTAAACTTCTGTATCAGGAAGGGGGAAAGGCTCGATGATAATATGTGACATGGGACTTCAACAGCAACTGAGACAGCCCAAATGTAACGATATATAGACTGGGAATTCACAGAGGTATTTTCTTTTTGGCTAGAAGGCTTCTGATCTTATGAAGTGGGCCATAAGAGCCTTGCACCAGTGTGTTTCCTTGGAGTTGTTTTCCTGTTAACCTCTGGCATTCTAATATACAATTCTTTTGAAGGATGGATATGACTGAGCTGTTTGAGAAGTCATAGAGCCCCAAACACCGGTTGAGCTGCCACAATATATTTGCACTTGCCTTGGAGCAGGTATAAATTTATACAAAAACATTTGTATGCTACTTAGGATAGTTCTGGAAGTCTAGTTTACAAAGGCACTTAGGTTCCTATGTTGCCTTTATAAATTATATTCAATAAATTCTTGCTATATATAATATCAACCAATTATCTCATCTTTCCCATTTATATATCCTTATAAAGTCAATACGTTATTTTTGGAGCTTCATTGTAGGAATTAGCAAAGGATGAAGACCTTCAATATCCCATCCATCATAATCATCAGTCCCGATTTTTTTCTTGCACACAGAATTAAAACTCTAGTCCTTTAGCAGCATTAGTTCTTTATCTTAACATCAGTTCCTTATCTGAATAGTTATGGGTCAGCATAAGATCCCACATCAAGAACTTATCTCAACAAATAGTAGTCTAGCATATAGTCACAGCATGAATTCATGTTTTGAAGTAGACAAATCTGCATCACAAGGAGGAATTATTCCATCTGTGTTATAGGCATACTTCCTAGCCCCAACTTCCGTAAGGATAAGAAACACAGCGTCAACGTTTTTATGTAAAGCTGTTCTTAACATAGTAACATAGTATATGAAGGCAGATAAAGACCAGCATGGTCCATCTAGTCTGCCCAGCAAGGTGGCAAGAGTAGGTGCGCTCGCCACTCCAGGCAGGTCAGCCCTCCCCATGCCTTTGTTTAGGGGTGTACCTAGGGTTGCCAACTTTTTCACCGAGAAAAACCCGACACCTGTGGCTCGCCATGCTCCACCCATTCTCCGCCCCTAGTCCCACCCCTGCCCCGCCCCCAGCCCCACCCACAAAAATTACCGAGGATACGTGTAGGCTAACTTCCTTGGTCAGATAATAATTAAACTGGGAACCCCAAAATCCAAACATGAAATGTACAACACTGGAGAAATAAAACTATAAAGTAATTTCCTCTTGCACTAAACAAAAACGCAAAGATGTTAGCAATACACACTTCCCAGACCAGACATATTCCAGTTAATAAATTCAAAATAAAAAGTATTTTTCTACCTTCTGTTTGGGCGTTTTATTTTTCAGTTGCAATTGCTCCAGTCACTTTCTTCTGGTTTCTTCGTGTCTTCTGCGAGCTATCCATTTGTCCTTTCTTCTCTTTTAGATGTTTTCCATTCTCTCTCTATTTCTGCTTTAACATACTGATTGTTTCCCTTTTGCTCTTTCCCCCAATTCTTTCCTTATTCCTTTATCATCCGTTTAAATTTCACCCTTCCATTCTCAAGCCCCTCTTACTCTCCCAATACCGGCCCATCATAGACTTTTCTTCCACACAAAATATTTTTTCCCCTCTCCATTCTCATTCCCCATCCATTCTAGTCCTCCCCCCAAAATCAGTTCCCTTATAGTTCTAGACCCACCCAGCATCCACTCCCTTCTAGTCCCATTCTCCCATGCCCCACATCAGCCCATTTCCAGTCCTATTCCAGCTCTTCATCAGCCCATTTCCAGTGCTAGCCCTCACATCACAGGCCATTTCCAGTCCTAGCCCTCCCCCCCAATCACAGCCCATTTCCAGTCCAAGTCCCCCATCACAGTCTATTTCCAGTCCTAGGCCCCCCCCCACCCCCACCATCACAGCCCATTTTCAGTCCGAGTCCCCCCGCACCATCACAGCCCATTTGCAGTCCTAGCCCCCCTAATCACAGCCTATTTCCAGTCCAAGATCCCCCTTCCTCCACCATAGCCCATTTCCAGTCCAAGTTCCCCCCCCCCCCCATAGCCCTTTTCCAGTCCAGGTCCCCTCCACCCCCATCACCACCCTTTTCCAGTCCATGTCCCCCGCCCCCCATATCCCTTTTACAGTCATGGTCCCCGCCCTTCACAGCGTATTTCCAGACCAAGTGTCCCCCCCCCCCATAGCCCTTTTCTGGTCCAGGTCCCCTCCACCCCCATCACAACCCATTTCCAGTCCATGTCCCCCCCCATAACCCTTTTACAGTCCAGGTCCCCCCCCCCATCACAGCCTATTTCCAGTCCAAGTCCCCCTCCCCTTAGCCCTTTTCCAGTCCGAGTCCCCCCCTCCTTAGCCCTTTTCCAGTCCAAGTCCCCCCTTTAGCCTTTTTCCTGTCCATGCCCCCCCCCCCTTAGCCCTTTTCCAGTCCAAGTCCCCCCCTTTAGCCCTTTTCCAGTCCAAGTCCCCCCCCTTAGCCCTTTTCCAGTCCAAGTCCCCCCCCCCCTTAGCCCTTTTCCAGTCCAGGTCCCCTCCACCCCCATCACAACCCATTTCCAGTCCATGTCCCCCCCCCATAACCCTTTTACAATCCAGGTCCCCCCCCCATCACAGCCTATTTCCAGTCCAAGTTTCCCCCCCCCCCCCATAGCCCTTTTCTGGTCCAGGTCCCCTCCGCCCCCATCACCGCCCGTTTCCGGTCCATGTCCCCCCCCATAACCCTTTTACAGTCCCGGTCCCCCCCCCATCACAGCCTATTTCCAGTCCAAGTCCCCCCCCCCTTAGCCCTTTTCCAGTCCAAATCCCCCCCCTTTAGCCCTTTTCCAATCCAAGCCCCCCCCTTAGCCCTTTTCCAGTCCAAGTCCCCCCCTTTAGCCCTTTTCCAGTCCAAGTCCCCCCCCTTAGCCCTTTTCCAGTCCAAGTCCCCCCCCTTATCACTTTTCCAGTCCAAGTCCCCCCCCCCCCTTAGCCCTTTTCCAGTCCAGGCCCCCCCATCCCAGCCAATGCTGTCCTTGCCCCCCCCCCCCCCCGACCAGCATCGCGGCTGTCTGAGGCTTCAGAGGGAGCCGGGGAAGCCCGCACGAGGCCCCGGCTCCTTCTGAACAGCCACCAGCGTGAAGAGCCTTTTCCTTCACGCTGGCGGCTGTTCCTGTGAAGCCGCGAATGCTGGGAAAGGTTAAAGGGCAACCTTTAACCTTTCCCAGCATTCGCGGCTTCACAGGAACAGCCGCCAGCGTGAAGGTAAAGGCTCTTCACGCTGGTGGCTGTTCAGAGGGAGCCGGGGCCTCGCGCGGGCTTCCCCGGCTCCCTCTGAAGCGGAGAAAAGCCATTTTTTGCTCTGGCCGCTCCCGATCTTGCGGCCAGAGCAAAAAAACCGGCTTTTAAAGGGCCGGTTTTGCCTCTGCGCCGGCAGCCGGCCTGGCCGTGGAAAAACCGGCCAGGCCGGCTGAAAACCAGCCAGTTGGCAACCCTAGGTGTACCCACCGCTCTGTGCAATGTGGCTTACATTAAACTACCATTTTACAATTCTGCAAGTGTTTACATGTTACAAGGTACAAGGGTCATGAACAAAATAGCTAACAGGTAGGGTAAAATGTTGAGCAGAAAGCATTTAGATTTAACTTATAATACATGATTGATGTAACCAATAGGTTAAAATAAATAGATTACCTGTTGGTGCCCCAGGTGGGGTTCAAGGCTTCACTCCCAGGACTCAGAGAGAGCAATGGAGCCTCAGATAAATTAAAAGAAGTATAATCCTGGATTTGCAAGTTTTTAAAAGTCTATTTTGATTCTGAAAATAAAGTTAAATTTAAAAACAAGTCCCGGCCTCATAGGAAAGCATTGAGTTTTCTGGGGGAAGTGCAGGGATCTCTTTGGTAAGCAGGCTTTCAGGAGGGAAACTGCAGAGACTAATGCAGGGAGGCAGTATTTAAATTTGCATCCTTGGAGGCTTTCAAGAACAGCACAAAAACCAAAGATATATTCTAATTGGATGTGGAAAAATATTTGTAACAGGAGATTTAGGGGGGGGGGGAGGGTGCCCTTTTTTCAGAACAGTGCTGGGGTACTATTTGCAGTTCTAGCAGTGGAAGACCACTAAACAGTTTATCTTGGGAGGACTGAAGTGAAACTGAAAGAAGCCATTAGGGGCTGGAAAAGAAGATGGAAGGAGGTCTGTGTATGCTGTGAAAGTTTAAGATAACTGGAAATTAGATTAAGTTGAACTTGTTAGGTCATTGGTCTAATTATTGTTTGATGCCTGCTTAGAGAGAGAAATGGAAGCAAAAGAGTTAACAGACTCTGAGTTTTATTAACTGTGCCCTGTGTTTGAAGCACAGATTTACTGGGTACAAGTTGTATTTGAGGGAAAGGTTTGCTCAAACAGCTCAGAGCAGAACTTTCTGACTGAGTTTTCATTTTTAAAGTAATGGTTTTTATTGACAGAACTAAGTGTATAAGGAAGGATAAAAAAGGAGCTTCTTTAAGAATTTTAAGATTTTTTTTGAAGTAGTGAAAAGCTTCTGAGCCTAAGGAATTGGCTCAGCTTTTGTCTGTTGAGAAATACAACCAACATCCTGAAAAAGGATTTCTTAGAGCTGGGTTTGAGGAGAAACAGGGAAACTTTTCCTGCTTTATAAACTGGAAAGTTTCTAAGGAATACCAGATTAAGCTTCTTCAAGGAACTAAATGTTCTGAAAGCTAAGACTGTAGCAAAGATTCTTAGAGGAAAGAAAGATTTTAAATCCTGTGCAGAGGAGCTGGTAGTTCAGCTGGGTGTGGCAGTTTGGAGTCCTCTGAGCAAAGGGGAAAGAGGAAACTGCCTTTCTTTGGAAACAGCTTGAGAAATTGGAAGGGAAAGCTATATTGAGCTCCTCTAAGGCACCTAAGATTACTGGAAGCTGAAACTATAGAGATGCTCTTGGTAAAATATATATATGTTTAATCCTGTGAAGGAATTCAGATAGCTCTGCTGAGTCAGGGCTGTTTAGAATCCTAAGAGTAGTGACACTGCTGCATGCTATTGGGAGCAATGCAGAGGAAGAGAGAGAGAGACAGGCACTGGTTTAGATTTCTGGCAGAAGGACATTTCTTAATTAAAGTATAAAATTGGAAATTCCTGAGCTCTTAAAGGAATAAATTTTTATGACTGTGAAAGGTGTGATTGGACAGTGTTTCTGTGGGCATAGAAAGGGACATTCAATTATATATTTTTTTTTAATAGGAGTAGGGACAGTATTCTATATCAGATCTCAGGCCACATACTAACCCCCAGGTAACTGTGGGAACAGCCTCAATTTAGATCAGTTTTATTTATCAATTTATTAAAATTAGGGAGTAGGTAAAGTCCAGATCATCCCTGGACCAGAGAAATCCTGAGTTCCTGTGACATTGGATCTCCTGGAAGAAGACACTGAGGGACTTCTGGACAAAAGACTGGGCCCCTTTGCAAGAAAGGGAAGAAAAGTACCAGTATACAAACACCCTGACAGACAAAAAGAACTACATTTATCATCTCATACTTTACATTACCAATGTTAAAAGATGGAAGTTCCTCTATAAAGAATTATATTCATAGTAAGAGATACACTGTAAAGAGTATCCTAAAGAGAAAAACTAAAACACTTCAGTATTTTATATTAGAAGACTACTGGGAACAAAAGAAAAACACTGAAAGTCAATTTACTTCTGAGTTCTAAGGTGCAACCATATATAAATACCTTATTGATTTAACTTATTAACTAAATGTTAAAATTTCTGAATCCATCTTTAAGCTTGTTCAACAAGTTATACAAGTTTAATAAATTTTTCTGAAAATTCTGTTTATTAAAACTAAGGTGTTCTGTGTCCCATTCTTATAAAGTGTACCCTATCATCATAATTATAACATCACCTTGGTAGGGACTTATCTCAATTTAGTTTATATTTCTTTCAGGCTTTCTCCACCCAATAGTAGAGTTGGATGAGACAAGGTTAATGACTTCTGTAAGCCTCTACCGGAAGGGCACGTCAGACTCTGAAGTACTCACTTCGCCCACTGGACTATACTACAACATCCGAGATATTGTTCCAAGAGTCTGATTCCACCCTTCTTCAAGAGTGGGTGGCTACATTATGCTTTCGTGATGTAAAATATGGTGGAATAACTATGTTATTTAGTGGCAGTCATAACATCCTTCTAGCTACAGTGTGATTGTTAGGTTTATTAGTTGAGTGAAGAAGTAGAGAGTATTTAGAAGCTGCTTGGTTATGGCCGGCCTTGTGATGTTATCTTTTATCATCAAAGCGTTCTCTGAAAAAATGTGTTTTTATTTCCTTTTCAAAGCATGTATCCAGATAGCAGCTATAGCAGATACTCATTGGCACTATCCAGAGAATGTGGGATGGAGACTTGATTTATTCAGATAATGGCAATTTTCAATGCTGCTATCTGGATAATTATCTTGATACTTTAGGACAGGAAAAAGCTCTCCTAGGTGCTCTTCAGATAGCTTATCCTGACAGCAGTTGAAAATCAGTGCTGTCCAGATAATAGCAGTGATTATCCGGAAACTGACCATACAATCTGAAGATTCCTCGGAAGGTGCTATCTGGGTAGCGCCCCTGAAAGCCTACATTAAAAAAAAAAATGCTAACCACTGTGGGCTGAATATTACTCACTAGATATTTACATCTGTAAATGCCACTTAACCTTATAAAATTGTCTCCATTACCTTTGATATCCACACATATTTTGGGGGCAAGCTCTTATGATGCTTTAATTCTAAAAATGATATAAACTGTCTTGAGCATTATTGGAAAAGGCCGCCTAAAAAGCAATTTATTGTTAACAACACACTTCTACTTGGAAAACCTAAATTGGACAACAAAGACTACGTATTGAGGATGCACATTTGGTTAGTTAACTTTTCGTGCACAAAGATCGTACATAAAATTGACATTACATGCATAAAATCTCCGAAGTAGTAGGAATAGAGGGCGGCATTTTTGAAGGCACTTACATGGGTAACTGCCCTAGTTACCCCTGTAAATGCCTTATCCGGGATTTTCCAAAGGCGCCTACGTGAGTAGTGCCTTTGGACAATCCCGGATAAGTCCATAACACGCCCACATGCTATGCGATTAGCATCTGGGCGTGTTGGGGCGTTCGGGGGGGGGGGAGGAAAGGGCTAAAGGGTAGCAGCGATTTTCTATGCTACCCGCTTAGCCCTCTGCACCTTAAAGATAGGTGAGGTTTTTCTTTGCCTATCTTTAAGGCGCAGGGGCTAAGCGTGTAGCATCGAAAATCGCCGCTACCCATTTAGCCTTGGTTCTGGGCGCATCACATCCAAACCCAGATTTTCACTTCCGTGGCGATGGGGGCCGGCGGGCAGGCTATGCGCCGACACAGCGCATAACCTGCCTAGATGAAAATCGGGCCCCAAAATAATAGCACATTTGCCTTCGGTTTTCCATATGAGAATCAGATTTTACACGTATTAATTTCCAGAATGGATGGAAAAATTATCCCAGAATAGACAAAAATGTTCAAAAATCCATCTGAAAATGAACGCACTTTTTTTTTCGCCTTGCATTCCCTACTACACATTAATAGATTACCTCACCTTGATAACGCACAGACACCCTCCCCAAATACGGAATTAGAGACAACAAATAAAATGTGCAAGCCCTGAACTCTTGTTTGCTCCATCTTTACCTCTTGTTCGCTGCAAGACAGGAAGAGAGAAAAACCAAAACGGGAGGGGCTGAAGTAGATTCCAGAGGACTGTTCTCGTCTACTTGGGATCTGGGCATAATTTGAGTTATGCAGAACTGTGCATACTCAAGCTTAATGAATCATCTTGTGTCACCCCCCAAAATTGCTTCACTCTGTCAGTTCTCTATTTGCCTGGTACTGTGGTTTTCAAATCCTTCCGGGAAAGCAACAGTCAGTCAAGTTTCTAGGATATCCGTAATGAATAGATACCGTATGAGAGAAATCTGCTTGCAGTGGAGACAGTATATGCAAATGTATCTCATATATTCGTTGTGGATATCCTGAAAGCCTGACTTTCTGGTGCTCCGTCAGGGCATGTGTGAGGACTGTCAGTCTATTGGCTCGGCTGACAAAATCTCACACTCACTCCGAGATGGCCTCCCTATGCCACACACACATATTGGAAATTTGTATGCACTATTTCATGGTGAGCTATATGGCCTCCTTAAAATATTTATTGTTGTATCATGTTTGAATGTACAGGTATCCCTACTTCAACAACAAATAGTAACTCCATTAATTACAATATCTAGTGTACCTGGGACAATGTGTGCTTTCAGTCTTGCAGTGCAATTTCCCTTTTTTTTTATAGAATAGCTATATTTGTGAAACTATAAAGTTGCCTATTTTCTGAAGGAAATGGAAAGCATCATATGTGTTGCTGTTCTAGCGCTTCAAATTGGTGTCTTGACTTTTAAAATGATCAGAAAATGACCAACTGAAACATCACTTTCTAAAGCAATAAAAAGGAGCATTTTGCAGCAAGCAACCTTGGATGCGGTTCATGCTTCTGAGAACATCTGCTGTAGTGCAACTTGGCTGAAAATGGGGCTTAAAATAAAAAACTGCAGTGATTGGCTATAAAGTAAAAAACCGAGACAAGAAGTTGTAGGTTATGCAAATCTGAGGAAATATCATGTTCATATATCCAACTTGCTACATGAATATACTTGGCCAGGTTTAAGTTTTGAACCAAGACTTTGAATCAAGCTTCTTTTGCTCAAGGACGTTTGTTCTTTCGCATTGTTATGTTACCATTTGACGCCCCAGACTATTAATCAGGTCTGAGATAATGGTCATTGTCACATTGCATGAAAATAACTATGGTACCTTTTGCAAGAAAAATTACCTGTATAAGTTAAAAACAGAGATGAAAATCAACAGGGTTCTTTCCATTTTGCAACTCACAGTAAGGGAGGTTGGAGGTTCTATGAAATTCACCGTATGATCTCTGCTGCCCCTATTTCCCTCCCAGGGGAGTCAACAATCAACCGTGCTATCAACCTGCTATACAGGGCCCCCTTCAGCTGATCCAGATGCTCTCTCAGCAATAATCGACCTCACAACCAACATACAAGACCCACACACTACAAGTTGGATCCTCGGAGACTTCAACTTATCGTCCTTACAAGACTCCCACACCTCAGCTTTTCTCGATGCCCTTAAGGATCTCGGGTACAGACAAATAATTAAAGAACCGACCCACATAAAAGGAGACATCCTGGACCTGATAGTCACCCCTCAGGCAACTCTCAACTCCCCCAAGACCCCTGAGCCTTCAATTACTGCAGTTCCATGGTCCGACCACAAGTTGATCTGCTTCCAAATTCGCTTGACCAACCACAATCTGAAGGAGTCCGGAACAATCAACCACCATGCTAACACTCCACCACGAAGATTCCATGCTTTCAACAAAGAACGGATACTGAGCACAGCTCACCCACTTCTCACCTCGACAGCACACGATCCTGAGACTCTGATCTCCAAATGGAATGACACAATCAGTTCAATTGCTCTACGGCCGCCAGCTAATATACCCCCAGGGAAAAGATCACCAGCATCCTGGTACTCTGCTGAGCTGAAATCTTCTCGCACCCTCCTAAGGAAGCTGGAGAGATGCTGGCGCCGCTCACACATGGCAGAAGATCAGAGAGCATATAACTCTCACCTGACAGCACATCGTGAAGCCGTAACAATGAACATGAGACGATTCCATACAGACGCAATAAAAAGATCCCTAAACAAACCACACGACTTGTTCGCCCTCGTCAAGAACCTAACTAAGGAACCAACCGCAGAGCAATCAATCGAAATCCACCCTCAAGAATTCGCGGACTACCTACAATCCAAACTATGCCAGACCAGCAATCCTTCAATACCCGACACCTCTCTCATACCCATTCACCAATCACCCCTTACCATCTTCTCCATACCTCCCAAGCAGAGCATTGAAGACATCATAGTTGCAATCAACACGACTACTGCACAAACCGACCCCTGCCCCACATTTTGGATTAAAGATCTAAGGTCTGAATTTAGCCCCACTATAGCCAGAATTATGGACCAATCCTTTACAACAGGTACATTCCCGCAACCTCTCAAACACACATCCATAAGACCGCTACTAAAAAACATCAAACTCGACCCTCAGAAGGTAGACTCCTACAGACCGATATCGAGTATACCTTTGCTGGCAAAAATAATTGAGAAGGAAGTCCAGATGCAACTCCAAAATCACATTGAAACTTCTGCACCACTGAACGTTTGCCCACACGGCTTCAGAGAGGCTCATGGAGTTGAAACGCTCCTCACCACATTCTTCAACAACTTAATAGCAGGAATTGACAACATTCGCCAAGGTTTTGTCCTCATATTCATGGACATTGCAGCTGCGTTCGACTCAGTGAGCCACGAGCTTCTGCTGGATCGTCTTAAGGAAAAGGGAATCGCTGACAAAGCGCTGTATTGGTGCAGATCATACCTTTCAGACCGATGGCAGCATGTGCGCTCCGGTGCAACCTCATCAGATCCTTTCCACCTGAAGCAAGGTGTTCCACAAGGCTCCTCCCTTTCAGCCTTGATGTTCAATGTATACATGCAGCCTATCTGCAATCTGATCCGGTCTTTCAGCGTCAACTGCCTGATATATGCAGACGACGTGCTGCTATACATGCCTTTCTCAACTGAAAATCCAGACCTCTCGCCATTGACAAACTGCTTTAATGCAGTATCCGACTGGCTCCAAACCCAGAACCTCAGGATACAACACAAGAAAACGGAAGTGCTCTTCATTACAAGGAACTCAAACTTCTCCACACCACCCTTTCTAAGAGTCAAGGAAGCAGATCTCCAGACCAAACCGACGATCTGATATCTTGGTGTTACCCTGGACCAAAGACTAGACATGAAGATACACATAGGCAATGTAGTGAGGGCGGTGTATCATAAGATCAGATCACTCAGACCCTTACGATCACTGCTGGAGCCAGATGATTTCAGGTCAATTTATCAGGCGCTGATCATACCACATTTTGATTATGCTAACGGGATCCTACACGGGCTCCCCCAGGCCACCCTAAATCCGCTGCAGCTAGCGATTAACACCGCAGTGAGGATTCTATACGGTGCCTCTAAGAAAGACCATGTTACGCCCATACTAAAGCACCTACACTGGCTCCCGATACATATGAGACTCAAGTACAAAACCTTACTCCTAACTTTTAAGGCCATCCATGGACTCTCACCCCCATCGCTAACCGGGTTGATCCAGACTACCCCCACCAATAGGTCCAGAAGATCGATGGCAGTCAACACCCTGATAGTCCCAAAATCAATAACCCAATGCACCCAGGCTACGGCAAGCAGGGCCTTCAAATTCTGTGCACCCGGAAGTTGGAATGCTCTTCCAGCCAATATCCGTGCAATCCCCGACCTATTCCAATTTAGGAAGGCCTTGAAACATCACCTTTTCCTCCTCTACTACCCGGTAGACAATGATGATAACACCCCAGCCACGTACACCACTCAAGACTCTCACGGCTAGTTCAAGGTAGCGAACCCTACTCAGTGCACAATTGTAAATAGTTACCCCATGTTGTCCAAGTTTTAACACCTGTTCATTGTAAACACAGAGTACCCTAGGAAATGTGTAGTTTTATGTTTATTGTAAACCGCACTGATGTTGAATAGCGCGGTATAGAAGAGACTGGAAATAAATAAATAAATACATAAAATAAAATAAATATGACAGAGGGAGTGAATATGTTCTTAACATTTTAGGGATGATGAGGAGACTGCAGAGAATGGGAGGTGGTAGAGCGGATGTCTCAGTTTTCAACACACAATGTTGCAAAGCCTCCCTCTCACACAAAGAAGCACATATCATTCTTTCCTCTATATCACACATGCACAAAATCTCAACCTTAAACTCACAAATAAAAGTGCCTCCATCACATACTAAACACATCTCCCATAGAAACATACAAACACAAAACCGTTTTGAAAAGCTGTGCACAGTGTAAAGAATTTCTTGAGCACCATGGAGCATACCTTACTAACCTTAGGGCCCGATATTCTAAAGGCAATTACATGGTTTACTGACCTGTAAACCATGAAAATGCCACTGAACAGGATATTCAATGGCACTAACATGCCCAATTAACACCGCTACACGCCCAATGCTAATCGCTTAGCATCGGGGTGTATCGTGGGTGTTCTGGTTCATGTTGTGGGCAGCGACAGTCACTAACCAAGTAGCGATGATATTACCCCGCTATTCGGTTAGCGTCCTGAGGGTAAAACTAGGTGAAGCAAAAGCTGGCCCACTTTTACCTGCGGGAGCTGACCCGGTAGCAGTGCAATATCGCCACTACCTGGTTAGCTTCTGCGGCATTGGAGGGTGTGCAGTGACCCCGGATATTCAATGCCAGGGTGCATATGACCCCGGCATTGAATATCCGTGGTCACAGGTTGGCGGCGATGGCTATGGCTGTAGCAGCTCATAGCCATCCCAATTGAATATGGGGCCCTTAATGTTCAGTAAAGCGGTGAATTTGTCCTTAAAATCCAGTGTAAAAAATAATGTGAAAACCTTTTACGAGGATATCTTGTAGAACAAGTGCTGGAAGTTTGTGATAAGGAAGCTTATCATAGTTCAGGAAGGAGCTATAATAGAGGTGAATTGGCTCTGAACAAGCAACCTGTCTTTGCTGGTAGAAATACTAAAACAGAATGTTTTCATAAAAGACTACCAATCCCAGAATGCACCAGGTTTCAAGCAGCCTCTAGAAGAGCTGAAGTGGGGAAACGTGTGTTCAATCAGGAGAGCTATGAGGTAATCCCTAATCACTCATCTCCAAGGGCAGGGCTTGATTCAGCACAGCTGGGCTGTGCTAGGGTGGAGTATCCCTCTGAACAAGTTAAAAGTAAAACATATTCTACACAGAATCAGATACAGATCAGAAACAGGAACTCAGAGCTCAAGGACAGAGAGAGCAAGAAGAGAAAGACATCTTGGAGGTCTAAAGAAGGAGCTCACAGCAGTACATGTGTTGGGAGTCATTCCAGAGGCAAGCATACTCCATTGGACTGGAGGAAGCCAGAGGAGTGGGGTTACAGATCCAGGAATTCCCAGATGGCACCTTTGAAGGAGACGGCTGCATTTGGAAGGGGCCCTAAGACCAGTGCAAGAAGGTATGTGAAGAGAGACCCAGTGTCCAGGGATCTTGATTGGAAGGCTGGACATAAAAGCTGGACTACTTACTGGCCAGGATATCTGGAGAGGAAACCTAACAGCAAAGGAAGCTCAGGTATGAACACTGATCTATGCCCTAGCTCTTCACTTGGAAGACAGCAGGGAAACAAATATTATCCTGAGAGTGATCCATTAAGGAATTCCTCTGAGCCAGACCATGATATTGATTCTATGATATTTGAAGAAGAAGGAGATATTTTAAATGATCAGGATGAATACATGGATGTTTCACTGTATATACCTGCTCTGTTAAATGTTATTTATGACATGTCTCTATACCCACTCAAGATCTCTAGTCTTATGTAATTGCTTCTATTTAATTATTTATATGCTATTCCCCAGTTAATCCTTGTTTTATTCCCCTGTTACCTGTAACTTGGACAAGTTCTCTAAATCTGAGTGTATTTTGTTTAATGTAAACCGCACTGATGTCAAATAGCGTGGTATATAAGAGCTGTTAAATAAATAAAATAAATCTTATCCTTCAATCAAAGTGGTAGGGGAGATGGGGTAGAACATTTAACATTGGAGGCAAACATACATATATTCTGGGGGGAGGTCCCCGGGGGTGGGGGGGGGAGGGGATGATGGTGCTAGATGCTTCTTTATTGTCAGGGTAGGAGTTAAGGTTCTTGTCCAAAAGGAGGCCCTGAACAGATAGGTTTTGAGGTATTTTTGGAAGTCCTTAAGGCCCCCTTGTGCTCTTAATTCTTCAGGAAGTGTGTTCCAAAGGTCCGGTGCTGAAAATGAGATGGCTCTTCTGGATTTCGATTGCTTCGTTTTGTAGTATCTGGCTGGGGTGAGGAGTCTGTTGCTGCCTTGGGTTCTTCTGGATCAGCTGCAATTACATTCCATCACTAGGTAACTAGATGATTAAGAATGTGGGCTAAATGTGGGTTAAAACTTTAGGAGTCAACATTCAATGGGTGCAGCCAGCATTTTTAAAGGAGCTATGGTGCTGTTTTAACTTAAACCTGGGTATTCAAGGCAGGTTGTTAGAGAACAATTCAAACAGGCCAGACATCCAGACAGCCCAGAGATGCACCCAATTCTAGACGGCCCCACAGAAGCAGAATCCTGGCATAATGGTGGACATCCGGGACGTGCCTCTATTCAGGCCCCCCAGACATCCAGCCACATCCCCAGTTAGCTTAACCTGGCTCCTGCATGGTGTCGCATTCCCGATGGCAACAGTAGACTCTGTGTTCCCTGCAGCCCAACCCCTGATCAGTCCTTCCAAGGCCAGGGTCGGGCTGTGAGGCACCCCCTACACCCCCTCACCTGTCTTTCATGCACCGGCTCTAGCATCCCGCGATGTCTAGGGAGACTTACTCCACCTCTGGGATGGAATAAGTCCCCCATTTAAATGACTGACCACGGACATACAGGGCCAACCCCGGAATCGATCCTGTACGTTCATGGTAGGCATCATGCCTCCGGCTCGCCCTCGCACCTCCCTCGGCCCACCTTTTCCCACCCCCATACAGAGTTCCCTGCACATCTCTGCTGTATGTGCGGGGAGCTCTGTGAGTGGAATCGCCACCCAAGCATTTAATGGGGATGAACATCCAAACTGGGTTCCATCCCCGCTAAATGCCATCTTTAATCTACCCCTTAGTGATTTGAATAACCAGATATCTGTGATATTCAGTCAATAAGTCATTATCCTTAATCAGGTATAGTTAGGCCAACCTTTTATCGGCATAGCTATACCAGGTTAAGGATAGCCACTTATCAACTGAATATCACAGATAACAGTTATCTTTGGATGCTGCCCCTGCTGTGCTCCCAGAACACTCTAATGCTAGCCAATTAGCATTGGGGTGTTTAGATAAGAACATAAGAAATGCTATACTGGGTCAGACCAAGGTCCATCATGCCCAGTATCCTGTTTCCAACAGTGGCCATTCCAGGACACAAGTACCTGGCGGTTTCCCCAAAAGACGCAAGCAGTGGATTTTCTGGGTCCTCTTTAATAATGGTTTATTGATCAAGAAGCAACAGTTCGAACAGAACAAGGAGAAACAGAATGGTTAAAAATCAGCAAAGGCGTATGACAAGGCTGCATACTTCTCCCCTACCTCTTTAATTTATATGCAGAACAAATCATTAGAGAAGCAGGACTGTATGAAGACAATCGAGGTGTGAAGATTGGTGGAAGGCTCATCAATAACCTTTCCTATGCTGATCATACCACATTACTGGCTGAAAGTGAAGATGATCTGAAGCATTTGCTTCTAAAGATCAAGGGACATGATCTTAAAATGGGCCTGCACCTAGACAGGAAGAAAATCAATGCCTTTGAATTATGGTGCTGGTGATGAATACTGTGTATACCATGGACTGCCTGAAGAACAAACCAGTCAGTACTAGAGGAGATCAAACCTAAGCTTTCTTTAGAAGCTCAGATGACAAGATTTTGACTTTCATACTTTGGACACATCATGCGAAGAGAGAGATCATTAGAGAAAGGCCTCATGCTTGATAAGGTAGAAGGCAAACGCAAAAGAAGAAGGCCAGCAATGAGATGGATCAATATAATAACAGCAGCTATGGGTGCCACTCTGTCAACGATGAGCCACCTGACTGAAGACCAAACATAGTTTAGGACAACTATCCAGAGGGTTGCTATGAATCAATACCGACTTGACGGCACTTAACAACAATAACAATACACTAACAGCTTTTATTACATGGTTATGGTTATGGTTATTTATTTGATATACTGCCCTTCCTTAGCAATCAAAGCGTTCACAATTTACAAATAGTTAGAGGTAGGCACAAGGCCAGAAAGGTAAAAGGAAATTACAATTGTTGATAGGACAGTCAGAGAAGAAGCATACAGGACGATACATAGGTTGACAGGATCAGACAAAAGGGAAGGGGAGGTCAAAAGCCAGGGAGAAAAGGTGGGTTTTTAAGTTTTGTTTGAATGTGTAGTGATGGGGTTCTAATCTGAGGGAAGTGGGCAATGAGTTCAAGAGTGCTGGGTCGATGAAAAAGAATGAAGAAGAGCATGTAGATTGGAGGTGAGCAAGGGAGGGGGAGGAGAGATGAAGACGATTCAGGTGGAACGAACGGGGGGGGGGGGTGTCTGGGGGTGTGGAATGTGATGAGATCTACCAGATATTGTGGAGTGCCAGTATGAAGAGCTCTATGAACCAGAGTAAGTTATTTGAAGTGAGTGCGAAAAGAGATGGGTAGCCAGTGTAGATGGAAGAGGAGAGGTGTTACATGATCCCGCTGGGAGGAGGAAGTGATAAGACGGGCAGCAGTGTTCTGAATTTGTTGCATTCTACCTAATTGTGATTTCGAGAGGCCAATAAAAACAGTAATGAAGTCCAGAGTTTGAGTGAAAAAATATTTTCTCATAAAAGTCTTAAATGGGTTACACTGCAGCTTCGTTGCATGTATCCTAATCTTTCTACTTTTGGATGACGTAAACAATTGATTTACATTTACCTGTTCCACTCCATTCATTTATTTATAGATTTCTTATCATATCTCCCCTCATGTTGAAGAGCCCCAATCTTTTAAGTCTCTCCTCATAGGGGTATCCTTCCATCCTCCTTACCATTTTGGTGGTTCTTCTCTGTACCTTTTCCAATTCCGCTATATCCTTTTTAAGATACAGTGACCAGAATAGCACACTACAAGGTGTGACAAAAAAGAAACGAGACTGTGGCAGCCACACCAATGACTCAATGCCAGTTTGACATCCACTTATGTCATTGTGTTGTACAACATCTCACCACTATTCTGCTGTAATATTTTTCATCTCTCTCACTCTGTTTTTCTTTTTCAGGTTTTTTTGTAGCACACTGCTCCATCGCTTTGTCACACAACTGGAGATGGCGGAAATATGGAGCAAAGAATCAACTTGAAATTTCTGGTTAAGTTGGAGAAGGGCCCAACTGAGTGTCTCCAATTTCTTCAAAAGGCTTATGGAGAAGATGCAATGTCAAGGCCACGAGTCTTTGAGTGGCACAAATGCTTCAAGACTGGCTGCGAGTAGTTGGAGGATGACCCCAAGTCAGGGCGGCCTTCCACAACAAAGACATCATCGGCCCAGCACTCTTGAACCAGCTGGTGCGAAGTGATCGCAGATTGATGGTGCAGATGATAGCTGAAGAGCTCAGCCTGAACAGGGAGTCAGTACGGACCATCTTGGTGCAGGAGCTGGGGATGCGGAAGGTGTGCATCAAGATGGTGCCCAAGTTTTTATCGGACGACCAGAAGGAGCATCGGGTCAATGTTTGTCGAGACTTGCTAGGGAAGATCGGAGAAGATCCAGAGTTCACTGGCTGAGTCATCTCAGGAGATGAGACTTGAGTCTTCCATTACAACCCTGAAAGCTAGAGACAGAGCCTGCAGTGGAAGACTCGACTGTCACCCAGACTCAAGGAGGCACAAATGTCTAAATCAAGGATCAAGGTCATGCTGATCGCATTCTTCAACCAGAAGGGAGTGGTCCATCATGAGTTTGTGCCTGAGGGTCAGACAGTCAACCAGCACTTCTACCTGCAGATCCTCAATCACCTCCATGATCGGGTTCGGTGCAGCAGGTGGGCTCAGTGGAGAGACATGTCGTGGCTGCTCCACCACGACAATGCTCCCTCACACACTGCACTCAGTGTGAGGCAGTTCTTGGCCAACAAACAGATCACAGCTCTCAACTACCCTCCTTATTCCCCAGATCTCACACCGTGTGACTTCTGGCTCTTCCCCAGGCTGAACACTGTGCTCAAATGAACTCATTTCACCTCTGTAGAAGAGATCAAGGCCACTGTGATGAGGGAGCTGAGGGAACTCAAGGAGGAGGACTTTACCGAGTGCTTCCATACGTGGCAGAACCGAATGCAGAAGTGCATTAACTCTGGGGGGGATTACTTTGAAGGGGACAATGTGTAATTTCTCTGTATATTTTATAATAAAACATTTATGGGACAGTCTTGTTTCTTTTTTGTCACACCTCTTATATTCAAGATGCGGTCACACCATAGAATACAATCTGTGTTTACTAATTTTTTTTTAGCACAGCATTTAGATCTTTTTTTTGTCAGATGGAAATATTTAAAGATGTGGCAGACTGAATTTGGGAGAAAAAAAATAATTAAAATAGTTTGCTATTCTGTATTGGATCTGCACATTAAAAGATCTCATTGTCATTACCATCTTGGTCTTATGTGCAATTTATTCCCAGCTGCCTGTGGCTTTTTATGATTTCAGAAATGCAAAATTAGTTTTGTAATATATGTCTGATTGCCTAGAAAACTGTAAGGGATATTTTAGAATTTAAGTCATGATTCATTAAAGAGTTCTTTTTTTTCTGTACCTCTTAAGCTCAATAGAACTGGAATATATATTAACATAAACCATGCAATTCTGAAATCCTTATCATGTGAAAGGTTCTAATATTCACAAAATACATTTCTATGCATAATTCCCAGCTGCGACACAAAATCCAAGATAAAATTAACCCACACCAGCTCATTTTGAGCTCTGACAGACATGTGCTCACACCCTCATATAACTGTGATAGATACTCCCGGGTTGTAGATTTTAGTGACACTGTAGAGGAAATAGAACATACAATAGACAATGGATATTACGGTGAGGAGCATTTTATGAATCCACTGCTATCAGAGATATACAGCTATCTTTCTACTGAGAACCTGGATCGATTTATATGATAGACTGAGGTCCTCTATTTCTGTTTTCATCTCCAATCTTGTTTCCTCTATTAAAACTTCTTTCCTTTTTCTTGGCTTTCAATAACTTAATGACTGTCTGCTGTTCTATTTCCTTCCAACCTTAGATTTTCAATGCATTTGTAATCTTGTTAATTCTGCCTTCTCCATGCACTAGTTTTTGTTTTATCTGTGTTTTTTTTTTTCACAATCATTTTCAATCTCCTAGCCCATGCACTGGTAAAAGTATGTGCAACCTACTAAAATCTATTCCTAGCAGGTCTTCCTAACTCATTTCACACGCTTAAGCACATGGAAAACTCTGCCACATATTGAATTATAACTAGGGTTTCGGGTTTTCAGTTATAACTGATAAACACCAATAGAACAACCCCCTCCTCTCCATGCTCTAATCATGGTTATGTTCTGTAAGCATGATGTTTCTACGTAGAGATCTGTATTAACCCAGCTTGTTCAGTTGTGTGAATCGAGGGGGAGGAAGGGGGTGCTGATTATGGAACATAAACCACTATGACTGCTTGCAGAATAGCGATATATCAAACTTAATAAACCATAAACTGTGTTTTATATCATTAAATGGAATCCACCTGGAATCCATCTAAAAACCCACTAAAAAATATGTCATGCCGCAAATACACCGATAAGCTCCTAGTTTTCCATCCCTAAGAAACCATTTGATTACCTCAAAAATAACCCCCTAGGACTTCTGGTGATGTCATCGGGTTACATGGCGATGTAGAGATCCAGCTACATCGCCAAAGCCTGTAAAAAGGGGGAAAAGTACCCCCCAAATGGGCGAAGTGAGAGGAGCAGTGGAGGGGAGGCAGTAGCGAATGGGGGAGATGCGGGCAGCATAAATAAAAAGCCCCGTTAGAGTGCCGCCGTCATCGGAGCATATTTGAGAGCCGCCTGATCGGGAGACTGCGTGGCGGGCTGGAGCAGTAACCAGAAGAGAGGTGGCGGATCGTGAACAGCTCTAGAGCCGGTGAGTCATCGAGCGGGACACTGTCAACAGGGAAGACAGCAGCAGCAGCGACTTGAGGGGCAGGAGAGTTTGTGAAGAAACACAAAGCATATCCGCAGAAGAGAGATTGAGCGGAGGTACCACATGGCAGTGCTGAGCAGCGGAGGGGAATCGGAGGAAGTGCAAGAGGCCTGTGGAGAGCAGGCAGTATTAAAAGGAGCCCCAGTGAGAGAACGTGGAGTGGGAACGCTGAAGATAACTTTACAGTAAGTGAGCAGTGGGAAAACAGTGAGAGAGCTGCTGTAGGGCAGTAGGAACCATCATAACAGAGCAAGGGAGTCAAGCAGAAAGCAGCTCAGCAAATACAATATAGGACTGGAAAATTGTGCAGTGCCAGGAACTGGACAGACCACTCTAGAAAGTCATAGGAACAAGCCAGCCCCCTAAGAGGGAGTACTAGCACTAGAGGGCAAGAAGACCTGGTAGAGGGAGAGCCCTTGGATAATCGCCCTGAAGACCAGATCCGACAGGCCAGGGGATCAAGAGAGATAATAGATAAAAGCAAACAAGTACAGTCAGCTAAGAAATTGGCTGAATTTCGCTCTTCATATGTGACGGCCAGAGGAGGTAAAGAGGGGGAGAAGAAGAGCAGCCCACAGCCCGAAGACCCGATGGATCAGGAGCAGGAGATGGAGAGGGGTTGTAGCCTAGGAGTGGCTGCAACACTAAAGGAATGGCTAACAGAGATGAAAGAGGAGATCAAGATGGAAATAAATGGAGTGAAAAATGAAATAAAAGAGACGATACAATCTCTGAGTCAAGATATGGTGGAAATGGGAAACCGAGTTGAAGAAACGGAGCTCCAGATGGAGCGGCAAGGCGAAGAAATAGAGGCATTACAAAAAGGTTGGGAGAACTTAAAGCGAGCTCAAGAAGAGCAGCGAGTGAAAGTGGAGGACTTGGAAGATTGATCCAGAAAATATAATATTAGGGTACGAGGCCTCCCGGAAGGCCCAAAATATAAGAACTGTGAAGAAGTGATTACTCAAATATTCAAATCACTACTAGTAACCGCAGTTTCAGAGGAAGGTGTTGAGGCTGAGTCTTTGCGAATAGAAAGAGCACACAGAGGACTGGGCCCAGCTATAGAAAACAAGCCACGAGACATAGTGGTGTGTTTAAGCTCGTTTAAAACCAAAGAAAAGCTATTGAGTGCGGCGAGAAAAATGAGGCAGGTTACTTGGGATAAGCACAAACTGGAACTCTTCCAAGATCTTTCCTCGGGAACGTTACAGCGCAGAAGAAATCTTAAGGAGGTAATGGCATACCTAAGAAGGGAGAACATGAGCTATAAATGGTTGTTTCCATTTGGTTTGCTGATCACCGCAAAGGGAAAGTCGAGACGAGTGCAGACATGTGAGGAAGCCTGGACAGCACTTAAAGAACTGGGACTCACCAAACTTCCAGAGAGAGAGAGAGAGGACCGATTGGAACAACAGCCACCACAGCATCACTCCCATCCAAGACAAACAACCTACGATGGCATAGAGTACCAGCGGTGGGGCGAAGGCTGGCGAGGCTGCACAGAGAGAGCCAGGTAGTGCAAGCGGAGAAGAAAGGAGCTGGCTGAAACAGAGGACATTGTATTATCGGGTTCTAAAGCAGAAGGTAGACGGGGAGGGGTAGTTAGTAGTTTACCTTAAGGGGAAGGGGGGATGGGGGAAGGTGCAGAAGGAAGATCAGGATGTGGGTTAGTTAAGGTAATTAGGGAGAAGGTAGGGATGAAATGGGGATCATCGAGCGAGGGTTAGAGAAAAGGGGGGAAGTGGAATGGAGGGGTAAGGACAGGTAATGGCCTGATAACTAGACACCAATATGGAAGATAAATCTCTCTTCAGGAGAGGAGGGAAGTGGAAGGGAGGGGGTGGATAGGGGGACAAGGGGGCGTAGGGGGAGGGGGAGGGATATACTAAGGAGGCATAAGAGTTTAAGGGGAAATAGGAAACAAAGGTGAGTTAAAAATAGTCTCATTAAATGTAAAGGTGCTTAACTCCCCATTTAAGCATCAAAAATTGTATACAGAAATAGCATGCCAGAAAGCAGCGATAGTGATGATACAGGAAACGCATTTGACAAGAGCGACAGAGTACCTGGTTAAGCCCAGGGGATATGGCGTATGTATACATGCATCTAACACAGTAGAAAAGAAAAAAGGGGGGGGGGGTTGCTATACTGTTAGACACATGATTAAAGATGCACTTGCAAGCTACTGTGCGGGATAAAGCGGGGAGATATGTGTTATTGCGTTGGAAGGTGGGGAACGAATGGTATTGTATAGTGAATGTATATGCACCAACCAGAGCACAAGGTGAATTCTGGACAAAACTGAATGAGGAGGTGGGGAAACTAGGGGAGGGTACTCTAAACTGTGGAGGTGATTTCAATTTAACATGGAATCCGGCTAGGGACGCCACTGGGAAAAGAGAGGGAAAAAGGGCAGATAGGAATCGATATCGTAACTTTGTAGTGCAACATTGTTTGATAGATGCGTGGAGATTTCAACACACAGGGAGGGGACAGTTTTCTTATTTTTCGCCAGTTCATGGCTCCTACTTATGAATAAATGCTATCTGGGTATCAATTCTGTTCTCGTCGGTCTTTCTAAATCTCGATTATCTCGCTTACAACGTATACAGAATACCGCCGCTCGCCTCGTTTGTCATGCTTCTCCTCGCAATCACATTACACCCCTCCTTTTCCATCTTCACTGGTTGCCCTTCCCTTTCCGTTCCCAATTCAAACTGCTCACCTTGGTTCATAAAGTTTTCCATACCGGTACTCCTCAATACCTTGCTGACCTCCTTTCCTTTCATTCTCCCCGTCATACTCCTCGTTCTTTTCACCTCCACCGCCTTACCCTCCCTTCACCCGCACGCGCTCACCTACAGTCCACCCGCTCTTCTGCTTTCTTCTTTATTGGTCCTGCCCTTTGGAATTGCCTACCCTCCTTCCTCCGCTTAGAACTCCACCATTCCACATTTAAACAGAACTTGAAAACCCACCTTTTCTCTCTGGCTTTCGATGTGCCCTCTCCTTTTGTGTAACCTCCACTTCCCTCCTTCCCATTCATTCCTCTTGTTTCCTTCCCACCCCTCCCTCATCTCTCCTGTCTATGCTATTCTTTATGAAGAAGCTGTAACTTTCTTTTCCTTTTCAAGGCTTTGACCTTTTTCTTTTAATTGATGATTTTAATTGTACACCGCTTTGATTTTTTGAGAAAGGCGGTTTTTATCAAGAAACAATAAACATAAACATAAACAAAGGAGGTGGGGGGGGGGGGGAATAGGATTACAGGGGCGGAGATGGACTCAATTACATGGTCTGATCATGCACCAGTTGAGGTAAGAATGAGAATGGAGGGTGAAGGGAAAGGCATACAGTTTTGAAGGCTGAATGAATCGCTCCTAGAAGATGAGAGGGTCCAAGCAGACATTGAGAGAGAGACGAGGGAATATTTTAAGTAGAATGATAATGGGGAGGTTGCGTGGAGTGGTGTGTGGGATGGCTATAAGGCAGTGGTGAGAGGAACTTTAGTTAAATGGGGGCAAGTAAACGGAAGGGCAGAGAGGGAAGAGAGAAGGCTCTGAGAGAACAATTGATGGCATTGGAAGAACTACAAAAAGGGATTGCTACTTCTGGAGAGAGATCTGCAATTGCGAGTATATACTTCTGGGAATTTTCTGAAAAGACTTCTTTGTATTAAAGCTAATTAATCTGTGAACCCAGTTTTTTTTTGTTAAATCGGTCAGGGCCTAGTATCAGCAGTTTAAGTTTAAATTTAAAACATAGAAGAGAACTTTCTGGTTACATTTCATACCCAGCAGAGAGCTTATAGTTTAAATTTAATAGTCACTCAGGGCCTAGTATCAGCAAAGTACTTTTAGTTTAAATGTAAAACACAGAAGAGAGCTTTCTGGTTAAATTTGGAACCCAGCAGAGAGCTTGTAGTTTAAATTTAATACTCACTCGGGGCCTAGTATCAGCAAAGTACTTTTAGTTTAAATTTAAAACACAGACAAGAGATTTCTGGTTAAATTTAGAACCCAGCAGACAGCTTGTAGTTTAAATTTCATAATAAGTCAGAGCCTAGCAGCAGCAAAGAGCTGTAATTTAAATCAAATCAGAATATAACTTAGCATAAAAGGCAAAACAGGGTCAGTACTCTTTGAGCAATAAATAAAGTCTCCTAGAGACCTTTACAAAGAGGCTTTCTACCTAGGGGGCAAGAGACCTGTGAAACATTTTCAATAGGTGTTAACACCAGGTGGCAGGTCAAAAGGCCATTTTGAAAGACTCCTTCTATCCAAGCAAGGACTGTTAATCATCCAGGAAGTTAGTCACAGCTTACCTCAGCAGCACAAGACAGGGTACTGTGTAGCAGCCCTTTTTTAATAAGTGTTATTTCCCTCCCTCCCTCCCTCTCCAACACCCACCCACCCCTGGGATAATCATAGCTTTATAGGCACTTTCACATCTTAAAGGAAAGGAGGTGCTCTCAGGTGAAGTTCGTTATCCAAATCAGTCATACACTAAGGACCTGAGATTAATTAAGCTTCAGGTGAACAAGGTATATTAAACGTATTAGGTACAGTTTTATTAGTATAAATATCCATAGCAACCTTTAGTAAGTAAATAACTTAAAAATCCAAATACAAGCTTAAAACTAAGATGCAGACAGCAGTCCAGCAGCAAGATGGGGGCTTTCCAGTCTTTTGCATTGAGTGTCACATGTATGATTTTCTCCCAGTTGGTGAGAGGTCTTACGTGTGCATCAGGTGCAAGGAACTCTTTGCTCTCAGGGAACGAGTCCGTTCTCTAGAGGCTAGAGTAGCAGACTTGAAAGACATAAGAAAGACAGAGAGGTACATAGATGAGACCTACAGGGATATAGTCCTGAAGTCCCACCTCCAGTCTGGCAGCATCCCTGTTGCCATGGAGGAGAAAGGTCACGTGACAGGAGAGCATCATCCTGGTGTGGCAAGAAGTGATCCTGTAACTAGAACCTGTCCTGCAGGTGATGTAAAACCCTCTCGCACCGAGGAAGTTTCTCCAGGGCCATGTGCCCATGAGGGAAGGGTTAGGACAGCCGTTATAGTTGGTGATTCGATCATTAGGCATGTAGATAGCTGGGTGGCTGGTGAACGTGTGGATCGCCTGGTAACATGCCTGCCTGGTGCGAAGGTAGCAGACTTCACGCGACACCTAGATAAGGTCTTAGATAGTGCTGGGGAGGAGTCTGCTGTCTTGGTACATGCTGGTACCAATGACATAGGAAAATGTGGTAGGGAGGTTCTGGAGGATAAATTTAGGCTTTTAGGTAGGAAGTTGAAATTCAGAACTTCCAGGGTAGCGTTCTCTGAAATGCATCCTGTTCCACGCGCAGGACCCAAAAGGCAGGCAGAGCTCCGTAGTTTCAATGCGTGGATGAGACAATGGTGCAAAGATGAGGGTTTTGGATTTGTTAGGAACTGGGGAACATTCTGAGGAAAGGAGGGGCTCTAACGAAGGGATGCACTTCACCTTAACCGGGATGGAACCAGGCTGCTGGCATTAACCTTTTAAAAGGAGATAGAGCAGCTTTTAAGCTAGATAATAGGGGAAAGCCAACAGTCGCCCAAGAGCGCAGGATTCGGAAGAATGTATCTTTGAAGGATACTACCAAAAGCAGAGAGGTTCCAAAAAAGTGTAAAGTAGCCCAAATACCCTCGATTATGGAACAGACAGAGCTTAAAGATTCCAAATTACCCATGTCTACCAATAGCCAAATTAATATGAATAAAATAGTCTCTAAAATGCTTGTATGCAAATGCTAGAAGTCTAAAAAATAAGATGGGAGAGTGAGAATATATAGCACTAAATGAGAGGTTAGTTATGATTGGAATATCAGAGACATGGTGGAAGGAGAACAACCAGTGGAAGGAGGACAACCAGTGGGACACTGTGATACCTGGTTACAAACTGTGATCAAATTGGTGGAGGGGTTGTGCTCTATGTTAGAGAGGGCATTGAGTCAGAAAGGATTAAAGTGTTGCAGGAAACAAAATTTGTTGTAGAATCTCTATGGATTGAAATTCCATGTAAAAAGGGTGATGGCAGTGGAGGTTTACTATCGACCACCTGGCCAGAATGAACAAATGGATGATGAAATGCTCAAAGAAATCAAGGAAACTAACAAATGTTACAGCGCAGTAATAATAATTGGTGATTTCAATTACCCCGGTATCGATTGGGTCAGTGTCACGGCAGAACATGCTAGGGAGATAAAGATCCTAGATGAAATAAATGACTGCTTCTTGGAGCAGCTGGTTCATGAACTGACCATAGGGAAAGCCATATTAGACCTAGTCCTTATTGGAACACCAGATCTAGTGCAAGAGATAAGGGTGTTGGGGCCGCTTGGCAATAGTGATCATAGCATGATCGCGTTTGATTTAATTAGTGGAGGAAGGATAGTAAGGAAATCTACAGTACTACCTTTTAACTTTCGAAAGGGAGACTATGATAAAATGAGGGAAACAGTTAAGAAAAAACTAAAAGGAGCAGTTGCAAAGGTTAAAGACTTACATCAAGCTTGGGTGTTGTTGAAAAATACTATCTTGGAAGCCCAGACCAGCTGTATTCCACGCTTTAAGAAAAGTGGAAGGAAGTCCAAAAAATTGCCAGCATGGTTTAAAGGTGAGGTCGGAGAGGCTGTTGTTGCCAAAAAACATCTTTTAGGAAATGGAAAAAAGAGCCAAACAACGAAACCTGGAAACAGCACAAGCACTGGCAAGTCAAATGCAAGGCATTGATAAGGCAGGCAAAGGGAGAATTTGAGAAGAAGCTTGCTGTGGAAGCAAAAACACGAAATAAAGAATTTTCAAGTACATTCATAGCAAAAAACCTGTGAGAGTCAGTTGGTCCATTAGATGATAGATGGGTTAAAGGGGCACTAAGAGGTGACAAGGCAATAGCGGAGAGACTGAATGAATTCTTTGTTTTGGTCTTTATTGTGGAAGATGTAGGGATATTACCCATGACGGAAGTGGTATTTAAAGGTGCAGAAAAATTGAAGGAAATAACGATACATCGGGAAGATGTATTACAACTATTAGATAAACTGAAGATTAGCAAATCACCTGGGCCGGATGGTATACATCCAAGGGTGTTGAAAGAACTGAAATATGGGATTGCAGACCTGCTATTAATAATCTGTGAACTATCATTAAAATCATCAGTAATACCTGAAGATTGGAGGATGGGGAACATAACGCCAATTTTTAAAAAGGGTTCCAGGGGTGATCCGGGAAACTACAGACTGGTGAGCCTGACATCAGTACTGGGAAAAATGGTAGAAACCATCACAAAGAAAAAAATTGCTGAACATGTAGATAGTCATGGCTTAATGGGAGACAGCCAACATGGCTTTAGAAAAGGAAAATTTTGTCTTACTAATCTATTATGTTTTTTTTAAGGTGTGAATAAACAGGTGGACAAAGGTGAGTCAGTTGATATAGTGTGTCTGGACTTTCAGAAAGCCTTTGACAAGGTCCCTCATCAGAGACTTTTGGCAAAACTAAAGAGTCATGGGATAGGAGGCAGTGTACTATTGTGGATCAGGAACTGGTTAAAAGATAGAAAGCAGAGGGTAGGGCTAAATGGCCAATTTTCCCAGTGAGAAAGGTGAATAGTGTTGTGCCCCATGAATTTGTGCTGGGTACGCTGCTTTTTGACATATTCGTAAATGACCTGGAAAAGGGAATAACGAGTGAAGTTATCAAATTTGCAGATGACACAAAACTATTTAAAGTTGTTAAAACCCAAGAGAATTGTGTTAAATTGCAAGAGGATCTTGATAAATTGGAAGACTGTGCATCAAAATGGCAGATGAAATTTAATGTGGACAAGTGCAAAGTTGTGTACCTAGGGAAGAACAACCCAAACTATGGTTACACGATGCAAGGTTCCACATTAGGAATCACCACCCAGGAAAAAGATTTAGGCGTCATTGTGGATAACATGTTAAAAACCTCGGGTGAGTGTGCAGTGGCAGCAAAGAGAGCAAATAGAATGCTAGGTATGATAAGGAAAGGAATGGAAAATAAAACAAAATATGTTAATGCCTCTATATCGTTCCATGGTGAGACCGCACCTTGAATATTGTGTGCAATTCTGGTCGCCGTATCTTTAAAAGGATATAGCGTTATTAGAAAAGGTTCAGAGAAGAGCTTCCAAAATGGTAAAGGGGTGGAAGGATACTCCTATGAAGAAAGGCTAAAAAGGTTAGGGCTCTTTAACCTGGAAAAGAGACGGTTGAGGGGAGATATGATAGAAGTCTATAAATTAATGAATGGAGTGGAACGGGTAAAGATAGATCAATTGTTTACGTTATCAGAATATAGAAAGATTAGGGGACATGCAATGAAGCTACAGGGTAAACTATCTAAGACTAATAAAATAAAATATTTTTTCACTCAACGTGAAATCAAACTCTGGAATTTGTTACCGGAGGATGTAGTAAAGGCTGTTAGTGTAGCTGGGTTTAAAAAAGGTTTGGACAAGTTCCTGGAGGAAAGGTCCATAAACCATTATTAAGAAGGGACCCAGCGCGATTTTATCGAAGTTTTGGAGAAATCTTAACAGAACCCCTAGTGAGATTGTTTAATCTACCACGGGATGGAGGGGAGTGAGAGAATGGGCTGATGTAACGGGGATAAAAATTGGGGGGAGTGCATACAAAATATCCATGTTCGCGGATGACATTATATTAAGTGTGGCTAGACCCCGTGTAAGCATCCCAATAGTAATGTGGGATTTGGCAGAATATGGTAGGCTGTCAGGATTTACAATAAATTGGACTAAATCAGAAAATTTAAATCTAGCAGTGCCAAGGGATAAACAGGAACTATTGCAAAAGAAATACCCATTTAAATGGGCAAGGGAGAGCATCCGCTATCTTGGAATCCAGATCAGCAGTAGGCTGGACGCACTATATAAATTAAATTATTTGAAGCTATTCGGGCTGGCTAGATGGGTGGGGGCGGGGATATCTCTCCTGGTTTGGGTGTATAGCTACAGTAAAGATAATGCTGCTTCCATGGCTACTGTTTCTGTTTCAGACACTTCCAATAAGGGTACCGCACAACAAACTGAAACAGATACAGAGACTAGTTAATAGATTTATATGGGTAAAGAGGCGCCCCAGAGTAGTACTGATGGTCATGCAAAGAGCCAGATGAGGGGAGGGGGGGGGGTTGGGAGTACCAAATTTTAGGAAATATGACGAGGCAGCACAGCTGAAAACGATCTATGAGTGGCAAAGAGACACACAGAAACAGTGGGTACAAATGAAGAAAGAGCTGATAGGGAGTGAGGGCTTGGAAAGAATAATATGGAGGGGTAGTAAGAGATCAGACACTCAACCCATAAACCCCATAGTGGTGCACGGTCTGAATGTTTGGAAACAACAAAAAATTGTTAGTTCACGATAAAGGCTATGTACAGGGAATGACCCTAGAGGCCTGTTTTGACAAGGGAGAGGAGCCTGGGGGGCATATTTTAAGTAGATGGGCTAAAGCGGGGTTGAGGCATCTCCACCAATTAATACATACAAAGGGGGTCTATGAGTTTCAGGGCCTCAAGGACCTATATGGGTTAAAGGAAAGCAATTTTTATGCATACTTACAAGTTAGTCACTTCCTAAGACAACCTAAAGTGTGGTCCGATTTATGGGAAAATAGGGGATGGTTTGAGGCCATATGCTCGGGCCATTTGGGTCAAAAGGGGGTTTTGTCCAGAATTTACAAAGGATTGATGGAGAGCGGGGTGTGTAAACTTCCATATATGTTGAAATGGGAGGAGGACTTGGCGGTGAGTTGGAATGAAGGGGTGTGGGATAAGACCATACAGACGATTGTTCATATCTCTATCGCTACACAAGTAAAAGAGAATGCATATAAAGTGTTATTCAGATGGTACTGGACACCAGAGCGGGTAAGGGATCTGATGAAAAATGCTGGAGGGGCTTTCACGAGAGGGGGGATTGGCTACATATGTGGTGGAAGTGTGAACAGATACAGGCTTATTGAGTAATGGTTCTCGATATGGTACGTGGCATGACAGGATATAGATTGCAAAGAAGACCGGAGGTATGTCTGTTGCATCAACTGGATGAAGATATACCAAGAGGGGAAGGGGGGTGTTGCATCATTGTTTAGTGGCAGCCAGATGCAAGATAGCGCAACATTGGGTGGGGTCGAGCATACCACCACCTATAGGATTTGTTAGGAGAGTGGCCGAGGTGAGTCTGATGTATAAATTGAGCTGAGACAAGGGAAAGGGGAGAGGAGTGCGGATAAATGGAAAGGGGTGTGGAAGTGGTTGGAGGCCTGGAAGGAGGGGGAGAGGGGGTGGAAGGAGGATGGAAGGCAGCTTGCAACATAGGAAACTTAGATTGGATGTATGGCATAAGGCTCAGAACTCAGGGTGAATCAGAATAAAGGAGGTGAGACTTTACAAGTGAAAGGTGGAGAGGCAAAAGATGGCAGGATGAATGAGAGAAGGAGGGAAGGGGAGGGGAAGGGAGAGGGAGGAGGGGGAGGGGAACATTTAGGGGGGAATGCAAAGGAAGGTTGCATTTGTAAGGGGGGAGCAATGTGTTATGATGGGTATCTTTTGTAGAGCGTGTTTAATGTTAAGAATGTAATATGTTGTAATCTGAAATGCTGTTCCTAATAAAATAAAAAACTTAAAATGGAAAAAAAAATAACCCCCTAAAATCTAAAATGATAAACACCTACAGTAGAACCAGAAGCCCTAATTATAATATGATACCCTGTCACCTAAGATAAGCTTCACCAGTTCTGGTTTAACCCACTACATGCCTGAAGATCTACCTCCTATTTGCTATTGCAATTGTCATTGTATCCCATACTTTGCTTTGATATGTAATAACATATGCACTACTTAAACTCTATGTAACTGCATTATCCCTTCATAGACCTAATGAACAGAGAATAGCTCTCGAAAGCTTGTCAAAAATATATCGTTAGTCTATTAGAAAGGTTCCACCTACAGCATGTCTGAGGATGCATACTATAAGTGTGGGCATGCAGAAGGGCTAGCATTTCGGCAGAGTGTAGATGGAGCTCAGACTTACGTACATAACTTATTTGCACATATTCAAGTGGACTAACATGGCAACTACAATTTTCTATTGCTCTTTGTAGTGTTACATTTACCAAACAATTGCAAATATCTGGTATGTACAAAGAGAAAGGAGCCCTGTTCTCTTAGAGAAATCGGAATTGCACATCAGTGCAGTGCATGAAGCAACATCGGAGCTTGAACAAACTGAGATCATCCAGTTACCTTAGCTACATATCTTTTCTTTCTACACCAATATTTTGAGCACTCTATATCATGGCTACATCTAAAGATCCAGTCACCATCAATACATTACTCACACCTAGTAAAGAATAATTACCTCCAAGGACACTATCACACTGCTTGGTGATTATGCACATGCTAAACGCCTGATAGGTAAAGGGATCCACTAAAGCCCTCTAAATGTGAATTTTTTGCAACACTATGGGCCCGATTCTGAGTCACGGCTTGTGGGGCTGCATGTGCCGTGCAGCCCCACAAGCCATCCTGCCACTATTCCCCCTCTAGCTCTCCCCGCACAGTGAGAGCTGCAGGATGAGGAGAGCCGGTGGGGGGTGGGAGGGGGCAGGGTTTTGACAGAGTGGGGGTGGGCCGAGAAGGCAATATGTATAGGGCTGATTCAGGTCACAGCCCTGTACGTCCTGTGGGGTCGTGGGGGATGAGCTTATTATTCCACTTTGAAGGAATCAGGTATTACAGATGATTTTAATGATAGTTCACTAATAACAGATCTGCAATCTCATATTTCAGTTCTTTCAACACCCTTGGATGTATACCATCCGGTTCAGGTGATTTGCTACTCTTCAGTTTATCAAACAGCTGTAATACATCGTCCCGATGCATAGATATTTCTTTCAATTCCTCTGCAGTATCACCTTTAAATACCACTTCAGTCATGGGTAACATCCCTACATCTTCCTCAGTAAAGACCGAAACAAAGAATTCATTCAGTCTCTCCGCTATAGCCTTGTCCCCTCTTTCTGCCCCTTTTACACCTCTATCATCTAATGGTCCAACTGACTCTCTCACAGTTTTTTTTTTTTTTGCTATGAATGTACTTGAAAAAGTCTTTATTACAGATTTTTGCTTCCACAGCAAGTTTCTTCTCAAATTCTCTCTTTGCCTGCCTTATCAATGCCTTGCATTTAACTTACCAGTGCTTGTGCTCTTTCCAGTTTTTGTCATTTGGCTCTTTTTTCCATTTCCTGAAAGGTGCTTTTTTGGCAACAACAGCCTCTCTGACCTCACCTTTAAACCATGCTAGAAGTTTTTTGGACACTCTTTCCACTTTTCTTAAAGTGTGGAATAAAGCTGGTCTGGGCTTCCAAGATAGTATTTTTAAACAACACCCAAGCTTGATGTAAGTCTTTGACCTTTGCATCTGCTACTTTTAGTTTTTTCTTAACTATTTCCTCATTTTATCATAGTCTCCCTTTTGAAAGTTAAAAGGTAGTACTGTGGATTTCCTTACCATCCCTTCTCCATTAATTAAATCAAATGAGATCATGCTATGATCACTATAGCCAAGTGGCCCCAACACCCTTATCTCGTGTGCCAGATCTAGTGTTCCACTAAGGACTAAGTCCAAAATGGCTTCTCTTCTGGTTGGTTCATGAACCAGCTTCTCCAAAAAGCAGTCATTTATTTCATCTAGAAACTTTATCTTCCTAGCATGTCCTGCCGTGACACTGACCTAGTCAATACCGGGATAATTGAAATCACCCATTATTATTGCTGTTCTGTAAATTTTGTTACTGGAATAAATCAGTGGCCTTTCCTTTAAATAATCTGGATACAGCAGCATCAATGGTGACGTTTCCATTTCAGTGGGAGGCAGAGACGGTTAAATACCTTGGAGTCCGTTTTTGTGCCTCATTAGATCAGATGATACAAGTCAATAGCAAAGAGCTACTAGAGCTGACTAGGAAAATGGTTTTAAATTGGTCTCCCCTTCATATCACACGGTGGGGCCGATTAGAGACTATAAAGATGATGTTTATGCCAAAGATAAACTATGTCCTAGGAATGTTACCAATATTGTTTCTGGTAGCAATATATAAACCCGTGGAATGGACTTTAGTGAACTTTCTGTGGGGTGGGATGCGACCTAGAATTGCTCTTTGAAAGTTAAAGATGTCTAAGGGGAGGGGGGAGTGTTATTTCCAGATTTCAGGTTGTATCATCTGGCCTGTATTCTAAAGCAAGGGGCCCTTTGGGCCGTATGTGAAGAGTTACCCCAAAAACCAATGTGGTTAGAAGTTGAGTCTTGGCTTGTCACCCCATGCCCGGTACAGTTGCTCCTTGGCACAAGGCTCTTAGACCACCCGGTGGCGGGGCAAGTATTGCTATCCATGCAGGATACATATTTAGCTCTTGTGTCACTGGTAGGTAAAGATAATCCTCCTTCTAGCTCTCAGTCACTGTGGTGGAATCCCTTATTTAAAGTTGAAAAAACTACCATTGCTTGGAAGCAATGGCAGAAGTGTGGTATATGGACATTGAGTCAATTAGTTTCTATGGATAAATGGAAAGATTTCCCTGATATACAAAGGGAATTTTTGTTGCCAAATACATGCTACTTTCAATGGCTACAGTTGAAACATTGCATTAGGGCCACTACTATTAACATTACCAAATTGTCAGATACAGGGAATCTCATTAGTAACATTAAGGACATTGTGGGAAAGCCGGGGGTGATCTCAGCATTGTATGCCCTTTTTAGGGACCGCTCCTTTGCTGACCCTGTTGGTCTTGCAAAGGTCTGGGAGAAAGACATGGGTACCTCCTTGGTATCCCAGAAGTGGGAGAAACTATGGGGACCTATTACAAGAGTTTCTAGGTAAGCCACGCTCACAAAAACTTTATACTTCTTACATCGTGCGTACATTACTCCTGTTAAACTATCTAAGTGGGACAAACAGTCGAAAGGGCGCTGCTGGTTGTGCCAGGAGCAGATATGTACATATGTCCACATGGTTTTTGAGTGCCCTGACGTTAAAAGGTTTTTGATCCCAGTGTGGAGCAGAATCCAGAAAATTCTAAAATTTTCAGCTCTCTTGTCATGAAATATCATCAGCTTAAGATCTGTATCGGATATTCTGTCCTTAAAGAAAGATAAATATTTCTTATTGAACTTTATGATAGCTATAGCTTTGAAAATTATTTTCACCAATTGGAAGGTTCCTCATAAGCTGGATTGGAAAATTTGGTGGAATCCTCTTTTCAATATGCAAGTTATGAGAAAACATAGGGGTATGTTTACTAAACCGTCCTAATGTGCGCCCGGCGCTAGTGTGCAGGATGCCATATAAGGAGTGGGCGTTTCAGTCTTAACATAGCAAACCGGGATTATCGCGCGCTAATGTGCGCCGCGCACATTAGTGCACGAGAAACGCGCGTGGGAAGCATAAGCAGGCGCGCTGATGTGCAAACAGAGGAACAGAGCTGCAGTACAATGCTGAAGACACTGAGTGATGGTGCAGGGGTCATGGGTTCAATCCCCCACTGTGCCCAATGAATAAGGCTGGCTGATGCACTACCTGTTATGAGTAATATTGCATTATGAGGCATTTTATTTACTGCTGCTAGCAAACACACAATCAAAGTGCTGTAACATAAGGTGGTGCATAAGGCACCCCATAAGGTACCCCAGAGGGCACATTTTAAAGTGCACTGTCCGCCAAGGTACCCTACAATGTTGCTTAAAGGGTGGCCTATAGGGCGCCATATAGGGTGCCCTATGAGGCACGGCAAGGTCATAGCACTGTTTTTGATGGCAGCACTGAGCATTTTAACGCATGGAAATCTTAAGTAGGTGCGCTGACATGCAAGGAGGAACAGCAGTGTAGCACAATGGTTAAAACACTGACTGATGGTACAGGGGTCACAAGTTCAAATCCCCAGTGCATCTAATGAATAAGGGTGACTGAGGTAATTGCTTTTTATGCTTGCAACTGTACAACAATCTGTGCTGCCATCTAAAAAGAACCCCACCCCAGTGCCATAAATTAATGCACCTTTTAGGGTGCACCAGAAGGCACATTAGCAAAGGCGAGTTATAATGTTCCCCAGAGGCCATGTTGAAAGGTTGCCAACTCCCAAGGCACCATAGTAGGCAACACATAAGCTGCCTGAATCGTTAATATAGACGGAATGGAGGTGAGCCCGAGAAGCTGCCATGACTCTCACATTGTGAGCGGGAACATGGGCCGCCAGTGAAAGGTGTTAGCTATGATAGATAAAAGGTAATACATTGAGCAATCCAGTTGGATAGAGATCTTTTGGAAACTGCTGTACCCAAATGCGAAGGATCAGAGACTCTGAATAGCTGAGAGGACCTTCTGTGTTGCTGGGTCCTCTGCAGATTAAAAGCCACAGCTCTTTTAAAGTCCAAGGTATGAAGAGTCTTCTCTGCATTTGAAGCATGTGGCTGTTGAAAGACTACAGGTAACTAAACCTCTTCTTTCAAATGAAAGGAGGAATCCACCTTAGGCATGAAGTGTGGATGTGTCCTTAGGATTACCTTATCATGGTGAAACGGTGTGTAAGGTGGATCAGCCACTGGAGCTTGAAATTCACTGATACGACTTGCTGATGTGATTGCAAGAAAGTATTTTACTTTCCAGGTCAGAGACTTTAAGGAAGTAGTGTCTAAGGGCTCAGGAGGCGGCAGCATACGCTGGCCTAGAAACAGATTGGGATCCCATGCCTCTGGAAGTGGTCTAAGGGCAGGTTTCGGTAGATGCAGGCCTCTCATGATTCTGGATATGAGAGGATGGGATGAAATGGGTTGTCTATTGATGGCTTCAGAAGGAGCAGCAATGGCACTTAAATGGACTCTGACTGACTCAGTTTGGAGACCATTGTTTGATAAGTAATGGAGTTCGTCCAAAACATGTTTATATACGGATGACAAGAGGGTTGAAGGCCTTTTGTTATCACCAAATGAAATGTCACGCCCACCTGATGGCATAGGACTGCCTTGTGGAAGGTTTCCTGGAAGCATAACAGACATCATGCACTTCCTGAGTGAGGGGAGGGCCAAAGCAGTTATAGCCTTCAGTAGCCAGGCTCTGAGGTGCAGAGACGGGGGGTTTGTATGCCATACATTCCCCTCCTCCTGCGAAAGTAAATCTGGAGCTGACCCTACGTACAGGGGTGGAACCTGGGACAGATGTAGAAGCAGAAGGTATCACACCTGTTTTTTCCAGCGTGGGGCTATGAGGATCATGTTGCCTCTGTCCCTCAGGAGTTGGAATAGGATCTTGGCAGTCAAGGGAATGGGAGGAAGGGCATATAGGCATTCCTGCCCCCAGTTGAGGAGGACAGCATCCCTCGCTTGGCAGCCCTAAGCTGGGATTCGTGAACAGAACCGGGTAGGTTTGGCATATGATGGACTTGCAAAGAGGTCTGACTCTTGAGTTCCCCAGAGTTGCAATACTCTACAGAGTTGGTCCATGTGTAGAGACCATTTGTGTGGAAGCAGAACACGACTGAGTTTGTATGGACAAGAGTTCTTATTGCCAGGGAGATAGACTGGCAGGAGATGGATCTGCTGCTCTCTGGCAAACGACCACAGTTGAAGAGCTTCGTTGCAAAGGGACAGAGAGCCTGTTCCTCCTTGTTTGTTCACATAGACCATGGCTACCTGATTGTCTGTGTAAAGTAGTATTCTATTGGCCTGTAGAAGGGAATGGAAGACATGAAGAGTCAGGCAAATTGCTCAGAGCTCAAACAGATTGATGTGGAAATGACTCTCCTGACAATTCCAGTTGGCTTGGGTGGAGGTGTCCAGTAGATGTGCAGCCCACCCCACTTTGGAGGCATCTGTTGTTAATGTGATCTGAGGAGGGGTTTGCAGGAAAAGTGACCCCTCCAACAGGTTTTGTGCTGACCACCACCAGTCCAGGGACAGGGTATGGCAGTTTGAGTTTACTATCACATCTGAGAGACAGCCTGTTGCTTGCGTCAACTGGGAAGAGAGGGCCCATTGGGCTGGTCTCATAAGGAGACAAGCGTAGGGGACCACATGCACTGTATATTCCATGTGACCCAGCAGCTGACGCATCTCTCGAGCCGAGAGGTGAGTCTTTTGTAGTGCTGTCGAAACAAGTTGCACAATGCGAGGACAGCGAGGCTGAGTCAGGTAGGTCTTTGGCAGTCTGGTATCTAGCCTTGCTCCTATGAATTCCAGCGTTTACGTGGGAGTCAGAAAGGATTCCTGGAGATCTCTGACAGGGTCTAGATATTGGAGTCCACGCATTGTGTACGAGAGAGAGGACTGAGCATGTGTTTGTGACTGTGCCTGGATGAGGCAGTCGTCCAAAGTAGGGGCAGAAAAATATTCCCCTGGTACGGACCAAACCGGCTACCACAAACATGCACTTTGTGAATACTCTGGGTGCTGAGGCAAGGCTGAAGGGAAAACTTTGTTTTGATAGTGGTTTCTTTGATGGAGGAACCAAAGGAACTTTCGCTGTGCTTGTTGGCAGAGAAGATGGGTGTACGCATCCTTGTGATCTAGAGAACAAAGGCAGTTCTGCCTGTGTAGGTCAGGAAGTACGTTTCCTAGAGAAATCATTTTGAATGTCTGTTGGAACAGGAACTTGTTCAGTTCTCTGAAATCTAAGATGTGTCTGTGACCTCCTTTTTCCATTGGTATGAGGAAATTGGGGGGGGGGGGGGGGAGAACCCAGAACCCTGTTGAAGATGGGGTACCTCTTCCATTGCTCCTTGTGGTAAAAGATGTTTTACCTCTGGATTCAGTTGGGGGGACGTTTGCGAACTGAATGTCCTTACTGTTGTAGGAGGCAGCAGGCTATGTGAATGATGCCTGTACCCTCTTCTATGATGGACAGAGTCCAGGGTTCTGATGTTATTTGCCTCCATCTGTGGATGAGGTGACCTAATCTTCCTGGGATTGTTGACGGTTGCTTTCCCTGGAGGGCCAGGAAGGGCAGGTACTCCATCACGGAGTCAAAGGCCCTGTGGGGGCTGAGGCTGCTGGGTCTGCTGAGGCAGAGTAGCTCTCGGCTTTCTCTGCTTAGTAGATTGTTGACCCTTTCTAGCAGCTTGTACTGCAGGTTGTCCTTGCTGAGCAATAGGACTGATAGTATCCTTTCTTTTTGGAGAGGAAGCGCTTTTCTAAGGCTCTCATCTTTGCAGGATCTACAATATTTGAAAGCCTTGTCAAAGTATAATTGTCCTGCAGGTTTTTCCAAACACGTTTTCACCACTACAAGGTGTGTTGGCCAGTTTATCCTGTACCCAGTGTTCCAGGTGAGAGGCTTGCAGCCAGCCAAGTTTCATTGCCCCAATAGAAATGGCAGAGACTCTGCCTATGCATGAAAAACAGTCAAAAGCTGCCCTGTTCACAACTTTTGAAATGTTCTGGGCATGCTTGACAGGTGCTACATAGTCGTGACCTCTGTGATCTGGGAGATGTGGACTTACCAGTTGTAGATCTCGTGTGACCTCCGTCAGGAACATTTCCATGTACATGATATAGGAACCTGTCCTGTCTGAAAGCATGGATGTTTGGACGACACAGCGACCAAAGGCATCTAATGTCTTACACTCCCTACCAGGAGGGTTGGTGGCATGTTGTTTGTAACGTTTAATTCTCCTCCTAGCACACTCCACCATGATGGAGTGATCAGGGAGGTGTCCTTTCTGCAAACCAGGGGACGGAGGCACACGATACATAGTAGGCACATGTGAGAATGTGGAGAGGTGGTAAGAGGAATCTTCCACATTCTCAAAAGAGGATTCCTTAAGATCTGATGTATTGGCAGGATGTCTGCCTCCTTTGGAGTTTGGTGATATTGGTGAATCTCTGGCTTCCGTGGCCTGTGCTCACATTGAGTTACTAATGAAATGGAGAGGCCCTTGTCTACATGTGTGTGGAGATCCAGGAAGGACATATCCTGAGGAGGGGACAATCTCCTCTTGGGAGAGGCAAGCTTGTCCTGTAGAGGTACATCGTTACCCTCTGAGCTGTCAAAGTCATCAGACCCCTCAGGAGATTGGATGTATCTTCTCTATGGAGGCTCAGGTAAAGTGAGGTATCGGTACCAATTGGCCTCAGTATCGGAGTGGCACGGTACCGGTGTGTGGATACCAGTACTCATCAGCACCAATTGTGCATTTGCCGATGAAGGTCCTGCAATTGCTGCACATACCGGTGCTGGACTTTGCAGGGTGTGGGGTGGAACCAAGGTCTTTGATGTCGCAAGGAGAGCTGCCAGACTGCGTTTGATGGCCACGATCCTCTGGTCAATCAACACTGCCAATGTCTGTGTATGAGTACTGGCCAAAGCCAGGACCCCAGAGCATAGCACCAGGTGGTCGGACCAGGTTGAGGCCTCCAGAACTTCATGTAGTCCCAAAGTGGCTTTGGAGGCCAGGGACTCCCACTGGGGCTGTTTGCCCGGAGCGTGCTCCTCAAGGGCAATGACAGTGGCAGTCCGATATTTGGAGGGGGATCTACCCTTTGAGGAACGGATAGATTTGTGTTTGGTTACCTGGGATCCACGGGAGGAAGATATAGCCCTTGACGACATGGCTGCCACCGAGGCCACGTTGGAGGGAAAGAGGGTACCGAGCTTGGCTGCTCTGTTCTGCCAACCACTCTTGGATAACATCCCACAGGCCAAACATTCAGACATGCATTGATCTGGCCATTAGCATTTGCGACATCAATCATGGTTGTCAGTGACTGAGAAGGTACCGGCACATTATCAGCATATTTTCTGCAGCCGAGGAGTGATTTTCCATGATGGAGGAGGGATTAGGGCCTAATGCCAAACCGGGGGGAGACCTACAAAGGGGATTGTTGCTCTTTTGTTAAAAAGGTTTGTTTGTGTGAGGGAATCTGACCTTTTTGAAAATAAAATTACAAGACCAGTGGTACAAGGAAAGAAAAACAGGCAGACACTGCCACAGGAGTGGCACTACAATAGCTGTTTTTCAGCAATGACAGGAACAATGACCTGCTGGCTCTGTGGAAAACAATGAACTGGAGAGAGCCATTTGGGAAAGACAAGATGGCAGCACACAGGCGATGTGGGGTGCTTCCAATAGCTTTCCTATTGGACACCGGAGAGCATTCCCACGCAGGCTCTGTCAGTACCGATGATACCCACAGTAAGGACTACTTCCTGCTTGTTCCAGTCGATTACCTGTTCCCAGTGCCACCTGCATGCGTAGCTGTGTCTCTGGACATGTGTGCAGTGACACCTATGTGCAGTGTGCCTGGCACCCTGAACACATCATTCCAGTCCCCTGTGGCCCCCTTGCATGACATTGCATGAACATGCCACATTTGGATTGCCAATGATAGTGTCCATGGTAACCCCCCTAACCCCATATGTGGTCTGGTGAACACATTTGTGTTGTCATGATCTATGCACATCCTCGGACCCAACCCCAACCCCACTGGCAACATGATATCCTAACAATCATGAGTGCTGTGTCCATACATGGAAAATTGTATGGGTGGCCCTATTCACCTTGCCAGGGGCCACTACCATGACATTTGGGTTTCTAAAAGGCCCAGGATAGCAATGCTTGACCCAATACAAGCATTGTGTAATGTGTCTCTCTTGGGGATACTGCTAGGTTTGGCCACTGTTGCAAAGAGCATACTGGGCGTGAAGGATGAGGGTGTGACCCAGTATGGGCTATCTTAAGTTGTTATGTTCCTATGACCTGGGCCTTGTATGCTTACGGCAGGTGTGGTTGCCAACACCAGGGGCAGGGGCCATTGCACCAGAATAGGCTATTGCCAACTGTGCTCATGTCAGAGTTTCTGTCTGTGTTGTGCAACCACAAAAGGTGCATGTATCCTTCCAACACCATCAGTAATGTTTTTCTGCAACAAGGTTTGGGATTCGTAGCAAGTGGGCAGATGTGTGACCTGACTCAGCATACAGTTATGGGGACATGGCTCTGTTACAGGCCTTTGTAATCAGATCTCATAGTTCATGAGGGTGGGGTGCTGTTACACACATCCACATCTGTACCTAGCATACCATCTGGATACATCAAAGACGTGTGTGATGAGGTGCTGACCTTACAGACTACGGGAGATGTGCAACCTACCTGCCCTAACCTAACACAATATCTGAATGACATATCCACCATTGCAATCAGGTCTCTGGCCCCCTGGGGGTTGGGTGTCCTAGCACACATCATCAGCTCCATACAACATAGCAACAGGGTGACTGACAGTACACCTTACGCAGGTCTCAGGACTCCTGGGGATATGGAGAATGTATTGAACTGTTTAGCCACACAGGACCATATCACCAGGGTGAGTGATAGCCCACTTTGATGGGCTCTCAGGACTCCTGGGGATAGGGAGAATGTATTGAACTGTTTAGGCACACAGGACCATAACACCAGGGTGAGAGATAGCCCACTTTGATGGGCTCTCAGGACTCCTGGAGATAGGGAGAATGTATTGAACTGTTTAGGCACACAGGACCATAACACCAGGGTGAGTGACAGCCCACTTTGATGGGCTCTCAGGAATACTGGGGATAGGGAGAATGTATTCAACTGTCTAGGCACACAGAACCATATCACCAGGGTGCCTGACAGCCCACTTTGATGGGCTCTCAGGACTCCTGGGGATACGGAGAATGTATAGAACTGTCTAGGCACACAGGACCATATCACCAGGGTGAGTGATAGCCCACTTTGATGGGCTCTCAGGGCTCCTGGGGATAGGGAGAATGTATTCAACTGTCTAGGCCCACAGGACCATATCACCAGGGTGAGTGATAGCCCACTTTGATGGGCTCTCAGCGTTTCTGGGGATAGGGAGAATGTATTCAACTGTCTAGGCACACAGGACCGTATCACCAGGGTGAGTGTCAGCCCACTTTGATGGCCTCTCAGGGCTCCTGGGGATAGGGAGAATGTATAGAACTGTCTAGGCACACAGGACCATATCACCAGGGTGAGTGACAGCCCACTTTGATGGGCTGTCAGGGCTCCTGGGGATAGGGAGAATGTATTCAACTGTTTAGGCACACAGGACCATATTACCAGGGTGAGTGATAGCCCACTTTGATGGGCTCTCAGGTCTCCTGGGGATAGGGAGAATGTATTCAACTGTCTAGGCCCACAGGACCATATCACCAGGGTGAGTGACAGCCCACTTTGATGGCCTCTCAGGGCTCCTGGGGATAGGGAGAATGTATAGAACTGTCTAGGCACACAGGACCATATCACCAGGGTGAGTGACAGCCCACTTTGATGGCCTCTCAGGGCTCCTGGGGATAGGGAGAATGTATTCAACTGTCTAGGCACACAGGACCATCTCACCAGAGTGAGTGATAGCCCACTTTGATGGGCCCTCAGGGCTCCTGGGGATATAGAGAATGTATTCAACTGTCTAGGCACACAGAACCATATCAACAGGGTGCCTGACAGCCCACTTTGATGGGCTTTCAGGACTCCTGGGGATAGGAAGAATGTATAGAACTGTCTAGGCAGACAGGACCATATCACCAGGGTGAGTGATAGCCCACGTTGAAGGGCTATCAGGGCTCCTGGGGATAGGGAGAATGTATTCAACTGTCTAGGCACACAGGACCATATCACCAGGGTGAGTGATAGCCCACTTTGATGGGCTCTCAGGGCTCCTGGGGATAGGGAGAATGTATTCAATTGTCTAGGCACACAGGACCATATCACCAGGGTGAGTGATAGCCCACTTTGATGGGCTCTCAGGGCTTCTGGGGATAGGGAGAATGTATTGAACTGTTTAGGCACACAGGACCATAACACCAGGGTGAGTGATAGCCCACTTTGATGGGCTCTCAGGACTCCTGGAGATAGGGAGAATGTATTGAACTGTTTAGGCACACAGGACCATAACACCAGGGCGAGTGACAGCCCACTTTGATGGGCTCTCAGGACTCCTGGGGATAGGTAGAATATATTCAACTGTCTAGGCACACAGAACCATATCACCAGGGTGCCTGACAGCCCACTTTGATGGGCTCTCAGGACTCCTGGGGATACGGAGAATGTATAGAACTGTCTAGGCACACAGGACCATATCACCAGGGTGAGTGATAGCCCACTTTGATGGGCTCTCAGGGCTCCTGGGGATAGGGAGAATGTATTCAGCTGTCTAGGCACACAGAACCATATCACCAGGGTGCCTGACAGCCCACTTTGATGGGCTCTCAGGACTCCTGGGTATACGGAGAATGTATAGAACTGTCTAGGCACACAGGACCATATCACCAGGGTGAGTGACAGCCCACTTTGATGGCCTCTCAGGGATCCTGGGGATAGGGAGAATGTATAGAACTGTCTAGGCACACAGGACCATATCACCAGGGTGAGTGACATCCCACTTTGATGGGCTGTCAGGGCTCCTGGGGATAGGGAGAATGTATTCAACTGTTTAGGCACACAGGACCATATTACCACGGTGAGTGATAGCCCACTTTGATGGGCTCTCAGGTCTCCTGGGGATAGGGAGAATGTATTCAACTGTCTAGGCCCACAGGACCATATCACCAGGGTGAGTGACAGCCCACTTTGATGGCCTCTCAGGGCTCCTGGGGATAGGGAGAATGTATAGAACTGTCTAGGCACACAGGACCATATCACCAGGGTGAGTGACAGCCCACTTTGATGGCCTCTCAGGGCTCCTGGGGATAGGGAGAATGTATTCAACTGTCTAGGCACACAGGACCATCTCACCAGAGTGAGTGATAGCCCACTTTGATGGGCCCTCAGGGCTCCTGGGGATATAGAGAATGTATTCAACTGTCTAGGCACACAGAACAATATCAACAGGGTGCCTGACAGCCCACTTTGATGGGCTTTCAGGACTCCTGGGGATAGGGAGAATGTATAGAACTGTCTAGGCACACAGGACCATATCACCAGGGTGAGTGATAGCCCCTATGATGGGCTCTCAGGGCTCCTGGGGATAGGGAGTATGTATTCAACTGTCTAGGCACACAGGACCATATCACCAGGGTGAGTGATAGCCCACTTTGATGGGCTCTCAGGGCTCCTGGGGATAGGGAGAATGTATTCAATTGTCTAGGCACACAGGACCATATCACCAGGGTGAGTGATAGCCCACTTTGATGGGCTCTCAGGGCTTCTGGGGATAGGGAGAATGTATTGAACTGTTTAGGCACACAGGACCATAACACCAGGGTGAGTGATAGCCCACTTTGATGGGCTCTCAGGACTCCTGGAGATAGGGAGAATGTATTGAACTGTTTAGGCACACAGGACCATAACACCAGGGTGAGTGACAGCCCACTTTGATGGGCTCTCAGGACTCCTGGGGATAGGGAGAATGTATTCAACTGTCTAGGCACACAGAACCATATCACCAGGGTGCCTGACAGCCCACTTTGATGGGCTCTCAGGACTCCTGGGGATACGGAGAATGTATAGAACTGTCTAGGCACACAGGACCATATCACCAGGGTGAGTGATAGCCCACTTTGATGGGCTCTCAGGGCTCCTGGGGATAGGGAGAATGTATTCAACTGTCTAGGCACACAGGACCATACCACCAGGGTGAGTGACAGCCAACTTTGATGGCCTCTCAGGGCTCCTGGGGATAGGGAGAATGTATTCAACTGTCTAGGCACACAGGACCATATCACCAGGGTGAGTGATAGCCCACTTTGATGGGCTCTCAGGGCTCCTGGGGATAGGGAGAATGTATTCAACTGTTTAGGCATACAGGATCATATCACCAGGGTGAGTGATAGCCCACTTTGATGGGCTCTCAGGGTTCCTGGGGATAGGGAGAATGTATTCAACTGTCTAGGCACACAGGACCGTATCACCAGGGTGAGTGTCAGCCCACTTTGATGGGCTCTCAGGGCTCCTGGGGATAGGGAGAATGTATAGAACTGTCTAGGCACACAGGACCATATCACCAGGGTGAGTGATAGCCCACTTTGATGGGCTCTCAGGGCTCCTGGGGATAGGGAGAATGTATTCAACTGTTTAGGCATACAGGATCATATCACCAGGGTGAGTGATAGCCCACTTTGATGGGCTCTCAGGGTTCCTGGGGATAGGGAGAATGTATTCAACTGTCTAGGCACACAGGACCGTATCACCAGGGTGAGTGTCAGCCCACTTTGATGGGCTCTCAGGGCTCCTGGGGATAGGGAGAATGTATAGAACTGTCTAGGCACACAGGACCATATCACCAGGGTGAGTGACAGCCCACTTTGATGGCCTCTCAGGGCTCCTGGGGATAGGGAGAATGTATAGAACTGTCTAGGCACACAGGACCATATCACCAGGGTGAGTGACAGCCCACTTTGATGGGCTGTCAGGGCTCCTGGGGATAGGGAGAATGTATTCAACTGTTTAGGCATGCAGGACCATATCACCAGGGTGAGTGATAGCCCACTTTGATGGGCTTTCAGGGCTCCTGGGGATAGGGAGAATGTATTCAACTGTCTAGGCACACAGGACCATATCACCAGGGTGAGTGACAGCCCACTTTGATGGCCTCTCAGGGCTCCTGGGGATAGGGAGAATGTATAGAACTGTCTAGGCACACAGGACCATATCACCAGGGTGAGTGACAGCCCACTTTGATGGCCTCTCAGGGCTCCTGGGGATAGGGAGAATGTATTCAACTGTCTAGGCACACAGGACCATCTCACCAGAGTGAGTGATAGCCCACTTTGATGGGCTCTCAGGGCTCCTGGGGATAGAGAGAATGTATTCAACTGTCTAGGCACACAGAACCATATCAACAGGGTGCCTGACAGCCCACTTTCATGGGCTTTCAGGACTCCTGGGGATAGGGAGAATGTATAGAACTGTCTAGGCACACAGGACCATATCACCAGGTTGAGTGATAGCCCACTTTGATGGGCTCTCAGGGCTCCTGGGTATAGGGAGAATGTATTCAACTGTCTAGGCACACAGGACCATATCACCAGGGTGAGTGATAGCCCACTTTGATGGGCTGTCAGGGCTCCTGGGGATAGGGAGAATGTATTCAATTGTCTAGGCACACAGGACCATATCACCAGGGTGAGTGATAGCCCACTTTGATGGGCTCTCAGGGCTCCTGGGGATAGGGAGAATGTATTCAACTGTCAAGGCACACAGGACCATATCACCAGGGTGAGTGAAAGCCCACTTTTTTATGGGCTCTCAGGGCTCCTGGGGATAGGGAGAATGTATAGAACTGTCTAGGCACACAGGACCATATCACCAGTGTGAGTGACAGCCCACTTTGATGGGCTCTCAGGACTCCTGGGGGTAGGGTGGATTGGAAAACAGCAACAGCAGCATATTCCATACCAGCAGGGGTTCTGGGGACCCACTTTTATGGACTTTCTGGCCAAGTGGGGGTAGGGACGATGTTTTAGACTGCTGGGCCTCACACACGCATATCACCAATGGGACTAACATACCATTTTGGGCACGTTTCACAGCCCCTGGGGGTGGGGCAGATGTTTTACCCTGCAACTGCAGACCCCATCATACCAGCAGGATGTTTAGAAACCCTCCTTAGTCTGATCTATGGGCTACCTGTGTTACGGTGTGTTGTAGCATATCAACAGCAGCAGCTGCCATGACACCAGGATGGCATCAGGAACTCTGTGAACAGGTTCTTAGCCCCCTGGGTTTGATGCTGTTATCAATCCCTGGGGGGGGGGGGGGGGGTGCGGGCCGGGCCTGGCAGGCTCTTTGGACCCATAGGCGGATTATGTAGTACCACCCAAACTGCCCTCTGGAGCTCAGGATCTCCCACCAACAGATCCACATTCTACATCATTGCAATGGTGCTTGTAGAAGGGACCATCAACCTTAGTTCAGCTGGGGGACAGACAACATACAGGGCAGTCCATGCATTTCTGTACGCATCCATACCGTGATAGCAGACAGACAGGAGGCCTGGAAATGTTTTGCTGCCCACCACCACTATCTGACATTCTCCAGCAACAAGCACAGTGAATCTTCAGCCGCTGCACCCTGCAATGTGTTCCAGCCTCACACGCACTAACTGCAAACAATCTGCTAGATAGTCCATAGTGCATATTACTGGAAGAAATGTATGCACCCAAAACCGGGATGTCAGCACACCCACCAAGCAAATAGGTTAGTGATTGGGCCACAGAAAAGGCAGCCCATAGATATCACTTGAAAGAGATGCTATTAGCACTATGGGGGACCTAGCCATGCCATGGTGACTGTTCAAATAATGTCCAAAGTTGCCCTCAAAAATAACACAATAATATATATGTGTATATATACTTCTCAGCTACTTAAATAATAGTTAACCAGATCTTCAGATTTCCAAAGGTCTCAGTCTGTAGCCAGCCGGGCTATTTGAATAAAATCTCCACAGCTGTAGCTAGCAATCACATCAATGACCTTTTTATGGAAACCTATTTTATAAAACATGCCCCACGCTAATGAAAGTGATAGTGATAGTTCCAGATAGTGAAAAGCACATATGCCAAAATCATTCAAATATTCATATATTCAAAAAGATAGCACTTAACTGGCACTGTGCTGCTGTGATCCAAGCTCTCAAAAATATTACATAGGCTGGAATCTGTACGCCAATTTCTCTCAAAAGTGTTGCATAAGCTGAAGTCTGTACGCCAATTTCACTGAGTTCCCGACGCTCTCATTGGGGTCCCACTGCGGCGTTTCACTGCCCGCGGTTCATCAGGGGAACCTCGTTGCCTTAAGTTCATGCTGAGAAAATAATACATAACCTTTCATAAAATTCAAACTCACTTATTTAACAATCTATACTCATCAAGTGTACTTTTTCTTATAGTACTCACTACAAAACGATGCTGGCTGCCGACCTTCCGTGACTTCATATAGTTTAATTCCTTGCTGATTTGACCAACTGTTGGAAAAGCGCCGCGCATGCGGATTACTCAGGTTTACGAGTTTTTATAACAGCCTGAATGATCAATGAAATGTTCACATGACGGGATCACCCAATGAGTATGTGAAACACTGCTTGCCTAGTAATTTCATTTACATGGGATACCGTGAGCTATACCTACTCAATATTGCTACTGTGTTACTGATGAAACTTCTCGTAATAATGTGACCATTATTACATGCAGCTCGTCCATTCTATGGACGCATTCAGCCCCATTGGCATAACTGTGTTAAGTTTAAATATCCATTGTTGCTCCTTGAATGTCAATGTTTGGTCAAGTGATCGCCCTCTAGTCCCACGTTGTACCTGCTCAATTACCAAACACCGAAATTGATCGAACGTGTGTGTTGGTGCTCCAAACTGTGTGCAACTATAGGGGCTTCAAGTCGGCCACATTTCAAACGGCTTCTGTGTTCACGTAAATGTGTCCGCAGCTGTCGTATTGTTTTCCCTATATACCAGAGGTTGCACGGGCATTGCATGCCATAGACTACTGCTTGAGAGTCACAGTTAGTGTTTGTACGGAGGGTATATCGAAATTGGCCATATTCAAAATACTTCGTTTCAATCATGACTGTGCATACATCACAATGCCCACATTTCATGTGGCCCCCCTCGATCAATAATGGCTGTCTTGAAACAGGAGTAGATCTACTTAATCTGTCCTTCAGTGTGCGGCCCCGCCGCCAGACACATCTAATTCGTTTGTTGGTTAATTCTGGGCTCGCATGAAGAACTTTACTATGGCTTGCTACGATTCTTTGAATGGAATTACTTAATGGCGAATAACCAGTGATCAGATTGACCACAGAATCATCCATCTGCGTGGCTTGACTGCTCGATCTACTTGACAGCAGCAGATGTCTGTGATTATACAGTGCACGTCGGTATGCCTTGGAGACAATAGAAGCTGGATAGCCTCTACTTACAAACTGTCTCTTCAAGTGTTGAGCCTGTCGTTTGAATTCGTCAATATCCGAACAATTTCTACGAAATCTGAGAAACTGTGAAAAGGGAAGCCCTTCCTTTAATCGTCTTGGATGCTGGCTGGTGAAATGGAGCAACGCATTACGATCCGTCGGTTTCCTAAAAACAGATGTCTTCCATGCACAGCCAACCTTTGTTACTTGTACATCTAAATAAGTGATCTGTTGCTGATGGTACGTATATGTGAATTTTATATTATTATCACAAGTATTGAGCCATGATATAAATTGCAAAAACAGATCTTCAGTGCCTCTCCACAAAATAAATATATCATCGATATATCTTTTCCAGATTACCAGGTGACATTGATACCTAGAGCCTAGCACCCAACGAGATTCAAATTGGCTCATGTAGAAGTTGGCGATGGACGGCGCACATGTGGCGCCCATCGCCACTCCCGCAATTTGTTTATATAACTTTCCCTCAAACTCGAGTATCATTTGTATCATTACAAACATGGAGAGTCAAGTCGGATGGTCATCCATCCTGAGTTTTACATCAGAACACATTTCAGGACTCACAAAAGAAAAAAACGTGTTTGCCACCTCCCTGGATCAACCCTTTACTGACACAGCAGCTTCTTGGGATCAGCTTTTGATTCTAATGAAAAAGAGGATTCGCACAGATCTACATAGATCTTCGTTATTGGAATACATACATCGACAGCAGATTCCCAGGGGGCTGCGAGTGTATAAAGAACCACGCTTGCCAATGCTGGTTGCGGACTTTGTGACCAAATGGAATATGGTATTGAACAAATGTTCGCTTGATCTCATGGTGCTAATAGTTGACTCTCTGAAACCGGTGGTGGATAATTTGGCGGTTGAGATACAAACACTCCAAACTGAATTACACACCAAAGAGACACTGGAAGTTTATCAGAGTAAACTGCTTGAGATAGAACAAAAAGTTAAAACAGTCTATCAGGAGGTTCTGACTAAGAAATCGGGTAAACTGAAAAGGGATGCCGCTGACTATAGTACCGGATACGTCTATCCCTGGATGGATACGAAGCGTAGATCTCGAAGACAGAAGAAAATAGTGACGTTTGAGGATTCGTCGGATGATACGACACGAACAGAATCCAGTGCCTCTTCAAGGGAAGATTTTTTAGAGGGGGGCTCGGAGAAAGGCAAGCAGAAGAAAAAGAAAAACGGTGGAGAAAGAATAACGAGGAATCATGCAGGGCAAAAGAAACATTAATGAGCCCATCTTTGGTAGAGAATATTTCCGGTTATAACCTTTCGTGTGAATCTTTACAAATACTTAATAAAGGGTTATCCTATGTACCGACTATCAGTTATGACCCGTTTCAATTTAGAATTGATTTGGAGCATTTGGTCCGCAAACTGCATATTAAACATTATTTTGAGACCCAGAGGACGGGGTCATCAGTAAACCCAGCCTTGATAAGGGCAGTTGAAGATACACGACGGACACCACTGCCATTAGTTTCCACATGGACTCCTCCCACTCCATTGCCACCAGAGATAGCTATTTTTCGAACATTAGTTTTGCAAGATGTCTCTAAACTAGAGGGCATGGCTCGATTACATCATACTGCCCTCACTAAAATGGAAGGGAGAGCATTGAAGGAATTGATTGAGAGACAAGACATCACAATACGGAGAGCCGATAAAGGGGGAGCGGTCATAGTGATGGATCGGAATGATTATTTAGAAGAAGCACAGCGACAATTACAAGACAGCACAATCTATGTTCCCCTAATATCAGATCCTTGTGAACGGCTGCAGGGGTTGATTAAACGACTCACACAGGAAGCTTTAGGGAACAAAGTGATTTCCAAAAAAGAATATCAGTTCTTGAATGCACCCAGCCCGATTACAGCTAAGTTATATTTGGCTCCCAAAATTCATAAAGATCGTCAAAAACCACCGGGGAGACCTATTGTTTCCATCAGAGGTAGTGTGTTAGAGCCATTATCAATATACCTTGACTCTTTTCTGCGCCCTCTGTTAACAACAATTCCTTCGTATTTACGTCATACCACTCAATTTTTACAAATAGTGGAAGAAATGAATGAATGGGACACTGAACCGGAGATGTTGTTGGCTACGCTGGACGTGACGGCACTGTATACAAGTATCCCACAAGACGCAGCTATCAACACGGTGCAGCTTACGCTAGCTGCCAGAGGGGATCTGTCTGATATACAGCAAAGATTTCTGATTGCACTGGCCAACTTAGCGATCAGTGAGAATTATTTCGAGTTTGAGGGAAAGTTATATAAACAAATTGCGGGAGTGGCGATGGGCGCCACATGTGCGCCGTCCATCGCCAACTTCTACATGAGCCAATTTGAATCTCGTTGGGTGCTAGGCTCTAGGTATCAATGTCACCTGGTAATCTGGAAAAGATATATCGATGATATATTTATTTTGTGGAGAGGCACTGAAGATCTGTTTTTGCAATTTATATCATGATAATAATATAAAATTCACATATACGTACCATCAGCAACAGATCACTTATTTAGATGTACAAGTAACAAAGGTTGGCTGTGCATGGAAGACATCTGTTTTTAGGAAACCGACGGATCGTAATGCGTTGCTCCATTTCACCAGCCAGCATCCAAGACGATTAAAGGAAGGGCTTCCCTTTTCACAGTTTCTCAGATTTCGTAGAAATTGTTCGGATATTGACGAATTCAAACGACAGGCACAACATTTGAAGAGACAGTTTGTAAGTAGAGGCTATCCAGCTTCTATTGTCTCCAAGGCATACCGACGTGCACTGTATAATCACAGACATCTGCTGCTGTCAAGTAGATCGAGCAGTCAAGCCACGCAGATGGATGATTCTGTGGTCAATCTGATCACTGGTTATTCGCCATTAAGTAATTCCATTCAAAGAATCGTAGCAAGCCATAGTAAAGTTCTTCATGCGAGCCCAGAATTAACCAACAAACGAATTAGATGTGTCTGGCGGCGGGGCCGCACACTGAAGGACAGATTAAGTAGATCTACTCCTGTTTCAAGACAGCCATTATTGATCGAGGGGGGCCACATGAAATGTGGGCATTGTGATGTATGCACAGTCATGATTGAAACGAAGTATTTTGAATATGGCCAATTTCGATATACACTCCGTACAAACACTAACTGTGACTCTCAAGCAGTAGTCTATGGCATGCAATGCCCGTGCAACCTCTGGTATATAGGGAAAACAATACGACAGCTGCGGACACGTTTACGTGAACACAGAAGCCGTTTGAAATGTGGCCGACTTGAAGCCCCTATAGTTGCACACAGTTTGGAGCACCAACACACGTTCGATCAATTTCGGTATTTGGTAATTGAGCAGGTACAACGTGGGACTAGAGGGCGATCACTTGACCAAACATTGACATTCAAGGAGCAACAATGGATATTTAAACTTAACACAGTTATGCCAATGGGGCTGAATGTGTCCATAGAATGGACGAGCTGCATGTAATAATGGTCACATTATTACGAGAAGTTTCATCAGTAACACAGTAGCAATATTGAGTAGGTGTAGCTCACGGTATCCCATGTAAATGAAATTACTAGGCAAGCAGTGTTTCACATACTCATTGGGTGATCCCGTCATGTGAACATTTCATTGATCATTCAGGCTGTTATAAAAACTCGTAAACCTGAGTAATCCGCATGCGCGGCGCTTTTCCAACAGTTGGTCAAATCAGCAAGGAATTAAACTATATGAAGTCACGGAAGGTCGGCAGCATCGTTTTGTAGTGAGTACTATAAGAAAAAGTACACTTTGATGAGTATAGATTGTTAAATAAGTGAGTTTGAATTTTATGAAAGGTTATGTATTATTTTCTCAGCATGAACTTAAGGCAACGAGGTTCCCCTGATGAACCGCGGGCAGTGAAACGCCGCAGTGGGACCCCAATGAGAGCGTCGGGAACTCAGTGAAATTGGCGTACAGACTTCAGCTTATGCAACACTTTTGAGAGAAATTGGCGTACAGATACCAGCCTATGTAATATTTTTGAGAGCTTGGATCACAGCAGCACAGTGCCAGTTAAGTGCTATCTTTTTGAATATATGAATATTTGAATGATTTTGGCATATGCGCTTTTCAACACCAAGCCTAAAAGTCTGGAACTATCACTATCACTTTCATTAGCGTGGGGCATGTTTTATAAAATAGGTTTCCATAAAAAGGTCATTGATGTGCTTGCTAGCTACAGCTGTGAAGATTTTATTCAAATAGCCCGGCTGGCTACAGACTGAGACCTTTGGAAATCTGAAGATCTGGTTAACTATTATTTAAGTAGCTGAGAAGTATATATACACATATATATTATTGTGTTATTTTTGAGCGCAACTTTGGACATTATTTGCATATCGCTCAGTTAGAGACTTAGGTATTTGTATCATTACAAACATGGTGACTGTTCAGTCAGGGTGAGAGTGACCACCCAGCAGGACATACAGGGGCCACCCGGTCCGTGCAGGTGATGGCCGGCCACTACAATGTCCCAGCCATTGCCCTATGCCCTCTGCTCATGCATCCTGCCCAGACCACCCTGTCTGAGCTATACCCACAGTACCTTGCTCCTCATTATGCACATTGGCAAGCTAACACTGGACACAGTGCAGTGTGGGCTGAGTAAGAAGTTGCAACCACCACACACTGGATGGACAGACACTCACTCCCACACCTATGCCAGCATTGTGCTACTATAGAGAGTTTTTGCAGTCCAGGCCAAATCACCAGCGCAGGCATGGCTATGGTATGCAATACTGTTGGGGTCACTCCCCAGGGTGGTGAACACTGTCAGAAACCAGACCTGAAACACACTCCACAGACATCAGAGATATTGGTATGATACAGCTCAATGAGCATATTGTGCTTAACTTAGGAATTGCTATCTGCCAGTAATCATAGCAACCTTTTGATATCAATATGTGTACCATATTCCCAGGTTTATGGTGGCATTGGTAAGGTATGCACGTATTAGTATTGTGAGATGTACGCAAGCCCCAGTATCCTGCCTTCCGTGGGCTTTCGATAATGGAGCCTGTGGGTGCGGTTCTTTCTGCTCCTGTTGGCCGCTGCTCTAGGGCAGAGTTCCACAACTCCAGTCCTGGTGGGCCAAACACTGTTCATGTTTTCCTGCTGTCCCTAATGAATATGCATGAGATACATCTGCATACCATGGAGGCGGCGTACGGAAATGAAGCACACACATCTTTATTAGATACAGCATATACGTGAATGATTTGTGGCCCTCCAGGACTGCATTTGGGGGACTCTGCTCTAGGTAATGTGCATGTTTCTGGTGTCTGTGCTCTGTAGGGTAAAATGTAGATGTTTTGGGCATGTTTACGTTATCTGCACTAAAGGTTCTGTCTGTATTATCACATTTTTGTGGTGGGTAAAACGTGGGGACTGGGATGGCAGGAGCCCCAGCTGTGACTTGAACCTGTGACCTACTGCTCTTGAAGGCCCTGGCTGTGTGCACTGTACCACCGACTTGGCACAGAAACAGTGCATTCCCTGGGGAGTCCATGGTTGTTCGTCAGACAGGGCCTGTCTATTGCAGTGCACGGCACCCACATGAAGAGGGCTAGGCCATGGTGTGCTGTGGGCAGCAGACACTGCCCCCTCCACCACCATGCTGATATGGCCTTATTTTGGAGACAGCATCAAACCTGAATGATTGGTGGCCCTCCAGGGCTGCATTTGGGGGAATGTGCTTTAGGTAATGTCCATGTTTCTAGTGTCTGTGCTCTGTAGGGTAAAATATAGGCGTTTGAACCATGCTTATGTTCTCTGCAATAAAGGTTTGTCTGTACTTTCACGGTTTAGTAGTGGTTAAAATATGGGGACTGGATTGGCAGGAGCCCCAGCTAGGACTTGAACTGGTGATCTTCTGTTCCTGAACACACTGGCTGTGTTCACTGCAGCACACTGACAGTGCAGTCCCTGGAGATAGGAAACCTGGCCATTGGGGTCGGAAACCCTGCTCTGGACAATTTCACTGTGGGCTCATTCACCTTGTATGGGGACGGAGCGTAGACCCTTCCAAAATTCTTTTCTTTTTTTTGGAGCTTTTTTGGAGTGTTTTTTGATGTTCCCCATTGATATCACTATTAGCCAGCTTGGTTATGGTTTTTTTTCCATTTTGTTGAGGTCATTTTCACTGTTTCTTTGCCCTTTTGTTCCGTGCACATGTATCACACTTATCACTTTTTATAGTTTTCCCTGGTTTTGCTGTACATTGCAGATGTAAATGGTTTCTTTTCCGTTTAAATCGGCTCTAACGCGAGGGTTTCTCTGGCGTTATTTTTTTGTCTCGGATTTCACAGCGTTAGTGTGCGGGGAGCCTCTCCCCTCCCACTCTCCACCCATTGACCCCTTCTTTCCGCCCCTGGGGAGCCTTCCTCCGCCCTCCGGGAGCCTTTGCCCACCTTCATCGCTCGTTTTCGCCGCGGCGCGCATTATCACACGATAAGGTACCTTTGCGCCGCAAGATGCGACATTATCGCGCGATAAGGTACCTTATCACACGCTAACGTTACAAAGCGCACATTAAGACGGTTTAGTAAACATACCCCATATTGTAAAATGTTCCAGCATGGGAACACTATACCAAAATTAGAGAAGTGGGCGCTGCTTGAAGAGTTTGCTGCCTGTACATTAAGATAAAGTATGTAAGAATGGTAATCGGATTGAAGAGTAAGTACTACTTGTAGAGTGCCGGGGGGTGGGAGGGTATTGAAAAATGTTTCTTTTGTATATATAAGAGGTTGTTGTTGGTTGTGTGTAATGTTGTAAAACCTTAAAAATAATAATTAAAAAAAAAAAAACAGCGGGCCTAGCACAGATCCCTGGGGTACTCCACTATTCACTTCTTCCATTAAGAAAAATGATCATATAGGCCGTAATCTTTGCTTTCTATCTTTTAACTAGTTCCTGATCCATAATACTACACTGTTTCCAATCACATAACTTTTTAATTTGGCCAAGAATCTCTCATGAGGGACCTTATCAAAGGCTTTCTGAAACTCCAGGTACACCATATCAACCGGCTCACCTTGTTCTACCTGTTTATTCACGTCTTCAAAAAAATATAACAAATTAGTAAGACAAGACTTTCCTTGACTAAATCCATTTTGGCTTTCTTCTATTAAAGCATAACTAATTTACATGTTCAGTAATTTTATTCTTTATAATGACTTCTACCATGTTGCCTAGTACCGATGTCAGACACACCAATCCTGATATTGTTTAGTATCCCATAATATTTTTCATTCACTATTGGTAAATTTTTCATTAATATTTCATAAACCTTTTGTCAGACCTTATATCTGAAAGTCGCTTTAAATCAGCTGCCATCATTTTACTACAGTCCTTTAGTATGAAAGTCGTAAAAAACTGAAGAGCCTTAGTTTCTTATTTCTCTTACAAGCCCTTCTGGAATCATTCAAAAATATCCATTATTCCCATTGTCATTTACACTGTCTTTTTTTGCCAACACCAATCCTTTTATGGACCACACTGTTGTGTTTTGAAGCAAAACCATCTGCATCAGGGAAATGGTGTTATACTCAAACTTTTACAGTAAAATGTTCATTTATCTGACAAATAGATGTTCTTTCCTTGATTGAAAAGAGTGTTACTCTCAAGGAAGGAGCATCTATTTGCCACTTCACTGATGAGTGTGAAGTGTCCTGAACCTGGTTCTAGTTTGCGCTGTTGGGGCTTCCCCAGCTGAAGAGAATAGATTGTGAAGACAATGCCTGGTTCAGTGATGTATTCATAATATATATATATCTTTATCCTGTATCAATAAATGTATTTTGTAACCGCTAGCATGTAGTGTTGTATCTTTGCTTTGCTCTTAAGAATGAATCAAAAGAATGTGGCCTGACCGAAGTCATTAAGTCATTTGGCAGGAGGATTGGATTGTCATGTTTAAGAGCAAACTGAAGAAAGAGAAAGCTGCAACAGGTTCCGTGGCTTTAGCTAAACAGAAAAAAAAACCCATAGCAAAATAATATGTAATCAGGAAATGAAAAGATGTTTAGTTCAGTGCTTTAAAGTGGGAATTGGCTAACAAAGGAAGGGTTAACGAAAGACTGAGAAAACCCTTAAAAATAGCTCTTTCCTGTAGATTTAGTAGTAATTGTTGGGAAAAATACTTAGAAGATTACAAAGAAACAAAGACTTTATTATTTGTTAGCTTTCTCAAGGTCCCTGGTTTTCTAAGTTAATAAGACATTGCTTTTTCCAAACTACTCAGGGGGCCCGGTTAAGTAAGCAGGTTGAAGTTTCTCAAGAAAACCTTATTCTCATCAGATAGACTAGCAGATGCCTAGGCATACACCATCAGTAAGCTTTGATCTGTCTTATATTTCAATCAGAATGGTTCCAGCGTGTGCTCAGAGGCACCATTTCAGTCTATACACTGTTTTCTCTCATTGCCGGCAACAAAAAACATAAAATAATGCTCGGTCAGGTCTTTTTGTAATATAGAAGAAGTAAAGAGTAACCTTTCTTGAGTGTCATATCTGTTCTGTTTGTCCTTGATTTACTAAACCTAGCTGTTTTGTGTATCTTGTCAAACCAACTTGAAGAAAAGACAAAACAGAATCAAGGAAAAAAAAGGGGAATTGGGTATGTAGGTTTATTTCATATGACAAACTGTTTTTAACTGTTAAGGAGACTGAAATCCAGGGATTGAGGGCCATTTTGAAAGTAATTGAGACTTCATTCTCTGGTTCAGCTGCAGATATTTAGATAAATGATATGCCAATTTGCAGTTGCTGATTTTGTTTAATAGTGCTTTTTCAAGGATTGCAGAGAAAAGAAAAGCCTGTCTCTTGAACAGGAAGATAAAAGATAGATCTGTTTGCTTTCCTTAACGAGATAACACTTTCCCATTGTAAAAAAAATAAAAAATAAAATAAAATAACATTTGAAGTGTGGTTGGAACTTGAAAGAAAAAAAAGGTTTAATTTAAATTCAACAAACTAGTGGTAGTTTGCTTAAAAAAAGGTATCCTCTGGTATTGCAAAGTCCCCTCTTTGAAAAAGATTCTTGAACTTTGTTTCGGTAAAATGTATACATATAGGGGTATGTTTACTAAAGAGCGGTAAGGGAGCAAGTGTGCCGTTAAAACCTGTTTTTGGCACCCTTGTGCTCTTAATGTTGCGAAAAAGCTGTATTAACAAGCATTAAAGGTTCCTGCATATTAAGGGAACAGTACGCAGAGAGTGTGTGTTGACAACGGGTGCTTCCTTAACGCCTGTTGCGCATACAGGTGTTAAAATCCTTTAACACTGGAAACCGTAACGCCAATTAAAACCTTGAAGAAAGGGTGTATTTAAATGTCTGCAATGTAATGCACAGACAGAGGAGCCTAAGATAGTGATAGTAGTGCTCCAGTAGCACCAACATCATAGTGCCCAAGTATGAAAGGGCAAAGGAGGTGGCACTTCGGTCATGTTGTGGGGGTTGCTGGTGCGAAAGGCAAATCAGGCAACTGCCCACATGGCACATCTGTGATGTCCATCATGATCCCACATCAACAGTGGTGGCACACAGACATGCTGTTGCTGCGGAAAAGCGATTCCTAGGATTCCTGGCACCCTAGGCAGAGACTCCGGCCAGCCCACCCCCTCCTGCTGCTGAAGCTGCCTCTGGAGGAAGAGACTGGTAGTGCCAACAGCTGTAGCTCTACAGATACTTGCAAAATGCAGCTTCCCAGGGAAATACTACTGCTGTGGATGTCTGCCTCCCCCCGAGATGTATCTGTGGCAGGTGGGGATGGGGTCCTGGCAGTGGCAGATGGATGGGTGGGTGACGTGGCCATCCATGTGTGCCTCTGCCCCCCCCCCATCCAGACTTGGTACCCTAGGTGCTCACCAAACCCTCATGTAACCCCCACCCCCCACTGATAGCATGCTGGTATGTCAGCATGGTATGGGGGTGCTGGTAGCGGGTGCAGTAGCACCCACCTGCAGCAGACAAAAGTCATGTCCTGGTCTTGTGTGTTGTGCGCATTGCATCATGTGCCAAGGTTTGTCTGATGAGGAACATGTCAGCCCCAAGGACTGCAGTAGCCATATGGCAGCACTGTGGCTCAATAAACAAAGCCAGTGTGTATATGAGTTGAGGTTCACACGTTCAAGACCCAGCTGTGAGTCATCTATTGCATATCCCTGTGGCTAAACTTTAGCTTACAGTGCAGGTACAGCACCAGCATGTGTAACCCCCAATGAATCAGCCAGCAAGGGTACAAACACCCATACACTACACAGACAGGCTCCACTATCTACAGTTGAATGGAAAGGCAGGCTGATAGCACCGGCACCATGAGTGGGCATTAACCATGGGTGTCAGATTGCGCTACTAGCACCTGCACAATGAGCACATGTTAACAATGCTTGGGCTGATATGGAGACCAAAGTGACAGGCAGGAATGCCAACCATCCCAACTTTTACACAGTGTGGCAATGCAAGAGTGTGTGTATATGCCTCTCCAGAGTTATGTGACCTTCTGCACTGCACTTTGCCTCACATTGCCTAAACTATTCTCAGCATTAGTCTGCAAATGTGTGATTAATGCATCCAAGTAATGGGCCACATTGGGTAAGCCTGATTACTGGACAGTGCAAAAGACTGCTGAACATCTCAAAATAGGCACAGGAGATGGAACATCCCATGGGCATACATTTGTCAAAATAGAAGTGACCTCTGAAAGTGAAACCCAATAAATAGAAGGCCAAGAGGTAAACTGGAAGTAAACAAAATTCGGACACTATGTCCACCTTCACCAACAAGGAACCCTGCCCACATTGATGCACCAAAGTCATAGCACAGTCAAAGGATGCATACTGGACTGTGCACAATTCCCTTGGAAGATGATCATTCACCAAGTCCCCTAGGGGCACGATAGGCTATAAATCAGGCAACATTTTCCCGGATACTTTTTAGGTACCACTTCCAAGGGGGAGACTACAAAGACTGAGAATGACTGTTCCCAAAACGGACATGTAATCCAACCAGTGGTTGGGGCAAGGTACTTCAGGCCATAAGGTCGGGGGTTCAAATCCCACTAGAGGACAGCAACCTTGGGCCGGAAGGACTGGGGTTTCTAGTCCCACAGGTGCTCCGTGTGGTCTTGGGCAAGCCACTTAACCCTCCATAGCCCATGTTCCCTGTAAAATAGTTATCTCCAAGTTATAATGCCCTGTTCAATGTAATTTCAGTTTGTTCAATGTAAACCGCACTGATGCAGAATAGCGCGGTATATAAGAGAATGCAAATAAATAAATAAATAAACCAAACCTAAGCTCCACCTCCAGCTTTGATAAGACTACCTCAGAAAAATGCTGCCACCCCCTGAAACAGGATCTTAAAACCAAACTCAAATCCCTCCTGAATAGCTGAGATCTCCCCCTGATTCACATAGTGCCCCAACCATGGATGCGAGGAGTCAAGCCACATGGGGGTTAAAGCCTTCTGGAAAGAAACCAGACTACTTACTGGGGGGAGGTACACCAGTGACTCCCTTTTAACTGCACTTGGCAGGCAAATGTCCCACACCACACAAGGAACATACATGCTGGAACTTGCAATCTGGGAACAGGCATAAAGACTTGTTGAAATGCCAACAGAGGTCATTCCCACTTCAGTGGCCCTTCACTGAGGTGTCTATTCCACCCCTAGAATGAAAGGAACGACCTACAATAGACAGAATTCTGGGCTACCCTTGGCAAACACCCTGACCATGGATCCAGACCTATCCGACATCTCTGTCAGGCACAAATAAATATCCGGGGTCCCCAAGGACATGTATTTATTCTCCTCCATTTTGTTCCTGAACTTTTTATCATAATTAAGCCATGCCCAGCCCCTTATAAGTCTGTAAAGCCTCAAGTATGGAATCTGCATATGCGAGGGGGAGTCCATACTGGTCCAGCATGTGAGGTCACCAGACACTCGTCAAGTGTAAAAATACCCTCATCCACTTCACAACATTCTGGGACACCTTCTTGAGCCTCCCGCTCTTATCGCTTTTACATGTCTTACTGTCGACAGACCTCTTCCTACCCTCCAACAAAAGAAAGATGTATATATATTAGCTTTCAGATCTTATGGTGCAGAGAACACTGAAGCCCAACCCAAAGTTCACTAAAAGTCACTAAAGAGGGAGTCTCTCATTCACTCAATTCCGTGCTTCCAGCAAGAACCCCCCTTTTGGCCTTCCACCCATCAGAAGATGATGAAGAAGACATATCTGAACTTGAGGAAAAAGAAGAAGAGTCATCCCTCCTCTGGTGTCAACACAAACACTTACCCTTCTTAGGGGCCACTGCAGGCACCTCGCCAGCCAAACTGGTGGTGATGCAAGCCCCCAGGCTCCTCAGAGAACTGCCCACCATCTCATCTAGGTTAGAAGCACCCCTGGCATTGTCATTGGTGGTGCTCTGCGCATCAACTCATCTGACTGGTCACTGGTTGCTGAAGAAGGCTGATCAGCTAATCCAAACCCCTATGTATGCTGCCCAGGTTCTCCACTCTCAGTGACTATAGATTGTTTGTCATCCACCACTGCCTGCTCCTGCCGTGCCCCACCAGAAGCCTGTGAAGGAAGAAGAGGAAAAGCAAAGCTGGGAATAGAGGAAGGGGGTTTACCTAAAGACACCCTGGATGGCCACCCCTCCCAAAATGCATGGGATGGACTCTGTCCCCTGGTGGCCAAGCAAGCCTTGGCCTGGGTGCTAAAGAGGGGCTGCTGTGGACACCCAGCCCAGGATGGTGCCAGTCAAATCTAAGCTCTTGCACCCAAGGCACTGTCATGTCCAGGGGAAATAAAATGCCCTGCACATCAGAGGGACCCAGAGGCTCCCATACGAGCGCTCCTCAAACTAAAACCTGCTGACAAACCACCAGTACCAAAAGCACCAGCCTTCACACCTGGAAACCCCTCCCATCCCACCCCCATCCTGGCCCTTACTGGCCCTGGCAGAAAATAATGTGTAGCCTGATCCTCCTGAGCCTGCCTGCTTGCAGAAATAACTGGAGGGGGAGGGGAGGTCGAGCTATTACCTCCAGGACCATCCACAAGGCTGAAGCCTCTCTTTGGGCCTGCCTCCTGCACAGACTGCAATGAGGATGCTGTCTGCCCCCAACTCCTCCCATTAGCCTGCCCCCTGTGTCAGTTGAGGTCAGGCCAACGCACCATCTTCAGTCAGAAGACTGCCGGCCTTCCCTCTGCCATTTTCTGCCGAGCAGCCGGTGAAACTGAGGACTTCCCCACGCCCCTGTGGAGGACCTGCACCCTCATTAGCCATTGAGCAGTTGGCCTGCGGCACACCAGCCACCAACTTCACTGAGGCCTTCCGTCAGCCTCACTGAAGCTGCACACCTGCATCGGATGTCACTTGGCCAGCATGCGGCTCACAAGGAGCCAAGCCCACTGCCACTGGCCCATCAACAGGCACCCCTGCAGCACATTTATTTATTTATTTATTTATTTAACAATTCTTTTATACCGCGCTATTATAATCAGTGCGGTGTACAATAGAACAAGAACATACTACAATGCATACAGGTAACATTGAGTTTTACATTGAACAGGGAAATTCAATAATAGGACAACCGGGGGAACTATGTACAGAATAACTTAATGGTATATACAGTAATATCAAACTCGATTGGATGTTACAATGTGGTTTACTAATAAGACTAGAGAGAAAGGTTGACCTGCTAGCCCTTTTCAGGTTGTATTGAGGTGGTAGTTTTGTTAGTGACTAGGTTGACTTTGGCTCTGTTAAGCCCGCGGGGGCTGCCCCCGCGGGCTTAACAGAGCCGCGAAAGGGAAACTAGTCCCTTCGCGCTCTGAAAGCCAGCGTGTGTGACTGAAGCTGAAAACAGAGAGGTGAAACCTGGGAGGGCAGGCTCTGCCGGGCACAGGGGGGGGGGGGGGGCCCGCGGCACACTCGAATTCTGCCGCGGCGGCCCCGGAAGCGGCAGCAGACAGCTTTTTTTATTTTAAATTTTCCCTGGGCTGGGCTGGGCTGGGCTGGGGGTGGGGGGGTTAGGAGTGGTGATGGGGGGTTAGGAGTGGTGATGGGAGCTGGGGGTGGGGGGGTTAGGAGTGGTGATGGGCGCTGGGGGGCTTAAACTAAAAATTGGGTGATGGGGGATTAGGACTGGAAATGGGCTGGTGGGATTAGGACTGGGAGTGGGCTGATGGGGAGGTTAGGACTGGTAATGGGCTATGGGGGGGCTTAAACTGAAAATTGGGTGATGGGGATTAGGACTGGGAATGGGCTGGTGGGATTAGGACTGGGAGTGGGCTATGGGGGGCTAGGACTGGTAATGGGTTGGGGGGTTGCTAGGACTGGAAATGGGCTGAGTGGAAGGGGGCTTGAATTGCAAATAGCTGATGGGAAGGGGGGCTTGGAATGGGCTGTTAGGGGAGGGAGCTAGGACAGGAAATGGGCTGATGGAGGGGCTAGGATAGGACTGGGAATTGGGTGTTGGGGGGAGCTAAGATTGGAAATGGGCTGGGGTGGGGGCTTGGATTGAAATGGACTCATGGAGGGGCTAGAACTGGAAGTAGGCTCATGGGGGGCTTGGATTAGAAATGGGCTGAGTGGAGGGGAGCTAGGATTTAACATGGGCTGATGGTGGGGCTAGGAAAGGACTAGAAATGGGCTGATGGGAGGCTGGTATTGGAAATGAGCTGATGAAGGGACTCGGATAGGACTGGAAATGGATGGGGGAGCTAGGACTGGAAATGGACTGATGGGGGGCCAGGACTGGAAATGGGCTGATGTGGGGACTAGAAGGGAGCGGATACTGGGTGGGGCTGGAACTAAAAGGGAGCTGATGTTGGGGGAGATTAGAAGGGGATGGGGCTGGGAGAGTGAAATGGAGAGGGGAAAAATATTTTGTGTGGGAGGGAAGAAAATGTACAATTGGCCGGGTATTGGGAGACTAAGTGGGGATTGAGGATGGAGGGGTAAAATTTGAGTGGATGAAATAGGAATGAGGAAAGAGCAAAAGGAGAAAGATTATTATGTTAAAGCAGATGTAGAGAGAGAATGGAAAAAACTAGAAGAGAAGAAAGGACAAATGGACAGCAAACGATGGAGAGATAGCAGAAGACACAAATAAACCAGAAGAAAGTGGCTGGAACAATTGCAACTGAAAAAAATGCACAAAAGGTACAAAGATATCTCTTTATTTTGAATTTATTAACTGGAATATGTCAGCTCTGGGAAATGTGCATCATTAATGTCTGTGCTTTGTTTAGTACAAGAGGAAATTAATTTATAGTTTTATTTCTACATTGTTGTTGTACATTGCAAGTTTGGCTTTTAGGGTTCCCAGTTTAATTATTGTCTTCCTGTTTTTAAATTGTGATTCCTTGTTTGGTGATGGTCTATGTTCTGCATGTGTAACTGAACTGAGGTATTCTGTTTATGTAATTGCTATTTGACATTGTCACTTGTTCTCTTTCCCCAGTAGGTCATGTATTGTTATTCTCTGAAATGTATTGGTTTAATATTTGCAGTGTTGCCTTTTGATAGGTAGGGTATGGTGCTTTATGAGTCCTGGTAGTGCTGTTAGGATACGGTGGGTTTGCTATGGGTTCTAAATGGGCAGTGTTTGTAGTAGTTCCTAATGTGCCTGGCGGTTGGCACTGGATTATAGTAATGTAGAAATCTTTGGGGGATGTTTACTAAAGTGCGGTAATCGTGAATAACGTGCATAAAGTACATTTAACGATCGTTCGCACGTCTGAACGCGCGTTCTGACGTGCGAACGATCGTTAAACGTACTTTACGCGCGTTAACCGCAGTTAACGATCGTAAACCTCCGCGACGCGTTAAAACAGCGCAGAAGGTGGAGAGTGGGCGGAGAGAAGGGGTCAATGGGCGGAGAGTGGGCGGGGAGAGGCTCCCCTCACACTAATGCACTGAATTCCTGAGCTCAATTCCAACGCGAATGAAAACCTGTCGTTAAAGGCATATTAAAGGGAAGAGAAACCATTTCCGTCAGCAATGTAAAGCAAAACCGGGGAAACCCACAAAACGTGAGCAGTGTGATACATGTGCACAGAACAAAATTTCACATAAAACGTTAAAAATGACCACAAGAAACATTGTAAAAAGCATAAGTCAGCTGGGCAACAGTGATAGCAATGGGCAACAAGGAACAACACTCCCTGGAAAGCACCAAAAAAAGAAAGAAATGATGTGTGGAAGGGTCTACGCTCCGCAGACCCTTTCAAAGATCATTTCATTGTAATGGAGCTGTCCTGGGAGTGTTGTGTAATGTTGCCCAATGATATCATTGTTGCTCAGCTTGGTTATGGGTGTGTGCCCCTTTTTTGAGGTCTTTTCTGAGGTTTATGTGCACCTTTGTCTCCATACAAGGTAAATGAGGCCACAGTAAACCTGTTGCAGAGCAGGGTTTCTGACTCGTCAGGCCGGTTTAACTAACTCCAGGGACTGCACTGTTTTTGTGGCTACAGTGTGGTGCAACAGACACAGCCAGTGCCTGGAAGACCAGAGGGTCACAGGTTCAAATCCCAGCTGAGGCTCCTGCCAACCCAGTCCCCATAGTTTTACCCACCACTAAACAGTGATAGTAAAGACACTCCTTTATTGCAGAGAACATACGCATGGCCTATATTTTACCACAAGGACCAGGCCTACACGTCAGTATATGGCACAAAACAATTTTATTGAGGGACCCAACTAAATAGTTTCGGCCGGAGGCCTTCTTCAGGGGTCTAAAATTAAAAAAACATACATTAAAACATCCATACTCAAGATAAAATGTAAATTTATACAGACATGATATAATTAATAATAAAAAATAAAAATAAAAATAAAACAAATTATATGGTTTGACAAAACAATTAGATTTATAGTAGGTGACATAAAACTGTGTGAGTAATAGAGCATGTAATACATTACCGCAGGGTGTAGCAACTACATAAAAAAACGCACACAATGCTCCTCTCAATCTGTATAAATTAAGAAAACAAAGTGAGCATTAGATAAAATGTCATCTCATATATGCTGAGTGTGAAAACCTCATGTTGTATCTCAGAACTAAGAACATTAATACATATAGAAAAGGAGAGAGAAGAAAGAAGAAATGGAACAAACTAAACTGTGAGCTTGGCAGACATATATGGAAAGCTGGTCAGACTCAGCAGGCAAATTGTCGATAAGCCAATGTGAAAAACCAATATAACAAAGGAGAAAAAAAGAAGAAAAAAGAAAAATAATTAATTTTAAAAGAACCTGCATGCACATGCAGCTAGGGGAGTGCTGGCTATGCAGTGGTTGGACGTCTCACAACACTATCAGAAACACGAGTAAAACAAGAGACAATATATAACTTGAAAATGCATCTAGTGAGAGTTAAAAGAATTTCTGTGAAAACGAAGGTGCAAAAATGTATCGCGCTCCAACCGTTAAAAGGATCCATATAAAACCATTGTTAATAAAAACCATTAATGAAAAACCCTTATGCATGCCAAAATGTGTAGATGCTAGAGAGAAAAAAGGTTCTACAGACATCAAGGGCAAAAAGCACATTAATGCCATCTCATGCGGATGCTAACAGAAATCGGAAGAAAATAATGACTGTCATTCTACGATTGTAAAGAGAATGTGGTTGCACGTACTGTGCAAAAGCATCGCAAAAGTATGATTGAAGGTGAAATATACGGCTATGAAAATTTTTCCAGGTATTTAAAAGGCATTACATATGTACAGAAAAAGGCATACAAAAAACGGCACCAACGAAGTATAGATGCAAAAAACCAAAAAATGAAGAGCAGAAAGTGAATCCACTCTAAACAATACATTAACTTGATACAGAAGGGCAACGCACCATAAAAACAAGGAAAAAAGAACAAAGAGAAAGCCAAACTGTTACCTGGAGCGTTGCAATGGGCGGGAAAAAGTCGCGCAGAAGCAGAGGTAGTATTTAGTTCTGAGATACAACATGAGGTTTTCACACTCAGCATATATGAGATGACATTTTATCTAATGCTCACTTTGTTTTCTTAATTTATACAGATTGAGAGGAGCATTGTGTGCGTTTTTTTATGTAGTTGCTACACCCTGCGGTAATGTATTACTTGCTCTATTACTCACACAGTTTTATGTCACCTACTATAAATCTAATTGTTTTGTCAAACCATATAATTTGTTTTATTTTTATTTTTATTTTTTATTATTAATTATATCATGTCTGTATAAATTTACATTTTATCTTGAGTATGGATGTTTTAATGTATGTTTTTTTAATTTTAGACCCCTGAAGAAGGCCTCCGGCCGAAACTATTTAGTTGGGTCCCTCAATAAAATTGTTTTGTGCCATATACTGACGTGTAGGCCTGGTCCTTGGGTTCCGCTTCTGGTTCTCCCACCCACGCCTGCGGATACCCCTTCTTCCCTTGGTTTTCTATATTTTACCACACCAAACACAGACACCAGAAACAGGCACATTACCTAAAGCAGAGTCCCACAAATGCAGTCCTGGAGGGCCCCACACCATTCCGGTGTCATGCTGCCTCTAATAAAGATGCCTGTGCTGCATAGCTATGCACTACCCCCATGGTATGCAGATGTAGCTCATGCATATTTATGAGGGACAGCATGAAAATCCGAACAGTGTTTGGAACACCAGGACTGGAGTTGGGGAACTCTGCCGTAAAGCAGCAGCCAACAGGGCCACACACACACCCACAGGCCCCATTGGCCAATGCCTCCTGGAGAGGCAAGACATTGGGCCCTGCCTGTATCTCCCAATACTAGCAGTTGCATACCTTAGCAATGCCACCCTACACCTGGGTATATGGTACACAGCTATCAAACGTTTCCTATGATAACTGGCAGATATCAATTCCTACGTTAAGCACATTTTGCTCATTGAGTTCCACCATAACAATCATTCTGATGTCTGCGGTGTGTGCTGCAGGTATGGTCTCTGACAGTGTTCACCACCCTGGGGAGTGACCCACCAACAGTCTTGTGTACCATATCCATGCCTGTACTATGCCCATGACTGGTGTGGTGGGTATGGCTGCTGACCACCTCTATAGTAGCACAATGCTGGCATAGGTGTGGTGGTGGCTGTCTGTCTATCCAGTGTGTGGTGGCTGCAAACACCTTCCACAGCCCACACTGCCAGCAATGTTGCCAGTATTGGGCTGCCAATGTGCATAATGAGGAGCAAGGTACCATGGGTATAGGCCGGACAGGGTGGCCTCGCCAGGGTGCATCTGCACAGGGCATAGGGCAGTGACAGGCACATTGTAGTGCCCGGCCACCACCTACACAGACAGGGTGACCTCAGTATATCCTGCTGAGAGATCACTCTCACCCTGACTGTGCAGTGACCACAGCATGGCTAGGCACTCCCATAGTGCTATCTAGTATTTCTCTCATGTGACAAATATGGGTTTCCTTTTGGGGCCCAGTCACTGATGTATCTGCTTGCTGTGTATGTTGACATCCCAGTTCTGGGTGCAGGCATCTCCACTGGGCACTAGCAGACTGTTTGCAGCTGGTATGTGTTGTGATGGAGTGGCTTGCAGGGTGCAGTGGCTGATGGCTTGCACCAGGGGAATATCAGATAGTGGTGGGGTGCAGCATACCATATCCAGGCCTAATGTCTGTCTGCTATTGTGTTATGGGTGTGTACAGAGCTGCATTGACTGCACTGTAGGGTGTCTGTTCCTCAGCAGGACTAGGGTTGATGTTCCCCTCTACTGCCACCTTTGCAGGGAGGTAGACTGTGGATCTTTTGATAGGAGACCCTGTTTGCCACCCTCAGCCCTGGGGGAGTGGGGTGGTGGTGCATGGGGGCTACACCTGACTGAAACAGACAGAGATGTCCAAGGGGTTCCTGCAGAGACTACCTATCTCACACATTAACACTGCTATTGGACCTGCGCCATGGCCTTTTTCAGCCATGGACGGTGCTGTGGACCTAGTGCTGGGCGCCTCACTGCACCCTCAGGGTGAGTACAGTACCCGCACAATGTGATGGTGTGTAGCTACTCTGTGCCAGTACAACACACGGTCAGTAACCCCTATCAGGCCGAGGTGCTGTGGGGGTGCACATGGTCAGTTCTCCCTACCAGGCCGAGGTGCTGTGGGGGTGCATTCCCCATGGTGTGTATCTGTGAACAGCTGATTTGCATGTGCAGTGCATCATGGGTGTGACTGGCACAATCCAACCCTGTGAAAATCCAGCACCTGCTCACAGGCTCTGATAAACCATAGGCCATCACACATACATCTGTTAGCATAATGCATAGGTGCAAGACACCCTAAAGAGTCTGTAATATAAGGTGCCCATGCTGGTAAAAACACACGTACCCATGCACGATTGTACGCACGCAGCTACGCACGGGGCTACGCACGCACCAACGTACGTGGCTAGACACACTCCGATGGTGTGTTTCTGACACCACTACTCAACGTAAAGAAAAACATGCCTCCTCATTCCCTATGTAATGTACAGGGTGATGCCTAGGCCAGCCTTCTGCGTTAGGCACACTGGGGACTCGAACCCATGCTGCCTGTAACAGCGGTCAGTACCGTAACCATTGTGCTACAGCTCTGTTTCAGTGCTTTGTGTCTGTATGCCTTCTTACGATTAACGCGCAGTAACGCACCACGGCGCCCTGTAACGCTCGTTAGTTTTTTGAACGCGCGTTAGTGGTAACGATGTACCGCCCATGTCCTTATTTGGGGTTTCTGTCACTACCGCGGCTCCTAACGCGAATTGCACTAACGCAGTTTAGTAAACATACCCCTTTGTCTTTCTTTATCCATACACTCATGAAGAGGCATGTTTACTAAAAGTTAGTGTATGGTAACATTATGCAAATATTTATGCAAATGAGGCCCCTTATGCAAATGAGGCCCCACACCGAGTCTCCGCACATGGCCCCGCACCCCCCTTGGGCCGCCCCTGGCTGCTGTCATTGTGTCGATCCATCTCATTGCTGGCCTTCCTCTTTTGCGTTGACCTTCTATCTTGCTAAGCATGATATCTTTCTCTAATGATCTCTCTCTTCGCATGATGTATCCAAAGTATGAAAGTCAAAGTCTTGTCATCTGAGCTTCTAAAGAAAGTTTAGGTTTGATCTCCTCTAGTACTGACTGGTTAGTTATTCGGGCTGTCCATTGCAAACTTTAAGAAATATTAAATTATATATTTTTAAAAAAAGCTACAATGGGTGCAAATCAGAACTAGGATATTTCTCCATGGAAGTAACCTTACAAAAAAAAAATATTTTGATACACGTGTCTTTTGGGTAACAGCAACATAACTCTTCCCTCTACCAGGCACATTGTGAAAGAAAATAAGATCTGGAAAGAAAAACACCACTAACATATGTAGCAAATGTGTTATACCATAGCAGCATAAAATCCTATGATTTAAGCATCTGGAACCCTACCAAAGAATAGGCAGCACTACAAATATTACATTGGGTCATATAACACAAATACACCTACTTCCGGGAACGCAGAACAAGTGGGAGTACTACGGATCTCTACAGAAAACTATACCCATTGCCACCACATCTTGGTCACATGCAAAACTCCGACAGACTCTCCCCCAATACAGAACAAGGAACCACAAAGTAGAAATAGAAATATAAAGACAGAAATTGAAACTCAGCAGATACTGCAACACCGGACAACTAAAAATAGAAATGCATTTCATGTTTTACTGAACAAAACATCAAAAACATTTTCAATGCACATCTCCCAGAGATAACATATTCCAGTTGATACATTCAAAATAAAATACTTTCTACCTTTGTTGTTTGGGTATTTTATTTTTCTAGTCACATGGATCCCAGTTTCTCTTTTCTGCTTTCTTTGCCTGTCTTCTGCCAACTCTTTCCAGTGTTTGCTGCCCATTTATCCTTTCTTCTCTCTCCTCCTTTCTTTCCTGATTCTCTGTCTACTCAAATTTTACTGTTTTTCACCTTCTAGTTATCAGTCTCCTCCTTTTCAATTTTCACATATCTATCGACTTTCTGTCTCCTAACCCAGCCCATTCCCTCAAGTTCTTCCATTTCCCCATCTCACTCCCTCCCTGGTCTCTTATTCCCCTCTACCTCTCACCATTCCCCATTATCATATTTCTACTCTCTGTACTCACCAGTCTCCTTCTACTTGTGTCTCCTTGACACCTCCCACAAGGTTCCTCTCCATGCCCAGCATCTACAATCTCTCCCTCCCCACCTACCTACCATTGTAGATAGATTGTAGGTAAACAAGTTATTGGTCTGTAATTTTTGGGAATGTTACTTGGGTCCTCCTTTGGAAGGAGAAATGTTCTTCCTGTTATAAGCCATTGCAGTGTTAAGTTTGGCTGCTTGATCAATTGCTTTTTGCAGTTTTCCAGGTCTTGGTGGAGTGATGTTAACTGTTTGGACCAAAGGTTGGTCACTCGATTTGGGCCGGGGCTCTTCCAGTTTGGGGCTCGTTCTAACCTGCTTTCCAGCTCTTTTGTTGTTACTATGGGCCATTCCATAGGTTTGAAGTTTGATTTTTCTAAATGTTCCTGTATGCAGGGTAGCCATTTTGCTTCTTGATTGTGCTGTATGGGGTCCTCATATAGGGTTCCCCAGAATGTTTCTTTTCAGCTTTGGTTGGTGATGTTTTTACCATATTAATGTTATTTCCCATTTCCCTGTAGAACTGTTTTGAGTTCTCTCTAAATAGTTTATTTTGATATCTTTCTTTTCTGTTTTCTTCATATCTTCACAGTTTTTGCACGTCTGCTGCTACTTTCAATTTCAGGTCTTCTGTTAATGCAATATGCTTCAGCTTGATGTCTTGGATCTTCCTCAATCTTTGATGATCTTAATCCTTTTAGATACCCACCATCAGGGATTCGTCCACACGCAATGATTGCATTTTTCCTTCAATGCACTTTTTCCAAGGAATAACTGTTATCGTTCTCTGTTTCTTCTGGCCCTGTAATTTAATTAGTACTATTCTTGCAGTAATAATTTTAGATGCACAATATTGTATTTCATTTATTTTTGTGATGTCAGTAAATGATCCCTTTATACAGGATATGGCCTTGTTCATCATTATCGTACTTTTAACCTTAGGTGGTAAATTTAACTTAATCTTTCCCTTGCTTGGAACCCAGCATATTCATCTATTTCCTTGTAGACTGGAGTTCGATCTTGAATTCCTCCACCTCTGGGTCTTTCTCCTCCCTTTCTTCCTTCTCTTCAGTTGATTTGTTGACCTTTCCTTTATTCATTTCACACTCCTGAAGTTCCCAATCTCTAAGTTCTATATCCCTCTCAACTGTTCTTTCTTTTCTGTGTATTTCTTTCTTCTAGTAGCCTCACCTAGGTCTCCTTCTCCTCCTTGAATTTCTTTTTCCACAGAAGTCCTTAGTTGATTCAAAATGTTATCATTAACATAGTTTTTTGATTTGTGAAATTAAAGATCTTAGGTTTGCATCCATTGCTTTTTACAGTTTTTCTTGTGGCAATTTACCTCTTTCTTCCATTTTTTTGGTGGATTCTCTTTGTATACCATCTCAATTTAAATATAGGGGTATGTTTACTAAACCGTCTTAATGTGCGCTCTGCCCGTTATCATGTGATAAGGTACCTTATCGCCCGATGAAGGCGCATTACCGGGTGATAAGGTACCGTAGCACGCGATAACGCATGCAGCGGCACAATCGAGCGCTGAAGGCGGAGAAAGGCTCCCGGAGAGCGGAGGAAGGCTCCCCAGGGGCGGAGGAAGGCTCTCCAGGGGCAGAGAGAGAGGGTCAATGGGCGGAGAGTGGGAGGGGAGAGGCTCCCCGCACACTAACGCTGTGAAATCCGAGGCTCAAAACCAGGGGTGTCCAAACCTGTCCTGGAGGGCCGGAATCCTGGCAGGTTTTTGGGATAGCCCTAATGAATATGCATGAGATATATATGCATTAGAGATATCCTCCCAACCTGACTGGTTTGTGGCCCTCCAGTACTGGATTGGGATACCCCTGCCTTACACCTCTGTCATTTAAGATTGTGAGTGCGCAAGGTACAGATGTCCTAGACATCAAAAGGGTAGATAGACTTTGTCACATTCCTCCTCGCTTCTCACCACCACCAAAATGTTGTCTATTAGACAACTTTTGGTGATGGTGAGAATTGAGGAGCAATGTGACAAATTCTGTCTCCCCTTTTGATGTCTAGGACATCTGTACCTTGCCCACTCACAATCTTAAATGACAGAGGTGTAAGGCAGGGGTCTCCCAATCCAGTACTGGAGGGCCACAAACCAGTCAGGTTGGGAGGATATCTCGAATGCATATATATCTCATGCATATTCATTAGGGCTATCCCAAAAACCTGCCAGGATTCCGGCCCTCCAGGACAGGTTTGGACGCCCCTGCTCAAAACTAACGCCAGTGAAACCCTGGCGTTAGAGCCGATTTAAAGGGAAAAGAAACCATTTCCGTCAGCAATGTACAGCAAAACCAGGGAAACCTACAAAAAGTGATACGTGTGATACATGTGCACGGAACAAAAGGGCAAATAAACATTGAAAATGAACAGAAGAAAATGTAAAAAAACATAACCAAGCTGGGCAATAGTGACATCAGTGAGAAACATCAAAAAACACTCCCAAGAAAACTCCAAAAAAAAAGATATGAATTTTGGAAGGGTCTATTCTCTGTCCCCATACAAGGTGAATGAGCCCACAGTGAAATTGCGCTGATCAGGGTTTCTGACTCCATTGGTCAGGTTTCCTATGGCATGCACATGTTCTGCAACAGCAGGGCGGGCATGTCGGAACGGGCAACTGGACAGATGCTGGAAAAGGGGACACAGAGGGCTGCAGGCGGCACATGCTGTGGTGCAGCTGGGCCACAGTGCGGACTAGGGTGATGCCTAGCTGGCCCATGGGAATGCTGAAACAGTAGAGCAGCCAGACAGAAACAGCTGAGGGCCCAACATGGGCACGAGTGTGCTTCTCAAAGTGTCACAGGGGATAGTACCCAGCAGGTACCCCCAAGGGCACGGAACATTGGCATGCGGTGCTGGGGGGAAGCGTGGACAGCTACGCAGGCACCCCTACCCCAGAACCCGCACCATAGGCAGCTGCCTACCCGCACACTGGATAGCCTGACACTGCGTTCCACCAGCACAACCAACAGAAGGACATGTCAGCATGGTGGTAGAGGGATACTGGTGGTGGAAGGGGCAGTGGCAGCTACCCAGAGCAGACCGTGTCCTAGCCCTGTGTAGGTGGGTGCCATGCACTGCAACAGACAGGCCCTGTCTGACGAACAGTCATGGTATCACCAGGGAATGCACTGTCTCTGTGGCAACATGGTGGTGTAGTGCACACAACCAGTGTGTTTAGAAGCAGAAGGTCACAGGTTCATGTCCCTGCCCACCCAGTCCCCAAATTTTACCCACTACTAAAACATGCTAATACAGAGAGAACCTTTATTGCAGATGATGTAAACATGCCAAAAACACCTACATTTTACCCTACAGAGCACAGACACCATAAACATGCGCATTACCTAGAGCAGAGTCTCCCAAATGCAGTCCTGGAGGGCCAAACACCATTCAGGTTCCATGCTGCCTCTAATACAGATGCCTGTGCTGCATTTCTATGCGCCGCCCCCATGGTATGCAGATGTATCTCATGCATATTCATGAGGGACAGCATGAAAACCCGAACAGCATCTGTCCCACCAGGACTGGAGTTGGGAACCTCTGCCCTACAGCAGCGGCCAACAGAGGCAGACACACCCGCACCCACAGGCTCCATTATCCAATGCCTCCTGGACAAGCAGGATGTTTGGCCCTGCGTGCATCTCCCAATACTAGCACTTGCATACCTTAGCAATGCCACCCTAAACCTGGGAATACGGTACACATCTATCAAAAGGTTGCTATGATTACTGGCAGATAGCAATTCCGAAGTTAAGTACAATTTTCTGATTGAGCTGCATCATAGCCACCTTTCTGTTGTCCGTGGAGTGTGCTACAGGTCTTGTGTCTGACAGTGTTTACCACCCTGGGGAGTGACCCCAACAGTATTGCGTACCATAGCCATGCCTGCACTGTGTCCAGAACTGGTGTGGTGGCCAGGGCTGCCAAACAACTCTATAGTTGCACAATGCTGCCATAGGTGTGGGGAGTTTGTGTCTGTCTATCCAGTGTGTGGTGGCTGCCAACACCCTCCACAGCCCACACTGCTAGCACTGTTGCCAGTATTGGCCTGCCAATGTGCATAATGAAGAGCAAGGTGCCATGGGAATAGCCTGGATAGGGTGGTCTGGCCTGGATGCATCTGCACAGGGCATAGGGCAAGGGCTCGGACATTGTAGTGCCCGGCCACCACCTGCATGGACAGGGTGGCCACAGCATGTCCTGCTGGGAGGTCACTCTCACCCTGACTGGGCAGTGACCATGGCATGGCTAGGTTCCCCCATAGTACTATATTGCATTTTTTGCATGTGATAGTTATGGGTTCTCTTTTGGGGCCCAATCACTGACTTATCTGCTTGGTGTGTATGTTGACATCCCATTTCTGGGTACATGAATCTCCTCCAGGAATATGGACTAGCTAGCAGACTGTCTGCAGCTAGTATGTGTCTTGCTGGAACACCTTGCTGGGTGCAGTGGCTGGAGGCTTTCTGCTGGAGAATGTCAGATAGTGGTGGGGGGCAGCTGAGCATTTCCAGGCCTTCTGTCTGCTATTGCTTTATGGATGTGTGCAGATCTGCATTGACTGCCCTGTAGGGTGTCTGTTCTCCAGCAGGACTGGGGTTGATGGTCCCTTCTACTGCCACCATTGCAGGGAGGTAGAATGTGGATCTGTTGGTGGGAGATCCTGTTTCCTACCCTGAGCCCCAAGAGAGTGGTGGTACATAATCTGCCTATGGGTCCAAACACACCCCTTCACCTACATCATGTAACCATGGCACCAACACAGGATATACACTATTCTGGGTGCATCATAGCCTATAAGGGCAAGACATGACTGAGAAATGCAGAAGAACACAGATGTATCCCAAGTGTGTCTGCAGGAACTACCTAACACATACAATAACACTAATGGGGACCTGCAGCATGGTGTATATCAGTCATGAAAGGTGCTGTGGACCTGGTGCTGGGCGCCCCACCTCACCCTCAGGGTGAGCACAGTACCCGCACAATGTGACGGTCTGTAGCTATTTTGTGCCAGTAATACACACAGTCAGTACCCCTTACCAGACTGAGGTACTGTGGGGGTGCACATGGTCAGTTCCCCCTACCAGGCCGAGGTGCATACCCCATCTTGTGCTCATCTGTAGACTGCTGATTTGCATGTGCAGTGCATCATGGGTGTGGGTGAGTTAACCCTATCCTGGTAACCACAGCAGACAGTTTGTGTGGTGATGTGCAGTCCTTCTGTAGCCAGCCAGGGGTTTGTTAGCAGCTATAGAGCTGTTACCCACTGGTTACTTCACTGCTTGTGGAGCCAGAAGTCATGGGTTCAAACCCCTGGTGGTGCTGTTTGATAGGGCTGTCCAAGGCATTGTCTGTTTTTAATATACATTAGTGCTGCCAGCAAAAACACCCTCAGTGTACTGTAACCATAAGGTGCCTCATAAGGCGCCTTATAAGGTGTCCTCTAAAGTGCCTTATAGGGTGCCCTATAGGCAACATTATAGGGTGCCTTGGCAGACAGTGCACGTTATAATGTGCCCTATGGAGTGCCTTATATGGTGCCTTATGCGGCACCTTAGGTTACGGCACGTGAGGGTGTGTTTGCTGGCAGCTCTAATTAAAATAAAAATAAAATGCCTCAAACAGCAACAAGTACACGTAAAAGCTAACACCTCAGCCAGCCTTATGCATTAGGCACACTGGGGGATTGAACTTATATTCCCTGTCCCATTAGTCTGTGTATTAACCATTGTGCTAGACCTCTGCTTCTGTGGTTACATGTCTGCGCGCCTGCTTAAGATTACCGCGCGTTAATGCGCTTAGCGGCGTCTTGCCCGATAATGTGCACAGCGCACTTTATCGCACGATAATCCCGTTTTGCTACATTAAGGGGTATGTTTACTAAAGTGCGGTAATCGTGAATAACGCGCGTAACGTACGGTTAACGATCGTTTGCATGTCAGAACGCGTATTATGACGTGCGAACGATCGTTAACCATACGTTACGCGCGTTAACCGCAGTTAACGATCGTAAACCCCCGCGGCGCGTTAAAACAGCGCAGAAGGTGGAGAGTGGGCGGAGAGAAGGGGTCAATGGGCGGAGAGTGGGCAGGGAGAGGCTCCCCTCACACTAACGCGCTGAATTTCAGAGCTCAATTCCAACGCGAATGAAAACCTGCCGTTAAAGGCATATTAAAGGGAAGAGAAACCATTTCCGTCAGCAATGTACAGCAAAACCGGGGAAACCCACAAAACGTGAGCAGTGTGATACATGTGCACTGAGCAAAATAGCAAATAGGAATGGAAAAAGACCACAACAAAACCCTAAAAAACTATAATCCAGCTGGTCAACAGTGATATTGATGGGCAACCATAAAAAACACTCCCAGGAAAGCTCCAAAAAAAAAGAAATGAGCTTTGGAAGTGTCCACGGAGCGTAGACCCTTCCAAAAATCATTCCCTAATTTTAATTATGAGCGTTCCTGGGAGTGTTTTCCATGGTTGCCCATTAATATCACTATTGGCCAGCTTGGTTATGTTTCTATCCCCTTATTCCGAGGTCATATTCGGGGTTTATGTGCACCTATGTCACCATACAAGGTGAATGAGCCCACAGTAAAAATGTGCAGAGCAGGGTTTCTGACTCTTTCGGCCAGGTGTTCTATCTCCAGTGACTGCACTGTCTCTGTGGCCACAGTGTGGTGCAGCGGACACAGCCAGTACCTGTAGGACCAGAGGATCACAGGTTCAAATCCCAGCTGGGGCCTCTGCCAACCCAGTCCCCATATTTTACCCACCACTAAACAGAGATAGTAAAGACACCCCTTTATTGCAGAGAACATAGGCATTGTTCAAACACCAATATGTTACCCTACACCGCACACACACCAAAACAATGGGTATTACCAACAGCCGAGTCCCCCAAATGCAGTCCTGGAGTGCCACACCTCAATCAGGTCATATTCATTTTCCAAGATAAGGACATGTCAGCATGTTGGCGGAAGGGTACAGGTGATGGAGGGGGCAATGGCTGCTAGTCACAGCAGACAGTGGCCTAGCCATGTGCAGGCTGGCTTGTCCACAGCAACAGACAGGCCCTGTTGGATGTACAGTCATGGACTACCCAGGGAATACAGCATATCTTTGGCAACACAGTGGTGCAGTGCACACAGACAGTGCGTGCAAGAACAGAAGGTCACAGGTTCAAAGCCCAGCTGGGTCAACGTCCAATCCAGTCCACATATTTTTCCCCCAACTGTACCGTGATTGTAATGACAAACCTTTATTGCTGAGAACATACGCATGGTTAATACGCCTATATTTTACCCCACCGAGCACAGACACCATAAACAGGCGCATTACCTAGAGCAGAGTCTCCCAAATGCAGTCCTGGAGGGCCACACACCATTCAGGTTCCATGCTGCCTCTAATAAAGATGCCTGTGCTGCATATCTATGCACCACCCCCATGGTATGCAGATGTAGCTCATGCATATTCATGAGGGACAGCATGAAAACCCGAACAGTGTTTGGCACACCAGGACTGGAGTTGGGAACCTCTGCCGTAAAGCAGCAGCCAACAGGGGAAGACACACCCACACCCACAGGCCCCATTGGCCAATGCCTCCTGGAGAGGCAGGACATTGGGCCCTGCGTGCATCTCCCAATACTACCACATGCATACCCTAGCAATGCCACCCTACACCTGGGTATACGGTACACACCTATCAAACGTTTCCTATGAGTACTGGCAGATAGCAAGTCCTACGTTAAGCACAGTTTGCTCATTGAGCTCCATCATAACAATCATTCTGATGTCAGCGGTGTGTGCTACAGGTCAGGTCTCTGACAGTGTTTACCACCCTGGGGAGTGACGCCCAACAGTATTGCGGACCATATCCATGCCTGGACTGTGCCCAGGACTGGTGTGGTGGGCAGGGCTGCTGAACCCCTCTACAGTAGGTCAATGCTGGCATAGGTGTCGGAGTGTGTGTCTGTCTCTACAGTGTGTGGTGGCTGCAAACACCTTCCACAGCCCACACTGCCAGCACTGTTGCCAGTATTGGCCTGCCAATGTGCATAATGAGGAGCAAGGTACCATGGGTATAGCCCAGACAGGGTGGCCTGGGCAGGCTGCATCTGCACAGCGCATAGGGCACTGACTGCGGCCTATTAGTGCCCGGCCACCACCTACACAGACAGGGTGACCGCTGTAGGTCCTGCAGGGAGATCAATCTCACCCTGACTGTGCAGTGACCACAGCATGTCTAGGCATCCCCATAGTGCTACATAGTATTTCTGTCATGTGATATTTGTGTGTTTCTCTTTGGGGGCCAGTCACTGACTTATCTGCTTGTTGTGTATGCTGGTATCCCAGTCCAGTTCTGGGTGCATGCATTTCCAACAGGAACATGCATTATGGACCAACTAGCAGACTGTTTGCAGCTGGTATGTGTCTCGATGGAGAGCCTTGCAGGGTGCAGCGGCTGAAAGCCTGCTGCAGGAGAATATCAGATAGTGGTGGGGTGCAGCCTAGCATATACAGGCCTAATGTCTGTCTGCTATTGTGCTATGGATATGTAGAGAGCTGCAGTAACTGCCATGAGGGGTGTCTCTCCCACAGCAGAACTGGGGTTGATGGTCCCTTCCACTGCCACCATTTCAGGGAGATAGAATGTGGATTGGTTGATGGGAGACCCTGCTTACCACCAAAATCCCCCTAGGGGTCCTTAGGGACTACACCTGACTGAGCCAGACAGATATATCCAAGGTGTTTGTGCAGAAACTACCTATCCCACACATTAACACTGCTGTGGATGTCCAGCATAGCCTATGTCTACTATGCATGGTGCTGTGGACCTGGTGCTGTGCGCCTCACTGCACCCTCACGGTGAGCGCAGTACCCGCACAATGTGACGGTGTGTAGCTACGCTGTGCAAGTAAAACACACGGTCAGAACCCCCTACCAGGCCTAGGTGCTGTGGGGGTGCACATGGTCAGTTCCCCCACCAGGCCGAGGTGCTGTGGGGGTGCATTCCCCATGGTGTGTATCTGTGGACAACTGATTTGCATGTGCAGTGCATCATGGGTATGCTTGCATTGAGACAGATCCTAGCCAACACAGCAGGCCATTTGGGTGGTGTCCTGATGCCCTTCAGTTGCCAGCCAGGTGGTTGTTGGCAGCTATGGGGCTGCAGCCCAGTGGTTCCTTCACAGCCTGTGGGGCCAGTGGTCATGGGTTCAGACCCACAGTGGGCTTATTTTATCGGGCTGTCTGCAGCATTGTATTTTTTTAATGCACATTAGTGCTGCCAGCGAAACCCCCTCAGCGTAATATAACCTTACAGTGCCTCATAAGGCGCCCCATGCGGCACCTTATCTGGCGCCCTTTAAGTTGCCTTATATGGTGTTCTATAGGGGACATTTTGGTGTGCCTCAGTGGACAGTGCACTTTATAATGTAGCCTGTGTAGTGCATTATGGGGTCCATCTGCAGCACCTTCGGTTACACCACTGTGAGGGTGTGTTTGCTGGCAACACTGATGAACATAAAGAAAAACATGCCTCCTCATTCCCTATGTAATGTACAGGATGATGCCTGGGCCAGCCTTCTGCATTAGGCACACTGGGGAACCCAGAGGACTCGAACCCATGCTGCCTGTGACAGCAGTCAGTGAGGTAACCATTGTGCTACAGCTCTGTTTCTGTGATTTGTATCTGTACGCCTTCTTAGGATTAACGCGTGGTAATGCGCCACGGCGCCCGGTCACGCTTGTTAGTTTTTGGAACGCGCGTTAGCGGTAACGATGTACCGCCCATGTCCTTATTTGGGGTTTCTGTCTCTACCGCGGCTCCTAACGCAAATCGCACTAACGCACTTTAGTAAACATACCCCTAAGACCGGAACGCCCACTCCTTTTATGGCAGCCTGCACACTATCGCCGGGCGCACATTAAGACGGTTTAGTAAACATACCCTATAGAGTTTGTAACAGAAAGTACTAGTACATTATTTCCTCTTTATCTGCAAAAGTCCACTTGACTGTAGTTAATCCTCAACTTTTTCATTAATTTCTATGGTTTATCTCCAGCCACAGTGGGTCCATGAATTCACTCACCATGGCCTTTATCCATGTCAGGAATGTTACCTGCATCTGCAATGTCTGCACTATCGTTACCACCATTGTTAGCCCTAGTGCAAAGGCTATGGGTGGGCACCTTTTTATCCTTGGTGACACGCGGCATGCTAAAATTGTAGTGTCACCTGGCTGGGGTTTAGTGTAGATTTTGTATAATAGGGTAACCACATGAAGGTACCCAGCAAGACTTGGGGAGGGAACTGTATTCTCTCCCCCTAAGAGATGCACAGCAATTCACCAACCACAACTAGTGAATTGTATGCTGCACTTCCTTTTGACCCTCTAGTATAGGTTCAGCTGTTCTCCTTCCTACTTGCCGCAGCAGCAAGTGGTGTTTAAGTGCTTTTACTTCAGGGTGATGGAACACACCCGGAACTAAAATAATTAGGAAAGCCCCAGACGCAGAAGTAGCACAGCTGAATCTATATCAAACAAGTATTGTCAGGACCGGTGCAGTTGCGCCCCCCCCCCTCCCGCCCCTGCTGCTGCTTGTGCAGGTTTTGTGGCACATTTCCTGAATGCTGATCATGTCTGCTGCTATCCTTTCATGTGCCGGATCCGTGACACATGTCCTGGGTGCTTGCGACACATTGGTTGAGAACCACTGCATTAAAGTGAGAATACGAATCAGACCTCACAAATGAATGCAATAAAACATACAGTAAAGACATTATCAAAGTCCTAGAACTGTCCTAAGACACTTATCCACTCCTTAATCACCTTCCGTCTTGACTACGGTACCTACTCCTTGCTGGTCTCCCACTGAATCATCTCTCTCCCCTTTAATCTGTTCAACTGCATGGCTAATCTTCCACAAGCCTTGTCATGCTCATATTACCCTTCTTCTCAAGTCACTTCATTGGCTCCCTATCCATTTCCGCATCCAGTTCAAACTTCTCCTGCTGACCTATAAGTGCATTCACTCTGCAGCTCCTCACTACCTTTCCTCTCTTATCTCACCCTACACCCCTCCTCGGGAACTCCGCTCTTCTGGCAAGTTGCTTCTAACTGTGCCCTTCTCTTCTATTGCTAACTCCAGACTTTGCTCCTTTCACCTTGCTGCTCCTTATGCCTGGAACAAACTACCTGAGTCTGTACTTCAGGTGCCTTCTCTGACCCTTTTCAAATCCAGGCTGAAAACTCACCTCTTCGCTGCTGCTTTTGGATCTTGACTCACCTGATCTCCTTTGTGTTTCCTTACCATTCCCCCTAGATGTATCCCTGTCTACACCTACTGTGTTATCTGTCTTGATCCATAACAGATCTGTCTTGATCCATAACAGATAACATGCTAACAGTCCCAAAAGACCTCACAAAACTCACCCAGACTACTACTTCAAGAGCATTCTCATCCTTCGCCCCCAGATGCTGGAACGCGCTGCCACCTAGCATCAGATCACAAGACCTATCTCAATTCAGAAAATCTCTAAAAACACATCTCTTCATACAACACTTCTCACAATGTACTGGCTCCCCTACCCCTCCAACACAAACCAATGATCATGGCTAGCCGAATAAGTTCAAGAAAATTCACTACCTGTTCCAGATCAAAACCTCACAGACCCCCACCTTTAGAACGCAAAACATTTGAGAATCTATTGTAAATAGTTGTGAATATCTGTTATTTATTTTAACCCCAGTTATCCATGTTTCATATCCTGTTACCTGTATGTTTTATGCTTAAGTACAAAGTTGTTAAAATGTAAACCGCGCTGATGATAAAAGTGCGGTATATAAAAGCTGTTAAATAAAATAAATAAAATAAATAAATAAACTCTGATGAGCAGGGACTGTCTTTTACATGTCTATGCGGCACTGCATATGTCTTGCCGCGCTATACAAATGCTTAGTAGTAGTAGTAGTAGTAATAGTAGTAGTAGTAATATATATATATGGCAAAATGCTATTGCCTGTACTAATTTTAAATAGATTAACATTTTCATGAAGTAGGACAACATATGTCTATTAGGGAGTATCACTTTGCATCCTTTATATTTTCAATGGTTAGAAATCAGAAAGATTGTAAAATAAAACCATGAATCATTTCTTAAACAAATTCGCAAACCATTGATTTGTGATATTATAATGCACAGAAAAATATGTTAGAGTAAGCTAATTTGTCTTTATTTGTCCTTGAGGATGCGTTTGAAGAAAGTCTTTAGGTTTTTAAGGAAATTATGCAAATGGCTGCAAATTGTCATCCTTGTATTTTATGTTAATTTGACATTAATGTTGCCTGCCTATCACTCAAATTATATAATAATCCATCTGAACCAGCAGGGCCTGAATACCAATTACAGAAATGATCTGAGCTCATCCCATGAAGACCCGTCTCACACGCAGACATGTCAAAAAGGAAGGAAGAGTGCAGATGAAATTGTTTTTTGACTATTTCAAGCATTTTCTCAAAGTGTTCTACTCTGTAAAATAACATTTTAAAAAGCACTATTTTTCTTAACTATAATTAAATGGTCTCTATTACCTTATATTCACAGAATACTGTGGGGTCCTTTTAGAAGCCCAATTCGTACTTTGGATATCTGATAAAAGGCATGCAGTCGTCCAAGTCACAGAGATGTCCACAGAGCCATTTTAGAAGCCGGTTCTTTAGACGTCCCCAGTGCAAGGACATCTAAGGTGCAAAGGAATGTGATGGAGGCATGATTGCGGCATTCCAGCAAGATGGATGTGTGTGCCTGATTTCAGAAACAGCGAGCTTGTCACCACCCACTAGCAGGACAGTCCATGTCTACTCTTGCTCCAGGGCATGAATAGGCATCAGAAAAACCTCTTGTTTTGCCATCCAGATACTTGAAGGACATAGAGAGGAAGGTACCTGATATCACCTTTACTTTACATGATGGTAACAAAAACTGCAGGGAATTGAGGACATTTGTTTTTGGTTCAGCACATCCCCTCATGCAAAATAGCTTATATGGACATGCATTCAGCATAAATAGACTTCTTCACCCTAAATGTTTGTAGCAGGAATGTCTACATAGGTTATTTAGGAAATTGCCACTTTGCTTGTATTCACAGACAAATATCACAATATCTGATGATTATTTGGTGAAAGTTCCATCTATATGGGTTCCACCAGGAACAATGGATTCAGCGGTAGACACTTTTAAATCATTAATGTTGAGAGATCCAGATATTATGGAAAAGACATCAGCTAGACATTTTTATATCATCACTGCAGAGGAACATTAGGCCATCCAACCATTGAAGGCATATTTTGCAAAGGACATCCATGTGCAATCTGGGACATCCAAGCCAGAATGTCTGAAAAAAAAGTAGGCACGATTTCACAAATGTGGATATACCCAGTATAGTATTTCAGAACAGAGATATATAATAACCTAATGGTTAGATAAGTGACTTAAGAATCAGGTGATCAGCATTCAAATCGCAGTGATTCTCCTTGTGATCTTTAGCTACTCACCAAATTCTCCATCTTCTCTAGACACTTTGGATATTTTAAGATTACACCAAGAACTTTCCTGATGCCTGTTCATTCCTTGAACAGGTCTAAATGTGGACATGCCTGCAGTAGTTCCTGATGTTCCTGAAATTGAAAGGAGATATCTAAACTCATTGCACATCCCCAGACATCCCTCCACCATGGCATTACCTACTTGGATGTCCTTGTACTGGAGATGTCTCTAGAAGTCTTTTGTAAGATAACTCTGGAGAGGACTTCATGATTTTTACGTCCAAAGCATGACTAAGGGGTATGTTTACTAAACCGTCTTAATGTGCGCTCTGTGACGTTATCACATGATAAGGTACCTTATCGCGCAATAATGGCGATTTATCAGGCACACAGGTACCTTAGCGCGCGATAACGCGTGCAGCGGCGCAAATGAGCGCTGAAGGCGGGGAAAGGTTCCCGGAGGGCAGAGGCAGGCTCCCCAGGGACGGAGAGAAGGGGTCAATGGGTGGAGAGTGGGAGGGGAGAGGCTCCCTGCACACTAACACTGTGAAATACGAGGCTCAAAACTAATGCCAGTGAAACCCTGGCGTTAGAGCTGATTTAAAGGGAAAAGAAACCATTTCCGTCAGCAATGTACAGCAAAACAAGGGAAACCTACAAAAAGTGATACGTGTGATACATGTGCACAGAACAAAAGGGCAAATAAACCTTGAAAATGTACAGAAGAAAATGTAAAAATAAAATAACCCAGCTGGCCAATAGTCATATCAATGGGAAACATCAAAAAACACTCTCAAGAATGCTCCAAAAAAATATATGAATTTTGGAAGGGTCTATGCTCCGTCCCCATACAAGGTGAATGCGCCCACAGTGTAATTGCGCTGAGCAGGGTTTCCGACTCCATTGGTCAGGTTTCCTATGGCATGCACATGTTCCACAACAGCAGGGTGGGCATGTCGGAATGGGCAACTGGACAGATGCTGGAAAAGGGGACACATAGGGCTGCAGGCGGCACATGCTGCAGTGCAGCTGGCCACAGTGCGGACTAGGGTGATGCCTAGCTGGCTCATAGGAATGCTGAAACAGTAGAGCAGCCAGACAGCAACTGCTGAGTGCCCAACATGGGCACGAGTGTGCTTCCCACAGTGTCACAGGGGGTAGTACCCAGCAGGTACCCCGAAGGGCATGGAATATTGGCATGCGGTGCTGGGAGGAAGCGTGGACAGCTATGCAGGCACCCCTACCCCAGAACCCACACCATAGGCAGCAGCCTACCCGCACACTGGATGGCTTGAGACTGCGCTCCACCAGCACCACCAACAGAAGGGCATGTCAGCATGGTGGTGGAGGGATACTGGTGGTGGAGGGGGCAGTGGCAGCTGCCCAGAGCAGACCATGACCTAGCCCTGTGTAGGTGGGTGCCATGCACTGCAACAGACAGGCCCTGTCTGACAAACAGTCATGGTATCACCAGGGAATGCATTGTCACTGTGGCAACACAGTGGTGCAGTGCACAAAGCCAGCATGTTTAGAAGCAGAAGATCACAGGTTCAAGTCCCAGCTGTGGTTCCTGCCAACCCAGTCCCCATTTTTTACCCACTACTAAAACGTGCTAATACAGACAGAACCTTTATCACAAATGATGTAAACATGCCCATAACCCCTACATTTTACCCTACAGAGCACAGACACCATAAACATGTGAATTACCTAGAGCAGAGTCTCCCAAATGCAGTCCTGGAGGGCCAAACACCATTCAGGTTCCATGCTGTCTCTAATAAAGATGCCTGTGTTGCATTTCTATGTGCCGCCCCCATGGTATGCAGATGTATCTCATGCATATTCATGAGGGACAGCATGAAAACCCAAACAGTGTCTGGTCCACCAGGACTGGAGTCGGGAACCTCAGCCCTAAAGCAGCGTCCAACAGGGGCAGACACACCCGCACCCACAGGCTCCATTATCCAATGCCTCCTGGAGAGGCAGGATGTTGGGCCCTGCATGCATCTCCCAATACTAGCACTTGCATGCCTTAGCAATGCCACCCTAAACCTGGGAATACGGTACACAGCTATCAAAAGGTTGCTATGATTACTGGCAGATAGCAATTCCAAGGTTAAGTACAATTTTCTGAGTGAGCTGCAGCATAGCAACCTTTCTGATGTCTGTGGAGTGTGCTACAGGTCTTGTGTCTGACAGTGTTTACCACCCTGGGGGGTGACCCCAACAGTATTGCGTACCATAGCCATGCCTGCACTGTGCCCAGGACTGGTGCGGTGGCCAGGGCTGCCAAACACCTCTATAGTTGCACAATGCTGGCATAGATGTGGGGAGTGTGTGTCTGTCTATCCAGTGTGTGGTGGCTGCAAACACCCTCCACAGCCCACACTGCTAGCACTGTTGCCAGTATTGGCCTGCCAATGTGCATAATGAGGAGCAAGGTACTGTGGGAATAGGCTGGATAGGGTGGCCTGGCCTGGATTCATCTGTACATAGCATAGGGCAATGGCTCGGCATTGTAGTGGCCGGCCACCACCTGCACGGACAGTATGGCCACAGCATGTCCTGCTGGGAGGTCACTCTCACCCTGACTGAGCAGTGACCACGGCATGGCTAGGTTCCCCCATAATGCTATATAGTATTTTATTCATGTGTTATTTATGGGTTCTCTTTTGTGGCCCAATCACTGACTTGTCTGCTTGGTGTGTATGTGCATCTTTTCCAGGAACATGCACTACGGACTAGCTAGTAGACTGTCTGCAGCTAGTATGTGTCTTGCTGGAACACCTTGCAGCAGCTGGAGGCTTGCTGCTAGAGAATGTCAGATAGTGGTGGGGGACAGCTGTGCATTTCCAGGCCTACTGTCTGTCTGCTATTGCTTTTTGGATGTGTACAGCTCTGCATTGCCTGCCCTGTAGGGTGTCTGTTCCTCAGCAGGACTGGGGTTGATGGTCCCCTCTCCTGCCACCATTGCAGGGAGGTAGAATGTGGATCTGTTGGTAGGCGATCCTGTTTCCCACCCTGAGCCCCAGAGGGTGGGTTGTGTGGTGGTACATAATCCGCCTATGGGTCCAAACACCCCCCTCCCCTCCCCTCCTCTCCTCCTTTATAATGTGCACTATGGAGTGCCTTATAGGGTGCCTTATGCGGCACCTTAGGTTACAGCACGTGAGGGTGTGTTTGCTGGCCGCACTAATTAAACTGCAAATAAAATCAATACTTACATATGAAAGCTACTGGCTCAGCCAGCCTTATGGATTAGGCACACTGGGGGATCAAACTCATGACCCTTCTACCATCAGTCAGCATATTAACCACTGTGCTACACCTCTGTTTCTGTGTTTTTATCTCTGCGCGCCTACTTAAGATTACCGCGCGCTAATGTGCTTAGCGGCATCTCGCCCGATAATGTGCGTAGTGCACGTTATCACGTGATAATCCCGTTTTGCTACTTTAAGACCGACATGCCCACTCCTTTTATGGCAGCCTGCACACTATCGCCGGGCGCACGTTAAGACGGTTTAGGAAACATACCCCTAAGACTTTTAAAATGACCTCCATATCCTTCAAGAATCAATTGGTTATTAAATTAGCTGACAAAGGTTGCACCATGGTGGTTCAGACCAGAGAATGGTATTATGATGAGATAATGTGTCAATTGTCCTATGATATTTACTATAAACAATTGGAGTGTGATTCCACAATCACAAAATTAAACCACTTTAAAACCCTGGTTGATGAATCATTTAGTTCTGGTCATCTTAAATCTAAAGGAAAATCATGTTTAATAAATGAACATCTGCAAATTCTTCTTCTATGTACTGCCCCTTAAGGTCTTGATTCAGCACGGCGACTTGCGTGGCTGCATGGCACGGAAGGATGTGCAGCCCCACCAGCCGTCCTGCCCTTTTTTCCCCTACAAACTCTCCACATGGCCAGAGCAGCAGTATGGACAGAGCTGGCGGGAGCGGGAGGAGATGGAATAAGCAGTTGGGACTGCAGCGATCAGGGCTGGAAACCCTCCCAAGGCCAGAACAGGTGGCGGGCAGGTCCCTGCCACCTGATCTAGGCCCTAGCTGCCCAGCCTAGGGTTGGGTGGTAGGTTAATAGGGGGTCGGCGCTGCAGGTGTTGGAGGGGCATGCAGGGAGGATGTTCCTGCATGTATGCAGGGGCATGCTAGGCTGTCTCAGGGCCCGATCCTGTACTCATGAAAATGTCTGGCTCCCATAGTGCAGAATCAGGTCCTAACAGGCCCATCCTGTTCGGGGGTATCCAGATAGCCCAGATATGCCCCTTCTAGGATCGGGCTCTACGTACATAAATCTTTATCAAATCCCTAGGAAGACCTATTGTTTTGGCTAGTGGGTCAGATAGAGGGGTAAAAAGGGCACTAAGGGAGGACAAGGCCATAACAGAGAGACTGAATGAATTCTTTCCTTCAGCTTTACTGAAGAAGATGTAGCAAAATCACCCATACTTGAAATGATATTTAAAGATGATGTATCATAGGAATTGAAACAAATCTCAAAAAACCAGGAAGATGTAATACAACTATTTATAAAAAAATCACATTTGTGAAATTGTGCCTGAACTTGCACATGCCTGCTTTGTTTTCAGACATTCTGCAGTAGCAAATCATCTGGACCAGATGGTGTACTGTACATCCCAGGGTGCTAAAAGAACTGAAAAAAAAAATCGGACATACTATTAGTAATCTGTGAGCTATCATTGAAATCATCTGTAGTATCTGTGTACCTGCATTTTTGTCTGCTGCCTAAATGAAAAACATAGCTGAAAGGTCACTAGAGGTGTCAGGCAAATGAAAACCCCCATTTTTTTTTGGCCATCAGAAGCTGGTCTCAAATCATTAACCCTTGGGTTATAAGGCATGCATCTTGCAGAAGTCACCATCATATTGCTGTGGGGTTGGGGTGGAGGGTAGAGAGGTGTTGAGGGCAAGGGGTATACCTCTAGCAAGCATTGCTGTATTGCTGATGACTTTCTTTCTGGTTTTCTTATTGGTACAAAGTTTGTCTGGTCTGCAGCTCGATGTTGAACAATAATTGGATTTATTGCCTTATGAATCTATTGACTCCTGCTGTTGAGATTCACTCCAAAGATTTTTACTTTGCCATGTTTTTGTGACAGAAGTTTTGTGTAGCCCTGTCTAATTATACTATAAGAGGCAGAATTTCTGGCAAAAAAACATGGCCAAAGAAAATGCTTGAGTAAATTTCTGCAGCAGAAGTTAAAATCCACTTGGCATCTTATACAGAGCTGCAGAACAAACAAACTTTGGGCCCATCAGGAAACAAGAAGGACGATTACCCACAATATAATAATTTTGTTTTGTTTCATAAATTTTCATTTCAGGGCAATTTTGTTAATTAAAGAGGTAACTGTGACTTCTACCCAAAGAAAAGCATACTGTAGCTGAAAGGTTGCTAGAGGTTTCAAGGCAATCAAAATCCAATTGTTTTTTTGTCTCATACTCTGAAGCTAATTTTGAACTAGTGATCTTCCTGGTACAAGGCACACGGTTTGTAGATAAACTCTCATCAGACAACTAGGAGCTGCATTAGGTTTGGTAAATGTATCTCATATCATACTTAGACATTGTTTTCCAAACTTTCTGGCACAAGAACATGGCAAAGAAAAATCTTTGGAATAAATCTCTTCATCAGGATTCAATAGATTCAAAAGACAAACAATTTAGTTATCATTTTCTATAGAGTTGCAGACCAGATAAATTTTGGGACAATCAGGAAAAGGGAAGGAAAATAACCAGCAATACATCAATGCTTGCTAAAGCTCACCCCCACGGAGTCTACAAGATACCTACCTTCTACTCCACTGGTTACAGGTTTGAGACCAGCATGTCCTGTGATAAAACAAAGAGGAGGAAAAACAAATTGTGTATTTTTCAGTGCCATGTTTTGAAATGAAATAGAAAATTTTGTTGATATTTCCCACTTCATTTCAAATAAATGCACATCCCTAATTTCCAACCACATTTTGTTAGGTTTCCTATAGATATTAAATCCTATGAACTCCGAAGGAAACTCTCTTTGGTATTATGCAAGTACTGTGGGGAGCATTAGCAGTAAATTTGAGAGATTGAGATCATAATCTGTGTATTCTGGTTTAGGAGTGAGGTTTGAAACAGATAGATGTTTGAAGTTAAAATAAAGTACTTTGATACAAACAAGAGTGATCTTAACAAATGCCTCTTATCACTTTATAAACCATAAAATTCTACTGCTTTGTCACCTTCTGTTACCTATCCATATCTTGCTCTTTACCAACCCCCTTCCCTCTACCTTTTCCCTTCAGACTATCATTATAATGCTTTTATGATTCACTTATATATTCTTGAGTTGTCATCTTTTCCATGGGGATACAATTTTTCTTGCATGCAGATAACGATTTTTCTTGTAAAATGTATTTAAAATTCATTTGGTAGTTACCAGCTTAACTGTCTGCTCTTTTGTTTTGCTGGATGATATATGGTGGTGATTGTAGATGAGGTCCATGACATTTGTTAATGAGAAGGTTTGAATTTGAATCACTTTTACTTTGAACTAATGAATCCAAAGCTAAAGAGACCATTTAAGATGGATCTATATAATCTCAAATTACTGCTAACCTTAACTTTCCCCTCGTCCTCTGGGATGGGCAAATCTTCCAGTCCCTTTCCATGACTTTCACGGTAGAACATTCTCTAATCACAAGATACACCAGGGAGAACTGAGAATTTTGCTTTCTGATTATACTAGAAGTTGACTCTGCAAGTTAACAGAAATAAATGCTCAGTTTGCTCTTTCTTTGCCCTCGAAAACTGTTGAGGAAACTTGGTGTGAATATATCCTGGAGACTATTAAAACCCTTATAGGATATCAAGGGGACAATATTCAGAGGGGTGCTTAATGCATAACGTTATACAGGTAATTCTACAGTCATAACACTTTTGTACCCCATCTTGCTTTTTTTTTCCTTATGAAAGGTGCTTCATCAAATTAATAGATAATAATTGATCCATAAAACCTTAAGTGGATTTTGAGAAGAAATATGCATTCACATCTGAAAGCTCAAAAATTATTTCACAACTTTATATGGATAAATTATCTGTATAAGGTGATTCCTGCTTTTTCTGCTTTCGGGGGGGGGGGGGTATGCAAAGTAGCATGGGGCTCTGTGCTAAAACACCCTTGCTACCTGGGCAACAAGTATCTGAGTGGTGCCTGAGCAGGTTGTGGGCATCCCACTGCATTGCCGCTGGATCGGATCTTGAAAGCCTGCACTGCCGTCGCTCGGCAGGGAGCAACTATTGCTAGCGCAATGGGTGGTGGGAGTTGCTCCCCATGGTGGTAGTAAAGGGTAAGGTGCACTAAATTCAGAGGGACGGCAGGACCCTCCCCTCATCTAGCACAGTGCCCTCTAATAGTAATGCTACTAGCATTGGCTTAGTAAACACGCTGTTCTGACTTAAATAACAGCGGTTAGATTTTGATGCTTTCTGTATAACTTCTGGCCTCGCCCTTGTACGACCTTAATACTGCCCCTCTTTGAATAGATAAATTCTGTCCATATATCTTTTTCTGTCACCCAAATGTGGCAAATTTAAATAAATATCATGCCAGCTGACAGCTGAAAGTACTAGTGGTTTTCAATATCATCCACCAACATTCTCCTGTACAAACTTTCATGCAAAATATCTGGCAGGGTAATTGAAATTGTTTAATAAAACATGGGGGCATATTCACTAAAGTGAACTAGAGTTTTGTAGTTACCATATGTTAGTTCCAAAACATAATGCATAGTAACTCAAATCCTGTGTGGTAACAGTTGGACGAATGGCCAACATCTTCCCATCCAGTTGCCGCATAGGAGAAACATTTACTACATGTTAAAGTGTATTGCCAGTATCATAGTTGCATCTGTGCTATTGCCAATGACTAAGAGGCCCTGACATCCATAAAGAAGACCCCTTCACAACCCCCAATATCAATTAGAGTGCCCCCACTCCTAGATTCCAACAGCCACCTGAACACCAATTAAGTAGCCACCATACCCCCACGGACCCCCAATAGCCTCCACACATCAATTAAATCCCTTCCTCCAGTACTCCCTCTTTGACAGCCCCCTGACATCAATTAAAGAGCATCCCCTTGGGAGACTACCAAAATCCCTTCCATCCCTGGACTCCTCCCCCAGTTCTTTTCAGGGTCACTGTTGGCTAATGGGGTACAGGAGCAATTCCTGGAATGATGAGTTTAACAGGAAGGTTTTGATCACTGGCAGTAATCTCATGGTAGTACCACTAGGGGTCAGGCTGCCAAATAGGGAGTGTATGTCCTTACCTGGCAACTTGACCCTGGCAGAATTCTGCAAGACTACTGCTGGGGGTCAGAGCCACCACCTTAAAGCCAGGCTGCTGACAGAGCAGGAACATTTGAGGGCATATGGGGTGGGAGTTTCAATAGCCTGCTGGGGAGTCTAGAGAGCGGAGATCTTTAGTTGGTTTTGGGGCTTGTTGGTGGGTTTCAGGGCTAGGGGTTCTTTGACTGTTGTTCGGGGCTATCAGGAGGTAAGTGGATCTCTACTGAATGACAGTTCAATGTAGTTACTGTATACCATGAATAGTGCAGATGTCCTTACCGCCCCCTCTGCAAGAGCTAGTGAGTGTATCCATGCTATCTGCAGCTATGACAGCACATGGTAACTTATAATATGCCAATTGCCAAGTGCTGTCCATACCCAAAACTCACCCATTCTCCACCCCTTTCCCACCTCCTGCCATGGCATGCAGTTACTGCAGGAATTAGCTCATGCCGTTTCTTTCTCTATAACATCAACAAAATCCGCCCCTTCCTCTCTGAACACACTACTAAGACGCTTATCCACTCCTTAATCACCTCTCATCTTGACTACTGCAGCCTACTCCTTGCTGATCTCCCTTTGAATCATCTCTCCCCTTCAATCTGTTCAGCAATCTACTGCGCGTCTAATCTTCCAGCAGCCTCGTCATGCCCATATTACTCCTCTTCTCAAGTCACTTCATTGACTCCCTATCCGTTTCCGCATCCAGTTCAAACTTCTCCTGCTGACCTATAAGTTCATTCACTCTGCAGCTCCTCACTACCTTTCTTCTCTTATCTCTCCTTACACCCCCACTCAGGAACTCCGCTCTTCTGGCAAATCGCTTCTAACTGTGCCTTTCTCTTCTATTGCTAACTCAAGACTTCATTCTTGCTGCACCTTACGCCTGGAACAAACTACCTGTGTCTGTACGTCAGGCGCCTTCTCTGACCCTCTTAAAATCCAGGCTGAAAACTCACCTCTTCGCTGCTGCTTTTGGTTCTTGACTCACCTGATCTTTCTTTCTTTACCATGCCCCCTTCTGTGTTGTCTATGTTGGCTAGATTGTAAACTCTGATGAGCAGGGACTATCTCTTACATGTCTGTGCAGCGCTGCGTATGACTTGTAGCACTATACAAATGCTCCATAGTAGTACTACTAGTAGTAGTAGTAAGTGCCGTGGTCATGTAGTAACTGTTACTGCAGCTCTGCGGTAACTGTCATCGCGCTCTAATTCTCGCAGTAACTGCTTACCATACTTTCATAAACAGGGTACTCAAATTCTAAAAGGTTTTTTTTTACAGTTTCAATGATCTCAGATTTTGGATATCGACTTTATTTTTATATCTTTACTATTTAAAAAAGCAGTGCAGGTAGAAAGGGAAAAAAGCTTGCAAATAACACGTGATAAATAGCACCATTTTTGCTGCCTTTCATTTTTAGTTATTTAAGAGAACAATGAATGTTACTGCATCAATGTCACTAGAGAAATCATAAACCTGAATAGTAATAATCAGCCCTATCACATATCAACTATTGACCAGATGTACTACGCATGTTTCCCTTAGATGCAGATTGGGAAAACCTTGCAGCATATCTGATTAGTATGTCTATAGAAACCTTAAATTTGCCAATTCATTTGTTCCCAGTAGATGTTTTGATGTTTTCTTTCTATGCATACTTAATCCTAATAAGCATCTGTTTCTTTTGCTCAATGCCCATAATGAGATACACAACCAACCCATCCAGATACTGGTAACTTTTACAACAATTTATGTTGGGTCTTGTACTTTTTTTTAAATATAGAAATGTTTGTGTGCTCCCCTAATCTAGAAGAAGTGAATTGTCTGGTGGTGAAATATATCCAAGCGAAAGACAAAGGAGTATGTTTACTAAACAGTGGGAACGGCTTCCGAGCGATATCGGAGCTGCAGCAATGAATTCAATGGGGCTGCTGCTCAGATATCGCACGGAGGTCGCTACCGCTGTTTAGTAAACATACCCCAAAATCTCAGAAACCTTGTCACCCTAATCATAAAGGAGAGACAAGCAAATTCGATTCCTGATCATTTTATTATTATTATGTGTACATGGGAGGCATATCAGTCAATGTTTATTGGTTTTAACTCCATTAATTTGGGCCTGGGAATCATAGCGATATTGGTACAAACGGAATGATATTCCAGGTAGGGTAGGGGTTTTTTTGTGGGGGGTTTTTGTACAATTGATGGGGTTATATATTTTAAATTTAAAGCTTCCATGTATTTTGAGAGGGTAGTATTAGAAGAGGGCACCTACTTTACATGTAGAAGGAGGCACTTACTTAGGCGCTACTTAATAAAGAAACGTAGGTGCCTACTTTTCTTTATAAAATAGTAATATAAATGGCAGACATTGCATCATAAGTTAAGGCACCGACATACACATCATCCCCAGAGCTGGTACAAATGTTTGTGCCTATATTTTTGAAGTATGCATATGAATTATAAGAATATAAGAAATGCAATACTGGGTCAGACCATGATTCATCAACCCCAGTATTCTGTTTCCAACGGTGGCCAATTCAGGTCACAAATATCTGGCAGATTCCCCAAAAGGTACACAGATTCCACAATGCTCATCCTGGGATAAGCAGTGGATGTCCCGGGTACTCATTAATAATGGTTTATGGACCTTTCCTCCAGGAACTTGTCCAAACCTTTTTTAAACCCAGCTACACAAACAGCTTTTACTACATCCTCCAGTAACGAATTCCAGAGTTTGATTACATGTTGAATGAAAAAATATTTTCTCTTATTAGTTTTTTTTTTTCTATTTATAGAATATACAATAATAATCAATTAACCGCTTGTACAGAAAACAACTACTTGCATAGTAAATATAAACAAAATACAAAAACATACAATAGGAAAAAATACTTATTACAAGAGTTTAGGTAACCCACTATAATGGGGGAAGTGCCTTAGAAAAAACACAAGGAAAGTGAAGCCTTGATCCACTAACAGGAAAAAGAATATATCTAGAATGGCATCAGGGGCGCGGGACAGAGAGAACCTAAATATAACGATCATTGTGATGACAAAGCAATCTGGGCACTAATAAATGATGAAAGATCTTCAGGCTGAAAAAACACATATTTATTATCCCGAAAGAAAACCATACATTTACAAGGAAATCTTAAAATAAAGGAAGCCCCAAGCTGAACCAACCCAGATCTTAACAACAAAAAGGCTTTACGCCTTTTCTGAGTCTCCCTGGAGACGTCCGGGAACATCCCAACCCTCTTCCCCATGAACAACATAGAACGCTTTTTAAAATATAGTTTCAAAAGCCACTCTCTGTCAGAAGGTAAGGCAAATGTTACTAACAATGTGGAGACTGGTAAATCATCTTCCCGAGGAGATTGTAACAGAACAGAGACATCTAAAGTATCCATAGTTAAAGCACCCTCTGATACCACCCCTACTTTCTTACCCGTAGGTAAAAAGTAAGCTCTCACAATTGGGGGAATTAAATCTGTTGGTATTCCCAAATTCTCATGCATATATTTTTTAAATAAATCTATTGGCAACATATTTGCTACAACTGGAAAATTTAACAACCTTATATTGGCAGCTCTAACCACATTTTCTAGATTCTCTAACTTCATTTTCATAGATACATTATCTTTCACAATAGAGTCATTCAACGTTGAAACCTGGATCATTTTCTGTTCACTCTCTTCAATTTTCAAACGAAGGTTCACCACGTCTCCCTGAACTCCAGACGACAAACTTTCCAGTTTTTCCAACCGAGGGGGAGTGGTCTGTGGCAAGATGGCGGCGTGAGCATTTTTTGGGTTGAGTATGCCTAAGCGAAAGGGCAAAGCTAAGGCCCCTCCCGCGGAGCCTGTACCTGCCAATTCTCAGGGACCGATGGACAAGTTCGTTCAGCTGACAGAGAGGCAGAAAGGGGAGATTCAAGCGGGCGCGGTGCTGTCGGATGTGGTGGCTCCGGTAGCGCATGCCCTGGAGGTTTCTCTCTCCACTGACGATTGATCCCCGCCTAGGCGTTTGACCTATCCAGCGCCTCTTCTCGCGGGAGGAGAGGCTACCCCACCCGAAGATGGTGGAGCTGTTTCTGCTGAGTGGGTCTTGCTGGAGGAAGGCTCTGGAGTGCAACCCTCGGAGGTGAGGGTCCAGGAAACGGCCTTTGATACAATCTTGGAGGCGGCTATTCCATCTGGTCAAGATGTAGGAGAAGGAGCTGGGCTTAAGGCTTCTACACCGAAGGCTGTTATCATAAAAGGTTCTTTGTTGCAGTCCCCTAACTAGATATCCCTGGAGGCGATTTGGGGAGCTATTCTACAGCTCTCCTCTATGGTCAGTCAGCATATTGAGTTAACAACAACTCTTATTAGTTTTAAATGGGTTACATTGTAGCTTCGTTGCATGTCCTCTAGTCTTTCTACTTTTTGAAAGAGTAAACAATCGATCTATGTTTACCCGTTCCACTCCATTCATTAAGTTATAGACCTCTATCATATCCCCCCCTCAGCTGTCTCTTTTCCAAGTTGAAGAGCCCTAACCTTTTAAGCCTTTCCTCATAGCGGTATCCTTCCATCCCCTTTACCATTTTAGTCACTCTTATCTGTACCTTTCTAATTCTGCTAGATCCTTTTTAAGATATGGCAACTAGACATGCACACAAGATTCAAGGTGCGGTCACACCACGGAACAATACAGAAACATTATAATATCCTTGGATTTATTCTCCATTTCTTTCCTTATGATTCCTATCATTCTATTTGCTTTCTTGATCCCTGCTGAACATTGGATGGAGGGTTTCAACGTATTATCCATGATGACGCCTAAATCTTTTTTCTTGGGTGGTGGTTTCTAAGGTGATATATTGCATCATGTATTGTATTTTATAATCTATGTACTGTTGCTTTTCAGGGGACACTCGTCATTCTATCCACTGCTCTCACTCTCAAATTCACTTCTATGTTAGAATGGCTTGATCGAGCAAAGTCCAATAGCTACTTGACTAGTCAATCAAAGTTCCAAAGTCAAAGTAGCTTTGCTGTGAATCTACTTCAAACAGTAGTGATTCATAAGGGGTTTATTCCCCTCCTCCACAGTCCTGGATTGCAGCCAGACTGTGCCTCATTATCAGCCAAACAAGTCTATGGCCTTTCTCCTCAGCACTTAAGACTTCATTTAAACTGTTTCTTTTGGGCTACAGCACTAGTCTCATGCTTTACCACAGGAACTTTAGTTTCTCTCACAGCTGCAGAATAATTAGTGTTCTCTGTTCTAGCGATGCCGGCTGCAAATGCAGCCACTTTATGTAGCTCAGTTTAGCTTCACGCAGTTCTCTTTCACATACTCCTCTTTTTCATAGCACTACACTCTTACCAGTCACAGTGCATTATATTCTCCACAACATCAGCCCCTCCCTTTGGCAGAAGAATAGTGCTTTTCAGCTAGCACTTTGCCTCCCTTCAAGTGCTGTCTCTCTTTCTCCTGTATTTAGCTCTCAGGGTATGCTTGGAACTCCTACCTCCACTGGAACTCAACACCATTGTTTCAGGCTCTTCTCAAGGTTCAGGAACAGATACATCATTTATCTCCAGTCCTTTGTCCTCTTCATGTCAGCTTGTGCTATATAATCCTGAGCTTCTGACTCCATGGCAGATCAGTGACCTGCCCCTGAGCAGCCAGGTTTTGCTCAGCTGTCTGCATTGACTCCTCTCCCTCTGTATTTGACAAGGGAGGGTATGTAGGAGGACCTAGCCCTCTGGGTTTCTCCCATCCCTTCTGTTCTCTTCCTCTACTCCACCTTCTCCTGGCTTTTACCTTCCCCTGAGTCACCTGGGGAGCTTATTCAGTGACAGGGCCCTTTCTCTCACTGTCACAAGGGATTCTGGGATTCGTAGTATGCCTTATGTTTCTGACCCTGCCACAGTACATATGTGCCTATCCCACATGCTCCTCCCAAACTCTGCACATATGTACACCCATCAGTAAAATATGTGCCATACAGTCAATGTGCATGCCATTATGCTGGGAGACGTTTTATAAGAGATAATTTACAAACACATGTGGCACATATATGAGTTGATGACTAAAATAGCCTCTTTTAGGTGTGTACTTTATCACCTGTGTAGTATGCGCCTCCTTAGAAAATTACCCCATGATAGTCTAATCAGTATCACTCCTAGGGCTAGTATAAGTGCTCACACATTGATTTAACAGGTGTTTTCAAGCATACTCACATTTTATAAAAAACAGGAGACCTTAAGGAATATAGTAGAGAGGTCCCACCTACAGTTTGGCAACCTTTATGCTGCCTTGGAGGAGAAAGATCACCTGGAAGAATAATATCACTTTGGTATGGCAGGAAGTAATCCTGTAGCCAGGACTTCCCTCTGAGTAATGAAATATCTTCTTGCACCGAGGATATGTCTCCAGGAGCATGTACCAATAAGAGAAAGGTAAGCGGTGCCATTGTAATTGGTGATTGAATCGTCATAAATGGAGCTTGCTAGGTGATGGTGGGCATGGTGGGCATGGGGGGGAGGTTACTTGTCTGTCTGGTGTGAAGGTGGCAGATCTCATGCATTACCTAGACAGTAGGGGATGCACACTTGTTAGTACACATTTGGTTCATTAAAGTGCCTTCAAATCAAATATGTGAAACTAACCAAAATGACCCCAAAACACAGGGAAAAATCATGAAAAAATGAAAACTAACCATATTTTTCTTTGCCTGTTACATCCCTATTAGATAGGATTATAGACAGTGCAGGGAAGGAATCAGCTGTCTTGCTATATGTAGATTCCATCAAAATAAGAAAGTGCAGGAAGAAGATTATGGAAGCCAAATTTAAGATATTAGGTAAAAATCTGAAATCTATAACTTCCAGGGTAGCATTTCCAGAAATGATCCCCAATCCTTGTGCAGGATGCAAGAGTCAGGCAGAGCACCAGAGTCTCAATGCATAGATGAAATGATGGTACAGGGAGGAGGGATTTTGATTGGTTAGGAACTAGGCAACGTTCTGCGGAAGGGGGAGTCTTTTCTAAAAACATTGGCTCCACCTTAACCAGGATGGAACCACCCTGCAGGCACAAATCTTCAAAAAGGAGATAGAATGGATTTTAAACTAGAACTTGGATAAAAGCTGACAGTTACTCAGGAGTGCATGGTCCATAGTAAGATTTCTTAAAGAGATACTGGCAAAATTTGGAAATTTCAGTATATGGCAGGAAAGACACGGGGACTCTGACCGGGATGGGGTTTCTGGATATATGTGTACATGGATTATTGATGAATGTGGATCCTAGAAAGTAGGTTCTTTAATTCTGGGTAAAACATTTTGTTTTATATTTCAAGCCCTTAGAATTTAGCTGGTTGTATATCTTTCGTCTTCATGTAGGCTCTCGTCCAAGCAAATGTGGGCAGTTATATATTAATATTGCTGTCCTGGAAGGCAAAGCACGATTATTGGTCATACTTTTCATACAATGGGAGGTCATTTTAAAAGTCTTACGCACTGTTTGGATATCTGAAAACATGCATGCAGACGTTAAAATCATGGAGACATCCATGGAGCTATTTTACAAATGGCTTTAAAAGACATCTCCGATGAGGGGACATCCAACAAGGCAGGGGGCATAATGGAGGTGTTACTGTGGTGATGTATTGGCTTAGACTTCACTGCTTGATTTCAGAAATGTCAGGGACATCTGTGATCCCATACAAGTTTAGACCTGTTCCAAGCATGACCAGGCATCCAAAGGGTATAGAGAAGATGGCACCCCACCATCCCTAGTACTCTGCACAATCACAATGATAGCAACAGTTGGTTTTGAATGTTGCCTTCCCTGGTTCTAGCTCACTACTCTAACCATTAGGCTATTCCTAGACATCCAGAATCTGTAATACTATTCTGGGGATGTCTATGTAGACGCCCCTGCAGATACCCATATCGGGCATGTCCATGTTTGTGAAATTGTGCTTGAACCTGGACATGCCTGCTTTTTCTTCAGACATTCTGGCTTGGACATCCCGGATTGTACTTGGACGTCATTTATACAATGTGCCTTCATGGCAACAGAATCTTCAACATCTTCTTGATAAAAGCAACAATGCAGGAAGCCTTTCGGATATATTGAAATAGAAATATAAAGAGAAATATATCACCCAAGCAACAGTGCCATTGACTTTTCCAGATGAAACCAGTGCAGGCAGAATAGCAATCATGTCATTTGCAATGAAGAAAGGGAGAGGCCCCCAAAATCGAGGAACAGATCTCAGGGAGTATCACTGGGGAAAATCTACACTCAATATATTCCTGGGGCATCCAGAGATTCTCAGATAGCGCTGTTGTGTATTAACAGTGGTTATGCACAGTGCAATTTTATTTTCTTGAATAAAAACAGGTTCAGAAAGTATTTTCTAATTTAATGATTAATATCTGTGACTAACATAAGTTCTATCTGTCAGGTTTGCTATGGAAGGTTGATTACCATAGGAGTCTTGCCATATTCGAATAACTTTCCAATTCTCGTATCAGTGGTTTCATATCAAGCATCTTTCCTCATGCACTTCTACTTTTACAAAATTGCACTTACATGTGTTAGCTATTAACCAAAGGATATGGCAATCTATGTATCCGATTTCAAGATTGTAAGGATAGAATTAACACACAACACATTCTTACTCCTTTCTAAGCATGAACTTTCAGTTTTTTCTTAGAGTGTATAAAATTGTTCAGCAAAAGTGTTCATAGAGCATCCAGTAATTGACTTTATTTTATTAGTCTTCATCCAGATGCTATTGCAAGAAATTCTGCTGCAGATGTTCAGTTGGCATTGTTTTCTAGGGCTGTGAAAAACCCTGATCTATAGCTCCCCTCAGGCTTTAAAGGGAAACATGTGCTTAACATTTATGTGGCTAAGTAGTAAAAGAGTTGGTGTTTAATTGCCTTGGAAAAGTGTAGAGCAGAAAGCAGTAATGAATGAGAGTGTGATATGAAAGGAGAATCAGTTCCAGACCTAAAGAATTTAGCACCCTGTGCTGAAATGGCAAGAAACATGACTCCGCCCTCCCCCCCCTCCCACACACACATATACACACTCTCCCCCATTGCCGAGTGGTTGGTAATAAAAATATTGTATATGGAAACACTATGGATTCCTCAGAGCAGTAAGCTAATTTTACCTCAACTTTGTACCTAATATTAATATTAATCAAAAATGGAATTCAATCATTAGAGATAGTGCTAGACAACATTCTGACCTTTACTCCTCACATCTAAAGGACAGTATAGAATTGCTTCTATACTTTAAGAAAATTTTAATTTGTAAAACCGTATTTAAATACCAACCCTTTAAAGACCTTGCTCTACATATTGGTAATTAATCGTTTAGATTACTGCAACTCTCTACTAGCAGCACTACTACAGTGCCATTTGAAGAGGCTTTTAGCTCATTTAATTGTTGCAGTTAAGTTTTTTTATAATGCAAAGAGATCAGACCATGTTACTCCTCTTATTGGATGAGACACACTGGCTCATAGTCTGGTTCAGAATCAGATTGAACATTTTGCTGCTTGCCCACCATGTTTATTAAAGTGGGATACCAGTATATCTTAATTCTTATTCTATAATGCCCACAAGTTATCAATTATACCAATGAGAGCCAAAACAAGGTTAGAAACATTTCATAAAAACATAGGATGAGTTACATAGAGGTTTGGGTAGCAGTCTGTGACCTGAAAAACCAGAAGTCAAATCCTACTAGCACTCCTTGGGCAAATCCTACTATGGTCTTGGACAAGTCATTTAAATCTCCACTGCCTCAGGTACAAACTTAGATTGTAAGCCCTCCAGGCACAGGAAAATGTCTGCTATACCAGTTTGTAACTTGCCTTGACATACTACTGGAAAGGCATGAGCTAAATACTAATACTAAATAAATAAGATATGCATTACTGGATCAGATCAAACAGCCATCATGCCCAGTATCTTGTTTCCAACAGTGGCAAATGCAGGTCACAAGTACCTGTGAGGTTACCAAAAGATATGCTGATTCCATGCTGCTTCATCTAGCGATAAACAGGGGATTTCCCTGGTCCTCTTAATAATGATTTATGGGCTTTTCCTCCAGGAACTCATCCAAACCTCTTTTAAATCCAGCTACACTAACAGCTTTTACTATATCCTCCAGTAATGAAGTCCAGAGTTTGATTACACGATGAGTGAAAAATATTTTCTCTGATTAGTCTTAAATATGCTACATTGTAGCTTCATTACATGTCCCCTAGTCTTTTTATTTTTTGAAGGAGTAAACAACCGATCTACATTTACTTGTTCTACACTCATTATTTTGTATACCTCTATCATATCTCCCATCTTTTCTAAGTTGAAGAGCCCTAATCTTTTAAGACTTTCCTGAGAGGGATATCCTTCCAACCGCTTTACCTGTTTGGTCGCTCTTCTGTGTACCTTTTTTTAATTCTGCTGCAATACAGCGCCTTGTGAAAGTATTCATCCCCTCAATGTTTATCCTGTTTTGTCACATTATTTCCTGGAAAAAATTGAAATTTGGGGGTTAGCACCATATGATTTACACAACATGCCCACCACTTTGAAGGTGCAAAATATCTTTTATTGTGACAAAACCAGAAATCTTGAATATGCATAGGTATCCCCCGCCCCCAAGTCAATACTTTGTAGAGCCACCTTTTGCTGTAATTACAGAATTACAGCTGCAAGTTTCTTGGGGTATGTGTCTATTAGCTTAGCACATCTAGCCACTGGGATGTTCACCCATTCCTCAAGGCAAAATTGTTCCAACTCCTTCAAGTTAGATGGGTTGTGTTGATGTACAGCAATCTTCAAGTCATGCCACAGATTTTCAATTAGATTGAGGTCTGGGCTTTGACTAGGCCATTCCAAGACATTTAAATGTTTCCCTTTAAACCACTCCAGCGTAGCTTTGGCAGTATGTTTAGGGTCATCATCCTGCAGGAAGGTGAACCTCCATCCCAGTCTCAAATCTCTGTCTTATTCTGCCTTTTTATTGCATTGGCTATTTCCTCCTTTTTTGAATTTTTGCTTTCCTGACTGCTAGCTTCTCTAAGTTTTTGCAAATATAGATGTTTGTCTTCCGTTCTCTGTGATCTCTTGTATTTCATGAAGGCCTCCCTCTATTTCTACATCTTTTCAGCTACTTCTTTCAAAAACCATAGCGATCTCTTTTCCTTTTACCTTTATTTACTATTTTAACAAAAAGGTTGGTGGCCCTGAAAATATCACCTTTCAGTTTTGCCCACTGTTTTTCTACATTCCCCAGATATTTGCATCCTGCTAATGACTTCCTGAAGTATTGACCCATCTTGGCAAAGTTAGTTTTCCTAAAATCTAAGATCCTCGCTTTTGAATGGGTTTTATCAGCCCTAGTCCTAATACTGAACCACACCAACTGGTGATCTCTGGATGCAAAATGATCTCCCACTATAACATCAGAAACATTTTCCCCATTAGTAAGCACCAAGTCCAGTATGGTCCCTTCATTTGTGGGTTCTGTTACCAGTTGCCTAAATAGTTCTCCATGTAGATAATCTAGGATCTCCTTACTTCTAGATGATACTGCGGCAGGGATGCACCAATCAACATCTGGCATATTGAAATTCCCCTTTCCTGGCAATGCTGCATATGTCTTCAATTAACTCTCCATCCATTTCTTCTCCCTGTGAGGGAGGTCTGTATATCATGCCAATGCAAACTGATTTCTCTTTCCTTCTTTCTAGTTTAACCCACAGTGCCTCCTCTCTCCCTTTTAAGCACTGCGTTTCTATAGCTTTAATATTGTTTTTTACATATTATGCCACTCCTCCTCCCCTTCTTCCTACCCTGTCCTTTCTGAATAAAATATAGCCTGGTATAGTTGCATCCCAGGCATGGTTGTCTATGAACCATGTCTCTGTTACTGCCACTAAATCCAAGTCAGCCTCTCAAAGGCTCCACTTCTGGGATTTTATTTCCCATGTTACAGGCATTTATACACACTGCTTTCCATATGTTGTCCCTTTTATCCATTTCCATAAAGGTATTTAATGTTGTACTTACCTGGGGGCTTTCTTCACCCATCCCCAATGAATCTAGTTGAAATCCCTCCTCAGTATGTTAGCCAGTTTGCTACTAAAGACACGTTGACCCTTCTTGGACAGACGTATCCCATCTTTGCTCTGCAACCCTTGGAACAGCATCCCATGGTCCAGGAAACCAAAATGCTCTCAATGACACCATCCACGCAGCCATGCATTTATCTCCAGGATGTGAGCTTCTCTGCCTTGGCCTTTACCCTCAACAGGGAGGACTGAAGAGACCACCACTTGCACCCCTATCTGCTTCATCCTCTTCCCCAGAGCCATAAAGTCACTTTGGATATGCTCATAGGGATACCCGGCAGTATCATTTGTGCTGACGTGGATGAACAATATTGGGCAGTAGTCAGTAGGCTTGATGAGTCTCAGTAAACTCTCCATAACATCTCGGATTTTGGCACCTGGCAGACAGCATACCTCTCTAGACATCAAGTCTGGTCAGCAGATGGAAGCATCAGTACCCCTCAGAAGAGAGTCACCAACCATCCACTACCCTTCGCTTCCTTGTGGTCACTGATTCTGCAGCTTTGGGGTGCTTGAGCTCTGGTTCTTCCCTTTCCAGGGATGCTTTCACCTCGTCCACTTCCAGGGCTGCATAATGGTTCTTCAGTTGAAGAGCTGGAGGAGTTGGATTGGTGATTCTGCAGGCCCTGGTGACTCATGTCCAACTTTCATCATTATGTAGGCTCTCATCTTCTCCTCTGCTGGAGAGCTTGGATGTTTCAAAAAGTATCTCATCAATGTACTTCTCACTGCCTTGAATGCTCCTCAGCCTTGCAACCTCTTTTCTGAGCTCCTCTACTAGTTTCCTTAGAGCTTAGGCATGCAGTCATTCTGCACATGGAACTAGTCCTTCAACTGGCATTGGGATCTCTGTCTGGACAGAGGTAGAAACTAAAATGGGGGCAACAGCTTTGGCAATATGATTTTTCCCAGCCATTCTTCAGTTGGAGGAGCTTAGGTCCACGTTGAAGCAAAATAGAGATTCCAACCAAAGTACTAGCCGGTATAGAAAAGGTCTCTTTTAAGTGTGTTCTAAATGTGCTGTTCCAAGTTCCTATGTGTAGCTAATTTGGGAGGTACCTTATAAAGCAAGACTGCTCACATGGGGTCGGTGGAAGTTGGGGGTTAGGGAGGGAAGTAAAACCTGATGAGGTGTCAGTAGCTTCAAAGAGCGGAGAAAGATATTGAAAGCAGAGTTTTAAACCTATAACACTAAAGAAAAGATTTCCCCTTTTGAATTAAAGCACCAAAAAGAAGGTAACTTTGTTTTAACAAATGTACCAAAACCCTTTTAAGAGCTCTCAGGAAGAGAGCTAGTAATTAAAAGCCATATACTCTTACCTTTGCTTGAAATATATAGCCCCTGTTAGGAATGCCTGAACAGTGCAAGGCTCTGAAGACTTTTATGCAGCCATCAACTGCTCTCAATTCTTTGACAGGCTAATCAGGCCTACTAACTCCTGATGAGGTGTCAGTAGCTTCAATGAGCAGAGAAAAATACTAAAAACAGAGTTTTAAACCTACACCATGAAAGAAAAGATTTCCCCTTTTGGACTAAAGCACCAAAAAGAAGGTAACTTTGTTTAAAAAAGTACCAAAACCCTTTTAAGAGCTCTCAGATAGAGAGATAGTAATTAAAAGCCACACACTTACCTTTGATTGAAATGCAGAGCCCCTGTTCGGAATGCAACACTCCTTAAATTTCTTTGTTTTATTTTTTGTGCAATTTTTTCTGAACGAGCCTAATCTCAGCTAATCTAAAAAGCTAAGTAAGATCAGACCTGACTAGTATACAATGTTCCCTCTAATTTTCTGTAGGCTGTGTGCGCATAAAATATCAGCTGTGCAGCTTTTGAAGGAAGGTTAAATTTTTGTGCGCAACATAACGACACTCGGAGTTATATATTTTTAAATTTGACTACACATCAGAATACATTGATTGCACTAGAAAATATTGTAGAACTTGTGAAAACTGTAAATACTCAACAACTTTTAAATTTTAAGACGTCTGTGTTGTTTTCTATCAGAATCAGAACTGTAATTTTTGTGCGCTCTGTTGTAAAGTATGTGCGCTCACTCGGCAAGGTGTGTGCGCGCGCACACGCGCACAGCTTAGAGGGAACAGTGCTAGTATATAGATAGGTGATCACCTTGGAATACCAGGTGCTGTAGACTTCCTGAATGGAAGAAAGGCCTGGCAATATACTTCTGATTGCACCTTGCCAAAAAAAACAAAACAGGGACTGGGTCATTAAGGAGTCAGCATTGACTCAATGGCACACACTTCCATACTTTGCTTAATTTGTTTTGTGTATTCTTTTCTTTATTAGTGCACACTGGGGGCATATTCAGCAGTGCTAACCAGCTTGAAGAAAGTGGCTGGCTATCGCTGCTTTAAAATGAATATGGATATTCAATGTTGTGCCATATCTGGCCACCATCATTGAATATCCAGTTTGGCTAGATAGCAAATTAGCTACTCAGGTGGAACCCGATCCAGGAAGGGGCACGTCTGGGCCGTCCAGATGTCACAGAACAGGATGAGCTCTGTTGTACCCGATTCTGCACTCTAGGAGCTAGACACTCCCATGTGTGCAGGATAGGGCAACAGGATGGTCCAGTGTGCCCCTGCAGCAGCTGTGGGAGACATCCTGGAAACAGTATGGGTAGGCCTCCACTGTTCCTGCTTTTGTGCCAAAGGCCTGACTCACAACCAGACCGATATTCCCACCGTCCAACTCTCGGCAGGGTCCACCAGGGGCAGGATCAAGCAACGGGGCCTCACCTCCCCTGACCCCATGTCCGTCAGATGGCTGCCAGGGCTGCTCGCTTGGGCACCCAGCGCTTATTCCACCTCAGAGGTAGAATAAGCTGAGCATCCTCCTGATGACCACTGGACATACAGGGCCATGATCATAATTGGCCCTGTATGTTTGGGTGCCTGGCCTGCCCACAATCTGCTCACTCTCCTCCCCCGTGCCGCCCCCATGCACATCTCCCCGCAATGCGGCTGTGTGCATTCGGGGAGATCGTATTCCAGCATACGATCAAGATGGATAGCAGGGCTGCACATCCTCCCAGGACGTACAGCCCCGCTATTTGCCTCTCAGAATTGGGCCCTCAGTGGATAGCTAAAGCAGCTAAAGTTAGTCCAGCTTTTGTTTGGCCTAACTTTAGTATCTTCACTGACCAGCCAACCCTCAGTGCCATGCCAACTCCACCCCCAGAATATTCTGATGCTGACAGTTAGCGTCGGGACATTTAGGAGGTTTAAGAAGGGATATTAAGTGGCAAACCTAGACCTAGAAGCGATTCCCGAAAACATAACACTGATGTATTTGCACCAGGGCCCACTATCAAAAGTAAGACCAAACTTTTTTCACCAGAGCCAAATGTAGAGAGGAGCACTAAATGAAGCTGTAATCATACAGACGAGTATGTAGATGCTTCAGCCCTCCTTTTATCCTCCACTCTTCCTCCTTATCAAAATCAAAATAAACCCCGGGATTTTCAAATGGACTCTCTATGGAAGGGTGGAGGCAGAGCCCATACTCAACAGAATCCACAGAACCAATCCAGATCACCAGACCAAACCAGATACAGTCACAAATAATACCGCCCGCCCCCCTTCCCCCACAGGGGGTGAGGCAGGGGCAGGGGCCACATTTACAGAAGGACGTCAGATCTATAGGCGGTATTTTCAATCTGTCAAGTTACCAGCTAAACAACACTGAAATTGAGATTCTAGAGAAAGGCCTTTCTTTTGCACCTTTCACCCAACATGACCGGTTTGGCACACACATAGGGGTATGTTTACTAAACTGCGGTAATCGTACATAATGCGCGTTATGTAACGTTAACGATCGTAAGCGCAGCATAACGCGCAGTATGATGCGCTTACGATCATTAACGTTACATAACGTGCATTATGATGCGCTAACGATCGTAAACTCCCGTGGCGCGGTAAAACACCGCAGAAGGTGGAGAGAGGGCAGAGAGAAGGGGTCAATGGGCGGATAGTGGGTGGGGAGAGGCTCCATTCACACTAACGCGCTGATCTGAAGAGCTCAATTCCAACTCGAATGAAAACCTGCCGTTAATTGCACATTACAGGGGAGAGAAACCATTTCAGTGTCAGCAATGTACAGCCCAGGCAGGGAAACCTAAAAAAAGTGATAAGTGTGATACATGTGCACAGAACAAAAGGGCACATAAACACTGAAAATGACCCCAACAAACTGGAAAAAAACATAACCAAGCTGGCCAATACTGGTATCAATGAGAAACACCAACCCCTCCCCCCCCCCGAGTAAGCTCCATAGAACAGATATAAATCGTGGAAGGGTCTATACTCCGTCCCCATACAAGGTGAATGAGCCCACAGTGAAATAGCGCTGCTCAGGGTTTTCCCCACCATCGGACATGGTTCCTATGGCGTGCACCTGTCCCGCAACATCAGGGCGGGTATGTCGGAACGGCAACTGGACAGATGCCGGAGAAGGGGATACAGAGGGCCACAGGCGGCACATGCTGTGGTGCAGCTGGGCCACAGTGTGGACTAGGGCGATGCCTAGGTGGCCCATACGAATGCTGAAGCAGCAGAGCAACCAGACAGCAACTGCTGAAGGCCCAACATGGGCACGACTGTGTTTCCCACAGTGTCACAGGGGATAGTACCCAGCAGCTACCCCCAAGGGCACGGAACATTGGCAGGCGGTGCTGGGGGGAAGCGTGGACACCTATGCAGGCACCCCTACCCCAGAACCCGCACCATAGGCAGCCGCCTACCTGCACACTGGATGGCCTGAGACTGCGCACCACCAGCACCACCAGCAGAAAGGCATGTCAGCATGGTGGCTGAGGGATACTGGTGGTGGAGGGGGCAGTGGCAGCTGCCCAGAGCAGACCGTGGCCTAGCCCTGTGTAGGTGGGTGCAGTGTACTGCAACAGACGGGCCCTGTCTGACGAACAGTCATGGCATCACCAAGGAATGTACTGACTTTGTGACAACAAGGTGGTGCAGTGCAGAAAACCAGTGGGTTTGGAAGCAGAGGGTTACAGGTTCAAGTCCCAGCTGTGGTTTCTGCCAATCCAGTCCCCATATTTTACCCACTACTACAACGTGCTAATACAGACAGCACCTGTATTGCAGATGACGTAAACATGCCCAAGGCACCTACATTTTACCCTACAGAGCACAGACACCATAAACATGCACATTACCTAGAGCAGAGCCTCCCAAAGGCAGTCCTGGAGGGCCAAACACCATTCCAGTTCCATGCTGCCTCTGATAAAGATGCCTGTGCTGCATTTCTATGCACCACCCCCATGGTATTCAGATGTATCTCATGCATATTCATGAGGGACAGCATGAAAACCCGAACAGGTTTGGCACTGCAGGACTAGAGTTGGGAAACTCTGCCGTAAAGCAGCAGCCAACAGGGGCAAACACACCCGCACCCACAGGCCCCATTATCCAAAGCCTCCTGGAAAGGCAGGACTTTGGGCTCTGCGTGCATCTCCCAATACTAGCACTTGCATACCTTAGTAATGCCACCCTAAACCGGGGAATATGGTACACATCTATCAAAAGGTTGCTATGAGTACTGGCAGATAGCAATTCCTAGGTTAAGTACACTTTTCTGAGTGAGCTGCATCATAGCAACCTTTCAGATGTCTGTGGAGTGTGCTACAGGTCTTGTGTCTGACAGTGTTTACCAACCTGGGGAGTGACTCCTACAGTATTGCGTACCATAGCCATGCCTGCACTGTGCCCAGGACTGGTGTGGTGGCCTGTGCTGCCCAACACCTCTATAGTTGCACAATGCTGGCATAGGTGTGGGGAGTGTGTGTCTGTCTATCCAGTGTGTGGTGGCTGCCAACACCCTCCACAGTCCACACTGCTAGCACTGTTGCCAGTATTGGCCTGCCAATGTGCATAATGAGGAGCAAGGGAATAGCCTGGATAGGGTGGCCTGGCCTGGATGCATCTGCACACGGCATAGGGCAATGGCTCTGACATTGTAGTGCCTGCCCACCACCTGCACGGACAGGGTGGCCATAGCATGTCCTGCTGGGAGGTCACTCTCACCCTGACTGAGCAGTGACCATGGCATGGCTAGGTTCCCCCATAGTGCTATATAGCATTTCTCTCATGTGATATTTATAGGTTTTTCTTTTGGGGCCCAATCACTGATTTATCTACTTGGTGTGTATACTGACATCCCAGTTCTGGGTACATGCATCTTCTCTGGGACCATGCACTATGGACTAGCTGGTGGACTGTCTGCAGCTAGTATGTGTCTTGCTGGAGCACTTTGCAGGGTGCAGCGGCTGGAGTCTTGCTGCTGGAGAATGTCAGATAATGGTGGGGGGCCTGTCGTCTGTCTGCTATTGCGTTATGGATGTGTACTGCTCTGTCTGTTCCCCAGCAGGACTGGGTTTGCTGGTCTCCTCTACTGCTGCCATTGCAGGGAGGTAGACTGTGGATCTATTGGTGGGTGATCCTGTTTCCCACCCTGAGCCCCAGCCCACCTCAACCAACCCGGGTACTGCAGACCTGGTGCTGGCCACTCCACCTCACCCTCAGGGTGAGCACAGAACACACACATTGGCATGGCCTGTGGGTACTCTGTGCCAGTAACACGCACGGTCATTCCCCCCTACCAAGCTGACGTGCTGTAGAGGTAGATACCCCATCTGGTGAGCAGATGTAGACTGCTGTTCTGCATGTGAATTGTATTATGGGTACTGTTGGTTCTATCCTATCCTGGTAGCCACAGCAGACAGTTTTATGATGACATGCACTCTTTCTGTAGCCAGCCATTGGTATGATAGCTCCCATAGTGATGTAGCACCATGATTAATGCAATGATTTCAATAGCAGAGGTCATGGGTTTGATTCCTCTCTGTTCCCCTTTTTTTATGGCTGTCCTACACAACTACGTTTCATTTGTGTAACAGTCATATCTGTGCATATCTGTGCTGCCACCACATTATACTCTCATCACTGTTGCCATCCATCCTTCTGTCCATCTATGTGTGTGTGCCAGCTGTGTGGTGTCCTGCCCTAATGTGCAGGCTGCTACCCCATGTCCTGCATTGGCACACTTTTCTGCATTGCGGCTCTTCATGCTTGCCTCTTCTGTGTCTGTTCTGCATGGCACTGCTCTCCTCTGTCCTCCTGTCATTGCACTTATCCTGCCACCTCTACCTCCTCTGGTGGACACGTATCCCCATCCTCTGCCACACACTGTCATTGTTGCACTGTACATTACCATCACCCTGTACATCGGTACAGCTGCCCCCGATATGTTTGTCCACTTTACCTGCTGCCACATGGGCTGCACGCAGATTTGGCTGGTCCATGAGCTCTGTCATCTACTTCCTTCCATCACTTGTTCATTGCCTTTCCTTGGTGCTCTGTGCAGTGTTATTGTTACATCTGTGTTTGAGCCATACATTTCATGCTTGTGACTTTGGGGCAGCTTTGTGCCCCTGGGCACCATCTCCTGGGTCACCTTGGCATCCCTGGGGCATCTTTCATGGCACCTTAGGTTTGGCTAGTTTATGGGGTGCCTTATATGCTGCCTTGGAGGGTGCCAACCTTTTCTGCTGCCCTCTGGGGCACATTATGACCTGCCTTGGATGATGTGGTGCTTTATGTTGTGCCTTATGGTGCACCCTAAAAGGTGCATTAGGTTGCGGCACTGGGGTGAGGCTTTTTTTTGGCTGGCGGTGCAAATTGTTGGGATGTGTCTGACTGTTAAAAGCAGGAGAAGGGATTGCCTCAGAGAATGATTTAACTGAGCCCACTGAAGGATTAAACTCATGACCACTGTATCAGCAGTCAATGTATTAACCAGTGTGCTACATCTCTGTTGCTGTGATTGCAGGTCAGCGCGCCTAATTAAGGCTAACGTGCGTTAACGTGCCACGGCTCCCTCTATCACGTGATAACGGACTTTATCGCGTGATAACCCAAAATGCTACCTTAAGACCGGAACGCCCACTACCTTATATGGCATTCGTCACAGTAAGACTGCAACTAACGCCTGTAACATTAAGACGGTTTAGTTAACATACCCCTATGACTGATACAATTTCTCACCAGTAGATATCACATCACAAAGCTCATTTATTTTATTTCATTGTTCTAGCTCTGACCTCCCACTTCCTCATAATAGTTTGCAATAATCCAGTTTTATTGAACATATGCTCCTCTGGTCCTCTCCCTGGCTCTGTGTAACATAAAATATGATTGTACAATCACATAATGCTATGCTCTATACATTTTTAGCCTTCGAGCTTCAGACTGACTGGTGTCTTTTTAAAGACTACCCTTTCACAAGGTGCCCTATGGAAGTATTTCTCTGTGGTTCTCTTCCCCCTTGTTCCCCTGCAGAATACCATTAGCAATATGGCTGCTTTCAATGTTTTATTTTTGATGTGTGTTTATTATATGCTTTTTAACTGTTGTATTCATGTTTCTATATGTTTAATGGTTCTATCATTTTGATATTTTATTAATAAATACTATTATTTATCTTTTTATTTACACCTTTTATTAACCATACATTTTAAATGTATACACTATATGCTTTTACCTGATTATTATTTGTAATGCTCATTATTTCTATTTTAATACAATATGGGGTATGTTTACTAAACCGTCCTAATGTGCGCCCGGTGCTAGTGTGCAGGATGTATAAGGAGTGGGCGTTTCAGTTTTAACATAGCAAACCGGGATTATCGCGCGCTCTTGTGCGCTGCGCGCTAATGTGCGCTGCGCACATTAGCGCATGAGAAACGCGTGCGGGAAGCATAAGCAGGCACGCTGATGTGCAAACAGAGAAACAGAGCTGCAGTACAATGGTGAAGACACTGACTGATGGTGCAGGGGTCATGGGTTCAATCCCCACTGTGCCCAATGAATAAGGCTGGCTGAGGCACTACCTGTTATGTGTAATATTGCATTATGAGGCATTTTAATTACTGCTGCTAGCAAACGCACTCTCAAAGTGCTGAAACATAAGGTGCTGCATAAGGTACCCCAGAGGGCACATTTTAAAGTGCACTGTCCGCCAAGGCATCTTACAATGTTGCTTAAAGGGTGGCCTATAGGGTGCCCTATGAGGCACGGCAAGGTCATAGCACTGTTTTTGATGGCAGCACTGTGCATTTTAATGCATGGAAATCTTAAGTAGGTGCGCTGACATAGAAAGAGGAACAGCAGTGTAGCACAATGGTTAAGACACTGACTGATGGTGCAGGGGTTGTGGGTTCAATCCTCCACTGTGCCCAATGAATAAGGCTGGCTGAGACACTACCTGTTATGTGTAATATTGCATTATGAGCAATTAAAATTTTTATTTAATTACTGCTGCTAGCAAACACATTCTCAAAGCGCTGTAACATAAGGTGTTGCATAAGGCACCCCATAAGGAACCCCAGAGAGCACATTTTAAAGTGCACTGTCCGCCAAGGCACCCTACAATGTTGCTTAATGGGTGGCCTATAGGGCGCTTTATAGGATGTCGTATGAGGCACGGCAAGGTCATAGCACTGTTTTTGATGGCAGCACTGTGCATTTTAACGCATGGAAATCTTAAGTAGGTGCGCTGACATGCAAGGAGGAGCAGCAGTGTAGCACAATGGTTAAGACACTGACTAATAGTGCAGGGGTCATGAGTTCAAATCCCCAGTATACCTAATGAATAAGGTTGGCTGAGGTAATTGCTTTTTCTGCTTTCAACTGTACAACAATCTGTGCTGCCATCTAAAAAGAACCCCACCCCAATGCCATAAATTAATGCACCTTTTTGGGGTGCACCAGAAGGCACATCCTAAACAACCACGTCAGCAAAGGCGAGTTATAATGTTCCCCAGAGGCCATGTTGAAAGGTTGCCAACTCCCAAGGCACCATAGTAGGCACCCCATAAGCTGCCTGAATCGAAGGTGTGGCATAAGATGCCCCAAGGATGTATAGGTGAACCCAAAAACGTTGTCCAAGAGCAATAAGGTCCCCCAATTTGAAGGGCAAGAGAGGTATGTGCCAAACACACACGTAACCCAAACACTGCACAGAGCAGAAAGGAAAGACAATGCATAAGTAAAAGAAGGACGTAAATCAGAGCTGATGGACCACACAAATCAGCTCCAGCCCATGTGGCAGCTAGAAAAATGGACAAACATATCAGGGGCAGCTGTAGCTGTGCACAGAGTGATGGTAATGTACCTTGAATAATGACAGTGTGTGACAGAGGATGGGAAGATGTGTGCAGCAGAGGAGCCTGAAATGGCAGGATAGATGAAATATCAGGATGACAGTGGAGTAGCAGTGCTATGCAGAGCACACACACGAGAGGCAACCAGGGAGAGCTGCAATGCAGGAATGTGTAGGAGTGCAGGACGTGGGGTAGCAGCATGCACATCAGGGTAGGATGGCACACAGCTGGCAGACAGAAGATGGACAGAAGGATGGTTCACAACTCTGATGAGGGTACAATGTGCTCACAGCACAGATCTGCCCAGATATGACTGTCACACGAATGGAAACTAGTTCTGCAGGACAAGCATACAAATGAAAGAGAACAGAGAGGAATCACACCTATGACCACTACCACAAATGGCAATGCAGAAACCAGTAGGCCACACCACCAACGTGAGCTCATTAGCAAAGGCTGCATACAAAAATAGTGCAGGGCATCACACAAGACGCCTGCTGGCTGTCAGGACAGGCAAACCCCCAACAGTAACCATGACCAAATGCACATGCAGATCTTCTGTGTACAGATCAGATCACAGTCTGTAATTGGGACCAGAGACACATGCACACACACAATGAAATGTTATGCAGTGGATACAGCATGCAAAAGAGGAAAGAAACTAAACCCCAAGGGCAGCAGAGGATGCTCTGTGGAGCTGGTCCAAAATCTGGAACAGGACAGGAGAGAATTCAACAGTCAAACAGGTGTACCACACACCAGCTGAACCACAGCAATACAAAACCCCCAAGTGGCAGGTCTTGTCAGACAAATCTGATTGATTTCTTTGACTGGGTGACCAGGGATTTGGACCGAGGGAGAGCTCTAGATGTGGTGTATTTAGATTTCAGTAAAGCCTTTGACACTGTTCCTCACAGGCGACTTATAAACAAACTGAGCACCCTAGGGATGGACCCTAAAGTTACTGCTTGGGTTAGAAATTGGTTGGGTGGGAGGCGACAAAGAGTACAAGTAAATGGAGCTCACTCTGAGGAGAAGGATGTTACCAGTGGTGTGCCCAAGGGAACTGTCCTTGGTCCGATTATTTTTAACATCCTTGTTAGTGATATAGTGGAAGGGCTGTCGGGTAAGGTTTGCCTCTTTGCAGATGATACCAAAATCTGCAATAGAGTAGACACCCAGGAAGGTGTAGATAAAATGAGGAGGGATTTAGCTAAGCTTGAAGAATGGCCTAGAATTTGGCAGCTGGGATTTAATGTTAAAAAATGTAAGGTCATGCATTTGGGCTGCAGCAATCCAAGGGAGCAATACAGTATAGGAGGTGAAGTACTTTTGTCCACTAAAGAAGAGCGGGACCTAGGCGTGGTTGCGTCTGATGATCTTAAAGTAGCTAAACAGGTAGAAAAGGCGACGGCAAAAGCTAGAAGGATGCTTGGGTGCATACAGAGAGGAATGGCTAGCAGAAAAAAGGAGGTGATAATGCCTCTGTATAAGTCTTTGGTGCCACCTCATTTGGAGTATGGTGTGCAATTCTGGAGACCGCACCTTCAAAAGGATGTGAACAGGATGGAGTCGGTGCAGAGGGTTGCTACTAAAATGATTAATGGGCTTCATTATAAAGCATATGAGGACAGACTTAAGGATCTTAATATGTACACCTTAGAGGAAAGGCGGGATAGAGGTGATATGATTGAGATGTTTAAATACCTCCGTGGCATAAATGTTCAGGGAGAGAGCCTCTTTCAATTGAAAGCAAGTTCTGCTACGAGGGGACATGGGATGAGGGTGAAGGGAGATAGATTCAGGAGTGATATGCGGAAATATTTCTTTACAGAAAGAGTAGTGGATCCATGGAATAGTCTCCCAGTGGAGGTGGTAGAGATGAGGACAGTAACTGAATTAAAAAAAGCATGGGACCAACACAGAGGATCTCTAAAGGTAAAAAGTGGACTGTTGTAGTTGTTGTTATGGAAGGACAGACTAGATGGGCCATGTGGTCTTTTTCTGTCATCATGTTTCTATGTTTCTATGTAAGTGCACTGCCATGTAACCACCATAAAGAAATAGACCTATGTAACAGATAATATCTGATGGCTAGGCAGCACAGAGGGCACACCTTGGTGTACAGTGAAGAGAGAGAAGGGTGTGTGTAGAGGTGATGCACCTGCTGGTACCTAATGGTCCAGTTAGCACAACAGAAAAGAAAAAGATAAACCACATGTGAGGATCAAACCTGCAAACTATGGCATTATAACACATGCCTCTAACCACTATCCCAAACAGCACACTGAGCACAATGCAAAAATACTACCCCAAAGGGAGGGTGTGTATGGGAACCTGTAATACCCAGTGATGTGGCAAATGGCTGGCAGATACACAGCTGCCACCGTACAAGGATGTGAGCACAGGTGGGCCATGTACATGACCAGCAAATCAGTAGATACAAGTGTCAATGTGATCAAAGAGTGGAGGAGTAGCCTAGTGGTTAGAAAACTGGCTTGGACACCTAGCAACCAGGGCTCAGTTCACACTAGCACTCCATGTGGCCTTGTGCAAGTCACGTAACCCTCCATTACCTTGGAAGAAAGACCTGACAATCTACTTCCAGTGACACTGACAAGAAAACCCTGGAGTCTCTGGGTCACAAGGAGTCAGGACTGACTCAAAGGCACACATTGTATTGCACGTTTGTCACCATGATCAAGCAGCAGCAGAGACAAATGTATATCAAACACATATGTTTATTCGGGTTCATCTTCACAGATAGTGTAGATCCCGCCATCATAATATCAAGGTGAGTGGATCCAAGGTGAAAGACAGAAAGGTCACTGCCCCATCTACAAATGAAGGGCAGGAGACAAAATGTGCAGCACTATGCATTAGGCCCCCACCCCCCACATGCTGCCACACACCTCAAATGTGTTACTCACATATGAGTGCATGTAGACAGTAGGCGGTGCATGATGAGGGACCAACACACATCAATCATGATCTGTTCCCTAAAATAGATCTATCTGGCAACACAGGAGGCACACAAATGAAAACAGCATATGTTGTTGAAATGTTGTAACTTTAGAACCACAGATTGAAAATAATGTTACAGTTATCACATAATGCCTGATATAGGAATCCAAGGTGCAACAATGTAACCCTAAACAATCATCAAATGCACAATGAGGATATGCTAACAGGTAGCAGAGGCACATGAACACAGACAGAATTCAAATGAAAACTACCTGCAGAAACATGCAGAGATAACACCATGCAGGAGGTCCCCCTGCACCGGTTGGTGTGTAGACAGTGTCTGTACACATATACCACCGTATATGGAATGCACAATTGAAGGAAGAAAAACGGACACTCATACTGCGACACTCCAAATATGACGTGGCAATGTGAGTGTCGTCACTTCAGGGGATAAATAGGACTCTACAGACATGCAATGCAAGGTTTGTAAATCAATGCAGAGTGGCACGTCTGTACAGTAAACAAACACAAGAAACAGTATATAGAGAGGGAAATTAAGGGCAAACATGTTACAGTAAACCACACAGAAGCCGTATTGCTACGTGCTGTGTTTTCCCAACATAGTCAGTCATATGCACATTCACCATTGATATTTCAACATGATTCAGTGATGCCACACATGCACGCAAAGACCCTTGTTGATTGAAAACATCAATCCAGGATGCTGGTGTGCATTAAAGCGGTGTTGTGGCAAAACCTGTATCATGTCCAGGTGGAGATTAGGTGGACATAGACAACAGGACCTCTCCATCGCTACCCCTATGCCACACATATGGCTGTATGCTTGTGTTGAAACAAACAGATGAGCATATCCTGTGTTCCATGTCACACACATGGCCAAAAGAAACAACTGTGGAGGAATGTGCAACATACAGTGACAATGGCAGTCCCTGATTCACACGTGGGGACCAGTACACAGTGTGCAAAGTCCAAAGCATATCTGCAATCCAACACGTCAGGTTAAGACTATCCTTGCAACCCTGGGCATGCATAGTCAAGTGTCACATCCCAATATGCCACAGTACATGAAAGGTCCTGTGTGTCTCCTGCGATGAGCATGACTCCCAACCAGAGCACGGCAGCAACAGTGTGTTGGACAGGTCTGTCATGGGCAAAGTAGCAATCCAAAAATAATACTGCCATCCTAGGCATGTGTCGCACTCGCAAACATCCTATGGCACCATTTTCCAGGGAAAGCTCCATGGTGTTGTGTCCCCCAACAGGTGGGTGATGGCGATGCCACATGCACTGTAATAGATGTATCTGGTTTGATCTCTGCCCTGTGTCATAAGAGGAGAAATATTGTATTGGTATGCGCCTTGCAACATCAGCACAAATTGCAGAGAGTCAATCATTAAGAAACAGATAATGAAGGGACACACAGGCAAACATGACATGATCACAATACAATAAACATTGCATGTTGGGGACATTTAGAATTGGAAGCATACACACGGGTGTCACATGGATATGCTTCTGTCCATGCCCATGTGACACAGGCGTTTCAGAGCTCCATCCTATGTGCATCAGCGTTCCTGAACAGAGAGCCAACATGAAATGTATATGACACAAAGAGTAAATCATTAACATGTAAAGGCTGATGTCATTACCAAAAGAACAAAGGTGCAAACTACCTTGTGCTTGCATCAGGTGTATGTCTTGGATCCTCAGAGCCACTCAAAGGCCATAACAGGTCACAGTGAAGGGACACCATGTCAGCGAAATATGTAGAATCTCCATGTCACCATGTCACCCGATATCTGTGATACAAAAAGCAGATCAACAGTGGTATGTCAGAACACAAGACACAGTTCTGTTCCCAACACACAACACATGTCCACAATGGTTACACAGTAAACACCAGTAAGGTAGAGATAGCACAGTCATTACTGCCCCCCAGGTGTACAGACCCCTCACAACACATGATAATGTAAAAAGCCTGAACACTGTATCATCACACAGCCAACACAAAAACACACACACACACAGTATGCTAAGGGCAGCGTGCCAGCAGTAGCATATGGCCTGTATGTCCACAAGTGGAGATTTGTACACATAAAAGTCCTGTGAAATGCAATGATACCCTGGTGTTGGCTCATGGTACAATGTCGGGGAAGGGTGCATGTGTAAGCCACCACCCATAAACCTACAACCTCCACACACATGCAGCTCTGTTGGACATGTCCCAGAGACAGTGTTGCTGAAGACATACTGGAATAGGAACAAATGGGGATATGTGTGTCAACAGCAAAACATGGTTTAGGCTGGTGCAGGGAAAAGAGGTGAACCACAACATCTGGATAATAGGAAAGATCACTGAGGACATGTGTTCCCTCTGACTGCTGGCACAGACAATATAGCTTTAGGTCCACCTACCCCAGACCACAGCATGTTGGCTGAAGTACAGTCCCCTGCCAATGCACCACAGCACCAGGAGCTTCAACAACTATGTCCTGTGCATTGGGAAACACAAGGGAAACATACATATGTGCAACACACACTGCACCTTCCTGTCCCCAGCTTCCACACCCCCCAACATCCTTTACAGACTCACTATTCACCATCACACTGTACACATCTCTCCCATGTGAGAGGCATCAAGGACATGTCTTTGCCAAACTACAGGGGTATGTACTCTGTTTGTCCCCTCCCTCACCTCTCTGTTTCCACACACACTGGTGAACATAAGTGTTTTCTCCCTACCGTGTTCCCAACTCACTCCAAGGCTGCAGTATAATCCTGGGTCCCCCATGTTGCTCCCAATGGCCCTTCACTGTGTGTACTGGTGTCCCAATGTCGTCTACTACCCCGCTGTCAATTGCTGTAACACATGGAAATATGCAGGGGCACCTCTGGGATCCTCTGTCCAAACACATTTCCTGGTGTGTATATCTCATACCTTGACTAACATTAACAGCTGTGTGCTACTGAGTTGCTAAACATATATCTCAATGTCTGTGTTATGTCCGCTAAACCACACCCCGATGTCTTCTTTTGACCTGACCCTGATGGCTGCATGTCAGCCCACTGTGTGAAAGTGATAATGGCAAAGCATGGATAGCCTATATATGCACCTAATAACCCCCCTCCCATCAGAGCCTCTTTGTGTATGTGGCCATTACGTTCCTTCTCTAGGGTATGCAATGTAGTTGGTGTCTTGGCATGCACTCTCCTCCTCTATGCACTTATACAGCCTGTAGTTGAGTCATGGGTTTATGTCGACATGTCATCAGCTAGATTTGCTTAAAAAAATTTGATGAAAAAAATTAAATCATTTCCCTGAAAACAACCCTAAAACCCAATCCACCCCACATTGATCTCTCTGCTTGTCTACTGTAACCTACACCTTGTTGATCTTGCCTGAATCACTTCTGTTTGTGTGTACATATGCAACACTGCACTGCATGTCTATTCTGCAATGGAAAAATAAAAACAAAAAACCCCTGGCTGGACAATGCACAGTTTCCCTATCCTTCTCCACATCCATGTTAGGGCTACGCGATGACTTATACAGTCTGCCACACTGTGTTGTTCCACTAACTCCGCGTAAGGGTTTCAATTACCATTATGACAGATAGCACTGAGCATGTATATAGTGCTACATAGCACATGTAGCGCTATACAAAAATTACAGACCCACACATCCAGCTTACAAGAGCATACCACACACACAATCAGCTCAAAATACCAAATGAAAAACACGCACAGCTGGACAAGTGGCCCCAAACATGGTCCTCTCTCCCAGTGTGAAACCCACACCACATGCCTCTCACCTTGCTGAACCCAAAGCATAACACAAACTAACTGTGGTTGCACAGCATCCACTATCACAATCATCCACAAACCACAAATGTCACCCCAAAACCTCCCACAAGCCTAAAACCACCCACCCACATCATCCAACTCAGCCCTCTGTTCTGCCCTGCCCACATCGTTTGGTTCCCAGTCATGCTTATATTTGACGTTGGGATGGCCAGCCAGTGTCTGTTACATGTCAGTGCAGTGTTGCATCCTACTGATATTGGTCTACAAATGTTAATCTGTATTAGCACTACACACATATAGCAACAAATGTGGGAACATATGCAGTACGTACATGAGAAGAGCTGTGCAATCACCTGCCGCCTGATTGCTGTGCCCTCACGTTTGTCCTCACGGGTACGTACAGGGGGGAACGTCGGATCATCCTCTAGACCCTCATTAATCTCTGCAGGGATATTGTGCCTGAGAGCAATGTTGTGCAGGATGCAACAGGCTATGATGATCTCTGCCACAGTCTGTGGAGTATATTGTAAGGTGCTGCCTGTCCTATCCAGACACCTGAAGCGACTCTTCAAAACGCCAAAGGTGCGCTCAATGACAGAGCAGCTGGTGGCATGGGCCTCATTGTACCTCCGCTCTGCACGTGTCCGTGGTTGATGCACAGGGGTCAGCAACCAGGGGCGACACCCATATCCTGCATCACCTGTAGAAAGAAATGAGGTAAGTTAAAGTATGAGCTCATGTCCCCTCAAATGGACACAGGTATATATGTGCAAAACAAATGCATAACAAATTCTGTAAGAAACATATGACATCACAACTATGCAGCATTGCAACATTGAAATATGATGACACAAAAGGACCACATGGCCTATCTAGTCTGTCCGTCCATATCAACAGGTACAACAGTCCCCTTTTTACCTTTATAGATCCTCTGTGTTTGTCCTATGCTGTTTGGAAGGCAGTTACTGTCCTCCTCTCTACCACCTACACTGTGAGAGTATTCCATGGATCCACCACCTATTCAGTAAACAAATATGGTGGCATATCACCCCTGAATCTATCTCCCTCCACCCTCATCCCATGTTCCCTCGTAGCTGAACTTGCTTACAATTTGCAGAGGCTCTCTCCCTCAACATGTATGCCACGGAGGTATTTCTACATCTCCATCATATCACCTCTATCCCTCCTTTCCCCAAGGCGTACATCCTAAGATCCTTCGGTCTGTCTTCATATGCTGTATAATGAAGACCATTAATCATTTTAGTAGCCACCCTCTGCTCCGACCCCATCCTGTGCACATCCTTTTGAAGGTGCAGTCTCCAGAATTGCACACTCTACTCCAAATGAGGTCTCACAAAAGACATATACAGAGGCATTCTCCCTTCCTGTTTTATGCTAGCCATTCATCTCTGTATGCACCCAGCCAACCTTCTAGCTTTTTCCCTCGCCTATTCAACCTGTTTAGCTACTTTGACATCAGCAGAAACAACCACACCTAGGTCCCGCTCTTCTGTAGTGCACAAGAGTACTTCAGCCCAAAAGCCTGACCTCACATTTCCTACCATGACATCCCAGTTGGCCAATTTAAGACCCTTCATCAAGCTTAGCTAGATCCCTCCTCATGTTTTTTAGAGCTTCCTGGGTGTCTACCCTATTACAGATTGAGTGGGGAACCTAAGAAACACCAGACAAGGGGTAGGTGTATGGACTGGCAACAACATAATATGTAACAACCACACAAATGCTCGCATCCAATCAACCCAAAAACAATTGGTCAACTTCTTCAGAGTGGAAAATTTCACAAAAGGAAAACTCACTCCAACATAACCATATGTGTTTCTTGTAAATCACCACTTGATGTTTGCTTATCAAAAAAATTCAACAGGGTCTCAGCATACAAGGGCATACAGTGAAAACGTGGCCAGAAGTATATCTGAACCACCTACACCAATAACAAGCCCATTAACATCAGTGACCCAAAAAATAGCAGCTAGCAATACCCACACCATGCTCATAAATATAGAATAGCAAACACTTAGCTTAGAGAGCAGGGCAGGGAAATGCAACAGACGCCAGCCGCCTTCCCCGACGTTACCACAAAAGAGCCCTCAAACGTTTTGCGGGACCAACCCGCTGCTTCAGGGGATTCTGCACAGCGTTGTTTAAGGGTAGCTGGTAGAATCCCCTGAAGCAGCGGGTTGGTTCCGCGAAACGTTTGAGGGCTCTTTTGTGGTAACGTCGGGGAAGGCGTCTGGCGTCTGTTGCATTTCCCTGCCCTGCTCTCTAAGCTGTTTGCTATTCTATATTTATGAGCATGGTGTGGGTATTGCTAGCTGCTATTTATTGGGTCACTGATGTTAATGGGCTTGTTATTGGTGTAGGTGGTTCAGATATACTTCTGGCCACGTTTTCACCGTATGCCCTTGTATGCTGAGACCCTGTTGCATTTTTTTGATAAACAAACATCAAGTGGTGATTTACAAGAAACACATATGGTTATGTTGGAGTGAGTTTTCCTTTTGTCGCATCCAATCAGCCAGCATCACACAACACCATAGCAGGGTGCATTTGGAGGGCAACCCCCCCCCCTTCCCCCTATATCCCACACAGGCAGATGACACACACACACAATGAGTGATCTACTCCAAGACACACATTTGCACATACGCCTAGTCACATGAGCACCATGTGCATGTCAGAAATGGGAAACACCCACCCAGCAATATGCAGTCCTCATACTGTCCTGCCTCAAATTGTTGGAATAGTGCCGAGTGATGCAGGATATAGGCATCATGGGTGGACCCTGCAAACCTGGGGACCACATTCTGAATATGCATATTTGCAACACATACAACCTGAACATTCAGGGAATGATAGTGTTTGCGGTTGCGGAATACTACCTCCCTGTCTCTAGGCGGGACCAGGGCAACATGTGTGCAATCAATAGCTCCCATCACGTGTGGTATCCCGGCTAACGCCTCAAAGGCCTGGTTCAGGGTCCACCACTGTTGCCTAGTGTGTGGAATGGCAATATAATTCTGCACCCGGCTGACCATGGCACGCAGTACTTGGTGGAGACAACGTGAGAAGGTGGGGCGGCTCATGCCACCCACTGCGGCCACAGATGACTGGAAACAGCCAGAGGCAAAGAAATGTAGGGCAGCAAGGAGCTTGACCAAACCTGGTATGGCATGTGACCGATCAGTCAGGGGCTCGAGGTCAGGTCTTAGATCCTCATAGAGCTCTCTAATAGCCCCTGTGCTCAGTCTGTACAGGGAGATGACCTGGTCCTCTCGCATGCCCTGGAGCTGGGCCCTGGGCCTGTAGAGGCGTGGCTGGCGAGCCTGCACCTCAGCACGCCTCCTGCGCTGTGCGGGCACAGCCCCTGCCTGCCCTGCCCCCACAGCTGCAGGTCTGATTTGCTGCGGGACTACACCCATGCACTGTGCCTCAGCCCCATAGACAGCATCTCCCCTGTCACGCAACCGCACCACCTGCCCACCTCGTGCTGCAGCTGCAGCAAACACAAAGGCCGCCATAACCTCCACCCGCCCAGCTCCTCTAAATCAGTCAAACACAGACACTTCCCTAACCAAGACGCACACCTTACACAACACACAGAAACACAGCCACACAATACAACCAGCAACAATCACAAACCCAGTCATGCTCCACAATACACTTGATTCAGATTCGCTCCTTCCGTCACTGGCAACGCACACCTTCTCTCTCCCTCACCTACAAAAAAACCCTCAACGTGCAACATTAATTTATAGAGGTTTTTTTACGTAGCAAGTGTTGCGCGTGCGCAGTTGCACGAGCGTGACCGCTGTGCATGCGCAGTTGGCTGTGCGCATGGCGCATGTGCCACACACAAGCAGCACTACGCATGCACCACATCTCACGTGCAAACTAACGCACGCACCCACATCCTGCGTCTGCATGGCGCATGCGCAATGTGCACAGCCAACCATGCATGCACAGTGTGCATGGCAGCGTGCACGCGCGCTGCGTAGTTGACTGCGCAATGGGCAAGCATGCATTTCCCGCTTCTGGGCGCCACATGCTCAATGCGCACAGCCAACTGCGCATGCGCAATTACGCAGCCAATGTGCTCACGCAACTGCGCACGCGCAACGTAAAAAACCCTATAAATAAACCTGTACATGTGCTGCACGTTGAGGGGTTGTTGGTAGGCGAGGGAGAGAGAAGGTATGTGGTGTCAGTGAGAGAGAGAGAGAAGCAGCTGTCTAGGAGAGCTAAGTTATTGTGTTGTGGGTCAGAGTGTTAGAGGCTGGGTTGTGGAGGATAGGTGTGAGGTACAGCAGGTGATACAGAGAGGAGGGGAGGCAAGGAGCAGATGAGTGAGAAAGGAGGAGAGGTAAAGAGCAGATAGCAGGGAGAGGAGGGAGGTGTGAGGTGGAGCTGAGAAGGGCAAGAGAAGGAATGTCTGACAGGGAGGGAGAGGACAGGGAGTTGGAGTCACAGGACAGGGCAGGAGTGGAGAGGGACAGGGAGAGGGAGGTGGGGCCACCTGTTGGGGAGGAGACAGATATGGCAGGGAGTGTGGTGGAGGCTGCAGGCCCATCGGCCCAGCCCACACAGGGTCCTCTCACTACAAAACATAAGCGCATACCGGTGCCAGCTCTGCAACGGAAGAGGGCTCAGAAATTCACACCACAGGAAAACCACATCCTGCTGGCGTCTGTTCTTGAAAATTATGATGTCCTATACGGACGACTAAGCAACACCACCACTGTTGCAACACGCACCCAGGTGTGGGAGGAGGTGCAGGAAGCAGTTGCACAAGCAGGGGGCCCAAGCAGAGACCTCGACAGCCTCAGGAAGAGGTTCAACGACATAAAGAGGGGTGTGCGTGCACACATGGTGGCAGAGCGGCGGCATGCCGTGGGCATTGGAGGGGGAGGCCCCTTTACAGCCTCCCTAACACCCCTGGAGCAGGAGTTGGCAGAGCGGCTAGGGCCAATATACCTCTATGGACTGCCAGAGGCACTGGACACTGCCCATCCCCAGGCAGGTAGGTACCCAAATCACACCTTGCTGCTCCCAAACCAATGAGTACCTGCCCTTTGGATGTGCATCAGGCTTCTTATTATCACCTCCTCATACCTGCTCCCCTGGATCATCTCCCACCCTCTGCCTTTGTGTGCCCTCAGCATTAGTGTGCTGTCCCCATTCCAACTCTTTTACTCTGTGTTTTGCTGCCCTCCAACCACATGTTTCATTAGCATCATCCCTTTTTATATCTGCCCTGCACATGTGGCTACATGCCTGCTACAAGCCCCCTCTCAGACCTGTACGTGTTATGTCTGTGTCTAATCTAAGCACTGCTGAGCAGGGATGGTCCTTCTGTGGGATAATGCACACCAGGGGTCCTCAAACATTCTAAACAGGGGGCCATTTCACTGTCCCTCAGACCATTGGAGGCCCGGAATATAGTTGAAAAGAACACTATGAACAAACCCCAACGAACACTGCAGAAATACAAAAAACAGAGAATGTTTCCAAACATTTTGGTTTTGTTTCTCCCATGGCAATTGCTCTAGCCACGTTAGTATGGTTTCTTTGGGTCTTCTGCTAACTCCCCATCATCTGCTTTCCATTTGTCCTTTCGTCCCACGTCTAGTATTGTTTCCATTCTCTGTCTACATCTGCTTTAACATAGTAATCTTTCTCCTTGTGCTCTTTCTGCATTCCTAGGTCATCCACTCAAATGTTAGATCCCCATCCTCAATCCCCACTATCTGTCCAATTGTAGATAACTCTTACCTCCCTCAAAAGGTTTTTTTCCCTCACCATTTCATTTGTCCAGCTCTATCCCATTCTGATCCATCTCGATTCCACCAACTATCTTCACCCCCGTCAATCAGGTTTCTGGTCAGGTCACAGTGTCGAAACTATCCTTCTTGCTTTCACTAACTCTCTGCATGTAGCACACGATCGGGGTGATATCTCGGTTGCGGTAGTACTTGATCTTTCTGCAGCTTTTGATCTGGTCGATCACTCCCTTCTCTTAGCCCGTCTCCGTGAAGCTGGTATTCACGGAACTGCTTTCAGGTGGTTTCACTCTTTTCTTCACGCCCGGTCTGCTTCTGTTCTTGCCGCCTCTCCCTCCTCTCCACCTTCCGCTCCCTTCCCTTTACCTTGTGGGGTTCCCCAGGGTTCTGTTTTGGCCCCTCTTCTCTTTAATCTTTTTCTGGTACCCCTCACGCTTGTCATCCAACAATTCGGGATTTCCGCCTTTTACTATGCGGATGACATTCTTCTCCTTCATCACACGTCCCCACTTCTTCCTGATCTCACCCCTCTCAACAATTGTCTCACGGCCGTCACTCACTGGTTAACCCAGAATTGCCTTCACCTTAATCTGGCCAAAACCACTGCCATTTGGTTCCCCTACGGTCATCCCCCCCCCCCCCCTCGCTAGCTCCATCCCTTTCTAACACTCCCATATCCTTAGTCACTACTTTCCGCTATCTTGGTGTTCTCTTTGATTCAGACCTTTCCTTTCATGCTCATATCTCACACATTACTAAAACCTCCTTTTTCTTCCTGCGTCAAATTCGTGCTATCCGCCCTTTTCTTTCCCCTTCCGCCCTCTCTACTTTACTTCTCTCTCTAGTCATGTCCAGGGTTGATTTTGCTAATTCTATCCTTATCGGCCTGGCCTCCTCCCATCTACATCGTTTTCAAAGAATTCAAAACACCGCAGCTCGCCTTCTTTCTCACTCATCTCACTCTCACCATATAACCCATCTTCTCATCCACCTACACTGGTTACCTGTTCCCTTCCGCTCCCAATACAAATTACTTACTCTGGTTCACAAGGCCCTTCACACCAATTCCCCACAATATCTAGCTGATCTTATTCACTTCCACACTCCCAGACATACCCGCCGTTCATTCCACTTAAATCGGCTCACCCTTCCCCCCCCCCTCTGCCGCCCATTTGCAATCCACCCACTCCTCAGCTTTTTTCTTTATAGGTCCCGCACTTTGGAATTCCATGCCCTCTTCTCTCAGATTAGAACCCTCTCATTCAGCATTTAAACAGCAGCTAAAAACCCACCTCTTTTCCCTAGCTTTTAACCTCCCCACCTCCCCACCCCCACTATAATTCTATTCTCCTCCTCTCGCCATCCCTCATCCTTTTCTGTTTTTATTATGTGTAATTTCTTTTCTTTTCTTGGCCTTGCGCCGCACTTTTTACTGGTTTTTATGTATTGTAAACCGCTCTGATTTTATTGTGAAGGGCGGTCAATCAAATTTCAATAAACATAAACATAAACATCCTTGCACAACCTCACCTCCCGTCTATTTCTAGCCACACCCAGCATCCGCTCCCCTATAGTCCGTGCATCAGCCCATTTCCAGTCCTAGCCCCCCATCAGCCCATTTCAAATCCTATCCCTGGCCCAACATCAGCCCAATACCAGTCCTAGCTCCACACCCATTTCGAGTCCTATCCAAGTTCCTCCAGAAGTGCATTTCCAAACCCCAGCCCCCCCAAAAGCTTATTGATAGCCCTCTCCAAGCCCCACCATCAGCCCATTTGCAATCTTAGCACCCCAACAGCACATTTCGAGCCCTATACTAGGCCACCCATCATCCCACTTCCAATCTTACCACCACCCATAGGCCATGACCTGTCCTAACCCCCTCCCCCACATCAGCACACTTCCAGTCTTACCTCTCCCCCCCATAGCCAATTACCACTCCAAACCTCCTCTACCCCCATCAGGCAAGATAGAGTACAAAATAACCCAAACACGCCTACTGCTGCTGCTTCCACCGTGGCAGCAAGAGATTCAAGCATCCCATGGGGCCCCCCCTGCTCTGCAGCGTGCTCCATGAGGCTTCAGTGTGGGCTTGTCAGAGCCGCGTGAAGGGAGAGTATCCCTTTCTCACGGTGATGTCAATGCCGCCACGGGCCTGATGGAAAATACCATCAGCCCCATGGCGGGATTAACAGAGCCACGAGAGGAGAAGCTCTTTCTGTTTGCGCTGCTCTGACAGCCAACACTGAGGCTGCATGGAGGACACTGAAGAGCAGGGGGAGCCCTACGGGATGCTGGATTATGCTGCTGCCACGGTGACAGCAGCAGCAGCAGGTTTGTAAGGTGTTAACTTAGCTGGGCTGCTGCTAAATGAATGTTGCTGTCCTGTGTAGAGCTGCCCCTGAGGACTGGCAGCGGCGGCAGAAACACCCGTCGGGCTGCATACATCTCCTTGACGGCCCACATGTGGCCCTCGTCCCGTAGTTTGAGGACCCCTGATGTACACATCGATGTGTCTGCTAGGTACTGGCACTGGTACTTTGCACATTGAATGAATTTGAGCCATGAATAGTACAGCTGATTTGTGCGCGCCGTTGCACTGCATCTTGTGAGGTGCCGATTCAGTTCTCTTACAATATGTTCTAAAACATAATTGCGAGTATGGCATATGTAGTTCTATAATCTTTTTGTTGTTTTTGTAGATTATGCTGTCTAAGCAAAGTTCCCCCTGAGGAAGGCTTCGAAACTCATTCAGCGGTACCCACATGGTGGCGTCGGGGAGTTTTACCACACAGCATTCAGATAAGCATCGTTTAAACAACAATTTTTCTAACCTATGGTTAATAATTTGAGAAATGTCTAATGAAAGATAAAACGAAAAAAGACAAAAAAAATTTACATTATCTTTTGAACTACACAGTGAAAGCTTAAAGTTGTTGATGCGAGAAGGCATTTTGCTTTTGATTTTTCTTAAGCACTGCCAGTGTGAGTCTGAGACCTGCATTCACGCTCTATCTCTGTTCAAAGGAGACGGGTTTAGATATTAGAAATATATGAGTAGTGGTGCAGGCAGAGAGACGCGGAGGACTGGGGCAGAACAACAGCTCCTGGATTGCCTGGACCCCTGTAGCCGGTGCCGTTGGAAGATCGGGCAGGCGTGCCCCGGGCGCTTTCTTCTCAGCGGGGACTTCCTTCCTCCTTTAAAAACTGCTTCCCTGCAGTGGCTCTCCGTGCAGGCAGAGAGACGCGGAGGACTGGGGCAGAACAACAGCTCCTGGATTGCCTGGACCCCTGTAGCCGGTGCCGTTGGAAGATCGGCAGGCGTGCCCCGGGCGCCTTCTTCTCAGCAGGGACCTTGCTATATAATTGGCCTTCTCCTTCACCGCGGAGCGTGTCCGCGGGGCGTGTTTCGAAGGAGCGTGGTCAAAGGAGCAGGTTCTGCTCCTTTGGCGCTCCTTCGGCGCTTCTGCGGCGTTCTTAGTTGTTTTCTGTGTATTCGGTGCAGAGATGGAGAAGCGGAAGACTAAGAATGTGGACAAGGCCCCTGGAGCTGGATCTGGAGAAAAACAGACTGGTCCGTTGGACAGGCATTTTTTACCTGTCCCTCTTGCGCAATCCTCACCAGACGGAGTCTCCCTCAATTCCAGCGGGCGATCTCCACCTTCAATGCCCGCACCTTTGCAGTCTTTGGACTTGTCTGTTCGGTCATCTGATGTTGCAAGTACAGCTAAGTTACCTCTGACTTTACCTGTTCCAGTACAACTGTTACCTTTGAATTTTGTGCCTGATATTTCTCCTACCCCCTCTGATGGTGATGTAACGCTGAAAGATATATGGTCCGCTTTATTAACTATTGATAAGAAAGTTTCCTCTACCTTAACTTCGCTTTGTACTTTCTCGCAAGAGGCTGTTTTAACTTTTCAGCAGCTTGATGAGAGAGTCAATTTACTTGATAGATCTGTTCAGCATATGAATTCTCAGGTTCCCCCTATTGTGGCGGCACATGCTGCGGGTGTTAAAAATTCTTTGGTTTTGTACTCTCGGGTAGAAGCCTTTGAGAATTCTCTTCGTGCGCACAATCTCAGGTTCCTGAATTTTCCACATACTTCTTTGTTGGCTCCTGGCATACTTTTAGAAAAGTATTTCAAGGAAATACTTAGGGGCATGTTTACTAAACACCGTTGCTGTGCGGGTTCCCGTTAGTGTGCTGGTGCCATATAAGGAGTGGGCGGGCCAGGCAGAAAAAAGGAAAAAAACGGACCATACGTGTGTGCGTCGCGCTAATGTGCGGGTCCCACATTAGCGCGTGGGAAGGCTAAGTGGGGCGCTGCTGCATAACCAAACAACAGAGCCGTAGTACAACGGTGAAGACATTGACCCATGGTGCAGGGGCCAGGGGTTCAAACCCCCATTGCACCCAACCAAAAAGACCAGCTGAGGCAGCAACTTTTATGGGCAAAAGTGTTGTAGGAGGCATATTGATTATGGGCGGCAGAAGGCTGCGCACTTATTTATTTAAACGGCATGAGGCGGCGCACTGTTTATTGTGGGCGGCAGATGGCGGCGCGCTGTTAAGGTTGGGCGGCAGAGGGTGGCGCGCTGATAAAATTGGGCAACAGAAGGCGGCGAGCCGGTGGGCAGAAGGCGGCGCGCTGATGTGTGAGGGGGCAGCCCAATAGTGGGAGGGATAAGTGGCGCGCTGATGTGCAAATAACAGGAATGGAGCCATAGCACAATGGTTAAGACACTGCCCACACGTGCAGGCATCATGGGTTCAATTCCTTACAGTGCCCATTGAAGACAGCTGGCTGAGGCAGTATTTTAAGGGGCATGCCCATGTTGGGCGCTGGTAATGTTACACGCCAGAAGGCGGCACGCTGTTAATTGTAATTTTGTGCGCAACAAGACGGCGCGCCGATGGCTACAAGGCTGCGCGCTGCTGCACAAACACCAGAACAGAACCACAGCACAATGGTCAAGACACAGAGCAATGGTGCAGGGGCCACAGGTTCAATCCCTCACAATGCCCAGGGAAAAGGCTAGCTGAGGCAGTGTGTTTTATGTTGGGGAGAGCTGTAGGAGGCTGTTTAATGTTATTTTGTGATAACTACTAGCAAACGCACACTCACAGCATATTAATATAGGGCCGCCCATAAGGCACATGTTACAGTGCACCGTCCGCCAAGGCACCCTAGAATGTCCCCTATAGGGCAAGCATGTATGTTGCGACACAGGATAATGTATGGTGCACCCTATATGGATGACAACCATACAGTGCCCTATAGGGCGCCCCATAAAGCACCCTCAGAGGCACCTTATGGGTACAGTACACTGAGGGTGTCATTGCTGGCATCAACATATGTACAGTAAATTAAGAAAATGCTTTGAACACCTGTCTCACAGAACCCCACTGTGGGTTTGAACCCATGACCTCTGGCTGCAGAGGCAGTGACGTAACCATTGGGCTACAGCTCCATAGCTGTAAGAAAGCCCCTGGCTGGCTGCAGATAGCCTGCACGTCACCTCATAGACAGTCTGCCAGTGTAAACAGGATAGGGTTAGGCCACACATACCCATGATGCACTGCACATGCAAATTAGCTGTCCACAGATGGACACAAGATGGGGAATGCACACCCACAGCACCTCGGCCCTGTTGGGGGGCGTGACCGGGTGCACCCACACAGTAACTCGGGCTGGTAGGAGAAACTGACCGGGTGTTTTACTGGCACAAAGTAGCTACACACCGTTACATCGTGCGGGTTCTGGGCTCACCCTGAGTGTGCAATGAGGCGCCCAGGACCAGGTCCACAACACCTTCCATGGCTGATGGAGGCCAAGCGGGAGTTCCAAAGCAGTGTTAATGTGTAAGATAGCTAGTTTCTGCACAAACACCATGGATATCCCAGTCAGGCATGCTGCGCCACCCCCCCCCCCAGTGGCAAACATGGTCCCCCATCAAGAGATCCACACTCTACCTCCCTGTAAAGGTGGCAGTAGATGGCAACATCAACCCCAGTCCTGCTGAGGAACACCCCCCCATACACAGCCATAACACACAAACATATGACCAGGTTATGGTAGGTTGCACCCTGCCACCAGGTATTCCCCTGCAGCAAGCCAACTGCACTCTGCAAGCCATTCCAGCAAGACACATACCAGCTACAAACAGTCTGCTGGTTGGTCCATAGTGCATGTTCCCAGTGGAGACACATGCACCCAGAACTGGGCTGCCAGCATACACAGCAAGCAGATAACTCAGTGACTGGGCACCAAATAGATACCCATATCTATCACATGAGAGAAAGACTGTATAGCACTATGAGGGGTGCCTAGCCATGCTGTGGTCACTACACAGTCAGGGTGAGCGTGATCTCCCAGAGGGACATGCTTTGGCCACCCTGTCTGTGTAGGTGGTGGCCGGACACTACAGTGTCCCTGCCAGTGCCCTATGCCCGGTGCAGATGCATCCTGGCCAGGCCACCCTGTCCTGGCTATACCCATGGTACCTTGCACCTCATTATGCACATTGGCCAATACTGGCAACAGTGCTGGCAGTGTGGGCTGTGGAAGGGGCTTGCAGCCAACACCCACTGTATAGACAGACACCCACTTCCACACCTATGCCATCATGGTACTACTATTGAGGAGGTAATCAGCCTTGCCCACCAAAACCGGTCCTGAGCACGGCAAGGCATGGATATGATAGGCAGTACAGCTGGTGGCCACTCCCCAGGGTGGTAAACACCGTCAGAGGCCAGGCCTGGAGCATGCACCGCAAACACCTAACAGATTGTTCGGATGGGGTCAACTAGCAGTATGTGCGGAACTAGCAAACGTCTCAGAGCTGTGCATCGTATACCTCAGGTGTAGGGTGACATTGGTAGGTTATGCAATTGCTAGTTTTGGGAGATGCATGCAGGGTCCAATGGTCTGCCTCTCCAGGAGACATTGGCCAATGAGGCCTGTGGATGTGGGTGTGGGTGTGTCTGCCCTTGATGGCTGCTGCTTTACGGCACAGATTCCCAACTCCAGTCCAGGTTTGCATCACACTGTTCTGACTTACCTGCTGTCCCTCATGGATATGCATGAGCTACATCTACATACCATGGGTGTGGTGCATAGATATACAGCACAGGCATTTTTATGAGTGCCATCATGGAACTTGACTGGTTTGTGCCCCACCAGGATGGCATTTGTGTGATTCTGCTCTGGGTACTGGCCCTGTTCCTGGTGTCTGTGCTCAGTGGGGTAAAGATAGACGTATTGCCATTGCATATGTCCTCTCCAGGAAAGGTGTGCCCTTACTATCACTGTTTAATTGGGGGAAAAAAAGATTGGGCTTTGAACCTGTGACCTTCTGCTCTTGTATATAGTGTCTGTGTGCACTGCACCACCGTGTAGCCACAGAGTGGGTGGCTTCCATGGAATGTCCATGACTGTGGATCCGGCAGGGCCTGTCTGTTGCAGTCTGTTGCAGTGGACGGAGGCCGCTGTCCTCTGTCACTAGCAGCCACTGCCCCCTGCACCACATGTACTCGTCCGCCATCATGCTGGCATGAGCTTCTCCCATAAAAAGCAGATGACCTGATTGGAATGTGGCAGTACGGGACTGCATTTGGGGTACTTGGCTGTGGGTAATGCCCATTGTTGTGGTGTGTGTGCGTTGTTGGGTAATATGTGGGTGTTTTCCCCATGCCTATGTCCCCTGCAATACAGGGGTGTCTGCGCTATCTGTGTTTAGTGGTGGGTAAATATAGGGACTGGGCTGGCAAGTGCCCCAGCTGGGTTTTGAACCTCTGACCCTCTGGTTCTAGAGGTACTGACTCTGTCCGCTGCACCATACTATGGCCACAGAGACAGTGCACCCCCTGGAGGTAGTAAGCCTGGCAGGATAGAGTCACAAACCCTGCTCTACGCAATTCTACTGTGGGCATATGCACCCTGTCTGGTGACAAACGTGCACATAAACCCCGGAAAAGACCACGGGAAATGGGGGACAAAATATCACCACGCTGGGCAACAGTGATATTAATGGGCAACCATAGCAAACACTCCCAAGAAAGCTCCAAAACATGGAAATGTTTTTGGAAGAGTCTCCTCTCCGTAGACCCTTCCAAAATTCATTTCTTTTTTCTGGAGCTTTGCTGGGTGTGTTTTCTGTATTTGCCCATCACTATAACTGTTCCCCAGCTGAATTACTATTTTTAATAGTTCTGTTGTGGTCATTTTCTATTTTTATTTTCACTTTTGTGCTGTGCACATGTATCACACTGCTCACGTTTTGCTGGTTTCCCCGGTTTTCCTGTACATTGCTGACGGAAATGGTTTCTCTTCCCTTTAAATGCTTTCTACCGCGAGTGTTTCACTCGCGGTAGTTTTTACATGCAAATTCGGGCCCGATACTGTGCGGGGAGCCTCTCCCCTCCCACTCTCCACCCATTGACCCCGTCCCTCCGCCCCTCCGGAGCCTTCCTCCGCCCTCCTTTCGCCGTTCCACGCCTCTATCGGACATTTGCGGGCCCGCATTTGTACGGGGCCCGTTAGTGAGCCGCGCACCTGTGCGGGGGTGACACGCACGTGTGCGGGGCGTTTAAACGCGTTTATGCGTGTTTCAATGCCGTGTTGCCGTGCGCTATTTTGCGGCGCGCAAATTTGCGGACTTTAGTAAACATACCCCTTAGTATTTCAGAACCGGTTGTTGTTTCGCAGGCTTATTATATTCTTGCTACTAGTAAAAGTGTTAACCCTCAGGAGGGTGGGTTGGATGAAATAGTACCCGCTATCTCTAATCTTACTGCATTTTTAGAGGACTCTACTGATAATATTTCCTCACGCTCTACATTATTGGTCACTTTTGCCTCCATCGAGGTTAAGCAACGGATACTTCGTGCTTTTTTTAAAAAGAAATCTGTTCCCTTTTGTGGGCAGGCCCTGCATATTTTTCCTGATGTTGCCCGTGAGACTCAGCTCCGTAGGAGGCAATTTTTGGCCCTCAAGCCTAAAGTGTTAGCCATGGGGGCTACTTTCTTTCTACGTTTTCCATGTAAATGTTTGGTTGGGTTTGAAGGGGCCTCTTATGTATTTACTGATATTACTCATTTAGAGAAATTTGTGAACGACCGTTTAGGTGCTGGTTATGGTGATAAGTCTGGTAAATAGATGGTAGGTTCTCCAATAGTGTAGGCTTTTTTAGCCTGGTTTTCTTGTGATTATATTTCTTTTCTTTTTCTATATGCTTGTACCATTTATGTGGACTATATATTGTATTATGTTCTTTTGCTGTTATGCAATTTGTATTTCTTCCAATTTTGTGCTATTTTCCTTTATTGATTGGTGTATACTCACTGTAAAATGCTTAATAAAAAAAAAAAAAAAAAAGAAATATATGAGTAGTAAGAGATAATGTAGTCTGACTTTCATTTAGCAACGTTCTCAATATATCCTGGAGGGCTTTCCCCCTTGAATTCTGACTGGCCTATATATGCCTAATAGTGGTAGCAGGAGCTGTAGTGGTAGCTATTTAGCACATGTATAGGCCATGGCCAAACACACATTGATTGTGGGGTGGATGTGTTAAACAGTTGTATGTAGTTGAACCATGCAAACTAATCTGTGCTGTGTATGGTTTCCACAACCCAGGTGACAACACAACCATGGCCCCAGCTGAGGAGGAGGAGGTGCAATTGGCCGAGGATGTGCCAGAGCCCCAGCCCACAATGTTTGGGGGCAGCACCAGCAATGGTGATGGGACACCAAGCACACACGTGCAGCCTGAGCCACAGGACCACACCCCAGACGTCACTGCCACAGAGGGCTCCGAGGAGATCACAAGACACCACCCCATTAATGCACCAGTGCCAGATGAAAACCCTCCACCAGAAATGGACCCAATCATTGAAGAGCTGCGCACACACACTGCTGCAGCACGGCGCAATGCAGAAGGTGGGTAACAGCATACCCCACGATCCCGACGGGGTTGTCCTAACATCCACAAAATGATTGCATATTGCCCACATAGCATAGCGTTCTGATTTTGGGGGGTTGTCTTATGTGCTCTGTGATTCTACCTCCTGTAGCTTGGCTTGTCAGGTGTCAGCATTTGTGAGGGGCTCACACACATGCACACTGTGCTTGCCCATATACCCCACATAAGCCCAAAGAGAAGAGCAATGATCACAGGTCACCCAGACACCCTATGTGACAGAGACCTCATCATGGGTATTGTCATGCAGTATCATTTTTTCGTAACTACACGACTACTTTAGGTCCAATTTTCAGAGGGTTAAAGATCCTTTTTTGCGATGAATGCCCTCAAAGAATGTTCAGAAATTCAGCTAAATAGGGATTTTACTGTAAAATGCGATTCGATGCCCTTGTGATTTTTTATACATCGGGAAAACAGAACGACAGTTAAAAATCAGAATGGCAGAGCATCGCAGTAAGTTGAAATGCAAAACATTAGAAGCCCCAATAGTAGCTCACTGTGTTGCCAAAGGTCATCGTTTTGAAGATCTACGCTGCTTTGCAATTGAAATGATCCCTACTGGGAGGAATGGCAAATCGAGGGCGCAAACGCTATTAATACAAGAGCAAAAATGGATTTTCAGATTAGCCACGACGGGTGCCACTGGTTTGAACAATTCAATTGAATGGCGAGCATGTATGTAACATCAAAAAAATTTTTCCTTCATCTATTAAGGCAACATGTGCGAATGAAAACACTACTAGATGATCCATCAGATTGGCTGCCGACAAGTATGACATCACTATTTAAATCCCTCCGATAGAGCGGGTCCGCATGCGCGGTGTTTTTTTGCACGCTAAAAAAAAGTTTCAGTTTGGTAAAGCTTTGAAGTTGTAGAGAGCAAGACACCGCATTACATCACAAGGTAGAAGTTCTGGCTACAAATTAGGAACTTTCTGTCTGAAACTGTAAGTTCTATATTGGCATGTTCATCACTTCTTTGTTGTTTCTTAGATCGTGCTGTGATAAACAAAATCCCCCCTGAGGAAGAAAACAAAACGCATTTTTGCGGTACCCATTTGGTGGCGTCGGGGAGATCAATTTTCAACAGCATGATAAGATAAGCACAATCTTTTATCAATAACAACGTGGATAAGCAAAATATGTTAATAATTAAAGAAAAAGTCTAGTAGGGAGTCCTGAAGTACTGTAATTCTTCAATGAATGGATAAGTGCTTAAAGGTCGTTGATGCGTGAAGGTATGTTGCTTTTGACTCATGCAAAAAGCACTGCCAGTGTTAGTCTGAGACCTGCACTTTATCTATATTCATAGGTATTGGTGTTTAAGAAAAAAATAAAAATAATAACAAAAAAAAGGATATAAAGGAGAAAACGTGAAGTGAAGGTGGTGGTATTACAGTAAAATCCCTATTTAGCTGAATTTCTCAACATTCTTTGAGGGCACTCATCGCAAAAAAGGATGCAGTATCATTTGACAACATAATCTGCAGTGTGCCCCAGCATTATAGAAATTGGGGCACCCCAGATATGTGTATGTGTGTCTTAGGCCCCTTCAGATCATCTGACCTATCCCAGACAAGCAGTGTGCAGACCTGGCATTGACATATTAAACTGTGGTAATGTGCCATGTGTGAGATCTGTGTTTCTCAGGACCCCTCATCCAGACCCCTTCCAGACATGGGTATGGCTCATGGGAGACACAGATGTAAACGTTGGTAGGTTTGGCAGGCATGACTGTTCTGCAGACTGCTCTTCTGGGATATGTGTGACATATGTATGTGTGACAGTTGGTAATGGAGAGGAATCTCACATATCACCCTCTGTCCCACCCACAGGCACTCATCAGGCACTCCAGCATCTGTACATGGCAATGGGAGAAAATACCAGGGAGATGAGGATGATCCGGGAGGAGATGCGGTCGAGGGCGCTTGCCCGCATTGCGGATGCCATGGAGGACATTGTGGGCCTAATGTGGCAGCAAGCACCAGCACCAGCACCTGAGGCACCAGGACAAGGAGCAGTACCACGGGAGGTGGTGTGCCGTGGGAGGCGCGGGCGGCCACGCAGGAGGTGACTGTGGGTCCAATAAGCAGCTGTTAACCAGTACATACGTGTGTTTTCCAATGTGTGTCCCTGTGTTCCCCTAGGTAGTGTGCAAATTCATGTTGTGTCATGCACACAGGCCCCTCGATGGTGGGGTGTCTGTACTGGCAGGTATCACTGCACAGACACCATCACATGCCATGTGTGCCATGCACTGTGTCAGATCCCAGCCCCTGGGCTGCAGTGTGGCGGTTTACATATCCTCCCGGGTTGCACAGGGGGAATGTCCTGGAGCTACATGTCCAGTGTTGGGAGCTGTCACAGTTTAAATCCTGTCATACCCCCTACATTGGACGCACATGTGTGACCCTTGTCGCTGCCTGCAACACTGCCTACGTGCCTGCCCCCCCACAAACGTATACGGTTACTCACCAACCATCCCTGTGACATGTATTGTCCCAGGACACACTCAACAGCTTTCCCCCTGAGTAGCTCCTGGGCTCATCAGTACATCTTACCCTGCCAGCACAGACATACTGGTTTGCTAGTTGTACTATTGGCACTCAGGCATGTTGCATCAGAAACGGTTCCCACACATTGCACACAGCATGCATGTGCCTTAGTATCCTGGGCCGTCGTCTACATTTCTACATCTCAGGGTCCACCCTGGTCTCACACACCTACACACATGGTCATCCCCCACGACTGCATGCGCATGATACCCATGTCTACCTTTACAACACATACCTGTCTACACACATATCCCATGCTTGCATCCATAGTGTGTTGCTAAGGGAGACACGTGACCATTTCGAATTAAGAAACAGTGTGTATATTGTAACAACATAAGGAATATAATACAATGTTAGGGATAGGGACAATACCCATCACCCTCCCCCCCCAACACCCCCTCCTCCCCCCAGCCACCCCCACCCGCCCTATACACCCTCCTCCACCCCTCGCCCCACCCCCACATCAGCCACACCCTCTCCCTGCATGCTGCATGCACAGTGATGGAACACAGGGCAGCACAGGGCACATATGTGGACGTCACAGGTGCCATCAATGACTCCTGTGACGCCCTTCAGGGGATGGCCGCCGACATGGCAGCCGCTCCATCTCGGCGGCCACCTGCTGAATGGCTCCCGCCAGCCACTGGTGCGAGTGCACTAGGAGATGCACACGCCGCTCCAAGGCATCCAGGGCCACATACAGGTCTGCCACACACCTGCCACCACACACACACATAGTCCCAGGGGTCTGGGTGGTGGCATGTGCATGTGACCTGTGTGTGGCCCTGGATGGTGGAGCGACATGGCATGGCTGGCGGGAGCCCACCGTTCCCTGTGCTGCACCGTGTTCCCCATCACTCTCCCACACCCACACATCCCCCTCCTCACCCCCTGCCACCTCCCACCCACCCTCCACACCCTCCTCCATCCCTCCCCCCACACCCACATCAGACACACCCTCTCCCTCCCCTGCCACCCCGCCACCCACCCCTTCCATGCCCCCATCAGCCCCTTCCTCCGCTGCACTCTCCGGCGGCTCTTCCTCCTCATCCTCGGACTCCACCTCCGATTACTCCTCCACCACCACCACCACCTCCACCTCTGTGGCATGGTGGGCAGGGGGCGCCTCAGGGCACAGGCAGATGTGGTGGCCTCTTCATCGTTGTCATCACCCTCTGTGGAAGATGACAGTCATCAGCACATTATCAAGTATGTCACATAACACATGTACATATGCAGGCACCACACAGGCTGGTGGGCCAATGTGACATTTGTTACTGGGCAGCAAGGTTGCCAATACTCACCATCACGCTCTGACTGCACTGCCCTCTGGAGGCGGGCAAGGTAGTCACTGTGATGGAGCCGCAACTTGCGCCCCTTCTTCCGGAGATCCTCTACCTGTGGATGTGAAAACAATGTGTGGGGGCATCAGTGACTGCTTACCTCTGGTGGGTGGGCAACATAAACAAACATCTGTGTGGCCAGCATCTTCCTGCTCCTGCTCCACTGCTGTGTGTGTCATGTACAGCATAGTTAGTCACCTGTAACAGGTGATCTCCAGGAACACCAGGAATAAGTCTTCACATGTGGGTAGCGTCGGTATCAACTGAGCCTGTGTGGGAACGCTCCCCAGCGTCCTATATGAAAGCTTTTGGGAGCATCCCACAGTGCGTGCATGCTGCCTTCCCGCCTTTCCCAACTGCCTCTCTCCAGTTGAGTTTAAAGCTGACACAAAGAGAGAGAGAGAGATAGGGAAAGAGAGAGAGAGAGAGAGACAACCCGCTAGGGGAGATGGGTGGGTTGTGATGACCTCACCCTGCTGTTCCTAGAGATCACCTGTTACAGGTGATTAACTATGCTATCACCAGGAACAAGCAGGACATAGTCGTCACATGTGAGGACACCCTAGATGTAGATGCCAGGGAAGGATCCCCAGAGTGGTGAGGGCCTGTGGAGGGCTTCCACTTCCTCCCATGGATCTCTGGCATCCTGTAAGAGAGGCGGCTAGGAGTGGATTACGTATGGAAGAGGTGTTGGAGAGCAGCCTGACCAACCATAGCATGCCTGCGGGAGCCTTTATCCAAGCAGTAGTGGGCCGTGAACCGAGGACCAGGTAGCTGCTCCACAAATGTCGTTAATATAGATGGAATGGAGGTGAGCCCGTGAGGCTGCCATGACTCTCACATTGTGAGCGGGAACATGGGCCACCAGTGAAAGGTGTTAGCTATGATAGATAAAAGGTAATACATTGAGCAATCCAGTTGGATAGAGATCTTTTTGAAACTGCTGTACCCAAATGCGAAGGATCAGAGACTCTGAATAGCTGAGGGGACCTTCTGTGTTGCTGGGTCCTCTGCAGATGCAAAGCCACAGCTCTTTTACAGTCCAAGGTATGGAGTCTTCTCTGCATTTGAAGGATGCGGCTGTTGAAAGACTACAGGTAACTAAACCTCTTCTTTCAAATGAAAGGAGGAATCCACCTTAGGCATGAAGTATGGATGTGTCCTTAGGATTACCTTATCATGGTGAAACGGTGTGTAAGGTGGATCAGCCACTGGAGCTTGAAATTCACTGATACAACTTGCTGATGTGATTGCAAGAAGGTATTTTACTTTCCAGGTCAGAGACTTTAAGGAAGTAGTGTCTAAGGGCTCTGGAGGCGGCAGCATACGCTGGCCTAGAAGCAGATTGGGATCCCATGCCTCTGGAGGTGGTCTAAGGGCAGGTTTCGGTAGATGCAGGCCTCTCAGGATTCTGGATATGAGAGGATGGGATGAAATGGGTTGTCCATTGATGGGTTCAGAAGGAGCAGCAGTGGCACTTAAATGGACTCTGACTGACTCAGTTTGGAGACCATTGTTTGATAAGTAATGGAGTTTGTCCAAAACATGTTTTATATACGGATGACAAGAGGGTTGAAGTCCTTTTGTTATCACCAAATGAAATGTCACGTCCACCTGATGGCATAGGACTGCCTTGTGGAAGGTTTCCTGGAAGCATAACGGACATCATGCAGTTCCTGAGTGAGGGGAGGTCCAAAGCAGTTACAGCCTTCAGTAGCCAGGCTCTGAGGTGCAGAGACGGGGGGGGGGGGGGTTTGTATGCCATACATTCCCCTCCTCCTGCGACAGTAAGTCTGGAGATGACCCTACGTACAGGGGTGGAACCTGGGACAGATGTAGAAGCAGAGGGTATCACACCTGGTGTTGCCAGCGTGGGGCTATGAGGATCATGTTGCCTCTATCCCTCAGGAGCTGGAATAGGGTCTTGGCAATCAAGGGAATGGGAGGAAAGGCATATGCATTCCCTGCACCCAGTTGAGGAGGACAGCATCCCTCGCTTGGCAGCTCTGAGCTGGGATTTGTGAACAGAACCGGGTAGGTTTGGCATATGATGGACTTACAAAGAGGTCTGACTCTTGAGTTCCCCAGAATTGCAATACTCTACAGAGTTGGTCCATGATCTTCATTGCAAAAGGACAGAGAGCCTGTTCCTCCTTGTTTGTTCACATAGACCATGTCTACCTGATTGTCTGCGTAAAGTAGTATTCTATTGGCCTGTAGAAGGGAATGGAAGACATGAAGAGCCAGGCAAATTGCTCAGAGCTCAAACAGATTGATGTGTAAATGAACTCTCCTGACAATTCCAGGTGGCTTGGGTGGAGGTGTCCAGTAGATGTGCAGCCCACCCCACTTTGGAGGCATCTGTTGTGTTAATGTGATCTGAGGAGGGGTTTGCAGGAAAGGTGACCCCTCCAACAGGTTTTGTGCTGACCGCCACCAGTCCAGGGACCCAGGGTATGGCGGTTTGAGTTTACTATCACATCTGAGAGACAGCCTGTTGCTTGCGTCCACTGGGAAGAGAGGACCCATTGGGCTGGTCTCATGTGGAGACAAGCGTAGGGGCCACATGCACCGTAGATGCCATGTGACCCAGCAGCTGATGCATCTCTCGAGCTGAGAGGTGAGTCTTTTGTAGTACTGTCCAAACACGTTGCAACAATGCGAGGACAGCGAGGCTGAGTCAGGTAGGTCTTTGGCATCTGGTATCTAGCCTTGCTCCTATGAACTCCAGCATTTACGTGGGAGTCAGAAAGGATTCCTGGAGATCTCTGACAGGGCCTAGATATTGGAGTCCACGCATTGTGTACGAGAGAGAGGCCTGGGCATGTGTTTGTGACTTTGCCTGGATGAGGCAGTCGTCCAAGTAGGGGCACAAAAATATTCCCCTGGTACGGACCAAACCGGCTACCACAGACATGCACTTTGTGAATACTCTGGGTGCTGAGGCAAGGCTGAAGGGAAAACTTTGTTTTGATAGTGGTTTCCTTGATGGAGGAACCAAAGGAACTTTCGCTGTGCTTGTTGGCAGAGAAGATGGGTGTACGCATCCTTGTGATCTAGAGAACAAAGGCAGTTCTGCCTGTGTAGGTCAGGAAGTACGTTTCCTAGAGAAAACATTTTGAATGTCTGTTGGAACAGGAACTTGTTCAGTTCTCTGAAATCTAAGATGTGTCTGTGACCTCCTTTTTCCGTTGGTATGAGGAAATTGGGGGGGGGGGGGAGAACCCCGAACCCTGTTGGAGATGAGGTACCTCTTCCATTGCTCCTTGAGGTAGAAGATGTTTTACTTCTGGATTCAGTTTGGGGGACGTTTGCGAACTGAATGTCCTTACTATTGTAGGAGGCGGCAGGCTATGTGAATGACGCCTGTACCCTCTTCTATGATAGACAGAGTCCATTATTTGCCTTCAATCTGTGGATGAGGTGACCTAATCTTCCTGAGATTGTTGATGGTTGCTTTCCCTGGAGGGCCAGGAAGGGCATGTACTCCATCACAGAGTCAAAGGCCCTGTGGGGGCTGAGGCTGCTGGGTCTGCTGAGGCAGAGTAGCTCTCGTCTTTCTCTGCTTAGTAGATTGTTGACCCTTTCTAGCAGCTTGTACTGCAGGTTGTCCTTGCTGAGCATAGGACTAATAGTATCCTTTCTTTTGGAGAGGAAACGCTTTTCTAAGGCTCTCATCTTTGCAGGGATCTACAATATTTGAAAGCCTTGTCAAGGTATAATTGTCCTTGCCGGTTTTTCAAAACCCGTTTTCACCACTACGAGAGGTGTTGGCCAGTTTTATACTGTACCCAGTTTTCCAGGTGAGAGGCTTGCAGCCAGCTAAGTTCCTTGCCCCAATAGCAATGGCAGAGACCCTGCCTATGCATGAAAAACAGTCAAAAGCTGCCCTGTTCACAACTTTTGAAATGTTCTGGGCATGCTTGACAGGTGCTTCATAGTAGTGACCTCTGTGATCTGGGAGAGGTGGACTTACCATTGTAGATCTCGTGTGACCTCCGTCAGGAAACATTCCCATGTACATGATGGGGAATGATGAAAATGAGTTGGAGGATTGCTAAGTGTGTTGGGCAAGGTACTTCAGGCCGGAGGCGTTGTCGGGGTTCAAATCCCACTAGAGGACTCGAGGACAGCACCTTGTGCCGGAAGGACTGGGGTTTCTAGTACCCACAGTTGCCACAGGTGCTCCTTGTGGTCTTGGTCTTGGCAAGCCACTTAACCCTCCATATCCCATGTCCTTGTAAAATGAGTTATTTCCAAGTTATAATTAAACCCGCCATAGCCCATGTTTCCTTGTAACTAGTTATTTTTCCAAGTTGAGTATGCCCTGTTCCATGGAATCATTTCAGTTTGTTCAATGTAAACAAAACAAAAAAACAACCCAAAAAAAAAACCCCCCGCCCAAAAAAAAAAACAAAAAAAAAACCCAACGCAAAAGAAAAAAAACCCCACCCAAACAACCCACCGAAAACCCCCGAAAAAACCCAAACGCACCCCAAACACAACCCCCCCCCCCCCACCAACCAAAAAAACAAAAACCCCCAACCCAATAAACCCAAAAAACAAAACCCCCCGAACCCCACGAACCCCGCACTGAAGGGCCGATAGCGCGGTATATAAGACCGACGATGTAATGTAAATAATAAAATTTTAAAAAAATCCACATAGGAACCTGTCCTGTCCTGAAAAGCTTGAATGTATGGACGACCCGTCGACCAAAGGCATCTAATGTCTTACACTGAAGCTTGCCTGTAATGGACTACCACAGCGACCCAACGGCCATCTATGTCTTACCTCCCTACCAGTGGGGGGGGAAAGGTTTTTGGTGGCATGTTGTTTGGTAATGTTTAATTCTCCTCATAGCAACCACTCCGACCATGAATGAGATTATCAGGGAGGTGTCTTTTCCTTGCCAAACCAGGGTACGAGGTACACGATACATCGTAAGTAGGGCAACATGTTAGAATATGTGGAGAGGTGGTAAGAGTACATCTTGCCACCATTCTCAAAAGAGGATTCCTTAAGATCTGATGTATTTGGCAGGATTGTCTGGCCCTCGTCCTTTGGAGTTTGGTGATATTTTGGTGAATCTTCTGCGCTCCGCGGCCTGTGCCCTTCACATTGAGGTTACTAATGAACATGGAGAGGCCCCTTGACTACAATGTTTGTGTGCAGATCCAGGAAGGACTAAATCCTGAGGAGGGGACACAATTTCGCCTCTTGGGAGAGGCAGGCTTGTCCTGGGGAGGTACATCCTGTTACCCTCTGAGCTTTCAAGTCATCAGACCCCCTCATGAGATTTGGCGGTATCTTCTCTACGTGAGGCTCAGGTAAAGTGAGGGTATCGGTTACCCATTGGGCCTCAGTATCGGAGTGATACGGTAAACCGGTGTGTGGATACCGTTACCCCCTCAGACACCAATGGTGCATTATGACCAATGCCGTGTCCTGGCCAATTGCCTGCACATACCGGTTTCTGGACTTTTTGGCAGTGTGTTGGTGTGGAACCAAGGTCTTTGATGCTGGGCAAGGAGAGCTGCCCAGACTGCTTCTCGTATGGCCACGGCCTCCCTCTGGTCAATCACCAGACTGGCCGATGTCTGTGGTATGATTACTGGCCAAAGCCATGAAACACCAGAGCATAGCACCATGTGGGTCGGGACCAGGATGAGCCCTCCAGAAACTTTTCATGGGAGTCCCCAAAGTGGCTTTTGGAGGCCAGGGACTCCCACCTGGGGCCTGTTTGCCCGGAGCGTGCTCCTCAAGTGGCAATGCCAGTTGGCACGGTCACGATATTTGGAGGGGGATCTACCCTTTCATGAACCGGAGGAGATTTGTTGTTTGGTTACCTGAGATCCCACGTGCAGGGAAGAAATGAAGCCCTCTTGAGGACATGGCTGCCCACCGAGGCCACGTTTGGAGGTGAAAGAGGGTAAACCGAGCTTGGCTGGCTCTGTTCTGCCAACCATCTCTTGGATAACATCCCACAGGCCCCAAACATTCAGACATGCATTGATCTGGCCATTACCAGCATTTATGCGACACCAATCATGGTTGTTCAGTTGTCCTGAGAAGGTACTGGCCCACATTATCAGCATCATGTTCTACAGCCCGAGGAGTGCTTTTCCATGATTGATGGAGAATTATGGGGCCTAAATATGCCAAAACCGTGGGAGACCTACAAAGGTGGATTTGTTGCTCCTTTTGTTAAAAAGGTTTTGTTTGTGTGAGGGATTATCCTGACCTTTGTTAGAAATAAAATTACAAGACCAGGGGTACCAGTAACGAAAAAACAGGCAGGACACTGCCCCCCGGAGTTGGGCACTACAATAGATGTTTTGTTTTCAGCAATTGACCAGGAACAATGACCTGCTGGCTCTGGTGGAAACAATGGAACCTGGAGAGAGCCATTTTTGGGAAAGGCAAGATGGCAGCACCCACAGGCCGCTGTGGGGTGCTTCCAATAGCTTTTTTCCCTATATGGACACTGGGGGGGGGGGGGGGGGGGGGAGAGCGTATCCTCACGCATGGCTCCGTCTGTACCGGATGATTACCCCCAATGTAAGGTACTACTTTCCTGCTTGTTTCCATTGAAATTACCTGTTTCCCCAGTGGGCCACCTGCCTGCCGGTAGCTGTGTCCTCTGGACATGTGTGCAAGTGACACCTATGGTGCACGTGTGGGCCTGGCACCCTGAACACATCATATCCAGTCCCCCCTTGTGGGCCCCCCTTGGCATGACATTGCATGACCAATTCCACATTTGGATATGCCAATGATGGTGTCCATGGTAACCCCCTTAACCCCGTATGTGGTCTGGGTTGAAACACATTTTGTGATTGTCATGATCTACGCACATCCTCGGACCCCAACCCCACTGGCAACATTGGATAATCCTAACCATCATGGGTTGGCTGTGTCCATACATGGAACATTGTGTTGGGTTGGCCCTATTCACCTTGGCCAGGGGCCCCACTACAATGACATTTTGGGTTGCTTTCCTTACAAAAGGCCCAGGATTTAGCAATGCTTGACCCCATACCAAGCATTGTGTACCGTGCCTCTCTTTTGGATACTGGCTATGGTACGTATTACCCTAGTTTGGTGACACTGTTTTGCAAAGAGCATACTGGGCGTGAACAGGATTAGGGTGTGAACCCAGTATTGGGCTATCTTATGTTTGTTATGTTCCCTATGACCTTGGCATTGTATGCTTACGGCAGGTGTGGTTTGCCAACACCAGGGGTAGGTGGCCAATTGCATCCAGAATAGTCTATTGCCACCTGTGCTCATGTTCAATGGGTTTTTTCTGTCCTGGTGCTGTGCAACCACAACAGGTTGCATTGTATCCTTGCCAACACCCATCAGTAATGTTCATCTGCAACAAGGTTTTCGGATTCGTAGCAAGTGGGGCAGATGTGGTTGACCTGACTCAGCATACAAGTTTTAATGGGGACATGGCTCTGTGTACAGGCCCCCTTTGTAATCAGTAATCTCAAGATTAGCTCATGGGGGTGGGGGTGGCTTGTTACTTACACCACACCCACATCTACACCGTAGCATACCATCTGGATACATCAAAGCGTGTGTGGAAGATGGGGCTTGACCCTTCCACAGACTACGGGAGGATGTGCAACGCTACCTGCCAATAAACCTAACACCATATCTGAATGACATACTCAACCATTGCAAATCAGGTCTCTGGCCCCTTGGGGGTTGGGTGTTCCTAGCACACATCCATCACTTCCATACACCATAGCAAACATGGTGACTGACAGTAACAACCTTACACAGGTCCTCAGGACCTACCTGGGGATAGGGAGAATGTATTCAACATGTTAGGCACACAGAACCATATCACCAGGGTGATTGAATAGCCCACTTTGTGATGGGCCTCCTCAGGACTCCCTGGGGAATAGGGAGAATGTATTCAACTGTCTAGGCCACACAGAAACCATATCACCCAGAGTGCCTGACAGCCCACTTTGATGGGCTCTCAGGACTCCTGGGGATAGGGAGAAGTGTAGTCAACTGTCTAGGCACAACAGGAACCATATCACCAGGGTTGCCTGACAGCCCACTTTTGTGTGGGCCCTTCTCAGGACTACCTGGGGATATGGGAGCAACACACTGTAATTGAAACTGTTTTCTTTAGAGGCCACACAGAAACCATATCACCAGGGTGAGTGATAGCCCACTTTGAATGGGCTCTCAGTACTCCTGGGGAGAAGTGGAGAAGTATTCAACTGTTTAGGCCACACAGAACCAGATCACCCAGGGTGCCTGACAGCCCACTTTGATGTGGCTCTCAGGACTCCTGGGGATAGGGGGAATGTTAATATAAACTGTCCCTAGGCACAACAGAACCATATCCACCAAGTGAGTGATAGCCCACTTTGAATGGGCTCTCAGGACTCCTGTGGATAAGGTGAGAATGTTATTCAACTGTCACCCCTAGGCAACACAGAACCATATCACCAGGGTGAGTGACAAGGCCCTTGTGATGGGCTCTCAGGACTCCCTGGGGGGTAGGGTGGATTGGACCCACAGCAACAGCAGCAATGTTTCCATACCAGCAGGGGTGCTGGGGACCCACTTTTTTTTTTGGACTTTCCTGGCCAAGTGGGGGTAGGGTGTGGCTATTTTTTTAAGGGACTGCCTGGGCCACAAACACACGCAATATCACCAATGGGAACTAACATACCATTTTGGGCACGTTTTCACAAGCCCCTGGGGGTGGGGCAGAATTGTTTTTTTACCCTGCCACTGCAAGAACCCATCATAACCAGCAGAGGATGTTTAGAAACCCTCCTTAGTCTGATCTATGGGCTACCTGTGT